>CM046878.1:568494509-569778341 GCA_025667525.1 Glebionis coronaria | reverse complement strand
ATAAAAGCAAAGAATGTGAACGTCTTGAAATTGAGCTTTCAAAACGTAAAGAAAATGTTGACAAAAAGGCTTTTGAGTTACTTCAACACAAAAATAATTTCCTTCAAAAACATTGTCATTCACTTGAACTTGCTTTTCAAAAAGACGTTGGTAGTTTTCCACACGATAATAAATTGCAAGAAAAACTTCCCCAAACATTTCGAGAAATGAATGAACAGAATTTGGAAATTAAAGGGTTGAAAGCTCAGTTACAAGACAGGGACAGAGCGATAGCAGAGTTGCAGAAACTCATTGCTAAAATGGGTGGGAAAATTGTGGAACCTAGCATTAAGAAAAATGTTGTTAGACAACCCAATGCCTCTAAAGAGAATAGATCCTCTATCTTGGGAAAACCATCTGCTTTATCTAATTCCTCGTTTGCAAAACCTGTGTTTGCCCCCAAGATGGATGGAAAGGAAAGGTTACTACAAGCTCAACCCATAAGGAATCCTATAGCACCAAACGTTAAGCACAATAATGTGATTAAACCAGGGATGTATAGAATGTCCACGAAGCCCACAAACAAAGATACTCACTCGCCTCAGACTTCTAGAAACACTAATATTCGTGTGTCTTCTACTACAGGAATAGTCTCCACTACTAGTGTTAGCCGGCCTCAGCTTAAGCGCACTCAAGTGAATGATAAGGTCTGGAAACACAAGAATCAAGGGGAGATGCAGGAAGTAGAAGAACACCCTAGGAATTTGAACGTTTTTAAGAATAAAAAGTCTGTAATCGCATGTAATGACGATTTGAATGCTGTGAATGATTTGAATGCTATGAATGTGAAATTTGTTTGTGTCAAATGTGGAAAGTGTGCTAATGCTAAGCATTCTATGTGTGCTATAAATAAAGTCAAAGGCGTAGATACTAGAACTAAGAAGCAAGTTGCAATGCCTATTAGAGCTAGTAAACCCAAACGCAAAGTGAACCATTCTGGTGCAACCCCCACTAAGAAAAGTAATGCATCAGACTCCACCACTAAGAATCCTAGAAGCAAAATTAAGGAATTATATGAGTCTGCCAGTAAGTCTTGGAAATGGTGGTTTGCTAATCAATGTCCTCCCGGATATAAATGGATGCCTAAAGTTAGGACAGAAAATGTGAAAACGAGTGTTAGTTTGCCTTTAAATGTTGATAAGGACACTAATGATTCTACTATCACAACTACTGTGGTATCCAATTTAGCAAATGCTCCATCGTGTTCTAACTCTTCTGCAGGTGATACAAATAATTCTCTTCATACTGGACTCCGGATGCATGAAGCACATGACGGGGAATCTCAAGCTTCTAATTAACTTCGTGGAGAAGTTCCTGGGTACGGTCCGATTTGGAAATGATCAATTTGCACCGATCCTAGGATATAGAGATTTGGTTCAGGGGAATATCACGATTAAAAGGGTATACTACGTCGAAGGGCTCAATCATAATCTTTTCTCGGTTGGTCAATTATGTGATGCGGATTTGGAAGTTGCTTTCAGGAAGAAGACATGTTTTGTTCGTGATTATGATGGGAATGACTTACTTACCGGTACACGGGGTACTGATCTTTATACAATTTCACTTCAAGACACAACTTCATCAACTCCAATTTTCTTCATGGCTAAAGCTTCAATGACTCAGGCATGGTTATGGCATCAACGTCTTTCTCATCTTAACTTTGATACCATTAACTTGCTTTCCAAGAAAGATATTGTGAGAGGCCTTCCAAGCTTAAAATTCATCAAAGATCATCTTTGTTCTTCTTGTGAACTTTGTAAAGCTAAACGAAGTAGCTTCAAAACAAAGACCACACCAAGCTCTAAAGGACGGTTAGATCTTCTTCATATGGATCTGTGTGGTCCCATGCGTGTTCAGAGTATCAGTGGAAAGAAATATATTCTGGTAATTGTCGATGATTACTCAAGGTACACATGGACTCACTTCTTGAGGTCCAAGGATGAAACACCCGACGTTCTCATCAGCTTCCTTAAATTGATACTACGTGGTCTTCAAGCTCAAGTTAAAGTGGTTCGTACTGACAGAGGTACAGAATTTTTGAATTCAACACTGAGGAATTATTTTGAAGCCGAAAGGATTGAACATGAAACATCTATTGCTCGAACACCCGAACAAAACGGCGTTGTTGAAAGACGAAACCGCACTTTGGTTGAAGCTGCTCGAACATTATTATCCGCTTCAAAACTTCCACTGTACTTTTGGGCCGAAGCCATGTCTACCGCATGCTACACACAAAACCGCTCCTTAATTATCCCAAGACACGAAAAGACACCATATCACATAATTCATGATCGAAAACCTTCACTCAAACACCTTCATGTTTTTGGATGTACTTGTTACATCATTCGAGATGGTGAAAACTTGGATTAGATGAAAGAAAAAGGTGATGCATGTATTCTTATGGGATATGCAACTCAGTCTAAGGGATATAGAGTGTTCAACAAGAGAGCAAAATTGATAGTCGAGACTATTCACATCCGATTTGATGAATTACAAGAAATGGCCCTTGAACAAAACAGTTTATGTCCCGATCCACAACGACAAACGACTTCCGTTCACAACCGCACGGAACTCGGAACTAAAGACCACAGCAATGAACCGTCAAGTTCAACGCTGGTTCCAGAAAATGTTCCTAGAGCTGATATGACAGTCGACACGACCATTGAAGAGTTGGAAATGTTATATGGACCAATGTATGATGAATATTTCACGGGGGAGAAACAAGTTGTATCGAAGTCTTCCGCTGTCACTCATGATATGAATGATGATACCGATCATCGTCAACAAAAGGATACAACTTTATCTACTTCAACACGGGTTGCTGCAGATTTACCTCCTTAGAATATCACTTCAACAATCGATCATACAACATCCACAACTACTGTCATTGCTCCAGAGAACACAAATCAAGCAGACAATGCATTATCTGACGAAGACGAATTTATCAACCCATTCGGTACACTGGTACACGAAACTGGAGAGTCTTCTACTCGCCATGTTGATCCGTCAAATATGCATACGTTCTACCAACGACATCCTTAAACACATCATTGGACCCGAGATCATCCTTTGGTTCATGTCATTGGAAACCCTTCACAGCCCGTTCGCACAAGATGACAGCTTAACACCGATGCCGATGTTTGTATGTTCGCACTCGCCGTGAGTTCAGCTGAACCAAAAAACATCAAAGAAGCATTAGCTGATCATGCTTGGATTGAATCGGTGACGGATGAACTTCAACAACTTGAAAGACTTAAAGTCTGGGAACTTGTTGACAGACCATACGATGTAACACCATTAAATCTTCGATGGATCTGGAAAAACAAGATGGATGAAGAGAACACGATCATCAAGAATAAATCTAGGCTAGTGGCTAAAGGGTATGGACAGAAAGAGGGTATTGATTTTGAAGAATCATTTGCACCAGTAGCTCGTATGGAAGCGGTCAGGATTTTTCTTGCTTATGTGGCACATAAGGGATTCATTGTCTATCAAATGGACGTAAAGACGGCGTTTCTTAACGGTCCTTTGAAGGAAGAAGTCTATGTCACGCAGCCGGAAGGATTCGTCAATCCTCATTATCCTGACAAGGTGTATCGTCTCCACAAAGCACTTTATGGACTCAAGCAAGCTCCAAGGGCGTGGTACGACGAACTCTCGAAATTTCTGGTCTCTAAAGGTTTCTCAAAAGGTTCCATTGATTTAACTTTGTTCACTTATAAATATGGGGATGACATTTTGCTTGTGCAAATTTATGTTGATGACATTATTTTCGGGTCTACAAACCCAAAACTTTCAAAATGGTTTGAAAAAGTAATGCATAGCAGATTTGAAATGTCTATGATGGGCGAACTAAAATTCTTTCTAGGAATTCAAGTTCACCAATCCCCAAGTGGTATCTTTATTAACCAAGCTAAGTATTGTCAAGAGATAAACACAAAGCATGGTATGACATCATGTGACCCCGTTGGGACACCTTTATCAACCACATCCCTAGATGCTGATTTGGAGGGATTACCCATTGATCAAACGAGATATCGTTCGATGATCGGGTCCCTCATGTACTTGACAGCAAGCAGACCTGATATTCATCATGCTACATGTTATTGTGCACGATATCAAGCACGACCCACTGAAAAGCACCTCAAGGAGGTTAAACGGATATTTCGGTACCTTAAGAATACCATTCACATGGGACTCTGGTATCCGAGGGAAACCGGTTTCTTTCTAACGGCCTATTCAGATTCTGATCATGTAGGGTGTCTTGATACACGTAAAAGTACTTCTGGTGGTGCACAATTTCTAGGTCAAGACAAGCTTATGGGATGGTCTTCCAAGAAGCAGGATTGCACGACACTTTCATCAGCCGAAGCGGAGTATGTGTCTCTATCTGCGTGTTGTGCTCAAGTTCTTTGGATGAGAACACAACTCACGGATTATGGCTTCCATTTTGATAAAGTACCTATGTACTGTGACTCAAAGTCGGCCATAGCCATCTCCTGCAATCCGGTTCGGCATTCCCGCACGAAGCACATCGATGTCAGATATCACTTCATTAAGGAACAAGTTGAAAGAGGTATTGTTGAATTATACTTTGTTGGAACTGATTACCAATTAGCTGACTTGTTTACAAAAGCTCTTTCGAAAGAGAGGTTTGCGTATCCAGTTAGGCAAATTGGTATGAGATGTTTGACTCCAGCAGAACTGGAGGTTCTGGCAAAGAAGCCTGCTTGATTCATCTATCAAACATCTATCTGTAAATATTAATGAAAAAGAACAATACAACATTAAAAAATCTTTGAAAATCCAAAAATATTCTTCTCGACATGTCTTTCAGTATCGATAATATGGACGTACCTAGAAATGTCGCTCAATAACGACACGGGTGTGTACATAAAGCTCGAATGAAAGTTGTAAATATTTTTCAAAACATATCATTTCTATCTTTTCAAAAGGAAATTGTCTATTTTGGACAATACTTCCAACAACGGGTAGAGCAATCTATCTTGGGTTGAGCTTGTCACAAAACATTCAACGTTTTGAGCTCAACACAATGACTTGTAATCACTTTCAGATTGCAACCCGGATCTAAATTCACGGGGGAGTGTACGCTTTTGTACTCTTACCCTTAGCAAAAGAAGTTAAATCTTCTTACACTTGAGTGGATTCGTCAAGACATTCAAAGTCTATGAACTCAAGTTTATGCTTTAGAAAAACCTTTTCGTCAAAAAGAATTGATTTTTCAAAAAGCGTTGAACACAATTTTTTCAAGAATTTCTCAATGATATTCAAAATCTTTCAAAAATTGTGTGTTCAACAACTCCTATCCTCAAAAGTTTAATGTGGATCAAATCCTCGTAATGACAATTCCATTGGATCAATTTTGAGGGGGAGCAATTCAACTTCATGCAAAAGATTAACACATCTTTCTCCCGAAGAATTTCAAGACTATTTTTCAAAATATATTTTAATCAAATTTGGTATCTCTAATATCAAAAGATTTTATATATTAGAGATAGGGGAGAAAATGTGATTAAAATGTGATCTATATGTGATCTATAAGACTCAAGCACTTTAACTCTTACCTACATGTGCGAAACACTTTCGATTATCGATGCACATGTGAAGGGGGGGCATTTCTGAAACGACAAAACTAGCATGGTGTTAAATGTTTTTCAAAAACTTTGTTAGAATTTAAAGTGGTTTTCATGGTTACGATCAAATACCCACAACATCTTTAATTCACGACGTTATTGGTGTCAAAAGGGTGGTTAGGTTTAAGTCCTATGATCCAACCAGAACCGGAGGGATCTTCCCAGGGGCAATCCAATAGATTATTAGAAGTCCATAGGAAAGATGGAGTAGAATGTGAACGTAGCTGAATGCCGACTAAGTACTGATGATAGCACTGGAACAATCACAACAAGGTGCTATTAATGATTTCTTGGTAAGCATTGAAGGGGTTGAAGAATGAAAAAGAAATGTAAGGATAAAGGGTGTAAAGAAAGAAGCCCTCCATACAACTTAGGCAGAAACCGGGTTAACTCATCATGAAGACAAACTCATCAAAACCCAGTGATGTGAAGCACAACCCTTTCCTAGCTACTCATACTTCTCTCAAAAGAAGTTTGTTTTATTGTCACGGAGATCAACACGACTTCTATTGACTTTCTCACTCTGAGATTGTTGATATTGAATAGGTGGCATCTGCTCCAGCCTCCGACCACTAAAAGTGCACAAATCGAGTCTAAAGCCAAGAGATTAATCAAATCTCGTTAGGACACACGGATGAAGATCAAGAGAGTCCTACGCTATATCCTTGTGATATTGCTAGAACACTCAGAGTGATACTACTTAGTATTCACAATGATGAGTGGAAATCCTTCTAGTGTTAACATCAAACAGCACTGCGGTAGGTCATATGCAAGATTCTTTATGAATTGAACATATGTAAAACTGAAAAGCAACAGTGGTTTGATTCTGAATTGATTCAAACTCGTTTCAGGTTTCTACGCAATATCTTTATGGTCTTGCCAGAACATTCAGAGTGATATTCATTAATATTCACAGTGACGAATGGAAATCCTTCTAGCGTCAACATCAAACAGCGCTACGGTAGGTGACTTGTGAGATTCTCATGAATCAAACTTGTGTCAACTGGAAAGCAACAATGGTAAGATTATTAATGAATCAAACTTGTTCCAGGAATTTGAATTGACGATTTTAGTCAAGCGGATATTTATCCAATTGATTCACTCTTTATGTTCGCAGTCTTGCTTTGAGACGGTCGAGTAAAGAGAACGGCTAGTACTGCCGCGAAACCCTGTCAAGGAGATTCTTAATTGAATCTACATGATTACAAATACGATATTTAATATCGTATAACGGTCTTCATCGACCGGAGGTAAAACGCTACCAATTTAGGACAAATGTCAAAGCCATTCAGTCCGTGTCTATGTTTTGTCTCGAGAAGGTGGCATCATGGTGTACTCAGCAAAGTCAAAGATTCACAACCACATATTCATGCCCAAAGACTTATCCAACAATTGATAGTATGAGCATGTAGATAAAGACACAAGATCGCAAGATGGCAATGGCAAGTCAAGGATGATTTGAAGATCTCAAGACTAAAAGACAAAGTCGAAAGACAACGACAAAGGCTCAAAGATCATAGCATGAAGGAAAAAAAACTATTGTTACACGTTCAAGGCTCATTTATGACAAGATTCGTAATCTCCATTGATCTTCAAATATCAAAAGGGTATGACCTCACATTGGGGGAGATTTTTAGCCTCAAAATATTGAGTCAAACAAGAATGCTCGGTCATAGGTTATTATTGTAACATTAGTTAGAACATTTTAATAGATAGTTAATTAGTCGTGGTTTACGGGCTTGGATTTAAACTAATTAAAGTCCAAGAAGACAAGCCCGGCCCAATATATAGTCCATTAAAGCCCGCATGTGGGTGGACTATATATACTACCCTCCTAGCATGTTAGGAGGGTGGATGGTCATTTGTAACAAATCTTTTCTTAATATAATATTCACCAAGTTAATCATCTCTCTCTCTACTTTCTCTCACTACTTTCTCTCTCTAGGAATTCATCTCTTCTTCATCTATTTTCTTTCTTTCTTCATTGCTTAATCAATCACAAATATAGGGACAACAATTGACTAAAAAAGATCTCCATATTGATCAAAACATATCTATCGCATCACTATCTATTTCTTACGATGAAAACAAATGTTTTCTAATCAACAACAAATAAAAATAAAAAGATAGATATATAGATTAGGTGCCAGATTCTTCTAATAATGATACTAGAAAATAACAATTCATTCCGTTAACATCATCTTCTCTTCTTAATGATTCCCATTGATCATTGACGCAAGTGTCATCGTTGACTACTTCCTTGGGCTGCCGTCAAAGAAATCAGTTGGCACTTGATAGGCTGTTTTACTTACTAGATCTGATTGTTGACCCTATATCATGTTCTATAACATCAATGGAAACCAGATATGTGTTTTAGTGATAAGAAAAAATGAGAAAGAGAATATGAGAGAGAAGAGAGAGATAAGAATGGTTTATTTATGTGTGGGGTAGGATGGTCTTTCATTTATAGATAGGTCACCGTTTTTTAAAACACATCATCCACAAGTGTGTTATTAACCCCTCGTTTTTATAGTGTTTAAAATATAAAACCATCATCTTTTTTTCTACCAAACACGAGCTCAACCAACATTCAAGTTCAAATACAACAAAAACCAACAAAAGTGGGTGAACCAAACAGCCCCTTCTACTCCTAAAAGTCAATAGCCAAAACTAATCTCATTTAAAATAGTGACCAAATTCGATCATAGTTTCAAAAATTAGGACGATTCTTACACTTATTTTGAGACGGGGACGAAACTTACTTTTAGGTATACCAAATTTTTTCTTAAAGAAATAACAAATCTACAAAAACTAAAATTAAAAAAAGACCATAACCTCCTCTCCAGGAAACCCAAGTACATTATTATTCGTGTTTTAAAATTTTATATAAAAAACACACACACGACAATCATAAAAACAACGATCAACACATCTTAAGGTATATTTTCTCTTAAGTTTGTAATTTATGTTTGATTTTTAATGCTTTTCGATAATTGATAAAGGTTTTATTGGATTATTTGATTATCTGTATTGATTGATTGGTAGTTTTAGTTTTATTTTAGGTATTCGATTAGCTTTGTGTTAGTTCATGGATTTGAATCATTTGATTAATTGATTGTTTTAGGATCGATTTTTCGTTTTTTTATTGTTCTTTCACGAGACTATGTTTGTTTTCCATGTTTTTTGGATTAGTATTTGATTATATGATGACGATTAAGTCATCAAGCGATGGGTGTTTTACGTCTCCTTGCCCGTGCATCTGTTGATGTTTTCAACCTGTTAATAATCGGCTTTTAGATATGTGTTCCGGTATAGTCTCACAAGATTTATTTATGATTTATATATGAGCTTGTGGTGTCTTTGCTTTCGGTAAATTCTTTCCGGTTAGAATTGGCTGGCGGAACGGTTAATGGGTCAGAACTTAAAATGAACTAAAATGGATCAGGTCATTTTAGGACAGTTGGGTCGACCTGACACTTTCATCCGATTAGATCAAACAATGGTTGGGTTACATATGACTAGAAAAATTATATGTCACTATCTAGGTGATATATTGTCTGTCCGTTTGTAGTACACGATTTTTTAGCCTTTTGACATGTTCAACCCATCCACCTGAGTTCTTTTATTTAGCTAAATTTTTTGCTTTTCCTTTCGTTAGAGATAGAACTAAGTAACTAACAACTAACCACACTGACCCTTTTATGCTCAACTGGATCGAGAATGACATATCTAGTATAAATTGTTCTATTACTTGTGTTTGTTCTTGTGCTCGCTCAAAGTAAGAGATTATGAGATCTTAACCTATCTTTGTGTATTGCCCGGCGACTCTTTTAAGTTTCAAGCTACACGCTTTCTGACTTGACTTGCACAACAACCAAGTCATCTAATTTATGAATTCATATCAAGAAATGTGAACGTCACCATGTATGTTGAAATCTAAAGACGAGGAATTTCTGTTATGCGATTATATCCATGAAGAAACTCGTTGATTAAGGTTAATGTTGTAAGTTTCGTGAAGCAAGCATTAATATCCTTTTGGTTACTATTCAAAATATTCATGAGCGTCTGCACAAACAATGATGGTGCTTGTTGCTTGTAACGAATCTAAGATCATTATTTATATGATCGTATATATTTATCTTATATAAATGCATTATTTTTTAAGTATACGGGGCTTTACTTTCTGATGTTGTATGTACATGATTCTCAACTATATGTCAGTTCTAGTAGAGCTGGTAACGTTTATCGTCTTTATGCTTTACGACATAGTCGCGTATTTTATTTTTCGAGTGTGATTTTGCGTCGAAGGTTTGGAATTATGTACGTCATCTAGGAGGTATGGACGATATCCAACCTAAGTTATTAAACATTGTTACGCACCTTCTTTCGGTGGCATCTAAATGATCTGCTAGAAGCATCATCGGTAGGGTTTTGCTTGTCGCGACAAGTTACTTTGTGTGGCTTGAGAGAAATAATCGTCTATTCAAGAAAGGGAAGAGAACGCCAGAGGAGGTTAGAGATCTTATCAAGATTACTGTTCGCCTCAAATTGAGCATTTATCGGTTTAAAAACTCGAGAAATGTTCAGTTAATGTTGGATAGATGGAATATGCCTATAACTTTTAGATTGTATTCTTAATCCTGATTGTTAGTAGGTATACTGATTGCAATCTCGTGGCATGTCACAGATTGTAGGCAGTCAGCCATCTTCCATTGTAATTTTCTGCTTTTGTTAGTAGGTATTCTTAATCCTATAGACTTGGGGTTAAGATGGCAGTCAGCGATCTTCCATTGTAATTTTCTGCTTTTGTGATTAATACCATTTACCGGGTAACCCTTTACCCAAAAAGAAGACATAGTCGCGCATTTCAGCATTTTTGTGAACTTCTTGCAAGATCCGTCTTTGTGGGTGCAAAGTCTTGCAACGTTCCTCTTCCTTACCAACGGCCGTTACTCTTTGCGGTCAAGTCCCTCACAAGCACTTCCAGTGTAATAGCGATGTAAAAACGCCTTTTTACAACTTTGATGATCGGATCTTCAAATAAAATTGTTCATCATTAGGGGACTTCAAACTTGAACAACACATTCAGATAATTTCGAACATATATAAGATAACATTATCAAAGTCATCACCAAAAACACAAAGAGAGGAGCAATCAAATTAAAGCAATACACATACATTGCTTCTAAGGTGGCTATACAACTTTAGTACATCAAGAATTGGCTTACGAGAAGGTCTTTGAGCGGCTCTCCAAGTTACCGCCTTCAGAGTCGAAACAAGACATATATAAGACAAAAAAGTAAGCACAATCATAAAAACACTATGATCAAGAGACAGTTTCTAGATTAGGTCTTTTGTCACCTAAAGCGGAAAACATTCAGTTTGACTCTAATATAACAACCCAGAATCATCAGCATACTGAATCCACAACCTAAAAAATATATGTATGCATCTGTACATGTGTTTGATACGAAGTTTTTGAGATGTAAGCAATGTTTTTGAGATGTAAGCAACTGCGTAGACGTTATCTGATTTCTTGAGACCCTCTACGGAGATGACTGAGAGGTCAAAATGTCTGCATTCCATGATTCAAGTGATTGGATTTGTTTGATGGTTTGATATGTTGTAGGTGTGTGATAATAAACGAAGCTGAAGTTTATATAGAAGTTGTTGTATTGTTGTAACAACCCAAGAATATGTATATGATAGCAATTTTTTTTTAACGACGGCTTCAATAAAAACTAATAAAAGCTAGAAACAAAAGATTACATAGAAGTTAATGTTTCTATGGGGTTCTTAACCAACCTAATCAACTAATCTTACATTTAGGATTTCTAGAGGAAAACCACAAAAAAGATTGAGAAACAATGAAATCTCAAAGGGTAGCCTTCTTAGAGAGCTGGGACTCATTGGCACGATAAGTTGGTGTCAAAGCCGCCACGTAGGATTTTGGGGCTTTGGCACCAGAAACCCGTTGGCACCACATTTACGAGGGAGTAGTTGGCACGAGAAAAAGTGATGCAAAAGGGGTATACTGGCTCACAAATACTCCCCTTTATTACTAAAAAAAGGTGAAAAACCTTTGGCGCTGGCTGGTGGGGTTGGCGCGAGACCCGTTGGCGCCAGAGCTGATACGGTGCGCCAATGAAAGCTTGGTTCCAAGAGCTTAACAGCCAAGGTTGGCGCCCTTGTTCCCCTTGCTCTTAGGGGGAGGACAATAGAAAAGAAATTGATTCTAAAAGTTCCATATTGACCACAGAAGAGTCCCCCCTACACCTTCGAGAGCCGAACAGGCCTTGGCAGCAACATTCACAGCATCTATCCAAACATACCAATCCGAGATGTTAGCACAAACCAAAATATCTAAATCCCACCACTTAACCAAAAGAGACCATAAATCTTTAGCCATATCACAATTGAAAAAGATGTGGTTCACCGTTTCGACATCAAGCTAACACATTGCACATAAAAGAGAATCAACATGAACGCGGATCCTATCTAAGTTAACCATAGAAGGAAGCTTATTCATATTTAATCTCCAAAGAAACATATTAACTTTAATGGGAATTGAGCAATTCCATCGAGTAGCCGCATGATCAGCCTCCAACATTGTATCATCCACAAAAGCTCGAGCAGAAGCCACCGAGAACCACCCAGAGACATCAAGAGACTAATGCCATTTATCTATTTGGTCCGTAAGAGAAACACTCCCAATAAAAGATATAAGGTCTTCGTATTGAGTCATTTCCGCACCTCTCCTAGGAAGACGCTTAAGAACCGCGCTCGGGTCAGAAATAAGCAAAGGAATCCTATTTGCAATACAGCAATTTCTCTCGGTGTCCAAATTGTAAACGCGAGGGAATTGAAGCCTTAGGGGAGTATTCCCAAACCATATGTCTTCCGAAAAACGAATTGATTCACCATTACCAAGCTTCTTAGAACATAAAGATAGAAGATCAATACCTTTGTCCTTGAGGCGATGAACTGAAGACAAGATTGTGCCCCAGATATATTGTTTGGGTCGACTATTGGTAACATTAAAGACACCTCCCCAATGGCCATGAATGCTCCTAATAACACGAGACCATAAAGTAAAGGGTGATTAAGAAACCGCCAAATCTGTTTGAACTAACCGGCAATGTTACCATGATAGCAATTATTATAAAGTTAAATATATATAACCTTTTATTAGAACTAATCGGTAATGTTACCATTGTTTCCTTTCAAGTTAAAGGTCCTGATCAATGTGACCATGGTACGGAAACATGAAGGAATCACTCCCTTTCAACCTCTGACTCACACCCACGATCACACCAATCCAAACGGCAATATGATTTTTCAATTCTTCGGTATATTAATAAGGAAGGTGATTACTTGCATACAATATGAACCTAGAAACTATTTATAGACTAAAAGTACACGAAACTTAGATAAACAAAATATGGGTATACTAGCAAAATAGTAGCCGTGATCTCCCAAATAATAGGCAACTATAACCCATGTATTCTTCTATGAAATTCAGTCAAACAAGGACTTTATCATTACTTCTTTATGCAAAAAGTTCTTTATGCAACTAGTCAGTAACCCACATAGTGATCCATGACCATACAGGGTGACCCGACTTGACCCATCAAAATTACCCAATATCCATAATCTTGATGGTCTTGACCCGATCTTTTTTAACGATCGTCTACCTTGTTCATCTATCTTGTTCGTAAAACATGTAACATGGATTTTCACCCGAAACCGCTCATTACCATCTTTTTTTTAACGACAGTTTGGTGCAGCGGAGTATCTTGGGTAGGGCTGTAAACGAACCGGACGAACGCGAAAGGAGCTATGTTCATGTTTGTTTATTTAAATTTAGCCGAACAAATAAACGAACCCGAACGTTTAATCGGACCAAAATTTTTGTTCATGTTCGTTTATTTAGATTTGAACTTGTTCGTGTTCGTTTATGTTCGTTTATTAATAAGTTAAACGATCATATATATATGTAAACGAACATAAACGAACATGAAACTAAAGTTTTTACTTTAAATGGTCCATATTATATTTGAAATAATTATTATATAGTTTATATTATTCTTAGAGATATTTGAAATACTCAATATGGAATATTTATTAACTTCTTTTTAATTTTTGAGATATAACTGAACTAAAATAATAGATAATAAACAAACGCACTAATTGAACTTAATTGAACGAACATAATCGATCGTTCACGAACGTAAATAAACGAACGGAGAAGTTGTTCATGTTCGTTAATTTAACTAAACGGACGAAAAATATTGTTCGCGTTTGTTCATTTATTAAATAAACGAATATAAACGACTTTTTTACCAGACAATCGATGAACGGTTCACTGAACGTTCAGTTCATTTACAGCCCTAATCTTGCGTGCCACCGAGGCACCAAGTCTCTCGACTCGAGTTCGAATCATCTCACGAATAGAATATCAACCCCCATGCTAACCATCTAGTTTCACATTAAGGGGCTTCAAGGCATTGTGTTGGGATTCGAACTTGGCTACCAATTCTAGGAAAATCCCCCACACGGGGAATTGCAGGAATCAAACTCCTGACCTCCCACACATGGAGACTATAACCGGATGCATCCATCCAACTGAACTGGACTTCATTTGTCGCTCATTGCCATCTTGAGGCGTCACCGATTCACAAGCTCTTCACCGGTCGCATTCAAAGCCATCTTGGTTAGAGCTTCTAATGCCATAAAGCACATCAGCTTGTTCTTAAGCATGTGATGTTGTTTGCCACCACACAAGACCTGTTTTCTCATAACACTTATGTGGCACCCGTTAGTATTATTCCACAAGTCAAGAAAACAAAAACACATGCTTTTGCCATTTCTTTCACGTGCCAATTCAACACCACATGCGTTGAAGTCTTTCCGTCACCTTCTTGAATGATATTACCAGTCTCCCTCTTTTGTCATAAAAGAGTCCATCACTTAGGTCCCGTTTGGTTCGTCGTAATTCGACGTAATCGGATGTAATTGTAATTCAATTACATTACATATGATGTATGGTTCGCATAAGTAAGAGAATTGTAATTCACTTTACATTACGTAGGGTGTTTGGTTTGCGTTGTAATTGTAATTCAGACATTACAATTACATCTATTAAGGGAAATCATATCATAGAAACTTGGATGGTATGTTTTGAATTACGTTGTAATTCAATATCTTAATACTTTAAAACACAGTATTTATAAATAGTAATAATAATAATTATTATTATTATTATTAAAAGTTAGTATTATTATTTATTAATAAAATATTTATAGCTTTAATAAAATTTATTATATTAATAAAATATTAATATAAAATTAATAATATAAAAATATTAATAAAATAATTATTAGAATATATATAGTATTAAATAAATAAATAATTATTTATTTATTAATCACACAAAATTGGAAGGGAGTCGAGAAACAAGCTGCGCTCCCACCCCATTCTGGATACAAAAACCAAGTCTAAAAAATAGAAAAATACCACTCCTAACATCATTAGAATGACAAACAGATAAGCGCTTGAGGCGCGAAAGAGTAACCAATGCTTCCTCGTCAAGCTCCCCAAAAGTAGAGAAGGCAAAATTGATGAACAAGTAACCATACTCTGCACAAATAGAAGAATACTTCCTCCTCTTCTTTTGAACAACAGTCCGCAAAGCAATCCCGGGAACCCAAGAATCCAAACCCGCCCCTGAAAATGGAGAGACACCAGTAACATCCAAGCAAGCGTCTTTACCTTGGGACCAATTATGAAACAATAAATCCGTTGGACGAAGGTCTCGTCCATCAGCTGAAAGAAATCCCATAGGGACCACTTTCCGCACAGAAACACCAACTTTGGAAAAAATATCAAACAACATATCGCACACAAGATTATGCCGAAACTTCACCCCCACCTCACTAGAGCAGTGAACAGCATGGTCACCCCACTGGTCCATCTGATGCACGTGGTAACTCGAACAAGCAGATCCATCAGGAAACAAAGGAACCGCCAAACGATAATACAGGACGGCTCAAAACTGACGTGGGTTCATCCGCTGCCCCAACCCATCAATGGGAATAGTAAAGAGATAATCATGTGCATGAGGAGCACGCATGCAGCTAAGAAGAGCTTCTTGGCGACTACTCAAACTATATCATGACGAAAGAAGTCCATCAATGATACCAAAATATCTCATTGCCAAAGACTTCATAAACTGGGGGCAGGAGAGCTAGAGGTAACAGAGAGAGAATCAACACCACAAAAGGTCAAGAAATCGTCCAGAGCAGACAAAAAGATAAAACCCGGCAAAATAATCCCAGATCTGGCCAAAATACGATCCTAAAAAGAACTAGACTGCAAACGAGAGGCCATGAAAGCAAAACACCCGACATCCTCAACACACAAGACCCCAAGACCACCAAGTCTAATGGGTAGAGTGGCAAGCCGCCACTGCCAGTCTCCAAAACCGGGGCCTGAACCAGTAACAATTAACTCCAAAGAAGTACGCAAGGCGTGATCAAACTAAACCCGAGCACCACCAAGAACCCTAGGAGGGCACGTACTCAAAGCAAAAACTAACTTCGCGAATCCCGCACAATTGTGAAGAAGAAGAAGCTCACTCTGCGGGTCATCAAGCATGCGAATAACGTTCAGCAGGGAAATGGACTTGAAAACTCGACACGCGACAAAATCACAGAAAACTCATAGTACCTACAAACAAAACCCCCAAGAAGCCTAACACTACGCATCGGGCGAGATAACGAAGAAGGGAAAAGGCCATCCATCAGACCACGAGGATTTGATGGAGAATATAATATAATAATATAATTATATTATTATAATTATATTATTATAACTATAATAATATAATAATTATTATATTATTTATTAATATAATAATTATTAAAAATTATTTATAAATAAAAAATTAATTATTACAAAAATAATAAAATTAATATTATATTAAAAGAGTATTAAAATAATATTATTAAAAAATTAATTAAATAACAATTAATAAAATAATTATCAAATAAAAAATAATTAATTAACTTATTAGCAGTAAACTTATTACTATCAAAAAACATATTTTTATAATATATTAATAATTTAATATAATAATTACTATCAAAATAATTAATATAAAAAATATTAAATATTATTTTTATGGTTATAAATTAATTATTACTAAAAAATAATAAAAATTAATATAAATAAATGTTATTTTATTATTCTCTTTACTATTATATATTTACATATTGTTATCATTTTCTATTTATTAATTTTATTTATTATTTATTATTTATTACAGTATTTATTAATAATAATAGTTATTTATTATTTATTATTAAATATTATTGATAATATTATTAAATATTATAGTAATAATTTTTTATTTTTTATTTTTATTATTCATTTTTTATAATTATTTTATTATTATTATTATTTATTATATTTATTATTTATTATCATTATTATTATTATATTTTTTATTATGATTAATATAAATTTTTTACTATTATTATTATTTATTATTTTTTATAAATATTATTATTTTAAGTTTTTTTTTAAAAATCGAAATTACATTACGTTGTTAACCAACCAAACACATTGATAGAATATATCAATTACAATTCTAATACATTACAATTACAACACATTACATCCCTTTCAATTATAATTCATTCAAATTACAATTCTTTTCACCAATTACCGGCCCCGTTTATTTCGCCGTAATTTGATGTAATTATAATTCAATTACACTACATAGCATGTTTGGTTCACACAATGGAGGGAACTGTAATTCACTTTACATTATCTAAGCTGTTTGGTTTGCGTTGTATTTGTGATTGAGATATTACAGTTACATCCATGGAGGGAATTCAAATTACATAGAAAGTTTGATGGAAAGTATTGAATTGAGTTGTAATTCAGTATTTTTATACTTTAAAACCTTATTATCTTTATACTCTTTGGGGTCTTGGTGTCTACTCTGCAGGTGATGTTTTAAACTATGCATTTCTTGCGTCTAGACTCTAATCTACTAGTTTGCAAACTAAGTTGCTCCGACAAATAATTATTGCTATAAATTATAATTTTTTACATACAAGTATTTAAATTGTTCAGTAATTATCAAAACTCTGTTTTATTTTGAACCGTATAATTTTTATAAATTTGTATATTCGAAAACATATATCGCCTACCTATGTATGTATTTTAGTACATATTTAGTGAAATACTAATCATTTTGATGCACATATCAAAGTATGAAGATTTTAATATTTCACAATAAAAGATATCCTAAATAAACTTAAAACATATGAAAACGTGTAAACATAAAAACAACGAAGATTTTTTCTATTTACAGGTTATATAATATTGTGACGAATGTTACACGGATTAACAAATACCTTTCACTATCAATTATCACAATCTCGCAATAGTATTTTTATATGAAATGCTTTATTATTGCTTTAAGTTATTCCAATTTAAAACTTTCATCATTAATCGTAAAATTATTATTGAAAAATATGTATAATCATAAATATTTTACTGCAAACTTTATTTTCAAGGTATTCGCAGCCGCAACGTGCAGATACCCTACTAATATATTTTAAATATTTACAATATATGTATAAGATTTGATACTAAGATAAATAAAACAAATGTATATCGTTGGCTACATGATAAATCATACCGAAACAATCCGAAATAAATGTTACGCCTGAGCTTTGTGTGGGTCGGACCGATGCTATCTATCTATATGTTTTAAGTTTATTTAGGATATCTTTTATTGTTTAGGAATATCTTTTATGTTTTAATGTTTATCTTGTGATCAGCTTGTGACACAAGCTAGGGTTATTCGGTATAAATACCGAATCATTATTATGAATGAATCAAGGAAAGTTAATCAATAAATCTCTAAGTCTTCTTGTCTCTCTTTCTTACGCAGCCAGCACACGCTATAGTGGTGCCCTATCCCGATATTACCCGTGAGGGTCGTATCAATAGGTGCTTTCATTGAGAGCCCTCAACTCGTTGGGGGTTTTGATGAGTTACTGTTCACCGACGTAGCACTGTTCATCGGCAGCAGACTCTTCATCAGTGGTGGTACTGTTCATCGACTGTACTGTTCATTCGAGGGGGATATTGTTCACCCATGACACTGTTCATCCGGGGGGTACTATTCATCGGCGTTACTGTTCATCGGTTACTGTTCATCCGAAAAAAAAATATTTTTTTTTTTTTGTTGCTATGACATCAGCCAGCAGCGATCGAGACGCACTATCTAAACTTCTACAAATGGGTACGGTGGTCGAAAATTAGAGTGAGTTTAAAAATCTTATAACTCGAGTTACAGGTATCTCTGAAAGTTTACTTGCCTCGTTATATATATCCGGATTTAAACTGAAGCTACAACTAGAATTGTTGAGGTCATACTCGAAACCAACAACTTTAGGTGAAGCTTTCTACTTAGCCCGTATAGTAGAAGCTCGTTTTGAGGCAATTATAGAAAAAGAGGAAGTCGTAGATGTTGAAACCAGGCTAATCTTGGTAAACCGCAGCATGTGATTGGTGAGTCGCAGCTTATGGTTTGTGAATCACAACCTGTTATAAGTGAATCACAGGTTATTGTTGGTAGTGATGAAGTCAATGGGAATGGATGTCGGATTTTAAATCGGAAAATTCTCTGTATCACCTTGAGGGCAAGGTGCTTTTTGAAGAAGTGAGGAGTGTTACGGTCTGGACATCGGAAGGTGGAAGACGCGTGTTGTGTTTTGTCCAAGGCAATGGAAAGAGAAAAAGGAAAAAGGGTGTTGGTCACGGAAGCAGAGGGTGAAGGCTGGAGAACAAAATGTGTTGGAGAAGAAATTGTGTTGGGGAACTATCTTTGTTGGAGTACTATGTGTTAGAGAACTTTTTAGGTGGAGAACAACTTGGTTGGAAGACTTTTTGGATGGAGAACTACATGAGTAAAAGTTGTGACTATAGTATGATTAAGATATGGGATCCCGAAATCATGTTTCAAAATCGAAAGTGTTTTTCAAGACATCACCTTGAGGGCAAGGTGGATTCGAAGGAGTGGGGAATGATACATCCGGGATTTAGAAAAGGGTGGGCCGAACATGGGCCATTACTATCTACCTTATGTTTTAGGGTTTATTGTTAGGTTTATAAATACTGTATCATTGTTATCAATGTAATCAATCAAAGTTAAAGTTCAACAAATGTCTAGTTCTTCTCATCTCTAATTCTTAAGGAGCCAGCACACGCTATAGTGGTGCCTTATCCCGATACAACCCGCGAGGGTCGTATCAACATCGATTGGGCAACAACGATTGGGACGCGCTATCTAAGCTCTTGCAGAAGGGTACGGTGGTCGATTATGAGAGTAAGTTTGTGATACTTGCAGATCGGGTTACGGAGATGTCTACAAATTTACTTATGTATTCTTATATATGTGGACTTAAACCGCTCCTACAATGTGCACTCTCAAGGTCAGCCCCTACAACTTTAGAGGAAGCTTTTTCCTTAGCCCGTATAATGAAGACACGTTTTGAGGCAATTATAGGGAAATGGTTGAATGTTGAAGAGAAACTAGATACCGTTCTATCATGGCCAAAGGAAGAAGTTTCACCCGTGATAAAAGGGTCCTTATCTGATGATGAAGATATTGGTGTGGATGAGGTTAGTGGCGCACTAGACGGTATTTTCGATCTTGGTAAGAGTGATATGGAAGGCATGAAAGTTTGTAGTGAGTCTGGTCAATTTTCGGAAAATAAAGGAAGTGTGGAAGAGGTTGGAGGTGGTAGTTTTGATGATCGTTAGGATGAAATAAATTTTAATCTAAACAAGGAATTAAAGAACAGTGATGTTAGTCCTTCTTTGGTCACTTATGAAAGTTCGCAAGTTCGTCAATTATGGGAAAGAACTGGTATCGGTGATGTTCACGAACTCATGGATAATGGGCGTATCTACAGATTTGTTCAACTGAAGGCGTGGGAATTGATGTTAGACTCCCTATCGGCGTATTTTTCATATCACCTTGAGGGAAATGTGGTTTTTGAAGGTATGAGGAGTATTAGGGCGTGGCTAGAGATAGGCAAACGAAGGGTATTGTGCTATGTCCACGGCAGTCGCAGGAAGAAGAGGAAAAAGGGTGTTTGTATCGATAGCGGACGATTGGAGAACAAACTGAGTTAGAGAACAATCTGTGTTGGAAAACTATTTGAGTGGAGAACTATTTGGGATCCTGGAATTAAGAATGTTTTTCAAGACGTCACCTTGAGGGCAAGGTGGCTTCGAAGTAGTGTGGAATGTTACGCCTGAGCTTTGTGTGGGTCGGACCGATGCTATCTATCTATATGTTTTAAGTTTATTTAGGATATCTTTTATTGTTTAGGAATATCTTTTATGTTTTAATGTTTATCTTGTGATTAGCTTGTGACACAAGCTAGGGTTATTCGGTATAAATACCGAACCATTATTATGAATGAATCAAGCAAAGTTAATCAATAAATCTCTAAGTCTTCTTGTCTCTCTTTCTTACGCAGCCAGCACACGCTATAGTGGTGCCCTATCCTGATATTACCCGTGGGGGTCGTATCAATTGGTGCTTTCATTGAGAGCCCTCAACTCGTTGGGGGTTTTGATTTAGGGTTCCAAAAAAAAAAGTTTACCAGAAGTTACTGTTCACCGACGTATCACTGTTCATCGGCGGCAGACTCTTCATCAGTGGTGGTACTGTTCATCGACTGTACTGTTCATTCGAGGGGGATACTGTTCACCCGTGACATTGTTCATCCGGGGGCACTGTTCATCCAGGGGTACTATTCATCGGCGTTACTGTTCATCGGTTACTGTTCATCCGAAAAAGAAAAAAATATTTTTTTTGTTTTTTTGGTTGCTATGACATCAGCCAGCAGCGATCGAGACGCACTATCTAAACTTCTACAAATTGTTACGGTGGTCGAAAATCAGAGTGAGTTTAAAAATCTTATAACTCGAGTTACAGGTATCTCTGAAAGTTTACTTGCCTCGTTTTATATATCCGGATTTAAACTAAAGCTACAACTAGAATTGTTGAGGTCATACTCGAAACCAACAACTTTAGGTGAAGCTTTCTACTTAGCCCGTATAGTAGAAGCTCGTTTTGAGGCAATTATAGAAAAAGAGGAAGTCGTTGATGTTGAAACCAGGCTAATCTTGGTAAACCGCAGCATGTGATTGGTGCCGCAGCTTATGGTTTGTGAATCATAACCTGTTATAAGTGAATCACAGGTTATTGTTGGTAGTGATGAAGTCAATGGGGAATGGATGTCGGGTTTTAAATCGGAAAATTCTCCGTATCACCTTGAGGGCAAGGTGCTTTTTGAAGAAGTGAGGAGTGTTACGGTCTGGACATTGGAAGGTGGAAGACGCGTGTTGTGTTTTGTCCAAGGCAATGGAAAGAGAAAAAGTAAAAAGGGTGTTGGTCGCGGAAGCAGAGGGTGAAGGCTGGAGAACAAAATGTGTTGGAGAAGAATTTGTGTTGGGGAACTATCTTTGTTAGAGTACTATGTGTTAGAGAACTTTTTAGGTGGAGAACAACTTGGTTGGAAGAATTTTTGGATGGAGAACTACATGAGTAAAAGTTGTGACTATAGTATGATTAAGATATGGGATCCCGGAATCATGTTTCAAAATCGAAAGTGTTTTTCAAGACATCACCTTGAGGGCAAGGTGGATTCGAAGGAGCGGGGAATGATACATCCGGGATTTAGAAAAGGGTGGGCCCAACATGGGCCATTATTATCTACCTTATGTTTTAGGGTTTATTGTTAGGTTTATAAATACCGTATCATTTTTATCAATGTAATCAATCAAAGTTAAAGTTCAACAAATGTCTAGTTCTTCTCATCTCTAATTCTTAAGGAGCCAGTACACGCTATAGTGGTGCCTTATCCCGATACAACCCGCGAGGGTCGTATCCACATCGATTGGGCAACAACGATTGGGACGCGCTATCTAAGCTCTTGCAGAAGGGTACGGTGGTCGATTATGAGAGTAAGTTTGTGATACTTGCAGATTGGGTTACAGAGATGTCTACGGATTTACTTATGTATTTTTAAATATGTGGACTTAAATCGCTCCTACAATGTGCACTCTCAAGGTCAGCCCCTACAACTTTAGAGGAAGCTTTTTCCTTAGCCCGTATAATTAAGACACGTTTTCAGGCAATTGCAGGGAAATGGTTGAATGTTGAAGAGAAACTAGATACCGTTCTATCATGGCCAAGTGAAGAAGTTTCACCCGTGATAAAAGGGTCCTTATCTGATGATGAAGATATTGGTGTGGATGAGGTTAGTGGCGCACTAGACGGTATTTTCGATCTTGGTCAGAGTGATATGGAAGGCATGAAAGTTTGTAGTGAGTTTGGTCAATTTTTGGAAAATAAAGAAAGTGTGGAAGAGGTTGGAGGTGGTAGTTTTGATGATCGTTTGGATGAAATAAATTTTAATCTAAACGAGGAATTAGAGAACAGTGATGTTAGTCCTTCTTTGGTCACTTATGAAAGTTCGCAAGTTCCTCAATTATGGGAAAGAATTGGTATCGGTGATGTTCACGAACTCATGGATAATGGGCGTATATACAGATTTGTTCAACTGAAGGCGTGGGAATTGATGTTAGACTCCCTATCGGCGTATTTTTCATATCACCTTGAGGGCAATGTGGTTTTTGAAGGTGTGAGGAGTATTAGGGCGTGGCCAGAGATAGGCAAACGAAGGGTATTGTGCTATGTCCAAGGCAGTCGCAGGAAGAAGAGGAAAAAGGGTGTTTGTATCGGTAGCGGACGATTGAAGAACAAACTGAGTTAGAGAACAATCTGTGTTGGAAAACAATTTGAGTGGAGAACTATTTGGGATCCTGGAATTAAGAATGTTTTTCAAGACGTCACCTTGAGGGCAAGGTGGCTTCGAAGGAGTGTGGAATGTTACGCCCGAGCTTTGTGCGGGTCGGACCGATGCTATCTATCTATATGTTTTAAGTTTATTTAGGATATCTTTTATTGTTTACGAATATCTTTTATGTTTTAATGTTTATCTTGTGATCAGCTTGTGACACAAGCTGGGGTTATTCGGTATAAATATCGAATCATTATTATGAATGAATCAAGCAAAGTTAATCAATAAATCTCTAAGTCTTCTTGTCTCTCTTTGTTACGGAGCCGGCACACGCTATAGTGGGCCCTATCCCGATATTACCCGTGAGGGTCGTATCAATGAACCTATCCATAGAACCAAATTTTAGATGTCTAGCGAACCATGATCCACGTTCCCGTACCCGATCCTGTTCCATGTGACTATATTATGACACAAAACTATAATGGGACCAAATCAGAAAGTATATGTATCGAGTGGTTTTATTTTATTTATGGGACAAATTAATGTATGCTGCCCGTTAGTACTAAGCGTTTTAACTTATTATTGGCGGTTGTATACCTTTTTCGATAATCGTCTTCTTTTTCTGTCTATTAAGACACAATATATGTATCTAAAACTTAACTTATAATGAAAGACTTTATCGTGGAAAAGAATTACGACTTCACTACAAAAAATGTGAGAAAACATGTGATGCTGCTTGAGCTGTGTTGTGTGGACTAACTAAACAAACAATTGTGTTCACAAAGATCTTAGACATCTTGACATACATGTGCTAAAATGGACATACATGCCGCGAGTAGCCTTGTGGATGTTGCAGTTCCATAAAGATTTGGTTCTGTGAAACCATATATACATAGAAGACAGAAACCATGCCGAAATAGATTCTTGGTTAGTTGGGTGTTCAGTCGTCTTTGGTTTTCAACTTGAAAGTATGGTAGTGCATTATTTGGCATCAATCGCTAACCTATTTAATAGTCTGGTAATTATAAAGTCCAAATCTTTGCTCTTTCTGGAGAGAGTAATGATGATTAGTGTAGTTTTGTTGTGTCTTGTAACAGATATACATGTGTGTTTCATTTGTGAAGCAATTCATATATCTGAATAGTTATGTTACATGACATTTGCATAATTGCATATACATACCTAAAACATAAAAGGGCCACCACTGACAAATGACTTGTAGACCAAGATGAGTTTACTTTGAACGTGTATGCTAGTAGACAACAACGTTTACTTTGAATCCCTAATTCCAATTTAAAGTCTTCCTAAACCCTTGTATTCTTCAAAGTTGTTGGTCCACATTCCACAACCCAATCAATCTTTCTTAGACATTTCTTCAGTGCAAAACTGAGGTTCACAAACAATCGTATATCCTAACCAGCCTTTCGTAGACGTTTTGCCATCATCCAAGTTTCTTCACAGCATTGGCAATGGTAGATATGATCTATTTATTTACATCATCTTATTGTAAGTAATTACCTCTCATAATACACAAAGCATAGCACTTAAAAGGTTTTGGGAGACTAAACCGAACCAATTTAGTGTTCGTTGCAACAAATCGTCCAAAAATCGTTTTCCTTTAATGTTTAAAGATTATTGTGAACCATATAATTTTTATTGGAAATTTCTTCTTCATCACTATCAAAAGCTAGAATTGTCAGACAAGAAATTAAAATTTATATAGCCTATCAATTTCGATAGACTTGTAAAACCCAAGTGTGACACGTTAATTAGAAATGAAATTAAGACCACATACATAATCCAAGCAACAAATTTGTGAAACCAGTGTTAGTATATATATATATGTTTAGCAAGTATGAATGTTTATAGCAAATAAAAAGTAGGAACAAAAACACAATGAGTAGTAATTCAAAAATGTTTAGTATCTTTTTTCTTTTATTTCTTATCACCACCACCTTTGCTTCTTCTTTGAATAAGAATCACAAATGCCGTAAAGAACAGACTGAAGCTTTGCTTCTCTTTAAACATAGTCTTTCGTCCATCGACGACACATCATTGGTACCATTCTGTGATGGTTCTTATCCAATTATGATGTACTGGAACACAAGCACAGATTGCTGTAATTGGAATGGTGTCACTTGCAACTACTCCACCGGTGACGTCACTGGTCTTGACGTCAGTTGCGGAATGCTGAAAGGTACGATTCATCCTAACAGCTCCCTCTTCAACCTTGCTCATCTCCAAAAACTCAACCTTGCGTACAATGAATTTACTGGTTCCCAGATTCCACGTGAAATAGGAAGGTTTTCAAATAGTCTCACACATCTCAACCTCTCTTGGTGTGAGTTTTCTGGCCAAGTCCCACCGGATATCACACTCCTTCATAAATTGGTCTCTCTTGATCTCGATAACAATATGTATGGTTTGAACCTTAAACCTCATGTTTTCATCAATATGTTTCGAAATTTTACTAATTTGGAACAACTTTCACTTTCACTTGTTAACATCTCTTCGGGTTTACCTGATAGACTTAACATCTCTTCTTCTTTGAAATTACTTGCTCTCGGCTACACTGAATTACAAGGCAAATTACTTCATTACATTTTCAATCTTCATTCTTTGGAAACACTTGACTTGTCACATAACAGTTTAACAGGCGATATCCCTTCAGATATCTCAGTCAACCTAACGCACCTTACTGATCTTTATCTATCAGAAAACAAACTTAATGGGACATTTCCATCTTGGCTGTTTACTATCCCCTCTTTAGAAGTTCTTGATCTAAAAAATAACATGTTGAGTGGAAAGGTACCTTTTGAGTCGTTTGCTCTTCCATCAATAAAAACACTAAGCCTTTCTTATAATAATTTTAGTAGTGAACTGGAGTTGGATACATTGTTATCAAGCCTCACCGAACTTAAAAATCTCGATCTCTCATTCAGTGGTTTCTCTGTTACAACAAAGAATGCCAATCATTATGTCAACCCTCAGTTTAGTTTCTTAAAATTGGCCTCTTGCAAACTGAAGGTGTTTCCAAATTCAATTCGAGCCATGAAACAACTTAGATTGTTAGATCTATCTAGCAATGAAATCCATGGCCCAATTCCTCAATGGGCAGGGGAGATAGGAGGCAGTGAGTTGTATTATTTGAATCTCTCCCAAAACTTCATAACAGGCTTGCCACAATTCCATTGGTATGGGTTACAATACTTGTATCTGCAATCCAACTTGATTGAGGGGCCATTCCCTACATCAATATGCAACATGAGCGTTCTGATATATCTGGATATATCCAATAATCGCTTTACTGGATTGATTCCACAATGCTTTGGAAATGCCACCTCATATCCTAGAATGATAAATATGGGGAACAATAGATTTCAAGGAACGATTCCAAGTTTATACGATGACTGTGAAATCTTAGAGTGGTTTATTTTAGAAGGAAATCAGTTAGAAGGAGAGTTGCCACGCTCTTTGTCCAAATGCCAATCCTTGAGTGTGATTGATCTCGGAAACAACCACTTAAATGGTACATTTCCTGGTTGGTTAGGAGAACTTCCAAATTTGCAGGTTCTTGTCCTCAAATCAAACAATTTTCATGGACACATTGAACCTTCTTTTGCCGTGAAATTCCCATTTCCAAATCTTCAAGTTCTTGACTTATCTCACAATAGGTTTGTAGGGAAACTCCCTGCAAAATATTTTCAAAATTTCAATTCCATGAAGAATGTGCTGCAAAACAACATAAAACAAGACTATTTGACGATGGCTGGAAATTATTACTCCTTCGTTGTTGGGATTAAAGGGGTGGATCTAGATATTCCAAGACTTTTTGTTAACCTAACGATTGTTAATCTATCAAACAATTGTTTTGATAGGGAGATACCAAATATCATTGGAAATATGAGTTCTTTGAAAGTGCTCAACTTGTCCCACAACCACCTCAATAGTCGAATCCCGTATTCTCTTGGAAATCTCTCTGAAGTTGAATCATTAGACCTATCTTGGAACCAACTCACAGGAGAGATCCCTGAAAGCCTTGCAGGCATCAAGGGTCTCGAAGTCTTGCATCTCTCGCATAACCGTCTTGTAGGGCGTATACCAGACGGAACGCAGTTCAACACATTTGATGAGAACTCATTTGAAGGGAATGTGGGACTTTGTGGGTTTCCACTGTCCAAAAAATGCAGTGAGTATACACACAAACCACAGCTTGAAGCACGCGAAGATCAAGAGGAGGAAAGTGGATTTACGTGGGAAGTAGTGATGTTGGGATATGGATGTGGGACACTACTTGGATTGGTGATGGGATATTTCATGTTGTCAACCAGAAAAATAAAGTGGTTCAATACATTTGCTGATTCAGCACAGAGCTTAGTATTGAAGAAGAAGAACAAGAGAAGACACATATATATCGGGAAATGATTTTATTAAAGGTATGATTTTTCACATGTTTTCTTATTTCATCAAATTGTGAAAAATGCCTTACTCTATTAGTTCTCTCGGTCTTAAATCATTTTTGATGCAGGTAGAGGAGTTTAGGGAGGGCTGGACCCTTTGAATTATCAGTCGATCGTATATCAACTTCTGAATTATGTTGTATGTTGTATTAATGGTGTTGACCTTAATGGAATTTCAGTAATCTTTTTGTTATTTTAATGATTATACAACCATTACGGATACAGATGTTTAAAATAGATAGTCAAGTGACAACTGTGATAAGTTGTACCGCTTTGTTTTTGGTAAAACATATACTTCTCAATAGTATGAATTATAAGTTGCAAGCTTAAGAAAACTTGCAGCAGAAATGGATGTGTGCAAATGAAATCATGATTAATAATAATAACTGTCGTTTAATATTTCTACTTTGATCATCCAGTGTGTTCTTTGTCTGTTCTGAATATCAGATGTTTGTAGGCTTTCAAGTATCATACTATCATAGTTTTTCCATTTAGCATTTCTTTTTATCTGCCAACCATTGATTGATGAATTGATTATTATACCAAATTACTTTGGATACTCCAGTTCAGCACAGCTTTGACTGTACGAAATCTTGCCCAAAAAAAATAAAAAATCGGCTATTCAGTTATTTTCCCTTTATGATTCAAAAGTACTAGTGTATTCTTTCGCTTCTCTAGCCCCATCGTTTCTAACTAGGAGTACTAGTCTGAGAAATTTTATAAATTAGCCAACTATGATCATCATAGATGATGTATGTTTTTTCATTTCCTTTTCTGGACCAAGTAATTTTCTTTTTTTGAGAAGTGTAGTTTTGGTCTCATATCCTCAAAGGATGAGATATCGGTCGTAAGTACTTGAGACAATTGTAACACATATACTTCTACGTTGAATTTTTGAAGGGATACCAGCTGATGGAAGGAATGTGTTGTAGACAACAGCATAATTTATGAAAGGTGCAGGTAAAGAAGTTTGGGGTGTAGCTGACACCTTTTGAATTATACAGTCATATAGCAGCTTCTGAATGTCTCGTCTGATTTACAATTTTAGTCTCTTTGAATAGTCGTCCTTATGATTTTTAAGTATCTTTGATTGGTGTTTGACTCTTACTCAGTTCAGTAAGTTTTAGTTATTTTGATGATCATACAATATTTCGTCAGTGATATAATGCTTTTCTCAAAAACTATAGTGTCATTCAATAAACTAAAATTTGAAAACTATAGTTTCCAATAATCGCAGCACCACAGCATAGGAATGAAACTTTTTCTCAACATATATAACGTGCAGCTGAGAGATAATCATGATACAACCAGTTTGGAACATACCTTGTTACTCAAAACTCTCAGAATTGACTTTGTATCTCCAACTAGGCAGGATAAATTGATTTCAAGAATGTCTCAGAATAAACACTGCCCACAGGAATCCTGACTATTCTGCAGCCGTTTCCTTTCTTAAATACGTGGCCAAATCCTTAACCCAACCTCCCAACCCGAACTCTCTACCTATATAAAGATACCGGACGGTCCTCTCATTTTCCTGGCTGGGACAGGTCACTCAAAGGTTAATACGGGCGGCCTCTAATGACCGTTACAAATGATTCAAATCCAAGGGTGGATTGTTTTCAAGCATGTTGAAATGGCCTGCAGTTGGGAACTTTCAGAACCCGGGATACTGTCTTCAACTACAGATGCCAGATATTTGCATCGCCTTATGGTCCTGGCATTTGGTTTTTTCCAATCCAAGACTCCAATTCTACTCCACTATCTTAATGAGGTTTTTTAAGGATACAGCCTATTTGGAGGGAATAGATGTACATGAATCCATCATCAAGTCACTGACTAACTTTATAGGGACACCACCTTAATACACAGAGTAGACTGAATTATATATGCAGGCTGAGTACATAGTTCTATAAAAGTTGATACAATCTTTACGCAAAAGCCTATGAGGAATATGCAGCATTAATACGGTCCCTCAGGTAGTAGCCACTGCGGATTGGAGGAAACCTTCAAGCCGGCCAAATAAAAAATCATCATGTTTAAGGACACATAACAATGATGATGGCTTTATTAGCAGAAGCCACCAACTACCAACTATTATGATAACAAAGATACATACCTTGGAGGAGGAGAAGACTGGTCACTGCAGCAGCTTTTCAAGCATTCTACCATACAGTCCGGGTTAGGATCCAAAAAGAAAGCCATCTGTAGATATTATTAAGGCTTGTTTACGGTTACGTAAATAAAGAAAATCTCCGTCTCATTTTTAGTTTCTCTGCTTTTGTGGATCAAAATTTACTTTCTTGTTAAAAAAAGGAGTCACCTCTTCAGTTTGCTATATTTCACACAAAGAGGGACAGATTGACAACAAATACAACCTAAACTGCAATTTTTATTCTATTTTTTAAGGACTGGTGCATATATGGACTGGTGATCCAAATCATACTATACTAGTGAACGAAGCGTATAAGCAAACGTAAAAATCTAATTCACTGGCTAGGAAGTATTACAGATAGCGCTCTTTCCCGGTTGACATAACTCGATGTTGTGTTGACCAGCAACAGAATTGAAGAAAAGAAACATGTGTGATGTTGAAATGAAGAGACTTCAAACTCAAGGAATATGAAGATAGAGAAAGAGAGTGTTAGGATTTTACCGGAACAGACAATTCGTCCATCTCTCCATCATGTCACCAAGATTAACAATAAAGGCCCTGCACCACAAAATACAGAAAATTGTTGTGTATATCGTGGGACAAACCAAGTTTATTTAGAGTTGTATGTTGATTGAGAAACTCACCCTTTGACATGATTGACGTTCTACCAAGTCCGTGGATGCTTATGCTTACGCATCTTTGTTCATGATGTCTTATAGGTGAAGCTACTGACATTGCATCTAAGGGGTACAAAGGTAGAAATCTAGTAGTACTCGGTGGTGTCGTACTCGTGGCACTCCTTACTTGCTGTCATACCAAAGAAACACCCTAGGAATGCCTTTTAAATCATGATTTGTTTATACTCAGATTGTATGTAGTCAAATCTAGTATACGTTATGCTTAATAGTTTAAAAGGTGTTTCTCATTATGTTACTTTTACCCGTTTTGACTGTATATGGTACAGTTTCAGCTCATGTTATGAAGTGGTTATGTTTAGGTTTGATAAGTCTTGGTTATGGAAAAATAGGTTTCCCGGAAATAAGCAAGGGGAATATGGTGTTTTGTTTACAGTTGGAGCATAAAGCCATCAAATGTGCATTCTGATATTCGGGCATACAGCTATATGCTCGGGAGCATACGGCTTTATGATAAGCCTGTGGGTTTTATGAACCTTCTGACCAGACCATACGGCGTTATTCCTAGAAGCATAAAGCCGTATGTAAAAAAGATTTACTTGTGGAGGGTGGTGTTTCAAGTGGCCGAGGAAGAAGACAACGAATAAAGAAAAGAAATGGTGGACAAGTGTATTTGGACTATCTAGAGTAAAATACACCGTTAGTTCTTATGTAGTCCTTTGACCAAAAAATTACACCATTCAGCCTTAACTTAAAATTTTTTTCCGCCACTAGTCCTTCACACTGGACCCACAAACGAATATTAAATCCACACATGTAACAATTATGTGAGGTTATTTTGGTCTTTTCCCATTTTATTCTAACTTTCATCATCTTCCCGATTTATTCTCACCTACTCCAATTTCATCATTCAAATCAACCACCATTATCCATCTAAATATTCATAAGAACACTAAAACATTCTCAGATCTAAAAAATCTTCTTTAACATATTTGACTTCAATTACTTTATTACAAAACCTCATTAACTCGTCTTATTCGACATCACTTGATTCGGTTTTCAGTTATAACCAAAAGATAAAGGGCAAATTGCATAAAAAGGTACTCATCTTTGGTCTAAATTCAATTAAAGGTACTCAACTTTTTTTTTCTCAATTTAAGGTATCGATCTTTTTCCTTGTTGCAATGTTGGGATAATTAACGAAATTAAAAACGACCGTTTACTTTGTTATTACACCGCTAGTCCTTTATATTAACGACACTTTATAATAAACTCAAAATCCGTTTTTTATAATTTTAGACTGTTATCTGCCTTTTTGGTCTGATTTTTATCGTTTCCAGTCAAAAATGGTAAAAAAAACAAAAACGTCAAAAAACTGACGAGAAGTGTAAAAAATGGACGAAACTAGTAAAAATTATACGAAAAACGTAGAAAATGGTCGAAAACTTTAAAATAATTAATTTTGAGTTTATTAGAAAGTGTCGCCAAGATAAAGGACTAACGATGCAATTATAAAGTAAACGCTCGTTTTTAATTTCGTTAATTATCCCAACATTGCAACAAGAAAAAAGATCGATACCTTAAATTGAGAAAAAAAAAGTTGAGTACCTTTAATTGAATTTAGACCAAAGATGAGTACCTTTTTATGCTATTTACCCAAAGATAAATTTAACCAAGCTAATTAAGCCGAACAACCCAATAACCGTACCAACCAATAATAGCCCAAAATAAGTGTACAAAAGAAGGACACTCTCATCATTGTACACACGACTTTTGATTAAATTAATTCACATAGTTAACTATAATTTTGGTAATATAACATGAAAATTAAAGCTAAGAGTAATAGTTGATTGTTAATTGTGATATACGCTACCCTAACTTGTGGGTCTGTCTCTACAGCTTAAATTGTATTAGAACACATTGTAGGAGATACTGATGTTTGGATTTAAGTTTGTTCAAGTAACTATAAGTTACTTTGCAACAGTTTGGTTTCGATATGTTGTGGGTTTTGAATTCTAAATAAAAGAATAGGATATTGTTTATTATTGGTTTATGTATTTGAATTTGGTGACTTGTTTAAAAGTATAGTGATGATTATGAAAATGAAGGTAAAAGGGATATGAAGTTGCTGGAGATGCTGGTAAGAATAAATGGGAAAAAAGATCAAGTTAGAAACAAATAGGAAAAGACTAAAATAGCTTCACATAATTGTCACAAGTGTATATTTAACATTCGTTTGTGGGCCTAGTTAAAGTGAGGGACTAACGGCAGAAAAAGTTTCCAAATTAAGGCTGAACGGTACAATTTTTTTGGTCAAAGGACTAAGGACGTCAGTCAACACAAACCATAAAGACGAATGGTTTATTAGGTGAATTTAGGGATGAGCATGGTACCGGTATCATATCGATTCCGTACCGAATTAGTGGTACCGATTTTTCCCGAGCATATATTAATGGTATCGGTACCGTACCGTACGAGATTCAGATATCGGTGGATATCGGTACCGGTACCAGGATCGATACCGTTACCGGAAAATCGGGACATTCCCGTTTTTTCGGGAATTTTCCGATTTTGTAAAGGTCCCGTACCAAATTTGGGATCGGTACCGATACCGAGAAATTGAGATTTCCTAATGTTTTAATGTATTTTTATATTAATCGAATGTTAGTTTCATTTAAATGTGTTATTTTACTTACTATTTTAGTTTGATTTAAAAAAACATAACATCATCATAACACCACAAATGTTGTGTTGATCAGGGAGTCATTTTTTTTGGTGTCATAGCAATTTATGATGTTATGAAAAAAATAAGAATATGATTTCCACTTTAATTTTCTCTATACGACTTCTATTTGATACAAATAATAATAACATCCAATTTAACTACAAGAGGCTCGATCGCAACGAATGATAACTCAATTGCTCAAGATTATCCAAATAATGCCGAGGAAAATGAACCTAACCTAAAAATTAACATTGAGCCACAAGAAACTCAAAAAATGTTGGGCAGGTCGCAACGAAATAGACAGCCACGAGACTTTAATGATTACTATACCTATTTGAGTTATGCGGATTTTGACTTAAGAAAATGCAATGATCTTGTATCTTTCGAGGATGCCATCACTATCAATCAGCTCATTCAATGAGCAAATGGTGCAAAACTCATCAAATGCAAGTGGATTTTCAAAACCAAACTTGACACAAATGAAAATATTAAGTGTTACAAAGCTCGTTTGGTTGTAAAAAAATATACTATTCCCTCCGTCTCAAATTTATTGTACACCGAAAAACACACAGTTTAAGAAAAGTACCATATTTACAATTTTCTCTCTTTTACTTTTTGCATAAAGACAGTTTTACCTTAAACCGATCAATTTAAAATCTCTTTAAAATTTGTAATTATAATTTCAACTAAGGGTAATGTAGTAATCTCAATCTAAACTTTTTATTTATTGTTGGTAATCCTAGTATTCCTAATGTGGGTAATGATAAAGGGGTTGTTGTGGGAAACAACTTTAGTGAGCTTGAGAACGCGGGGGATACTGATTGGGAGGATGCTAATATGAAAGGTGGTATGGTAAATGAGAGTGATAGTGAAGCGGATGAGGAACTTATATTGGAGGGTCCTAATGCTCAGAATGTTACAACTTCGTTACCTACAAGGGCAAGCACTCATGTTGTGACATATCCTCATGATTATTATCGCTTCATGGAATATAAGGGGTTTGAATTTCTCCCCTAAACAAAGTGAAGTTCGGCATGTAATATCTGAAAACTGTTTATCTATTTGTACTATCTTGGAACCTCATGTGTCGGATTCTAATCTTATGTCGCTCTGTGCTCGAGTTTTTCGTCATTGGGATTGGACTTCTAATGGTGGTTGTTGTTGTAACACTTGGTAATTTTCCCTACTTTGTAAAATGACTATTTTACCCTTTGACTTTTTATTTAGTCAACTATGTGATTTAACTGTGTTGGAACCGGGAAGTTATCCCGCGTTTTCTTAAAAACTGTTTGATGACGAGTAATGACCTGACACTGTGCTCAGTCATTATTCTGAAAATTTTCTGTGAATCTGACCAAAGTGCTGAGACGGTCAATGAATTGACGATAATTCATGAGATTATTCGTTATCTGTGAATTATGTGGTTAACTGTTTAGTTTTTAATAGCGTGATCGTATTTTCTTGAGCAGCGTATTTAAATATTTCTGTATATGTTTATGTATGCCTATATTTTAGTATTTTTGCTATTTATAGTAATAAATCGTATTTACTGTGAATATTTAATTAACGTATCGCGTCTTCGTGTCGAAGAATCGTAACTTTAATATATTTCGTCAAATTTTTAAGTTTTACGTAATTTAAAACTTAACTATATACTTTTTGATATTTACCTAAAACTAACTAACCTTTTTACCTTAAACCTTCTAACTAGTTACCATAGTAAAAATTTTGAATAATTTACCCATGTGGGACCCCCATAACCGGCCAAACAACATCACACATGCAAGATACACCAAAATTTTACTCCTTACCCTTTTAAGCTTAACATACAAGCCCTTACAACATTTAACTTATTATCCATATTAACCCTAACTTCACCTCACACTTATTCACTCATTTCACTTCACAAAAAAAAACACACACATCTCTCTCTTTCTCTCTCAAAACACACGGCACACAAACACTCTCCATTTTCCACCATTGTTGATTTCTTAAAGCTCCATTTTAAGAAGAATTAACACAAAATAAATACAACCTAGAGTTTGTACAAGCATAAAGAAGAATGGTTTTTCTTGGTTTGTTGATTTGAGTAGTTTTTGGGTTGAAGTTATAGAAGTAGAGTTCTTGTTGATTATTAGTGGGTTAGAGCGTAGATCGGGTCGTTGTGATTACGTAGAGTCGTTACTCAAGGTTACTTCTTAAACCTTTCTCATCTTTTCATTTTTCATGCATAATCTTTGTAGATCTATGCATGCATGTTACTCATCAACTACTTTCTTGAAATAAAATGATAAAAACTATTTTTGGTCATGAAATATTTTAGATCTATGAAAACTATGTGTGGATCTATTAGATCCATGCATGAAAATGGTTTAATTGAAAGACTTGTGAAAATATAAGTATGTATATTTTTAGATTTGTGAACTTGAAGTAAAATCTTTGTTTTTGATGGTGTTTATGAATAATTGGAGGGAACTAGTAGTGTTACTACTAGTGGTTACGCTTGAAAATTGTCGAAAACGAGTTTTTACGAAAAACATACAATCTGTCCGATTTTTATAAGAGGCGTAGAGGGTCGTAAAAATTGTTTTGACACTAGTTTACTACGATACTATGAAAATATAAGTTAATACCTTCGTTTCGATATATTATGGGCTAAAATGAGTAAGATATTGTCGTTTAAATTTCGTTGTCGGAAAACTTAATTTTTGTGAAAACACTATAAGGTGTTTGCTGTCTAGATTTTTAAAGTGGTTGAAACGACGTTTTCGAGTCAAACGGAGTTGTTTTAAGTGTCGAAATGGTTACTAAAAGTTGTATATGAATGTTGGACTCGTTTTGTAAAAGGGTATTAGCGCGAAATGTGAATACTTGGTGTACCGTTAAAAGTTTGAACGTTGGAAGTGGAAATTGATACTATTGCGGAAAATGACTTGTTGAAATATTGGCGATTGAGAAAGTGTTGAAAATAGGGGTTTTAGGACAAGATTTGAGTACTTACTAAAAATGGCAAATTTTTATCTGACGCCGAAAGGCTGCCGAATTTTCATTAGAAATCGGGTTGGAAAATTTATTAAGATAAATTTTGGTAAATTAAAATTTACGTCGAAAGGCTGTCGAAATTTCGTCGAGTCAAAAATAAATATTTTTGCCTAAGTATATATATACTATAATGTTTATAATGATATAACATTTACAAGTCACGATTTTAACAACAAAATATATATATGATTGATGAGTAACGTACGTGACGAACTTTTGTGACTTATTTGCTAGCGCCTAAACTATAGTATTATATTTAGGTTGTTGCTAGAGTTGCTCGCTACTATTTGATCTTACTTGTGCGGTTTGAATCGTTGCTTGAGGTGAGTTTATAGATCCCTATTAAACTGCTTTCTATGTTTAATGTTTTGGGATGTGATAAATGCTTTGATGCTTGCTTCTGGATGCAAGTAAAACTTGATTTCTGTGAACGCTTTGTGAACACTATTTATGCGATAGCTTAAGTTGCTTTAGCCATAGTCCCCACTATCGTGAATCGTTAGTTACTCTGCTGGAGTAAGCTCTTATGTTACGGATAGATCTATTGAGGGTTGACAACTCCACTCGGGCATTCTGACGCCGGACGAGTGTGTACCATTTGTATGAACGGAGTTATCTTGGCTAGGTACTCTATTGGGGAAAATTTTATGTATGCAATCTATTGTATGCACTGGATCACTAGTATCGATGTCACGAGCTTAGCTATCATAAATATTGTGAACACCCAATTTATCCTACACTTGGCACTATACCTCCTATAGTTGCATGTGTACATGAAATGAAATCTGAAATTGAATTACTATGAATTTTTACTTGAAACATATATTCTCACCAACTTTATGTTGATCCAATTTAGCATTTATCTCAGGTAATTGATGATGTGTTGTACCTGCTGTGTGAAGTACTTGGAGTCCGCATGCATTTCTTGGCTATCTTCGGACATTTATTTACTTATGCTTTTGAACTATTATCTCGTTGATGTTTAAAACTTTTACATTCCGCTGCACTATCTTTTGAAACTGAGACCTTTTGTAATGTGATGCTTTTAATTTAAATTCAACGAGGTATTTTTATAAAACGTCTCATTTAGAGTCGTTCTCTTGTACCTTGAACTATGATGCAATGACGTAACAACCCCCGAGCTTCACCGCTTCCGCATATCACATTTTGGGGTGTTACAGATTTGGTAATCAGAGCCTTGGTTAGCCTTGGTTATAGAGAACTAGGTTTGCATCTTAGGCCTAGACTAAAACCGATGTGGCTACTTGTTACTCTGTATATATATGTGTACTACGTAATGTATTACGTAGGATAACACTATAAGTAATATGTAATATATATTATGTAATACGTAATATGTATTATATACATATGCATTTCGCTGATTTGCATACTTTAATTTCTATACATGATTATTTCATGCATACCCTACAACTGCTTTAATACGCATTTTGGTTGTTGCAGCTTATGTCATCATCTACTGTTACTTACCAGCCCGACTCTGCTGACGAAGAGTGGGAAGACGAGATTGAGATGATACCGGATCATGTTGAGCCGGAGAATGACCCAGAGGAGGCTGATCCTGAGGAGGAAGGTGCAGAGTATGACCCTGACGAGGACCCGGAGGAGGATGATGAGGGCGAGCCTGATGTGTTGTCTGATACTTCCGATGTTGTTGATAGGATGCCACCGGTTGTGCATCGTACTTTGATCGAGTGGGTTAGTGGTAGTGAGGACGATGAGGATGATAAGGATGACGTGGATGGTATTGAGGTAGATCACGAGGGTCATGAGGATATGGATGGACATGAGGTAGGTCATGAGGATGATATGGATGGTGTTGAGGTAGATCATGAGGGTGATGATGATATGGATGGATATGAGGTAGATCGTGAGGATGATGAGGACATGGATGATGAGATTTAGAGTGATACTGACGTTAGGATGGTTGTGGCTAGTAGTGATAGCGAGGATGCTGAGGCTGATGATGATAGTAGGGTTGATGCTTTGACTGTTGTACCTGAGGGAGTTGAGCCTAGTAGGAGGAGTGAGATTAGGAAGACGTCCAACTTAAGGAAGAAGCCTTACTGTTCCATGTCAGCGGTTTAGAGAGGAGAAGGAAGCCTTATGGGGTACGCCACCAGCTGAGGTTTATACTGATTCCGATGATACTGTACCACCTGCTGATGGAGCTGGACCATCCGGTGTTAGATCTCGAGCTTTGTCCGATTCTGATTCGTCATGCCCACGGAAGAAGATTCGTATGTCTGATTCACACACTACACCTGAGGCGTCGCCTACTCATGGGAGTCGAGTTGCTACTACTGTTTCTACACCACCTACTCATCATGTTGGAGAGCCCTCTAGACCTAGGTCATGTGTTGTTATGATAGGATCTGCTAGGGATTCAGATGCTGTTCGTTTTCGTCTACTTGAGGATGCGGTTTTTGGATTGTTAGAGGATAACGAGGATACCCGTGACTTGTTGGATACCACACTTGAGGAGGTTGCTAGGTTGAGGCGTGAGTTGGAGTCAGTTCGTGGAGGAGACCGAGCTGCAGATGGAGACCCGAGGAGTGATTTACCGAGATGTGCTGAGTGTGATCGTCGTCGTCGCACTTAGAGATTCATCGTTATTGTGCTTAATTCTAGAGTATATTGACATCTTTATCTTTTGGGTATTGTATCCACTAAACTAGAGTAGTACTCGGTTAGTTGGAGTAGACTAGATGTAATCACACTCTTATTTTATGACTATGTACTTGATATTTTGATTATGAATGGGAATTTAACTTTATGACCTTGACCAGTGACTATACTTTTTATGTTGTTGTACTGTTAAATTCTGCATTCTATTTTAGCATAAGAAATATATAACGTGTATATTCGTGCTTGAACCTTATTTGCATTGTTGTCTTAACGCAGAGAAACAATGGTGAACACACGTAACGGAATGACTGGCGCACAATTGGAAGCACTGATTACGCAACGAGTGACTACTGCACTGGCAAATGTTCAAGCTAACAACAACGTGAACGAAGCACCACCGAACAATGTTGACAATGGACCGCCTAAGCCGTGTACTTACAAGGACTTTGGGAGCTGTGACCCTTTGAATTTTAATGGTACTGAAGGAGCTGTCGGATTAGCTCGTTGGGTTGAAAAGATGGAATCTGTGTTCTGTGTCAGTGGATGTACTGTTGAAAACCAAGTGACTTATTCTACTTGTACTTTAGCTGCTGGAGCGTTGACATGGTGGAACACCCATGTGCAGACGGTTGGAGCCGAGGAGGCGTATGGAATGAGTTGGGAGGAACTTAAGAAGTTGTTGACAAAGGAATATTGTCCTCGTAATGAGATTCAGAAAATGGAAATTGAACTGTAGAACCTGACTGTGAAGAACAATGACATTGGTACGTACACTAGGAGGTTCCAAGAGTTGTGTTTGCTATGTCCTGGAATGGTTCCGGATGAAGAGAAGAAGGTTGAGCGCTATATGTGGGGTTTACCGGGTAGAGTTCAAGGGAATGTGACATCGTCTGGACCGACAAAAGTTAGTGATGCTATAAGGATGGCTCACAGTCTAATGGACCAAGTTGTTCGAGCAAATGCTGGGAATGCCGCGGACAACAAGACAAAATGGGGTAATAACCAAAGGAACAACCATGGGAACTATCCGAATAAGAGGCAAGAAACCATGAAAGCGTACACTGCTGGTACTGGGGAAAAGGGAGTATACAATGGGACGTTACCTTTGTGCAATCGATGCAAGCGTCACCATAATGGACAATGCAATGTACAATGTCACAACTGCAAGAAAACTGGACACATTGCTAGAGATTGTAAGTCACCACCAAACACGAAAGCCAACGTCACTTGCTTTGAATGTCAGCAAAAGGGACACTACAACAATGAGTGCCCCAAGAAAAAGAATAAGGACCAAGGAAAGATTGCTAAAGCTGGGGAAGCTCGTGGAAGGTTCTATGTGATAGGAGGAGGAGAAGCGCAACAAAACCCCGATGTCGTGACGGGTACGTTTCTTCTCAATGATCGTTATGCTTCTATTTTATTTGATACTGGAGCCGATAGGAGTTTTGTGTCGACTGTTTTGAGTGTTTTACTTGATGTGACCCCTTCGCCCTTAGACACTAAGTACACTATTGAGTTAGCTAATGGGAAGTTGATAGAAGCCGACACTATACTTCGTGGATGCACTTTAAATCTTCTAGGTCATCCTTTCGTAATAGACCTTATGCCTGTAGAGTTAGGGAGTTTTGACGTGATTTTCGGAATGGATTGGTTGTCGAGATATCGTGCTACGATTGTATGTGACGAGAAGATCGTTCTTTTACCATTTGGTGATGAAGTTTTGGAGGTACAAGGGGATACAAGTGACGGAAAAGGGAAGTCACGACTGAACATTATCTCGCGTGTCAAGGATCAAAAGTTGTTGTCGGAAGGTTGCCACGTATTTTTAGCCTGTATTACTGAAAAGCAGACGAATGAAAAACGGTTGGAAGATGTACCTATCGTACGGGATTTTCCGGAAGTCTTTCCTGAAGATTTGCTTGGATTACCGCTGGCTAGACAAGTTGAATTCCAGATCGATTTAATACCGGGAGCTGCACCTGTTGCTCGAGCGCCTTACCGTTTAGCACCGTCGGAATTACAAGAACTAGCGACGCAACTACAAGAGTTGACTGATAAAGGATTCATAAGACCGAGTTCTTCACCCTGGGGAGCTCCAGTCTTATTTGTAAAGAAGAAGGATGGGAGTTTTCGGATGTGTATCGACTATCGTGAGTTGAACAAACTTACCATCAAGAACCATTACCCGTTACCTAGGATCGATGATCTGTTTGATCAGTTGCAAGGATCGAGCGTTTACTCGAAGATTGACCTTAGGTCTGGTTATCACCAATTGAGAGTTCGTGAGGAAGATGTTGCAAAGACTGCTTTTAGGACTAGGTATGGACACTATGAGTTCCAAGTGATGCCGTTCGGTTTGACAAACGCACCTGCTGTGTTTATGGACCTCATGAACCTAGTGTGTAAACCGTATTTGGACAAGTTTGTCATTGTGTTCATCGATGACATACTGATTTACTCAAGGAATGAGAAGGAACATGAGGAACATCTTAAGATAATATTGGAATTGCTTAAGAAGGAGGAATTGTACGCTAAGTTCTCGAAGTGTGATTTTTTGTTGCCAAAAGTACAATTTCTAGGTCACATTATAGATAGCAAGGGGATTCATGTTGATCCTGCCAAGATTGAGTCAATTAGGGAGTGGACTGCTCCTACGACATCGACTAAAATTCGCCAATTCTTAGGACTCGCCGGATATTACCGAAGGTTCATCGAGGGATTATCGAAGATCGCGAAACCATTGACGAAGTTGACTCAAAAGAAGGTGAAATATGAATGGGGAGATAAGGAGGAATTAACATTCTAAAAGTTGAAACAAATGTTGTGTAGTGCGCCTATTCTATCGTTACCAGAAGGATCGGAAGAATTTGTGGTCTACTGTGATGCATCAGCAAAAGGATTGGGAGCTGTGTTGATGCAGAGGAAGAAAGTTATCGCCTACGCGTCACGACAATTGAAAACGCATGAGAAAAACTACACTACGCACGACTTGGAGCTAGGAGCGGTAGTATTTGCCTTGAAATTGTGGAGACACTACTTGTATGGAACCAAGTGTGTCGTCTATACCGATCACAAGTGTTTACAACATATTCTTGATCAGAAGGAACTGAACATGAGACAACGTCGATGGATCGAGTTGCTCAGCGATTATGACTGTGAAATCCGCTACCACCCTGGGAATGCCAATGTAGTGGCGGATGCTCTAAGTAGAAAGGAACAATTGATGACACATAGAGTTAGATCGTTAGCTATGGTTATCAATCCGAACTTACCTGTGCAAATTCGTGAAGCACAAACCGAAGCCCTTAAGCCTGAACATGTTGAAGCTGAGAAATTAGGAGGAATGGTTACTAAGAAATTGGAGACTAGCACTAATGGAATGCTATGTCTGAATGGTAGAAGTTGGTTACCACGGTTTGGAGGACTAAGGGACGTGATTATGCACGAGTCGCATAAATCTAAGTATTCGATTCACCCAGGATCTGACAAAATGTATCAGGATATGAAGAAGCTATATTGGTGGCCAAATATGAAAGATGAAATCGCTACTTACGTAGGGAAGTGTCTGACTTGCGCTAGAGTGAAAACATAACACCAAAAACCATCTGGATTGTTGGTTCAGCCTATAATTCCTATGTGGAAGTGGGAAAACATAACGATGGATTTCATAACTAAGCTGCCTAAAAGGACAAACGGATACGACACAATTTGGGTAATTGTGGATCGACTTACGAAATCTGCACACTTTTTGGCTATGAAGGAAGATGATTCAATGGATAAGCTTACGAGACTTTATCTAAAGGAAGTAGTCGCAAAACATGGGATACCGATCTCGATAATTTCTAATAGAGATGGTAGATTTAGTTCGAAATTCTGGAAATAACTTTAGAAAGCGCTGGGTACGCAATTGGACATGAGTAATGCTTATCATCCGCAGACTGACGGACAGAGTGAGAGAACTATTCAAACGCTGGAGGACATGTTGCGTGCTTGTGTGCTTGACTTTGGGAAGCAATGGGACAAACATTTGCCTCTAGTGGAATTCTCTTACAACGATAGTTATCATACCAGTATTAAGGCTGCACCGTTTGAAGCGTTGTATGGTCGTAAATGTCGCTCGCATGTGTGTTGGAGTGAGGTTGGGGATAGTCAACTCACTGGCCCTGAACTCATTCGTGAAACAACTGAGAAGATTGTTCAAATCAAGAGCCGAATTCAAGCAGCCCGTGATCGTTAAAAGAGTTACGCCGATGTTCGACGTAAGCCTCTCGAATTTCAAGTGGGAGACAAAGTGATGCTAAAAGTATCGCCTTGTAAAGGTGTGGTACGTTTTGGCAAGCGAGGAAAGCTGAACCCCCGTTATATTGGACCTTTCAAAATTCTGGCAAAGGTTGGAACCGTAGCCTATCGTCTCGAATTACCGCAAGCGTTGAGCCGCGTGCACAACACTTTTCATGTGTCGAACTTGAAGAAGTGCCTTTCTGATGAGACACTCGTTATACCATTGGAGGAACTCCGAATCGGCGACAAGATGCAATTTGTCGAAGAACCTGTTGAAATCATGGACCGTGAGGTCAAACGATTGAAACAGAGTCGTATTCCAATCATCAAGGTGAGGTGGAATTCTAAACGTGGACCTGAGTTCACTTGGGAGCTTGAGGATCAATTTCGCAAGAAATATCCGCAACTCTTTGACAACTCTAGAAACCGTGACACTCCTAAGCTTTGAGGACAAAGCTTCTCTATCAAGGGGATGATGTAACACTTGGTAATTTTCCCTACTTTGTAAACTGACTATTTTACCCTTTGACTTTTTATTTAGTCAACTATGTGATTTAACTGTGTTGGAACCGGGAAGTTATCCCGCGTTTTCTGAAAAACTGTTTGATGACGAGTAATGACCTGACACTGTGCTCAGTCATTATTCTGAACATTTTCTGTGAATCTGACCAAAGTGCTGAGACGGTCAATGAATTGACGATAATCCATGAGATTATTCGTTATCTGTGAATTATGTGGTTAACTGTTTAGTTTTTAATAGCGTGATCGTATTTTCTTGAGCAGCGTATTTAAATATTTCTGTATATGTTTATGTATGCCTATATTTTAGTATTTTTGCTATTTATAGTAATAAATCGTATTTACTGTGAATATTTAATTAACGTATCGCGTCTTCGTGTCGAAGAATCGTAACTTTAATATATTTCGTCAAATTTTTAAGTTTTACGTAATTTAAAACTTAACTATATACTTTTTGATATTTACCTAAAACTAACTAACCTTTTTACCTTAAACCTTCTAACTAGTTACCATAGTAAAAATTTTGAATAATTTACCCATGTGGGACCCCCATAACCGGCCAAACAACATCACACATGCAAGATACACCAAAATTTTACTCCTTACCATTTTAAGCTTAACATACAAGCCCTTACAACATTTAACTTATTATCCATATTAACCCTAACTTCACCTCACACTTATTCACTCATTTCACTTCACAAAAAAAAACACACATCTCTCTCTTTCTCTCTCAAAACACACGGCACACAAACACTCTCCATTTTCCACCATTGTTGATTTCTTAAAGCTCCATTTTAAGAAGAATTAACACAAAATAAATACAACCTAGAGTTTGTACAAGCATAAAGAAGAATGGTTTTTCTTGGTTTGTTGATTTGAGTAGTTTTTGGGTTGAAGTTATAGAAGTAGAGTTCTTGTTGATTATTAGTGGGTTAGAGCGTAGATCGGGTCGTTGTGATTACGTAGAGTCGTTACTCAAGGTTACTTCTTAAACCTTTCTCATCTTTTCATTTTTCATGCATAATCTTTGTAGATCTATGCATGCATGTTACTCATCAACTACTTTCTTGAAATAAAATGATAAAAACTATTTTTGGTCATGAAATATTTTAGATCTATGAAAATTATGTGTGGATCAATTAGATCCATGCATGAAAATGGTTTAATTGAAAGACTTGTGAAAATATAAGTATGTATATTTTTAGATTTGTGAACTTGAAGTAAAATCTTTGATTTTGATGGTGTTTATGAATAATTGGAGGGAACTAGTAGTGTTAAGTGGTTACACTTGAAAATTGTCGAAAACGAGTTTTTACGAAAAACATACAATCTGTCCGATTTTTATAAGAGGCGTAGAGGGTCGTAAAAATTGTTTTGACACTAGTTTACTACGATATTATGAAAATATAAGTTAATACCTTCGTTTCGATATATTATGGGCTAAAAACGGAGCTAAAATGAGTAAGATATTGTCGTTTAAATTTCGTTGTCAGAAAACTTAATTTTTGTGAAAACACTATAAGGTGTTTGCTGTCTAGATTTTTAAAGTGGTCGAAACGACGTTTTCGAGTCAAACGGAGTTGTTTTAAGTGTCGAAATGGTTACTAAAAGTTGTATATGAATGTTGGACTCGTTTTGTAAAAGGGTATTAGCGCGAAATGTGAATACTTGGTGTACCGTTAAAAGTTTGAACGTTGGAAGTGGAAATTGATACTTTTGCGGAAAATGACTTGTTGAAATATTGGCGATTGAGAAAGTGTTGAAAATAGGGGTTTTAGGACAAGATTTGAGTACTTACTAAAAATGGCAAATTTTTATGTGCCGCCGAAAGGCTGCCGAATTTTCATTAGAAATCGGGTTGGAAAATTTATTAAGATAAATTTTGGTAAATTAAATTTACGCCGAAAGGCTGTCGAAATTTCGTCGAGTAAAAAATAAATATTTTTGCCTAAGTATATATATACTATAATGTTTATAACGATATAACATTTACAAGTCACGATTTTAACAACAAAATATATATATGATTGATGAGTAACGTACGTGACGAACTTTTGTGACTTATTTGCTAGCGCCTAAACTATAGTATTATATTTAGGTTGTTGCTAGAGTTGCTCGCTACTATTTGATCTTACTTGTGCGGTTTCAATCGTTGCTTGAGGTGAGTTTATAGATCCCTATTAAACTGCTTTCTATGTTTAATGTTTTGGGATGTGATAAATGCTTTGATGCTTGCTTCTGGACGCAAGTAAAACTTGATTTCTGTGAACGCTTTGTGAACACTATTTATGCGATAGCTTAAGTTGCTTTAGCCATAGTCCCCACTATCGTGAATCGTTAGTTACTCTGCTGGAGTAAGCTCTTATGTTACGGATAGATCTATTGAGGGTTGACAACTTCACTCGGGCATTCTGACGCCGGACTGTTGATTGATAAGGGAAATATTCATGCTAATGTTCTAAGGCTGCGTGAGAATCTGGACAAAGTTTAGGCTGATTTAGATCGTGACCCTAACAACGGTGAGTTACGGGAATTAGAGGCGACTATTGTTTGTGCGTTTAATGAAGCATTACTAGTGGAGGAACGATTTCTGAAACAAAAATCTAAGATTACTTGGCTTAAGGAGGGTGATACAAATTTGGCATATTTTCGTAAGGCGGTTAAGAGACGCATTAGTATAAGTCGAATTGACGTGGTGACTGATTCGAGTGGTACTGTTTTGAAAATGATGGGGTTCTTGATGCTTTTGTTACACATTATGAGTCTTTTCTTAGGCTAACAGGGATATGGGCGAGTTTCATTCTGACGACCTATTTCATATGTGTCTTGATGCAGGGGTAGCCTTAGATATGACGCGTGATGTAACTTCTCAGGAGGTTAAGCAAGCTATTTTTGATATGGGAAATGATAAATCTCTATGTCCGGATGGATATACCGCTTCGTTTTTTAAGGAGTCATGGGAAATCATTTCTAATGATATTATTGATGCGGCCCGTGAGTTTTTTACTAGTGGTAAACTTCTTAAGGATTTAAATCACACTATTATTGCCTTTATTCCGAAGGTTAATGCTCCTAATAGGGTTACTGATTATCGGCCTATATCTTGTTGTAATGTGTTGTTCAAATGCATTACTAAAATCATTGCTAATAGTATGAAGGACAACTTGAAATATCTTGTGTGTCTCAATCAGTCAGCCTTTGTTTCGGGTCGACACATTGCGGATAATATTCTTTTAACCCATGAATTGATGCACAACTATCATTTAGATCGTGGTGTTTCTCGTTGTGCGTTCAAGGTTGATATTCAGAAAGCATATGATATTGTTGATTGGGTGTCCTTGAAGAAGGTTCTTATTGGTTTTGGTTTCCATCCTCGCATGGTGGCGTGGATTATGGAATGTGTTGCAACTATATCTTTTTCGATTAGTATTAATGGTTCTCTAAATGGCTATTTCAAGGGTCGTTTGGGTCTTCGGCGAGGTGATCCGTTATCCCCATATTTATTTACGCTAATTATGGAGGTTTTAACGCTTATGCTCAAACGGAGGGTTCGTAATGCTGAATCGTTCACGTTTCATAGATATTGCTCGAAAATGGAGGTTATTAATCTATGTTTTGCTGATGATTTGTTCTTATTCGCTCATGGTGATGTTTATTCGGTTATGGTCATCAAAGAGGCTTTGGATGAGTTTACTTTGGTTTCGGGGCTTACTCCTAGTCTCCCTAAAATCACGACTTACTTTTGTAATGTTCTCAATCATGTTAAGCTTTCTATTCTTCAGATATTGTTGTTTGCTGAGGTTCGTTTACCGGTAAAATATTTAGGAGTTCCATTGGTTTCTTCTAGACTTATTATTTGGGATTGTAGGGAGCTTGTTGATCGGGTCCAGGCTCGTGTGCAAGATTGGAAGAATAAAGCTTTATCGACTGCTGGTAGGCTCCAACTTGTTCAATCAGTCATTGGTTCTATGCATGTCTACTAGGCATCGGTCTTTGTGATTCCTTCTTGAGTTCTTCTTGACATTGAGCGAATCATGTGTGGTTTCCTGTGGTGTCAAGGGCCTATGAGAAAAGGTAATGCGAATGTGGCTTGGGAGGTGGTTTGCCTTCCTAAAGACGAGGGAGGTTTGGGTATTCGTCGATTGGATATTTTCAACAAAGCTCTTATGGTTTCTCACATTTGGAAGCTTTAACCCTTAAGGAATCCCTTTGGGTGAAATAGATCCATGAGTACAAGCTTAAAGGGCGTAGTTTTTGGGAGATTACTATTCGTGGTAGTTTAACGTGGGGGTGGCGCAAGATTCTACAGTTACGACCTATTATTCGTAAATTCATTTGGTATAAAATTGGGGATGGCGCCTAGGTCTCTTTATGCTCGGATGTATGGTGTTCTAATAGCCCGTTTGCCAATGTTATCTCATCTAGGCATATTCATCGTGCGGGGTTGGACTATAGTACTAAAATCATGGACGTTATTGTTGACGGGCAATAGTTATGGCATGAGTATCTTCGAGGTAAGTTTGATTTTCTTGAAAATTTTGTTGTTCCGGTTATTCAGTTAGGGAGACAAGATACATTATTATGGAGGACGGAAGGTAATGATTTCAAGTCATTTTTTGTTTCTACTGTCTGGTCGTCTTTGAGGACTAGAGAAGTTAAAGTCCCTTGGGTCGATGTTGTGTGTTTTTCTAGTTGCATTCCTCGTCAATCGTTTAACTTATGGCTAGTAATCAAACAAAAGCTGAAGACGCAGGATAGGGTTTATTTATGGGATGTTGCGAATGATGTGGCTACGGTGTGTCCATTATGTGAGTTACAGCCGGATTCTCATGAACACTTGTTCTTCGAATGTTTATTCTCTCAGCATGTTTGGAACAAGGTGTGCATGGTTGCAGAGTTTGGTTGCTCGAGTCAGGTATTTAATAATATTTTATCGTATATTCTTCATTGGTCCAAGCGTAGGACGACGAAGAGTTTGATTTCTAAACTTATTTTGGCAGCAACTACATACTACATATGGCAGGAAAGGAATTGGCGGTTGTTTAAGTTGACTAAAAGGACAGTTAATCAAGTTTCTCATTGTATTGTCGCTTCGGTTAGTTTGAAGTTGGTGTCGTGCCGGTTAAGCAGTCTTTAGAGGGTGGTCGATTTGCTCAGTTATTGAGCCTTCCAGGATCAATTCTTAGTTGATGTGTTTGATTTGGTTTGTTGGCGTTTGTGTCATTAGGTGGTTTTTTCCTATTGGTGTCATTTGGTATGTAATTGGTATAGGTTTCACATGGCTTGTCATATGAAATAATGGTTGTTCAAGTGTAGGCTTGAGGTTAATGTGACATATTCCATTGTACTTAAGTGGTTTTTTTGGAGTTAATAAATTTTACAGGGTGAAGTCCCCTTTACCAAAAAAAAAACTTTTTACTTATTTTTAGAAGTAAACAATCAATTTAGAACAATCCGAAAAAAGGTGGATTATATTTTTTAGGTCAAATGTAATAATAAAAAAGGCATTGATTAAACTACTATGTCAATTTACATAACCATTATTGAAAGCATGAACCGAAAATCAGACCAAAATACATTTTGACTGATCTAATTTCTCGGTTTGGTCCACAATACTTGTGTATAAAACATTTCGAGCTAGTATCAACCAAGGTTGTTAAGATCTCGATCTTGATTTTAGGATTTTATGATTTTACAATACTGCAAAGTAAAAATGATCCAGATCTTACATAGGATCTTTGCATGCTTAAGATCTTATAGGATCCCGATCTTGCTCATAGAATTTTAAGATCTATTACGATCCGATCTTATTTTTTCTTGAACGACAAACTAAAAACTATACATTTATAGGTTCTATTTTGTATAATTAAAAAACAACGTGTAAATCTTCTTATACATATTATAGGAAAAAGTTATAACATATACTCTTTTTTTAGTATATACTCACCAACCAATCACAACCATTCATTCTTTTTATCTAACAAAACTTTTTTATCTTTTAAAAATTAAATATCTCACAAACCGTTAATCGTTACGTAAAACGAAACATACAATCGTGACGAGAACTAAATCATCTTTCTAATGAGGGGCACATGTATATAATTTTTACGATTTTTTTTTTATTTTTTTTCTCATTCACGTCAGTGAAAATCATATATGATTCGTATCACAAATCATATATGATTTTCAGAAATCATATATGATTCGTGAACGAATCATATATTATTTTCTCAGACGTGACTTAAGAAAAAAAATCGAAAAAAAGTTCGTCGAAAGTATATACATGTGCCCCTCGATAGAAAGATGATTTAATTCTCGTTCCAATGGTGTATTTCTTTTGTTTGACGATTTACCGTTTGTGAGATATTTAATTTTTAAAAAAAGTGGTGGGAAGTGTGTTTTTTTTAAGAAATGGGTGATTGAGATTGGTTGATAGGTTCTATGTTATTTTAGGAGTCTATATGGATCTTAACTCGCATATTATAATTATAATTTAGGACCACATTTTTATGAAATATTCGTATTACTTTGCGTTTACGATGAATATTAGTTTGTAAATTTATAAAATATTGCAAAGAATATTAGAAAATCACGTTATATCATAATTTTACGATTCGATTCCATTTTACGATCTCAATCTTACAAAATATATGCCAAATGATTTTGTTTATCATTTCTCTTAACAATTACTACCTCCGTCCAAATATTATTGTCCACTATTCCATTTTAGGTTGTCCTAATATTATTGTCCCCTTCTAAAACTTACAAAATTGGATAGAGAATTTTGTTTGAGTTTACCATATTACCCTCACCTGAGGTTATTATTACAAACAATAAAAAGGTATAAAATTAATTTGTTAAGGGTAAAACTATCATTCTACGAAAAGTAAGAGAGAGAAAGCTGAAAAAGTGATATTTACAAATAATTTTGGGACGGAGGTACTAACAAATTTACAAAACTTGAAGAACAAACAAAACCAAAATAAAAAAGGATTTCTCCAGGAAAACCAAGTCCTTTCATATTTACAAATAATTTTGGGACGGAGGTACTAACAAATTTACAAAACTTGAAGAACAAACAAAACCAAAATAAAAAAGGATTTCTCCAGGAAAACCAAGTCCTTTCATATAAAAAACACACACACACAGACAATCACAAAAACAACGATCAGCACATCTTAAGGTATATTTTGTCTCAACTTTGTAATTTATGTTTGATTTTTAATGCTTTTCGATTAATGATAATGTTACTTTTCGATTAGTATCTTCTTATTACCTGTTTTGATTGATTGATTTGTAAATTAGTTTTGATTTTTAATGCTTTTCGATTATGTCCATTTTGATTGATTGATTGTTTTTTATTAGAGTATTCTTATTGTTTGTATAGATTTAAATTACTTACTAGATAACATTATGTCCATTTTGATTGATTGATTGTTTTTAGTATTGTTTTAGAATCGATTTTTCGTTTGTTTGAGGTTCTCATTGTTTTTTTCGAGACTATGTTTGTTTTCCAAGTTATTTATATAATTGTGGGATTAAGCGTTTCCTTACTGCTTCGTAAGGTGCCAGCCAGTTAGTTATACCCTTTCAATAAAAAAGTTGAGTAAGTCAGTTTTCTCTTTGGTTTTCAATAAAGAAGTAAGAAAGTTCCGTCACAGATCTTTATGATCATCTGTTAATAATCGGATTTTAGATATGTCAAACTGTTATTCATCACATAGTTTGTTAATACTTAATAGTAGTAGATTAGTTATTGCTATCGTGTAATTGCAATTCGTTATTTGTTAATAAAAACAGAGTCTTGAATCGGAATGTCTGATATCCTGCTTTTGTTTGGTAAAAATATATTCTTTATAATATGTTACTAATCATACAATAATTTGAATTTTATCGACAGACTTTATTTTGGGAGAAAAGACATATTCAGAATCATGATGTACAAGATAGGAAGTATAGTGGAGGTAAGAGTTAAGGACGAGTTCTGTAACGATATATGGCGCTGTGCGGAGATAGTTTCTAGGAATGGCCACAATTACACTGTCAGTTACGACGTATATCCTGGTTTTACTGACGAGGAAGATGTGGAGCATTTATCAGAGAAGTTTATTAGACCGTGTCCTCCTATATTGGAAGTTTCGGAACGTTGGCTTCCTGGTGATGAAGTAGAAGTGTTTCACCATCTTTCATGGAAGATGGCGATTGTTTTGGACGATTGTTCATGGGACGGTTATCTAGTTGTTAGAGTTGTTGGGTCTTTGGAAGAGTTGGAAGTCACCGAGTCAGAACTTCGTGTGCCACTATCATATCAAAACGGTGAATGGGTTGATGCTGATGGTGCCAAACGATATTATTGTGGAGTATCTAAAGAAAATGCTGCTTTATTGGATTTCCACTTGAAAGATATCTGCTTTGATGATCAGAACAACCACAACTTGAAGGAGTTGGGTATTGTTTCCTCTAAAACGCGGAAACGAGCATCACCCTGCTGTTATACTCAAGACGAGGAGAATGAAGGACGTCCACTCAAGTTCAGAGTGTCTGGAAAACAGGGTAGGGGTCTGATAGTGCTGGGAACACCAACAGAAAAGGTAGATGATGTTATTAACAATAGAGACATGAAGGAAAATATAAACGGAATCAATGCCTCTGAAACTGATAGTGTCGTGAGTTCTTGTGGTAGTTGTAGCGCTAATGGCTATAAGCCCTATGATATGTATTGTAGAACAGGTCATGACAGTGATGCAGAGTCTACTTGCCAATCTGGATACCATGAAGACGCTGAGTTTTACCATGGAGGCGCAGAGATTAACCATGGAGACACTGATCTATCTGACACCGATGAGGCATGGGCGGATGAAATTCGTAAACGAGAGTTGAATGCATATCGTTCTACATTGGAGGCTTTATATGCATCAGGACCTTTAACTTGGGAAAAGGAAACAATGGTAACAGACCTTCGTTTGTCACTTCATATATCTAATGATGAGCATTTGATTATGATAAAAAACTTGATATCTGCATCTAGTAGTTGTCAATCATGGTAGGTGACAGGCAAACCGTTTTGGTAAAATTCATTTTCTCTTCATGGATACCCTGTACATAATTGTAAGAAGCATATGTACATTTCTCTTCTAGTGTTATAGTGAAACATGTGTATTACATAGAGAATGAAATTTAAAGATTTTGAGCTCGTTAGCTAGGCTTTCACCAAAATTTACGTTATTTAAGGAGGTTATTTTACATTATGCCTACTCTGCTATTTTTGATTCTGTATGTCGCTAGCTATTTTACATGTTTCTTTGGTCTGGATTTAATGAATATTATGTGGTATAACTCAATAATATATGATGGTTTTACCACAGCCCTAAGTGCCATAAGGCGTCATTAGGGGTTCGTTTATGGGATATTATTTGATGCATACCGTTCATTTTCAGGGCCAAAGTACTGGCTTGAACACCTTGCTTCTTCATCAGTTAGTTGATGTCGGGACAATGTGAGAAGGGCATACACACTTCTGCTACATTTGGTATGTTCCGGTATAGTCTCACAAGATTATATCTAACCATGTGTAAGTTTCAAGTTTTGTTTTCTTTCGAGGTACTGGAGCATGATTTTGCAGCATCTGATGACGCTCAGTTATGGAAAACATATTTGAGCTGAACAGGTAAGGTTTACACTCCGTATCAGTTTCATTTATGATTTATATATGACCTTGTGGTGTCTTTGCTTTCGGTAAATTCTTTCCAGTTCGAGTTGGCTGGGGGAACCGGTTAATGGGTCAGAACTTAAAATGAACTAAAATGGATCAGGTCATGTTATGACAGTTGGGTCGAGCTGACACTTTCGTCCAATTAGATCAAACAATTATTGGGTTACATATGACTAGAAAAAATATATGTCACTATCTAGGTTTTAGGTTATATACCGTCTATCCATTTGTATTACACTTGGGTGATTTTTGACCCGTTTGACATGTTCAACCCATCCACCTGAGTTCTTTCTTTTAGCCAAGTTTTTGGCTTTTCCTTACGGTTAGAGATACAAGTATACAACTAACCACACTGAGACTTTTTATGCTCAACTGGGTCGAGAATGACATATCTAGTATAAGCTGTTCTATTACATGTGTATGTTCTTGTGCTCGCTCAAAGTAAGAGCTTATGAGATCTTATCCTATCTTTGTGTATTGTCCGGCGACTCTTTTAAGTTTCAAGCCACACATAGGCTTTCTGACTTGACCTGCACAGCTACCAAGTAATCAAATTTATGAATTCATATCAAGAAATGTGAACGTCACCATGTATCTTGGATTCTAAAGACGAGGAACTTCTGTTATGCGATTATATCCATGAAAAAACTCGTTGATTAAGGTTAATGTTGTAAGTTTCGTGAAGCAAGCATTAAGATCATTTTGTTTACTATGCAAAATATTCATGAACATCTGCGCAAACAACCATGGGTGCTTGTAATGAATTGAAGATCATTATTTATATGATTATATATTTATCTTAAATAAATGCATTATTTTTTAAGTATGCGGCGCTTTGCTTTCTGATGTTGTATGTACATGATTCTCAACTATATGTTAGTTCTAATAGAGTTGGTTACATTTTCCGTCTTTGTGCTTTACCATATTCGCGCATTGCAGCATTTTTATGAACTTCTTGCAAGATCCTTTGTGGGTGCAAAGTCTTGTGACATTCGTCTTTTTTATCAACGGCCGTTACTCTTTGTGGTTAAGTCCCTCACAAGCAACTTTCAGTGTAATAGCAATGTATAAACGCCTTTTTACAACTTTGATGATCGGATCTTCAAATAAAATTGTTCATCATTAGGGGGCTTCAAACTTGAGCAAAACATTCAGATAATTACGAACACAAAGAGAACAATCAAATTAAAGCAATACACATACATTGCTTCTAAGGTGGCTATACAACTTAAGTACATCAAGAATTGGCTTACGAGAAGGTCTTTGAGCGGCTCTCCAAGTTACCGCCTTCAGAGTCGAAACAAGACATAAACCCAAGAATATTGACTCGAAACAAGACATAAACAAAGTAATCACAATCATAAAAACACTATGATCAAAGACAGTTTCTAGATTAGGGCTTTTATATCACCTAAAACGGAAAATATTCAATTTGACTGCAATATAACAACCTGGAATCATCAACATACTGAATCCACAACCTAAAAATTTTATGTATGCGTCTGTACATGTGTTTGATACGAAGTATTTGAACGATTATCCTTTTCGTTTACTGAACTACATCGATTAACTGGAATCAACAATGCATTCACAACCTAAAAAATGATAAGAATCAATAAACGTAACAAACTACTAAAATCTGTTAAACATCAGCGACAATAGTTTCAAGTGATTTCAACAAGCTTAATCGCCACCACCTCCACCGCCACACCCACCTCCACAGCCGCCACCTCCACATCCTCCACCACCACCGCCGCCTTCACATCCTCCTCCACCACATCCAGCACCACCGCTATGATGATGACCACCACCCCCATGGTGATGTCCATGATGACCACCACCTCCATGGTGATGTCCATGATGACCACCACCGCCTCCACCACCACTATAAAGACCATGATCAGTAGCATCATACGACGCAACGCCACCCAAAGCCATTCCACCAACAAAACCAGTTCCACGCCCTGAAGTATGAGTAGACTTCGTCACTTGGCGAAAAAACTTGAATTCTGCTGGCCTTAGAAATTTTGGACCAAAGCTATACGAAAACTTGAGAAACCCTCGTGGTTTCTTGGACTTTGTTAATTCATAACTAACATGCTTCTTATTCTCTTGCCCTTCATCTTTGAAACCTTCCATTAGCTCTGAGATTGGCACACGGACTTGGCTCAGATTCTTATCGAAAAACATCCTGACCGCCTTAACCTTAACAACAAGCGTCAGGCGGTTTTGGTTTGCTAGGGCTTCTTCTATAGTGAAATGCATGTTTTTATCATTCCATGTGGGTTCTGAACCTCCTTTTTTATCGACTGGGGTTCGAAATGCGCCGAATGTTTTTGAGATGTAAGCAACTGCGTAAACGTTATCTGAGTTCTTGCTGAGACCCTCCGCGGAGATGACTGAGAGGTCAAAATGTCTGCATTCCATGATTTAAGTGATCGAATTTGTTTGATGTTTTAATTTGCAGGTGTGTGATAATGAACGAAACTGAAGTTTATATAGAGAAGTTGTTGTATTTGTTGTAACAACCCAAGAATACGTATATGATAGTAGTAGCTATTAGGAGTATGAGCGATTTTTATAACTAGATACTTATTTATAAAGTTAGCTATATAACCCAATTTATTATAACTAATCGGTAAGTAGCATGCATATTACCATTGTTTCCTTTCAAAGTTTTAATTTTAAACATAAGGTCAAGTTATATTTACGAATGCATTTGTATAAACTGGAACTCGTCACTTGTTGTAGTGAATAAACTGGGATAAAATCAAAATATATAATTTAAGTGAGAAATTCTAACGCTTGAAATGAATTATTAAATGTTGATGAAATGTCGTTTGGCTATGTGTTAATTTTAAAATCAACATTAAAACTAATCGGTAACTAGTCGGCATGCTCTTTAAGTAAAGAACAACATGAGTCCTTGAAAAATGGATCCACATTAAAACGATAAGTAAGCTCATAAGTCATATCATTAAGGGTGTCCAAGTTGTGTAGCCCCTCCTTATACTTTCCTATGAGCACACCTAAAAATCACACAAGGATTAAAAAAAAAAGTTAGCAAGCCCAAAATTTTGAGCTTAGCATTTCAAATTTTTATAATAAGCCGGTCAAATAAGCCCAAAAATTGGGTGATGATATGTACAACAAAACTAGTTATCAGATATCTGAAGAGTGTAGTATAGTTTAGTTTTGTTTCTTGATGTTGTATGAATCTGTTTTGGAAAAAGGCTCTCTTTTCTATGTATTGATGTAAGTATATGTTTATCAATAAAAGTTCACCTATTCAACAAAAAAAAAAAAAACACTCGTCATCTTTTAGCTCACGACACCAACACAATAGGAAAAAAAATGAAGTTATGTGAACGGCGTCATACAAATGTATATACATAGGCATACTGAAAGACAAGAAAATAAGTTAATCAACACAATAACACTTTGGTTGAATACAAACATATCAGGCTTTTAAAGATATCATGACAGATTTGGTTCAGATTCATTCATGTATTGGCTGCGAGATTAGAGGTTCCTAAAGCCAAGTCAATCTCGTCACTGCCAACTCAAATACCCTTTCATTTTGTGCAGCCAAACAACAAACTTACAAATATCGTCACTGCCAATTAAAATATATACCGCAACTAAAAATATCGGGGAACAATTAATTTAAGACCACATGAGTATTAAAGTTCGGTTGTGTTTCAACTATCCAAAACGTATTTTGGAACAATACTACCAATGATGGCAAAAGTATCCATAATCAGTTGGTCAAGTATTGGCAAAAACACATCAATGGGTCCAACTTGGAATTGAGACTGTAGGATACAAGGTCATGTTATTAACATGTCAAACAAAACATATAGTAACTTAACTTTTATATCTCAATAAAGCATCATCTTGCTCATAAGTATGGCATATAAGACAATAAAAGATCCATTATCATTTGAGGCACAAATAAAGCACTATAGCTTTGCTTTGTTCGGCAATGTTTACATATAATAAAGTAACAAAAACCTCATATTTTTAGTTAAAGTCACAATGTGCTACCATCAAAATGCTGGCAAGTTTTTTAGGTCACCACGAATGTATCAATAGAACATGCCACCCTTCACAATGTCATGAGAGGACGAACTTTAGCCAGCTCATCTTGTGTGCACATGACCACAGATGAGCATAGCACGTGGGTTGGACCACAAATACGTCCAACCCACATGCTATGATCATCCGTGGTCAGCGTGCAACACAAGATCATTAACCACCGGACCACTTAGTACCGGTTTAGGTTTTATACTAACTGACCCGAACCGGTTTTGTGGATTAACCGGTCAAACTAGTTATTGACCATAACCGGTTCAAAGAATTAATCAAAATGTGCATGGCTAATAGTCTAATACCAAACAACAAAAATTTAAACACAAGAACAACAAAAAAAAAAAAAGTCAACAACAACAGAAAAAAAAGTCAAACAACAATATTAGCAGTGGATTTAAGAAAAGAGAAGCAACTAAAATTGTGAGTCTGTTGTAAGATCTAGCATATACACGAATAGTAACACAAAGCACAAATAACACAAAATAAGCTTACAATTTATGAAAGTAATCTGAACCAGCAAAAAATCCTCCAATAATATGCCGAGGTGGATGATGACAGAGTATTAGTAGCATCATAATTTTGATACTGGGTATTTTTAGTTAGTTTGTGAGAGTGCCAAATATATATGGTGGAAGGGAAGAGCGAAGTATTTTGTGGTTGAAAACTGGTTGCCCCGAAGTTTTAGATAAGATGGGGTTGGTAAATTAGAGCATATGCATCTTCTCTTACCATTGATGAGGCGTTGTAAATAAGGTCTCCCACATACTTTTGATGACCATCTAACTCAGAGTTGTTTTTGGAATTGCTCCCTTTCTGATGATCAAAATTAGGGTTCTCCTTCTTCTCAACGGCCACTTTTGGATCATTGTTGTCACTAGTATCCTTATCAAGGCTGCTCACGTTTTGATCATTGTTGTCACTAGGCTCCTCCTCATTAAGGCTCACATTTTTATCATTTTCATCACAAGGCTCATCACTCATCACTTGTATATAGGGGAAAATCATATAAAACCTGTGGCTTAAGGGTATGTTGAGGTCGGTGTCGGTACTCATGGTAATCGGGTCCCTTGCCCAGAAAAATGATAACCTCCCGGTTGAGTTGGCGGTTTTGTAGTTGGCATCTGCTCCACTGTGTGCTCCACTGTGCTCAGAAAAACATCTTCTGACTCGTGGGTGAAGGAGCGGAAGCAACTCTTCCCTTCATAGGCATCTTTTCCACTGACGGATGCAGTAAAAGCGAGCGACGTCGGGATGGACGAAGACTTTTTCAGCAGATTTTCCATCAGGGACAATGTGATACCTCTTACCATCTGCAACCATAATTAAGATTATGTTACAACCTACGACTTAAAAAGAAAGATTAACTAAACCAACCATAACCGCTAATCTAACAAGAATAGGCAGTAGGTAATCATCAAACTAAGCACAAATGTAGCATGATGTACCAGGTACCAAACACCCAAAAAACGACTTTGTGATATGTAAGTCTAAGAATCAAATTTCTAATAAGCCATCAGATAGCTAAGGCAAACACCCCTTAAGCTACCAATATTTGAAATATGTTATCTATATATACAAACACACATATGCAACAAAATCTCAACAACAAAAATTTAAACACAAGAACAGCACGTGACAAAAAAAAAGTCAACATGAATAACAACACAATCAACAATAAAAAAAGTCAAACAACAATAATAGCAGTTGATTTAATTTAAGAAAAGAGAAGCAACTAAAATTGTGAGTCTATTATAAGATCTAGCGTATACATGTTTTTTTTTGACAAAAACAAATCAATATATAAATTTATGTAACAAAAACAATTTGTTTAGCAATTAAGGTTCCATACAACACAACTAATTAGTATCCAAATCAAGCATAAATAACAAAAACACATACAGAAACATCATTAGTCTTGTTCCTTTTAATCACATAGTTACAATATTCACTCCTCTCTCTTGAGTCTATATGAGTTACTATTACACGCACAACGCAAGACAAAAAAAACCACGAATCAGACATTAAAATTATACACTACTTCAAGTGTGGTTATGTTTTACAAAGATTATTGCAGTGTAAAATAAAGCACGAGACCACTAAGATCCGAATAGTCAACTAAAATAAGAACAATTTATGAAAGTAAAACCGACCCAAGCATCAAAGATGACAGAATATAAAGTTTACAACTAGTACTAATTGTTGTTCTGTAATCCAAAGTAAACTTACAATTTATGAATGTAAGCTAAATCAACAAAAACACCTCCTCCCATGATATTCCTCCGAGGTGGATGATGACAGATTATTATTAGTACTAACATCGTACTTGTGGTGTTTGTACTATTTATGAAAGAGATGTGTGGGAATCTAGTACTAATATGTGACAGAAAATGTGAAGGGATAGAATTTGTTTTTGTTGTGTTCTATCTTTTACCTTTTGCAATCTATATGTTTTGCAATCTATGTGAACCATTTACTATGAGCAACTTCTAACCAACCTGGTTGGTACCGATCATTGAATGTCACTTACTTTTAACACATGTCATCTTACTATTGCATGCTTCTATTTTTATTAGATTTCGTATGATATTCAGATAAGTTTATGGATAAAAGCTATTAATTTTATATTTTTAAATAATGATTTTACTATTAGTTTAATCTTTCAGTTACTTTATTTACTCCCTCCGTCTCAAAATTATTGTCCATCTTTCTATTTTGGGTTGTCCCAAAATTATTGTCCAATACTAAAAATAGATAGGAAACTTTGATAAATTTACCATATTATCCTTAATTGAAATTGTTATTACAAACTTTAAAAAAGAATTAATTAATTAGCTAAGGCTAAAACTGTCATTATGCTAAAAAGTAAGAGAGAGAAAACTGTAATAAATATAATTTTCTGGTGACAATAATTTTGGGACGGAGGGAGTATTTATTTTTAGAACGGTTCAATGGCGGATCCAGAGATTATAAGCATGCGTGGCACAAAATGTTTGCCTTTTACCTCAAGTGTTAACGAGTGTAAACTAAATGTACAATATTGCATGAACGATATCTAAGTTAACAAAGTTACTTTGATGAATTATCACTTCGATCTATACCGAATAAACTCAACAATTTAACTAATAGTCAGTGGCAGATGCATTATTTTGAATTGTATGCGTCGATTTTCGACTCACTTCACTACTAATTCTTAATTTAGTTTGTAAAACTAGTTTGCTTTAATCTAGGTAGCTTAAACACATTATAGAAGTAACAATACTCTTTGAATGACAAACAAAATCAAAATCAAGCAAAATAATTTTTATAACTACAGCTTTTTTGCAGGTTCAAACTAACAAATGTTCTTAATAAAGAAAATGTCTCCATTTGTTTCTACTTTAACAATTTTCCATTTTAAGTACTCTAGTTTGTTTTACTATATAGAAATTACAATTCTTTTATCTTTTTATATATGTTAGCTTTAAAACAATAAATTTATTATTTTAATCTTGTTTAGCTTTTTTTAATAAAACCTTGTCAAATAACTTGACTAAAAATTATTGTTAACGTCTCACATATGAATTTATATCACAATTATTAAATATGAATATAGACACCGAAGGTTGAGATGCTAAATTTGTGAAGTCAAAGGACTCAAATTAAACATACTTATGAGTAGGGGTGTCAATAAATCCGACCCGACCAGAACTAGACCCGACCCGAACCCGGTCCGAGTATATTCGAGGTGGGTTAGTCTGGTTCAATTTTGAATTCGGGTTAGTCATGTCAATCCGACTCACCCGAATTCGAAATCAGGTCGGACATCGAGTAAATATATTATACCTACTTCGGGTTCGGGTCAATCCGATTGACCTGAATAAGATTTTTTTTACTTTTCTTATTTTTTATAAATAAAATTTATTTAATTTCAATTTAAAAATTTAAAAAAGTTTTTTTTTATATTTTACCCGTATTCGGGTTGACCCGAACCCGAATAGACCCGACCCGACTAGACCCGAATTCGACTAACCCGAGTTGAACTCGGTCGGATTCGGATAAACTATTTTTACCCTTAACCCAAATTCGACCCGACCCAATTCCTACCCTTACTTATGAGTTAGAATAAAAGATGTGATAACTCGGGCCCAGACATAACATTTCTTTCAACTTTTTAGGTTACCTTCTCTACCAAAATCCATATCTCATTTTTCCTCCCATTAAAACTAGAAACTCAAGCTTTACATTTTTGTCATAAAATTATAATCAATCTTATGTAATTCTATCACAAATCGTCTTCTAACAAGATCAAAGTCTTTCAATATTGAGTATATTAAAAAAACCAGAAACTTTCTCCTCTACAAGTGTGGCACTTTCCAAAAACCAAAATTTTTCACAAGAAAAATACATTTAGTCGCCTAGAACTGTATGTGGCACGTGCCACAGGTGACTGACATGAAGCTCTGCCCCTGGAACGGTTAGTGGTTATTGAGTCGTGTCGTGCAGTCACATCAAAGCATGCAGTATGCTTTTCTCAAACCTTCGTTTACTTATGGTTAAATTTCTTATTCGTTTCACTTGATAGGAGACACACTTGGTAGATCTTGAACCCAAAATCTTTAAGAAAACAACATCCTAAAAAAAACCACTTAATAGAATCTTGATAATGAACTGAGCTAGACTAGTTAAATTTTATCTTTTGATTATTTATAACAGTAGTTTAACATTGTTACAGTCACATATATATTTTTATATCTTGATTTATAATTTCTTAACTTTTTTATATCTATTTATATATACTACTAAACAAAAAAGCTCATAATATCTAAAGCTCGACGATTATAATGAATTAAGTAACATTGTACTTGTGGTGTTTGTACGAGTATGTAAGTGATGGCCGGTGGGGTGTGAATGTGAGAAAGTGTGAAGTGATTGAAGTTGTTATCCTTTACCTATTGCAATCTTTGTGAATTTATTGATGACCAAGCAACCAATTGGTTGTCCGGGTATTTTTTGGAAAACCGATTTTAAATTGATTCGGTGAGCCCCCGAGTCCAGGTCAATCCAGGTCGACCTGGGTCAACTCGGTTTCATGAATTTTACATATTTTTTAACTTTCCCCAAATAAAACATATGCCTCGGTTTCATGAATTCTCCGGTAATCCAAAACCGAGATACCCATTGTTTTAAAACCGTTATTCTAATCTTTATAAAGTGTCATATGTTTATTCGAATGGGTTTTCCTCACAACTCCTACGAGTACCAACGGAAAACTTAACCAAATATTTCTATGGTTAAATTTGACTCTAAGGCGTCTTGGAAGACCCACAAAAAAGACCCGGAGAAGTTAGTCAATGCGAAGCTAGTTAAGCACCTCATTCTTTAGTAATGCAGAGCGATCCGCCTATTCCTTTCTAATGTACTCTAACTAAAACATTATAGAAATCAAATAAAAGCTAGTTTTCTATATAGTTCTAGAGTAAATAGAATATTAAGTCAAAGGACCTAATATTTATTTACCCTAGTTAGTCTAGTTTACTCCTTGAAAAAGATTTTGCATTTATTCACAAAATAAATAATTTGTAGCACTAAATCAAAAAAATAAGCAAGAATATTAAAATCACTAGTATATCACATATAAACTATAAATAAGCAAGATATTTACCACAACTAACTTATTTTAGGTCACTAAATTTAGCAAATCTAGAAAATCCAATTTTAAGATTTTAGGCAGATTCTGTTTTGCAAGGCAAAAATCGACTGAAAGACGATTTTTTGAGCTTTCGAGTAAAACTAAAAAAGGTGTGCAGAATCGATTTTATAATGTCCTAAGAGGAGTCAGATTCTATAGGTATATAAATTAGTCTATCAAAATTATTTTCTATTCGGGTATCAAATATCGCAGACCTAAAACAATTTTATAAAACTCCTTTTAAGCATGCATACATCAATTCAACTAGTGTTTTCTTAATCTCATAGCAATCCTAAACATGTAAGCAACTAAATAATGCATTATAACAATTAGTAATCATGGTTCATGTATTTAGACCATTTAAATAGGCATAACATATCGGAAAACACAAAAATTGCACACGTAATTGTAATTAACGTTTTGCTAAAACTTAAAAAGCATGCAAACTCATTTTTCAAAAATATTATGGATTTAATAACATCTAAGTAACTAATTTAAATATATTCAATTAAATCATAATAATTATTCAAGAAAAAAAATTGTTTTTGCATCGGTTTTAGACAATTTTTTTTATGTAATTACATGACCTATATTTTGCTCGTGATGCCAATATTGTAATTTAACAACCTAATGTATCTAATATACATGCATTAAGAGTAAACGCAGCGGATAAGATCAAACAACTATGCACATAATGAATTAACATAAAGATATAGAATACATACTTTTTTTTCCTAGATATCAATCAAGATGATCAAAAGATTGTGTTACCCTAATCGTGTGTAGCCCACGATTTCACCATAAACCTCAATCACATGAAACCAATAAGAAACCAAAAGTAGGTTTCCTCTACGTGTATCCACAGTCCACACTACACCTTAACACGATCAAGCCCGATTGCTAGATCTCACCAACTTGAACAATAACTCCAAAACCCCTAAAATAATGGTATCATGAACACCCTCCCTATAGTGCGACCGATTTGTACGTTTTTTGTGGTAATTAGGGGTAGAGAACACGAGTAAATAGTGAGGTAAAGGAACCCTCATTATACATGTGCAGATAACTTATCCAAGAAGTTGTTTCCTAAAACAAAAAGGACTCCTCAATTTCTATTTACCCAAATTCGGCAATAAAGCTCAAACACGCATTTGGTTTGACTTTTTAACTTTATAGATTATTCTATGATAATTACATAAATTACCTTTATATAGAGAGCATTTTTGTTAGTAACCGTTAAACTATTTAACTATTTAACTAACAGCCGTTAAATGTTCAAGTCTTGGCAAATTAAATGAATATATATATATATATATATATATATATATATATATATATATATATATATATATATATATATATATATATATATATATATATATATATATATATATATATATATATATATATATATATATATATATATATATATATATATATATATATATATATATATATATATATATATATATATATATATATATATATAATTTGGATCAAATGAGAACTAATTAAAGTTATAAAAATAAGAACTTTTCAATAATCAATAGAATTAAAGGAAGTGGTAATTATATGCATGATAATTAATACAAGAAATGAAAATTAAAAATATAACCAAGAATGTCTTATAGGTATTTTTCATTTTTTATTTTGACCAAGCATAAATGCTCATTTATTTTCAGAATATTGGACTATGACGCATCGATTATTTTAAAGATATTGTACCACGACGCATCATTTATTATCGAGATATTGTAACACGCGCCATGAGTTATTTTCGAGATATTCTACCACGACGCATAAGGTATTTTCGAGATATTGTACCACGTGCATCAGTTATTTTTGAGATTGTATCATGACGCATCAGTTATTTTCGAGATATTGTATCATGACGTATCAATTATTTTCGAGATATTAAACTAATAGATGGTGAAAAAAATGTAAGTCAAATATACTTTTATCTATATTTAATGATCATAATTTCACTCATTAATTATTATTCTTATTTAATACAACATAATAGATCCAACGGTGTAGATTGGTTCTCATTTTAATAATTTTAAAAAATCTCTCACATTAACCCTAGAGTTAGGTTATCGTTGGTTATCTAAATTCTATATATTCAATAATTATATATATATATATATATATATATATATATGTGTGTGTGTGTGTAAGGTTATTTTCAGAACCAAATAAATGTACAGAACTGCGAGAACCACCTTAATACTCTTAAAACTGCATATGTATTTTCATTATTATGTTTAAATTAATATTTAATAGTTGTTTTGTTGGTTATATATCCGAGTATGATGAGCAATATGAAGAGTGCACATGTGTTTTCATATTATCCAACAAAAAGATAGTTTTCATACATACAAAACAAATACATGTGCATGGTCCTACGATACATGTTGTTAGTGACCTACGACAATGAAAATTCATGTATTTATACCTAATAAACTAACCCGATAAATATACATGTGCATTTTAAGAGTAAACAGGTGGTTCTCGCAGTTCTGTACATTTATTAGGTTCTGAAAATAACCTCACCCTATATATATATATATATATATATATATATATATATATATATATATATATATATATATATATATATATATATATATATATATAGATAAATATATTTATCATATAGATTTAATAAAACATGATCTAAGTGTATAAGTGTGTGACCCCGTAGCCTCACATACTTTTAGCCGTATAACTATTATCAGTGTTATAAAGCGCCTAGGCGCTAGGCGGTCACACTTTGCCTCGATTTATGGCTAGGCGGTCAAGCTAGGCGGAAAAGTCAAAAGACGGTCAAACATCCGCCTAGGCGGTGCTAGGCTGCGCCTAGGCGGTCAAAAAGTCAAAGAAAGTAAAAAAAAAGTCAATATTTTTTTACAAAAAATAAAAAAAAAATCAATATATAATTTTCATATTTACTTTAACATAACATCTTAAAATCAAAGATAAACTTATGATTGTTAACATAAAGTAATGGATTTTTTGTGAGAATTAGAACCAACTGAACTGTATGTCACGTTTGAAGTTTTAAGTCCTTAAAATATTATTTTTATTTGTCTATTTTGAAACTTCAAGCTATATGAACTTTGAATTATTAGAAATTAGAAGTATTTTGTCATGTTATACGTATTATTCATAATTTTTTATGCATAAAATTCCAAGCCGTCTAGGCGGCGCCTAGGCACCGCCTAGACGTATTCTGCCTCGAAGGTGGCCAACCGCCTCACTAACGCCTAGCGATTTCTGCAACCTTGACTATTATTATGACTTACACACATCCCAATAGATAATATATCAAGGATGGATATTTTTAGATCTCGGAATTGATCGAAGATTTGTCTCTGTGTGTGTGTGTGTGTGTTTGTGTTTGTTTGTGTATGTTTTAGAGAGGAGAAGAAAAAAAGACGTCGGTATAATAGATCTGGAATGTAGGAAGTGTTATTAGGTGGGATGGGTGAAATGACCAAAATGCCCCTATACATTTTTTTATTTAATAAAAGTGGAGATTAATTTCAGCCTTTGATCTATATTAGATGGAAGGTGGTGATTGATTTCCTTGTATCCAAATGATATAAGGTATCCAAAATAACATTCCTGTATGTTTTTAAGTATATTGGCTAAAGCTTTCTTGGCTTTTATCTTAACGTGCACTTTTGGTTCAACAACTCTAAGTCAACATGGTTTACTAAAAAACGGGAATAACCTGATAAGTATCATTTTTGTGGTACTGGGTACTCGGTACCGGAGTCCTGTTCGATACGAGATCGATACACAACTTTAATGCTCGGTGATATATTTGGAGTACTAGTTTAAGACCGATTTGGGATAAGATTGGTATCAAGTTCATCTATAATAGGAACATTGACTTTGACTTAGCTTTGAGTAATGATGAAAGGGCAAGGAGTAAAAAAAAAACTAATGATCGAATACGTATAACCTAACATGCAAGTTCATTACTCATCATCAAATGGCCTAACATGCAAGTTCATTACTCATCATCAAATGGTCCAATTGTAAAGTCTTTAACTCTCAAATGGAAGATCAATGGTTCAAACTCACGAGATGTGTACAATTTGGAGGTGGCCACGGAGGTCCACATAGCGACGACTTCATGCTATGAGATTAGTCGGCTCGTAATATCAAATTGGAAACTCAAGTATACCTAAAAAACATGCAAGTTCATAACATATTCTAAAGTCTTACAACATGTCGCTGTGTCATTTTAACTAGATGATTATCTAATTTTTTTGTTAAATTTAGCTGCTTAGGCTGATTTTTGTTTGTTCATTTGAACTTGATCTATATATATATAGAGAAACAAGAGTTGGTTATTGAATGACGTGTAATGATTATAGTAACTAGCTGTAACAATAATGGTGTATGGTTTCTTTTCGTCTTTTTTTTGCTTGCCTAGGGCAACCTATATCAATAACTAGAAATCGAATCAAATTTGTAACCAAACCAAACCCAACCCAACCCAACTCCTAATATAAGTATATATTTTTTAAATATTTATACACATAAAAAAGACCTTTAAAATTAATTTGGTGCTTTGTAACCATGATCAGACTTAGCCAACCATAAATCATCACAACTCAACATTATCTTCAAGTTTTAACAATGTGCCACTTAATTGTAACATAACAAACTTGATAATATCAAATTCAAATTCAAAGTGCATCACTAAGATTTAACTTATTCTTAAAAACCGGATTGATTCACAGGTTAGTATTGCTTCTTACTCGCCACATTATGACTTTGCGCTCAATGGTAATCTTCAAGATCTCGATTGATCTTCTAGTTTGAACCTTAAGGAGAAGTCTTCACCCATTCAACGACATACATGATTTTACAAAACATTGTTAGCATAAGTTTATACTCAATATTGATCTATGTTAAAAATATTTTTTGACACATACATTTGTCAGAGGTTTCCTGTAAGCAAACTTCCTACCGTTTGTTTTACCCTTTACCATGACCGAATCAGTTATGTATTGTTGTTGTGGTTGTTGTCGTTGATGGTTTTTACTGTTTAAAGTACTACTATGTTATATGGGCCTGCGCAGACTATTTGCTTCGCTAGAAATCTAAAAGCCTTTAAAATATTAAGTGGGCTTGAATAAGTACCGAGGCCCAATGGCTCCACTTGTACAGGGTCTTCATCCACAGTCGTGATCCATTTTATTTTTTCAAGTAAGTCCTTATTTCAGTTCGCATTGGCATTTGTTTTGTAGAAAGTTAACTTAATCCTTATTAAACATCAACTTTTCGATTAAACATTGACTTTTCGATTTACAATTTTGCTAAGGGATCACGTGGTTAATGCATACACAGTAAGACTTCCCTAGTAATCATATATACATTCCAACAGCACACATTGTAAACTCAGATTTCTATCTACCTATATATTAAAAGGAACCCTTTGGTTTGCTGTAGATGCTTCAAAGTTTTACACATCCCCAAACCCACTTTTATGTCAAAGGGTCGCAAATTCTACCTTCTAGATAATGCAATAAACTAAAGTACCCAGTGGCATAGAAACGTACTGCAGCAGATCTGGAAGCCTCTCCATGCTAAGGATGAGCGACACAAGGAAGACTACCATTCTGAGTTGCAGACAAGAGACTAGACAAGACACTGCTGCTTCCAGTAGCCTGATATGATACAATGAAATTAGTAAAAATTAACCCTAGGTGACTCAAACTAAAAATAGAAGTCATACCTTAGTTGTCAGGTCAAGCTAAAACACGTAAATCTTTACATCTTCAGCGGCTTTGATCAGAAAATCGCTTGCAATATATTATGTCCAACTCATCCTTGAGATAGAAACCGGCCACAGGAGCATGATCAATGATTTTCAAGGACTCATGTTGCTCTTTACTCATCATCTTTCCATAGTTGCGTGCACACTTTGAATATGCCTTTCGTCTCACCAGTTTCCATGCTTGCATGAATCTGGAATTCTATCAACTTTCTCACCATTAGTTTTTGATTTTCAAAAAGCAATGGTCAGAAAGTTGATAGATTCATGCAAGCGAGGAGATTGGTGAGACGAAACGGATATTGGAAAAGTGCGCGCAAGTGCAGACAGATGTAATTCCCATCATTTTTCAGGAGCAAGGCAAATACTTGAAACAACTTTTTCATCTCAAGCTCTTTGGTGATATATTCTCTCAACCTTCTCCACCTTAGCTTTCAATCTGATGCTTACCAGATGTAGAGGATCAACACCAAAGTAGACCTTCGCTTTACAGTACGTTTGGATGGTCTTTAAATTGTGTTTCCCCTCCCTCTTGAACTTGTAATCAAACTTACCTAAAAAGCATTTAAGTTTTAAAAAACTGTTACCAATAACCCGACTTCACCTAAAAAGCTAACAAGAAATTTTTATACCTTGCGCCTCTTTCAAAATAGTCAACTACTAAAATAAAAACAATAATCAACTTGACCCGACATAAAAACGACCCAAACATCAAATATGACAAAATACCATGTTTATTAATTCTACTATGCCCAATTCCAGAAGAAGTACACTATCTAAGACTGCATCTATTTTATCAATGAAATGCACTACATGTCTACATGTGTGTTACTCTAGATATTTGACAAACCAAGACACTCTCTTTTACAGCTTATTGAACTTTCTTTTAGTACAATTTTAAGAGCTACGTATTCGACAAGAATCCGTTAACCTAAACTATATTCAAGACAAAACGAATACTCAATCTATAGAGGGTTAACTCTTTACCTGATCAGCTCTCCATGAAGGAGTACACTCTAAGGATCAGTGTTGGTCGTCTCCAAGTCCTCTCCGGTCCAAGGATGAGTGACAGAGGGATGACTACCAATCAGAGTTTTGCTGCTCCCACCAGCCTGATATGATGAAGAAAATAGTAAAGATTAACCCGATAAATTGCGACTCATCAAAACTAACATAAATTGATACCTTGGAAAACACATAAATCTCCGCATCTTCTGCTGCTTTGATATGCTTAAGCGACACTTCCTTACAGTAATTATCATCCAACTTGAAATACAAGCTCGTTAAAGCAGGTAGATCTTTGATTTTCTACAAAAATAAATAAAATGACAACCATTCACATTAAAATTATACAGTACTTCAAGTTATACACTAATTCACATTTTTATTACTATTGTTTAAATCAACCGAGTGTTTAAATCTAGTAAAATAAAGACCACAAAAAGAATATATATATATATATATATATATATATATATATATATATATATATATATAAACGTACAATTTATGAGAGTAAGCTAAATCAAGCAAAAAACGACATAATCGCCATGCCACATGCCACATATCCCGAACATCCATGGCGGCAGATCCAACTCAAAGATTGCTTGCCTGTCTTCAAAAAGAGAAAAGAGATTTGTTGCTTTTTGGTGGCTGCGATACAAGTGATATTTTTAGGGTTAGTAGTGTTACTTATATATAGCAGTGGTGTTTAGGATGTAACAGAATTTGGGCTGAATTTTGTATGGGCCACCAAAACTGAGTTAATAATTTGTGCTTGGGCTGATTTTATATATGTGGTATATAGTAAACTTGTGTTGGTTGAACTAGGAGTGAGCTTGGTCCGTTTTTTAATCAAATCGAACCGCAATCGTACTTGCGGTTTTTATAGCACAAACCGCTATTTTGGGTTTGTGGTTTTTTTGCGGTTTGCGGTTTTTAACCGCACCGCACCATCACTTGTGACTTGTATAATAAATGTGGATTTTTGCGGTTTTTCCTTGGTTAAAACCAAACCGGCGGTTTTTGTCGTGGTGCGGTTTCTACGATGCGACTTTTTACGGTTTTACGGTTCGCGGTGCGGTTTCTGCTCACCCCTAGATTGAACATTATTTAAGATGCTAAAACTAATAAAGGTAAGTCAAATCTAATAGGTTTTCAAGGTGTGGTGAGTTTGGGTTACATCTTCTCGTTAGAGCGGCGGGATGGTGGGTTGTTGGTTTTGTATCATTTGTATCAAAAGTATTGTAAATGATCACATTTTTTTATGAATGGGGGTTAAATTATATGATCATTGAAAATTAATTGAGGTTTGATTATTTTATTTTTGTGGGATTTCGATTTTGCATGTTTTAGTTTTTTCGAGGTTTAGAGCTATGAGCATGTGAATAAGTTTGATACGAAGGATAAGCTTGACATGTTGCAGTTGACTCACATCCATTTAATCGGAGGGTGCATCAAATGTTAGTGGGATTTTGTCACACAACCTATTTCTTTTTCAGGTTTGTGATGGTTGTCAAGATCCCGATCTTGATCTTAGGATTTTAGTATCGTACGTTTTTACGATACTGCAAAGTAAAAATGATCCATATCTTACATAGAATCTTTGCATGATTAAGATCTTATAAGATCTCGATCTTGATCATAGACGATCTGATCATAGACGATTTGATCTTACTTTTTCTCAAACGACAAACTAAAAAACTACAAATTTACAGGTTTTATTTTGCTTAATATGAAAATAACGTGTTAATTTTCTTATACATTTAATCATTATAATTTAGGACGATATTTTTAAGAAATATTCGTATAATTTTGTGTTTATGATGTATATTAATTTGTTGATTTCTAAAATATTACAAAGACTATTAGAAAAATTACATTATACTAGGATTTTACAATTTTGATACTACTTACGATCTCGATCTTGCAAAGACGAAAACGATCATAGGTGAGATCCCGTTCTTGAAAACCTTGGGTTTGTCTTTCTTATCTAATATTGGGTGATTTTTTTGGTTTCTTTATTGTTGGTGAGGAAGAGTGAGAGTGAGGGTCAACATGAGATTGAGGCTGTGCACCCTAGAGATGCAAAATCTTGCCCATTGATAACTTTTGGGTGCTTTTTGACACATTTTCAAAAAAATACGGGCGCTTATTGCCCCATACTACGTAATATGGGCGGTTTTAGCGAGTAGACAAACTCAAACGGGCGGAATGGGCGAAATGTTTGCATCTGTTGGAGATTGAATTCTTTTTCATCGGTTCTTCAAACAGTTTAATAAATACTAGCATGGTGCCCGCATAATGCGGCGGCGGGTATCCGGTGATGATTTTTAAAGTGACAAATGTTACTACTCTTGCGTGTTAAATTTATATTTAAAAATTAAAATTATAAAAAAATTATATCAAAATAAAATAAACCCTCAAAGAATGAGAAAAAACTGAAAATTAACTAAAACATGTCAAAATTGATATTGAATAAAAGAACACAAAATTTTATAAAATATGATGAAATTAGATTGTGAAAAAAATAATTAAATAAAAAAATATTCAATTTAAAAGATAAATATTGACATTTTAATAGGTGTTACAAAAGATTGTTATAATAGGAGATGGATGGTGAATTAGAAAATGAATTTTTCCATAAAAGTCCATTGTTAAGATAAAATAAGATAAGATATAATTGTATTAAAGAAATTAAAAAAATAAATTAAACTACTATTCGATTCACTTCGAACACACTTACACATGTAAGATACTTACCATTTAACACATGAGACATACTAGATCTATATAATCTTTACAAACAAACTCACACAATGATATGCCAAATAAGGTTGACCAATGATATTCTATCATGTTTTCTCTTTCATATTTTTTCACAAATTATAAATTAATTGCCATATATGTATGTGGATTCTTTTTACAAATTATGTGAATATAACATTCCTTTTAATGCATAACTAGTATACGCATCCTTTTGTTAACTTTAATGCATAATTGATATAATTATGACGTAAATATCTACTTTTTATTATTTGCAAATTAAATTTATGTTTTTCATAATACGATTAATTACGGTATAACTCGGTGATTTTTTATGATAGTGTGTCGCCCGTTTAACCCGCGCCCGTTTAGCCCGATGCTCGTGCTCATCCGGTTCGCCCGTTTTGGCACCTCTATGCAACACCATTTAAGTATACTCAAATTTGAACAAGAGCATTGCCACATCTACAAATAAATTTCCACAAAGTGTTTTACAAAGTGATGTGTGTCATAACTAATAACTAACTAGTAGGGTACTCGCGTGATGTGGCGGCGGGTACCCTGTGACTAAATTTTCTTAAGAGTGAATGGTATTTGGTTATTCGTCTTTCATATCAATAATTTATGGATGACGATAGTTTTCATCTAAAAACATGTCTCAAAAACGTAATTTTGATATAGAGATGTTATTACTTGTGGCGTATATGTAATATGTAATATGTGTAACTTTATTTTCAGAATTTAATTAAACGCGAGAATTGATATAGCCTCTTTTGAACATTTGAATGACAAGATCAACCTAAAAGTAGTTTGTACATATGATTGTAAGGAAAAAGGGATAAAAATATGATAGATGAGATTTGTACAATGTGTTGTTTTGCTTATAAATTATGGTGATGTGGTGTTTTAATTGTATTATTAATTATGTGAATATAGCATTCCTTTTAACTCATAACTAGTCTACGCATCTTTTTGTAAAATTTAATGCATAATCGATATAATTATGACGTAAATATTTACTTTTTTATTATTTGCAAATTAAATTTATATTTTTCATAATACGATTAATTACGGTATAACTCGGTGATTTTTTTAAGATAGTGTGTCGCCCGTTTTGCCCGCGCTTGTTTAGCCCGATGCCCGTGCCCGTTCGGTCCACCCGTTTTGCCACCTCTATGCCACACCATTTAAGTATACTCAAATTTGAATAAGAGCAATGCCACATCCACAAAGAAATTTCCACAAAGGGTTTTACAAAGTGATGTATCTCATAACTAATAACTAATGGATATATGTAAGAAAGAGAATTTAAAAGTTTTTTTGAGAGTCCACTAATAATTAGACACATCATTTTTCTAAAACACTTTGTGGAAATTTCTTTGTGGGTCTAGTATTACTCTTTGAACGATCATCATTTGTGTTCTAAGGCCGGCAACAAGGTGCTCATCCATGGCTGTTGTTGGAGGAGGAAGTAACAGGGAGGAACAACCACTGCATTTAGGAGTGGCAGTTTCATAACGAGTAAATTCCTATGGGATAAAACCAACCACTCAATATTACACCAGCACCATTAGCTACAGCCCACCTCGGAGTAGCTGGCATCAACTGAGTGTTAGTTCATGCTCGTTGGATGAGCCAAATGTGGCTAGAGGTGTGTGAGCCTATTGGGGGCACACACGTTAAACACTTAGAGTGCGTTTTCACTTCACGTTTAAAGAAAACCTTTGAATGATAAACCACAAGTAGTGAACGACTAAGACAACCTTCTTAGGCTGTCCTAATTCGTTTTGGCAGGCCTTGGAAGGATCTAGAAAGGTTCTAAAGTGTCTAGGTTCATTGAGATGATAAGAATGAAGTATTAGAGTTGTGATAAGAGTTGGAATAGTCTTGATAAGGCTTAAGTTGAGCATTATCAAGAGTAGGGTTTGAAGGCTATATAAACCATCAACCCTAACTCATTATGAACGTCCAATATAACACAAAACACAGCAATTAATCTCTGATCTCTTCCATTCTTATAATCAAATTGCTATAAACCTAATATTAGGGTTTATATCACTTGATCTCATCTCACCATCATATTCACTTGTTCTATTTGTTCTAAGGGGTTTAGTAACTTAGATTCAATCCTAAGTTAGCTAAAACAAAGCTTAGAACGAAGGTTTATAAAGGTGTTAAGGTACAACAGCTTGTAGAAGGTTTTTCTGGTTTCCTGAGCGTTATCGGACAGAAAGCTTCTGTGCAGATCGGACAGTATTGTCCGATATCTTACAGCAAAGGGAAAAGTTCTCGGATAAAGCTTATATCTCGGACAACAAAGCAGTTTTAGGCTGTTTTGTTTTTTTGGTTCGGATCGGGTTTTTCGACACTTGGTGTTTGGGTATACGTGGAGTTCGGCTAGCAATCCGGACGTGTTCATTTGACGTGTTTGTGTAAGCAACCATAGAGGTGGTATATTTTATCACTCGTTTTATTTTCATTGCTTTTGGACGAAGGTTAGTTTTCGCGTTTACTTTATTGTTTATTATTAATTACGTGTTAATCATAAATTGCTCAAACTAGATCCATTCCGCTGCGCACTCGTAGTTACATGGTTAACTAGGTAATAAATCCCAACAGTGGCATCACCAGTCATGCTCGTTTGGTGGTTATGGGTTACACGTTTTAAATAAACACGCGAAACCGCATGCATGAAACCTAATTTAGTTATTTGTTTTATTTTTATTTGACAATTAAATTGTGTACTTGTCATTAATTATAAAAAATAACAAGATGGTAATTATTAAAATTAATTGTTAATTAGAAACATATAATTAAAATTAAATGGTTAATTAGAATAAATAAAATAATTAAAAAAATTAATAGTTAATTGTTTTGCCATGATTATTTTATGTGTTGTCCGGCTATAAGACTCACTACAATCACGTAATGTGATGCATGGGGCGATTTAGGCACTTGATGAAAACCTAATGAGAGTCTTATGGTTCTTCGTTTGGGGAAGACTCTTCGGGGTCTCGGATTTATGTGTTTACTTAATGTCTTATGTTTGTTGTATTTGTTTTCCTAATTGCATTATTGTTACATGTTTTTCAAAACACCTAAATTACATGCAATATGGATAAATACTTATAGAGAAACATGACATTGAAATTGGTCAATATTTTACACGCCTAAATACATGTTCATTGTGACCGGTTATGTGTTACGTGGAAAAGTGTTTTATAAAATAAAAGGACCTAAACACTATTGAAACACGCTTTCATGAAAATAAAAACTGGACGCTATGGACTCATGGGATGTACGGCTCACCTACTAGAACAAACTATAAGGCGGGTATAAGCCGGTGCGCACAGTCACACCTAAAAGATATCCGACTATTGCCTTGCGCTGGTCTGGTCCTGCGCTTGCTTGTGAGTTCGATTGGAGCTACCGTGAACCATCGTAGATCACTACAGTGTCATTACTAAAAGTTTTTAAAAATCGTGCTACAAAGTTGTTTACATGCTTCTTTGTACACATGTTTTACCACATTTATGTGTTATACCCTATGTGAAATTTAAGTGTATGCCAGCCAACTAAGAACACGTGCATTTGATTTGGCTTCTCTGGACAGTCCTAAGGGCCTTGTCAAACCCATGGCAAATTTTTCACGACGGTCAGACCCTGTGTGATATTTGCATATTCTTGCTTGGTTAACTTAACTCGAGTATGCACGGTCAGACCCTGGACCCGAGGCATAAGATGAGACTAAACATGCTCATGACACTACTACCGTTTTACTAGTGTCTTGAACGGTCTCATAAAGTTTAAGAGTTGTTATGCAATTAACGCTCGTCGCTTACCTCTTGCCCCACTTGTTTACATATTGGACAGTCCTGATGTAAGAGTGGGAGTACAAGATGGATCTTAGTCTTAATTAGTAATTAATTGGGTAGTTAATTCTATTAAGAATGTAATTATCGAAAATACTAATTGTTTGAACTTTTTAGTTGTAGATGACTACCAATGTCGGAAACAATTCGGTACTCAGGAGTTTCTTCGAGAAACACAAACTCACTGGGCCTAACTTCATTGATTGGTACCGCCAGTTGCGCATTATCCTATCAGCTGAAGACAAGGAACAATACTTGGAACATCCAATTCCTGCTGCACCTGTTGCAACTCCTGGTCACCAAGTCCCTCCCGATGCTCTTGCAGCTCATGCTGCTTGGGTCAAAGGGTCAAAGGACATTGCTGCCCTTATGCTCATGACTATGGACTTAGAGATCCAACGAAATCTAACCCATCTCGGAGCATATGACATGTTGCAGGAGCTGAAAACCATGTTTTCTCAGCAAGCAGAACAGGAACTTCTTCAAACTGCGCGTGAATTTCACGCGTGCAAGCTTGAGGAAGGTCAAAATGTAGGCTCATATGTTCTTAAGATGAAGGGCTACATTGAGAACTTGGAGCGTCTTGGTCACCCCGTGACTGTCAGCTATGGAATAAGCCTGATCTTGATAGGCCTTTCCAAGGAGTATGACAGTTTTGTTCAAAACTTCCACATGCATGGCATGGGGAAGACTGTGAATTCGGTGAATGAACTGCATGCCATGCTTAAACAACATGAGCAAACACTTCCCAAGAAGGTTGTTTCACCTGCACTTCATAATGTGCGTGCAGGCAAGGTCCAGAAAAACCAAGGTAGAAAACCGCCTAAGGCTGCGAAGGGGAATTATGGTAATGGAAAGAATAAGCTGGCTTATGCTCCCGAGCACAAACCATCTTATGCTCCCAAGAACAGAAATCCTCCACCACCCAAAAAGGATAATCCTACTAAGGACGACCCCTGTCATAAATGTGGTCAGATAGGTCATTGGAAACGGAACTGTCCCGAGCACTTAGCCGAGTTGCAGAAAAAGAAGAGGTTGTCTCAAGAAGCCAACACTTCATGTATTTTCACTATAGAACTATATTCCCTTCTGAGTAATTCGTGGGTATATGACACTGGTTGTGGTACTCACATTTGTAATAATACTCAGGGTCTAAGGGGAAGTAAGAAGCTGAATCCAGGAGCTTTGAATCTGTACATAGGCAATGGTCAACGTGCAGGAGTCGAAGCTATTGGAAATTATCATTTATGTCTCCCTAGTGGATTAGTTATTGTTTTGAACAATTGTCACTATGCTCCCTCTATCACTAGAGGGATTATTTCAGTTTCTGGTTTGTTTAAAGATGGTTTTGTAAACTGTTTTGATTCGAATAATGCAATTTCAGTTTCTAGGAATAACGTTGTTTATTTTACTGCTACTCCCCGAGGGGATGGCATTTATGAAATTGATATGTCTTGTTCTAAAACAAATGATAGTTCTATGTTTGCTGTTAGCAATAAAAGAGCCAAATTAACTTTGGACTCTACTCTCTTGTGGCATTGTCGTCTTGGACACATAAGCAAGAAATGCATGGAGAAGTTGCAACATGATGGACTTCTCACTTCAACTGACGTTAAGTCATTTGAAAAGTGTGTCTCTTGTATGTCTGGGAAGATGGCAAGAAAACCCTATTCACATCAAGTGGAAAGGGCTAAAGATCTACTTGGACTAATACATACTGATGTTTGTGGCCCATTTAGAATCATGTCAAGGCAAGGAGCTAACTACTTTGTCACTTTTACTGACGACTTTAGTCGGTATGGTTATGTTTACCTGTTAAAGCATAAACATGAAGTGTTTGAGACATTTAAAGTGTTTCAAAAGGAAGTAGAAAATCAACTCGGTAAGACCATAAAATCACTACGATCTGATCGTGGAGGTGAATATATGAGTCAAGAGTTTTTGGATCATCTTAAGGAGCATGGGATTATTGCCCATCGAACTGCTCCCTACACACCTCAACATAATGGGGTGTCTGAGAGGAGGAATCGAACACTGCTAGACATGGTTCGATCCATGATGAGTCAAACTACTCTTCCAAAGTCCTTTTGGGATTATACCCTTGAGTCTGCTGCACGCATACTCAACATGGTTCCAACTAAGAAGGTTGAAAAGACACCATACGAAGTATGGCATGGGCAAGCCCCTAAGTTGTCTTACTTAAGAGTCTGGGGTTGTGAAGCTTTGGTTAAACGTGATACGATGACCAAACCTGACAAACTGGAACCCAGATCTATTAAGTGTATCTTTGTAGGATACCCAAAGGAAACGATGGGATATTCCTTCTACTACCCACCTGAGAACAAAGTTATTGTTGCTCGGAATGCTGAGTTCTTTGAGAGTAATCTCTTAGATCAAGAAGCAAGTGGGAGTATAGAAGATCTTGAAATTATTCAAGATGAAGATACAAATCCTTCTGATGACACTGGCTTAGATCATGATGAGGATGATCAAGAAATTGAAGAACCTCAAAGTGATATCAATCCCATTCGTAAGTCCTCTAGGACACGCCGTGCACCAGATCGAATGTGTTTATACGTCGATGCTGAGGAGCATGAGTTAGGGGATCTTGGAGAACCCGCTAACTATAAAGCTGCATTATTGGATCCTGAATTCGAAAAATGGCTTAATGCGATGAATGTGGAGATGCAGTCCATGAAAGATAATGATGTCTGGGTATTAGTTGATCTTCCTCCTAACGATAGAACCGTTGGTAGCAAGTGGCTATTCAAGAAAAAGACTGACATGGATGGCAAAGTACACACCTTTAAAGCTCGTCTTGTAGCAAAGGGCTTCACTCAAACCTACGGGGTTGATTATGAAGAGACCTTTTCTCCTGTAGCAGACATTAGAGCTATAAGGATTCTTATAGCCATAGCCGCGTTCTATGACTATGAGATTTGGCAAATGGATGTCAAAACCGCTTTCCTCAATGGACATCTTTCCGAAGAAGTCTATATGGTGCAACCTGAGGGTTTTGTCGATCCTAAATATCCTAACCGAGTATGCAAGCTCAAGCGTTCCATTTATGGACTTAAGCAAGCATCTAGGCAATGGAATAAGCGTTTTGATGATGAGATTAAGAAATTCGGTTTCACTCAGAATCAAGATGAGCCATGTGTATATCACAAAGCCAGTGGGAGTAATGTTACTTTCCTAATTATATATGTTGATGACATATTGATCATGGGGAACAATATTCCAATGTTGAAAGGGGTAAAATCCTACCTCGGAAAATGTTTTGCTATGAAAGATTTAGGAGAAGCTGCATATATTCTTGGAATCAAGATCTACCGAGATAGATCTAGACGGTTAATTGGTTTATGTCAAAGTGCTTACATTGAGAAAATCTTGAAAAGATTTCATATGGAGAGTTCCAAGCGTGGAACTATCCCTATGCATGAAAGCCCTAAATTGAGTAAGTCACAATGTGCTGTTTCACCAGCTGAAAAGCAACGCATGCAGAATGTTCCTTATGCCTCGGCTATAGGATCAATTATGTATGCTATGAGATGTACTCGTCCTGATGTTGCGTTCTCTCAGAACATAACAAGACGATTTCAACAGAGTACTGGTGAACTTCACTGGACTGCTGTTAAAAATATTCTTAAGTATTTACGGAATACTAAGGATATGTTTCTGGTTTATGGTGGTGACGAAAAACGAGAGCTCAGGGTTTCTTGCTACACTGATGCTGGATATCTGACAGATGTTGATGACCTAAAATCTCAGACTGGATATGTTTTCGTTCTAAATGGAGGTGCTGTTGACTGGAAGAGCACAAAGCAAAGTATTTTTGCAACTTCATCTACAAAAGCTGAGTATATATCTGCTTTTGATGCAGCTAAAGAGGCTGTTTGGATTCGTAAATTCATTTCTGGGCTTGGTATTATGCCCACAATTGAAGATCCCATTGATATGTATTGTGACAATACTGGAGCCATTACTATAGCAAATGAAAGCGGAGTCACCAAGGGTGCTAGACATTTCCGCGCAAAAGTTCACTATCTTCGAGAGACCATTGAGATGGGTGATGTCAAGATAGCAAAAGTTCATACAGATGACAATCTAGCTGATCCATTTACGAAGGCGTTAGCATTCCCTAAGCATTCTAAATTGACTCGGGGTATTGGTTTGATACCAGCTAGTAGTCTCATGTAAATCTGTATGTTAATTAGTATTTGGATAATTTAGAATTGTAAGACAGTTTTATTTTCTGATAAATAAAGATACGAGGTATTTGTTATTTCATTCATATAAAATTTGTTATTCTATATTTGCATGTTTAATCCATGAATGATTTAATCATTCTAAATATCCATTGTCGGTTAGCAATATGGGAATATTGTTTACATAAGGCAAATATGAGTGTTGGATATATTCTGTGAGAATGAGAATTGTTCTAAGCCAAACTCATATGTATTCATAAGGGATGCATACTGGATTCCCCAACTTCAAACATTTACTTTTGGATCCTTGTCATGAGTAAGATGTTGAAAATGGTCTGTTAAGTCATCCTTAGACTTGAGATGCAAACAAGTTCTGCATGTGTGGATATCACTTTCGTAATTATATGCAAAACGCTGTCCTGAATAAGGTAGTTATAAAAGCTATTTTTCGGAGTGATGTGAAGTAGCATCCACAACACTTGTAGTCAATAAAGGATTTGTTACTCCACTTAGTATGTGCAGAATGATACCATGGCGCCTCTCTAGAATTAATCAGATAATTGTTTGGCCGAACCCAAATGGTAATGCAAGATGAATCTTGGTTACATTTGGTATATCTGAATTGAATTCAATAACGAGAATCTAAATGGTTAAACTATATGGAATGAGTTAGGATCCATATCCATGGTTTAACGGTATTTATAACAAAGGATGATAAAAGCAAGACATAAATGACCATGCTACTGAGAATGTTCTATGAAACTATATCTCAGACACCTCTAGTTAAATAACGAGTGTGAGCGTTGCTAGACGTTTCCGTTGTTGACATTTGTGCAATTAACTCCAACGACCAAGTGGGAGCTGTTAGTTCATGCTCGTTGGATGAGCCAAATGTGGCTAGAGGTGTGTGAGCCTATTGGGGGCACACACGTTAAACACTTAGAGTGCGTTTTCACTTCACGTTTAAAGAAAACCTTTGAATGATAAACCACAAGTAGTGAACGACTAAGACAACCTTCTTAGGCTGTCCTAATTCGTTTTGGCAGGCCTTGGAAGGATCTAGAAAGGTTCTAAAGTGTCTAGGTTCATTGAGATGATAAGAATGAAGTATTAGAGTTGTGATAAGAGTTGGAATAGTCTTGATAAGGCTTAAGTTGAGCATTATCAAGAGTAGGGTTTGAAGGCTATATAAACCATCAACCCTAGCTCATTATGAACGTCCAATATAACACAAAACACAACAATTAATCTCTGATCTCTTCCATTCTTATAATCAAATTGCTATAAACCTAATATTAGGGTTTATATCACTTGATCGCATCTCACCATCATATTCACTTGTTCTATTTGTTCTAAGGGGTTTAGTAACTTAGATTCAATCCTAAGTTAGCTAAAACAAAGCTTAGAACGAAGGTTTATAAAGGTGTTAAGGTACAACAGCTTGTAGAAGGTTTTTCTGGTTTCCTGAGCGTTATCGGACAGAAAGCTTCTGTGCAGACCGGACAGTATTGTCCGATATCTTACAGCAAAGGGAAAAGTTCTCGTATAAAGCTTATATCTCGGACAACAAAGCAGTTTTAGGCTGTTTTGTTTTTTTGGTTCGGATCGGGTTTTTCGACACTTGGTGTTTGGGTATACGTGGAGTTCGGCTAGCAATCCGGACGTGTTCATTTGACGTGTTTGTGTGAGCAACCATAGAGGTGGTATATTTTATCACTCGTTTTAGTTTCATTGCTTTTGGACGAAGGTTAGTTTTCGCGTTTACTTTATTGTTTATTATTAATTACGTGTTAATCATAAATTGCTCAAACTAGATCCATTCCGCTGCGCACTCGTAGTTACATGGTTAACTAGGTATTAAATCCCAACACTGAGTATACTTTCTAGATCCACGAGAAGAAGCCATAAGTGAATAAATCTTTCAACAAGCAAAAATATTGCAAACTTATAATGAACAATACACTTCATATGGGATAAAACGACATGAAAAAGTTAACCATTGTTAATGAGCTGATTAAATAAGCACTGAGAGATTTTTAAACTTGGCAATTAACTTGAGGACATTAAACTCACCGAAAGCAATTTCCCTCAAAGGCTCGCTCCTACCTATGAGATATCTTAGAAAAGCCACACTTACTTAGAAAGTTAACCATAAATGTACTTATAAGTATTAAAACTAGGCATACAAACCAAACAACATGACACTAAGCATTCAGACCTACACTTTGGCTCCTAAAAAGATGAACCCAAAATCTATCTAAACACAGCTTTTATGCCATGCTACACAGACAAAACCACCAACACTGACCCATGACACAACTTTTATACCATGACAATTCGGAACAGATTTATTATTGCCATTTGACGGAAGGGCATATAAAGAAAAGGAAGGTGGTATAGAGACGCACTTACTTCATATAGTTTCAGAACTATATATCTTCGCGGACTTTAGAAGTTACTTGCATAGAAAGTTCAGGGTGCTTCAGCTTTAAATGTTTGTGAATAAACTCAGCGGCATGGAAAAGCTTTGTGCAGTCCTTTGCCCCACAACCTTACTTCCATCCATACTTCTCATCCTGAATCTTACACACATAAGGATCGAGTGACTCAGCTGCAGCAGCGTCGATCTTTTCCTGTGCGGTCATTATCTCCAATGGATCTAGACCCTTCAATCTTTCCTGCCAATGTGAATCTAGTTTCTCTTCCACTCTATCCCACTAGTTTTGTCATCGGAACTTTTAGATTCCACTCTAACATGCCTTACACCTTTAGCTTCACTCTTCTCAGTCATTCCATAATAATCCACAGCATGAATGCGCCACACAGAAATTACTAGAAGCAATCTCCTTTATTCCTTGAAACCAATACCACGAACACATGACACAACCAACTGCTAAGAATTCTTAGATTAATAAGTTTACGAGGCCTGTCATCATGATAGCCAGACCTGCCACCCATATCACGTTCATAGCCACCAGGGTGATCATATCTGTACAAGCAATATACAGCATTATGAGAACAGAACAGGAGATCTTGAACAACCCGTTTGCATACTGAAAATGGTATCCACTATGTTCCATGAAAAAAGCCAAACTAAGCGTAAAATTAAATGCATGGTAACAAAATAACTCAAAAGCTACTAGTAGATCTTGCCCATGCACTCCACTCAAGTTTTAGGTTCACCCTGGCTAATGTTGAAACAATATGGGCTCCAAATATATTACTGTATTGGACCGAAGCTCTACGCCGTTGATGATTACAAAAGGAAACCTAACCAATCTTTTTAATTATACATGTGATCTAAAGTAAATACAGTTTTCTTTGACCCAAATAGTTTTTGGTCAGCTATGAGCAAGGGCATCTACTGAGAAGCTGGTGGCAAACTATATTGATGGTTTAAGATCATCATAACAATTATAAAAACCCTAACATAGATCAAAGAGCATACAGCGGAAGCAGATTAACAGGATCTTTAAATAACACAATTATAATTAATCAAGGCTAGGGTTACATACCTTTTCCTTAGCAGAACGATCACCGGTAAAAATAGATCAAGAACACCACCAGGATGTAATCTAAAATAAGATCACACCACGATCTTGTACACACGTGATACGATGAGCTAATCGTGAGTCTAACACGAACAGAACCGAGCCTTCCAAGTCTATGGAAGATCTACCCAACAACCCTAGAGAGGGGCTAGGACTAGATCTAAAATAGCTTATAGAAAATCAAAGAAGAACCCTAATAAGGGTGTGTTTGGCCGGCGGTTAGAGCAAAGAAAAGAGAGAATGGAGTGAAAAATTATGAGGCTTTAGGTTTGTTTATATACACCTTGGAAAACTTCTCTTCCAAGGTTAAACAAGATAAAGCAACAAAATCTTTTCCCTTCTCTCTTATCTCCTCTATTTAGGCCGGATATATCATGTGCCAAAAGGGGGTTTCCAGAACTTTCTGACACCTTCTTTTAGCTTCTTTAACCTTCTATAACGATCGTTTAAAACTTAACCTTTAATTACTTAACGGTCGTTAGCTGCAGTTTGATTTAATAAATATAATAAATATATTTAATAAATAAATTAACTCTTCACGTAATGTGTGCAATCCCGTGATCTCGAGTTCGATCCTATCACACGACTATCGATTTTAAAGTCCATAAACTTTCAGCTCCCACTTGGACTAAATTCGAATGTCGTGATCACATTGATTAGCGTCTAGTTACACTAACAATGTCACTAGTACAACTCGAGTAAGGCTTCCTGGACAAAACCTTTTAATGATATATAATCATTATTATTATCCTCTCATTTCAAATACATTGTTAATAAGGATATGGATCTTAGTCATTCCTTCATTAACTATTCTGTTTCTCGTTTACGGATATAGCAAGATTACCAAAACACATTTGGGTGTGGCCACACAAACATCTTACTATTCCCCCGAGGGGCCCAGTTGTATTTATACTTCAAATAATAATTTGAAGGAAACGAATCCCATTTCGACTACAAGCAAAACACATGAACTTCGCAACACTTCTGAAAATAACCCTTATGACTACCAGTTACGTTTAGCGTTAGGTTACCTTACAGAAATGCACTATATTCAATGCAGTTTTCTGGCATCTCAGGTCTAAGGATAACTGTTTATGATTTACTTAATGACAAAGATCCATAAAGTAAAATCACATAGTTGGGATAAGTCCAATATTTGATCCATCAAATATCATCCAAAATTGACCAATATACTTTCAAGTATACTCTGTCACTATTTTGAATTGTCTTAATTTAATAATACTCCCATATTATTAATCGACAACGGACATTTAGAAACATCAAAATGCTCATGGATTAAAACATGTAAAATAGGATACAAAATCAAATAACAGACAAATAAACGAAATCCATTCTTTATTTCATTAATTCAATAATGTCTTACATCCTTTATCCAAATACTAATCAACAGATTTATTGCATGAATTCGCTAGCTAGTTGCAGCCCAATTGCCTTGGCATGCTTAACTACCTTTGGCCTAGACAAAGCCTTAGTAAAAGGATCAGCTACGTTATCATCTGTGTGAACTTTTATTAATTTTATTTCTCGAGCTTCCACTTGTTCTCGAACGTAGTGATATCTACGTTTAAAGTGTCTGGCACCCTTCATGACTCTAGGGTCATTGGCGAATATTATTGCCGCAGAGTTGTCGCAATATATATCAATAGGTTCTTTAATTGAAGGCATCACTCCAAGATCTCCAATAAACTTCCTAATCCAAACAGCTTCCATTGCAGCTTCTGAAGCGGCCATGTACTCAGATTGAGTCGCATGCATAGCAATGGTTTTCTGCTTACTGCTCTTCCAGTCAACTGCTCCTCCATTGATGACAAACACGTAACCCGTCTGAGACTTCGTATCGTCTTTATCACATTGCCAGGACGCATCACAGAATCCTGTTACATTCAATTCTGTGTCTGGTTTACCCCCGAATACCAAAAACATATCTTTCGTACTTCTCAAATACTTCAAAATATGCTTAACAGCAGTCCAGTGGGACTTCCCTGGATTCTGTTGGTATCTACTGACCAAGTTCTGAGCAAACGCCACATCGGGCCTTGTGCATCTTACAGCATACATAATAGATCCTACAACCGAAGCATAAGGCACCTTCTTCATGTAAGCCACCTCTTCAGGTGATGATGCATCTTTCTCATGACTTAACTCATGCTTAACCTCCATCGGTAAGAAACCTTTCTTAGAGTTATGCATGTTATATTTCTTCAATATCTTATCAATATAAGCATCTTGGCTAAGACCAATTAACCGTCTACTCCTATCTCGATAGATCTTAATTCCCAGAATATATGCAGCATCTCCCAAATCTTTCATAGAGAAGCATTTACCAAGATAATCCTTAACTTCCTTAAGTCTTGGAATGTTACTTCCCATGATCAATATGTCATCGACATATAGAATTAGGAACACTACATTACTCCCACTAGCTTTGCGGTATACACATGGCTCATCACGATTTTGAATAAATCCAAACTTTTTGATTTCTTCATCAAATCGCTTATTCCATTGACGTGATGCTTGCTTCAAACCATAAATAGACCTTTGAAGTTTGCACACGCGTTTTGGAAATTTAGGATCAACATACCCTTCCGGTTGTTGCATATAGATGTCTTCATCTAAGCGACCGTTCAAGAAGGCAGTTTTAACATCCATTTGCCATATCTCATAGTCATAGTATGCTGCTATAGCTATGAGAATCCTAATAGCTCGTAAGTCTGCTACAGGAGAAAATGTCTCCTCGTAGTCTATGCCAAAAGTTTGAGTAAAACCTTTAGCCACTAAACGTGCTTTGTAGGATTGTACATCACCATCCATGTCAGTTTTCTTCTTATAGATCCACCTATTTTTCACTACTTTAGCATTTTTAGGTGCGTCCACAAGAATCCAAACATCATTGATTTCCATGGATTTCATTTCCTCATTCATCGCAACTATCCATTTTGACTTTTCTGGATCAGACATTGCGGATCGATAGTTAGCAGGTTCACCAAGATCCCCTACTTCCTCCTCATCATCCTCTATGTATAGACATAGTTTGTCTGGCGCATGTATAGTCCTTTGAGACCTACGTGGAGGAATTAATTCCGGTGGAACACTCAGACTTTCTGGTTCTACAGGAATTTCATCGCTAGTATTTTCAGAAGGCAATGTATCTTCTTGAATTTCTTCAAGATCATAATTTCTCCCACTGAATTCTTGATTTACAAGATCATTTTCAAGGAAGTTTCCATACCGAGCCACAACTATCTTGTTCTCAGCCGGATAATAAAAGTAGTAACCCATAGTTTCCTTAGGGTAACCTACAAAGATACATTTTACTGAGCGTTGTTGGAGTTTATCTCCAGAGTCACGTTTCACATACGCCTCACAACCCCAGACTTTCAAATAAGACAAATATGGCTTCTTGCCATGCCATAGTTCATATGGTGTCTTATCAACCTTCTTTGTGGGAACCATATTCAGAATACGAACAGCAGTTTCAAGAGCATAATCCCAAAAGGATAATGGTAAAGTTGTAAGATTAAACATAGATCGTACCATATCCAATAATGTACGATTTCTCCTTTCAGATACACCATTTTGTTGTGGAGTATACGGAGAAGTAAGTTTCTGAACAATTCCATTCTTACTTAAATAATCTTTAAACTCTTGACTTAAATATTCACCACCACGGTCAGAACGAAGAGCTTTAATCTTCTTTCCCAGTTGTAACTCTACTTCGGCTTTAAACGTTTTGAATGTTTCAAATACCTCATGTTTATGTTTAAGTAAATAAACATAACCATAACGGCTATAATCATCCGTAAACGTCAAGAAGTAGCTAGCACCTTTCCTTGACACATGTCTAAGTGGTCCACACACATCAGTATGTATCAAACCAAGTAGTTCAGTAGCCCTTTCAATATTGCTATTAAAAGGTTTCTTGGTCATCTTCCCAGAGATACAAGATTCACATTTATCAAATGATTCATCATTGATACTTTCGAAAAGCCCATCACGTTGAAGCTTTTGTATGCGAGTCTTCCCAATGTGGGCAAGTCTACAATGCCAAAGATAAGAAGAGTTCTTGTCTAACTTACTCTTCTTATTCATGCTAAAAACAGAATTATTTTTCCTCTTGGGATTTATATCATGCATGTTAATTTCAAAAACACCATTCACAGAAATTGCATCAAAATAGAATAAACCATCTTTGAAAACAGAAATTCTATTATTATCAATCGTGTGAGTAAATCCAAGATCCAACATACTAGAAAAGGAAATAACACCCCTAACAATTGTAGGTGCATAATGACAATTATTTAAAGACAGTACTAAACCCGAAGGTAAAACTAATTTAAATATTCCTATAGCTTCAACTGCTGCTTGTGCGCCATTGCCCACTTGCAGAAATTGTTCCCCATAGGTAAGTCTCCTCTTCAACTCAAATCCCTGCAGGGTATTACAAATATTAATACCACATCCCGTATCATATACCCAGGAGTTTGATTTGTATGAAAGATTAAATAACTCTATCATAAATAAGTTACCAGAAGATGGTGCTGCAGCAGCTTGCTCAGCCTTCTTCTTGTGTTCTGCCATTTCATGGAGATAGAGAGAGCAATTCCTCTTCCAGTGTCCAGTCATCTTGCAGTGGTGACAAGTCTCATCTTTCAGAGATTTCTTAGCAAAGTTCTGCTTCGGCTTAGAAGTCGCAACTTGCTTGCTCTTATCAGCCTTGCCTTTGCCTTTCTGCTTCATATTCCCTTGCGGTTTAGGTTTAGACACTCTACCCTTTTGTACATAAAGTACTTGAGGCGTAGCAGTGGATGTCTTATCTTTCAAACCCTTTTCGAAGTCAATGAGCATTGCATGCAAATCATTAACTGTCTTCCCCGTGCAATGCATATTATAGTTACGAACGAAATCACCGAAGTCCTTATTAAGGGACCTATTGATCAAGTTAATAGCCATATTATGATCGAAGGGTTGTCCTAGTGCGATGAGTTGTTCCATATAACCCCTCATCTCCATGTAATGTGCACTTACGGACTTTCCAGGAGCTTGCTTGCAACTATGTAGAGCATCAACCAGATCATAGATCTCTACAGCTTGTGGCGTTTCATACACTGCCTTGAGTTCATCAAGCATCTGCTTAGGATGAAATAGCTCATACTTCCTTTGAAGTGATGGAGCCATTCTCCCTAACATTACAGCAGCCACCTCATGGTGCTTCTTAACGTTAGCAGCGTGTTGAAGCCTTTCCGCATCAGTTGCTCCTTCAACAAGATCCTCCGGAAAAGGAGTTTCCAAGATATTGATGGTACCCGCTGCTCTCAGAACAATTCTTAGTGAGCGGTACCAATCATTGAAATTAGGGCCAGTAAGTTCAGGCCGTTCAAAAAATGCTTTGAACGCCGAGCTTATTGTCAGATTGTTTTCGGGTTGAGCCATTTCTACAGAAATAAGTTCAAACATTAGTATTTTTGATAATAAAATTCAAGAAAATAAAATTACCCCGGTAATAAAACCATAGTATTTCCTTGAAAAACTAGAATCCATATTGACATAGATTTATCACATCAGTTGATCTGCTAGTGACAAATGTATTCAACATAGTAACTTGTCGAACAATAATTGCCAAATCATATTGCAATTTCTAGATATGTCAGGGATTTACATTGCCAAAAACTTTTGCATTGTAAACATGTTTTATCCCTTCTTTATGCCTTAAGTTTCCAGTTCTCACTGAGTAACTCAATTAAGTCGACTAATATAAAGAACGTAAAACCTTCATGTGCAATCTTATTCAGTCATGAAGTTTTCTCTCCATTACAACATCGTCCGATATCTTATATGACGACAATTGTAACTTCAAGTGTTCGTCAATTAGAGGGCATATGACTTAAATTTTTAGGGTATAGATTTTGGTGTCAAAATCATGTATGGAGAAGCATGCATACATCTCCATAGCATAAGTTTAATAAAACGTTTAGTAAACTTTTTGGTGAGACTAAAAGTTCATCATATATTTGCAAGTTGAGGTATTGGTTAAACCAAACAACCTTAAAGAATTATACCAATAACAACCGTAGGTAATTCCAATTTTGACGCACAGGCGAGCCGGGAATTTGGTCAGCGTAAAAGCATAGCACCTCCTTCCTTAACCGGGTACTTGACCAGCGGTGCGTTATACCCACTTTATAGTTTGTCAAAATTGAGTAGGCCGTTAAGTTGCTATTGCAATTCTAATCAACACAAATCATATGTAATTTAGGTCTCAAAACAATTCATTAATTTTGATAAGATTTAGTCCATATTATTTTTCTTAAAAAAAATTACCCTTGTTTACAACATACAAAAAAAAAACGCATGAAAACAAGTAGTACAAAAAAAACTAAATCAAAAAACCACATGCAAACAATTTATTCAAAGAACATCAAATCTAGGGTTTTTATGAATATAAAAAGTCTTCCCTAATTTTAAAACTTTGAATCAAATGAAGCAAATAGCAATCAAAATTATATGATCCGTAAAAACATGCATGTTTATTACGGATCTTCCATATTCTCTTAACAATTAAAACTAGTACGGATCGTAACCACACATGACATAACAATTAATTCATGCATAAATCTAAAGTTAATTACCATGTAATTTTAGGGTTTACAATTTTTTTTTTTTTTTTTATAAAAAAATTCGACATAAGTCGATTTTAATAATAATAAAAAACAAAACCCTAATTTTTCATAAAACCTAAAAACCAACATGTAATTTTTAACACAAATCATTATTAGTTAAAAAGCTTTAGATCTTGATAATTATAATCATGTTAAAACGGCTCTCGATGCCACTGATGGTTTAAGATCATCATAACAATTATAAAAACCCTAACATAGATCAAAGAGCATACAGCGGAAGCAGATTAACAGGATCTTTAAATAACACAATTATAATTAATCAAGGCTAGGGTTACATACCTTTTCCTTAGCAGAACGATCACCGGTAAAAATAGATCAAGAACACCACCAGGATGTAATCTAAAATAAGATCACACCACGATCTTTTACACACGTGATACGATGAGCTAATAGTGAGTCTAGCACGAACAGAACCGAGCCTTCCAAGTCTATGGAAGATCTACCCAACAACCCTAGAGAGGGGCTAGGACTAGATCTAAAATAGCTTATAGAAAATCAAAGAAGAACCCTAATAAGGGTGTGTTTGGCCGGCGGTTAGAGCAAAGAAAAGAGAGAATGAAGTGAAAAATTATGAGGCTTTAGGTTTGTTTATATACACCTTGGAAAACTTCTCTTCCAAGGTTAAACAAGATAAAGCAACAAAATCTTTTCCCTTCTCTCTTGTCTCCTCTATTTAGGCCGGATATATCATGTGCCAAAAGGGGGTTTCCAAAACTTTCTGACACCTTCTTTTAGCTTCTTTAACCTTCTATAACGATCGTTTAAAACTTAACCTTTAATTACTTAACGGTCGTTAGCTGCAGTTTGATTTAATAAATATAATAAATATATTTAATAAATAAATTAACTCTTCACGTAATGTGTGCAATCCCGTGATCTCGAGTTCGATCCTATCACACGACTATCGATTTTAAAGTCCATAAACTTTCATATATAAGCATATCAAAACTATGCATATAACTCAATGAAGTTAGTTGTATAAACTAAGCTAGTTGGTCCCTGCAAAAAGGGGAAAAACATCAAACTTTGGACCATAGATTTAGTGGGTGAAGCGAGGCACCAAAGGTAGAGTTTTTTTTATGTAAGCAGCACATATGAACAGAAACATGACTTCTGCCAGAAAACGGGCAGCCTGTGCACACCTAACTTGCAAATCCCATGACATACTATGTGAGAATAGTCCAAACAACAGCTTCTACAAATGAAACCGGAATTTCGTGATCCATGAGGGAATAGCGCAACCCCACGAATGGTAAAACAAGAAGTTCCGTTGCTTGTAGAATACAGGGAGTTTTGCAATCGTCATTGAAATTTCAGACATCCCGTTAAACATGAGCATAATTACACCAAAGAATGAAGCTGCAGTTATGCATCTCAGTTCGGAAATAGAAATGAACACCATGACAGTTAGCTAAAATCATGATCAAAATTAGTACTTTAACCAACAATTGAATAAAAATATTATAAACGATGAGAACTTGAACTTTAATACTTACTTGAAACAGTTCGAAGAAATAAACGAAAGAGTTTCTTTTCATGAGCACTATTTCTCGATCAGTGCAAGCTTTTAAGAGTTCTTTCTTTCTCAAACCATATTTTTCAGTTGTGAGAGCCGCGGGGTGGCTTTTGCTTTTGTCATATGGGGTCCCAAGATCGGTTGCCAGTTTCCTTTTTTTTTTTTTTGGTAACCGTGATTTCCGACTCATTGGCCGACTAATCCACGGGGTTTGAGCCCACCGCCACACAGACTCAAACCAGTTTCCTTCCAACATGAAATTATTGATATGCTTCTGCAAATTCCTTTGCTGTCACAAATCTCTAAGGCATGTCTCTTCTCTTCCAATACTGTTGTTGATCTTTCTTTGACGTCACTATAATGCGATTTTAGGTCAGTGCTTTTGTATACATAAATCTTCCAATGACTAAATATACCAAAATTTATTGCAGAAATATTAAAGTACATATTCTTGCAAGAAATCAGCAACACCTTTCCTTTGGGGGAATTGGAATCCCAGTGATTCTATAAACTCCAGAACATGTTCACGCGGGCCTTGATATACAATCTTTCCATCAGTCAAAAGTATGATGTCATCAAGCAAATCATAAGTCTGCGGTGCGGGCTGAAGGAATGAAATGACAGCTGTTCCTTCGAGAATGTGAATAAATTGTCTAAGAGACTTCACGATTCGAAAAGTCGTCGAACTATCCAACCCTGTTGATATCTCGTCCATAAGAAGAACCTTTGCTGGTCCAACTATCATTTCACCCGTTGTCACACGCTTCCTTTGTCCACCAGATTTTCCCCTTATCATTTGATCCCCTACCAGGCTACCATAGTATCTGCGCATGATAAACCATTATGTTAGATGTTACGAATTCAACCCGGTTACTTATAGAAAGGTTGATTAACTTTTAGCTAAGAATATGAAATAGGCGGCTTAAAAACTAGAACCTTTCCTTATAAAATTCTAAACATACGGCCTTTTATTATTTATTATTAAAAAAGAAAATGTAAAAAGTTAGACTTAAAGTGTTCGAGGTCAACCCAACCCAACCCGTCAAAGAAATAACCATTTTGACATGTTACCGAACCCAGTCCGACCTGCCCATTTACCATCATTAGTTTACACTTTTACAAGTGCATACCTTGAAACTTGAAAATATAATCTGTAACTACATTAGCTTCTTGACCTTGTGTCGCAGCAGCCTGAATAGCAACAAAACTCTGAAACATATTAGAAAACTTTCGTCATAAACTATACAAAATGCTTGATATAGATGATGTTAGAAATTTGGTGGATCACAGTAATCTGTAATCTGAGAGTCGTGTCAAACACTTTCAGATCAAAGTATTTCGATGGTTCTATCGAAATCTCCAATCGGATAAAACTCAGATTGCGAACTGTAAATTATGTTGTTGTTGTTATGATCCAGAACCAGAAACTAGAAAGGTTATATGACCAAAAAACGAGTTTGCAGTTGTAACTGTCAAAAGACAGTTATTACAACCAAACTGCAACCAACTGCAACCTTTTTCAACGGGCAGAAAATTAGGTCCAAACGCCGGGAATTTTATTTTCTAGTGCGTTTTCGACAAAGCACTTTATACCAAATAAAATTTTTCCAAGCTGACCCCAGCCGGGGCGCTGCCCCTTGGACCCTGCCAGGGGCTGCCGCCCCTTGGACCCTGCCCAGGGGCGCTGCCCCCGGACCCCCGTCGTACGGGGGCTTCGCCCCCGTATGATAATCGTAACAATGTCATACAAGTGTGCACTCCGCACAACCCCGACTTGATGAACGTTTATCACGATTACTCATTGGTCAACAAAGTAAATCCATTACACTTAAATCATTATTGGTAACACATAATCACCAACAATCCTCCCCCATTTAAGTGTAATCTTGATTAACTTAAAGAAAATCACAACACAATCAAACTGATGCATAAATGAAATGTCGACATGATTGAATTTTTACATTAGTATATCAGCATTCCAAATATTCGAATATTAGAGTGTCACTAAGGATTGAACTCCTCTATCCATAAAGAATACCTGAAGATAATATACACAACAGTTTACACATTTACATGTTCTACTTGACACTATTTTTTACTAGCTTGTGTCCTATCCTTCAATAAGCATATCAAAGCCAAGTCCCAAACTTCTTGAAGCAGCTAAACTTCATGCTTATATAGGTGATATTTTCTTCTTGCAACTGCACATGCAATTTGTCAAAAGATCATTAAGAAATATAATTTCAACCTCCTTTACTTGCAGTTCTGAACACATACCGTAGGATGATGTAATTATGTGTTCCAATCCAAAATATCAAGCTTTCCACATTGAATTCAGCACCTAACATTGCGTTAGATGGGAATTGGGTATCTTGATATAAGAATTTAATTAGGTGGACTTTAAACCCATCCCAATAGCCGCCTTGCGCACGAGATCTCTAACTAACCCTTTGGTTAGATGGTCGGCTAAATTCAACTGAGTTTTCACAAACTCCACGGATATCACACCATTCATGATAAGGTCACGAATCATACTATGTCTAACACCTAAGTGTCTAGACTTACCATTGTACACATGACTATAAGCCCTAGCCAAGGTAGCATCACTATCACATCTGATAGAAATGGTAGATACCGGTTTAGACCACAAAGGAATTTCATAAACCAAATCCCTTAGCCATTCAGCTTCTTTACCAGCAGCAGCCAAAGCCACAAACTCTGACTCCATAGTTGAGCTTGTAATACAAGTCTGTTTCTTAGAAGCCCAAGAAATAGCACCTCCTCCAAGTAGGAATACCCAGCCACTCGTAGACGAGTGATCCTCCATGTTGTTAATCCAACTGGCATCTGAGTAACCTTCTATCACAGAAGGATAACCACTATAAGTTAAACCAAAATTCATGGTTCCTTTCAAGTATTGAAATACTCGAGTAAGAGCTTGCCAATGTAAAGCACTAGGATTGCTAGTATACTTACTAAGCTGTCCTACAGCAAACGCTATATCCGGCCTAGTGCTAACCATGGCATACATAAGACATCCAACAGCACTAGAGTATTCTAGCTGAGACACTGCAATTCCCTTATTAGGAATCAGTTTCACAGTAGAATCAAATGGAGTATGAGCAGGAATGCAATCAGCAAAGTTAAACTTTGCTAGTATCTTCTCAATATAATGAGATTGAGAAATCGAGATACCATTGTTTCCTCGTTTAATTCTAATACCAAGAATCACCTCAGCCTCCCCCAGATCTTTCATATCAAACTTAGATGACAAAAATTCCTTTGTCTTATCAACTTGATCTTGGTCAGTGCCAAAGATCAACATGTCATCTACATATAAGCAAATGATTACTCCCTTACCAGAAGCATCAAACCTGCTATACACACATTTTTCAGATTGGGTTAAACAAAAACCATTAGAAAACACCACATCATCAAACTTTTGATGCCATTGTTTTGGTGCTTGTTTTAGACCATACAATGATTTCTTCAATTTACATACCTTGTTTTCATGTCCAGGCATCACAAACCCTTCAGGCTGTTTCATGTAAATTTCCTCATCCAAATCACCATTCAAGAATGCGGTTTTCACATCCATTTGGTGAATAACAAGATTGTTTATAGCAGCAATAGCTAACAACAATCTAATAGTGGATATCCTGGCAACAGGAGCATATGTATCAAAGAAGTCAATTCCCTCCTTTTGTCTAAAGCCTTGGATTACCAATCTGGCTTTAAACTTATCTATGCTTCCATCCACTTTCATTTTCCTTTTTAGGATCCATTTACCCCCTAATGCCTTGCATCCAGGAGGTAAATCAACTAATTCCCAAGTATCATTTTGTATGATGGAATCAATCTCACTTTGTATTGCTTCTTTCCAGAAGGCAACATCCCTAGACGCCATTGCCTCACTCAAGGTCTTTGGATCCTCCTCAACAGTGAAACAATATTCACGTAGAGATACAGTCTTATCTCTCGTTCCTTCAACCAAATAAAGTTGAAAATCAGAACCAAAAGACTTAGCTTTTCTTGTTCTAGTGCTTTTCCTAGGAACTGATAGACCAGGTACATCATGTGCACCTTCAGTCTCATCTTCAGCTATCTCACTTGAAGATGGCTGAATCATACCTCTTGGTCTAGGTATAGATGAAAAACATTCTTCATCAAATATTGCATCTCTTGACTCTATTATAGAGTTCACCGACACATAATCATTAGGTTCTATAACATAAAACCTGTAACACTTGGAATGCTCAGCATACCCAATGAAGATACAATCTATACCTTTCTCACCTAGATTTTTCATCTTGTGCTGAGTCAACCTTACGACTGCTCTACAGCCCCAAACCCTTAAATAAGCCAAATTCGGTACCTTCTTGGTCCAAATTTCATAAGGAGTTTGTTTGCTATGTTTGTTTGGAGTTCTATTCAGAATATAACAGGCTGTCAACATTGCCTCACCCCAAAATCCTTCACTTAGTCCAGAATAGGATAACATGGAATTCACCATTTCCTTTAAGGTCCTATTCTTCCTTTCTACCACACCATTCTGTTGTGGTGTGTAAGGAGCCGTGGTTTGATGTATTATTCAAGTAGATTGGAAATAAACTGGATCATAATACTCACCACCACGATCAGTACGAAATACTTTTATTGAATTTTGTCTTTGAAGTTCTACTTCTTGTTTAGAAATTTTAAATTTATCAAGAGCTTCATTTTTAGCATGCAAAAGATATACATAACAATATCTAGAAGCATCATCAATAAAAGTAATAACATACTTATTTTGTCCTAGTGAAGGATTGGCATGAAAATCACATAGATCACTATGTATGAGATCTAATACAATTCTTTCCCGATTAACACCCTTAAAAGGTTGTCTAGTAATCTTTGTTAACATACAAGTTTTACAACTTTTATTTGTCATGTCAAAAGCAGGTATTAGACTCATTTTAGCCATATCTATCATTCTCCTGTAATGAACATGTCCTAGTCTAGCATGCCACAATTCAGAATTACTTACATCATTACTATGACCAGAAGTAATCATACAAGTAGAAGCATTAAACAAAGGATAATTCAGATTTAATCTAATCATTCCATTACATACATAACCAAATCCAACAAAAGTACCATGTCTTGACAAGATATACTTGTCACTTTCCAACACCTGTTTGTCGCCACACTTATTCAACACAATTTCAGAAACGAGATTCTTTCGAATCCCGGGTACATACAACACATTATCTAAACATAAAGTTTTTCCAGAAGTGAAAGTTAATAAAACACGCCCTATTCCTTTGATTGGTTCAGTAGCAACGTTTCCCATCTTTACAAATGATCCATCTTCAATTGATTTACAGGCTTGAAACCAACGAAGATCCTTGCAAACATGACTTGTTGCACCCGAATCAACCCACCAAGCAACATCATCATCCTGAACATAAAATGCATCAGAAATAACAGAAACATAATGCAAATCATTATCAATATTCTGAATAAGATCAGAATTATAACCTTGTTGCTTTTCTGGATCCTTAGACCCATTTGAACCAGCGCCTTTTTTGTCCTTAATGCGACAATCCTTCTTCATGTGACCAGGTTTGCCACATTTCCAACAAGCCCCCACAACCTTCTTGTTGCCAGACTTATTATCACCACTGTTGTTGTACTTACGTTTGTTCTTATTGTTGTTTGAATTCTTGGCTCCATCTCCTTCAACCATGTTGATAGAAGATGACCCAATTTGGTTCTTTCCTTTAGGGTTATTTTCAAGTTCCTGAGTTCTTAACCCTTCCTCAATTCGGAGAGCACTACCGAGTTGAACCAAATTTAATTCTTCCTTCTTATGTTTCAAACCATGTTTGAATTCTTTCCAAGAAGGGGGCAGTTTATCAATGATAACTGCAACCGAGATGGCCTCATCCATCAACAATTTGTGTTGGGTAATCTGTCCCAAAATCCTTAACATCTCATGATATTGGTCCATTACAGATCTGGAATCAACCATTCTGTAATTCATGAAATTGCTTACCAGAAACTTCTTTGCAGAAGCATCTTCAGCCATGTATTTGGATTCTAGGGACTCCCACAGAGCCTTTGCAGATTCAGTATTTTGATAGATATCAAAGAGTGAGTCAGACATACCATTCAGAATATGACCACGGCATATGTAGTCGTCGTTTTCCCACTTCATCTGCTGCCTAGTGGTTTCCAGCGTTTCATCCTCCGACCATTCGGGACTTGGTGTATTCAGAACATACACAACCTTCAAAGTGGTAAGAAGAAAGTGCATCTTCTTCTGCCAACGACGAAAATCCTGCCCTTCAAACTTAGCCAACTTATCGAACTTACTCGTCATGTCCTTCACAGATTCACCGTTCACCATGATCACAGAATACTTTGATATTTGTTAGAAATTTGGTGGATCACAGTAATCTGAGAGTCGTGTCAAACACTTTCAGATCAAAGTATTTCGATGGTTCTATCGAAATCTCCAATCGGATAAAACTCAGATTGCGAACTGTAAATTATGTTGTTGTTGTTATGATCCAGAACCAGAAACTAGAAAGGTTATATGACCAAAAAACGAGTTTGCAGTTGTAACTGTCAAAAGACAGTTATTACAACCAAACTGCAACCAACTGCAACCTTTTTCAACGGGCAGAAAATTAGGTCCAAACGCCGGGAATTTTATTTTCTAGTGCGTTTTCGACAAAGCACTTTATACCAAATAAAATTTTTCTAAGCTGACCACAGCCGGGGCGCTGCCCCTTGGACCCTGCCAGGGGCTGCCGCCCCTTGGACCCTGCCCAGGGGCGCTGCCCCCGGACCCCCGTCGTACGGGGGCTTCACCCCCGTATGATAACCGTAACAATGTCATACAAGTGTGCACTCCGCACAACCCCGACTTGATGAACGTTTATCACGATTACTCATTGGTCAACAAAGTAAATCCATTACACTTAAATCATTATTGGTAACACATAATCACCAACAGATGATTTATTACCTTCATGAAGATATCAAGATCAGGATGGGGCTTAATAGTTGCATCTCTTTCCCTTTTAGAAAACTCTGCTAACATGTCTGTAAAAAATATTACTATATAAGTTCTGTTAAACATCACTCTATAGAACTTTAAAAACCATAACGTGATCCAACCCCTTGACACCTTGCAGAAAAAGTCAATGTTTCTCTGACAGTCATTTCTCCGATATGGACATCATTTTGACTAATGTACGATGAAGTTCTTTCGGACACAAACTCATGTAACTCATGACCATTATAGGTTCTTACCTGAGCACTACATTCACACACAAAAATATACTACGGAGTATATAAATAAATAATGTAAAAACCTACATGGCAAAGAGATGAATACATGACCAATAGATTAATTGAATCCTATTATAAGAGATCCTTTGTTCTACCTTGAGTCCTTGGCAAGTGTCCCAGCCATGGGCAATAAAAGTGACGTCTTCCCGGAACTTGGAGGACCCAAGAGTAGCGTCATTCTACAAATGTTACAATACGTAGAATCAGAATACCAAACCTTAATTACTTTCAAAGATGAAAAACCACAGGTCTATAACTCTATAACTCTATATGTCCAGTGTTGCATAGATAAACTCTTATATCGTGTATTGCACTAATCAACAGGTGCAGTTAACTAACTGCAATGCTGCAGCCTGTTTCTTGTGCGGCTGATATGTCGTCACAGCTTTCTTGAGGTTAAAAATTAAGTCTATTTAGCTTAATATCTACTGTTGAAACTTTGTTTGGTACTTTTTAGCATTACGCTAGTGTAATGTTCAAATACAATAAATTGGGTTAGTAATTGAAAACCACCGGACATGTAAGTTATAGCGTTCTTACGCAAATAAGCATTATGATATTTCTGGATAAGGGATTTCTCTTCAACTATCAACCAAAGTTATAGAGTTATGAGAAAAATGAGTATTATGACGTTAAAGAAGCATTATCTTTGTTACTGGGATTGCTATCTCGCAAGAAGCTAGCTATGACACCGTGCATGTTCAGACTCTCAATGTAAGTGCGAAACGGACAAGTGGAGTAAGGGGCAAAAGTGCTACAAAAGTTTAATGGGATTGGTTTGGATTGGATTCTGAAAACAGTTGACCTACAAATATCATAGAAGATCAAAAGCTAAGCTAGTGATTATGAGACATGTTTCTACCTACAACAAGGTTCTACCATTACTTTGGATGCAATGAACAAATACCTAGGTTACTAAAATGTGTGTTGGATTACACTCATAAAATAGTAGTAGCAATGGTAATCTCAAACAGCAGGCGGGTTGAGTCAGAATTAATCACGAAAAAAAAAGTAAATACAAACTTATCAAGCAAACAACCAAATAAATGAATATAACATAATTATAAGTTAAGACGCATATTGAGAAACATAAAGTTCAAATGGACAATAATTTCAAAACATAAGGTTCAACTACAACCATGCCAAGCCCGCACACCATCTACTTGTCGTCCTCGCCCTTATCTTTCTCTTCTTCTTCATTCTCTTTCATTCTCTTGACTTCATGTGCTTTCTCCCTCTTCTTTCTCTTCTTTGTCTTCACCTTCCCTTCTAGATCAACAAAACAGAAACACCCGTGTGAATTTTTTAGCTGGAGTGCATCCCTTTCAGCAACAAACATTACAGGGCTAGCTCGAGTAAAAGTCTGGTCAACTTCTTGAACTACCAAAACTTTTCCACTGCTAGTACCTTTGCCTTTGCCTTTGACTCCTGTAAAACCACAAACATAAGTTATTATTCTAACCAAATAAAAAGCCCATTTTCAAATCTCTTTTACAGTACTAAATCCAAAATAAAGTTTTGTCAAACGAAGTAATATTAATCATCAAACATTTTCAGATTTATTTTCATATCAAACTTGATTTAAATAAAACTAAAAACAAACTTTAATAAAACAATACTTCATTTGGGTCTTAAATAAGTAAACAAAATACTGGAGTACCATTTTATAAAAAACACCAAAACCATTTTATTTTACAAAAACACATTTGGCGTACCTCAGATGGTTGAACCTAACGACCACCATTTCACCTACAAAAAGAAACACACATGAAAATATTCATGAACCCACAAGTAATTTGGATTTTCAACCAACTTAATAACAAAGAATTTTGAATCCAACAAGTTACCTCTTAAACTCAAGAACATGAACCTTGAAAAACATCCACTCCCATCTGCAGAAATAAACACAAATTAGAACAAAACAAAATGAGGCTTTGAATGCTAGTACTTGTTAAATGAAATAAATGGTCAGTACTTTTGCAACGAGGAAAAGCAGATCTGTGGTGGAGGCAAGTAGATGAAGTCATATGTGGTACTGGTGGTGGTGGTATAGAAATGTGAGAAGAGTGGTTTACCATGAAGAAAGAAAAAGATAAGTTGTACCTACTACATTTATTTTCTACACGTTTTCATACACCAAAACGTTTTTAGTGACAAACATGTGAGGAAAAAAAATTCTTGTTTTAAATGTTTTATTTGTCAAGTACAGTATTTGGTTTTATTTAGTAGTAACTCGATTACTCGATAGGGTTAATTAAGTGATCGAATCAGTGAATCGATGACTTAATCGAATTGACTCGGTAGTTAGACCTGTATTCGTATCCGGTGATTCGATCAGATTAACCAGGTGATGGATCTCGTGACCCGTTAATTCGACCGGGTTGACCCGGTGAACTGATGACTCAACTCAGTTGACCCGCTTGTAGAACCTTTGACCCACTAACTTAACCAGGTTAACCCGGTGGTTGATCTCGTGAGCTGATGACTTGACCATTGACCCAATAATTGAACTCGTGATCCGATAATATTTAACATTTAAAAAGTCTATACCATAAAATGTTAAAAATTCATTTTCAAGAAAAATGAGTAGACCCTTTATACGGAATATAAATATGGATTCACATTTCGTACGTACTACACTATTTCTGCACGTGTTGTGTGTGTTTCTTGTTTATATTTGAGGTAGCGTGTTTCTTTTCTCATTTTCACACATAAAAACGTTTTTAGTAATACATGTCAGGCAAAAAAGATTCTAAAATTTTAAATTCAAATAATTTTCTCCATGAGAATAGTGATGTCGTATTAACATGATTGGGTTATTTTCTTATTTAGTTTTAGAAAGGGCAAATTGCATAAAAGTGTGTATTTAACTTATACTCAATTTCAATTTAACATTTTATATTTTTATTTTCCTAATTTAATGTATCAAACATTTTTTATTGCAATTGTAGGCAACCAGTAAGTTATCATGTACCTTTCTTCTTCAAAATGTTTTGTCAACAACCTTCAACCGATTATATACGCGTTCATTTATAGAAATCAGTGCGATTCATAATTCTTTCAAAAGGCATTGTCAATTATAATTAATGTAGTTGTGTTGTGTAGTATTGTGCATCGTGGTATGCATCATATCGAGCTGAGCTTTCAACATCAATTCGTTTGCATCTTGATGCTATATTTTTTCTTCAATTTCTTCTACATTGTTTATTTGTTACGTACACGGTACATATGATCTTTTGCGAAATAAGCAAGATACATACACTAAATAGAAGCGGGGCATACGTCAAAATGTAACAAGTGTGTTCCATCAACTAAATTTATGTGTTCAAGCCTAATCAAGACCCGTAATAAAAATGAGGTAGGTATGTTTATAGTTATAGTGTTTTTTTTCTGATGTCCCACGCTCTTTATATTTCGATTAGATTAACCAGGTGATGGATCTCGTGACCCGTTGACTCGACCGGGTTGACTCGATGAACTGATGACTCAACTCGGTTGACCCACTTGTGGAACCCGTGACCCATTAACTTGACCAAGTTGACCCGATGATCAATCTCATGGCCTGATAACTTGACCATTGACTCAATGATTGAACTCGCAATCCTATAATATTTAACATTTAAAAAGTCTATACCATAAATAAATAAAAAATCATTTTTCATACCTACTACACTATATAATCTGCACGTTTTGTTTGTATTTTTTGTTTATATTTGAGGTAGCGTGTTTCTTTTCTTATTTTCATACATCAAAAGGTTTTTAATGATACATGTCAGACAAAAAGGATTCTAAAATTTTAAATTCAAACAGTTTTCTCCATCAAAATAGTGTATTAACATGATTGGGTTATTTTCTTGTTTAGTTTTAAAAACAAAAGTATGTTACTTAATGTAGACTTATGGTTGATCACTAGCTTGAGCCCAATCATTTGAATATAACGTCATCGTCTTGTGACGTGATGATGTGATTAATTAAACTTTGGCAACTTTGCAACGAGACTTTATATTTTAAAATCGAAATTAGCGTAAATGAAAATATAGAGTGTCAAAGTAAGGTGTGTGTAATTGGGTCTCATATAAGAGTATATCATCGATACTTGTTTGAAAAGCTTTTTACTATTATAGAAAGATTTTTCGATAAACTTTTTACCATGAAGTGAAAGCTTTTCGGGCTACACAAATCTTATTATGTCCACAGAACTTCTACCGTTTCACATAATGATGTGGAAAAATATCGTGTACAATAAAAAATATTTCTACTTTTTCATAATTGTTTTGAATAGACAAAATAATTTTAACATACAATTAAGTGATACTATTTTTTAACTTCTTTTAGTGAACATAGCATACATCTCTAGGCTATACGTTGGATATAGGCCTTGTCGTTAACTCTATTAATATTTTATTGGCTTATAATTGATATTATTGTGTTAGAGATTTTTCATTGGAGTAAAAGCTTTTTGAATTTTTTTTTGCAAAAGAGTAATTATGGATGTGGATGCATGAGCTTGAGCCCAATGTTTTAATGTTTAACGTTAGCACTAACACGAGTTACTGATGTGAATTTGGTAGATATATCGCACACTCTAGTTATAGTTACCGTGGGTTCGTGTTATGGACAAAAAAAGGTACCACATGGTTACTTTTCATAATGATGACATTACTTTTTTAGATAAATATTTATATTTTAATCAAATTATTAATAATTAAATATTAACATTTAAATCAAATTTTTTATGAATAAGTGTGTACATGTATTAAAAAACATAGATTAATATGACCTTGCAAAAAAGAAAGAAAAAGAAAATATCAATATGACTCGGCCTATTTTTTTCTGTCACCAGCAGAAAGAAAGAAAAAACTTAAAAACACAGCACTTGGTTCAACATGTGGCATAAATAAATGGCGCCGCAGAAGAATCGAAAAGTCTTTTCAATTTTTTTGTTAGTATTGAAAGTTGAAATAGTTAGAAAAAAACTACGAAAAGTTGTAAACTGGTCTTTGAAGACTTCATTGCATATCATTATAGGTTGTTGCTATAGGTTGTTGGTCATACTCACCTCCTCATTCAATGTAAGAGAAACATTGATTCTAAATTGAACCGGGTAGGTTTAACTAAGTAAGAACATTGACTTTGTAGAAACTAGAAGGGGGGGGGGGATTGAATAGTTTCTTATATTTACTTGTTAAAATGTGGTTTCCAAAAATCCTTTTTCAAAAAATTAGGCTTGAGGAAATATGTGAAATCTTCTTATGCACAATATGAACAATGATAGTGTAACTAAACTAATACTAACAAAAATATATCCACAAAGAATAAAGAATGATAGTGTAACTAATCTAATACTAACACATGTATGTGCATAAAGAATAAAGAATGTAAAGAGTTAAGGGTAAAGAAAGATCAAACCGAACACCAAGGATTTATAGTGGTTCGGCAACGAAGCTCACTCCTCGTTCCTACTCCACTCCTCGAGTACTCCTTACTCGAGAGTTCACTACACAACAAGCTCCTTATGGTGGAGAAAATCGTACACGTCGCTTAACCAATTTCCGACTCTAAGCTAAAAGTCGAGCCCTAATCGTAGCTAGGACCAATCTACACAACTATACTTGGTACATACACAACTTCCAAATAGACACAACTACTTGGATCTTCACAACTATGACACAACTACAAATGTATAAAATTAGATCTTCAATGGATCTTTGGTGGTTGACTCAACACTTCACAAGGATAGTGTTCTTCTCTTTGCACTTGGAGAGGAAGGGATGGAAGAACAAGATTCACTTCTTAAACAAGTAATATTCAAACAAATGATCAAAGATTTGAGTGATTAAATAAGGGGTTTGAATCTGGAAATAAATGTGCAAAAGAGGTGAGATGAAAAGCTGAGAATGGTCCACTATTTATAGGACAAAGGAGCAAACGACTAGTTCTGCCCGCGGTACCTTATCTTAGCCCGCGGTACCTTATCGATAAGGTACCGCCTAGGTGCTAAGGTACCGCCGGACTAGACTCCGCTCTTTTTTGTCCTTTAGTGGTGGAGGTCTTATCTGGATATAAAAAATATCCTGAAAGGATATTCTTAACCAAATAAGAATATGCCATTTTCAAATTTCAAATAATTAATTTAATAAAACATTTTCTTAAAAAGAAAGTTTAATAAAAACTTGTCACACTTAATAAAAAGTGAGTTTTAAGAAAAGATTAAATCACTTGATCACTTGATTAAGGTTAGTACTTGTTTATCCATACCTTAAGTGAAAATGGGTAAAATGAAAAATACTTGAACTCAAGAATTCGTTTTTCGTCGTTTTCATAAATGCTTGTTTTTACATATTGTCGTAATCAAAACTAAGCGAGACCGAAAAACGCAAGTAACGTTTTTAGTCATTATTGCATTAACAATCTCCCCATTTTTGATTCCGACAATACATAAACTCAATCACACAAAAACAAGATTTTCGAAGACGAGTTTATTCATTTCTCCCCCTTTGTCGAAGCAAAAAGGTTGCGTAAGCCGGTGTTGAAGAAACGGACTTTGCAAAGACTCCCCCTTGGTGCTTACTCCCCCTAGCTTGGGGCACCGAGGAATCGAGATATGGTGACAAGCTACATAGAAGGGTTAGTTGAACAAAGGAAACAACCAACAAGATATAACAATAGGTCACATAAAAAAAAAAGAGAGAAGAAAGACACAAAGATAAAGATCCAAGATAAGTTACAAAAAAAAAATCATACAAAGTTGTATGGAAAAAGAAAACAAGCCAAAAGCATAAATCTAATCCTAGTTATTCTAGAATTGTAAGATTTGCTAGAGTTTGGTGTCTTATGGATAAGCAACCAATGCTTATAAGAAAGACAAGGTAATTGCGGAGGGTGGTGGTGGTGGCTTGTTAGAGATCTCATAATCATAGTGAAGAGGAGGCTTGATTAAGAGACTCTTGATGTAGCTCAACTCCTCATAGATGTGTGCCATAGCAAGATGTTGATATTGACAACAATGACAATATGTTCCATGGTGCATGACATTATCATGAGAAGGAGGAAGAACACTAAAGGGTGGTGGTGGAAGCAAAGAAGTTCCACAATCAACATTCCTGGAAGGAGAGATGTGATTAAGAGTGTTCTTGGGTAAATTTGGTTTGAAAGCAATTGGAGAGAATGGTGGGGATTCAAGGCTTTCATTGGGAGAATAAGACATTTTGTGGTGTGAAGAGAGGTAAAATGCTTAAGGTTTAAATAGGGAAGGTTTAAGGTATTTTGGGGTGGTCAAAGGGTTTGAAACTAAGATTCTCAAAAATGTTGGAGCAAATCTGGAGTTTCAGAGAAAAACCCGAAAAAGGAAGGCACTGTAGGCGGTTCCTTATCTAGGGTGGCGGTACCTTATCAATAAGGTACCGCGGTTCACATATGGAACCGCCTACAGAGGCAGGGTTTGGTGTTTGGAGGAAGATTTTTCAGCAAATCTTATTTTTCTAGTCTAACTTATCATAGAGATATGCTTAAAAGCAAAGATAGACATAGAAAACATATGCAAACTTACCAAATAGAGATTTGACCAAATACATGGATTAAAAAATCGATGTAGGAGGTGTGTAAGACAAGACCTTAAGTCATGACACAATGATCCTCCATGATTCTATCTTGTTCTTGCTATGTTTGAGAGAAACATACATATGAATTATGTAAGCTCTAGATTAATAGCGAGAATCTATGAAAAACCGTTTTTAGATTGAATTAACAATGTAAAAAAAATGCATTTTCAACCATTTTTGATGAAAACTTTGAGAGTTTTGAAAAAGATAGGAGAAGATTTTTCAAAAGGAGTTTAAAAGACTCAAAGACTCAAAGTGATAAACTATAAAGAGAAGGAAATCAAGGAAGATGTTCCATTAATCCTAGACCTAGACGTAGGTAATTAAAAGGTTCCCTCTTAAGTGGCTTAGTGAAGATGTCGGCTAAGTTGTCCTTGGAGGGCACCTTCTCAATAGAAATGTTCCCTTTTTGAACATTATCCCTAAGGAAATGGTGTCTAATTTCTATGTGTTTGGTTGGCGAATGTTGCACGGGATTCTTGCTAAGGTCTATACCGCCTTTATTATCGCACATGATGGGAACATCATCAAGAGAAATCCCGTAATCAACAAGCGCTTGCTTCATCCATAGAGCTTGTTGGCATGCTTTTCCGGCACTCACATACTTGGCTTCCGTGGTGGATATTGCAAGAGCGGTTTGTTTCTTGGAGAACCAAGAAGTTAAACAACAACCCATGAAGGTACAAACTCCACTAGTGCTTTTCCGGTCCACATAGTCTCCCGCATGATCCGAGTCCGCGTAGACAATGGTTTCTACGCCGGTCCCTTTAGGATACCATAATCCTAAATGTATAGTGCCTTTAATGTATCGGAAGATACGCTTAACCGCTTCAAGGTGAGAGGTTTTGGGAGCCTCTTGGAAGCGAGCACAAAGGCAAACACTAAACATGATATCCGGTTGACTTGCCGTTAGGTACAACAAACTACCAATCATACCTCTATATTTGGTGTTGTCTACCGACTCACAATCATCATCTACGGTGAGTTTAGTATCCGAGGCCATATGGCTCTTTATTGGTCTAGATTCTTCTAATCCAAATTTCTTTAGCATTTCTTTAGCGTACTTAGATTGACTAAAGAAAATACCATCGTCCATTTGTTTAATTTGGAGTCCTAAAAAGAAGTTAAGTTCTCCCATCATACTCATTTCAAACTCATCATGCATGATTTTGGCAAAGTCATCACACAATTCTTGACAAGTTGAGCCAAATATAATGTCATCAACATATATTTGTACGATTATGAGGTGAGGACCCTTATTCTTTGTAAAGAGTGTATTGTCTACCATTCCCATGGTATACTCATGTTTAACAAGAAACGCTTTAAGTCTATCATACCAAGCTTTGGGTGCTTGTTTGAGTACATAAAGTGCTTTCTTAAGCTTGTAAACATGGTCCGGTTTCTCAAAATCAATGAAGCCAGGAGGTTGAGCCACATATACCTCCACATTGATCAAACCGTTAAGAAATGCACTCTTTACATCCATTTTTTGAAGCTTAAAATCTATGGCACAAGCGTAGGCTAAAAGGATTCTAATTGATTCTAATCTAGCTACCGGTGCATATGTCTCGTCATAATCAATCCCTTCTTGTTGATTATAGCCCTGTGCTACAAGTCTAGCTTTGTACGAGACACAACACCATTTTAATCTAACTTATTCCTATATACCCATTTGGTTCCTATAATGGTAGAACTTCTAGGTGGAGGAACAAGTTCCCAAACATCATTGGCAATGAATTGGTTCAATTCTTCTTGCATCGCAATGACCCAACTCTCCTCCGACAAAGCTTCTTTAACATTCTTTGGTTCAATCAAGGAGACGAAACAAAAGAAGTTGCTTTGGTTTTGAACTTGAGATCTTAGGGTCCTTTGATTTAAGTTACCAATGACATTATTGAGAGTATGATCCCTAGACTCCTTAATGTTTACTTCCTTTTCAACACTAAGGTCTTCAACTCCTATTTTTCTAACCTCTTTGGCTTTAACTACTTCTAATTCATCCAAGTCATCATCAACCAATGGTGGTGTCTTGGGCGAAGGAGGGGTTTCATCAAAGGTTACGTTGAGTGATTCTTCAATAACCCCCGAGGTTCTATTTAGGACTATGTAGGCTTTACTAGTTTGGGAATAACCTAAAAGGATACCTTCGTAAGACTTTGGGTCAAACTTGGTAAGGTAGTCTTTGGTGTTGAGGATAAAGCACTTGCTTCCAAACACCCCAAAATATTCTAATGAGGGTTTCTTACCTTTAAGAATCTCATAGGGGGTCTTTCCTAGGAAATGTCGAATAAGAATTCGGTTGAGAATATAAGTCGATGTGTCCACGACATTGCACCAAAACTTTTGAGGCAAAGATTGCTCGTTTAACATCGTCCTACTCATCTCTTGGAGAGTCCTATTCTTCCTTTCAAATACCCCATTTGATTGTGGAGTGCGAGGAGCAGAGAAGTTATGGGTAATACCATGAGCTTCACAAAAGGCACCATTTTGCACTTCATTATCAAATTCCCTACCATGATCCGTCCTAATAGAAACAATTGAACATCCTAGTTGATTTTGAATTCTTCGACTAAAGATTTCGAAGTGATCGAAAGCTTCATTCTTAGATGCCAAAAATCTAGTCCAAGTGAATCTAGAATAGTAACTAGGGTATAAAGGTTACCTCCATAACTCCGTATGACGGAAGGTCCAAAAAGATCCATATGTAGGAGCTCTAAACACCGAGAGGTCGAAACCAAATTCTTGGCTTTGTGACTTGAGTGAACTTGCTTTCCAACTTTACAAGCATCACAAAAGTGACTATCAAACTTAATCTTGGGGAGGTGTCTTACCAACTCCTTAGAGACTAAAGATTGAATTAAACGCATATTAGCGTGACCTAATCTCCTATTCCAAAGAGTAGAACTATCATCTATAGTCGCAAGACATATGTTGTCTTTTGACTTCTTATTAACCTTCATGACATAAAGCCCATGCTTTCTAACACCTTTTCCAATGACTTTTCCATCTTTTACGATTTCACTGTCATGTTCCGAAAAGATGACCTTACACTTATTATCACAAATTTGACCTATACTTAAAAGGTTAAATCCTAAGTTATCTACGTGCTCAACATTCTCAATGGTCATGGAGTCAAGAGAAACCGTACCTTTGCCAATGATATTACCACATATGCTTTGTAATGCGAGAACAAACTTCGATTACCCGTCATGTGTTTAGAACATCCACTATCCTTAATCCACTCATCGGGCTCCAAATCAATTCCCAAGCATATCTAGGTAACAACACACAAGATCAAACATTTGGTCCCCAATATCTCATGGGTCCAAAATTGTTAGTTCCAAACATCCCTTGCATTTGGTTGGGATGCATGAATGAAGAAGGGGTTCCCCATGGAGAACAAAATGGAGGGGGGTAGTAATTCATGTAACCATTTTGTTGTTCATTATTTCTCCTAGGTGTATTTGATCTAGGTTTAGAGTTATGATTATTCCTTCTAGGTGTTGGAGTTTTACTTCTAGATCGTGAATTGTTTTGATTATCTCTTCTAGGCGTTGTCGTTCTACTTCTAGGCTTAGACTCATTCCGTACTCTAGGTGGAGTAGAGGATAGTCTAGATAAACTTCTATTTCCCATGAGAGGTTTACTTAATGGCTTGTAGAACTTACCAATAGCATTGTCGTCAAGTATGGGTAATTTTACCTTATTAACAGTAAGATGCTTTAGTTTTTCATCTAACTTAGACTTTTCAGAAAGTTCAGGATTTTCACCAAAATCATCCTCTGCCCGCGGTACCTTATCTATGGCGGCAGTTCCATAGTGATAAGGAACCGCGCCATACAATTTGGAACCGCGTACAGTGGGCGTTTTCTGTGAAAACCTGACTTGTTTTGGTTCACTAGTTGAGGCTTCATTTGAGTTAAAACCTAGACCAAGTCTTTCCTTAGAATGAACTTGTTTGTTTAACATATCATCAAGAGCACTAGTTCCTTTCATGAACTTTTCTAATTTAATGGAGGTGCTCTTGAGATCTTCATTCTCTAATCTATGTTTCTCACAACTTAAGCAACTTAAATCAACCTCATTATTTTTCTCAAGTTTAGCCAATTTCTCCCTAAGTTCATTGATCTCATTTTCAAGCTTAGTTTTGGTTGTTTTTAAGGTTTTATTCCTTTCTATGAATTTAAGACTAAGTTTGTGTAAACTATCATATTTGCCTTCAAATTCAATATCATCACAAGTGGAACTATCATTGCTATAATATTCGGTTTCAGAATGTACCTCTTTAGAAGTGTGAGCCATTAGACATTTCTCCTCTTTGGGGTTGTCATCATCATCTTCACCGCTATCGCTCCAAGCGCCACTAACGAACGTCGTGTGGTTCTTATCATGAGCGGGCTTTGGACAATCACCAATGAAGTGATTTGGATCACCACATCTAAAGCAATTTCTATCACCTTTTTCGTTCTTGACAAACCGATTCTTTGACAATGGTTTCTTGTCATAGTTGGGTTGCCTAACGTGTTGACCTCGTCTCTTGAAGAACTTCTTGAAATCTCTCACCGCCAATGCATACTCCTCGTCATCGCTTTCCGAGGAACTATCATGGTCACTTTGTGCCTTCTTGGCTTTAAGTGCAAGAGATTTCCTTTCACTCTTGGTTTTCACTAATTCTGAGTCCTTCAAAATTATCATCTCATGAACCTTCAAGTTTCCTATGAGTTCATCAAGTGATAAAGTTGAGAGATCTTTCGACTCTTCAATCGCCGTGACTTTTGCTCTACACTTTGGATGTAAGGCCCTTAGAAACTTCCTAACATTGTTCTTGCTAGAAAAACCTTCATCAAGTGCTTTTAGACTAGTAATAATGGTGTTAAACCTATCAAATGCACTATCAATAGTTTCATCTTCTAAGATGACAAATTGTTCATATTGTTGGACAAGAAGATCGATTTTGCTTTCTTTGACTTGGCTATTACCTTGGTGGGATACTAAAAGAGTGTTACAAATATCTTTAGCGGTTTCACACATAAAAATTCTTTCATACTCTTTCTTAGGCAAAGCATTATAAATCACCATTTTAGCGTCATTATTTTTTGAAAGTTTCTTTTTAGTATCGTCATTAGCTTTGTCAAAAGTGACCAATTCTTTTGTTTTAGAAACTTCATTAAATTGAAAGGGTAAAAAATCACCATTGGTAATAACATGCCAAAGATCTAAATCTTTTAATTTCACATAAGTTTCAAATCTATTTTTCCAATAAATAAAACTATCGGTTTCAAAAAGTGGTGGTCTTTGCATAGATTGCTCTTCTAGGTATTTGTTGGAATCCATAGATCCATTCAAGTTTTAAAATACAATATACTTTAAAAATTCTTGAGCAAACCGCTCTGATACCAATTGTAGAAACTAGAAGGGGGGGGGGGGAGGGGGGGGGGGTTGAATAGTTTCTTATATTTACTTGTTAAAATGTGGTTTCCAAAAATCATTTTTCAAAAACTTAGGCTTGAGGAAATATGTGAAATCTTCTTATGCACAATATGAACAATGATAGTGTAACTAAACTAATACTAACAAAAATATATCCACAAAGAATAAATAATGATAGTGTAACTAATCTAATACTAACATATGTATGTGCATAAAGAATAAAGAATGTAAAGAGTTAAGGGTAAAGAAAGATCAAACCGAACACCAAGGATTTATAGTGGTTCGGCAACAAAGCTCACTCCTCGTTCCTACTCCACTCCTCGAGTACTCCTTACTCGAGAGTTCACTACACAAAAAGCTCCTTATGGTGGAGAAAACCGTACACGTCACTTAACCAATATCCGACTCTAAGCTAAAAGTCGAGCCCTAATCGTAGCTAGGACCAATCTACACAACTATACTTAGTACATACACAACTTCCAAATAGACACAACTACTTGGATCTTCACAACTATGACACAACTACAAATGTATAAAATTAGATCTTCAATGGATCTTTGGTGGTGGACTCAACACTTCACAAGGATAGTGTTCTTCTCTTTGCACTTGGAGAGGAAGGGATGGAAGAACAAGATTCACTTCTTAAACAAGTAATAATCAAACAAATGATCAAAGATTTGAGTGATTAAAGAAGGGTTTTGAATCTGGAAATAAATGTGCAAAATAGGTGAGATGAAAAACTGAGAATGGTCCACTATTTATAGGACAAAGGAGCCAACGGCTAGTTCTGCCCGCAGTAACTTATCTTAGCCCGCGGTACCTTATCGATAAGGTACCACCTAGGTGCTAAGGTACCACCGGACTAGACTCCGCTCCTTTTTGTCCTTTAGTGGTGGAGGTCTTATCTGGATATAAAAAATATCCTGAAAGGATATTCTTAACCAAATAAGAATATGCCATTTTCAAATTTCAAATAATTAATTTGATAAAACATTTTCTTAAAAAGAAAGTTTAATAAAAACTTGTCACACTTAATAAAAAGTGAGTTTTAAGAAAAGATTAAATCACTTGATCACTTGATTAAGGTTAGTACTTGTTTATCCATACCTTAAGTGAAAATGGGTAAAATGAAAAATACTTGAACTCAAGAATTCGTTTTTCATCGTTTTCGTAAATGCTTGTTTTTACATATTGTCGTAATCAAAACTAAGCGAGACCGAAAAATGCAAGTAACGTTTTTAGTCATTATTGCATTAACAGACTTTTTTCCTTCCTTTTGAGTGATGATGAAAGGGTAAGGACTAGAAAAACAATTCATAGTCGAATACTTATGATCGTATTTGTTGTATAAATGTCAATTTAGGTAGTGACGTTGCTATCCGAGATGTGAGGAGTAGTGATCCTTACAATATTCTCACATTGCTAAACCAAGTAAACCAAAATACTTGGTGTGTCATAATTTACATTATTTCAAGATTTATATTAAGTTATGTAATGCGTATTCAATTTAAATATAACCTAACTAGAATTGCGTAAGGTTATCTTCTGATAAGTAGGATAATTTCATGTTAGTATAGAATGAAAAGTTAGAGGAATGCTACATCCACATAAAGTTTACAAAACTAAATTTACATAATGATGTGTAAGTTAATTAGTGGATGCAAATATGTGAATAAAACAAAAAGTATGAGAGAGTGTACCAATAATATTCATGACACACCATTATGTGAATTTGTATTTGTAAACTTTATGTAGATTTAATATTTCTCGAAAAGTTATTGTTATCAATTCATGATAATGTCTCACCTTCTACCTTTAATAGTGGCACATCAAAATTATATTGAAGTGACTTAGTACATTTTTACAAAATAAATATTTTTATAACATTTAAATGCAGTTTTTACAGCATTTATATGTTGTTAATCAGTTTAGATCATCATAAACACAATATATAGCATAGACCAAATGAAATAATATGGACCATTCATTCATTTTAGATTCAATGGTCGAGATCACACCCACTTTTTACACTTAGGGGCAAAAACGTAAAATATAAATAGAATTTTATGACACAATACTTCATTTTTGGGTTAAAAAAGACACACACTAACTGCCGACGCCTCCATCCCCAATTTTTCCGGAGACCTCCAACAACATTACAATCTACCAATCAACCACCACAACTAACCACTATTTTCCAGCGATATATCAACCGCCTTGTGTTCTACCAACAACAACCACAATAACACACCTTTTTCCGCGCGAGATCTACAAACCCTAACTTTTTCCAGCGAGATCTCAACCACTTCAAACCACATTTTTACGGCGAGATCTGCAAAATATGGCTGATGACGACGAAATTTAAGCAGATTCAAGTATCGTTCAATACGAAGAAGATGAAAACCATATGACTAAGAATCAAAACGAAGATTCAAATGTTGAAGTGAATCACATTCAAACTCCAGGTAAATCATATATGATTCATTCATTATAAAAAAAATATTGTCCTTGTGGAAGAATCATATATGATTCATTCATTCTAAAAACAAGTGAATATATGATTCTGTTAAAATAATTATTGGTAAATAAACTGTAATTGGTACAAACTTCAAAAGCAAGTTGGATGAATCATATATGATTCATCAATCATATATGATTCGTGATGAATCATATATGATTCATGATGCATCATATATGATTCAATCTAAAATAATTTACTAAAACAAAAAACTAAATGTTATTGTTTAACAGTTCCTAGGAGCACGCCAACTTTATTCCCAGATGGCGAGACACCTGAACGAACAATATACTGCGAACCAAATGTGGAAAAGCAGTACCTACCTTTTTTGGGGCAAACTTTTGATACAATGGAGCAATGCGTCGATTTTTATAACACTTACGCTGAAAAGGGAGGGTTTGGAGCTAAGATGACATGCCAAAAGAAAACAAAAAGTGGTTTGGTGAATCTAAAAGAGATAAATAATAACACATTGGACTCAAAACAATGATAAGCAAGTTACAAATACAAGACATAGAATAGCGGGTTGTCATGCAAGAATTAAGGTTGTTTTGGATAGTTGTATCGGAAAGTATGAAATAGTTAAATTCATTCTGAGACACAACCACACAATGATTCCGAAAGAATTTGAGCATCTTACAAAGAAACAACGAAAGATGACTTAGGCAAAAAAATGTTCGTTGTCAAAGCTTCAACAATGAAACTTGGTGGAACAAAGGCGCACCACTTGTATTCTACGATGAAAGGGGGTTCTTAGTATGTTCATTGCACGAGTGACAATTTTAAGAATCATGTCAGAGACGTTAATGAGGTTATAGGAGAAAGTGATGCACATATGCTTATAGAAAAGATAGAAAACACGAAGTTGTTTGCGCCAAACTTTACATTTCAGTATAAGGTTGAAAACAGCGTGTTAGTTGCTCTTTTTTAGGCATATGAAGTTGATAAATGCAACTACAACGAGTTTGGTGATGTAATATCATTTGATGCAACATTCAGAAAGAATAAGTAAGTTGTTGAATAAAAACTTATTATGTCCTCTATATATGATTCATGATGAATCATATATGATTCATGATAAATCATATATTATTTACTTAATGTTTTTAACAGTTATTATTCATTTGCAGGCACGACATGATTTTTGTTCCGTTCACCGCCATAGATAATCAAAGAAAGTCAGTGACAGTCATAGATGCTTATATATGGCTACTAACTTCGTTCATAACTGCTCACCCAAAGCCACCTGATATGGTTGTAACAGATCACGATGGTGCAATGAAGAGAGCAATTGAAGCAGTGTTTACGCAGTCTATACATAGGTTATGCATGTGGCACATCATTCAAAAAATTCCATCAAAGGTATTGGAATTTCATTAAAATACTTCAATAATGAAAATTTGTATTTTTCTTATAGAATCATATATGTTTCATCATGAATCATATATGTTTCATCATGAATCATATATGTTTCATCATGAATAATATATGTTTTATCATGAATCCTATATGTTTCATCATGAATCATAGATGTTTCATCATAAATTATGTATGTTTCATCATGAATCATATATGTTTCATCATGAATCATGTATCTAAACATTCACATCTGATTATTTTTACAGATATATAAAGAAACATATGAAGAAACAAATTTCCTCAAAGAACGTTTCAACAAACTTGTGTGGAATATGTCCATAGAGCCTAAGGGTTTTGATGAAAGATGGAATAAATTAATTGAAGAATTCAAATTGCAAGAACACAAGTGGATGACGAAGATGTTTACCCTTTGAGAAATGTGGTTACTGGCGTACTTTATTAGCTCACCTTTTTTTTTTGGCTTAATGAGAACCACTTCAAGATCCGAGAGTGAAAACGCATTTTTCAAATGTTTCACGAATCACGGGTCAACATTACCCAATTTCATGATGTGCTATGAAGCGGCCATGGAAAGGCAAAGGTACAGGCAAGAAGTTTTAGAGTTTAAAACATTTGAAGCAGCTTCAAAACCTTATACAATGTTAGAGATGGAAACACATGCGGCTAACATATATACTAGGACAATATTTTTTCTTATTCAAAAGGAAATATTAGAATCGATTCGGGCTTGTCAAATAGTAGAGTTTAAAACGGAAGAGGGAGTTGAGATGGTTAAGGTTAATACACGAGGGCAGGTGCATACCGTTTATACCAAGGAAGGCAAAGAGATGGTTATACAAGAAGACAAGGTAGCAACCTACAAGGTTAGTGAATCGCTTGAATTTTTTTTAAAAGATGGTAATTGTTGTTACTATTACCAAAATAATATATGATTCATCATGAATCATATAAGTTTCATGGTGAAACATATATGATTCATCATGAATCATATATGTTTTTTGGTAAATGCACAAGTATTAATTGTGTTTTTAATGTTTCATAATAAGGTTATGCGTTATCCAGAAGACGGTTCAGTTAATTGTACTTGTAGACATTTTACTCAGTATGGTTTTCTGTGTCGACACATATTTTGTGTTTTGAAGAACCGTGATGTTGAAAAGATATTCTAAGGTGTTGGAGAAGGGATTTAATACCACTTGGATTGAGAACAAAGACAAACAGATACGGAGAAAAGGAGCGAAACCATTGAGAGGTTAAGTAATGACGCCAATAACATGGTCTACGAATGCTTGTTTTGGTTGAGTAAAGATGAAGCAAAGTTGGCAGAATTTGTGCAAACGTTGGAAAATATTTAGAAGGAAATACAAGTTCGAGTTCCTAATCCACATTCGAGAAAACGAGTTATGTGATTCTAGATATCTATGCAATTGAAAAGCCGAAAAATAAACCGATCATAGGAAATCCAGAAGGGGCTCGAAACAAAGGTGGTCTTAAAGGAGAACATAAAGGAGAACGTATAAAAAGTGCAAGAGAAATCGTTGTAAAAGCTAAGAAAAAGCAGGTTAGGAAATGTTTATGTTGCGGACAAAAGACAAATCAGCATACCAAGAACACATGTCCTAAAAATCCAAAGTATGTTGCAAAGTTGGCGCTTATTGCAGTTGCTCAAGCAGAAAAAGCTGGAAACATTGCTGCTACGAAACAAAAAACAGCTGGAAATGTTGCTGCTATGGAAAAAACAACAAACACAACATCTTGAACATTCTATGTTTTTTAGTTCATATTTACTTTCAATTGGTTTTTCAATTCATACTTAGTTTCATACTTAATTTCTTACTTTTTGCTTATGAGGATCAAATTTGAATAAACTTTGTTTCAATCTTTAGTTCAATTCATATTTAATGATTTCTGCATAGATAATCATTTTCTGTAGAAGTGTTTGGTAGATGGTGGTCTATGTGTAAATTCAATCTAATGAATCATATATGATTCATGATGAATCATATATGATTCATGATGAATCATATATGATTCATGATGAATCATATATGATTCATGATGAATCATATATCATTCATCATAGATTCATCAAGAACCATATTATTGGTAAAGGAACTCTAAATTGTACAAACTTTAAAAGCAAGTTGGTTAAATCATATATGTTTAATGCTGAATCATATATGATTCATCATGAATCATATATGATTCATAAAAACACATGTATGATTCATCAAAGACACAAGTATCATTTTTGGTACACAAACTTAAACCTGGTAATAATCAAACATTTAAACACATAGTAGATTGCAACATGTAATTCATAATAAGTACCAATTCACATTGTACATACTACCTTGTTCAAAATGCATAACGATTACAAAGAAATAGAAACTGATCAGGGGGCCCAATAGCTATAACTACCAAAACAGACCCATATTAGTGTCTTTTCCTAGCCTGATACCATTCACAATCATTACAGAATACCTGCATTAGTTAGATAAAGTCACTGTTCATTTTTATTCCATCGATCACCCTCTTGATTCTTGGATGAAGTCTTCTCTGGATCACGCTTGTCTCTATTTCCGAGCGCCTGAATAATGATTTTAACTCATGTTTCTTTATCAACATTGGTCTCAAAATCATAGGCTAACTTGACCATCTTGGCTTTTTCCTTGTTGATATGATGTAATAGATACTTTGTAGCTATCTTGAACCTCATTCGCATCAACAATGTTCTTTGCTCATCTGATTCTTCACAAAGACCAACATCCCAACTTTTCTTACTGTCACCAGTGTACTTCTCCAAATGAATCATAGCAAATACCCCGCAGCCTTCATGATTTTGAGTAGTAATCCATTTCAACTTCGGAATATAACTTCTCATGTTTGAAACTTTGGAGTGGCTTGGATGCTTATGCTCTTTCAAATACCTTCCAAAGAAATTTCTATACAAAAAGAGAAAGAAAAATAGGAAAACAGATTAAATAAAAAGATGTATGTGTAACGAAATAAAACCAATATCTAAAATCAGATATAATCCCCCATAAAAAGCTTACCAAAAGATTGCAAGCTCCCTTTTATTTTGTTGTATATCTATCTACATGAGCATTATCAAGAATTAACATTGTTGTTAGAGTCTTAAGGTTGAAAAAACCACATAGAAATAATTTGATGCACAACTAGGAAAAAATGCCAACTCAATGTCCTTGAGAGAGGCATAAGCTTCATCGACTTTTAAATTGAGCCAAAATCGCTTCTTCAAACATTTTCCATGATGCTTCCTCACCAAGAACCCCGATAATCATATTTGGTTTCTGTATAAGAAAAAACAAGTCTTAGAGAAAACACGAAACTAATAGACAACAAAATAGCCACTTACAATAATGTCAAATGACAACTTACAATACAACCCGTCAAAAAATAGTGATATTTCTTGTCTGGAAGTTTGGAATCATGCTCATCATTAAGGATTGTGACATAACAGTCGATGACACTTGCATCTATCCATAACCTCGGTTCCAAAGTCTCCATATTGACACGTACAGCTGATAGATGATATCCATAATGAGTTTGAAAAAAAAATCACTACAAATAAGAAAATAAATGGTGTTATCTAGTAATTTACCCAAAAGTTATGGATGAATCATATATGTTTTATCATGAATCATATATGTTTCATCATGAATCAATATGTTTCATCATGAATTATATATGTTTCATCATGAATCATATATGTTTCATCATGAATCATATATGTTTCATATGAATCATATATATGATTAACAAGAGTTAACAGAAAAATATATAAGATATGACAAAGAGAGCTTACTATTTGTCGCCTTGCATAACAAACAAGTTGTTTCCCAAGATAAACTCAACTCTGTTAATCAAACACGCAACATTGATTCTCTTATACTGATAAACAGAAGTTAGTGGAGAATTTGGCTGGACGATAGTCACTTTCTTGTTCTCTAGTGGTGAACATAAAGCATGTTGTGGAGGAGTCGCAGGAGGCACAACACCAGGCAATGGTGGAGCAGTCCCAGCAGGCACAACACCAGGCAGTGGAAAATCCAAAGGCCAAGCAAAATACTCCGCCTGAAATATTGAATTTAATTAAAACAATTCATAATATCAGAAAGTAGAAATAAGAATAAATTATGCGAGTTTAACAATGTACTTCATGGCGAAAAGATTCGACAGCAATATCAATCACCTATCCATACCAAACGATGTTCTTTTCGATCCGCTGAGTTAAGGTTTCCTCATTTAATTCATCAACACCCGCCTCCTTCTCAGCAACCACATTCTCAGTATGAGACGTCTCCTTGCCTCTGTCTTCTTTTCCAGCCGCATCAGCAACCGGCTCATCTCTCCTCTCAGATGCATCAATAGCTGTTTCGTCTATCTTCTCAGCCGTATCAGCAGCCGACTTGTTTTTCTTCTCATCATCTTTATTCTGATAATCTTTCTTAGGATTAACAATATCAAAATCGTCAAGATGAGGTGACTTTTCTTCCAGCCATAAAGTTTCTCTAAACAATCGAAGATATGTATGGTACAAATCATCAACTTGTACATCATTCGGGAAGTCTTTGTTAGCCCTTCTCATGAGAGTTTCTAATTCACCCTTCTCCTTGGATACTCTCGACAACTTTTCTTTAATAACTGTGCAGATACTCTATAAACAAATGTAAATATACTCAAGTTAGAATAAAATACGATTAATTATGCATCATATATAATATTATGAACATGTAATTGCAGATAAGAATAACAATAAAAAATGTTGACTCATACCTTTTCTCCTTAGGAGGTACGCTTGAAGCTTTATTCTTTTTTTAACATCACTGGCACCGAAGAAACCCTATGTTTTCTTTGCCTCAGCCGCACTCCACTCTCCATGAAGCTCAAGTTCACCAAAAACTTGATCTTCCATCTCAAGATCTTGCTGAGTATGCATGTCAGTAGAACGCCAACACTTGATGGCTGGTCTTGATCGAAGGACTGGAAATCAGTCATACTTTGTAGAATCAAGATAAAGGAGCTGCACACAATAAAGAAAAATAGGTTGATATAAGATCAAAATATGATAAATGTTTAGTGTTACAAACATATATGAATCATATATGTTTCATCATGAATCATATATGTTTCATCATGAATCATATATGTTTCATCATGAATCATGTATGTTTCATCATGAATCATGTATGATTCATGATGAAACATATATGATTCATGATGAAACATATATGATTCATGATGAAACATATATGATTCATGATGAATGTTAAAGTTAGTTAAAAATGTAAAACATAAAAAACAAATAAAAGTTAATAAAAAATATAGGGGACTTACAATCATAAAATACAAGGCACCTGTGTAAAAGCCTACGAGAGTTTTAGGTTCTGCACCTTCTCGAAGACAACAAGAGTGAATGAAATGGCACAAGTCCACTTTTGCGATATCCGTTTCTTCATAAATATGACGAACCACAGTAAGCATAGGAATTGCTTTCATAGTGTCCGTGTCACCCATTAGAGTCGCAAAAAGCGTCAGGAGGTTGAGTTTAAACATAAAGTCAACTTCCTTCGCCTTAATCAACTTCTTAACAATGTCCTTAGCCTTGATTTTTTGGACGTGTTGGCGCAAACTGTTGTTGCCATGACTTCACAACACTGTCATCTATAGATCTCTCCGGCAAATCAAACAAGGAAATTCCACCAATAGGAAGTTCTAGAATTTCATGGATCTTCTCGGGCGTGACTTGAAAGCTGCGTGTATCAAACTTAAAGTCGTAGCTGGATTTTTTGAAAGCTCTCACAGCAACCCTCGCTAAACGATTTGGCAAATTATCAACCTTAAGATACCACCAGTCAGAAAACCCAATCTCCTTCAAAAACTGTTCCATGGCAACATAAACAACCTCGTTTATCACATCAAAAAGCAACGCCAGCACAGTTCTAGACAAAAGCTAGACAAAAGCGGTGGAACTTATTCGAGTACTAAGCTTCTTAACATGTTCCACAGTAAGAGGTTTCTTCTTCACGATTTTTGAAACCACCATCTGTTTCTTAGATGGTGACATAGCAAACCAAGACGGATTCTGTCTTCCATTTTCTATCGACCTTGGATTTGCTCTCACCATACACATCGCCCTCTTTTTTCATAACCTTTGGTTTTTTCCCCGTACCAACTTTGCCAGCTACCTTCCTAACACGTTTCTTAGGCGTTTTCTGACTCACCTTTTCAACTTTAACCACCTCTTCTTCAACCTCTTCTTCAACCACATCCCCATCCTCTGTGTCCTCAAAGATAAGTATCCTCGTGCTTATGCTTTAGAGATGTGCAAGAGTATTTCTATCGCAGACAAAGTTAGACAACATGATCCGTTTCAAACTTTTAGAAGATCTCCAAGAGGCGGTGTTGAACAAGAGCAGTCCTACCATGTAGATCGAATTACCAGGTTAGTGAAGCTTAACTCAAATAATGATAGCTAGACTTGGAATGTGGAGGAGTCAGGTGTGTTTTCAGTCGCGTCAGTCAGGAAAAAAATTTATGATGCGTTAATCCACAGCCCCGATCTCAAATCGAGATGGAACAAATATGTTCCTATCAAGGTAAACATTATAGTTTGGAGACTCTTGAATAATTTGCTTCCAACTAGATTTAATATCTCTCGCAAAGGTATTCTTGTAGACTCCATAATCTGCCCTAACTGTGACGTGGGAGTTGAAACCGTGGGACATCTTTTCTTTTCATGTAGTATGGCTCGCGAGATCGGTAATCTTATTGGCTATTGGTTGAATGTCCCTATTGCCAGTTTTGATTGTTATGATGAATGGTTAGAGTGGATCGAGTCTATTCGTATGTCAAAGAAGGTTAAGACATTGATGGAAGCTGTTTTTTATACTTCATGGTGGATGATATGGTGGTACCATAACTCAAAGATCTTTAAAGAGAAACCTCCTAAGAAGATGAATTTTTTTGACGAGTTACAAAGTTAATATTTTCTTTGGTTTCGTTTTAGGGGAAACAAAACGTTTGGTTGGATTGATTGGTTAAATCATCCAGATTGTATTTCTTTGTAATTCTAGCTCCTTGCTAGTGTTTCTTTATATATCAATAAATCGCCGTTCAAAAAAAAAAAATTCAACCTAAACATACGCAGAGCGAATTTAAACATGATCTTGATTCACTTATTTTTTTAACTTCAGGGAAGTAGTACAACTACAACTCAAACTACAACAGAATCATGTATACAAAAAAAATCATGTATAATTTATATTCCAGAAAACAGTGAAGACAACAAACACATCAACTAAGCAATCAAATCAATTGCATCAATACAAGCTATAATATACTTGGCCCGCAAATCACTCTTACCAAAACCCGAAGCTAAGGCACAAATAGACAAGTGAGAGGAAGTATTAAGCTTAGGTATATGTATGCTTTAGTCAAACGTAGAAGTGCACGACATATAAAAGAATAAACACTAACTGAATATCTTATTCTATTAGTTGTACAGAGGAGCTAGATAAAGGAGCCACGACACAATCAAGGAAATCTCTTTGGGTGGAAATTCGAGGACATGTCATATCCAAATGATAGGTTCCTATCAGAAATTGGTAACCAGTTGATGTATGATGAGGTTAGATTATGATCTATCCCATTTGCAAAGAGAGTATATGCAGCTACATAGCGGCCCAACTTTGGAATAAAAGGGTGTTGTTCATGACACCATCCGTCATGGATTTCGTCGAAACATCTATGGAGGTTCTTTTGGTACGCATACGGTGGGACTCAAAAGACTTTCTTATGGAAAACACTTGTGGGTAAGATAAGACGAAAACGTGATATTGTTTTAAACGTGGTTCTTTTTAACTCATATCAACATTCAATTCCTATCAACGTTGTTTACTCTCATGTAGTTCTTTTTAACTTACAACTTTGTAATACAACACAATGCTATTTTCTACTTTTTTCGACGTTACTTAAAAATACCCGTGAATTTCACGGGTCTTTTAGCTAGTTCAATGTAGGAGAAAATTGATTCTAAAGTGAACCTGGTATGTTTAACAAAATAAGAACATTGACTTTTTTTCCTACCTTTTGAGCCATGATGAAAGGGCAAGGAGTGGAAAAAAAACTCATGGTCGAATACTAATAACGTACAAGCAGTAAACTCATTTATCTATAGTCTCCAGTAAACCCATTTCAAGTAATTCAAAGCTTTTTCTTATTTCAGTTCACATTGGCATTTGTTTTGTAGAAAGTTATCTTACCTGTATCCTTATTAAACATCAACTTTTCGATTAAACATCGACTTTTCGATATACAATTTTGCTACGAGATCACGTGGGTTATGCATATGCAGTCTAAAGAGTTCCCTAGTAATCATATATACATTCCAACGTCACACATTGTAAGAACTCAGACTTTCTATCTACGTATATATTAAAAGGAACCCTTTGGTTTGCTGTAGATGCTTCAAAGTTTTACACATCCCCAATAGTGTGCAACTATTTAGCCTCTTGTCTCTTGAATTTTAATGAGAGCCCTTTGTGGCTTTGTATCAATTTCTGACCACTTTGAACTGCAAAAACAAGTGACTGAGATATGAAAATAGAAGTAGAGGGCATACGAATTATGACAGATTGGGTGCACCTAGCAGAAAGTTCAAATGCAATTAGGAACTTACTGAAGAAGCTTGAGTAATGATGACACTGCGGGTAGCACAAACTGTTGGTCAATCATCTGCAGTGCATCAACAGATAGCTTGTTCTCATCATGATTGTGAGTGTGCTGCTCGTGCCCTTGAAAAGATAACCAAATTAGATCAGCCAAGAAAATAAGACTTATTTTACTCGATATTTCACAATGGTTTTTACAAAGATTAAATGTGATAATAGTTTAGACTTTAGAGTAAAAAGCTTCACCGCAATGCCAGCTTGGTTGCAAAGGTGGAAATCAAATGTAGAAGGATGGTATCCCCATAGCAATGGTTAGCAATTCAAATGTATTTTTGAGTAATTAGACACATTTTAAAACACTTTGTGGAAATTTCTTTGTGGGTCTGGTATTACTCTTTGAACAATCATCATTTCTCCCTAGTCCCTAAACCAATTCTCATTCTCCACTCCAGTTTTGTGTTGTAAGGCCTGCAACATCCATGGCTGTTGTTGGAGGAAGAAGTAACAGGGCAGGAACAACCACTGCATTTAGGAGTGGCAGTTTCATAACGAGTAAATTCCTCGTCACATACACTCAATATTACACCATCACCATTAGCTACAGCCCACCTCGGAGTAGCTGGCATCAACTGAGTATACTTTCAAGATCCACGAGAAGAAGCCATAACTGAATAAATCTTTCAACAAGCAAAAATATTGCAAACTTATAATGAACAATACACTTCATATGGGATAAAACCACATGAAAAAGTTAACCATTGTTAATGAGCTGATTAAATAAGCACTGAGAGATTTTTAAACTTGGCAATTAACTTGAGGACATTAGACTCACCGAAAGCAATTTCCCTCAAAGGCCCGCTCCTACCTATGAGATATCTTAAAAAAGCCACACTTACGTAGAAAGTTAACCATAAATGTACTTATAAGTATTAAAACTAGGCATACAAATCAAACATCATGACACTAAGCATTCAGACCTATACTTTGGCTCCTAAAAAGATGAACCGAAAATCTATCTAAACACAGCTTTTATGCCATGCTACACAGATAAAACCACCAACACTGACCCGTGAGGCCATGACACAGCTTTTATACCATGACAATTCCGAACAAATTTATTATTGCCATTTGACGGAAGGGCATATAAAGAAAAGGAAGGTGGTATAGAGACGCACTTACTTCATATAGTTTCAGAACTATATATCTTCGCGGACTTTAGAAGTTACTTGCATAGAAAGTTCAGGGTGCTTCAGCTTTAAATGTTTGTGAATAAACTCAGCGGCATGGAAAAGATTTGTGCAGTCCTTTGCCCCACAACCTTACTTCCATCCATACTTCTCATCCTGAATCTTACACACATAAGGATCGAGTGACTCAGCTGCAGCAGCGTCGATCTTTTCCTGTGCGGTCATTATCTCCAATGGATCTAGACCCTTCAATCTTTCCTGCCAATGTGAATCTAGTTTCTCTTCCACTCTATCCCACTAGTTTTGTCATCGGAACTTTTAGATTCCACTCTAACATGCCTTACACCTTTAGCTTCACTCTTCTCAGTCATTCCATAATAATCCACAGCATGAATGCGCCACACAGAAATAACTAGAAGCAATCTCCTTTATTCCTTGAAACCAATACCACGAACACATGACGCAACCAACTGCTAAGAATTCTTAGATTAATAAGTTTATACGAGGCCTGTCATCATGATAACCAGACCTGCCACCCATATCACGTTCATAGCCACCAGGGTGATCATATCTGTACCAGCAATATACAGCATTATGAGAACAGAACAGGAGATCTTGAACAACCCGTTTGCATACTGAAAATGGTATCCACTATGTTCCATGAAAAAAGCCAAACTAAGCGTAAAATTAAATGCATGCACTACTAAAAAAAAGCTTAAATAGAACGGTTGGAACACTTCATATAGATCAGTTTTGAACCGCTCTATACAAGGGTGATCTTTTTGTGAGGAACATAAATAGATCGGTTGAAAACCGATCTTATTAACATAACAATTAGATCGGTTAATTACTATATAACAACCGATCTTTTTAAGGTATTTTCAAACAAAAAAAAAATTCCAGACTTTCCATCAGAATGCATATCGCTACAAATTTCTATTCACTTATAACAGATAGAATAAATATCCTAATACAAATAGATGTAACAAAAATAACATTCTGCTATTCAAAACCAAATGGCTTCAAGAAAAACAAAGCCATTAAACTATCCAGAATAACAGAATCATTTGAGAACTATGTATAAACCAAACAAGGTTAACAGAACTTAGCAATTTTGGTGATTCACTCATGTGTTGTTATCTAGCGCGACTTTTCTTGTACATGTCTTCTTGACAGTCTTCTTGAGGTTCAGGACGCATCCATTCTACAACATGCGGAGTCATTCATGCAAAAATAACAATCTAAAGACTTAATCATGGTAAAAATAATGTACAAAAGACCCGAGTTTTAAGACTACAACCTGAAACATCCTATTCAAGCTTTCATCTCAAATATTTCCAAGACCATATAGAGCGACAGTGGTTATACCCTGTAAATCAAACACAATAGTTATTTGATAGGGATGCATCCTACTCCTTTAACTTAGCCAAATGAGCACACACACGCGCACATAAAACACTAACAAAAGAAATTCATGACAACTATATAATAAGAATTGGGTAGATCGAGAGTGATCTCCCCGACGCCAGAACCTACAAGAACCATTTTGCCAAAATAGTTTACAGGGTTACATGGTGAAATAATATCAACCGTAGAAAGGTCATTTTGTAATAAATCGTAAATCATATTTAAGAAAGTTGGCTCTACCAATATTAATGATATTGAAGACGGATAAGAGGCACAAAACTTATTATTTAAGTAACAAACCCACACTCGTGAAGATGTTAATACTTGAAAAAAAAAGAGTAAGGATTACCACTCCAGCATGATCATCATGATTTGCATGAATACTAAAAACTGTTAAGCCAAACTTGAAATGAGGATCTTAATAGTTTACATGCCGGACCTGTTTACATCTTCAATCTCTTAATATTCCATTAGATATGACTCATGACGGTGAACCACATCTAATGATTGCTTAAAAGGGAGTTGAAGAGCAGGAAGAGGAAGCTATTACCTAATGGTCTTCTGCTATTTTGCAAATTTCTTCAAATTCTTGAAATGAGTCATGACGGTGAACCTCATCGTTTTCCATATGGCCCAGATGACAATCAGTGGCAACAAGCAGGTGGACTGTGTTGCTATTGCCATTCCTATACCATAGAGAAAAGTACATGCTAAACTTAGCATACACATAACGAATCTATCTAATGGAATAATAAAATGGAATATTAAAACACCAAGGCTCTTTGAATTGTCATTATATTACACCTGCAAATTAATTAGATATAATATTAATACGAGCAAATGCATTGATGTCCTGGCTAAAAAAGTTCTTTTAATATGTAACTAGATTTGGTATAATAATAAAATGGAATATTAAGAGATTGAAGATGAGATGTAACCAAGTAAAGAAGAGGATGCCTTAGCCTCACCAAAGGCTTACAATCAACTTTTACAATCATCTTTCTTCCTAGAAACTCGAATCTGCCAAAAATTTGAAGATACAATATATAAATTTAACTATGATAAAAGTAAGCATAAAAAGACATTAGCATCTAGGGAGGATCAATATCAACATAAATCAAACCCAAGAATCAAATAAAAACTAAAGAAAATAAAGTTAGGAACGACCTTTAGGAGCCGATTGGTGCTGACAATTAACTTTTGAAGATTAGATTTGATTCAGTGACATAATTGATATCGAAAAATGATTACATATGTGGTGATTTGGTCCGTACTTGTGTAGGAGAAGCAAAAATCTTAGGGTTTGTGGGTTTGAACCCCTCCAACATGTATCCAAACCCCCTCAATCATTAAAACAATCAGTAAAGTAGGACTCCAGTACTACACCACTCTCTTCCATCTCTTTCATCTCTCTCATCTTCTTCTTCTTTTCTAAAAAAAACTAAAAGAGTCTTCTTCTCTGTTGGAAACTCAAACACAAAAAATGTTACAAACCACAAATCACATAAAATATATTAACTTGTGTTCTTCCCATACCCAGAAATTGAATGAGATAAAAAAAATGCATCGGTGAACAAATTTGTTTTTTTCTTTTCCTTATTACTCCTTTTCTCTCTCTAAAAAAAAGGGTGAACAAATGCCTGGATGTGCAATCTTGTTCTTGGGAGCAATGGATCATTTGTATCAATGAACACAAATCGTTTTTTTATCAATAACCCAACCCTAAAACAAAATATTTATCCTTTTTATCTCTTCTTTTCCAACTATCATTTTTGACCTTTTTATCTTCTTCACATCTATTTACACAAAAACCATTTTAATTAAAGGTTTCATTTCTTTTGATGACCAGATCTAGTCTTTGATGGTCGGATCTAACCGATTAATCACCAGATTTAACCAGTTTATTAACGGATCTAACCGATTTATCACCAGATCTAACCAGTTTATCACCAGATATAACCAGTTAATTACCGGATCTAACCGATTTGTTACCGGATCTAGCCAGTTTATTACCGGATCTAACCGATTTGTTACCGGGTCTAACCAGTTTATCATCGGATTGGGTAGTCGCTGGTGGTGGGTTTTAGTGATGGTGGGTGTTATTAAATTTCACCAGTTGTGATGTTTTATTTTTTTAAAGATAATGAAAGAGAAATGATAAAAAAATGACATAGTAAAAGAAAAATTACTTTTTTTAATAGTAAAGTTTCACTGCTCATTTTGTGTCAGCTTTTGTCAGATTTTGTGAATAAATACAAAATAAGAGGGCGTTTATACCATAGAACTCAAATCTTAAGGTTTAATTTCTTTCTACATATGTGTGTGAAAAGAACTAAAAGGGGGCGCAGGAATTAGAGGTGAGAATGGATAAGGTTTTGATTAGGCGGGACATGAAAAGTCGAAAGGGGGGATCTGAAATTTTCAGATTTGGTGCCTTAAAAGTTAAGTTTCACTTCCCATTATAAATAGATTGGTCATTTATGATACACCGATCTATTTGAGAAGAGTGTGGGAGTTCGTGTATGTAAATAGATCGGCTTTTCGATAATCGCCGTTCTAGTTATATCTATAATGTAAATAGATCAGTTCTTAGCTTAATAAGCGTTCTTTTTAGAACATTTCCCCTTTATTTTCATTAGATACATCACTTTTTAACAAAATCACACTATATGTAGTGATCTATGTAAGCATTTGTGTAGTAGTGATGGTAACAAAAGAACTCAAAAGCTACTAGTAGATCTTGCCCATGCACTCCACTCAAGTTTTAGGTTCACCCTGGCTAATGTTGAAACAATATGGGCTCCAAATATATTACTGTATTGGACCGAAGCTCTACGCCGTTGATGATTACAAAAGGAAACCTAACCAATCTTTTTAATTATACATGTGATCTAAAGTAAATACAGTTTTCTTTGACCCAAATAGTTTTTGGTCAGCTATGAGCAAGGGCATCTACTGAGAAGCTGGTGGCAAACTATATAAGCATATCAAAACTATGCATATAACTCAATGAAGTTAGTTATATAAACTAAGCTAGTTGGTCCCTGCGAAAAGGGGAAAAACGTCAAACTTTGGACCATAGATTTAGTGGGTGAAGCGAGGCACCAAAGGTAGAGTTTTTTTTTTATGTAAGCAGCACATATGAACAGAAACATGACTTCTGCCAGAAAACGGGCAGCCTGTGCACACCTAACTTGCAAATCCCATGACATACTATGTGAGAATAGTCCAAACAACAGCTTCTACAAATGAAACCGGAATTTCGTGATCCATGAGGGAATAGCGTAACCCCACGAATGGTAAAACAAGAAGTTCCGTTGCTTGTAGAATACAGGGAGTTTTGCAATCGTCATTGAAATTTCAGAATCCCGTTAAACATGAGCATAATTACACCAAAGAATGAAGCTGCAGTTATGCATCTCAGTTCGGAAATAGAAATGAACACCATGACAGTTAGCTAAAATCATGATCAAAATTAGTACTTTAACCAACAATTGAATAAAAATATTATAAACGATGAGAACTTGAACTTTAATACTTACTTGAAACAGTTCGAAGAAATAAACCAAAGAGTTTCTTTTCATGAGCACTATTTCTCGATCAGTGCAAGCTTTTAAGAGTTCTTTCTTTCTCAAACCATATTTTTCGGTTGTGAGAGCCGCGGGGTGGCTTTTGCTTTTGTCATATGGGGTCCCAAGATCGGTTGCCAGTTTCCTTTTTTTTTTTTTTTTTTGGTAACCGTGATTTCCGACTCATTGGCCGACTAATCCACGGGGTTTGAGCCCACCGCCACACAGACTCAAACCAGTTTCCTTCCAACATGAAATGATTGATATGCTTCTGCAAATTCCTTTGCTGTCACAAATCTCTAAGGCATGTCTCTTCTCTTCCAATACTGTTGTTGATCTTTCTTTGACGTCACTATAATGCGATTTTAGGTCAGTGCTTTTGTATACATAAATCTTCCAATGACTAAATATACCAAAATTTATTGCAGAAATATTAAAGTACATATTCTTGCAAGAAATCAGCAACACCTTTCCTTTGGGGGAATTGGAATCCCAGTGATTCTATAAACTCCAGAACATGTTCACGCGGGCCTTGATATACAATCTTTCCATCAGTCAAAAGTATGATGTCATCAAGCAAATCATAAGTCTGCGGTGCGGGCTGAAGGAATGAAATGACAGCTGTTCCTTCGAGAATGTGAATAAATTGTCTAAGAGACTTCACGATTCGAAAAGTCGTCGAACTATCCAACCCTGTTGATATCTCGTCCATAAGAAGAACCTTTGCTGGTCCAACTATCATTTCACCCGTTGTCACACGCTTCCTTTGTCCACCAGATTTTCCCCTTATCATTTGATCCCCTACCAGGCTACCATAGTATCTGCGCACGATAAACCATTATGTTAGATGTTACGAATTCAACCCGGTTACTTATAGAAAGGTTGATTAACTTTTAGCTAAGAATATGAAATAGGCGGCTTAAAAACTAGAACCTTTCCTTATAAAATTCTAAACATACGGCCTTTTATTATTTATTATTAAAAAAGAAAACGTAAAAAGTTAGACTTAAAGTGTTCGAGGTCAACCCAACCCAACCCGTCAAAGAAATAACCATTTTGACATGTTACCGAACCCAGTCCGACCTGCCCATTTACCATCATTAGTTTACACTTTTACAAGTGCATACCTTGAAACTTGAAAATATAATCTGTAACTACATTAGCTTCTTGACCTTGTGTCGCAGCAGCCTGAATAGCAACAAAACTCTGAAACATATTAGAAAACTTTCGTCATAAACTATACAAAATGCTTGATATAGATGATTTATTACCTTCATGAAGATATCAAGATCAGGATGGGGCTTAATAGTTGCATCTCTTTCCCTTTTAGAAAACTCTGCTAACATGTCTGTAAAAAATATTACTATATAAGTTCTGTTAAACATCACTCTATAGAACTTTAAAAACCATAACGTGATCCAACCCCTTGACACCTTGCAGAAAAAGTCAATGTTTCTCTGACAGTCATTTCTCCGATATGGACATCATTTTGACTAATGTACGCTGAAGTTCTTTCGGACACAAACTCATGTAACTCATGACCATTATAGGTTCTTACCTGAGCACTACATTCACACACAAAAATATACTACGGAGTATATAAATAAATAATGTAAAAACCTACATGGCAAAGAGATGAATACATGACCAATAGATTAATTGAATCCTATTATAAGAGATCCTTTGTTCTACCTTGAGTCCTTGGCAAGTGTCCCAGCCATGGGCAATAAAAGTGACGTCTTCCCGGAACTTGGAGGACCCAAGAGTAGCGTCATTCTACAAATGTTACAATACGAAGAATCAGTACCAATAACGACCTTAATTACTTTTAAAGATGAAAAACATGTTCAGTGTTTCTTGTGCGGCTGATATTTGATGGTCGTCACAGCTTTCTTGAGGTTAAAAATCAAGTCTTTTTTAGCTTAATATCTACTGTTGAAACTTTGTTTGGTACTTTTAGCATTACGCTAGTGTAATGTTCAGATACAATAAATTGGGTTAGTAATTGAAAACCACCGGACATGTAAGTTATAGAGTTATTACGCAAATAAGCATTATGATATATCTGGATAAGGGATCTCTCTTCAACTATCTACCAAAGTTATAGAGTTATGAGGAAAATGAGTATTATGACGTTAAAGAAGCATTATCTTTGTTACTGGGAGTTGGTGTTTTGCAATCTCGCAGCTAGTTGTGACACCGTGCATGTTCAGACTCTCAATGTAAGTGTGAAACAGACAAGTGGAGTAAGGGGCAAAAGTGCTACAAAAGTTTAATGGGGTTGGTTTGGATTGGATTCTGAAAACAGTTGACCTACAAATATGATAGAAGATCAAAAGCTAAGCTAGTGATTATGAGACATGTTTCTACCTACAAGCACGTTATACCATGACTTTGGATGCAATGAACAAATACCTAGGTTACTAGTAGCAATGGTAATCTCAAACAGCAGGCGGGTTGAGTCAGAATTAACCACGAAAAAAAGAAAGAAATACAAACTAATCAAGGCAAACAACCAAATAAATAAAGATAATATAATTATAAGTTGAGACGCATATTAAGAAACATAAAGTTCAAATGGACAACAATTTCAAAACATAAGGTTCAACTACAACCATGTCAAGCCCGCACACCATCTACTCGTCCTCGCCCTCATCTTTCTCTTCTTCTTCATTCTCTTTCATTCTCTTGACTTCATGTGCTTTCTCCCTCTTCTTTCTTTTCTTTGTCTTCACCTTCCCTTCTAGATCCACAAAACAGAAACACCCGTGTGAATTTTTTAGCTAGAGTGCATCCCTTTCAGCAACAAACATTACAGGGCTAGCTCGAGTAAAAGTCTGGTCAACTTCTTGAACTACCAAAACTTTTCAACTGCTAGTACCTTTGCCTTTGCCTTTGACTCCTGTAAAACCACAAACATAAGTTATTATTCTAACCAAATAAAAAAGCCCATTTTCAAATCTCTTTTACAGTACTAAATCCAAAATAAAGTTTTGTCAAACGAAGTAATATTAATCATCAAACATTTTCAGATTTATTTTCGTATCAAAGTTGATTTAAATAAAACTAAAAACAAACTTTAATAAAACAATACTTCATTTGGGTCTTAAATAAGTAAACAAAATACTGGAGTACCATTTTATAAAAAACACCAAAACCATTTTATTTTACAAAAACACATTTGGCGTACCTCAGATGGTTGAACCTAACGACCACCATTTCACCTACAAAAAGAAACACACATGAAAATATTCATGAACCCACAAATTAATACTTTGGATTTTCAACCAGCTTAATAACAAAAAGAATTTTGAATCCAACAAGTTACCTCTTAAACTCAAGAACATGAACCTTGAAAAACATCCACTCCCATCTGCAGAAATAAGCACAAATTAGAACAAAACAAAATGAGGCTTTGAATGCTAGTACTTGTTAAATGAAATAAATGGTCAGTACCTTTGCAACGGGGAAAAGCAGATCTGTGGTGGGGGCAAGTAGATGAAGTCATCTGTGGTACTGGTGGTGGTGGTATAGAAATGTGAGAAGAGTGGTTTACCATGAAGAAAGAAAAAGATAAGTTGTACCTACTACATTTATTTTCTACACGTTTTCATACACCAAAACGTTTTTAGTGACAAACATGTGAGGAAAAAAATTTCTTGTTTTAAATGTTTTATTTATCAAGTACAGTATTTGGTTTTATTTAGTAGTAACTCGATTACTCGATAGGGTTAATTAAGTGATCGAATCAGTGAACCGATGACTTAATCGAATTGACTTGGTAGTTAGACCTGTATTCGTATCCGGTGATTCGATCAGATTAACCAGGTGATGGATCTCGTGACCCGTTAATTCGACCGGGTTGACCCGGTGAACTGATGACTCAACTCAGTTGACCCGCTTGTAGAACCTTTGACCCTAACTTAACCAGGTTAACCCGGTGGTTGATCTCGTGAGCTGATGACTTGACCATTGATTCAATGATTGAACTCGCGACCCCATCGCAATGCCTTAAAGCCCCTTAATGGGAAACTGGATGGCTAGCATGGGGTTGATATTCTCTTCGTGAGAAGATTCGAACTCGGGTTAAGAGACTTAGTGCCTCGGGTGGCACGCAAGATACTCTTTTGCACCAAACTGTCGTTAAAAAAAAGTTTATACCATAAAATGTTAAAAAATCATTTTTCAAGAAAAATGAGTAAACCCTTTATACGGAGTATAAATATGGATTCACATTTCGTACTTACTACACTATTTCTGCACGGGTTGTCTGTGTTTCTTGTTTATATTTGAGGTAGCGTGTTTCTTTTCTCATTTTCATACATAAAAACGTTTTTAGTAATACACGTCACCCAAAAAAGATCTAAAATTTTAAATTCAAACAGTTTTCTCTATGAGAATAGTGATGTCGTATTAACATGATTGGGTTATTTTCTTGTTTAGTTTTAAAAAGGACAAATTGCATAAAAGTATACTTAACTTATACTCATTTTCAATTTAATGTATTATATTTTTATTTTCCGAATTTAATGTATCAAACTTTTTTTTATTGTAATTGTAGGCAACCAATAAGTTATCAAGTACCTTTCTTCTTCAAAATGCTTTTTCAACGACCTTCAACCGATTATAGACGCGTTCATTTATAGAAATCAGTGCGATTCATAATTTTTTTCAAAAGGCATTATGAATATAATTAATGTAGTTTTGTTGTGTAGTATTGTGCATCGTCGTATGCATCATATCGAGCTGAGCTTTCAACATCAATTCGTTTGCATCTTGATGCTATATTTTTTCTTCAATTTCTTCTACATTGTTTATTTGTTACGTACATATGATCTTTTGCCAAATAAGCAAGATGCATACACTAAATAGAAGCGGGGCATAGGTCAAAATGTAACAAGTGTGTTCCATCAACTAAATTTATGTGTTCAAGCCTAATCAAGACCCGTAATTTAAATGAGGTTGGTATGTTTATAGTTATAGTGTTTTTTGTTCTGATGTCCCACACTCTATATGTTTTTCACTTTTAAATCTTTAATACAGCAAACATTTTAGCAAAGTAATTTTGCTACTTTTCCGTGAACTCATTTAAAAAAGATTTGCATGTCTTGACCAAAATAGATATTAAGTTTTTCTACTCAATTGTAAGAGCACACGGTATGGTTGAGCCGTCGTGCTCGTGTCGTGGGCAAAAAATGATGCCACATCACTTTTTACTCTCACGACACCAAAACTCCCCACGATGGCTCAACCCCCCTCCCTGGTTAACACGAGAATTCTCGTGTCGTCGTCACCCAACTTTTTTTTTCAACAATTAATTAACATAAACTAAATTTTCATTAATAAAAATAAAATACAATTACTAATAGAAAAAAAACAACACGAAATTAAAAAAAAATTACCGAATAAAAAAAACACGAATACGAAAATAAACTTAAAAATTAAAATATTTTGCACGCGCCTCGTCTTTGAGCTTCTCGATCCTCGCCACGTCTTGTGGACTTAATCCGGTAGTGTCGTATCGAAGGATTTGCAAATCCTCGATCCTTTTTTGAAGTGCAACCACTTCTAGTCTAGCCGCCACCTCTCGGTCAAATCGTTCCTTTTTAGTTTCACGATCGGATAACATTTGTTGTTGTAGCATATTCACCAATTGTTCTTTTTGAGACCCCGAAGTGGCGGATGAGCTTGTCGAGCGTTGAACCTTGGCCTTTCTTGGAGCATCGGATGGACGAGGGATCACATCGTCATTGAAAAGATCCGGATCTTGATCGGCTATCTTCCCTCGTGCCCGGCGTGTTCGAGTTGAATCGGGATTTTTCCATTTATACTTGTCTTCCAAAACAAGCCAAGCACTTTTGTGTGGAAACTCCTTGTTCCCGTTTTCATCTCGATACAAACTCATCACACGAGTCATCAAATCGTCTTGATTTTCGCCACTCAAAAGTTTGGCGTTTTCATAAAACGAATTAAACCTATGAACCTCGCGGTTCAAATTCGTCCACTTCCCGGTCAACATATTTTTGTTTTGAGCTTTAAAACCCTCATCCTTAAGCCGATCGTTATACAAATCCATAATTTGGTACCAAAACGTATCGTGTGGTTGATCGGTCCCGACCTTCGGGTCTTCGGATACTTCAATCCAACACTCGGCCAAAACTTCTTCCTCACGTTGGCTCCAAAAAGAACGGTCCGACTTCGGAGGTGGTTGTGTAGCCGCGGCTATGCCTTTGTTCTTTGGGGTTTTTTTAGCAACACTTTTCTTCCTCGAACCTTTCTTCGGTTGTGCATCGACTTGTTCTTCGGGTTCTTCGGGTTCATTGTTTTGTTCGGGTTCTTCAGGTTCTTGTGAAGAGTGTTGAGGAAAGGTTTGGAATTGTTGTGATTGTTGGAAGATTTGTGATTGTTAGGATTGTTGGAACCACATATTAAATTGCTCGGGTGTACAATTGAGAAACGGATTTTGTTGTTGTGGGAAGTTAGTGAACGGATTTGGGAGTTGATTATAGTTGGCGAATGTTCTTGAAGTGCTAGATGTTGCGGATGAGGGAGTATTCGGGTTAGACGAAGAAGACGAATTCGGTAGTTGAGTAGAAGGAATTTGATTTTGAGGATCGGAAAAGTAATTGTTTAACCATTGATTCGGGTATTGGTTTGGATTAGGATTTTGACTCATGGTGGATAGAAAAAAATAGAGAAATTAGATGTAGAAGAAGGTGTGATTTGTGGGTAAATTGAGGTGGAATTTATAGGAAAAAAAGATGAAAAAAGGGGGGGTTTTTTCCCCTTCAAACGGTCAAAAAAAGGTTCAAAAAAAAAATCCGTTACCCAACGGTAAAAAACGGTAACTTTTTAAAATTTTCAAAAAAAAAAAAAATTAAAAAAACCCGACGACGCGAGCCACGGTGTGGTTGGCGCCGCCGTGGCCTCGCGCCGTCACCATGGCGTCGACTGGTAGTAACCAGCCCAAAACCGACGACGCGAGCCACGGTGTGGTTGGCGCCGCCGTGGCCTCGCGCCGTCGTGGCCAGCCAACCACCAGCCAGCCATACCGTGCCCTCTAAATATGAATATATGCAAGTACTTTCGTCTTTCAAATTGCAAAAACGAAAAACGCTAAGCTATTTTTGTTCTGTCTAAATGTGTAGAGGCTTGTTGCGAAAATGTAAATAACAGTGGAGGAGTATCAACAATCCAAAATTTATTTAGTTTGGAATATTAACGCAGAAAAAATTATTTTTGGAAAAATGTGTCGTCCGAAAATTAAAGTGGAAAAGAAGGTGACCTGCTAACTAGTAATCGTCTACAATTGCTATCATAAAAAAGTTTGGTACATTAAATTCGAAAAATAAAAGTAGAGTACATTAAACTGAAATTGAGTATAAGTTAAGTACACGCAATTTGCCCTTTTAAAAACAAAAGTATGCTACTTAATGTAGACTTGTGGTTGATCACTAGCTTGAGCCTAATCATTTGAATATAACGTCATCGCCTTGCGACGTGATGATGTGATTAATCGAACCAAAATATTTGGCAGCTTTGCAACGAGAATTTATATGTCAAAAAGGAAATTAGTGTAAATGAAATATAGTGTGTCAAAGTAAGGTGTCTCGAATTAGGTATGATATAAGAGTATATTATTGATAGTTGTTTGAAAACCTTTTTATTATTATAGAAAGATTTTTTGATACGCCATGAGTGAAAGCTTCTCGGGTGACACAAATCTTATTATGTCTACAGAACTCTACCAAATAAGTTTCACATAATGATGTGGAAAAATATCGTGTACAATCAAATATATTCCTACTTTTTTGTAATTGTTTTGGATAGATAAAATAATTTTAACATACAATTAAGTGATAATTGTTATAAATATATTCATTATGTATGTATATTTACCATGAATGTATAGTTTACTAGCCTTTAATTAGTGGTTAATTTGCTAGGAGTTTACACTTCCTAAAAACTTATATATAAAGGACATATTTTATTCATTTGGATACTATTCAATAACAATGACTTCTTTCCTCCTCAATATCTTGTTCTTTACATTTCATTACACGTTATCATCATGATTTTTGCTCTAAGCAAAATTAGGAACGGGATTCTTGATAGATCTCTATTGTAATATACATGTATTGTGATTACATAAAAAGAATTCATTTTGTTATTCATTTTTTTGTTCCTCTACTGTTGAAGTCTCTTGTAGTTTACATGAACAACAAATTTTATGTTGTGGCTACATAAAACAAATCAAGTGACATAATCTCATGTTATGTCAAAAATAAAAATAAAAATGCAAATAGTTAGAACCTTATGTTCTAGTATGATTCAATATCATAATCTCATGTTATGTTATTCTATTAAAAAGAAAAAATTAATAATAAAAACCTCAAGTTTTATTATGATTCCCTCAAGAGAATCAAAACATAACTTCTTATAATTGTTATGTAATTTTTATAGAACCTCAAGTTCTTCCACTTTTATTTTTTTATTGTTTAAATTATAGGATTTATGCTATTTTTCTTTTCATGTTCTTATTTTTTTTGTTGCTTTTTGATTGCATAACAATTTTCATGTTTCAAGTAGTATCATAAACTAGAAAATATAAATAAGTTTTATAGCGATTTTTTTTGTTAAATACTAATAATAACTTAAAAATGTTAATCACAAGATGTTTAATTGTGCAATTAGTTTTCATATAGATCTTTTTATAACAATTGCATATCAATCACACAACAAGTAGCTATAAAGTTTTTAAATTTATTTAATATACATTTGCGAAAACAAATACATAACTTAAATATCATTGAATACAACTCAAATGCCATTGAACATGTTGTGCCTTTATGTATATTTGAATTTCAATTTAAATATCATTTATGAAAGGTTTTTATTTGTATAATTCTTATTAAATGATATGTTTTTTCTTATTAAACGTCTATACATTGGTTTTTAAGATTAATGACTACAACCATTTTAATACATACTGATTCTATTTCACTTCAAAATTTTGGGTACGAGGTTATGTTACTTGTAAACTTGATTTGTTTATATTGTTCTAAATTAAATAAAACTATATTATAGTTTACAAGAACAATAAGTATTTTATTTTGCTTATAAGAAGAGAATCAAAATATTATAACCTACTATTATGTAAAAAAAGTATGAATCTTAAGTTCTGCTGAAGAATAGTTTGGGTGCTAGTTTTTTTGAGGTTCCATGACGAGTCAGGAACAACATAACACGTAGTCACGTACAAAGTTTTTCATTACACAATACAACTTTCCATATATTTTACAAATTAAACACAAATAACACAAAGTAAACTTACAATTTATGAATGTAAGCTAAATCAACAAAAACACCTCCTCCATGATATTCCACCGAGGTGGATGAGACAGATTATTATTAGTAACATCCTACTTGTTGTGTTTGTACAAAGGGATGTGTGGAAATCTGGTACTATAATATGTGACAGAAAATGTGAAGGGATATAATTTGTTTTGTTTTGCTCTATCTTTTATCTTTTTTTTATCTTTTATCTTTTTGCAATCTATGTTTTGCAATCTATGTGAACCATTTTCTATGAGCAACTTCTAACCAACCTGGTTGGTACCGATCATTGAATGTCACTTACTTTTAACACATGTCATCTTACTATTGCATGCTTCTATTTTTATTAGATTTTGTATGATTCAGATAAGTTTATGGATAAAAGCTATTAATTTTATATTTTTAAATAATGATTTTACTATTGGTTTAATCTTTTAGTTACTTTATTTTTTTTTAGAACGGTTGAGTGGCGGATCTAGAGATTGTAAGCATGTGTGGCACAAAATGTTTGTATTTTACCTCAAGTGTTAACGAGTGTGAAACTAAAAGTACAATATTGCATGAACGATATCTAAGTTAACAAAGTTACTTTGATGAATTATCTCTTCGATATCTAAGTTAATAAACTCAACAATTTAACTAATAGTCAGTGGCATTATTTTGAATTGTATGCGTTGATTTTCGACTCACGTCACTACTTAGTTCTTAATTTAGTTTGTAAAACTAGTTTGCTTTAATCTAGGTAGCTTAAACACATTATAGAAGTAACAATACTCTTTGAATGACAAATAAAATTAAAATCAAGCAAAATAATTTATATAACTACAACTTTTTTGCAGGATCAAACTAACAAATGTTCTTAATAAAGAAAATGTCTCCATTTGTTTTCTACTTTAACAATTTTCCATTTTAAGTACTCAAGTTTGTTTTACTGTATATAAATTAAAATTCTTTTATCTTTTTATTATTTTATGTATTCACTTCAAATATTTTGCTAAAAACTGCAAGTAATATGTTAGCTTTAAAACAATTAATTTATTATTTTAATCTTGTTTAGCGTTTTTTTATAAAAACTTGTCAAATAACTTGACTAAAAATTATTATTAACGTCTCACGTCTCACATATGAAATTAAATCACAATTATTAAATATGAATATAGACACCGAAGGTTGAGATGCTAAATTTGTGAAGTCAAAGGACTCAAATTAAACATACTTATAAGTAGGGGTATCAATAAATCCAACCCGACCAGAACTCAAACCGACCCGAACTCGACCCGAACTCGACCCGAGTATATTTGAGTCGGGTTAGTCGGGTTCAATTTTGAATTTGGGTTAGTCGGGTCAACCGTCGGACATCAGGTAAATATATTATACCTACTTCGTGTTCGGGTCAATCCGATTGACCCGAATAAGATTTTTTTTTTATTTTTTTATTTTTATAAATAAACTTTATTTAATTTTTATTTAAAAAATAAAAAAAGTTTTTTTTAATATTTTACCCGTATTCGGGTTGACCCGAACCCAAATAGACCCGACCCCACTAGACCCGAATTCGACTAACCCGATTTAAACTCGGGTCGGGTTCGAATAAACTATTTTTACCCTCAACCCGAATTCGACCGATTTGAATAACCCGAACCCGACCAACCCGACCCGATTCCCTCCCTTACTTATGAGTTAGGATAAAAGATGTGATAACTCGGGCCCCATACATAACATTTCTTTCAATTTTTTAGGTTACCTCTCTACCAAAATCCATATCTCATTTTTCCTCCCATTAAAACTAGAAACTGAAGCTTTACATTTTTTGTCATAAAATTATAATAAATCTTATGTAATTCTATCACAAATCATCTTCTAACAAGATAAAAGTCTTTCAAAACTGAGTATATTAAAAAAAACAAGAAAATTTCTCCTCTATAGGTGTGGCACTTTCCAAAAACAAAAATTTTTCACAAGAAAAATACACTTAGTCGCCTAGAACTGTATGTGGCACGTGCCACAGGTGACTGACATGAAGCTCCGCCCTGGAACGGTTAGAGGTTATTGAGTCGTGTCGTGCAGTCACATCAAAGCATGCAGTATGCTTTTCTCGAACCTTCGTTTACTTATGGTTAAATTTCTTATTCGTTTCACTTGAGAGGAGACACTTGGCAGGTCTTGAACCCAAAACCTTTAAGAAAACAAAATCCTAAAAAAACCACTTAATAGAATCTTGATAATGAACTAAGCTAGAGCAGTTAAATTTTATCTTTTGATTATTTATAACAGTAGTTTAATGTTGTTATAGTCATATATATATATTTTAAATCTTGATTTATAATTTCTTAACTTTTTTATATCTATTTATATATACTACTAAACAAAAAAGCTCATAATATCTAAAGCTCAACGATTATAATGAATTAAGTAACATTGTACTTGTGGTGTTTGTACGAGTATGTAAGTGATGGCCGGTAGGGTGTGAATATGAGAAAGTGTGAAGTGACTGAAGTTGTTATCATTTACCTATTGCAATCTTTGTGAACTTATTGATGACCAAGCAACCAACCGGGTTGCCGGGTATTTACACTTGTATTAAATTATCAAACAGTATATGGTAAATGTTACACTCTAACCGATGTTTTGAAAACCAATTTTTAATTGATTCGTCGAGCCCCCGAGTCCAGGTCAACCCAGGTCGACCTGGGTCAACTTGGTTTCATGAATTTTCCATATTTTTAAACTTTCCCTAAATAAAACATATGCCTCGGTTTCATGAATTCTCCAGTAATCCAAAACCGAGATACCCATTGATTTAAAACCGTTATTCTAATCTTTATGAAGTGTCATATGTTTGTTCAAATGGGTTTTCCTCACAACTCCTACGAGTACCAACGGAAAACTCAACCGAACATTTCTATGGTTACTTTTGAATCTAAGGCGTCTTGGAAGACCCACAAAAAAGACCTGGAGAAGTTAGACAACGCGAAGCTAGTTAAGCACCTCATTCTTTAGTAACGCAGAGCGATCTGCCTATTCCTTTCTAGTGTACTCTAACTAAAACATTATAGAAATCAAATAAAAGCTAGTTTTCTATATAGTTCTAGAGTAAATAAAATATTAGTCAAAAGACCTAATATTTACTTACCCTAGTTAGTCTGGTTTAATCCTTGAAAAATATTTTGCATTTATTCACAAAATAAATAATTTGTAGCAATAAATCAAAAAATAAGCAAGAATATTAAAATGACTAATATATCACATACAAACTATAAATAAGCAAGATATATACCATAACTAACTTATTTTAGGTCACTAAATGTAGCAAATCTAGAAAATCCAGTTTTAAGAATTTAGGCAGATTCTGTTTTGCAAGGCAAAAATCGACTGAAAGACAATTTTTCAAGCTTTCGACTAAAACTAAAAAGGTGTGCAGAATCGAGTTTATAACGTCCTATGAGGAGTCGGAGTCTGTAGGTATTCAAATTATTTTATAAAAATTATTTTCCTTTCGGGTATCAAATATCGCAGACCTAAAACAATTTTATAAAACTCCCTTTAAGCATGCATACATCAATTCAACTAGTGTTTTCTTAATCTCATAGCAATCCTAAACATGTTAAGCAACTAAATAATGCATTATCTTATATAATATAAGATTGAGTTGCAATGTCATTAATTGTTAGTCTTAATGACAGAAAACTCATACATTGGCATATAGCTTCTCACGGAATTTACATACATGTTTAATGTCATTGCAAACTTCTCATGGCAGTAATCATACGAAATTAATAGGATTGCGGGTTACATTATCTAGGCTATTGGAAGAGTTGAAAACTAAATATAACTCAATGTTAATTAATAATATCTTTTCTTCTTCCTTCATTCGGTTTGTAATCACATAAGCTGAGTCTTGGCCTTATAAATTCTAGGCTGTTTGACCACTTTCGATCATACTTTGCCCCATTCAAACACATAATTCCCAACAATATGAATTCTTCTCCCGCACACTCCCAGTCTGATGTGAAAACCAAAAATGCCGCCCATGTTGATCTTGCACAGGCCCAAAATCACAGCAAGGCGAAAAGAATTTTGTATGCTGACCATTCTCAATCACCTTCTACAATCAGAATGCGTTCTTCTACCCGAGGAAAAAAAGATGTAGTTATTGAACCTGCGGACCCGAACTTGGTAGCCAGTTTGATTATGTCACAGATGCGGCAGACCCAAAAGGTGGCGACTGTCTAGGCTAAGGGTGAGTTGTTCCTGAAGGACCTTGCTGTTGGGGTTACTGGTGCAATAGTGGTTATGTTATGCAGGTTATGGGATGTGAATTCTCCGACTGGCCGTTATCTAAGTACTGATTTCATAGTTTTTGATGCTCAGGTACGCCTCTTATTAATGTTCGTGTCAATCAACATGAAAAAATAATAATCAGATATGCTGCATCCTTATGCGATTTTCTGACAGCGTAATGTTATGCACTGTACGGCAAAGTCGAATGTAGCTCACTATTTTGAAACTCAAAGAGGGATATGTGTATTCAATCAAAAACTTCGATGTGCAACCTAACAAAGACGAATTTTTTGTCCTAAGGAATGGAGCTTTCATTCTGGAATTTGATGGTGGGATGATATTTAGGAAGGCAACTATCAAATCCAATGGATTTGTCAGATATCCTTTTGAAATGATGGAGATTCCTAATCTTGAACACACGCACAATGAATACTTGATAGGTAAGCGTGACTATATTTATGCTGGCTAAATAATGTAGTTCATTTGTATCCTCAATCAACCTGTTTCTTCGTGTTTGTTGTATGCAGATGTCACTGGATATGTGCAGCATGTTGGGAGGATGGTTACCCAACGTTCAGGCTCGAGAACACTCAATTTCAAATTGGCTAATCACATGTATGTTTCACAACTTTAGATATTGGTGTATTCACTTATACCATTCTGTTGTATAGTTTTTTATATATTCATAAATGCAGGGGACAGTCAGTAAGGGTTACCTTATGGAGAGCTTTGGTGAGCGGTTGATTGAAAAACGAACCCGTCGGGCTAGCTTTATGCTGTTGTTTTGACATGCATGATCCATAGATCTTATAATAGTAAGGGTTCTTTCCTACAAAAAAAACAAATCATGTAACAAAAATATCACATGAACCAAAAAAAGGAATGACAATACTTGATGCTTACCTTATAGATAAGCTATATATCTCAAGCTCTTCTTCCACGTTAATCCTTGATGATGACGCCATCCCTGCAGTACGAGATCTGATGGGGGAAAACAGGTCAGTGTATGTGTGGTAATCTGCCCTAAGCATATAATAATTAATTGGTTGTAACACAAGTTTTATATGTGGATCCAGTGGTGTGGAACCTGGCAGGGAGGCATTGCCCATAGATCATACTGAACCAAAATATGGGACGCTGGAAAACTTGCTGATATGGTCACGGAATCGTGCCCAGGATGTATGTAATGTTTTATTATGCAGTATGTCCATGTAATGCCCTTATATGTGTCTAAAAGTTTTCCCTTACCCTATTCACAGACTGCAACCTTCCATTGCCAAGTACAGATAACCAACATAAGGACAAAGAGAGGTTGGTACTTCCCACATTGCGGTGGCGACAAGTGCAAGAAGGGGTTGTGGTAGAAAAGAGGGGAGGTTTTATTGTGATTCCTGTGAAAAACCGGTTGAGTATCCAGTGTTAAGGTGCGTGCATTTGTACATGTAAACTATTTGACACAACTACTTTCTACACAATGGTTGGGTGACATACTATACAATTGTTCTCGCACATTTAGGTTAGAACTAGAAGTATCCGACTCTACTGCATCAGTTATAATTGTGTTATTTGATGAGACAGCAAGGCAGTTGGTTAAGTGCTCAGCCGATCAATAGCACAGTCGGTTGAACATGTATGTCCACGTAAATTTATTATCTTATTACCTGCGATGATTCTAAGTACCTTGGTCATACAGGTTGCTGGAGAAGGAATGGAATTGCCTCACGCGTTAACAGCTCTTATTGGTACTTCCCCAATATTAGAGCTCAAAAGCCAATCATATTTTGAGCACACTAATTTTGAGAGCTTCACGTGCTGGAGAATCATCTCGGTCTCGACAGATGACGAACATGCAGATTCAACTACGGACACACCGCCCCCTCCAAAAGCTAATTCTTTGAAACGTTTGGCCAAGAAACCAACACTTGCTACTCCATCCGAACCTGTGGAGGAAGACAAACAAATCAGGTTAGTTTTAGTTTATTGTCAGGCATGCTACGTACGTCGTAAAAGAAGTATATGTCTTAATGTGTTGTCTAACCTATTCTAATGGCGGGATACTTGCAGGAATGAGCTTGATGATTCTGATTCTGAGGAGGAAACTTCAGTTGCATCTGTCAAAAAGAAAAAAAGAAGGTATAATCGTGCTTTGAAGTTGAATAACACATTTGAATGGTGTATGTCGCTAACATATGTTACCTGCGATTTTAATCTTTCAGATATATCGATTCTGACTCTGCTTCTGAGTAAATGTCCAAGCAAAAAATCATGGGACCAGCAATAAGGCCATAGCTCAAGTGTTCGGTGCAATGTAAAATAAATCTCGTGTTAAAAATTCTATAAGACATTTTGTTTCAGTTATTTTAAAACATTTGAACAGTTTGGTTGGTTGTTTGTATGTTCAGAAAAATGGTTTGGTGTTTGCAGTACTAACATATAAAATTCCACTTTCTATGTTTATGGTTAAATGTTATTTGTATATGACTGATAAGCAGGTAACCAAATATTATGATTATGCATTTACAAGAAGATGCTAATCCACAAAGTGAACGTAAAGGTTTGTATTTCTTTGAGTACGTGCATGATTAAATGGCATACCATCAAGCTTTTTTAGTATATCTCACATGAACTATGTTGTGTTTTGCAAGGTCACACCAAAAAATACCCCAAGAGATGGTGCTTTAAGTTTGGTGGACATGCATCCCGTTACAAGCAGAAAGGTGCTCACCAAGAATTTAGCTATTAAATCTTGAACATTGTATAGGGTGTGATTGTAACTTGAACAATGTAATAGTTGATTTTAGCTTAATATAAAATAATATATGAAATCTCGCAATTTTGTTATCTCTTTTTGAGCAACACGTTCAATATTATGATCATACAAAATACATGTTTCAGCTTTCATGATCACTATTCACATAAACACTATCATGCTACTAATACATATTGATGAGTTCATATGGTATAAGGCCTTTTATTCGCATAAGTTGACTGTAGTTATTTGTCCCATATCATAAACTTAAATGGCCTACATTCACTATTGCCATATATTTGTGGCGGCTATATAGCTAACTTAATCAGATGGATTGCATGTGTACGTAACCGAAATAATTTTTGTTTGTATTGGTATTATAAGACATGAGAACCATACCTGTAGTTAGCCGGGTTGCTTAAAAATGTATGGCACATTGCATATAAACATATTAGTCACACTGTTGAAAATAGGCATGAAGATTCTGAAACTTTAACTGAAAACAACCTTTTTGGCATACCCGTTATTTATTATGCTAAGTATCATTGAATTATGCATTTACTTATAATAAACATGTTGTCTACATAACTTCTGACCTTTTGGTAGGATTAACAGTTATAAAACTAAAAGCAGTATTTATGATCTAAAAATCCTATATATACCTATCCACATGATAATACTTGGAGAATCTCCACATCTATTATATGAATAAAATATATTCTAGGAACTAAGTTTCATTGTTTATGGATAATCAATCTGTCTATACGTTTACAACCCCATTAAACAATTCTACAAATGTTCCTTCCCTATCCAACATGCTGCATAATTCCTTAGTAATCCATTTACATACAGTTGTTCAAAATGGAAGTGTACAAAGTTTATGTGGCTTAAAATTGACAGAACTGCCTACGTTCTTACCAGGTAATCTCAAAGTGAATACTTATAATATATATAGGTTTATATGTACTGAGAATACTCCTCCCATTTTCAGGACCGTCCGATCCATCACGGAATGCAGTAGTAGACAAACACAATGACACAATATCTTCTACTTCAAAGCAACCATTTAGGCAGTCTATTCCAAAAGGGAGAGGTTAATACTACCATAGTTATTTTAATAATGTAATTTACAATATGTATTATACACTGTATCCCAATTTATGTTTGTGCCATGTCTATGTCAGAGTCGACGTTCAAGCGTGGTAGGAAAACTTGTCCAAAGGACAAGGGTTGACATCTGCAAGTAATATGATGTTTAAAAATAACTGAAAGTTTTTAATGAATATTCGTGTTTGTAATGAATCACATACATTTTTTAACCATCTATTGAGGTTGTGGCGCATTACCTTGGACCTCCAGCGTATCAGTGTAAATGTTGTAATGCAATCATGTGGTATGATGAAAAAACACCAAGGGTTACAAGCCTCGAAACCCTACGTTTTCACTGTGCTGCAACAATGGGAAAATACTACTACCAAGATTCCAAGAAACTCCACAATCGTTACGGGATTTACTTGACTATGAAGATTCAACTACATCGCGGTTTAGAGACTAGATCAGAGTATATAATAGTATGTTATGCTACACGTCTTTTGGAGCCAGGATAGATCATGACATTAATGAAGGAATGGGCGTATACACTTTAAGAATTAATGGACAAAATTATCATAGGATAGGTTCACTAAGATATGCTCAACTATGGTTTTTTGATACGGATAATGAAATAAGGAATAGAATGTCGTCTTTTATTAGCAATGACCATACAAGCGAGGTGGATGGTATAGTGGTAGGTGGTTTGATTGAAATGTTTGATCGATGCAACGCAATTGCCAAGTCTTTCCGAATGGCAAGAGATTGGTGTATTGCTAATGATTCGATTGATGCTGAGTTACATCTGCTTGGTGACAGTTTAAGAGGTGGCGGCCCTAATTACAAACGATTTCGGTGATGGGGAACCTACACGGGATATCGTTGTAAACGCAAAAGATACTGGCCCAAAAAGAATATCGGAATTACATCCATCCTACATGGCGCTACAGTATCCATTGTTATTCCCTTACGGAGAGGATGGGTATCATGATAAGATATCTTATCATACAAATACGGGACACGAAAGACTACCCGTGGGTATGTAACAATGAAAGAGTACTACTCATATGTAATTCAGCAGAGAAATGATCAGGGGAATACTTTATTACGTGGAGGTCGTTTGTTCCAGCAATATTTAGTGGATGCCTTCACCGCGGTTGAAGAACATCGACTTAAATGGACAAGGAACAATCAGGATACCTTGCGCGTAGATCTCTATAATAATGTTTGTGATGCTGTCACAAGAGGCGACACAAATGCTGCAGGCTTGGGGAAAAGAATCGTATTACCAAGTAGTTTTACTGGAGGCCCGAGGTATATGATGCAAAACTACCAGGATGCTATGGCCCTATGTCGAGTATATGGAAATCCAGATTTGTTCATCACGTTTACCTCTAATCCTAAGTGGGTCAAGATTACTAAGATGCTCCTAAATGTGCCCGGCCATAAAGCACATGATAGGCCAGAAATTGGGACACGAGTGTTTAAGATGAAGCTATCTGAGTTATTACATGATATAACCAAAAAACAAATATTAGACGAGAGCTGGGCAGGTATTTCTCACTGTGCCATAATATTGTTACCTAAAATATCCGCACGTTTATGATTAAATGTTTTAAACGGTTTGCAAACAAAATTTTGTAGTTGTGTATGTTATTGAATTCCAAAAGCGTGGGTTACCACATACACACATACAAACATATTGTTATGGCTTGAGGAAGATTACAAATGCAAGACGGGGGATCAGATTAATGATTTAATATCTGCATAACTCCGATGTCCAACCAATGACCCTGTCGGGTACAATGTTGTTACTGAATACATGTTACATGGGTCGTGCGGTAAGGATGCTAAGTACGCTCCTTGCCATGTGGAGGGTAAATGTTCAAAACATTATCCTAAACCATTCTTTGTAGAAACAGTTATTGATGACAATGGTTACCCTATTTATCACAGAAGAGATAATAAGCTGATTTTTAAAACGGGGAAGGTTGTATATGACAACAGAAATGTGGTCCCTCACAATCGTTACTGCTTCTTAAAAAGAAAGTGCACATAAATGTAGAATGGTGTAATAGGTCCAAAGCAATTAAGTACTTATTCAAGTACTTAAATAAGGTGCCTGATAGAGCTACCATTATCATTCAAGAGAATGTACATAATGGAAATCATGTGAAGACTGAGCAGGTGACTGAAGTTGATGAGATAAAAAATGATCTAAATTGTAGATATCTGGCTCCATGTGAAGCCGTTTGGCGTATTTTTTCCTTTGATATTCATTAGTCATATCCTTCAGTAATGACAATGAATTTTCACCTTAAAAATCAGAATCCCGTTACATTGCGTGACTCTAAAAGTTTACCAGCTTTGCTACAAAAGGAAGGCATTGACGTCACCAAGTTTACGGATTGGTTTAAATTGAATGAACGCGATGAAGATGCCTGTACACTTACATATGCACTGATACCCGGACATTATGTGTGGCACGGTAGGCTAAAACTGTGGCAACCGCGAAAACAGCGAAAAGTTATTGGGCGAATAGTTTACCGTAGCCCAGCCTCAGGAGAACGGTACTATCTCAGAATGATACTTAATGTTGCTAGAGGGCCAGAATCATATGAGGAACTAATGTCTGTTAATAACAAAGTATATGGAACATTCAAGGAAGCATGTTTTGCCTATGGGTTACTTAGCGATGACAAGGAATGGACTCATGCTATATCTGAGGCAAGTGTGTGGGCTTTTGGTCCACAACTGCGTGACATATTTGTTATGATATTGTTATTATGTGAGGTGAGTAAACTCCTGAAACTTTGGAAACAAAACTGGGAACTTTTTTCTGAAGATATCCTCCACAAAAAAAGGAAACTTTATAACTATCCTGAATTGCAGTTGACGCCCGAACAACTTCAAAACTATTGTTTGATTGAAATCCAGGAACTATTGAATAGAAATGGAAGATCTTTGTAAGATTTTCAGGATCTTCCAAATCCTAATCCAAAGTTACTAACGAATACAGACAGTCGGTTAATCAGGGAAGCTCTTGCATTTGATATGCAACAGAGTAAGGTTGAACATGAGAGACTTCACTCATTGTTAAACCTCGAACAAAGATTAATTTATGAGGATGTCATTGACTCCGTGCATAATAAAAAAAGGTAAGTTCTACTTTCTTTATGAACCTGGCGGTACCGGCAAGACTTTTGTATACAATACTATAATTGCGCGATTAAGTGTTTGACTCAGGATTGTACTTGTTGTTGCCTCCTCAGGTAAATCGTCATACACGTGTTTGAAACTATATTATTATGAAATTATAAAGAAAATTATATGGATGAATGTCTGTTTGTTTCGCTGTTGCAACAGGTATTGCTTCATTATTGCTCCCAACAGGGCGCACCGCCCATAGCAGGTTTGTAAAACCTCTTGAATTGTTAGAAAACAACACGTGTGGCATAAAGCAGAACACACATTTGGCGGAGTTAATGCAAGAAGTTCAGCTCATAATTTGGGATGAAGCCCAAATGACTCATAATAAGTGTGAAAACACTTATCCTTTTACCACTTATTTCCAATAATAACAAGACCAAAACGTGTATTTTATGTCGTAAAAGTCAGAATTATGCGTGGTTTATGTTTTTATTGTGTTTCAGGATAAGAATATGAAAAAGGAAGAAAACACGGGCTATCACGGGCTTTTATCGAAGAAAACGAGAAAAGACGAAGTCAAAAGATCAAGAGTGTAAAAAGAACAGAAGTCCAAGGCCTATTCTGAAGATTTATCGAAGAAAAAGTCTAAAGACGGAAGTTTAATGAAGTCGAAGAACTCAAGTCAAATAGAAGAATAAAATTATAAGACAAGTTCAATTTATATCGACAAATCCCGAGACGACGTCGAGAAAGACAAAAAATTTAAATCGAGTCGAGATGAAAAGAAGGAAGGAAGCAAGACATGCACTCCCCACCTCCTATATATACCCTCCTAATGACACATTAGGAGGGTGTTAGTTAATTGTTAGCTAGTTCATTTTTCTTTTTGTAGTTTTCATTTTTAGAGAGAGAAAGTGTTTAGCTTTCTCTCGCTAGAATTTCATCTTTTCTTTCTTTCAGGTTTAAGTTTTAATTCAATCTTGTATTTTGGAATCATTTATCTACAAGTTCAAGTTAAGTTTTTCATATTCAATCTCTTTCTACCTTTCTTGATTTTTACTTATTTGATCCGAAAATTATCTTTGATTTTGTTTAATCTTGATGTTTGATTTATTAAAAAGTTTATCTTTTGGTTTCTATCTAAGTTTTATACGGATTAAGCTTTAAGATTATCATGCTTATTGGCTTATTTTGTGTTTAGCTTATTTACTTTTTAGTTTTCTTAAAAAGTTTAGTCTTTTTAAAGTTTGATTCATAAAGTTTGCTTAGTTCGTGTTTTAAAAGTTTTTAAATTTATGCTTGTTTTCATTTGGTTGAGATTTAAATAAGTGCTTATTCATCTTTGCTTAATTAGTGCTTATTCGGGTTGAAGCTTAATGTATTCCATCCGAATTCCTTTTTTTTTCCATCTTAATATCATTAGGGTTTACATAATGCGACGGTACATCAGACGGTTTCATTGTGATCACAATAACCCTTAGGGTTTTACTTTGCGATCAATATTTAGATAGTGTATTCCCCCTTATTCCGATCGTGATTGCGATCGCTCATTGCGATCATATATTGCGACGAGTCTTAAGGCTCTATTGAGACAAAACGCTGCCAAAATTTCAACAGCCATATTCCGATAGAAGTTACATTCCAACAGAGTGTCATTCCGATAGTTTTTTCATGTTCATTATTCCGGTACTTTTGTGATTATTCCGAAGGTGTATTCCGACTGGTTCATTCCGATTGCATTCCGACACAAACATTCCGATGGGATTCCAATGGATTATTCCGACGGATTGAGTTTTTATTTTCTATTTACTTGCTTTTATTTTAATTTCCAACTTAACTTTTCCAGCATTTTTACTAAGTTTTTATTTTTACAAAGTTTTAAGTTTTAAGTTTTAAATTTACTTTTTAAGTTTTAAATCATTTTTTTTAACTCGCAATTTTAGTTTAAATTTTTAAAGCTTTTATTTTACTCAACGACATTTTCATATTTGCTTTTAGTTTAAAACAGATAACCAAACCATTTTATTTTTCACCAAGAACGACAGAGTCGCACTCTTAACTAGTAATCAATTCGAAAAGACTGGAATAACGAAACTTTTATAACTGAGTAAAATCTAGTTATTAAATGGCGCCGCTGCCGGCTCTTTTCGTTAAGATTAACGGTTTTTTGTGAGAGACGCGTTGGATTTTGGGATCCGTTCAATTTTGAACGTTATTTTCCTTGCTTAAATTTTTTTCTCAAAAATCCATAAAAATTAAAAATTTTCAAAAATTCAAAAAAAAAGAAAAACATAAGAAAACCAAAAATATTTATTGTCTATCTTTCTTTTCTTTTTGTAGGTGTGTATGTGTACCCGTGCTCGTAAGAAGAAAGCAATTCAAGCCGAAGTCGTAACTCCACCTATTGTCACCATGGACAATCGACCAATGATCGAGCTTTTGCAATCGCAAGTAGAGGGAAACACCGATGCTATTGTTATACCCGAGATTGGAGGCATCAACTTTGAGCTCAAATCCGGCTTCATTCAAATGGTCTCTGCTCAACCATTCTTGGGGCGAACGCTTGATGATCCTCATGACCATATCAAAAGGTTCCTTCAACTCACTAATACGGTCAAGTATAATGAGGTTTCACAAGAGGTGATTCGCTTACAACTTTTTTCTTTCTCCTTAGAGGGACAAGACCGCCATTGGCTTGATAAGGAACCGCCACAAAGTATTCTTACGTGGTCGGATTTAGAGATCAAATTCATCAACTATTTCTCACCCTTACGTGGTCGGGCTTCTATCCTAGATTCATTCAAGATTTTTCTAAAATCGCTCGCCCGATGACCCACCTCTTGGAAAAAGATACCCCCTTTATCTTTTCTAAAGAGTGTATTGAATCCTTCAATCTTCTTAAGGACAAGCTAACTAAGGCACCGGTCTTGGTTACCCCTAATTGGGAGCTACCTTTTGAATTGATGTGCGATGCTAGCGACTTTGCTATTGGAGCGGTTTTGGGCCAAAGAGTGAACAAACACTTCCAACCAATCCATTATGCTAGCAAGACAATGACGGGGGCTCAACTGCATTATACCACTACCGAAAAAGAGCTTTTAGCTGTAGTGTATGCTTTTGAAAAATTTCGCCCCTATCTTGTCCTTTCCACCACCATTGTATATACTGACCATTCCGCGTTGAAGTACTTGTTAACCAAACAAGATTCCAAGCCAAGACTTCTTCGTTGGGTTTTGCTCCTTCAAAATTTAAAATTAAAATTCGTGATAAAAAGGGAGCGGAAAACCTAGCCACGGACCATCTAAGTAGACTTGAGGATCCTTATCAAGGGGATCATCCGAATCAAGAGATCAATGACTCTTTTCCCCTTGAGGCCTTAATGTCTATTAATTCCAATCTTGATGACACCCCGTGGTTTGCAGACATTGCACACTACTTAGCAGGTGGAATTCTCAAGGAAGGGTTAACGTCCCAACAAAAGAAAAAGTTCTTTAAAGACATTGAACACTATTTTTCGGATGACCCTTACCTTTTCAAACAATGTGCGGATCTTGTTATTCGTCGGTGTGTTGATGGACCCACAGCTTTAGACATTCTCGAAGCTTGCCATAAAGGACCCACCGGTGGTCACTTTGGTCCCAACTACACCGCGAAGAAAGTGTTTGACTCAGGATTTTATGGCCCACCATTTATCGTGATGCACACGAAATGGTTAAACATTGTGATGCTTGCCAACGACAAGGCAAGATCACACATAAACATGAGATGCCTCAAAATTTCATCCAAGAGTGTGAAATATTTGACGTATGGGGCATCGACTTTATGGGGCCATTTCCATCATCTAAAGGTAACAAGTACATCCTCGTAGCCGTTGACTACGTATCCAAATGGGTTGAAGCGAAAGCTCTCCCTACGAACGATGCGAGGGTGGTTGTGAACTTTCTGAAGCAACTTTTTGCTCGATTCGGTGTTCCTCGTGCTATCATCAGTGACCGCGGGACTCATTCTTGCAATGATCAATTTTCTCGAGTCATGGCTAAGTACGGTGTCAATCACCATCTTTCCACCGCTTATCATCCCCAAACAAATGATCAAGCCGAGATATCTAACCGTGGACTGAAGAGAATTCTTGAGCGTACTGTGGGAGAGCATCGTGCCTCGTAGGTCGATAAGTTAGATGATGCTTTGTGGGCTTTCCGTAACGCATATAAGACGCCGATTGGTTGCACTCCATATCGTCTTGTGTACGGGAAGGCATGCCACCTCCCTATTGAGCTGGAACATAAGGCGTACTGGGCCTTGAAGTGGGCTAATTTTGACATCAATAAAGGCGGTGATCTTTGGAAGATTCAACTCAACGAGCTAAATGAACTGAGGAATGAAGCTTATGAGAACTCATTTATCTACAAGGAGAAGATCAAGAGCATTCATGATGCAAGGATTAAGAACCGAGAGTTCCACATCGGTGATCAAGTTTTACTCTTTAACTCTCGGTTGAAGATCTTCTCAGGCAAGCTGAAGAGTCGTTGGTCTGGTCCATTCACTGTCTCCAAAGTCTTTCCCTATGGCACCAATGAGCTTTCTCAGCCAAATGGGCCTAATTTTAAAGTGAACGGCCAATGTGTGAAGCTGTACTTTGGTGAGGACATCTCTCATGAGATGATTCCATCCCTCACCACGTTTCCCTTGAATTAGTTCTGGGTCGAGTCAGGCTCGTGTCTCGGTTAACAAAAACAAGCGCTTCTTGGGAGGCAACCTGTTGATCTATCCTTTATCGTTTTCATAATAAGTGTAGGGGGAGCCCCGTATATGTTTGTTGTCTTGCTTCTTATGATGTGCAGGGATTAAAGCTTCAAAGATCCATTCTCGATGACTTTTGACGAACCGTGATCCTGTGTACCTGTCTTCCTGGTTCTATCCTAAACTGTCGTGATTCAATATTTCATATCTTATATGTTCACATTGAAATTACTCTAGTTGTCCTTTCCTTAGCAAGATTTAAACAAAGTGCACAATGTCCTAAGTGTAGGGGAGTTTACTTCCACATGCTTAAACATTAAGGACAATGTTTATATCAAGTGTATGGGGGACTTCTATCGAAGTAAGTGGTCTTTTCCATGAATTTGTCCTCATTTTAACCGGAAAATTTGATTTTTCGACATTTTTCAAAATTGTTAATCTATTTTGGCCTAGTAGTATAGTAGTATTTTCCTTTGTTAGCGTTATTTACTTTCCTTGCTAAAAGTAAAGTTTAATAAAGTGGTTTTTATTTTTAAACACCGTGAATCTTTTGACTAAACCCGAGTTTACTATTCCAAGTTTACTCTAGCTAGTATCCTTAACGTGTTTAACTCAAGTTTTGCTAGGCTTTTATATAGGGAACTTTAAAACGTGAAAGTCTTAACTCTTACGGGTTAAGAACAAGAACTTTTCGCAAGTTCCTATAATTGACCCTAGAGAGTCGTTTATCAAGGGAACTTTAAAATGCGAATTCTAAACTTGAAAAAGTCTAAGAGTTTGCAAGATCCTATAGATGACTTGAAAACCCAAAACTTTGATTTAATTGGCTAAGCATCCACGAGTCTCATTCCTTGAGATTTTAAATTGTGGAGAACGAGAGATGATAGAGTCAATTATAAGTTTGGTATTCTTTCATGAATTTATGTGAGTTGATTATAAGCTTTTTCTCCCATCGCTTATTAATAAATATATTTGCAATAAATAAGGTTGTACGATTTGAAAAGTTACTTAGCTTCTAGCACAAGATCGTTTAAAAGTTTCTCGGTATTAATTAGAGTTCATAGCTAAGGCATAACTTATTGAAGCGGGATGCGAAGATTAGCGAGTCCGAAAAGGCCATAACAAGGCATGAGGGCTACATTTTGTTGCTAAAGATCCAAAAGTGATGTGAACAATCATTTATCGAAAATCAATATGAAGGATCGAGACACACGACGAAAAGCAAATACTCCCCAAAAGATCATGGAGAAGTCTATCCAAAAAGGCCCTAATAAGGTATGAGGATAAATAGATCCAAGTCCTAAAAGGAGGCGGATCGTTATATATCAAAGTCCAAAATAAAGATTGGAGAAAAATGAAGAAGTCGTGGTCCAAAAATTGAAGAATCTCTCAAAAACTTCAAGTGAAGAAATTCCTATTATGAAGAGAAGACCATAATTTCAAGAACGTCTCTCAAGATTTGAAGTATGAAGTCGCTGCCAAATATCGGTCCGAGAAAGGTCTCAAATCGTGAAGCGAGTTATGCCAAGATATGAACTTTATGAGGTCCCGATGAGCATTTTTAAAGATTTTGTCCTTTAGCTAACTATTTATTAAATCGTCCCACTTTATTTTCGTCCTAAATAAACTATCGAAATAAGTCAAACAATGTATCCTCGTGATCATTCAAGACAATATTAAAATAAAAGAGATACACCTAGGAATAAAGGAGTCTAAGTGAATAATTGGGCCACATGAGTTCGTGTTAGTTTGCTACCTTATAATAACAATGATCTCGTTTTTAAGCTTGGTATGGGGAACGTGAAACTTGAGGATGATGAACATTCATGACAACCAAAACCCCAATGTAAGTCTTTGATTTCTTTACTTGTTTTATATTTCTATCTTTTAGTTTCCTTAGTGTTTAGTGTTTAATAAAGGCCAAGGTGGGTTATCTATGATGAAAAATGTAAACCGTGCTTTGAAATTAATGCATTGCATGAGGGCATTGCAATGGTCAAGTGTAGGGGATTTAATAAGTGTGAAAAAACTTATCCTTTTACCACTTATTTCTAATAATAACAAGACCAAAACGTGTATTTTATGTCGTAAAAGTCGGAATTATGCGTGGTTTGTGTTTTTATTGTGTTTCAGGATAAGAATATGAAAAAGGAAGAAAACACGAGCTATCACGGGCTTTTATCGAAGAAAACGAGAAAAGACGAAGTCAAAAGATCAAGAGTGTAAAAAGAACGGAAGTCCAAGGCCTATTCTGAAGATTTATCGAAGAAAAAGTCTAAAGACGGAAGTTTAATGAAGAAAATTATAAGAAAAGTTCAATTTATATCGACAAATCCCGAGACGACGTCGAGAAAGACAAAGAATTTAAATCGAGTCGAGACGAAAAGAAGGAAGGAAGCAACACATGCACTCCCCACCTCCTATATATACCCTCCTAATGACACATTAGGAGGGTGTTAGTTAATTGTTAGCTAGTTCATTTTTCTTTTTGTAGTTTTCATTTTAGAGAGAGAAAGTGTTTAACTTTCTCTCACTAGAATTTCATCTTTTCTTTCTTTCATGTTTAAGTTTTAATTCAATCTTGTATTTTGGAATAATTTATCTACAAGTTCAAGTTAAGTTTTTCATATTCAATCTCTTTCTACCTTTCTTGATTTTTACTTATTTGATCCGAAAATTATCTTTGATTTTGTTTAATCTTGATGTTTGATTTATTAAAAAGTTTATCTTTTGGTTTCTATATAAGTTTTATACGGATTAAGCTTTGAGCTTATCATGCTTATTGGCTTATTTTGTGTTCAGCTTATTTACTTTTTAGTTTTCTTAAAAAGTTTAGTCTTTTTAAAGTTTGATTCATAAAGTTTGCTTAGTTCGTGTTTTAAAAGTTTTTAAATTTATGCTTGTTTTCATTTGGTTGAGGTTTAAATAAGAGCTTATTTGTCTTTGCTTAATTAGTGCTTATTCGGGTTGAAGCTTATTGTATTCCATCCGAATTCCTTTTGTTTTTCCATCTTAATATCATTAGGGTTTACATATTGCGACGGTACATTCAGACGGTTTCATTGTGATCGCAATAACCCTTAGGGTTTTACTTTGCGATCAATATTCAGATAGTGTATTCCCCCTTATTCCGATCGTGATTGCGATCGCTCATTGCGATCGTATATTGCGACGGGTCTTAAGGCTCAATTGAGACGAAACGCTGCCAAAATTTCAACAGCCATATTCCGATAGAAGTTACATTCCGACAGAGTGTCATTCCGATAGTTTTTTCATGTTCATTATTCTGATACTTTTGTGATTATTCCGACGGTGTATTCCGACTGGTTCATTCCGATTGCATTCCGACACAAACATTCCGATGGGATTGCGATGGATTATTCCGACGGATTGAGTTTTTATTTTCTATTTACTTGCTTTTATTTCAATTTCCAAATTAACTTTTCCAGCATTTTTACTAAGTTTTTATTTTTACAAAGTTTCAAGTTTTATGTTTTAAATTTACTTTTTAAGTTTTAAATCATTTATTTTTAACTCGCAATTTTAGTTTAAATTTTTAAAGCTTTTATTTTACTCAACGACATTTCCATATTTGATTTTAGTTTAAAATAGATAACCAAACCATTTTATTTTCCACCAAGAACGACTGAGTCGCACTCTTATCTAGTAATCAATTCGAAAAGACTGGAATGACGAAACTTTTATAACTGAGTAAAATCTAGTTATTAACTCAGAAGTTCGCTTTTGAATTGGACAAAACTTTAAAAGACATATTGGGATACAAACAACCAGCAAACAGGGACGAGATCTTCTGAGGCATGACAGTATTGCTGGGAGGGGTCTTTAGGCAAATATTGCCTGTGATACCAAAAGGCAAAAGGGCCGATATAGTTCAAGCATCCATAAACTGGTCGGAACTATGGAAATTTTGTAAGGTGTTCACGCTCACACGTAGCATGAGAGTCAATAAATATTATGCAAACGAGGATATTAACACACGAAAACAGGAATTTAATAGATGGGTTTTAGATGTGGGGGATGGGAAAATCCCGACGAAAATGAAAGATGGTGAAGATGAAGCGACATGGATTGATATTCCTGAAAGGTTCTTTATTAAATCATGGAATTACCAAATGAGCAGATTGTTGCAGAAACATACCCGGGGTTTACCGCGCGTCAAACAGACGGGGAATATCTAAAAGAAAGGGCAATCTTAATTCCGAGAAATGATGATGCCGACAAGATTAACAAATATATGTTTAATAAATTAGATAGTCAGGAGGTAACATACAACAGTGCTGACGAAATTTGTAAAGCATCAACAGATATGCTAGATCAACACAGCCTGTACCATTAAACTTTTTAGCTATGCCTCTGCACGCTCTTTCTCTAAAAAAAGAACTACCTATAATGTTGTTGCGAAATATTAACCCAAGCCAAGGACATGTAATGGGACTCGATTGATTATCACAAATCTTGGTCAGTTTGTTATTCACGCAAGAATACTGACTAGATCACATGTAGGTAATGATGTCATTATACATCGTATCATTCTCACATCAACACAGTCCAAATGGCATTTTGTATTAAAACGAAGGCAGTTGCCTGTCAAAGCGTGTTACGCAATGACAATTAACAAGAGTCAAGGTCAGTCGCTTTATTTTGTGGGACTCTACTTACCACAACCGATTTTTAGCCACGGTCAACTTTATGTGGCGCTCTCAAGGGTTACAAGTCCAGAAGGTCTGAAGATACTCATGACTGAAGATGCCGACACACTACTTAAAAACTGTACTAGAAATATAGTTTTCCGAGAAGCATTCAATAATCTATAATAAATCACTTATATTTATTATTGATAACAAAACATTTATTTGTGTCTTATCTTCCCATATCACTACTGCTGAATACAATAATCTATAATTTAATTGAGATTATAATAGATTAAAAAGATTATAAACTCTAAATAACGGACATGCCTAAAACGTTGTCACATATAATTGAATTGAAACCCTAAATACCTAGCACATCTAATTGAAATGAACATCTAAATTAGCAACAAATCTAATCGATATGCGTACCTATGATATAAACATTTGGAAGAGCATCATGGCAGATCATTATTCCCTGTTATCAAATCATGATCAAGCACCACCCCTGCAAGTGAAACCGGATTTCAAACATCATAAATGAAATGGAACAACTTTTTATTGATATGAGAATAATATAAAACTAGTCATATTTCTAAAATAGACCCTCTAAATTGGGTGTTTGTTCAATTTTTAATAAAATTGATAGTATGAAACTATTATTTAAACTAAACACAAACACCCTGTTAAAACAATATTCATATCAACTGATATTGCTTATGCACCTTTATCATTTCCGAACATAGATTCTAATCCTAGTGACATAAGTCCTTTCTAACAAATCATTGATAAATGCATGTGAATGACACGGAAAATCTGTCTACCTCGCCTAATCCAAACACCATGATTAAACATTGTTCATATCGTATGCTATTGTTTTTGCAACTTTATCATTCTCTGACTGATCTTAACAAGATATCAGCGCAAATAAAGTAGCTTGCTGACAAAATTTATCCATATATACCTGTATAATGCTTATTATAACAGACTATGGAAAATAATAAAAATGCCAATGCTACTGAGAAAAGAATAACAATCAAAACACATTCTCATTACAAATTAGAGCCATGTGTTTTGGTCAAGTGATCTTATAAAACAGAAACATTCTGCAATTTCCTTGCAACCATTCTACTTATGAATTCAAGTGGTATACATACACCACCACGTTATCCTAAAATTCACATCACAAACCCAATACTTCCCTCTTTCGACAGATCACATAAACTGAGAATATGATCAGCCAAATGCACTTACTATCTTAAATACAAAATCTGCAAATTATGATAACTTTTCTTATTACAAAATCTTAGTTACTTACAATTTTTTATGTATTATTCCACTCTATAAATAATCCAATCATATTGAACCTCATCGTATACATCAATATGTATAAAACTGAATCAATTGGCCAAAAAATCTTATTGCCAGCAAGTTTCATGGAAAAAAAATATCAAATGTTACTTGCTCAAACATACACAATCATCCTGCTTATTGCAGAAAGTATATCCAACAAAAGCTGATGGATATCGAAGATGTTGCTACCAATTGTGCTATGTGTGTCAAGAAAACTGATGCTAAAAATAAAGGGTAGGCATGTAGCAAACATTTAGTAGCATTACCAGCTGTTCAATGTAATGCATTATGCATAAACTTGATCCTCAATAAAACTTTTTAAATAAATTGATTACAAATAGTCCACATATGTTCTAATAATACCAGTTTATACAGTTTTTATATATAACACCCCCAACAAATGCTATGCGCAACGGAACTACAACATTTGGGTGCTACGTAGTTATCATCACACATAAGCTATATTAAACGACTCAAAGAGACGTAAAAGTTTAAACATAAATTAAAGATTGATTAAATCATCAAAGTCTACAGTTTTCCAAATCCCAAGATAATACTAAACAAAGTTTGCGTTAGGTCCCCACTGAATCTCAACCCAAAAGTACATTTTCGCTCACATGACATAATATAAAGTATTTAAGTGCTAAAAGGGAAGAAAAACAAAGTAGACCGCCAAGCCACAACAACTTCCATCCTCGCATGCTCTGCTGCTATCAATCTTGGTTACCTGAAACACATGCTTAAAACTGTCAACACAAAGGTTGAGCGAATATATAGGTTTATCAAATCATAAGTTGAACATAAGTACTAAAAACCAATCATGATCATTCAATAGCATTGTCGCGCAAACAATCTATTATTCAAGGATATGACAATTGTGTTTAAGCTCATGACACTAATCCGTTAACTCAATCACCCGCGTAATAATTATCGGCATGATTCAGATGAAACCAGTGCCCATACTAAAGGCATTAGTTGCAATTATACCTTATCTCTTATCACAAATTATCCGTCCGCAGGGGGTATCAACGTACTAGCCCTCGTCTCGGATAGGTTAGTCAACCCCATAGTACTATAACTTTGTATAAGCGGCTATTTCCCCCTTCGCAAGGGCAAGACAATAGTTAATAGTTCATGAAATTAGGGCCTTTTGCAACTAGGTACTCAACACAAGTTCAAGGCAACATTCGGGTCCAACAATAATTCATGACTTATGTTCATTTTCATTTAAATAGCATGTATCCCCCTCGCGGGTAAAAACATTTGAAATAAGTAAAGAGCGAGGCTATAGACTCACCTTAAGTAGTAGTGGTAGTATTAGTAACTACGGCGTAAACGAAATCGATCACCGACGATGAGGATGCCCCGGGAAATCAAATACAACACCTAACGAATAAACACGTAATGAATCAACACATTCAAGTACCTTCAAGTACTGTATGTACATAATTAAGAACACTCAAGGTTCATATAAACTCACGCCAAAAATCTATACAAGTGATATTTACTAGACACGAGCCATTTTTATACTTTATTAAAACTATTACTCATTTTACAATTCTGCCGGTACATACCGAATGTACGGGTTGTTTTACCCCACTTAGACCACTCCTAAAAATCTGAGAAAATTTGTAAAAATCACATATAATCTGTAGAAAGCCCATACCAAATTTCATAAAAAGTTTTCACTTCTAAGACTCACTGCTCAACACATCTCTATACCTTAAAATTTTGGACAGATTTGCACCTTCCAAGTGCAACTCGACTTTGACTTATTTAGTCAACTCAACTTGAAACACCAACTCCTAAACTTGAAAATATACTCTTTTGTACAGGTTTAGGACCAAAGAACAACTTCCAAACATTTTTAGAACTCTAGTTACAATCCTAGACATTCGACCTATATTTTGACAAAAACCCGTACCTTGTGATTTTCATCACCCGGTACGCCTCAAACTTTAAAATATCATAACTTTTGACTCGTTTTGAGTTAGAAGCTCTACCTTATACCGAAACGAGCGTCTCGACGACCACTACAACTATATCCTACCATCTCAACCTGGACTTAGACTTAAAACCACGAAAACACCCTCTAAACCTGCTGTCCTAAAAACACCCCTTTCAAAACCTTAACAATCATCATTCCAACACTCCTCATCACTTCCTAATCCTATACCAACATCATTAAATCAATCTAACACAACCTAACTACCCTTAATCACTTGTATGAACATCTTAATCAAAAACCCATTTGATGAAAACAACATGCAATTAAATTAAACCATATAAAAACATCATAAACATCATTATAAACACAACCCATGACACATTTCATCAAACACCATGAAGCCACCACCAAACCCATTTGGCCGTGGGTTTGGTGTAGCCAAAACACCCAAGAAAACAGCCCCCCAACTCATTTTATTGACGATTTAACATTATAAACGCATAAATTAAACTTGTGTACCATTTAATTAGATCAAAACCCATTTAATTAAGAAAATAAATTTTTGAAAAATTAAAGATGTTGCATGTTTGATTTTAATGGATAAATAGAATTAAAAAGATGAAATAAGAGATGGTCTTTGCTTACTTTTTCCAAAAACCCAAGAAAATTGTGGGTGGTGGTGGTATGGTGGTGGAGGCCGACGGCTAGGAGGGAGAGGGGAGAGAAAGATGGTGAATTTTTTTTGAAATGATTTTTGTGATGTATGTTTTCTTTCTTTCCATTTTGTAAAAATTAGAGGGGCCCTTGGTGCAATTTGGTTATTCTTTTGGCCTCCTTTGTAAACGACACACTTTAGTAGCGGGAAATGACTAGTAGTCGGTATTAAAATTTTACGGGAGTCGGGGGTCGCCCCGAACACTCGAAAATACTTTTAAATGGTTCAAACGCACACAAAACGAATATACACATGATTCCGACTCGAATTAACACGTAATAAAAATAAAATCTCGAAAAACTCAAATATCGATCAATCGATAATAAAATGTAAGTTTTGGGCATCCATCGGTATCGTAGTCGTCATCGGTTCTTCTTAAATCGTCAAACGTTAAATTATGACCGTAAACGTTGGTTTCAACTTAAACCGTCAAATCTATAACAAACGAAATTTCTTAAAAAATTTCAAAAATATACGTAAAATAGGATTAAATAAATGACGTTGGGCTCGGGATATCACATCCACAAGTGAGCCACAACTTAAGAGAGATGCTCATACTGAACAGCTCTTGAGACAATAACTTAGCATCATACGGCACTTTCACTGGTATTACATCCTCCCCTCCTTAAGGGAGCGACGTCCCGGCGCTCTCCGGTTCTTATACTCGCATTTCGTACTACTAGAAAGATGGGGGTACTTCTTACTATAGAGGTATTCACGTTCCAATATGGACTTCGGTTCACGTCTCGGGTTCCATCACACCTTCACAATGAGTGTTATACCTTGCTTAAATCTCTTAACATCTCGATCCATGATCTCCACTTCAATTTCCCAAATTCTTCCTACGGTTATCAACACGTCTCTTTTCAAAGCTTCTCGCGGTTAGCGAGTGATTCTTAATCTACACCATCTCTTCCATAGCTTCTCGAATCATTTCGAGCCCATTCAACTGACTTTTTCTTACTTCATTCTATCCAACTGGCGATTCACATTTTCATCATCATAATTCCTCAAAGGCTGCAGCTTCAATGCTACCGTGGTAAATGTCGTTGTACAAAGATACTACCAACGGCAAGTATCGATCTCAACAACTATCAAAATCAATCACACACGTTCAGAGCATGTCTTTTTTTCCAACTTTCGAATCGTCCTTTCACTTAGTTTCATCGTCTCATAAAATAATTATTCACAAAATAAATCGCACGGGTCGCACATAACCCCATCGAAAACGTTCAGAATATACAAGACGAAGTAATTATTACTAGTCGTACAAAATCACCTTATCGCAATATTACGTACATACAACCCTAGTTCATCAAAAACGAATTCATCGATACGCTAATCATTCGACGTATACATAACTCTCTCGAAAACATCACAAACCAATCAAACACAAAAGCCATTATGAATCACATAAAGCCGTATCACGACATGTTTGCGAAATAGCCAAACCATGCCAAGTAAATAAGTTCAACCAAGTTAACTCATGCTTGCTAATCAGCCAAGCCATGATAAAATAAGAATATTTGACATGATTCTCGGATGAGTCCAGTCAAAAGAAAATTGCAAGTTTAAGAAGGTTCACAACTTGCCAGCTATGGATGCATATCCAAAAGAAATAAAATACAAACATATGCCATCGCAGAGTGCTCACACACGGATCCATACCCAAAATATATATATATATATATATATATATATATATATATATATATATATATATATATATATATATATATATATATATATATATATATATATATATATATATATATATATATATATATATATATATATATATATATATATATATATATATATATATATATATATATATATATATATATATATATATATATATATATATATATATATATATATATATATATATATATATATATATATATATATATATATATATATATATATATATATATATATATTACAAGAACACCATCTTACTTTCGTCCCAAACGTGGTCAAAATCTCAATAAGCATCATCGTTCACAGTAAAAAAAATATTACATGGCACGTGTTCTCCATGATCGGACTTCATTGGACAATGTCATCTCAAGTTCCCACAACTTACGATCACTCGACTAGATCACTTACCACATAAATACATAAAAGGCAATGGTTTACCACAAAAACATCAAGTATGGATATCTATCGTTTAACCATCGATAATCAAGGATGGTTGAGTCAAGCAAAGAGGATTCCTCACTTAAATAAACGAAAACGACAATGGAATTGTCTTCCAATTACTGATGCATAGTTGGTAAACTTCAACAGTTTATCGCGTGTCGTTAAACATATCAAAAGAACAAGAAAAGAAAATATATAAGGTACGATACATTCGATGTAGGAGAAGTCGTCGTCATTCCCATCAGAGTCACTCGAACTCTGATTTCCTCTACTTTGGCAGTCTTCTATTCTTGTTTAAAATTTCTTCTCAGTGTCGGTACGAGTCCTTTTGGTATTTCATCAACACCCTCGTGATTCCGATGAAATTCGCACGTTGCACACACACATAAAAACATTTTCCAAAATTACTCGGCCACAGTGACTTACCAAGTCAACGCCAAACAAAAAGAAAAGATTTCAAAGAACACAAGAAAATTCAAAAATTGTCTTTAAGAATCAAAGAAATTACGACTACTTGCAAAAATGATCCACCATTTTAAAAAAGAAACGTTCTCATCCAAACGTTTATCAAAACACTACAAGTTTCAAGATGACCAATTTGTTTGACACGATAGTGCCCTTCCTAAACTATGCATAATTAGCTAGATCATGCATACTTAAGGGTCAAGCAACAACAACCAACAAAATAGGACTCTTCCCGAATTATGCATAGTTAGCTAAGCTGTGCATAATTGAGGATCGAGTGACGACACAAACATTATTAGTTACATACCAAATATGACTACGAAAGTTTTCGACCTAATCTTCAAAATAATTAAACCATTTGAAATGGAATTTGAAATGGGAAAATATTGTTACCATCGCTTTAAGAAACACATCAAACATTTTTCATACACTTTGAAAACATATTTTTGCTTTGCCTTTTTATGAGAAAATAAATAAATAATTAAGTAAATAAATCGACACCATTTACATTTGGTTAAAGAAATATTTCACACTCATACATATTTTCAAAATAGACTATTCACCAAATAATGGTAAGGTGGTTCAAGATTAAAGATCATTGCAAACACAACAAGTAATAAAATCCAAAAATCAATGAGATCGAACTAGGTAAACGAGCAATATAATTGTTAACTGAAATTAACTATATTAGAAATGAAGACACCTTGAAGATATGACAAGAGTTTCAGAATAATCAACGGCAATCTACGAATACATAGAGTAAAATTTGAATATCAACGCAAGCGTCAAAAATAAAACAACGATCATAATTCCCATCATCTCGAGTTGCACACACATTCCACCAAGGGTAAAAGGGGAGAGGAGAATAATCACTTGGTCAAATAGAAACAATTACACCAGGAAGATCGAGTTCTTTCACCTCTACAATTCGGTAAAGCGGCTTCGCCTCCTCGCTTTTGTTCAATATAAATAAATAACCAATTTAATGAAGATTTATAGCATCATTCAAGTAAATACAGAATTTTAGGTTCCATTAACCATAAGAAGAAAAGTCACAACGTCCATGAACAGGACAAAATATACCGGGTGACATACCCTCATCATCAAGTCCTAGCGAAATAGTACTTTTAAAATAAATATAATAATAATGGTTTCATATCATGGAAAATATTAAAATGAACAGTCACATGACGACTCAAGTTTAGATACAGACTCACAAAATCAAAGAAGGGATGTCGTACGATCGAACCATCATGACTCAAAACATTATATATACATCTTTATTAATAATATACAAGTAGGCGTGTGTTGGGTAATCCATTTGCATATTCAAATCAATGTTACCTTGTATATTGTAAAACCGAACATTTGCACATTTTTAATTTGTGTTACCCCATTAAAGATTTCAGACCTTTCATGTTTCAATCTATACAAAGTTTTCATTTCTGGAAAAATTTCAATCTCTCGGAAATTATTAACATTAGTAGATGCGGTGACTCGGTTATTATAACTGGTAAAATCATTAGTTTTGAAAATCTCGATACTCGCGTCAAAATCTCATTAATCTACATATCTTAAGTACCAAAAACGTTTATATTAAGAATTCTCAAAGTTTTACGTTATTACGACATATCTTATTACGTATATACAAATATCCAAAATAACTCAATATAGTCCAAACCTTTGGCTTTTTATTATACACATGTGTTCCTTAAAACTGATTTGTTAAATCACATTCGCGCACTTCGACTCAGATGATAAAGAGGTTTCACGTGGTATTATCTCGGATAAATTACTGATTTTAGTCGAGACTTGAATCTCAAAAATAATAATAATATAATAAATAATTAAGATGCTTATTCAATAATTCAAAGATATATAAAATTCAACTTTTAATCATTAGCCCATTATCAAGTGATTTTAAAATTAACACATCTCGCAGCGGAATAAAACAAAAGATTTTTCAAACGATTTTTAAACAAGCATCATCGAATTATGCATAGTGATTCTCTATAACGACAATTAAATAAACAAATGATTTCCAATGACGTTCCATCAATGTTTAAAAATTTATTTCAAGCGTTAAAATTTTTTTTTTTTTCACTTATAGTGTATATTCCGATTTTATCCCATTTTATTCACTACAACAAGTAACGTGTTCTAGTTTACACCAATGCATACGTAAACATAACCTTATGTTTAAAATAAAACCAATTTTACAAAGTTTTTAGCTCCAAAATACATGACCAATTCTTCTACTCAAATTTCATATTACAAAATACGTCCATAGTTTAATGACCTAAAACTTCTTCATATTAAATCCAAAGTTGCATATACTCGATAGTCATATCGTAAAATTTTATTATAACCCCTTTCTCAAATTAAATTAAACAAATTCTTAACAAATCCATCACTAGCTTCTAGTATCAAATTATTAATATATAAAAACAAGGATTTTACGAGTAATATAATTTACTTATTATGATATACCAACCAAGGTTGAAGGAAAAACAATTTCACTTTGTCACTTTACTCTCTATAAGAGTTTTACTTTTTACAAGACACATCATAAGTCATTTTTGTCCAAAAGTTTCATTCACCATTTATTTAATATGTAAAACACTTTTTGTTTAAATCATTCAATCAACAAAATTCGATGCTTACTTAACTCGCACAAATGCCGGACCTCGTCATGTAAAATATTAACTTCAAAATAATGAAACAACAAAACAGAATGAAATAAATGGAACGAGAATACGTATGTCAACTAAGTGTTGTTATCAGCCTCAGATGAGTCTCGAAATCGTACTCCACAAAATTAACACAAAAACCAACCAAATTCCAAGTTATCGCGATTGATCACAACGCTAGTCTATTTTAAAACACATCTTTAAAATTCAAGTAGAATATTAAACACCGATTAAATGGCAACACGCCTCAACCACGTTTTATAACATACTCATGTGATTCGTCGCTACGATGTACGCATCGTTGATTATACTTCGTCTATATTATAGTTACGCCAACTAACATATCAAACCCATAAGGAATAAAGGAAATAAAGTAATACGTAAGTAAATTACGTTTCAAATGAAAATGTCCAAAATGACACATCACGGTGCGATAACGACAATCGAGATCAATCTAGTCAATATACAATATGTTACGAAGCGTTATTTACGTATCTAGAGTATCAAACGAGGTTCATATTCGGTTATCCGAACAATAAATTAATTATCAAGATTGATAATTTTGCAGTGAGGCCGAATTCTCAACAAAACCGCATTATAACATGTACGATAATCACTCAAGGACCATTGCTTCACGTGAAATGCCTTTAAATACCATAGTATATACATATTTATACATACAACCATTCCTACATACACGTAGGATTACAACGCGGTGTTGCCATGTAATGCAATGTAGCCCGTTATGCCAATTACATGCAACATATACGATAATCTTTACAGGAATTTGCAAATTACGATGATAAGTACTCAACGTACAAAACAATATATCTCAATATATATCAAAGTATTTACTTACTAAATACTAGGGAATTCATGTCAATTTGAGGGATACATCTAAAATATAAAGCAATGCTAAAGAATTCTTACCGGAGCCATGCAGGATAGTTGTGTGCTTGGACCATTTCTTACGACACCAAAAGTTATAGTTTAGGATTTTTCAAAATGACCTAGTTCTCTATAACTCATGGCTCTGATTACCAATCTATAACACCCCAACAAATGCTATGCGTAACGGAACTACAACATTTGGGTGCTACGTAGTTATCATCACACATAAGCTATATTAAACGACTCAAAGAGACGTAAAAGTTTAAACATAAATTAAAGATTGATTAAATCATCAAAGTCTACAGTTTTCCAAATCCCAAGATAATACTAAACAAAGTTTGCGTTAGGTCCCCACTGAATCTCAACCCAAAAGTACATTTTCGCTCACATGACATAATATAAAGTATTTAAGTGCTAAAAGGGAAGAAAAACAAAGTAGACCGCCAAGCCACAACAACTTCCATCCTCGCATGCTCCGCTGCTATCAATCTTGGTTACCTGAAACACATGCTTAAAACTGTCAACACAAAGGTTGAGCGAATCTATAGGTTTATCAAATCATAAGTTGAACATAAGTACTAAAAACCAATCATGATCATTCAATAGCATTGTCGCGCAAACAATCTATTATTCAAGGATATGACAATTGTGTTTAAGCTCATGACACTAATCCGTTAACTCAATCACCCGCGTAATAATTATCGGCGTGATTCAGATGAAACCAGTGCCCATACTAAAGGCATTAGTTGCAATTATACCTTATCTCTTATCACAAATTATCCGTCCGCAGGGGGTATCAACGTACTAGCCCTCGTCTCGGATAGGGTAGTCAACCCCATAGTACTATCACTTTGTATAAGCGGCTATTTCCCCCTTCGCAAGGGCAAGACAATAGTTAATAGTTCATGAAATTAGGGCCTTTTTCAACTAGGTACTCAACACAATTTCAAGGCAACATTCGGGTCCAACAATCATTCATGACTTATGTTCATTTTCATTTAAATAGCATGTATCCCCCTCGCGGGTAAAAACATTTGAAATAAGTAAAGAGCGAGGCTATAGACTCACCTTAAGTAGTAGTGGTAGTATTAGTAACTACGGCGTAAACGAAATCGATCACCGACGATGAGGATGCCCCGGGAAATCAAATACAACACCTAACGAATAAACACGTAATGAATCAACACATTCAAGTACCTTCAAGTACTGTATGTACATAATTAAGAACACTCAAGGTTCATATAAACTCACGCCAAAAATCTATACAAGTGATATTTACTAGACACGAGCCATTTTTATACTTTATTAAAACTATTACTCATTTTACAATTCTGCCGGTACATACCGAATGTACGGGCTGTTTTACCCCACTTAGACCACTCCTAAAAATCTGAGAAAATTTGTAAAAATCACATATAATCTGTAGAAAGCCCATACCAAATTTCATAAAAAGTTTTCACTTCTAAGACCCACTGCTCAACACATCTCTATACCTTAAAATTTTGGACAGATTTGCACCTTCCAAGTGCAACTCGACTTTGACTTATTTAGTCAACTCAACTTGAAACACCAACTCCTAAACTTGAAAATATACTCTTTTGTACAGGTTTAGGACCAAAGAACAACTTCCAAACATTTTTAGAACTCTAGTTACAATCCTAGACATTCGACCTATATTTTGACAAAAACCCGTACCTTGTGATTTTCATCACCCGGTACGCCTCAAACTTTAATATATCATAACTTTTGACTCGTTTTGAGTTAGAAGCTCTACCTTATACCGAAACGAGCGTCTCGACGACCACTACAACTATATCCTACCATATCAACCTGGACTTAGACTTAAAACCACGAAAATACCCTCTAAACCTGCTGTCCTAAAAACACCCCTTTCAAAACCTTAACAATCATCATTCCAACACTCCTCATCACTTCCTAATCCTATACCAACATCATTAAATCAATCTAACACAACCTAACTACCCTTAATCACTTGTATGAACATCTTAATCAAAAACCCATTTGATGAAAACAACATGCAATTAAATTAAACCATTTAAAAACATCATAAACATCATTATAAACACAACCCATGACACATTTCATCAAACACCATGAAGCCACCACCAAACCCATTTGGCCGTGGGTTTGGTGTAGCCAAAACACCCAAGAAAACAGCCCCCCAACTCATTTTATTGATGATTTAACATTATAAACGCATAAATTAAACGTGTGTACCATTTAATTAGATCAAAACCCATTTAATTAAGAAAATAAATTTTTGAAAAATTAAAGATGTTGCATGTTTGATTTTAATGGATAAATAGAATTAAAAAGATGAAATAAGAGATGGTCTTTGCTTACTTTTTCCAAAAACCCAAGAAAATTATGGGTGGTGGTGGTATGGTGGTGGAGGCCGACGGCTAGGAGGGAGAGGGGAGAGAAAGATGGTGATTTTTTTTGAAATGATTTTTGTGATGTATGTTTTCTTTCTTTCCATTTTGTAAAAATTAGAGGGGCCCTTGGTGCAATTTGGTTATTCTTTTGGCCTCCTTTGTAAACGACACACTTTAGTAGCGGGAAATGACTAGTAGTCGGTTTTAAAATTTTACGGGAGTCGGGGGTCGCCCCGAACACTCGAAAATACTTTTAAATGGTTCAAACGCACACAAAACGAATATACACATGATTCCGACTCGACTTAACACGTAATAAAAATAAAATCTCGAAAAACTCAGATATCGATCAATCGATAATAAAATGTAAGTTTTGGGCATCCATCGGTATCGTAGTCGTCATCGGTTCTTCTTAAATCGTCAAACGTTAAATTACGACCGTAAACGTTGGTTTCAACTTAAACCGTCAAATCTATAACAAACGAAATTTCTTAAAAAATTTCAAAAATATACGTAAAATAGGATTAAATAAATGACGTTGGGCTCGGGATATCACATCCACAAGTTAGCCACAACTTAAGAGAGATGCTCATACTGAACAGCTCTTGAGACAATAACTTAGCATCATACGGCACTTTCACTGGTATTACATTGTATTGTTATAATTAGCGCACATATAAGGAAATATCTGATATGATAATAAAACACCCAAATCTATATTAGATAACTAATAATTTAAATACGACATATTAATTAAAGCTTCATAACAACTTTTATTTTATTATACCATAACATAAAGTTCCATCATCATATGACAAGATTCATAGATTTAGTGCACAATTACATAAAGATACTAAAAGAAAAACACATATTATCTACCATTTTACCAAACCCATAAGACAAAGTAACCCATTTCCAGAGACCTATTCGTCGTGGAGAGCCATGAAGCTGACGTACCCATCTTTCTGGCTAATTGAGTCTTTAGCGTTTGCCAGCATCCCCCCAATTGAAGCCATCATCTTACTTCAATCTCACGAAGCTCCTTCAACGATTCAATAGCATCAACCACCTCTTCAGTCCGCAGCTCACGTTACAGTTCACTAATAAACATACATGTTTTTGAAACTATAGCCTTGAGATTATCAAACTGAGTGCTCAACACATTGGTAAATATATGTTCTTGATTCTTCATCTGATCAATATAGAAGCTAACACACTTGCTTATCTCAGTCTCTCCAGTGACATCCTTGATTTCGTTGAGGATTGGTTTGCTAGAATATGCCATTGATGAATTATTGGTTTATGACGGCTGCTTAGAATGTAGATAGTGGTATATTAGGTTAAACTGATTGTAGCGAGTAGTATATATACTAATGAAGGGGTGTTTTTGGTCGTGGTAAACCATCGGTCAATGCACCGAAGAGCCACCGTTTACATGCAATAATAGTTAGTGTTGTTACAAAAAACTGATAAATGCAGTGATGTAGTTTGTCTATTAATATTATACCCTATTAGAGTCTTAATATTACAATAACAATCCTTCGATTATCAAAAATACTATTAGAATATTTTTGGTAAATATCATAATGTCTAAACCCGTTAGCGTACATGTTATAATTGTATCCCGGTATAGCACGAATATGTAATTATTTATTTATACTAAAGCACGCTCGATGTAACCCACTAATTATAACTATATTAAGAAACCCCTAATTTAAGAGAATGCCACGTTAACAACTTCGTGATACAACCGGGGCAACGCCCGGGCTCGACAAGCCTCGTAACAATTAGTAATCATGGTTCATGTATTTAGACAATTTAAATAGGCATAACATATCGGAAAAAACAGGAATTGCACACGTAATTGTAATTAACGTTTTGCTATAACTTAAAAAGCATACAAACTCATTTTTATAAGAAAATTATGGATTTAATAACATCTAAGTAACCAATTTAAATATATTCAATTAAATTATAATATTAATCAAGAAAAAAAATTGTTTTGGCACTGGTTTTAGACGTTTTTATATAATTACATGACCTATATTTGGCTCGTGATGCCACTGTTGTAATTTAACAACCTAATGTATGTAATATACATGCATTAAGAGTAAACGTAGCGGATAAGATCAAACAACTATGTACATAATGAATTAACATAAAGATCTAGAATACATACCTTTTTTTCTAGATATCAATCAAGATGTAGATCAAAAAACTGTGTCACCCCGATCGTGTATGGCCCACGATTTCACCATAAACCTCAATTACACGAAACTAATAAGAAACCAAAAGTAGGTTTCCTCTACGTGTATCCACACTACACCTCAACACGATCAAGCCCGATTGCTAGATCTCGCCAATTTGAACAATAAGTCCAAAACTCCTGAAATAAAGGTATCATAAACACCGTCCCTATAGTGCGACCGATTTGCACATTTTTTGTGGTAATTAGGGTTAGAGAACACGAATAAATAGTGAGGTAAAGGAACCCTCATTATACATGTGCAGATAACTTATCCAAGAAGTTGTTTCCAAAAACAAAAAAGGACTCCTCCTTTTCTATTTACCCAAATTCAGCAATAACAAGCTCAAACACACATTTTGTTTGACCTTTTGACTTTATAGATTATTATGTGATAATTACATTAATTACCTTTATATAGAAATCCTTTTCGTTAGTAACCGTTAAACTATTTAACTATTTAACTAACAACCGTTAAATGTTCAAGTCTTAGCAAACTAAATGAATAACATAAATATATATAGATAAATATATTTTTCATAAAGATTTAATAAAGCATGATCTAAGTGTATAAGTGTGTGACCCCGTAGGCTCACATACTTTTAGCAGTTATGACTTACGCACATCCCAACCGATAATATATCAAGGATGGATCGATTCATATTTTTAGATCTCGGGTTTGATCGAAGATTTGTCTGTGTGCGTGTGTGTGTATGTTTGTTTGTGTATGTTTTAGAGAGGATAAGAAAAAAAGATGTCGGTATAATAGATCTGGAATGTAGGAAGTGTTATTAGGCGGCATGGATGAAATGACCAAAATGCTCCTACACGTTTTTTTAATTAATAAAAGTGGAGATTAATTTCAGCCTTTGATTTTGTTGAAAGTTGTTAGTTGTGTGTAGCAATCTCATAATCCTTGAGGGGTTGTTGGTAAACATTTTTATAACTAATATAGCCGTTAGGATTTTTAACTTGGGTGTGACTCACCCGTTTGATTGAAGACCAAGATATTATCTTGGTTGGTGCGTGCATCTTGGATACAACGCTCATTTTCTCACCCACACATCTCTCTCACCAAACACACACAACTCACTCTCTCTCAACCTAACCCACACAACTTCATCTGCTTCATCCTCAATCCTTTTTACCTAAATAGATCCAAACGATCTAAGATGTAGACGTTTGGATCTTGAGTAGCTTAGTAGTTTATGTTTATGTATTGTTCTTTATGTATGATTTGAGATAGCATCCATTTGGGGACTATCTATTTGGTTTGTATGTTGAACAGCATCCATTTGGGGACTGTTCTTGTTCTTGGTTAAATAAAGTGTTTTTTGGGTAAAATATCTGGTGTTTTATTTATATTTTTATCATGGTATCAGAGCTTTTGGCTCTGTTTCTTGGATAAATCCTTCTTAAAAAGTCTTGTTTTTGGTTATTATACTTTGATTTATAATTTTTTTAAGTTTTTCAAAATTAGGGTTTTCAAACTTTTTTTTGGGGGTTTCACAAATATTGGCATGGGAACTATTTCTTAGATTGTTAATCGTTGATTAACGGTCTCAATTTACATATTCTTTAATCTTTTTTGAAAAAACCCTAAAATCAGAAATTAGGGTTTTTCGTTGGTAAGTCCTTATTTATTATTTACATGTTTCTAATCTTTCTTGCAGCTTTTTTGGCTCTTTAGGAGTTGGATTTGTTGATTTTCTGAAAAATTAAATTAGGGTTTGTGAAACCCTAATTTGTAATTTTTGGGGGTTTTCTGATTTGGTGACTCCTTCGTTGTTGGTGAATTAAATTAGGGTTTGTGAAACCCTAATTTTTTTTGTTTTTGAGTATATTTGCTCTTGGTGGCTTTGTTGACTCGTCTACCACCTATGTCTCTTGACTAAGTGAATCAAGAGCACAAGTGGTACTATTGCTTCTATTCCTTCGCACTGTAAGTTCTTGTCTCTTCTTGGTCATTGATCTAGTGAGGTGGGTGCAAACGGGTTCGGTTAACACCTTGACCCTCCAGCTTGACTGGTGTGGATACCTGCTCTGGCCAACCCCAGTCCACAAGCTAGTATTGGTGATTTTTGGGATTCAAGCTCTCTCTCTTCTTTAATTGTTATTTATTTTATTGTTCTTACTTGGTGTGCTTTTTGTGTTGTTTACTTGTTCTTCATTATGACTACTCCTGCTATTACACCTGTTTTGATTAGTTCATTAGATGTTGGTAATCCTTTGCATTTGCAACCTAATGATCATAATATTGGGACTCTTGTTAGTATAAAGCTTACTGGTTGTGACAACTATAGACTTTAGGCTAATGCTGTCAAAATTGCTTTACAAGCTAGAAATAAAATGGGATTTGTTGATGGTACTTGTGTTAAGTCTGCTTATGCTACTAGTGAGCCTCTTTCCAATCAATGGGATAGGTGCAATGCTATTGTTTTGTCTTGGTTGTTGAGTTCTATTTCTGAAGATCTTTATTTGAGTCAAGTGTACTCTGAAAATGCTGCTGAGGTTTGGAATGAACTTAGGGACACTTATGACAAACTTGATGGTTCAATTCTGTTTAATTTAATTCAAAAAATTAACAATTTTAAAGAAAATAGATTGTCTGTGTCTGAATATTATCACAAGTTGAACTCTCTATGGAGAGAGTTTGATATTCTTACCAAGTTTTCTCCTTGCACTTGCATTGCTAGGACTGAGTCTAGTAAACATCATCAATTAATGAAGTTAATGCAATTTTTGATGGGTTTGGATGAAGTGTATCAACCTATAAGAAGTTCTTTATTGACATAACCTGTTTTACCTGATGTTAAAGATGCTTTTGTGATTGTGTGCAGAGATGAGTCCCATAGGGGTCTTCACTCTAATTCTGGGGCTTCAAAACCCCAGGTTTCCTCTTTTGTTGCTAAGGCTAATGATTTTCCAAAAAATCAAAGTCAAAATCAGAATCAAAATAGATTTTCTAACAACAGAAATCAGAATCAGTTTTTTAATGGTAACAATGGGGGAAACAGAAATCAGTCAAATCAATTTTCCAATAGCAATAACAGCAATGGAGGAAATATGAATCAATACAACTCTTTGTTATGTACTAATTGCAATATGAAGGGTCATACTGTGGACAGATGCTTTGAGTTAATTGGATATCCTCCTGGATATAAAAAGAACTCTAATTCTAGTAACCGTAGGACTCCTTTTAAGGTGAATAACAGGGTTGGTTCCAGTAACAATGTTGATACTCAGATTTCTAACACCACTTTTCCTTTTTCCAACGACCAAATTGCTAAACTTATGAGTTTAATTAGTGAAAAAGAGAATTGTGGTGGTCAAGATAACATGGCAGGTATTAACTGTAGTTTTTTTTTTAATGGAAATGCCTTTTTTAACAATCACTTCTATAAGTTTTTTGTTGCCAAAGTCAAAGTTGATGGGCTCAACTTTAACTTTGGTTGGATTATTGATTCAGGTGCCAACCAACACATTACCAACTCTACTAAAAACATGACTAATGTTGTTGATATTTCTGATTTAAATATTACTGTTGGGCATCCTAATGGTACTTCCGCTAAAATTAATTATATTGGTAACCTGAAACTTACCAATAATGTGGTTCTTTTTTATGTGTTGGTGATACCTGAGTACACTGTTAGTCTTTTGTCTGTGAATAAGTTAATTAAAGACAGTAAACTTCATGTTGGTTTTAATGAACATAACTGTGTCATTCAGGATTTGAAAAGGGAAATTACTCTGGGGATTGGTAATGAGTGTGATGGCTTATACTTGTTTGATTCTGAATGTAAGTTACCTCATATAAAATGTAACTTATATGTTATGTGTTTTCATGCTTCTAAAGGGGTTTGGCATAATCGGCTAAGTCATCCATCTGATAATGTGTTAAAAATTCTGAAAAACACTCTTGGAATCAATAAACCTGAGCATATTAGTCCTTGTGAAACTTGTCATTTTTCTAAGCAAACCAGAGAACCTTTTCCTCTGAGCAACCATATGTCAAAAAGGGTTGGTGAACTCATCCATCTTGACTTATGGGGACCCTATAGGGTTACCTCAAAGGAAGGGTTTAGGTACTTTCTCACCATTGTAGATGACTTTTCTAGGGCTGTTTGGGTTTATCTGATCAAATCTAAGGATGAAGTGTTCAATTATTTTGTGGATTTTGTGAACTTAATTTTTCATCAGTTTCAAACTAAAGTTAAAGTTATAAGATCTGATAACGGAACTGAATTCATAAATAACAAGATGGATTGTTACCTTAGGGATAATGGCATTGTGCATCAAACCTCTTGTGCTTATACTCCTCAACAAAATGGTATTGATGAGAGAAAGCACAGACATTTACTGAATGTTGCTAGAACTCTTTTGTTTCAAAGTGGTGTTCCTTTGTGTTTTTGGACTGATTGTGTGTTAACTACTGCCTATCTGATTAACAGGCTTCTGTCATCTGTCCTTGCTGGTCATTCTCTTTTTTTATGCTCTATAGTAGAGAACCATCCCTTTTCCATTTACGATGTTTTGGGTGTTTGTGTTTTGCAACAATTTTAAACAGTCATGATACATTTTCTCCCAAATCTGAAAAATGTGTTTTGATTGGGTACTCTAGTACCAAAAAGGCCTACAAGCTTTTGAACTTAGAAAATAGAAGTTATATTTTATGAAAATGTTTTTCCTTATAAAATGAGTTCTAATAATAAAGTTTTTAATAATAAAGATATTAGTAATAAAACCTTTTTTGATGTTTTTGATTTTCTACCCCAAAATGTTGTAAGTCCCGATGATGATGGAAGGGGATCATCTGGTGATGCAGGTGAGGTAATTGTGGATCAATCCTTGTCTGATACTGCAGAGGAGCAGTCAGACGAGGATGATATCCATACTGCATCACCAATGGATGACACTATACACATATCTGAGGGCAATGTCCCAAACAACAACAATGTTCCTACTTTCCATTCTAGCAATGGGACAGATGATGAAAGTCCTCCGATTAGTCCTAGAAGGTCTACTAGGGTTCATAAGGTACCTGAAAAATTAAATGAGTTTGTTTTAGATAACAAAGTCAAGTATGGCTTGCATAGATATGCTAACCATACCAAGTTATCTGAAACCAATAGGTGCTTTATATCTAATCTAAATAGGACTTATGAACCTTCCTGTTTTTCTGAAGCTGTTAAAAATGTTAATTGGATTCATGCCATGAATAGTGAAATGGAAGCTCTCTATTTGAATGATACTTGGACTCTTACTGCTCTGCCCATTAACAGAAAAGCTATACCTTCTAAATGGGTTTATAAAATTAAATATAAACCTGATGGTGAAATTGAAAGATATATAGCTAGGTTAGTGGCTAAGGGTTGTGGGCAGAGAGAGGGGATTGACTATGATGAAATTTTTAGCCCTGTTGTTAAAATGAGCACTATTAGGTGTGTTATTAACTTGGCTGTGCAAAATACTTGGAGTATTTTTCAAATGGATATTAACAATGCATTTTTGTATGGGGATTTAAGTGAAGATGTGTGTATGCTTCCTCCTCCTGGGTTTTTTGATAAAAATGAAAAAAGAGTTTGCAAGTTGAAAAAGGCTCTTTATGGTTTAAAACAGGCTCCTGGACAGTGGAACATTAAACTTGTTAATTTTCTTACCAAAGCTGGTTTTCTGCAAAGCAAAAATGACCACTCCTTGTTTACAAAAGACAAAGACGGTGTATTTTTTGTGCTGCTTGTTTATGTTGATGATATCATCATCACTGGTAACAATGATAGTGAAATTAATAAGTTTAAGTTGTTTCTTAACCAAAGCTTTAAGATTAAAGACTTGGGTGAATTAAAGTATTTTCTTGGAATTGAAGTCTTAAGACTTAAGAATGGTCTATGTTTAAACCAAAGAAAATACTTCATTGAGCTTCTTCATGAATATGGCATGCTTGCTTGCAAACCTGTGTGCACTCCTATGACTAAAAATGGCATTCTTGCTCACAAAGAGAGTATTGGTGACAAGTTTTTAACTAATATCACTAGTTATCAAAAGATTGTTGGGAAGTTAATCTATCTGTGCAAAACTAGGCCTGATATATCCTATTTTGTTCACTGTTTGAGCCAACATATGCATGCTCCCCTTCAGTCTCATATTAATGCTGCTTTTAGGGTTCTTAGATACCTTAAAAATGCACCTGGTGCTGGCATTACTTACACCAAGTCCAATTACAATTCTATCAAAGTCTTTTCTGATTCTGATTGGGCTAAGTGTAAAATGACCAGAAGGTCTGTTTCTGGATATTGTGTTTTCATACACAATAACCTTGTTTCTTGGAAAAGTAAAAAGCAAGCCACCTTATCCAGATCCTCTGCTGAGGCTGAGTATAGGTCTATGGCCTCTGCTGTTTGTGAAGTTATGTGGCTTAACAAGATTATGAAGGACTTAAATGTTCCCATTTGTATACATGCTTCCTTGTTTTGTGATAACAGTTCTGCAATTCAGATTGCAGCTAACCCTGTTATGCATGAAAAAACTAAGCATTTTGACATTGATGTCCATTTGGTAAGAGAAAAGGTTGCATCTGGTCTTATTAAGACTGTAAAAGTTTCATCTGAAAATCAGGTTGCTGATATTTTGACTAAAGGTCTTGGGAACTCTCAACACAATCTCCTTTGTTCCAGATTGTGTTTAAGGAACTTCTTTGGCTTATGAGTTCGAGGAAGGGTGTTGAAAGTTGTTAGTTGTGTGTAGCAATCTCATGATCCTTGAGGGGTTGTTGGTAAACATTTTTATAACTAATATAACCGTTAGGCTTTTTATGTATGGTTTTATATTGTGCAGGGGGTGTTTTTGTAACTTGGGTGTGACTCACCCGTTTGACTGAAGACCAAGATATTATCTTGGTTGGTGCGTGCATCTTGGATACAACGCTCATTTTCTCACCCACACATCTCTCTCACCAAACACACACAACCCACTCTCTCTCAACCTAACCCACACAACTTCATCTGCTTCATCCTCAATCCTTTTTACCTAAATAGATCCAAACGATCTAAGATGTAGACGTTTGGATCTTGCGTAGCTTAGTAGTTTATGTTTATGTATTGTTCTTTATGTATGATTTGAGATAGCATCCATTTGGGGACTATCTATTTGGTTTGTATGTTGAACAGCATCCATTTGGGGATTGTTCTTGTTCTTGGTTAAATAAAGTGTTTTTTGGGTAAAATATCTGGTGTTTTATTTATATTTTTATCAGATTTATATTGTATGGAAGGTGGAGATTGATTTCCTTGTATCCAAAAGATATAAGATATCCAAAATAAAATTCCTCTTAGTAGAGAGGACAGTATGTTTTTAAGTGTATTGGCTAAAGCTTTCTTGGCTTTTATCGGGAATAACCTGATAAGTATAATTTTTGTGGTACTGGGTACCGGAACCGGTACTCGGTACTCGGTACTCGGTACTCGGTACTCGGTACTCGGTACTCGGTACTCGGTACTCGGTACTCGGTACTCGGTACTCGGTACTCGGTACTCGGTACTCGGTACTTGGTACTCGGTACTCGGTACTCGGTACTCGGTACTCGGTACTCGGTACTGGAATCCCGTTCGATACGAGATCGGCACACAACTTTAATGCTCGGGGATATATTTGGAGTATTAAATTAATACTCAGTACTCGGTACTCGGTACTCGGTACTCGGTACTGGAATCCCGTTCGATACGAGATCGATACACAACTTTAATGCTCGGGGATATATTTGGAGTATTAGTTTAAGACCGATTCAGGATAAGATTGGTATCAAGTTCATCGATGATAGTAGAGGTGGCAATTTTTGACCCATGGTTAATTTTTGGGTCAACTTGGTTAAATTGAAAAAAGAAAGGGGTCTACTTGGGTTTCCTTTAATATCTTTGATGGGTCTAGATGGGTCAAACAAACTCCTTCTTAAAATTATAAATGGGTATACTTGGGTCTCCTCATATGTCACATGGGTCTAGATGAGTCTCCCTTTTATTACTAATGGGTCAAGATGGGTCACTTAATAGGTTTTAGTAATATCAAAATTGTTTTTTCCCATTTTTTTCACAAGCTTGTCAAATTTTCACACACTTGTTAGTTTTTTGCGTCTTCACCGTATTTTTACGTTTTCATTATAAAATTTATGTTTTCGTCAGAAATTTTACGTTTTCATCAAAAATTCTACGTATTCACCAGTACATTTACGTTTTCGTCAGGAATTTTACGTTTTCATCAGAAATTTTACGTTTTCGTCAGTAAATTTAAGTTTTTGTCAGAAATTTTACGTTTTAGTCAGAAATTTTACGTTTTCTTCAGAAATTCTACGTTTTCGTCAGTAAATTTTACGTTTTCATCAGAAATTTTAAGTTTTCGTCAGTAATTTTATGTTTTCGTCATAAATTTTACGTTTTCGTCAGAAATTCTACGTTTTCGTCAGAAACTTTACGTTTTCGTCAGAAATTTTACGTTTTCATCAGTAATTTTACGTTTTCGTCAGAAATTTTACGTTTTCGTCAGTAAATTTACGTTTTTGTCAGTAAATTTACGTGTTCGTCAGAAATTTTACGTTTTCGTCAGAAATTTTACGTTTTCATCAGAAATTTTACGTTTTCGTCAGCAAATTTTATGTGTTCGTCAGAAATTTTACGTTTTCGTCAGTAAATTTACGTTTTTGTCAGAATTTTACATTTTCTTCAGAAATTTTATGTTTTCGTCAGAATTTTACGTTTTTGGCAAAAAATTTACTTTTTTGGCAGAAATTTTACATTTTTGTCAGAACTTTTAAGTTTTCATCAGTAATTTTACGTTTTCGTCAGTAATTTTACGTTTTCGTCAGAAATTTTACGTTTTCATCAGTAATTTTACGTTTTTGTCAGAAATTTTACGTTTTTGTCAGCATTTTACTTTTTTGGCAGAATTTTTACGTTTTCGTCAGAAATTCTACGCTTTCGTCAGAAATTTACGTTTTCATCAGTAATTTTACGTTTTCTTCAGAAATTTTATGTTTTCATATGAAATTTTACGTTTTCGTCAGTAAATTTATGTTTTTGTTATAAATTTTACGTTTTCGTCATAAAGTCTACATTTTCGTCAAATTTTAAGTTTTCGTCAGAAATTTTACGTTTTCTATCTAGACCCAACCCATCTAAACCCAACCTCTTAAAAGACCCATCTAAACCCATACACATCTAAACCCAAACCCATCTAAGACCCATGACCCAACCCAACCCAACCCAACCATTTTGCCACCTCTAGATGATAGGAACATTGACTTTGACTTAGCTTTGAGTAATGATGAAAGGGCAAGGAGTAAAAAAAAACTCATGATCGAATACGTATAACCTAACATGCAAGTTCATTACCCATCATCAAATGGTCCAATAGTAAAGGCTTTGACTCTCAAAGATCAAGGGTTCAAACTCACGAGATGTGTACAATTTGGGGTGGCCACGGAGGTCCATAGCGACGACTCCATGCTATCCAATAAAGTAGTCGCTTTGAGATTAGTCAGCTCGTAATATCAAATTGGAAACTCCCTAAAAAACGTGCAGGTTCATTACATATTCTCAAGTCTTACAACATGTCGCTCTGTCATTTTAATGAATGATGATTATCTATTTTTTTGGTTAAATTTAGTTGCTTAGCCTGATTTTTGTTTGTTCATTGGTAATAATGGTGTATGGTTTATTTTCGTCTTTTTTTTGGCTTGGCTAGGGGCGTTCACAAATCGAATCCTATAACAATAACTAAAAATCGAATCAAATTTGTAACCAAACCAAACCCAACCCAACCCAACTCCTAATATAAATATATATTTTTTAAATCATAAAAAAGACCTTTAAGACCAATTGGTTGCTTTGTAACCATGATCAGACACCATAAATCTTCACAACTCAACATTATCTTCAAGTGTTAACAATGTGCCACTTAATTGTAACATAACAAACTTGATAATATCAAATTCAAATTCAAATTCAAAGTGCATCACTAAGATTTAACTTATTCTTAAAAACCGTATTGATTCACAAGTTAGTATTGCTTCTTACTCGCCACATTATGACTTTGCGCTCAATGGTAATCTTCAAGATCTTGATTGATCTTCTAGTTTGAACCTTAAGGAGAGAAGTCTTCACCCATTAAACGACATACATGATTTTACAAAACATTGTTAGCATAAGTTTATACTCAATATTGATCTATGTTAACAATTTTTTGACACATAGACTCCACTTTCACACATACATTTGTCAGAGGTTTCCTGTAAGCAAACTTCCTACCCATTGTTTTACCCTTTACCATGAGCGAATCGGTTACGCATTGTTGTTGTGGTTGTTGTCGTTGATGGTTTTTACTGTTTAAAGTACTACTATGTTATATGGGCCTGCGCATACTATTTGCTTCGCTAGAAATCTAAAAGCCTTTAAAAGTATTACCCTGCAGGTTGCAATTCGCATGTATATAAGTGGGCTTGAATAAGTACGAGGCCCAATGGCTCCACTTGTACAGGGTCTTCATCAACAGTCGTGATCCATTTTATTTTTTGAAATGTTTTTTCAAGTAAAGTTTTTTCTTATTTCAGTTCACATTGGCATTTGTTTTGTAGAAAGTTATCTTAATCCTTATTAAACATCAACTTTTCGATTAAACGTTGACTTTTCGATTTACAATTTTGCTAAGAGATCGCGTGGGTAATGCATATACAGTAAGACTTCCCTAGTAATCATATATACATTCGAACAACACCCATTGTAAACTCAGAATTTCTGTCTACCTATATATTAAAAGGAAGCCTTTGGTTTGCTGTAGATGCTTCAAAGTTTTACACATCCCCAAACCCACGTTTATGTCAAAGGGTCGCAACTTCTATGTTCTAGATAATGAAATAAACTAAAGTACTGAATGGCATAGAAACGTACTGCAGCAGATCTGGAAGCCTCTCCAGGCTAAGGATGAGCGACACAAGGAAGACTACCATTCTGAGTTGCAGTCAAGAGACTAGACAAGACACTGCTGCTTCCAGTAGCCTGATATGATACAATGAAATTAGTAAAAATTAACCCTAGGTGACTCAAACTAAAAATAGAAGTCATACCTAATTAGTTGCCAGGTCAAGCTAAAACACGTAAATCTTTACATCTTCAGCGGCTTTGATCAGAAAATCGCTTGCAATATTTTATGTCCAACTCGTCCTTGAGATAGAAACCGGCCACAGGAGCATGATCAATGATTTTCAAGGACTCATGTTGCTCTTTACTCATCATCTTTCCATAGTTGCGTGCACACTTTGAATATGCCTTTCGTCTCACCAGTTTCCTTGCTTGCATGAATCTGGAATTCTATCAACTTTCTCACCATTAGTTTTTGATTTTCAAAAACCAATGGTCAGAAAGTTGATAGATTCATGCAAGCGAGGAGATTGGTGAGACGAAACGGGTATTGGAAAAGTGCGCGCAAGTGCGGACAGATGTAATTCCCCATCATTTTTCAGGAGCAAGGCAAATACTTGAAACAACTTTTTCATCTCAAGCTCTTTGGTGATAAATTCTCTCAACCTTCTCCACCTTAGCTTTCAATCTGATGCTTGCCAGATGTAGAGGATCAACACCAAAGTAGACCTTCGCTTTATAATACGCTTGGATGGTCTTTAAATTGTGTTCCCCTCCCTCTTGAATTTGTCATCAAACTTACCTAAAAAGCATTTAAGTTTTAAAAAACTGTTACTAATAACCCGACTTCACCTAAAAAGCATTCAAGAAATTTTTATACCTTGCGCCTCTTTCCAAATAGTCAACTACTGAAATAAAAAAAATAATCAACTTGACCCGACATAAAAACGAAATATGATAAAATAAAAGTTTATCAATTCTACTATGCCCAATTCTAGAAGAAGTACACTATCTCAGACTGCATCTATTTTATTAATGAAATGCACTACATGTCTACATGTGTGTTACTCTACATATTTGACAAACCAAAACACACTCTCTTTTACAGCTTTTTAAACTTTCTTTTAGTACAATTTTAAGAGCTACATATTCAACAAGAATCCGTTAACCTAAACTCTATTCAAGACGAAACGAATAGGGTTAACTCTTTACCTAATCACCTCTCCATGAAGAAGTACACTCTTATTGAAGAAGTCCTCCGACAATAATCAAGAGATCAAAATTTAAAGAACATATCCACATTCCACTGTACACTAAAGGGTCGAAATGGTTGGGTCATGTTATCTGTCAAAACGGGTCAGATAATACGTACAGGTGAAATGGATCACAACCGCTAACTTCTAGATAATGCAATATATAGTAACAAGAGTCATAAAAACATACTGCAGTAGATTTGGAATCTTCTCCGGTCCGAGGATGAGTGACAGAGGGATGACTACCATTCAGAGTTGTGCTGCTCCCACCAGCCTGACATGATGAAGCGAAAATAGTAAAATTAACCCGATAAATTGCGACTCATCAAAACTAACATAAATTGATACCTTGGAAAACACATAAATCTCCGCATCTTCTGCTGCTTTGATATGCTTAAGCGACACTTCCTTACAGTAATTATCATCCAACTTGAAATACAAGCTCGTAAAAGCAGGTAGATCTTTGATTTTCTACAAAAATAAATAAAATGACAACCATTCACATTAAAATTATACAGTACTTCAAGTTATACACTAATTCACATTTTTATTACTATTGTTTAAATCAACCGAGTGTTTAAATCTAGTAAAATAAAGACCACATATAAACGTACAATTTATGAGAGTAAGCTAAATCAAGCAAAAAACGACATAATCGCCATGCCACATGCCACATATCCCGAACATCCATGGCGGCAGATCCAACTCAAAGATTGCTTGCCTGTCTTCAAAAAGAGAAAAGAGATTTGTTGCTTTTTGGTGGCTGCGATACAAGTGAGATTTTTAGGGTTAGTAGTGTTACTTATATATAGCAGTGGTGTTTAGGATGTAACAGAATTTGGGCTGAATTTTGTATGGGCCACCAAAACTGAGTTAATAATTTGTGCTTGGGCTGATTTTATATAGGGTTTTGCTAACCAATGCTCACTGGGCAGAGGTTAGGGGTAATAAATAAACACAAATTTTCCAAATATACATTAAAATGTATTAAATACATATTAATTCTAGTGAAAATTTCTTCAAAAAGAGAAAAGAGATTTGTTGCTTTTTGGTGGCTGCGATACAAGTGAGATTTTTAGGGTTAGTAGTGTTACTTATATATAGCAGTGGTGTTTAGGATGTAACAGAATTTGGGCTGAATTTTGTATGGGCCACCAAAACTGAGTTAATAATTTGTGCTTGGGCTGATTTTATATAGGGTTTTGCTAACCAATGCTCATTGGGCAGAGGTTAGGGGTAATAAATAAACACAAATTTTCCAAATATACATTAAAATGTATTAAATACACATTAATTCTAGTGAAAATAATGTTTATATATAGCAATTTATGAGTTTATTTAATGCGTATTTAATGCATTTGTATGTATATTTGGAAAATTTGTGTTAATTTATTGCTCATTATCCTCTGCCCAGTGGGCATTAGTTAGCAAAACCCTTTTATATATGTGGTATATAGTAAACTTGTGTTGGTTGAACTAATGATTGAACTAGGGGTGAGCTTGGTCCGTTTTTTTATCAAATCGAACCGCAATCGTACTTGCGGTTTTTATAGCACAAACCGCTATTTTCGGTTTGCGGTTTTTTTGCGGTTTGCGGTTTTTAACCGCACCGCACCATGACTTGTATAATAAATGTGGATTTTTGCGGTTTTTCCTTTTTTAAAACCAAACCGGCGGTTTTTGTCGTGGTGCGGTTTCTACGATGTGGTTTTTTACGGTTTTACGGTTCGCGGTGCGGTTTTTGCTCACCCCTAGATTGAACATTATTTAAGATGCTAAAACTAATAAAGGTAAGTCAAATCTAATAGGTTTTCAAGGTGTGGTGAGTTTGGGTTACATCTTCTCGTTTGAGTGGCGGGATGGTTGGTTGTTGGTTTTTGTATCATTTGTATCAAATGTATAGTAAATGATCACATTTTCTTATGAATCGGGGTTAAATTATATGATCATTGAAAATTAATTGAGGTTTGATTATTTTATTTTTGTGGGACTTGGATTTTACATGTTTTAGTTTTTTCGAGGTTTAGAGTTATGAGCATGTGAATAAGTTTGATACTAAGGATAAGCTTGACCTGTTGCAGTTGACTGACATCCATTTAATCGAAGGGTGCATCAAATGTTAGTGGGATTTTGTCACACAACCTATTTCTTTTTCAGGTTTGTGATGGTTGTCAAGATCCCGATCTTGATCTTAGGATTTTAGTATCGTACGTTTTTACGATACTGCAAAGTAAAAATGATCCATATCTTACATAAAATCTTTGCATGATTAAGATCTTATAAGATCTCGATCTTGATCATAGACGATCTTATCATAGACGATCTTATCATAGACGATTTGATCTTACTTTTTCTCGAACGACAAACTAAAAAACTACAAATTTACAGGTTTTATTTTGTTTAATATGAAAATAATATGTTAATCTTCTTATACATTTAATCATTATAATTTAGGACGATATTTTTAAGAAATATTCGTATAATTTTGTGTTTATGATGTATATTTATTTGTTGATTTGTAAAATATTGCAAAGACTATTAGGAAAATTACATTATACTAGGATTTTACAATTCCGATACTACTTACGATCTCGATTTTGCAAAGACGAAAACGATCATAGGTGAGATTCCGATCTTGAAAACCTTGGGTTTGTCTTTCTTATCTAATTTTGGGTGAATTTTTTGGGTTCTTTATTGTTGGTGAGGAAGAGTGAGAGTGAGGGTCAACATGAGATTGAGGTTGTGCACCCTAGAGATGCAAAATCTTGCCCATTGATAACTTTTGGGTGCTTTTTGACACATTTTCAAAAAATACGGGCGCTTATTGCCCCATACTACGTAATATGGGCGGTTTTGGCGAGTAGACAAACTCAAACGGGCGGGATGGGTGAAATGTTTGCATCAGTTGGAGATTGAATTCTTTTTCATCGGTTCTTCAAATAGTTTAATAAATACTTAGCATGGTACCCGCATAATGCGACGACGGGTATCCGGTGACGATTTTTAAAGTGACAAATGTTACTACTCTTGCGTGTTAAATTTGTATTTAAAAATTGAAATTGTAAAAAAATTATATCAAAATAAAATTAACCCTCAAAGAATGAGAAAAACTGAAAATTAACTAAAATATGTCAAAATTGATATTGAATAAAAGAACACAAAATTTTATAAAATATGATGAAATTAGATTATGAAAAAATAATTAAATAAAAAAATATTCAATTTAAAAGATAAAGATTGACATTTTAATAGGTGTTACAAAAGATTGTTATAATAGGAGATGGATGGTGAATTACAAAATGAATTTTTCCATAAAAGTCCATTATAAAGATAAAATAAGATAAGATACCATATGTATTAAAGAAATTAAAAAAATAAATTAAACTACTATTCGATTCACTTTGAACACACTTACACATGTAAGATACCATTTAACGCATGAGAAATACTAGATCTATATAATCTTTACAAACAAACTCACACAATGATGTGGCAAATAAGATTGACCAATGATATTCTATCATGTTTTCTCTTTCATATTTTTTCACAAATTATAAATTAATTGCCACATATGTATGTGGATTCTTTTTACAAATTATGTGAATATAAGATTCCTTTTAAAGCATAACTAGTATACGCATCCTTTTGTAAACTTTAATGCATAATTGATATAATTATGACGTAAATATTTACTTTTTATTATTTGCAAATTAAATTTATGTTTTTCATAATAAGATTAATTACGGTATAACTCGGTGATTTTTTTAAGATAGTGTGTCGCCCGTTTAGCCCGATGCTCGTGCCCATTCGGTTCGCCCGTTTTGCCACCTCTATGCAACACCATTTAAGTATACTCAAATTTGAACAAGAGCAATGCCACATCCACAAATAAATTTCCACAAAGTGTTTTACAAAGTGATGTGTGTCATAACTAATAACTAACTAGTAGGGTACCCGCGTGATGCGGCGGCGGGTACCCTGTGACTAAACTTTCTTAAGAATGAATAGTATTCGGTTATTCGTCTTTCATATCAATAATTTATGGATGACGATAGTTTTCATCTAAAAACATGTCCCAAAAACGTAATTTTGATATAGAGATATTATTACTTGTGGCGTATATGTAATATGTAATATGTGTAAATTTATTTTCAGAATTTAATTAAACGCGAGATTTGACATAACCTCTTTTGAACATTTGAATGAGAAGATCAACCTAAAAGTAGTTTGTACATATGATTGTAAGGAAAAAGGGAGAAAATATGATAGATGAGGTTTGTACAATGTGTTGTTTTACTTGTAAATTGTGGTGATGTGGTGTTTTAATTGTATTATTAATTATGTTTTAATTAATTATAATTAAATGCTTTGTATATATTAGAGATATAAAGTTGTACATATGCATTAAAATCTTGTATTACTTAAATTTCATTTTTTTGGCCGCACTAATATGTTGTACATTATGTTGTATTTGTTGTACTATTTAATTTTTTGGTATTAAATGAAGAGAGATGGTCTAATCTCTTTTATAAGATAATATGAAATATGATAGATGGATAAAGAAAGAGAATTCAAAAGTATTTTTGAGAGTCCACTAATAATTAGACACATTTTAAAACACTTTGTGGAAATTCTTTGTGGGTCTAGTATACAAACTAAACATAACACTAAATCTATCTAAACACAGCTTTTATGCCATGCTACACAGACAAAACCACCAACACTGATCCATGACACAGCTTTTATACCATGACAATTCCGAACAAATTTATTATTTCCATTTGACGGAAGGGCATATAAAGAAAAGGAAGGTGGTATAGAGACGCACTTACTTCATATAGTTTCAGAACTATTTATCTTCGCGAACTTTAGAAGTTACTTCCATAGAAAGTTCAGGGTGCTTCAGCTTTAAATGTTTGTGAATAAACTCAGCGGCATGGAAAAGCTTTGTGCAGTCCTTTGCCCCACAACCGTACTTCCATCCATACTTCTCATCCTAAATCTTACACACATAAGGATCGAGTGACTCAGCTGCAGCAGCGTCGATCTTTTCGTGTGCGGTCATTATCTCCAATGGATCTAATAGTTTAGAAGTAGATGAAAGAAAATAGTGCTTACCAGGGCCAGTGCCACCTTGGTACCCACCCGATAAACAGCTAGTAAACCTACCACGAGGCCTGTCATCATGATAGCCAGACCTGCTACCCATATCACGTTCATAGCCACCAGGGTGATCATATCTGTACCAGCAATATACAACATTATGAGAGCAGAACATGAGATCTTGAACAACCCGTTTGCATACTGAAAATGGTATCCACTATGTTCCATGAAAAAAGCCAAACTAAGCGTAAAATTAAATGAATGGTAACAAAAGAACTCAAAAGCTACTAGTAGAGCTTGCCCACTCCACTCAAGTTTTAGGTTCACCCTGGCTAATGTTGAAACAATATGGGCTCCAAATATATTACTGTATTGGACCGAAGCTCTATGCCGTTGATGATTACAAAAGGAAACCTAACCAATCTTTTTAATTATACATGTGATCTAAAGTAAATACAGTTTTCTTTGACCCAAATAGTTTTTAGTCAGCTATGAGCAAGGGCATCTACTGAGAAGCTGGTGTCAAACTATATAAGCATATCAAAACTATGCATATAACTCAATGAAGTTAGTTGTATAAACTAAGCTAGTTGGTCCCTGCGAAAAGGGGAAAAACGTCAAACTTTGGACCATAGATTAAGTGGGTGAAGCGAGGCACCAAAGGTAGAGTTTTTTTATGTAAGCAGCACATATGAACAGAAACATGACTTCTGCCAGAAAACGGGCAGCCTGTGCACACCTAACTTACAAATCCCATGACATACTATGTGAGAATAGTCCAAACAACAGCTTCTACAAATGAAACCGGAATTTCGTGATCCATGAGGGAATAGCGTAACCCCACGAATGGTAAAACAAGAAGTTCCGTTGCTTGTAGAATACAGGGAGTTTTGCAATCGTCATTGAAATTTCAGACATCCCGTTAAACATGAGCATAATTACACCAAAGAATGAAGCTGCAGTTATGCTGTAACACCCCATTTTGATAAATGGAATGTCACGCGTAATTATGGCGTGTCATCAAAGCATGCAAGGTAATATGTAGTAAAACATACATGACCATAGGGAAAACCGGAATCAAACATCGGTTCCCAAACATAAGCCCAAAACATAACAAAGTAAATGAACTGAATGAAAGACTAAACAAGCATAAATATATGAAGGAAACAGGAGAAGAAGTCTATGGCAGCTTCCATCCTATGCATGTCCTCCAAATGCTCGAGTCTTGGGTACCTGCCGTTTTGGGACATGGAAAGGAAAGTAACGGCTGAGCAAAACGCTCAGTGCACGGATATACAATATAGCATGAAATAGGATAAGCATGTAACATATAACAGCGGAAGACTAAGTTCTGAGTAGACTGAGTAAGTATTGAGAAAACTGGTCTTATAGTTTGAAAAGCCTTATGTTTGTCTTATGAAAACTGTTTTAACATATATATACCATAGCCCATATAGATCATGAAAAGGTCACGTGCATGAATACTTGGAGGGGTGAGCTCATCATGCTGATTAGAGGGGATGCCTCTAATTAATATACTGGTTTGGGTAGGAGGGATCAACTCCTTGTGAAGGATGCAAGGCACACACCACATTCACCATGAAATACTGAATAAAACATGTAACTAGGATGCACCCATACGCCCCACATGATATAATAATATGGCCAAAACTGAAAGGGACGCCATGAGCAATCACTCCGCCGTGGGGAAGTCATAACATTGGTGCCTCCAATGTTATGGTTATGGTACCTCCATAACTAGGTGAAACTGGTCATGCTTGTATATGGCTATAGATTATGCTAATTAAACATAAGCAGTTCAAAACAATAAAACAAATACTGGGGAAAACAGTTGGCTGCATACGGGGAAATCCTAATAAGGAAAGAATGTCCATACTGAAAGGACGGGAATCCGTACCTCAAGTCCAGTGAACGAACGGAAGAAAGACTCCTACTTCTGGATCACTAATGCTACATGAATACATACGTGTATAAGTATCGAATCACTGAATACGTACGGGGTTTCATGTCTTGTCTTAACTTATTTTATATGTTTTAGGTCATGGTTTACTGTTTAAAGCCTTAAACTGTGTTTGTCTTGTATTCTGATTAATCTGATTAAGTATTACTGGTATTTCATGTATTATTATACTTACTGTGTAATAATAAGTAACTTTCCAAAAATAGCAGGTTTCCAAAAATAGAAAGTTACCAAAAATAGAAAGTTTCCAAAAATAGAAAGTTTCCAAAAATAGAAAGTTTCCAAAAATAGAATTTACTGCTTAAAATAGATTAGTTTCTAAAAATAGAAAGTTTCCATAATTAGATATAAGCTGGTTAAATAAGCTAATAAATAAGCTTAAGTGTTTACTGATTAATATTCGAAGTCATAATGATATAATGTATAGTTTATTAATTATTACATGTCATTTAAATAAACTATAGGTTAAAGGTATTTAATTAAATATAATGCGATTTAATTAAATAAAGATATAATTACTTAGGTTAAAACATGCATTATAAATTATATTTATATAACCTAAGTCATGGAATTAATTAATTATAGGTCATGGTTTCAATAATTAATTAATTAGTTAGTCTAATTTTTTTCATGATTAAAAATGCTTAGGTTTAGCTATGTATTAATAGTAAAATAATTAACCTAAGTCATGATAATTAATTAATTATAAGTCATGTTTAATAATTAATTATTCACTATAGTCTAAATTAAATAGATCAAAATACTTAGGTTAAATCATGTATTATTAATTATTAATAATAACCTAAGTCCATGTTTTAATTAAATTAATTATATAGCATGATAAATTAATTTAATTAACTTGAATAAATAATCTTGTAACAATAAGTCGTGTCTTGTTAATTTTATTTACCTTGAAAATTCATATACATGTCATGGTTAATAACTTGTAAAATCATAACCCGTACTAATGTATTATTTTATTAAAAATGTTGTCGTAAAACGAACCCGCGAAACCCCGTGAAAATGTGTGTGTTTTTATATAATGCCGAACCAAACAACCCCTTAAAAGCTCTTAAAACAGTTTGCCAAACGCACCCCTTTAGCCTGTTTAAAACCCACTGCCAAACACACCCATAACTGCCAGTTTTCCCACTGGCAGTTACATACTTTCCCTCGTCTGAGGTTCGTTTCCCCTGCTAGTACAACACCTCCCCCTTCCTGCCGTTGCCACTGGTAGGCCAAACGCACCCCTGATGGGGTTGTGTTTCCCCCGTTAGCACAAACCCAGCCAAAACCCTAATTGGGTGGCGGCTGGTGGAAATAACTCACCACCGAGAGTCTTTTGACTCTCGGTTTGTGTGCCAAACAACACAGCAACATCCAAAAGTATAAACCCACTTAATTACACTCGTTTAATACGTTTCAAAATCCAAGAAATCGTATTAAAAGAAAAGAAAAAAAAACGAATTAGGGTTTTATATACTTACAACTCGTATTTAGGGTTTAGGATGTCAAACACTTGCATTCCTTGATCTCTGGATTGAAACACACGATCCAATCTCCTTGTTTTCTTAGGTTTTGGCCGCGGCATGGAAGAAGAAGAACGAGAGTATGTGGCGGCTGCTTGTTTTCTAAATTAGGGTTTCTGTTTGTGTTTCTTTGTGTCGGCATAGAGGAAAAAAAACAACCCCGCGTCCCTTTTTGTTATACACGGCCAAAAGCACACTTGGGCCTTCAGCCCAAGTCCCAATACTTTCTAATTTGTCTAAAACAGCCCCTATTACATTATACTTCTTTCTTTTATTATTTCGCGCCACGAAACGTTATGCGTAAACATGTTTTAATGTCGAAAGTTTATTAGTTATAATTACCCGTGTTAAACGTAATTATTACGTATATAATTTCTTGTCGTGATAAATTAAATATACGTAATAATAATAATCGTTTAAATGTCCGTGATTACGTGTTACGTAGTTTACGTAATTTAATCAGTTTCTGATCGTGACTAAATATATTATTTATTCATGTTCGTAATAATTATATATATACATAATTAATATTAGTTCGTGTTTTAATTACGTTCATGATTAATTATTGTTAAATACTTATCATGTGTTCGTACGTAATCGATACTTATCATGTTATACACGTATGTACTTACTTGATTAATAGCACATGAATGTGATCGATACTGAATAAGGTAAGTTTTAATCTAGGACGTACGATCTTAAGGGCACTATTCATGGTAAAAGCATGCGGGTTTTACAATTCTTCCCCCCTAGAAAGAATAATTCGTCCCCGAATTATAGATAACGTAACTGAAAGCGGAACACACCCGAATAAAGACTGAGAGGGTATGTGAGATAATGAACGTGCATAGATAAGAAGTCCGGATGAACTTGTCCGTTTCCAAGTGGCCTCCCTCTTGGAACGGTTCCTTCAGAAGATCCTGACACTAATGATAAATCTTGGTCCTCGTGACCTTGACTTGGAATACGAAGAAATTCTTGGTTATCAACGGAAGGTAGATCCCCTAAATTCGATCGAGGAAAATAAGAGTTAACGTGCAAGGGTAACTGAAACGTTACGATGCAAGACAATTTGACTTAACTGATAATTAGAAACGATGCGCGAGACATCAAGAAACGTAGTACGTGAAAAATTTTGAACGTGATACGTGAAAAATTTTGAACGTGCTACGTGGAGATATGGCGAGTGTAGTATGAGTAAACATATCGTGATCCATGATACGTGTAACATATCTTGATCATGTTATGAGGGACGTGGAATGAACATGACATGTGAGACATATCGTGATCATAGAATATAATAGCGGTAACGCCAAAGGCTACAACGTGAGACGTGGAATATGACGTGAAACTTCTATCTGATGATGGAGAGTTATACTAAACTTGGGTCTGGTCTCTCAAGTTCTTGCAAACTTCCCCGAATGAGAAAAGAAATGAACGTAAAATCGTAAGCCAAAATACGATCATGAACGTGAATAGTGTTATGAACGCGAGCGCGAAAGCAAGTCGTGAAATCAGAATGAAGACGTGAAGTAATTTAGGAGTACAATTGGGAATCTTTGTCTGACCCGATAGCTGCGGAATTACCAAGTGGCCGGATGAGCCTTGGCTGGAACATGTTCGATCAATCTGTCGGTTCTACAATCCTTGCGGATGTAATGATTCTGCAGACTTGATCAAACTGTTTGCAATAACCCAGATAGCATCATGCTTCTTCTAAGTTTGCATTAATCTGGTAATCAAAATCCGTGTAGATCTTATCCCATTTTAGTTCACAATTACAGATGATGAAACATCCCAGTTTGTTGGTGTCCTATCTTAGCCTGTTGGTATGTCAGGTACATAGATATGGACGTAGCTGTATCATGCTTCGTAGAAACTTGATACATAGAAGGTTGCGAAACTCTGAGTCTTTGAATCTATACTTCTCCTAGCGTAGGATTTTTTTCTAGGACACCTAATGTAGTGTAGGGTTCTCTCCTTTACGCATAAGCTGAGTCATGGTAAGATTAACCGTAGAAACCCATGTGATTCAGCGTGTCACTGTGATCAAACAGAATTGATATTGGAAAAAATTTCCAGGGTAGAATTTCTCTTGTCATAGAATTTGCAAGATTGTGCAGATAGTGTCATCCTGTTCTTCTCTAGGCTTAGAGGGAATCAGGTTATCTTCAATGAAAACGCTGATGAATTTGTTTAGGAGTTCATGGAAACTCAATTTGTTAACTCCATAATGCTGTTGGAGCACTGATGAGACTGAATCAAAATCATAAATCTAGCATGACCGAGTCGTGCACGAATAGCAGTCACAGACATGTCCTGCTTTTTTATTCGTCACTGTTGGTAGCATGATCATGAGTTCGATCTTGGAAAAGTGATTAACACTATACGGTTGATTGGACATGTTGTCAATACGTGGAGGATAATAACGGTCATGAATGGTGATTTGTTTAAGTCGACGGTAGTCGACACATAATCTCATGGTACCATCCTTCTCCTTGTAGGTTCTCCTGGAATGTATAGGAAGACTTTGGCATAATCAACTGGTTATGGGTAAAAGAGTTAAGTGGTCGTGTCTTACTGACAGCTAGAAAATTTTAGCAATTATGGCTAACAAAGCACGTGCTTGAAAAGCATAGATAATTTGTACAGATTTTCCTGATGGAAAATCAAGCTGAATGTATTCAGGAGCCTGAACATTACTGTACATAATTATGAATCATAGCATGGTGTGGTGTTCATAGTACATAATTAGGATAAAATTCATCTCGTGTCTGTCTGAGGAAATGCGTTAGCAGCTTGGATCTTATCATTAAGCTGAAGGAAAACCTTCGTATGCGTGGGAATACGAAAGGCGTCCTTCATGGTTATGAATATATGAACTATGGTGAAAGAAATGAAAGTGACATCGGCAACGTGACAGTTCTCACTGATGCGCCGATAATGGTATTGAAATTCTTGTGGCCTGATTAATACCTGGCACAACAACATAGATATACCCTTGGAGGGTACCCTGAATTTCTTAGAAATGTTCCATAATTAGACGTGAGTCATGTGTCTTGACTCGTGTCTTGAGAAATGTGAGCGTGACATATGCCTTGACTGGTATCTTGACATGTGTCCTCAGAAAGTATACGTGAGACATGTGTCTTGACTGATGTCTTGACATGTGTCTCGAGATGTGAAACAATTAGAACTACAAATATTAGGTTAATATGCCAGAATTGGCGGATCGGTTGGACTACTGATCATTTGTATGTCTGATCACGTCCGTGACCGGAGCCTCGGTTGCGATTTCTAGGATAGTTGTTGTCATAGTAGTGGTTACTATCATCTTGTCTGTCGGTTCCATGACGGTCATTCTCATGACCGTGACTCATGTAACTATTTAGCTGAGTGGCCGGCTGGTACTGGTTTGCACTCATATGGCTGAAATGATAGCCGAACGACGTGTGACATGTAACTATGAATTTGGGACAATGATTGATGGGAATTGTCTGATGGTGAAGCATCTTCTCGTCCAATTGCTTTGCTCCGATGCCTTTGTATTCGTCTTTTAGGATCTCCAGGTTGTGAACAGCATCAGCATCAGCATCTCGTAGCGTCTCCCAACATCCGCAGCATCAACCTTCAGTAACATTTCCAAGCTATGAGCGACATCGACAATCTTGTAGAATATCAGCAAGTGAACATACGCCTGAGATGATTTAGAATCGACTAGTGAATACTCGTGAAGTATTGCAAGTGGAATACACATGGATTAAGGTACATGTAATACACATGAAATACGGTACGTGGAGTACACATGGCATGCACATGAAATGATCGGTATGGGCTCGATCATTTGTCATGATTTAAGGAAAGTAAACCGGTTAAACGGTTAGGAAAACCATCATGATAACCTGGCAGTATTTGCATAGACATCATTCTGGTTGCATAGAGAAACGCTAAAGTGTGGTTACACAAAATTCAACGATGATTTGCCTGACAGCATGATCAATGGAAACCATCCATGACTATCATGAAAGCATGCTTCAAGAAATCTAACAATGTTTTGCAGGACAACGTAAATAACAAAAGAGGCGTCAAACATAATCAACATGAAGACGGAATTATCATGAGGAAACATGAAACCATCTATTACGAAGAAGTGTATAACATAATCAGCATGAAACTGAAGTTAACCATGACAGTATGAAGGCATACTTGACGTAAAAACATAATAACTTATGATGGGACATGAAAAATTTATGCCAATTTAAATCATGAGAACAATTTTATGCAAGAAAAACAGTGCATGAATGCATAATGTAGTTTTATAAAACCTTTTTATGTGCGAGGGAACGCCTATAGGTCGGTTCCAAAATAAAAGACATGGTGAGGGGACGCCTATGGGTCGGTCCCAAAGTTAAAAGTTTCGATAAAAGCACATGCGACTAAATAGGGCCAGTCCTGTACCAACCATTACTTAGTCAAAATTCCTGCAACAGATGACATATGATATAAATGCATGAATGCATGAAACATAATAATTAAAAGTCATTGTCAAAACTTAACAGAAAAATTTTTATGTGAAAATTATGAACTACTGAGGTTCAGTTCACATAATCACGGTTCACTAGGAACATCATGCATAGACACTGACACATAACTAAATATGGATGACGGTTGTTCATTCCATTGGTAAAACAATACTGGTGAAAACATCATGGTTAAAACAACAAGGTGCTGAAAACGTAATGGTTAAAACAAAAAGGTGATGAAAAACGTCAATACGTGGAATAACAAGTGTTGGCTTAGGAAGCTCCTGGTGACTACCCACTAGTCACAGGTCAAGTTTTAGAGCCTACAGGTCGAAGCCTTAGCTCTGATACCATAATTGTAACACCCCATTTTGATAAATGGAATGTCACGCGTAATTATGGCGTGTCATCAAAGCATGCAAGGTAATATGTAGTAAAACATACATGACCTTAGGGAAAACCGGAATCAAACATCGGTTCCCAAACATAAGCCCAAAACATAACAAAGTAAATGAACTGAATGAAAGACTAAACAAGCATAAATATATGAAGGAAACAGGAGAAGAAGTCTATGGCAACTTCCATCCTATGCATGTCCTCCAAATGCTCGAGTCTTGGGTACCTGCCGTTTTGGGACATGGAAAGGAAAGTAACGGCTGAGCAAAACGCTCAGTGCACGGATATACAATATAGCATGAAATAGGATAAGCATGTAACATATAACAGCGGAAGACTAAGTTCTGAGTAGACTGAGTAAGTATTGAGAAAACTGGTCTTATAGTTTGAAAAGCCTTATGTTTATCTTATGAAAACTGTTTTAACATATATATACCATAGCCCATATAGGTCATGAAAAGGTCACGTGCATGAATACTTGGAGGGGTGACCTCATCATGCTGATTAGAGGGGATGCCTCTAATTAATATACTGGTTTGGGTAGGAGGGATCAACTCCGTGTGAAGGATGCAAGGCACACACCACATTCACCATGAAATACTGAATAAAACATGTAACTAGGATGCACCCATACGCCCCACATGATATAATAATATGGCCAAAACTGAAAGGGACGCCACGAGCAATCACTCCGCCGTGGGGAAGTCATAACATTGGTGCCTCCAATGTTATGGTTATGGTACCTCCATAACTAAGTGAAACTGGTCATGCTTGTATATGGCTATAGATTATGCTAATTAAACATAAGCAGTTCAAAACAATAAAACAAATACTGGGGAAAACAGTTGGCTGCATACGGGGAAATCCTAATAAGGAAAGAATGTCCATACTGAAAGGACGGGAATCCGTACCTCAAGTCCAGTGAACGAACGGAAGAAAGACTCCTACTTCTGGATCACTAATGCTACATGAATACATACGTGTATAAGTATCGAATCACTGAATACGTACGGGGTTTCATGTCTTGTCTTAACTTATTTTATATGTTTTAGGTCATGGTTTACTGTTTAAAGCCTTAAACTGTGTTTGTCTTGTATTCTGATTAATCTGATTAAGTATTACTGGTATTTCATGTATTATTATACTTACTGTGTAATAATAAGTAACTTTCCAAAAATAGCAGGTTTCCAAAAATAGTAAGTTTCCAAAATAGAAAGTTACCAAAAATAGAAAGTTTCCAAAAATAGAAAGTTTCCAAAAATAGAAAGTTTCCAAAAATAGAAAGTTTCCAAAAATAGAATTTACTGCTTAAAATAGATTAGTTTCTAAAAATAGAAAGTTTCCATAATTAGATATAACCTGGTTAAATAAGCTAATAAATAAGCTTAAGTGTTTACTGATTAATATTCTAAGTCATAATGATATAATGTATAGTTTATTAATTATTACATGTCATTTAAATAAACTATAGATTAAAGGTATTTAATTAAATATAATGCGATTTAATTAAATAAAGATATAATTACTTAGGTTAAAACATGCATTATAAATTATATTTATATAACCTAAGTCATGGAATTAATTAATTATAGGTCATGGTTTCAATAATTAATTAATTAGTTAGTCTAATTTTTTTCATGATTAAAAATGCTTAGGTTTAGCTATGTATTAATAGTAAAATAATTAACCTAAGTCATGATAATTAATTAATTATAAGTCATGTTTAATAATTAATTATTCACTATAGTCTAAATTAAATAGATCAAAATACTTAGGTTAAATCATGTATTATTAATTATTAATAATAACCTAAGTCCATGTTTTAATTAAATTAATTATATAGCATGATAAATTAATTTAATTAACTTGAATAAATAATCTTGTAACAATAAGTCGTGTCTTGTTAATTTTATTTACCTTGAAAATTCATATACATGTCATGGTTAATAACTTGTAAAATCATAACCCGTACTAAAGTATTATTTTATTAAAAATGTTGTCGTAAAACGAACCCGCGAAACCCCGTGAAAATGTGTGTGTTTTTATATAATGTCGAACCAAACAGCCCCTTAAAAGTTCTTAAAACAGTTTGCCAAACGCACCCCTTTAGCCTGTTTAAAACCCACTGCCAAACACACCCATAACTGCCAGTTTTCCCACTGGCAGTTACATACTTTCCCCCGTCTGAGGTTCGTTTCCCCTGCTAGTACAACACCTCCCCCTTCCTGCCGTTGCCACTGGTAGGCCAAACGCACCCCTGATGGGGTTGTGTTTCCCCCGTTAGCACAAACCCAGCCAAAACCCTAATTGGGTGGCGGCTGATGGAAATAACTCACCACCGAGAGTCTTTTAACTCTCGGTTTGTGTGCCAAACAACACAGCAACATCCCAAAGTATAAACCCACTTAATTACACTCGTTTAATACGTTTCAAAATCCAAGAAATCGTATTAAAAGAAAAGAAAAAAAAACGAATTAGGGTTTTATATACTTACAACTCGTATTTAGGGTTTAGGATGTCAAACACTTGCATTCCTTGATCTCTGGATTGAAACACACGATCCAATCTCCTTGTTTTCTTAGGTTTTGGCCGCGGCATGGAAGAAGAAGAAAGAGAGTATGTGGCGGCTGCTTGTTTTCTAAATTAGGGTTTCTGTTTGTGTTTCTTTGTGTCGGCATAGAGGAAAAAAAACAACCCCGCGTCCCTTTTTGTTATACACGGCCAAAAGCACACTTGGGCCTTGGGCCCAAGTCCCAATACTTTCTAATTTGTCTAAAACAGCCCCTATTACATTATACTTCTTTCTTTTATTATTTCGCGCCACGAAACGTTATGCGTAAACATGTTTTAATGTCGAAAGTTTCTTAGTTATAATTACCCGTGTTAAACGTAATTATTACGTATATAATTTCTTGTCGTGATAAATTAAATATACGTAATAATAATAATCGTTTAAATGTCCGTGATTACGTGTTACGTAGTTTACGTAATTTAATCAGTTTCTGATCGTGACTAAATATATTATTTATTCATGTTCGTAATAATTATATATATACATAATTAATATTAGTTCGTGTTTTAATTACGTTCATGATTAATTATTGTTAAATACTTATCATGTGTTCGTACGTAATCGATACTTATCATGTTATACACGTATGTACTTACTTGATTAATAGCACATGAATGTGATCGATACTGAATAAGGTAAGTTTTAATCTAGGACGTACGATCTTAAGGGCACTATTCATGGTAAAAGCATGCGGGTTTTACATATGCATCTCAGTTCGGAAATAGAAATGAACACCATGACAGTTAGCTAAAATCATGATCAAAATTAGTACTTTAACCAACAATTGAATAAAAATATTATAAACCATGAGAACTTGAACTTTAATACTTACTTGAAACAGTTCGAAGAAATAAATGAAAGAGTTTCTTTTCATGAGCACTATTTCTCGATCAGTGCAAGCTTTCAAGAGTTCTTTCTTTCTCAAACCATATTTTTTGGTTGTGAGAGCCGCGGGGTGGCTTTTGCTTTTGTCATATGGGGTCCCAAGATCGGTTGCCAGTTTCCTTTTTTTTTTCTTTTTTTTTGGTAACCGGGATTTCCGACTCATTAGCCGACTAATCCACGGGGTTTGAGCCCACCGCCACACAGACTCAAACCAGTTTCCTTCCAACATGAAATGATTGATATGCTTCTGCAAATTCCTTTGCTGTCACAAATCTCTAAGGCATGTCTCTTCTCTTCCAATACTGTTGTTGATCTTTCTTTGACGTCACTATAATGCGATTTTAGGTCAGTGCTTTTGTATACATAAATCTTCCAATGACTAAATATACCAAAATTTATTGTAGAAATATTAAAGTACATATTCTTGCAAGAAATCAGCAACACTTTTCCTTTGTGGGAATTGGAATCCCAGGGATTCTATAAACTCCAGAACATGTTCACGCGGGCCTTGATATACAATCTTGCCATCAGTCAAAAGTATGATGTCATCAAGCAAATCATAAGTCTGCGGTGCGGGCTGAAGGAATGAAATGACAGCTGTTCCTTCGAGAATGTGAATAAATTGTCTAAGAGACTTCATGATTTGAAAAGTCGTCGAACTATCCAACCCTGTTGATATCTCGTCCATAAGAAGAACCTTTGCTGGTCCAACTATCATTTCACCCATTGTCACACGCTTCCTTTGTCCAGTAGATTTTCCCCTTATCATTTGATCCCCTACCAGGCAGTATCTGCGCATATGTCAAACGCCAACAGCTGCACGATAAACCATTATGTTAGATGTTACGAATTCGACCCGGTTACTTATAGAAAGGTTGATTAACTTTTAGCTAAGAATATGAAATAGGCGGCTTGATAACTAGATTTTAGTTATAAAAAATTGTTCGTTGAAGTGGTCTAATCGAATTGATTACTGGTTTAGAGTGCGACTCAGTCGTCTTTTGGTGGAAAACAAAGATTTGTCGTTGTAGTAAAGTAAATTTGCAAAACTTTTAAAAGTAAATGGCGGTTAATTAAATCTAAGACTAATTAAAATGTAAATGGTGCAATATTAAAACTTTAAAAGTAAATTAATTAAAAGACTCAAAATTGACGAAAACTTAAATTTGACAAAGTATTAAAAATGTAACTTAAAAATCAAACAACGCAAAATATAATTCCAAGCCCAAACCATCGGAATGTTACTCAGATCGGAATGCTGTCACCACACCCATCGGAATCCAGATCGGAATGTGCCATCGGAATCAACCTACCGGAATAATTGAAAATGCTATCTATCAGAATAACAAAATTGTAATATATCAGAATGTTGATTGTAAAAAGCTATCGGAATGATACTTCAGATCGGAATGTTGATCATAAAATTTGGGCAGCACTTCGACTTAAAATACCTCAAGAGCCGTCGGAATGTGCGATCGCAATCCCGGATCGGAATGAGGGTGTTGTTACTCTAGATCGCAAAGTCCTGTCGCAATTTGAAACCCTCTACCAATACTGTCACTATCAGAATGTGGAGAAAACAAGCTATCGGAATGTGATAACCCTTCTTTCTGATGGAGGAAAAAATTCACAATAAGCACAAGTACAATAAGCTATGACTAATAAGCTGAATTCAAAGACTTGACATAAATGGAAATAAAATAAGACAATAAGCAGCAAAGTTAAAACCTTTCGAAATATAAAAGACGAAACTTAGTAAAATGGATTTTAAAAAAACAAAACTTTTAAGAAAACCTTGAAAACAATTAAGCTAAGTACCAAATAAGCAAATAAGATTGTCAAACTTATAGCTTATTTCATATGAAAGCTTAAAGGGAAAAGACAAGACAAAACTTTTAATCAAATAAGTAAAGAGATTAAGCAAATTCTTGCCTAATCCGAAATTGAAATGAAACAAAAACAAGAGAAAAGTAGAATGAGAATGATAAAATAAAGCTTGATCAAAGGTAAATAAAGATTAAACAACAAAATTAAGAACACTTACTTGGAATTAAAGGAATTAAGGTGCAAGACAAGTATTTAAAATGACAATCAATTAAAATGACATGAAAATAAAGTGCAAGAAATGAAAATGGTGGAAAGCTATTTGTCAAGTAGCCAACCACTTGAAATGAAATGAAATGGATGCTATTTATAGGAGATTAGGGAGGTTAAGCATGTGTTGCTTCCTTCTTTCTTCTTTCTTTCTCGTATTTCGTCTTCTTAATTCTTCGCCTTTTTCGACTTTGTCTTGGGATTATTTGAACTCGTCTTATAATTTCTTCATTAATTAGACTTGAGTTCCTCGGCTTTATTAAACTTCCGTCATTAGACTTGTTCTTCGATAAATCTTCAGAATAGGCCTTGGACTTCCGTTCTTTTTGCACTCTTGATCTCTTGACTTTGTCTTTTGTCTTTTTCTTCGATAAAAGCCCGTGAAAGCCCGTGTTTTCTCCCCTTTTCACATTTTCGTCCTAAATCACAACAAAAACACAAACCACGCATAATTCCGACATTTACGACATAAAATACACGTTTTGGTTTGGTTATTATTGTAGTTAAGTGGTGAAAGGAAGGGTGTTTTCACACCTATCAAATCCCCTACACTTGACCATTGCAATGTCCTCATGCAATGCATTAGTTACAAAAGCACGTTTTTACATTTTCCATTATAATCAATCCACATTGGCCTTTATTAAAAAAATAGAAAATTATAAAATGTTCAAAAGAAGAAAACAAGTAAAAAGAACAAAAACTTACCTTGGGGTTTTAGAGTGTCGTGAATGATTATCATCCTCAAGTTTCACGTTCCCCATACCAAGCTTAAAAACGAGATCATTGTTGTTATAAGTTAGCAAACTAAAACAAACTCATGTGGGCCCATTATTTACTTAGACTCCCTTATTCCTACGTGTATCTCTTATATTTTATTATTGTCTTGAATGATCACGAGGATGCATTGTTGACTTATTTCGATAGTTATTAGGCTAAAAATAAAGTGGGACGATTTAATCAATAGTTAGCTAAAGGACAAAATCTTTTAAAACTGCTTCTCGGGACCTCATAAAGTTCATATCTTGGCATAACTCGCTTCACGATTTGAGACCTTTCTCGGACCGATATTTGGCAGCGACTTCATACTTCAAATCTTGAGAGACGTTCATGAAATAATGGTCTTCTCTTCATAATAGGAATTTCTTCACTTGATGTTTTGAGAGATTCTTCATATTTGTACCACGACTTCTTCATTTTTCTCCAATCTTTATTTTGGATTTTGATATACAACGATCCCCTCCTTTTAGGACTTGGATCTATTTATCCTCATACCTTGTTAGGGCCTTTTTGGATAGACTTCTCCATTATCTTTTGGGGAGTTTTTTTTGCTTTTTTGTCGTGTGTCTCGATCCTTCATATTGATTTTCGATAAATGATTCTTCACATCACTTTTGGATCTTTAGCAACAAAATGTAGCCCTCATGCCTTGTTAAGGCCTTTTTGGACTCGCCAATCTTTGTATCCCGCTTCAATAAGTTATGCCTTGGCTATGAACTCTAATTAATACCGAGCAACTTTTAAACGATCTTGGGCTAGAAGCTAAGTAACTTTTCAAATCGTACGACCTTACTTATTGAAGATAAATTTATTAACAAGCGATGGGAGAATAGGCTTATAATCAACTCACATAAATTCATGAAAGAATACCAAACTTATAATTGACTCTATCATCTCTCATTCTCCACAATTTAAAATCTCAAGGAATGAGACTCGTGGATGCTTAGCCAATTAAATCAAAGTTTTGGGTTTTCGAGTCATCTATAGGATCTTGCAAATTCTTAGACTTTTTTCAAGTTTAGAATTCGCATTTTAAAGTTCCCTTGATAAACGACTCTCTAGGATCAATTATAGGAACTTGCGAAAAGTTCTTGTTCTTAACCCGTGAGAGTTAAGACTTTCGCATTTTAAAGCTCCCTATATAAAAGCCTAGCAAAACTTGACTTAAACACGTTAAGGATACTAGCTAGAGTAAACTTAGATAAGTAAACTCGAGTTGAGTCAAAAGATTCACAACGTTTAAAAATTAAAACCACTTTATTAAAAATTTATTCCAGCAACAAAGGAAAACAACTATAACAAAGGAAAAACTAATAGGCCAAAACAGATTAAAAATTTTGAAAAATGTCAAAAAATTGATTTTCCGGTTAAAATGAGGGCAAATACAAGGAAAAGACCACTTAACTTCGATAGAAGTCCCCCTACACTTAATATAAACATTGTCCTTAATGATTAAGCATGTGGAAGTAAACTCCCCTACACTTAGGACATTGTGCACTTTGTTTAAATCTTGCTAAGGAAGAGACAACTAAAGTGATTCCTATTTTAATATTGTAAAATATAAAATAGAGAATCAAAAGAGTTTAGGATAGAACCGGGAAGATGGGAACACGGAATCACGGTTCGTCAAAAGTCATCAAGAGTGGATCAATGAACGCTCGAATCCCTGAATATGAGAAGAGAGAAAATAGCAAACACCAACGGGTCTCCCCTACACTTAGGATAGAAATAGCTAAAAGATAGATACTTGGGTTGCCTCCCAAGAAGCGCTTGATTTTTGTTAACCGAGTCGTGAGCCTGACTCGACCTTGATTAGCATAGGAAGAAGCTTGAAAAACATCCACCGGGATCAAATACATAGTTTTCATCCATCAAGTAGCACAAGATTAAGGCGAACAAGGCAAGCCAAAGAAGAGTAGGCAAGGTTCCCTTAAGAAAAGATGGAGCATGGTGGTAGCAAGGGTGAAGTGTAAGCATATCTCCAGCAGTTCCAAAAGTCTTTCCTTTTATTGCATCACATGGATACTGAGATGGCTGGAAAATTTCGATACCGGGGTCGAACACCTTTTCCTTTAGGGGAAAATAGCACTCAGGCTCAGCAGAATTTGAAGAACATCCGCTAAGAAAATGCACAAACTCGTCCTCAAAAGGTGGACAAAGAGGTGTCAAAACATACGTGCTGCGGATGGTTGTGTCTCCGGTTTTTTCTCCTTTGAAGCGGGTTTCTTCATATCCAAAGTAGGATAAAGACCATAATCATCAAAGTCTAAAGGAGGGGCATCACTCTCATTTGGGAAGTAAGTGTTAAGAAAAGTAGCAAAGTCTTCCTCAAATGAGTAGTCATCCAAAGTAGGATCAAGTGTTGTAGGCGGAGGATCTTCATCAATTGAAGAATCACTCGAAAGAGTATCAACCTCATCAAAATCATCATAAGTGGGCATGTCTGGATACTGAGAAGTAAAATCATCATAATCATCACCATCGGAGCTAGAATCATCATCATAAGCATCATAGATCGATGGAGAATCATAAATTGGTGGAGGATCAGAATTGGAGAGAGAATCATCCACATCATCTTGGAACAGTGGATTATCATAGCAATAATCGAATAGAGGATTGTTGTAGATGACAAAATCATCAAGCACATTAATCACATTCGCTGATTCTCTTCCATTGGGTTTGGTTGTGATCTTCCCTATTTTAAAAACTTGTGCATCATTCCCGACCCTTAAGATTAGCTCACCTTCGGCAACATCGACTAAGGCTTTTCCGGTTCTCAAGAATGGCCGACCAAGTATTAAAGGAATACGAGGGTCCATTTCATAATCAAAAACAACAAAATCGATAGGAAAAGTGAAGGTGCCAACTTTAATGAACACATCTTCGGCAATACCAACTGGGTAAGCGAGAGTGCGATTTGCAAGCTCAAGAGTCATCTTTGTTGGTGTAAGGTCGGGTAATGATAACTTTTTCCAAACACTTAGAGGCATCAGATTTATACTTGCCCCGAGATCGGCTAAGGCAGTAAATTCTTCGGTTTGGTGAAAAGTACATGGTAGCACAAAACGACCGGGATCTCCAAGTTTCTCCGGAAGTTCTTTAAGAAGGACGGCAGAACAATTTTCATTCAATCGAGTATTAACAAACTCGGCCATCTTCTCCTTCTTATTAAGCAATTCCTTAAACATCTTGACAAATTTAGGCATTTGTGCAAGAGCTTCAACAAGGCTAAAGGTGATGTTTATGCCGGCAACCTTGTTCAAAAAGTTGGAGACTTGAACGTCATCCTTAATAAGAATTCTACCTTTGTCCAGCCGGGAAGGGTAAGGAATGTTGGTTTAGGTGGTGTAGGTGTAGCGGGAACATGTTGAGATGTTGAGGGTTTAGAGGTGGAAGGTGGGGTTGGTGAAGGGTTCTTCTTGGGTACTTCTTCATGACGAGGCGGAGACGGTAATGGTGAACTAATACTAGGTGTGGGAGTAGTAGGGATAAATGGTGGTGGAGGAGGTGTAGATGAAGTAACTGGGGGAGGGATAGATGGTCCTACTAAGGTTGCTCCACTACGGGTAGTAATTGCACTCACATTCGCTCTCGGGTTGGTGACGGTGTTTGACGGTAGAGATCCCGAAGTAGAGGTTGAGTGGTTGGTAAGAAACTAGCCAGCATATTCTTCAAATCATTTGTTTGAGTGCTAAAAGAGGTTTGTATATCATGTCGAAGCTCGGATCTAATGTCGTTACCTTGCTTAGTGATATCCCCTTTCAAATTGATAATTTGGCTTTGCAGATTCTTAATTTGCTCTCCTTAGGTTCTCATTAAAGCTTCAACATCTTGATTAATGGGCGGGGCTTGTTGAGCGGGTGGTGATAAGGATTAGAAGCTCGAGGTGGGATTTGGTTTCTTCGATTGTAGTTGTTGGGGTTTTGGTTTTGAGGAGAAAAACCGGGTGAAAGATAGTTGTTCGACCGGTAACTTAGCAAATTTCGATCCCCTTGAGGTCGGGCTTGGTAATTTTCCGGTGAATAGTTACCATAAGCCGCATACACGTTTTCTGGATTGCCTTGAGTAGAAGGTGTGACAATCTAACATTTTCAGGTAGTGAAATATTTTCTCGTATAATATTTTGAAACTTATTTTTGTGTTGGTTGACGAACTCACAATTTACGGATTTAAATTTGGGCTTACGTGCATAATTTGGCGTCTTTTACGACTAAACCGGAAACCTTAGGATTACGTATTTACGTTTTTGAACTCCGTTTTTAATGAGACAATTTTTATTGGATTCGTTTTGTGACGGTGATTCATAATTTATAAAAACGTTTTTCGTAAAACGACCCGAGGGCACGCAAATCGAGAAAACTAGAATCGAGAAATACCCGTAAACTAGTGAGATGGGACAAAACACATTGTCCCACCCCACTAGCTTAATGGGACGGATAACTTGACACCACAACATTAAGGTGGCATCAAGTTTAACTTACACATTACAAGTGTAAGCTAGCTTACACCTTAAGCTTTTACCATACCACTTAACACAAAAACTAGCTACTTGTTTTCATTCCATCTTTCTCACATGCAAAACCAACATCAAACTCTCTCAACTCTCCCCCTCTTGCCATCCCAAATAAGCCAACAAACACCCCATTTGATCTCTTCTAGCCATACACCACATGTTTACTAGCTCTATTAAGGATTATTCTTGAAGCCTTGCTCATTTGGTGGCCATATTAACATCTTTGGAGGTGATTTGCTTGTGTCCTAGGGCTGATTTTCCAACCTATGTTCTTGATATTTGATGGTCTTGGAGATACTTGTTGTGTTCATCAAGTTCTTCTCTTCCTAAAACAAGAAATCCACTTGGATTGGTAAAGAAGATCATCCTATCCATTTTTCTCTTGTTATTTTGTAAAGAACAAATGTATTTTCTTTCATTTTGTATATGTATATGATGTATATATGATGATAAAAATGTTGTGTGGGGATCAAGTGTTGATAAATATGCTTAAAAATGATGATAACTATAAGAAATGAAGCTAAAATCTTGATTATTTAGTTGGCTGTATAAAAATAGTAGATAACTAAAAGATGAACTGATAAAATTGCATGGTTTGATCCATTTACAGTAAGTAGAAGATGTTATACACATGTGAGAGTTGGCCATGCAATGGAATCAAAATAATGAGTGAGATATGATCAAAACAAGTTAGATGGTATAATCTGAATAAGCAGTTTTGTAGGGACTGTTAAGGCAAGTTAAACTCAAAATGGGCAGTAGCTATAACTAAGTTAAATGTAGCACATATTATGAAGATCATGCCATCCAAAAATGAGCTTCTAATTCATTATAGAACTCTAGATATGTTAAAAATGGTGAACATGAAGTTAAAAATCAGATTTTTGGAAATAATGTTTATTATTATTATATAAGCACTCACATTATAATGTATAAAATGTAAAAATATAAACCCACTAACTTATAAAACTTATTTATATAAATGTATAAAAGGTTAATTAAATGGGTAAATTGTATAAATGGTGGTGAAATAATATTTATAAGTAATAAAAACTATAAACTTGATTTTTACGACTTTTTCGGCTATTGCCGTAAAATTAACGTTTTTCGCCAAATAAAACTTAGACGACCAAACCCGTCTAATGTAAAGTTTATAAAAGTCATATACTGATGTATAAGTAACTAATACAAGTAAAAACCGATAAAACCCGAACTATAAGAAATACGGACATTTACGAGCTAACTAAACATATTGGACTAATAATTGGACTAAATAAGATAAATACTTGTAAAAAAGAACTTATTGGGCTTAACCCAATTGGGCCCAACATGAAAAGTATATATACTGATAATATAGGTATAAAAGGGATAAAAACAAGTTAAAGAACTTATAAAAGACTTAATGGACTTAAAATAGGTAAATGGGTAAAACTAGTGAACTAGTAAAACGTTACCAAGACGTAAACGCTAAAATGAGTAAACAAGGATGTATAAACCCACTTGATCATCATCATATGTACAAAATCATCATATGTATATTGTTATTTTGATAAAAGTCATTGGACCGAGTCTAAGACCGATTATCATTTATATAGGTTTCCGTGACCGAAGCACGCCCGTAGCCGATAATCCGCCTTTCATTAACAACGTGAGTTCATAGCCTCGCACTCTTTTAAATGTTTTATAAAATGATTTGTAAACCCGCGAGGGAGATAACATGCTAGATTTTTATAAATAGAACACAAGTAGTCCCGATTGTATGCTAAATGATATGGACCCGAATGATGCTATGACCCTATATTCGAGACTAAAAGGATTATTAGTAGTTAGGTTATGTCACTTAAAGTCCCATTAGCATGAATTGTGAACTACCGGGATTTGGTAGACGCTTATGCATTTGATAGTACTATTTGGGGACGATCACCCCAGTTCGCGCATTGACGGTTGATCCCCGTCGTACCACATTGATTGGTAAGCGAATTTATGTATGAGAAGATTCCATAGCGTGATTTTTGTGACGACACGCTAACTTAGATGGGAAAATTGTTTGTCGGGTTCGCGGCCCGCTGTTTTCATAGTAAGGTAACAATGTCATGCGGCTAATAATAATCCTACAACCTATACAACGTATGCTATAAAACATAAATAATAAATGATAACGAAGCTATTAACGACGGATATATTACCTATCATGGTAATATAGAGACTACAGTCTCATGGACGGTTTAAGATGTATGCTTGATATATATTGCCTGACTAGCAATATGAGGACTTACTTCCGATATTATACTTGTGTTTTGATTTTAAATGATTGTAAATGATTGTTTTATATAACGGTTTTCATTAAACACTATGAATTCACTCGGCATTCGCTGATATGATTTTTGCATGTTTTTATCTCAGGTGCTTGAAGGTAATCCGAATGGAGATCGACTCTGATGGCCCACACTTAATATTAAAAATGTTCATTCGATCTATGTTTTGTAAACTTAATGACCTGTATAATTTGGGACCTGTTGTACACTTTTAAAACTTTTTATCGAATGAATGTTTGTTAAACCTTGTACAACCATTTTTATGTGTTGTCTATGATTGGAGTTATTGTGCTATCCCGTAACACTCTGAAAGACCCTTCCGCTGTACCGATACGAAAAATGAGAGTGTTACAGTTTGGTATCAGAGCTCTCGTTGTAGAGAACAAAAGATTTTAAAAACCAAGGTTTTGAACAAAACTTTTCAAAATCTTTTGACGATGAACATTTGAGAAAATATTTGAAAAATCTTTTGACTATAACGGTGCCAGAGATCTCCGACGTTACCAACAAGCCCTATTGAGAAGATATATATTTTGATATATATAATTTAATTTATATATATGTATATATCGTGATTTCATTATGTAATTGTTTAACTAGTATGTTATCCTAATACGAGATATATATATAAATGCAGATTGTCATGGCTGACCCTAATATTCCTGTAGAAAACCATGCTATTCCCGAACCTAATATAGAAGATGATCCTTATTTAGACTTAGTAGATTATGATATCGATGATGAGGAGGAACCATTTGAGGATCCCGAGCCCGAGTTAGGACTAGGAGATCAGATTGCCCCTCAGGTTGACTTGGTAGAGAATGAGATTGAGAATGTGGATATTGAGAATGTGGATATTGAGAATGTGGAGATTGAGAATGTGGATATTGAGAATGTGGAGATTGAGAATGTTGATATAGAGAATGATGATGAAATTGGGTTAGATAATTTAGATGATGAGATTGACGACGAGGATGTCGAGGAGGATGTAGGTATAGATGTTGAGGTTGATGACGATGAGGAAGCCGAGCTTATTTATCCGTATGATGTTCCAGAGGGCGAGCCTTTGCCCCCACCAGTTGATTTGTCCGATTCTGAGGATGAGTTACCTAGGGATGAAATGTCTGAATCGTCTGAATCTGATTCTAAATCAGAGGAGGATGAGGATGACGATGCACCTGACGGTACAGATGGTATTGCTACTCGTAGACGTGAGATAGGAGAGTCGTCTAGTACTCGAGAGGCTACTCATATTGATGGTCTTGCACCATGGGCCTTGAGACGTGATCTAGATGCTTCCCGTGTTAAGAGTTGTGTGACAGAGGTTGGATTAGGTGTGGTTCAGACTCAGGTTGCTTATTTGGAGTCGAAGACTAAGGTCGGCGAGAAAGAGAGAGAATTGATTAGTTTGGATTTGAGTGAAGTAGAGCGTGGATTGAATGAGGCTTTTAGGAGGTTATCGGTGTTGGAAAGTGCTGAGTATGCTGAAATGAAGAGAAAAGGTGAATACTATGGAGATTCAGTTGAGTGTAGCTCGTGCGATGCGTGAGAAAGCTGAAAAGGAGTTGAATATATCCGTGGGATGGAACAGTAGATTTTATGCTGACATGGTTGAAAGAGGAGTAATCCGTAAGCGCCCAGCTGAAGATGTGTCTAGTGATCGTCCGACGAAGATTCAGAAGACGATGGATGATGGACCATCTAGCGGTTCTCAGTAGACCAGTCTGTGTTTAGTAGTGACCTTTATATCTTTTGTGCTTTTGTAGCTTTGACTGAACCGACTTGTTAGTAATAGACTTGGCACGAATTTTGAGTGTATATAGTGCTAGAACTTGATATGGGATGTACTAAGACAATACTTTTGTTTCAGATCGAATGAAATATGTATCTTGTCTTGAATTCCATATTGTGCCTTATTTGTATCTTGATTATGAATTCAATCCGTATTATATGAATCCTTTGTTGGATGAATGCTTAATACTTTGAAATTGTGAAATTATAGAACTATGCCGCCCAAGAAGGCTGTGACTGAGGATGATGTACGTAGGATTATTACGGAGCAAGTTACCGCATCTATGACTGAATTTATGGCAAATGCTAGAAATGGAGCTGGCGGTAGTGGAGCTGGCGGTAGTGGAGCTGGCGGTAGTGGAGCTGGCGGTAGTGGAGCTGGCGGTAGTGGAGCTGGCGGTAGTGGAGCTGGCGGTAGTGGAATTGGCGGTACTAATGTGAATATGAATGCTAATAATGTGAATGTTAATGCTGGAGGAAATGTAGGAGGACTTGGAACGAATGCACCTGAAGTTGGTGGCTGTACTTATGTGACGTTCATGAAGTGTGAACCTCTACCTTTTAATGGAACTGAAGGTGTTGTAGGACTAAGCCAGTGGATTGAAAAGATTGAATCGGTGTTTAGGATTAGTAAGTGTAAGGAGGAAGATAAGGTGACTTTTGCTATGGCTACTCTTAAAGGTCGTGCGTTGACTTGGTGGAACGGGAGAATTGCTTTCATGGGTCTTGATGCTGCTAATGCTACTCCTTGGGGTGAAATTAAGAAGTGGATGACTTTGGAGTTTTGTCCTCGTAGTGTGATCATTAGGTTAGAACAGGAGTTGATTCATTTGAGAATGAAAGGTGTGGACATTGATAGTTACACGAATCGATTCCATGAGTTGGCCTTGCTATGTCCTCGATTGGTTGAACCCGAAGAGATCCGAATTGAGCAATATGTTAAAGGGTTGACCAGGAATATCCGGGGGGATGTAACATCATCGAAACCACTGACCATTGATGATGCTGTTCGAATGGCCTACCAACTCATTGGACAGATAATTCAGGATAAGGAAAATGAAGCCCGTGTTGGTGAGAAAAGAAAGGGAGACGGTGAGCGTGTAGATAGAGGTGATAATAGGAAGAATTTCAATCGCCGTCAGAACAAGAGAAAGGGGAATGCAAATGCTCTTACCAACAATACACCAAGCAACGATGATAGATGTCCTAAGTGTGGCAACAAGAGGCATGCTGGCGACTGCTGGAAGTGCCGAAATTGCGGAAAGCTTGGACACAAGGTTGAAAGGTGTAAGAAGGGAACCATTTGCTTCAACTGTAATGAAGAAGGTCATAGGAAATCGGAATGCCCCAAGTTGAAAGCGATTGTACCTGGAAGAAACCCCCAGGGTGGTATCTACCAACTTGGAACAATTGAGGTGAAGAAAGAGGATCCGAATGTCGTTACCGGTACGTTTTTACTCAACAATCATTATGCTGTTGCTTTATTCGATTCGGGTGCCAATAGGAGCTTTGTATCCACTAAATTTAGTGCCCTTATTGATATTGAACCTGTTGAGATAAGTACCAGTTACGAGGTGGAATTCGCTGATGGTAAATTAGTGAAAACTAATAAGCTATTAGAAGGATGCTCTCTAAATCTCTTGAACCATTCCTTTTCGATTGATTTGATGTTGATAGAATTAGGTAGTTTTGATATTATTATTGGTATGGATTGGTTATCGTTGAATAATGCTACTATTTTATGTGGAGAGAAGAAGGTTAAGATTCCTCTTAGGAATAGGACGTTAGTAATTGATGGTAGTCGAGGTGAATCCCGTTTGAAGATCGTTTCATGTATTAAAGTCCAAAAGTACATCAGGAACGGTTGTGAGTTATTTTTAGCTCAAGTGACCGGGAATGAGTCTAGGGAGAAACGATTGGAAGATGTACCTATTATTTGTGAATTTCCTGAGGTATTTCCTAAAGATTTACCCGGACTTCCACCGATAAGGCAAGTAGAGTTTCGAATTGATTTAATTCCTGGTGCTGCACCGGTGGCACGTGCGCCTTACCGATTAGCCCCTTCTGAATTAAAGGAGTTATCTGAGCAACTTAAGGAGTTGTCTGATAAAGGTTTTATTCGACCGAGCTCATCGCCTTGGGGAGCTCCAGTCTTGTTCGTTAAGAAGAAGGATGGATCTTTTCGTATGTGCATTGATTATAGGGAACTGAATAAGTTGACAATTAAAAATCGATATCCTTTACCTAGGATTGATGATTTGTTTGATCAACTGCAAGGATCTAGTGTGTATTCTAAGATAGACTTGCGGTCAGGATATCACCAACTTCGCGTTCGTGAAGAAGATATTCCTATAACTGCATTTAGAACTCGTTATGGACACTATGAATTTCAAGTAATGCCATTTGGGTTAACTAACGCACCTGCGGTTTTCATGGATTTAATGAATCGAGTGTGCAAGCCCTACTTGGATAAATTTGTGATTGTGTTTATTGACGATATTCTAATCTATTCTAAGAATGAAGATGAACATAGAGAACATTTGAGGATTGTTTTGAAATTGTTGAAGGATGAAAGGTTGCATGCTAAGTTTTCGAAATGTGATTTCTGGTTAGATTCTGTGCAATTTCTTGGTCATGTGATTAACAGAGATGGAATTCATGTTGATCCTGCAAAGGTTGAAGTTATTAAGAATTGGTCTGCACCGACAACGCCAACAGAAGTGCGACAGTTCTTAGGATTAGCTGGCTATTATAGGCGATTCATTAAAGAATTTTCTTTGATAGCTAAACCCTTGACTAAGCTTACCTAGAAGAATAAACCTTTCGTTTGGGGAAGTGATGAAGATGGAGCATTTCAGACATTGAAGCAAAAACTATGTAGTGCGCCAATCTTATCATTACCCGACGGGAGTGAAGATTTTGTAGTGTATTGTGATGCATCTCTTAGAGGTTATGGAGCTGTTTTGATGCAGAGAGAGAAAGTGATAGCTTATGCTTCTAGGCAATTAAGGAAGAATGAGGAGAATTATACTACTCATGATCTTGAGTTAGGAGCTGTAGTCTTTGCTCTTAGGTTGTGGAGACATTATCTGTATGGCACCAAGGTATTCACCGATCACAAAAGCCTACAGTATATTCTTGACCAGAAGGAATTGAACATGAGGCAACGAAGATAGATAGAGTTGTTAAGTGATTATGATTGTGATATAAAATATCACCCAGGAAAAGCCAATGTTGTTGCTGATGCGTTGAGTAGGAAAGATAGAGAGCCTATCAGGGTGCGTTCTCTAGTCTTGACCGTGCACAATAATTTGCCCGAGCAAATTAGAAATGCGCAAATAGAAGCTTGTAAGAAGGAGAATTTTGTTAATGAAGGGTTCCGAGGAGAAGGAGATCCTTTAGAGGTTAGAGCTGATGGAGTGAAATGCTTAAGAGGTCGTATGTGGATACCTAAGTTTGGAGGCTTAAGAGATTTGATTATGTTAGAATCCCATAAATCTAAGTATTCCATTCATCCGGGATCTGATAAGATGTACCATGATTTGAAGAAGTTGTACTGGTGGCCGAATATGAAAGCTGACATAGCTATGTATGTTCTTCAATGCTTGACTTGTGCTAGAGTTAAAGCCGAACATCAAAAGCCATCAGGACTACTTCAACAACCAAAGATTCCTGAATGGAAGTGGGAGCGAATTACAATGGACTTTATCACCAAGCTTCCTAGAACATCATCTGGAAACAATTCGATTTGGGTTATTGTCGATAGACTGACCAAATCAGCGCGCTTCATTCCGGTTAAGGAGCAGTTCTCACTAGAGAAGCTGACTCGAATATACCTTGATAATGTTGTATGCAAGCATGGAGTGCCTGTATCGATCATCTCAGATCTAGATCCTAGATTCGCATCGAATTTTTGGAAATCTCCCCAAAGATCTTTGGGAACGAATCTCGACATGAGCACTGCTTATCACCCCCAGACTGATGGGCAGAGTGAAAGGATGATACAAACACTGGAAGATATGTTGAGAGCTTGTGTGTTAGACTTTGGTAAGAATTGGGATAAACATTTGTCGTTAGCAGAGTTTTCATATAACAATAGTTACCATTCTAGTATTAAGGCTGCACCGTTTGAAGCTTTGTATGGTAGGAAGTGTAGATCTCCTATATGTTGGAGTGAAGTTGGGGATACCCAGCTCACGGGACCGGAATTGATCCGGGAGACTATAGAGATGATAGTTCAGATTAAGAAGAGGTTGTTGACTGCCCGTGGTGGATAGAAAAGTTACGCGGATGTGCGGCGGAAGCCAATGGAGTTTAAAGTGGGTGACCAAGTAATGTTGAAAGTATCGCCATGGAAAGGCGTTATAAGATTTGGAAAGCGAGGAAAATTGAATCCCCGTTATATTGGACCCTTTAAGATTTTATCTAGAGTAGGTCCGGTGGCTTATAAACTAGAGTTACCCCCAGAACTTCATGGTGTTCACAACACATTCCATGTATCTAATCTGAAGAAATGTCTAGCAGTGAGTGATGAGAAAATTCCGTTAGGTAAGGTTCGAATAGATGGGAAGTTGCATTTTATCGAAGAGCCCGTAGAGGTTATGGATCGTGAGGTAAAGCAACTGAAACAAATTCGGATACCTATTGTCAAGATCCGATGGAATTCAAAGATGGACCGGAGTATACTTGGGAACGAGAGGATGAAATGTGGAAGAAATATCCGCACCTCTTCGATTTCAATAAGAAACGGACATCCAAATGAAATGGATCACGAGGAAGTTGATCCCTTTTAGGAGGAAAACCTGTGACAATCTAACATTTTCAGGTAGTGAAATATTTTCTCGTATAATATTTTGAAACTTATTTTTGTGTTGGTTGACGAACTCACAATTTACGGATTTAAATTTGGGCTTACGTGCATAATTTGGCGTCTTTTACGACTAAACCGGAAACCTTAGGATTACGTATTTACGTTTTTGAACTCCGTTTTTGATGAGACAATTTTTATTGGATTCGTTTTGTGACGGTGATTCATAATTTATAAAAACTTTTTTTGTAAAACGACCCGAGGGCACGCAAATCGAGAAAACTAGAATCGAGAAATACCCGTAAACTGAGATGGGACAAAACACATTGTCCCACCCCACTAGCTTAATGGGACAGCTAACTTGACACCACAACATCAAGGTGGCATCAAGTTTAACTTACACATTACAAGTGTAAGCTAGCTTACACCTTAAGCTTTTACCATACCACTTAACACAAAAACTAGCTACTTGTTTTCATTCCATCTTTCTCACATGCAAAACCAACATCAAACTCTCTCAACTCTCCCCCTCTTTCCGTCCCAAATAAACCAACAAACACCCCATTTGATCTCTTCTAGCCATAAACCACATGTTTACTAGCTCTATTAAGGAGTATTCTTGAAGCCTTGCTCATTTGGTGGCCATATTAACATCTTTGGAGGTGATTTGCTTGTGTCCTAGGGCTGATTTTCCAACCTATGTTCTTGATATTTGATGGTCTTGGAGATACTTGTTGTGTTCATCAAGTTCTTGTCTTCCTAAAACAAGAAATCCACTTGGATTGGTAAAGAAGATCATCCTCTCCATTTTTCTCTTGTTATTTTGTAAATAACAAATGTATTTTCTTTCATTTTGTATATGTATATGATGTATATATGATGATAAAAATGTTGTGTGGGGATCAAGTGTTGATAAATATGCTTAAAAATGATGATAACTATAAGAAATGAAGCTAAAATCTTGATTATTTAGTTGGATGTATAAAAACAGTAGATAACTAAAAGATGAACTGATAAAATTTCATGGTTTGATCCATTTACAGTAAGTAGAAGATGTTATACACATGTGAGAGTTGGCCATGCAATGGAATCAAAATAATGAGTGAGATATGATCAAAACAAGTTAGGTGGTATAATCTGAATAAGCAGTTTTGTAGGGACTGTTAAGGCAAGTTAAACTCAAAATGGGCAGTAGCTATAACTAAATAAATGTAGCACATATTATGAAGATCATGCCATCTAAAAATGAGCTTCTAATTCATTATAGAACTCTAGATATGTTAAAAATGGTGAACATGAAGTTAAAAATCAGATTTTTGGAAATAATGTTTATTATTATTATATAAGCACTCACATTATAATGTATAAAATGTAAAAATATAAACCCACTAACTTATAAAACTTATTTATATAAATGTATAAAAGGTTAATTAAATGGGTAAATTATATAAATGGTGGTGAAATAATATTTATAAGTAATAAAAACTATAAACTTGATTTTTACGACTTTTTCGGCTATTGCCGTAAAATTAACGTTTTTCGCCAAATAAAACTTAGACGACCAAACCCGTCTAATGTAAAGTTTATAAAAGTCATATACTGATGTATAAGTAACTAATACAAGTAAAAACCGATAAAACCCTAACTATAAGAAATACGGACATTTACGAGCTAACTAAACATATTGGACTAATAATTGGACTAAATAAGATAAATACTTGTAAAAAAGAACTTATTGGACTTAACCCATTTGGGCCCAACATGAAAAGTATATATACTGATAATATAGGTATAAAAGGGATAAAAACAAGTTAAAGAACTTATAAAAGACTTAATGGACTTAAAATAGGTAAATAGGTAAAACTAGTGAACTAGTAAAACGTTACCAAGACGTAAACGCTAAAATGAGTAAACAAGGATGTATAAATCCACTTGATCATCATCATATGTACAAAATCATCATATGTATATTGTTATTTTGATAAAAGTCATTGGACCGAGTCTAAGACCGATTATTATTTATATAGGTTTCCGTGACCGAAGCACGCCCGTAGCCGATAATCCGCCTTTCATTAACAGTGTGAGTTCATAGCCTCGCACTCTTTTAAATGTTTTATAAAATGATTTGTAAACCCGCGAGGGAGATAACATGCTAGATTTTTATAAATAGAACACAAGTAGTCCCGATTGTATGCTAAATGATATGGACCCGAATGATGCTATGACCCTATATTCGAGACTAAAAGGATTATTAGTAGTTAGGTTATGTCACTTAAAGTCCCATTAGCATGAATTGTGAACTACCGGGATTTGGTAGACGCTTATGCATTTGATAGTACTATTTGGGTACGATCACCCCAGTTCGCGCCTTGACGGTTGATCCCCGTCGTACCACATTGATTGGTAAGCGAATTTATGTATGAGAAGATTCCATAGCGTGATTTTTGTGACGACAAGATAACTTAGATGGGCAAATTGTTTGTCGGGTTCGCGGCCCGTTGTTTTCATAGTAAGGTAACAATGTCATGCGGCTAATAATAATCCTACAACCTATACAACATATGCTATAAAACATAAATAATAAATGATAACGACGCTATTAACGACAAATATATTACCTATCATGGTAATATAGAGACTACAGTCTCATGGACGGTTTAAGATGTATGCTTGATATATATTGGCTGACTAGCAATATGAGGACTTACTTCTGATATTATACTTGTGTTCTGATTTTAAATGATTGTAAATGATTGTTTTATATAACGGTTTTCATTAAACTCTATGAATTCACTCGGCATTCGCTGATATGATTTTTGCATGTTTTTATCTCATGTGCTTGAAGGTAATCCGGATGGAGATCGACTCTTATGGCCCACACTTAATATTAAAAATGTTCATTAGATCTATGTTTTGTAAACTTAATGACCTGTATAATTTGGGACCTGTTGTACACTATTAAAACTTTTTATCGAATGAATGTTTGTTAAACCTTGTACAACCATTTTTATGTGTTGTCTATGATTGGAGTTATTGTGCTATCCCGTAACACTCTGAAAGACCCTTCCGCTGTACCGATACGAAAAATGAGAGTGTTACAGAAGGACAATCAGTGTATGAGTGAGGACCGCCGCATGTCTCACAAGAAATTGCTACAGATTTAACTTGTTGTTGTTGGTTTGTAGCGATGAGCAAGATATTTTTGTTCATTTCAGCCATCATGCGGGTGAATTCGGTCATATCGGGGTTTGCTGAAGTAGAATAAACATTGACTCTCGGGTTGTTCCTTGAAGAAGCGGAGGAATCCCAATTTTTGTGATGAGTAGTCATGTTCTCAATAAGCTCTCTACACTCCTCGGGTCTTCTTTTCATAAATGTGCCACCGGCGGCTGCATTAATCGTATCACGATCACGAAAAGTCAAACCGTTGTAGAATGTATCAATTAAGGTAACGGGGAGCATGTTGTGGTTTGGACATCGATCGATCAAAACATTATATCTTTCCCAAGCATCAAAGAGAGATTCATCGGGTTCTTGCATGAAACCACTGATTTGATTTCGAAGGCTCGTGACAATGGATGGTGGAAAGTAGCGCGACAAAATCGGTGAGTCATGTCGTCCCAAGTATGAATTAAATTTTTTGGAAGACGATCAAACCATTTTTCGGCATGGTGGGATAAAGTATGTGGAAAGAGTTGAAGGCGAAGGACATCCATAGTAACACCGGGCAACTTCATGCTTTGAGTAATAGTAATGAATTTGTCGAGGTGCTTGTTGGCATCATCATCAGGCAATCCGTGAAATGGATTAGTTTGCACTTGTTGGATCATGTGATGCTTCAACGAAAACTCCGGAGCCGTGATTTGCATCGGCGCAATCGGTCCTCCTCGTCCATACATAGTTGGTTGACAAAGCTCCTCCATTGTCCGAAGATCGGGCTGTGGAAGAACATTGTTGTTTTTATTGTTGAGGTGCGGTGGATTATTGTTGTTGTTCACACCTGCCATAGCTAAATCTTCACGAGTCTCGGGCTCTGGATAAGTTGAAGATCTAGTACGCATACACCTGCAAAAGCAAAATAAAAAGATACCAAAACAATAGACAATATATATACACTATAAAAATAAAAATAAAATCTTTTTGGATTTTTGAAAATTTTTGAGCAAGAAAAATAACGTTCACGAATGAACGGATCCCAAAAAGCAACGCGTCTCTCACAGAAAACCGTTAATCTTTACGAAAAGAGTCGGCAGCGGCGCCATTTGATAACTAGATTTTAGTTATAAAAAATTGTTCGTTGAAGTGGTCTAATCGAATTGATTACTGGTTTAGAGTGCGACTCAGTCGTCTTTTGGTGGAAAACAAAGATTTGTCGTTGTAGTAAAGTAAATTTGCAAAACTTTTAAAAGTAAATGGCGGTTAATTAAATCTAAGACTAATTAAAATGTAAATGGTGCAATATTAAAACTTTAAAAGTAAATTAATTAAAAGACTCAAAATTAAAGCGTGACGAAAACTTAAATTTGACAAAGTATTAAAAATGTAACTTAAAAATCAAACAAAGCAAAATATAATTCCAAGCCCAAACCATTGGAATGTTACTCAGATCGGAATGCTGTCACCACACCCATCGGAATCCAGATCGGAATGTGCCATCGGAATCAACCTACCGGAATAATTGAAAATGCTATCTATCAGAATAACAAAATTGTAATATATCGGAATGTTGATCGTAAAAAGCTATCGGAATGACACTTCAGATCGGAATGTTGCTCATAAAATTTGGGCAACACTTCGACTTAAAATACCTCAAGAGCCGTCGGAATGTGCGATCGCAATACCGGATCGGAATGAGGGTGTTGTTACTCTAGATCGCAAAGTCCTGTCGCAATGTGAAACCCTCTCCCAATACTGTCACTATCAGAATGTGGAGAAAACAAGCTATCGGAATGTGATAACCCTTCTTTCCGATGGAGGAACAAATTCGCAATAAGCAAAAGTACAATAAGCTATGACTAATAAGCTCAATTCAAAGTCTTGAAATAAATGGAAATAAAATAAGACAATAAGCAACAAAGTTAAAACCTTTCGAAATATAAAAGACGAAACTTAGTAAAATGGATTTTAAAAAAATAAAACTTTTAAGAAAACCTTGAAAACAATTAAGCTAAATACCAAATAAGCAAATAAGATTGTCAAACTTATAGCTTATTTCATATGCAAGCTTAGAGGGAAAAGAAAAGACAAAACTTTTAATCAAATAAGCAAAGAGATTAAGCAAATTCTTGCCTAATCTGAAATTGAAATGAAACAAAAACAAGAGAAAAGTAGAATGAGAATGATAAAATAAAGCTTGATCAAAGGTAAATAAAGATTAAACAACAAAATTAAGAACACTTACTTGGAATTAAAGGAATTAAGGTGCAAGACAAGTATTTAAAATGACAATCATTTAAAATGACATGAAAATAAAGTGCAAGAAATGAAAATGGTGGAAAGCTATTTGTCAAGTAGCCAACCACTTGAAATGAAATGAAATGGATGTTATTTATAGGAGATTAGGGAGGTTAAGCATGTGTTGCTTCCTTCTTTCTTCTTTCTTTCTCGTCTTTCGTCTTCTTAATTCTTCGCCTTTTTCGACTTTGTCTTGGGATTATTTGAACTCGTCTTATAACTTCTTCATTAATTAGACTTGAGTTCCTCGGCTTTATTAAACTTCCGTCTTTAGACTTGTTCTTCGATAAATCTTCAAAATAGGCCTTTGACTTCCGTTCTTTTTGCACTCTTGATCTCTTGACTTCGTCTTTTGTCTTTTTCTTCGATAAAAGCCCGTGAAAGCCCGTGTTTTCTACCCTTTTCACATTTTCGTCCTAAATCACAACAAAAACACAAACCACGCATAATTCCGACATTTACGACATAAAATATACGTTTTGGTTTGGTTATTATTGTAGTTAAGTGGTGAAAGGAAGGGTGTTTTCACACCTATCACGGCTTAAAAACTAGAAACTTCCCTTATAAATTCTAAACATACAACCTTTTATTATTAATTAAAAAAGAAATCGTGGAAAGTTAGACTTAAACTGTTTGAGGTCAACCCAACCTAAACCGTCAAAGAAATAACCATTTGACATGTTACCGAACCAGTCCGACCTGCCCATTTACCATCATTAGTTTACATGTGCATACCTTGAAACATGAAAGTATAATCTATAACTACATTAGCTTCTTGACCTTCTGTTGCAGCAGCCTGAATAGCAACAAAACGCTGAAACATATTAGAAAATTTTCGTCATAAACTATATGAAATGCTTGATATAGATGATTTATTACTTTCATGAAGATATCAAGATCAGGATGGGGCTTAATAGTTGCATCTCTTTCCCTTTTAGAAAACTCTGCTGCAAAAAATATTATATAAGTTCTGTTAAACATCACTCTATAGAACTTTAAAAAGAATAACGAGACTGAAATAAATCATAAACTAACCATAACGTGTTCCAACCCCTTGACACCTTGCAGAAAAAGTCAATGTTTCTCTGACAGTCATTTCTCCGATATGGACATCATTTTGACTAATGTACGCTGAAGTTTTTTCGGACACAAATTTATGTAACTCATGCATGACCATTATAGGTTCTTACCTGAGCACTACATTCACACACAAAAATATACTACGGAGTATATAAATAAATAATGTAAAAACCTACATGGCAAAGAGATGAATACATGATCAATAGATTAATTGAATCATATTATAAGAGATCCTTTGTTCAACCTTGAGTCCTTAGCAAGTGTCCCTGAAAGTTTTATGGACTTATATTTAAATAGTCGTGTGTTAGGATCGAACTCGGGATTACGGGATTGCACACATTACGTAAAGGGTTAATTTTATTTATTAAATATATTTTATATATTTATTAAATTAAACCGAAGCTTAACTAACGACTGTTAATAATTAAAGGTTAAGTATAAACGATCGTCATGGAATTAAATAGAAGAGAAAAAAGGAAACGGGAAAGTTCCAGAAGACCCCATGGGTGGGCTTCCACCGCCGGTTATACAAGGCCCAATGGGGGATTTTGTTTCATAATTTGTTTATTACTTGGAGAATAAGATTTGCTAGCCTATATAAACAATCCTTAGTCTTCATAAATTTACATCCCATCGGCCATTCTCTTTTCTTTCTCTCTTCCTGCGACTAAAACCAAAGGCAAACACCCTCTTTAGGGTTCCTTTTAACCTTTGGTTTTGATTTCTTTGTTTGATCAAACTCCAAAGGAAAAACACCTTTTTTAGGGTTCCTTTTATCCTTTGTTTTTTGGTTTAGCAATAATCTAGTCCTAGCCCCTCTCTAGGGTTGTTGGATAGATATTCCACAAGCGTAGAAGCTTGGTTTACACGTGCTAGAATCGCGGTTAGCTCGTTGTATTACGTGTGTACAAGAACGTAATGTAGTCTTACTTTATACTACATCTTGGTAATGTTCGTCATAAAACCTAATTGGTGATTCGTTGATGATCTTGTGGATCTTCAATAGGATAAAGGTATGTAACCCTAATTCGATTAATTATAATTGTGTTATTATTATGATCTTGTTAAATCGCTTCCGCTATGTGTGCTTTGATCCATATTAGGGGTTTTAATAATTGTTATGAACTTCATAAACCTTTAGTGGCATCGAGATCCGTTTTAACATGTTATAATTATCGAGATCTAAAGATTTTTTTTTAACTAATAATTGTTTTGAGTTAAAACTACATGTTTTTTTTAGGTTTTCATAAAAATTAGGGTTTTGTTTTAAAAAAAAAAATAGGGTTTGCTGTTTTTTTATATATAAAAAAAGTTTTTTTTGAAACCTTAAAATTGCATGTTTTGATCTTTAGATAAGTACATGATTAATTTTTATGTCATGTATTTAAGGTTACGATCCGTAGTGATTTAATTAATTTGTTAAGTGATTTGGGTGGAACTTTGATGAATTCCATGATTAATTGTTATGTTATGTGAATTAATGTTTCGATCCATAAAGATTTAATTGTTAAGTTATGTGGGAGATCCGTGATGAACATGCATGTTTTTCATGGATCATATGATTTATGTGGTAATTGTTAAGTGTTTTGCTACATGCATTATTTGATTCAATAAATCTAAAATTAGGGAAAACTTTTATATAAATATAAAAACCTAGATTTGATATTTTTTTATTGAATAAAAATCGTATGCATGTGGCTATTTGATTTATTTATTGCACATATAAATTGTTATTATGTGTTTATGATTTAGTTGTTTTTTGTACCTACTTGTTTTCATACGTTTTATATTGATTGTATGTTGTAAACAAGGGTAATTTTTCCAAGAAAAATTATTATGGACTAAATCATATTAAAATTAATGAATTGTTTTGAGATCTAATTGACATATGATTTGCGTTAATTGGAATTGGAATAATAACTTAACGGCCTACTCAACTTTGACAAAGTATAAAGTGGGTATAACGCACTGCTGGTCATGAACCCGGTTAAGGAATGAGGTGTTATGCTTCAGCACTGACCAAATTACCGGCTTGCCTGTGCGTCAAAGTTTAAATTACCTACGGTTATTATTTACATAATTCCTTAAGGTTGATTTAACCGCAAATTCACATCTGAAACACAATGAATAAGGTTATTGCTTTGTGCTCTATCCGAGTTGTAGGAGACGTACGTTGTGAATAGTTGTGGGTAAAATCTTTAATTGGTTTAACCAATACCTCAACTTGCAATATATATGGCGAAAATTTAGTCTCACCAAAAAGTTTACTAAAAGTTTTTATTAAACTAATGCTATGAGATGTATGCATGCTTTTCCATGCATGATTATAACATCAAAATTTATACCCTAAATTTGAAGTCATATGCCATCTAATTGACGAACACTTGAAGTTACAATTGTCGTCATATGAGATTTTGGACGATGTTGTAATGGAGAGAAAAATTCATGACTGAATAAGATTGCACATGAAGGTTTTACGTTCTTTAGATTAGTCGACTTAATTGAGTTACTCAGTAAGATCTGGAAACTTAAGGCATAAAGAAGGGATGAAACATGTTTACAATGCAAAATGAATTTTGGCAATGTAAATCCCTTAAATATCTAGAAATTGCAAATTTGTTTGTCAATTATTGTTCGACAAGTTACGATCTTGAATACTTTCATTGCTAGCAGATCAACTGATGTGATGAAATTATGTCATTTTGGATTCTATTTTTCAAGGAAAATACTATGGTTATTATTACCGGGGTAATTTTATTTTCTTGAATGGTATTATCGAAAATACTAAAATTGAATTTTGTAAATTCTTTTACAAATGTATTAATGCAACGTTACACCGTAAACGTGGTTTATTCATTTATTGATCTAAAACCATATGGTTGAGGATAGAGTCAATTTAAAAGATAAACCTAAACTCTTTTCCATGAGTGAAGAAGGAGTAATAAGGATTTAGAAATGTCTAATTCAAAATACATAACTCATAGCAAACTTTAATAGTTAAGAAAAGTGAGTCTTCTGAGTTATTAAAAGTTACCGTTAATTAGTTATAAGGCAAACTAGCATATTTGTCTAGTAATTATGCTTTGACCATTTCTAGGCACTACATACCATTGTGGGGTTGGTAGACCTATTAAGGAAGAAATTGCATGTCAAGTCGTTCAAGTTAAAAAGCATTTGATGGATAAGTCATCATTTACGAAGTAGAGTACAATCTTAAACACTATAAGTAATTGTTACGAATTTGTTTTTCAAAAGTGTAAGAAAGTAAACACAACACTAATTATTTTCACCGATTATGAAACATTTTCAATGTTGTCAAGTTCAGTGGGAGAATTGTGTTGTATTACCGATTTTGAGTCTATTAAAACATTCTCTAATTCAGTGGGAGTTACAAGCCTTGCTGTCTTAGTAATAACCCATATTATCTTTAGTATGTTCTAAGATAATTTCTTTCGAATTGTTGACACTAATATCTTCAAAGATAGTTATGTACTGATTCTTGTTGATTAAGTGATTCTACATCTACTTGTAAAAAGCTAATATATGTGGCACAATCGTATTTTGTATAGACGAACGTTAGACGTGATGTTTATCTTATATATGAGGTTGTTCCATGCACAAGTGGGAGAAATGAACATTGTGTGCAAGAAACAACTCATAAAGATAATATTCTCTTATCTTTAAGATAAGAGACTAACAATCTAATTAATATTTAAATCATGTGTCAATATGATTAAAAGACTACTTAAAAGTATATATATCATTCACATTAAGAAACACTTGTTGTTTTGATTTAGTCATGTAAGAGCTTGGACTAAATTGTAAACACAAGGGTAAAATATCCACATGTCGTAAGATCGGGTGTGGAATGTTTTGTAGTTTCCTTAAATGGACAAATTCCTGGAATGACATAAGATACATAGAGTAATCTTATAGTACTAATGAAACCTAGTGGTGTTCATATAGTAGTATATTAGTGAATTAACTTGAAAAGATTAATGAAACCTAGTGGTGTTCATGATTTACTTTAGTTATACATGTTTATGATTTATTGTATAAAGTCACAAACATAAAGTCTTGGAAGACATATAATATAAAGTAAGACGTTAATGTATTGTCTCTATTTCACTAAAGACATATACATGTAACGTGTAATGGACTTATAACTTTTATGAAGTGACTTTGTGTTAGAAGTACTTGAGTTATAAGGCATGCAAAATGGTTAGGAAATCTATTATACCATTAAAGTGATTTAGTTGGTATATAGGTAAATCGAAAGATATATATTTATCTTAATATTGTTAAGATTGGCTTACAATATTTCCCTAAATGAAATACAACATTATGATGGTATGTTCAATAGGAGAATCAAGCTCTCAATTTGATGGTGATGATTGATTCAAGATAACTATATCTTCTTTTCTTCCAAAAGATATCAAGGTTAGAAAGTTGAGTATGACTTGAGCTAAGAAGATTAATAAGATACCATTATATATGGAATGTGATGAATCACGTTATATCTTAAATGGAGTTCGGATTTTTCTAAACTACTTATGAAGTGGATTGTTTAGAAAATAAAGAGTATGGAACTACCATTGTGTTTTGTAATGTCCCATATAGATATCGTTGGAGTGTTGATCTATTTGCTATGATTAAATTTAAGTTATTAAAAGCAAGTGGGAGTTTTGATCTTGAAAGATAAAATTACAAGATACATAATCTTCAGAAATACACTAGTAATTATCATAAGGTAGGCGTGTAAATGCTAACCCTCAAGATAAAGGAATTTAAGTCATAGGTCCGCAAGGATATCTTGGATATGCGATTAATATGCTGAGAAATATGAGTTACAAATTAATCGTTATGATTTGTTGCCAAATATTGAATTGGGTAAATTACTCATACTATGAACGTTATAGACGTTGTCCAATAAGATAATCAATTGTAGATTTGTTTTATCCTAAATAGTTTGACTAGAAATTGGAGATGAGTTTCGTCAAAGGAAGAAAAACACCAATTGTGGTGGTTTAATCTTTGTGTCGAAGTTATACGGACAAAATTGTACACATATTTAATGTATGTATTATGAATAGATTATTAATCACACTTAAGTAATTAATTGTGATTGAGTATTCTTTCCTAAACACATTAAATGTATAAAGATTTTGATGGTCATATTTTAATTGACAAATTTGGATATGTATGAACTATTTCTTGAATGACTACTTGAGCAAGGACTTAAGTAATCGAAATGAGTTTATTACTTCAAAATAAATCTTTGGAAAAGTACAAAATGCAATGATCCATGAATGGATAAAAGCATGCATCTATGAGATTATTCTTATGTTTAATTTGAAATCCAAGATTGGATTTAAATTTGAAAAAGATGATTGCTGAGTATTTCTAAAAGCTAGTGGGAGTATTATGGTTATTTTCTTAAATTATATGTGTCAAATAGACATGTAAGAAAGTAAGTTTTCATTCAAATTAAATGTTGATTTGGTTTACATTTGAGATGAAACTTTGCTTTGGAGATTTAGAAAATAAGATATGCATAACCTTAGAACAAATAAATTTATTTATTTATACGGTGGAAATACAACGTAATATGCCATGTAGTAAGTTTACATAGATATTTAGGACATGAAGAAATATAAATCTGGTTTGAGAAATTTTCATGTGTGTCGTGTTGTATTTATATCATGCTTAAAATGCATGATGATTTGAATATATTGATCTATTTTAAAAGTTATTAAATAACTTGTGTAATAAATATTCTGAAGGAATATGTTTAGAAATAGAATAAAATCCTAAATCATGGATCGGCTTCCATATTCTATGGATGAGTAATTTGTCAATAGTTGCGCAAATTATCATAGCCAACAAACTTGGAGGTTTGGTTGGAATCAAACATTACATAATAGATATTAAAGGTAACGTATTCATATCTTTTATGACAAGTTGTAAAACTTGAAAAGATATAATTGAGGTAACACTCAATATTAGTCATGGGATCTTTGGAGATGACATGTTCATTAAAGTTGCATCATACATTAAAGAATTAGAATACTTTGAACTTCAAATGTGTTTTGGAAGTTTAGAAAATTGGTGATCAAGGATGTTTCACAATTTTGATACTATGTGGCAATATCAAACTATTTGAATGCACATGTACAAGAATTTCAATTAATTGAATTCTTGAAGAAAGTATTCTCAAAATTTCAATAGGTCAAGATTGATTATTTTATGCTTTGCCAAACAAGTGCGAGTGTCATTGTTAGAGGCATAATGCATCGACCATGTTTTCATGCATTGATCAATTTAGTATTTGGATAAAGGATGTTAAGACATCATTATTTAACAAAATAAAGATTGGGTTTCGTTTATTCTTGTTATCTAATTTTGTATCCTATTTTACATGTTTTAATCCATGAATATTATGATATTTCTAAATGTTCGTTGTCGATTAATAATATCGGAATGTTATTAAACTAAGACAATTCAAAATAGTGACAGAGTATACTTGAAAGTATATTGGTCAATTTTGGATGATATTTGATGAATAAAGTATTGGACTTATCCCAACTATATGATTTTACTTTTTGGATCTTTGTCATCAAGTAAATCATAAATAGTTATCCTTAGACCTGAGATACAAGGAAACTGTCGTGGATCTAGTGCATTTCTGTGAAATAATCTAACGCTAAACGTAACTGGTAGCTATAAGGGTTATTTTCAGAAGTGTTGCAAAATTCATAAGTTTTGCTTGTAGTCAATATGGGATTTGTTTCCTTCAAATTATTTTTGAAGTATAATACAGCTGGGCCCCTCGGGGAAGTAGTAAGATATTTGTGCGGCCGCACCCAAATTTGTTTTGGTGATCTTGCTATATCTGTAAACGAGAAACATAACGGTTAATGTAAGGAATGACTGAGATCCATATCCTATTAACGTTGTATTTGAAATGAAAGGATAATAATAATGATAGTAGATCATTAAAAGGTTTTATCCAAGAGACCTTACTCGAGATCAGATTAGGGCATTGTCGTGTAACTAGACGCTAACCAATGTGATCATGATATTTTGAAATATGTCCAAGTGGGAGCTGAAAGTTTTATGGACTTATATTTAAATAGTCGTGTGTTAGGATCGAACTCGGGATTACGGGATTGCACACATTACGTAAAGGGTTAATTTTATTTATTAAATATATTTTATATATTTATTAAATTAAACCGAAGCTTAACTAACGATCGTTAATAATTAAAAGTTAAGTATAAACAATCGTTATGGAATTAAAAAGAAGAGAAAAGAAGGAAACGGGAAAGTTCCAGAAGACCCCATGGGTGGGCTTCCACCGCCGGTTATACAAGGCCCAATGGGGGATTTTGTTTCCTAATATGTTTATTACTTGGAGAATAAGATTTGCTAGCCTATATAAACAATCCTTAGCCTTCATAAATTTCCATCCCATTCTCTTTTCTTTCTCTCTTCCTGCGACTAAAACCAAAGGCAAACACCCTCTTTAGGGTTCCTTTTAACCTTTGGTTTTGATTTCTTTGTTTGATCAAACTCCAAAGGAAAAACACCTTTTTTAGGGTTCCTTTTATCCTTTGTTTTTTGGTTTAGCAATAATCTAGTCCTAGCCCCTCTCTAGGGTTGTTGGATAGATATTCCACAAGCGTAGAAGCTCAGTTTACACGTGCTAGAATCACGGTTAGCTCGTTGTATTACGTGTGTACAAGAACGTAATGTAGTCTTACTTTAGACTACATCTTGGTAATGTTCGTCATAAACCCTAATTGGTGATTCGTTGATGATCTTGTGGATCTTCACTAGGATAAAGATATGTAACCCTAATTCGATTAATTATAATTATGTTATTATTATGATCTTATTAAATCGCTTCCGCTATGTGTGCTTTGATCCATATTAGGCTTTTTAATAATTGTTATGAACTTCATAAACCTTCAGTCCCAGCCATAGACAATAGAAGTGACGTCTTCCCGGAACTTGGAGGACCCAAGAGTAGCGTCATTCTACAAACGTTACAATACGAAGAATCACTACCAATAATGACCTTAGTTACTTTTAAAGATGAAAAACAAGAGGTCTATAACTCTATATGTTCAGTGTTGCTTGGATAAACTCTTATATCGTGTATTGCACTAATCAACAGGTGTAGTTAACTAATTGCAACGCTGCAGCCTGTTTCTTGTGCGGCTGATATTTGATGGTCGTCACAGCTTTCTTGAGGTTAAAAATCAAGTCTTTTTTAGCTTAATATCTACTGTTTTGAAACTTTGTTTGGTACTTTTAGCATTACGCTAGTGTTCAGATACAATAAATTGGGTTAGTAATTGAAAACCACTAGACATGTAAGTTATAGAGTTATTACGCAAATAAGAATTATGATATATCTGGATAAGGGATCTCTCTTCAACTATCTACCAAAGTTATAGAGTTATGAGGAAAATGAGTATTATGACGTTAAAGAAGCATTATCTTTGTTACTGGGAGTTGGTGTTTTACAATCTCGACATAAGCTAGTTGTGACACCGTGCATGTTCAGACTCTCAATGTAAGTGCGAAACGGACAAGTGGAGTAAGGGGCAAAAGTTCTACAAAAGTTTAATGGGGTTGGTTTGGATTGGATTCTGAAAACAGTTGACCTACAAATATCATAAAAGATCAAAAGCTAAGCTAGTGATTATGAGACATGTTTCTACCTACAAGCAGGTTCTACCATGACTTTGGATACAATGAAAAAATACCTAGGTTACTAAAATGTGTGTTGGATTACACTCATAAAATAGTAGTAGCAATGGTAATCTCAAACAGCAGGTAGGTTGAGTCAGAATTAACCAAGAAAAAAATAAATATACAAACTTATCAAGCAAACAACCAAATAAATGAAGACAACATAATTATAAGTTAAGACGCATATTGAGAAACATAAAGTTCAAATGGACAATAATTTCAAAGCATAAGGTTCAACTACAACCATGCCAAGCTCGCACACAATCTACTTGTCGTCCTCGCCCTCTTCTTTCTCTTCTTTTTCTTCATTCTCAACATAATTATAAATTGAGACGCATATTGAGAAACATAAAGTTCAAATGGACAACAATTTCAAAACATAAAGTTCAACTACAACCATGCCAAGCCCACACACCATCTACTTATCGTCCTCGCCCTCTTCTTTCTCCTCTTCTTCTTCTTAATTCTCTTGGACTTCATCTGCTTTCGCTCCCTCTTCTTTCTCCTCTTCGTCTTCACCTTCCCTTCTAGATCCACAAAACAGAAACACCCGTGTGAATTTTTTAGCTGGAGTGCGTAGTCTAGTGAACCTTCCATCTCTTTCAACAACAAACATTACAAGGCTAGCTCTAGTAAAGGTAAAAAAAACCCATTTTAGATCTCTTTTACAGTACTAAATCCAAAACTAAAGTTTTGTCAATCGAGTAGCATAACTAGAGTAGTACTTAACATTTTTCAGATTTATTTTCATATCAAACTTGATTTAAAAAACTAAAAATATACTTTAGCAAAACAATACTTCATTTGGGTCTCAATTGAGTAAACAAAATACTAGTACCTAAAGGTGGCAAATCTTGCCCATTTTGATACATATGGGCACTTTTTGCCCATTTTCAAAAAAGGATGGGGCACCTTTTGCCCATTTTTTATAATGAATGGGCTAAACGGGCACATATGTAAGAAACTAAATGGGCTTAACGGGCGCACTTGTAAAATACAAATTAGTATACTCGAAGAATATTTTTTATTAAATTTTTTATCCCGGTTTTCAAACAAGTATTTTTATTTTTTATTTGTGGGTTTTTATATGTTTTTTTTCCTTTTTTACCTTGCGCCCGTTTAGCCCGCCCGTTTCGCCCGTGCCTGTTTAGCCCGCGCCCATTTAGCCCGCCGCCCGTTTAGCCCGTTACCCGTTTAGCCCGTCGCCCGTGCCCGCCCGCCCATTTTTCCACCTCTACTAGTACCATTTATAAAAAACACCAAAACAATTTAATTTTACAAAATCACATTTGGCGTACCTGAGATTGCTGAACCTAACGGCCACCCCGTTGTTTTGGACATGATGTCATTTCACCTACAAAAATAAACACACATGAAAATATTCATTAACCCACAAATTAATAAATTGGATTTTCAGCCAAATAACAAAAAGAATTTTGAATCCAACAAGTTACCTCTTAAACTCAAGAACATGAACCTTGAAAAACATCCACTCCCATCTGCAGAAATAAACACAAATTAGAACAAAACAAAATGAGGCTTTGAATGCTATTACTTGTTAAAAGAAATAAATGGTCAGTACCTTTGCAACGGGGAAAAGCAGATCTGTGGTGGGGGCAAGTAGATGAAGTCATCTGTGGTACTGGTGGTGGTGGTATAGAAATGTGAGAAGAGTGGTTTACCATGAAGAAAGAAAAAGATAAGTTGTACCTACTACATTTATTTTCTACACGTTTTCATACACAAATTCGTTTTTAGTGACAAACATGTGAGGAAAAAAAATTCTTGTTTTAAATGTTTTACAGCAAGTACAGTATTTGGTTATTTATCAAGTACAGTATTTGGTTTTATTTAGTAGTAACTCGATTACTCGACCGGGTTAATTAAGTGATCAAATCAGTGAACCGATGACTTAATCGAATTGACTCGGTAGTTAGACCTGTATCCGTATCCGGTGACTCGATCAGATTAACCAGGTGATGGATCTCGTGACCCGTTGATTCGACCGGGTTGACCCGGTGAACTTATGACTCAACCCGGTTGACCCGCTTGTAAAACCTGTGACCCACTAACTTAACCAGGTTAACCCGGTGGTTGATCTCGTGAGCTGATGACTTGACCATTGACCCAATAATTGAACTCGTGATCCGATAATATTTAACATTTAAAAAGTCTATACCATAAAATGTTAAAAAAATTCATTTTCAAGAAAAATGAGTAAACCCTTTATACGGAGTATAAATATGGATTCACATTTCGTACTTACTACACTATTTCTGGCGGGTTGTCTGTGTTTCTTGTTTATATTTGAGGTAGCGTGTTTCTTTTCTCATTTTCATACATAAAAACGTTTTTAGTAATACACGCCACGCAAAAAAGATTCTAAAATTTTAAATTCAAACAGTTTTCTCTATGAGAATAGTGATGTCGTATTAACATGATTGGGTTTTCTTCTTGTTTAGTTTTAAAAAGGACAAATTGCATAAAAGTATACTTAACTTATACTCATTTTCAATTTAATGTATTATATTTTTATTTTCCGAATTTAATGTATCAAACTTTTTTTTATTGTAATTGTAGGCAACCAATAAGTTATCAGGTACCTTTCTTCTTCAAAATGTTTTTTCAACGACCTTCAACCGATTATAGACGCGTTCATTTATAGAAATCAGTGCGATTCATAATTTTTTTCAAAAGGCATTATGAATTATAATTAATGTAGTTTTGTTGTGTAGTATTGTGCATCATCGTATGCATCATATCGAGCTGAGCTTTCAACATCAATTCGTTTGCATCTTGATGCTATATTTTTTCTTCAATTTCTTCTACATTGTTTATTTGTTACGTACACGGTACATACGATCTTTTGCGAAATAAGCAAGATACATACACTAAATAGAAGCGGGGCATACGTCAAAATGTAACAAGTGTGCTCCATCAACTAAATTTATGTGTTCAAGCCTAATCAAGACCCGTAATAAAAATGAGGTAGGTATGTTTATAGTTACTAGCCAGGTATTCGCGTGATGCGGCTGCGGGTACCTGTAACATAATTTCGGTGAACAATATTTTATCTTTACGTATTTTAACAACATTTCTGTAATCGAAAATTTAATGTTTATGTAGTTTTATCTAATTGGCTAACCGGGTCGACGGTGACTCTGGTTCTCGGTTGAACCAGTCAATCTGGTTTGATATTAAAAATTGTAAATATATATGTTTTAAATTATTTTGTAAGATGAATATAAAATTGTATATTTGAGTAATGGGGTGTATTAATTATATGTTTATTGTTATTAATTGATTTTGTAAAAATAAGATGTAGTGTCATTTGTTGTTTTGTACAATATGTTATTTTATTTGTAAATTGTGGTAATAAGTGTTTTAATTATAATATTAATTACATTTTAATGATAGTTTTAAATGTAATGTGTTATAAAAGTTCTTATGTTTGTTGTGGTTGTACATAGCCATTAATAGGTTGTATTACTTAATTCTTAGTTTGTACTACTTAAAATTTTTGTATTTATTGAAGAGAGAGATACCAATTTGCTTTATAAGGAGTATAGATAGTGTTTTTTTCCTCATGTCCCACACCCTTTATATTTCGATTAGATTAACCAGGTGATGGATCTCGTGACCCGTTGACTCGACCGGGTTGACTCGATGAACTGATGACTCAACTCGGTTGACCCACTTGTGGAACCCGTGACCCATTAACTTGACCAGTTGACCCGATGAACAATCTCATGGCCTGATAACTTGACCATTGACTCAATGATTGAACTCACAATCCCATAATATTTAACATTTAAAAAGTCTATACCATAAAATGTTTAAAAAAATCATTTTTCATACCTACTACACTATATAATCTGCACGTTTTGTTTGTATTTTTTGTTTATATTTGAGGTAGCGTATTTCTTTTCTTATTTTCATACATCAAAAGGTTTTTAATGATACATGTGAGGCAAAAAGGATTCTAAAACTTTAAATTCAAAACAGTTTTCTCCATCAAAATAGTGCATTAACATGATTGGGTTATTTTCTTGTTTAGTTTTAAAAACAAAAGTATGTTACTTAATGTAGACTTATGGTTGATCACTAGCTTGAGCCCAATCATTTGAATATAACGTCGTCGTCTTGTGACGTGATGATGTGATTAATTAAACTTTGGCAACTTTGCAACGAGACTTTATATTTTAAAATCGAAATTAGCGTAAATGAAATATAGAGTGTCAAAGTAAGGTGTGTGGAATTGGGTCTCATATAAGAGTATATCATCGATACTTGTTTGAAAATCTTTTTACTATTATAGAAAGATTTTTCGATAAACTTTTTACCATGAAGTGAAAGATTTTCGGGCTACACAAATTTTATTATGTCCACAGAACTTCTACAAAATAAGTTTCACAGATGTGGAAAAATATCGTGTACAATAAAAAATATTCCTACTTTTTCATAGTTGTTTTGAATAGACAAAATAATTTTAACATACAATTAAGTGATACTATTTTTTAACTTCTTTTAGTGAACATAGCATACATCTTTAGGCTATACGTTGGATATAGGCCTTGTCGTTAACTCTATTAATATTTTATTAGCTTATAGTTGATATTATTGTGTTAGAGATTTTTCATTGGAGTAAAAGCTTTTTGAAAAAAATTCTTGCCAAAGAGTCATTGTGGATGTGGATGCATGAGCTTGAGCCCAATGTTTTAATGTTTAACGTTAGCACTAACACGAGTTACAGATGTGAATTTGGTAGATATATCACACGCTCTAGTTATAGTTACCGTGGGTTCGTGTTATGGACAAAAAAAGGTACCACATGGTTACTTTTCCTAATGATGACATTACTTTTTTTAGATAAATATTTATATTTTAATCAAATTATTAATAACTAAATATTAACATTTAAATCAAATTTTTTATGAATAAGTGTGTACATGTATTAAAAAACATAGATTAATATGACCTTGCAAAAAAAGAAAGAAAAAGAAAATATCAATATGACTCGACCTATTTTTTTCTGTCACCGGCAGAAAGAAAGAAAAAACTTAAAAACACAGCACTTGGTACAACATGTGGCATAGATAAATGGCGCCGCGGGAGAATCCAAAAGTCTTTTCAATTTTTTTTGTTAGTATTGAAAGTTGAAATAGTTAGAAAAAAACTACGAAAAGTTGTAAACTGGTCTTTGGAGACTTCATTGCATATCATTATAGTTTGTTGCTATAGGTTGTTGGTCGTACTCACCTCCTCATTCAATGTAAGAGAAACATTGATTCTAAATTGAACCGGGTAGGTTTAACAAAGTAAGAACATTGACTTTTTTTCCTTCCTTTTGAGTGATGATGAAAGGGCAAGGACTGGAAAAACAACTCATAGTCGAATACTTATGATCGTATTTGTTGTATAAAGGTCAATTTAGGTAGTGACGTTGCTATCCGAGATGTGAGGAGTCGTGATCCTTACAATATGCTCACATTGCTAAACCAAATAAGCCAAAATACTTGGTGTGTCATAATTTACATTATTTCAAGATTTATATCAAGTTATGTAATGCGTATTCAATTTAAATATAACCTAACTAGAATTGCGTAAGGTATCTTCTGATAAGTAGGATAATTTCATGTTAGTATAGAATGAAAAGTTAGAGGAATGTTACATCCACATAAAGTTTACAAAACTAAATTTAGATGTGTAAGTTAATTAGTAGATGCAAATATGTGAATAAAGAAAAAAGTATGAGAGAGTATACCAATAATATTCATGACACATCATTATGTGAATTTGTATTTGTAAACTTTATGTGGATTTAATATTTCTCGAAAAGTTATTGTTATCAATTCATGATAATGTCTCACCTTCTACCTTTAATAGTGGCACATCAAAATTATATTGAAGTGACTTAGTACATTTTTATAAAATAAATATTTTTATAACATTTAAATGCAGTTTTTACAGCATTTATATGTTGTTAATCAGTTGAGATCACCATAAACACAATATATAGCATAGACCAAATGAAACAATATGGATCATTCATTTATTTTAGATTCAATGGTCAAGATCACACCCACTTTTTACACTTAGGGGCAAAAACGTAAAATATAAATAGAATTTTATGACACAATACTTCATTTTTAGGTTAAAAAAACACACATTAACCGCTGACGCCTCCATCCCCAATTTTTCCGGAGACCTCCAACAACATTACAATCTACCAATCAACCACCACAACTAACCACTATTTTCCAGCGATATATCAACCGCCTTGTGTTCTACCAACAACAACCACAATAACACACATTTTTCCGCGCGAGATCTGTAAACCCTAACTTTTTCCAGCGAGATCTCAACCACTTCAAACCACATTTTTACGGCGAGATCTGCAAAATATGGCTGATGACGACGAAATTCAAGCAGATTCAAGTATCGCTCAATACGAAAAAGATGAAAACCATATGACTAAGAATCAAAACGAAGATTCAAATGTTGAAGCGAATCGCATTCAAACTCCAAGTAAATTATATATGATTCATTCATTATAAAAAAATATTGTCCTCGTGGAAGAATCATATATGATTCATTCATTCTAAAAACAAGTGAATATATGATTCTGTTAAAATAATTATTGGTAAATAAACTGTAATTGGTACAAACTTTAAAGGCAAGTTGGATGAATAATATATGATTCATCAATTATATATGATTCGTGATGAATCATAAATGATTCATGATGAATCATATATGGTTCATGATGAATCATATATGATTCAATCTAAAATAATTTACTAAAACAAAAAACTAAATGTTATTGTTTAACAGTTCCTAGGAGCACGCCAACTTTATTCCCAGATGGCGAGACACCTGGACGAACAATATACTGCGAACCAAATGTGGAAAAGCAGTACCTACCTTTTTTGGGGCAAACTTTTGATACAATGGAGCAATGCGTCGATTTTTATAACACTTACGCTGAAAAGGGAGGGTTTGGAGCTAAGATGACATGCCAAAAGAAAACAAAAAGTGGTTTGGTGAATCCAAAAGAGATAAATAATAACACATTGGACCCTCAAAACAATTATAAGCAAGTTAGAAATACAAGACAGAGAATAGCGGGTTGTCATGCAAGAATTAAGGTTGTTTTGGATAGCTGTATCGGAAAGTATGAAATAGTTAAATTCATTCCGAGACACAACCACACAATGATTCCGGAAAAATTTGAGCATCTTACAAAGAAACAACAAAAGATGACTGAGGCAAAAAAATGTTCGTTGTCAAAGCTTCAACAATGAAACTTGGTGGAACAAAGGCGCACCACTTGTATTCTACGATGAAAGGGGGTTCTCAGTATGTTCATGGCACAAGTGACAATTCTAAGAATCATGTTAGAGATGTTAATGAGGTTATAGGAGAAACTGATGCACATATGCTTATAGAAAAGATTGAAAACAGGAAGTTGTTTGCACCAAACTTTACATTTCAGTATAAGGTTGAAAACAACGTGTTAGTTGCTCTTTTTTGGGCATATGAAGTTGATAAATGCAACTACAACGAGTTTGGTGATGTAATATCATTTGATGCAACATTCAGAACGAACAAGTAAGTTGTTGAATAAATACTTTTTATGTCCTCTATATATGATTCATGATGAATCATATATGATTCATGATAAATCATATATGATTTACTTAATGTTTTTAACAGTAATTGTTCATTTGCAGGTACGGCATAGTTTTGTTCCGTTCACCGCCATAAATAATCAAAGAAAGTCAGTGACAGTCATAGATGCTTATATATGGATACTAACTTCGTTCATAACTGCTCACCCAAAGCCACCTGATATGGTTGTAATAGATCAAGATGGTGCAATGAAGAGAGCAATTGAAGCAGTGTTTACGCAGTCTAAACATAGGTTATGCATGTGGCACATCATTCAAAAAATTCCATCAAAGTTATTGGAATTTCATTAAGATACTTCAATAATGAAAATTTGTATTTTTCTTATAGAATCATGTATGTTTCATTATTAATCATATATGTTTCATCATGAATCATATATGTTTCATCATGAATCATAGATGTTTCATCATGAATCATATATGTTTCATCATGAATCATAGATGTTTCATCATAAATTATGTATGTTTCATCATGAATCATATATGTTTCATCATGAATCATGTATCTAAACATTCACATCTGATTATTTTTACAGATATGTAAAGAAACATATGAAGAAATAAATTTCCTCAAAGAACGTTTCAACAAACTTGTGTGGAATATGTCCATAGAGCCCAAGGGTTTTGAAGAAAGATGGAATAAATTAATTGAAGACTTCAAATTGCAAGAACACAAGTGGATGACGAAGATGTTTACCCTTTGAGAAATGTGGTTACTAGCATACTTTATTGGCTCACCTTTGTTTGGCTTAATGAGAACCACTTCAAGATCCGAGAGTGAAAACACATTTTTCAAATGTTTCACGAATCACGGGTCAATATTACCTAATTTCATGATGTGCTATGAAGCGGCCATGGAAAGGCGAAGGCACAGGCAAGAAGTTTTAGACTTTAAAACATTTGTAGTAGCTTCAAAACCTTATACAAGGTTAAAGGTGGAAACACATGCGACTAACATATATACTAGGACAATATTTTTGCTTATTAAAAAAGAAATATTAGAATCGATTCGGGCTTGTCAAATAGTCGAGTTTAAAATGGAAGAGGGAGTTGAGATGGTTAAGGTTAAAGACACGAGGGCAGGTGCGTACCGTTTATACCAAGGAAGGCAAAGATATGGCTATACAAGAAGACAAGGTAGCAACCTACAAGGTTAGTGAATCGCTTGGAATTTTTTTATAAAAGATGGTAATTGTTGTTACTATTACCAATATAATATATGATTCATCATGAATCATATATGTTTCATGGTGAAACATATATGATTCATGGTGAAACATATATGATTCATCATGAATCATATATGTTTCATCATGAATCATATATGTTTCATCATGAATCATATATGTTTCATCATGAATAATATATGATTCTTTGTAAATCATATATTTTTTTGGTAAATGCACAAGTATTAATTGTGTTTTTAATGTTTCAAAATAAGGTTCTGCGTTATCCAGAAGAAGGTTCAGTTAATTGTACTTGTAGACATTTTAATCAGTATGGTTTTCTGTGTCGACACATATTTTGTGTTTTGAAGAACTGTGATGTTGAAAAGATATTCTAAGGTGTTGGAGAAGGGATTTAATACCACTTGGATTGAGAACAAAGACAAACAGATACAGAGAAAAGGAGCGAAACCATTGAAAGGTTAAGTAATGACACCAACAACATGGTCTACGAATGCTTGTTTTGGTTGAGTAAAGATGAAGCAAAGTTGGCAGAATTTGTGCAAACGTTGGAAAATATTAAGAAGGAAATACAAGTTCGAGTTCCTAAGCCACCTTAGAGAAAACAAGTTATGTGGTTCTAGATATCTGTGCAATTGAAAAGCCGAAAAATAAACCGATCATAGGAAATCCAGAAGGGGCTCGAAAAAAAGGTGGTCTTAAAGGAGAACTGATACAAGAGATTTTGCTATTGTTCAGATATATGTCTCGGAATCTTCTCGAATTGATCACAACTCAAAGTGCAATGATTGTTCTTGGTGACAAATAGGGGGTTTGGTTTTCTATTCTACTAAAAAGGTAAATGGATGAAGTAAATAAAGATTTAAACCAAAAACAGTTAATGAAATAGAACTTGAATTCAAATTTAACAATTAAACGATAAAGGAGTAAAATAACCTCACTGAAAACTTGCTTGATTCGGAATAATGTTGTTGATGTAGAATAACTGAAGAAATGCTCTATTCGGAATAATCAACAAGGATGGTTCATTCGGAATACAAGGTTTATCCGGAATAAAAGCTCCATGCGGAATAAATAGGCTATTCGGAATAAATGGCTTTCCGAAATAAAAAGCTTATCCGGAATAAATGGCTATCCGGAATAAATGGCTATCCGGAATAAATGGTTATCCGAAATAAATGGCTATCCGGAATAAATGGCTATCTGGAATAAATGGCTATCCGGAATAAATGGCTATCCGGAATAAATAGGTGATCCGGAATAAAGGTGTTACTCGGAATAAATGGCTATCCGGAATAAATTTACTACTCGGAATAAATGAGCTACTCGGAATAAATTTGCTACTCGGAATAAATGGGCTATCCGGAATAATAAATATTCCGGATAGAAAAACTCTATGCGGAATAAAAAATGAACAATACTTTACTCGGAATGCTGGGACGAAGAACAGTAAGCAGAAACAAAAACAGGGAAAGACGATTTTGATCTAAATAAGCCAAATAAACAAAAAAGTTTAAACCAAACTAACCAATGATCATCTACTAACCATAAACAACGTATCAAATCATTAAAAACACAAAACCCACTTACTTTTGAAGATCAAAATCAACTAAATAAGAACTTTAAAACTTTGAATCAAAGAACAAGATGAACAAGATGAAATGGAAAGATTATATTGATGATTAAGGTTTAAACAATCAAAGGGAAAGATTAAGAACTTATAAGATTAAAGATTAAATCAAGAAAAATGAAATCACCAAACACCCTAATGGTGTTGGTGATACCTACGAACAAGAAGAAAAAGAGAGAAAACAAAAACTAAAAACTGGTCCAAATGTGTGAAGGGAATCCCTTTATATAGTCCTTGTCTTTGGTTGGTGAGTGGGCTTTCTCCCGTTCTTCTTGTCTTCTCGTCTTTTCAGAAAGTGTACGTTTTCGATTCTGATTCGGGATTTGTCGCCGATTAAATTCAACTCGTCTTTTAATTTCTTCGTTTAATAGACTTGAGTTCTTTCGACATGTGTAAATCTTCCATCTTTGGTCCTTTTCTTAGATAAATCTTCAAATAGGCCCATTGACTTCAAATCTTTTGCATCTCTTGGACAATAGACTTCGTCTTAAGTCTTTTTCTTCGATAAAACCCGTGCAATCCCATGTTTTCTTCAATATTCATCTGGTTGACTCTGAAAACACAATAAACACAAAAACCACGCATAATTCCAAACAAATGATATTAAATACGCGTTTTGGTCTTGTTTTAGCAAGAAATAAGTAGTAAAAGGATGGGTGTTTTCACACCTATCAAATCCCCTACACTTAACCATTGCCATGCCCTCATGCAATGCTTAGTGATAAAGCAATTTTACACTCTTCTCATAATCAATCAACCTTGGCCTTATTAAAATACTATTAAACAAAAATTAAAGTACTAAGAGAAATTAAAACTTTAAAGTAAACAAAAGGATAGAAAACCATTTTTACTTGAAAATAGCTATATGGAAATAACTTGCAAAGAGATCAAAGACTTACATTAGGGCTTTGATGCTGCGAAGATTTATCAACCTCAAGTTTCACGTTCCCTAAACTAAGCTTAAAAACGAGATCATTGTTATTATAAGTTAGCAAATCAAACACTTACACACATGGCTTAATTATATGCTTAAACTCCCTTATTCCTAGGTGTATCTCTTATATTTTATTTTTGTCTTAGAATGATCATGAAGATGTATTTTTGGACTTATTTCGATAGTTTATTTAGGCTGAAAGCAAAGTAGGACGATTTGATCAATAGTTAGCTAAAGGACAAAATCTCTTAAAACTGCTTCTCGGGATATCAAAAAGTTCATATCTTGGCATAACTCGGTTCACGATTTGAGACCTTTCTCGGGCCGATATTTGGCATGTACTTCATACTTCATATCTTGAGAGACGTTCTTGAGATAATGGTCTTCTCTTCGTAATAGAGTTTCTTCACTTGGAGACTTTTGAGGGGTACTCCAACTTTGTTGACCACGACTTCATCATTATTTCTTCAATCGTTATTTGGGACTTTGAGATACAACGATCCGCCTCCTTTTCGGACTTGGATCTATTTATCCTCATACCTTGTTAGGGTCTTTTCGGATAGACTTCTCCATGATCTTTACGGGAGTTGATTGCTTTTCGTCTTGAGTCTTGATCCTTCATATTGATTTTGGGAATAATGATTTTCACATCACCTTGGATCTTTAGCAATAAGATTGAATCCTCATGCCTTGTTAGGGCCTTTTCGGACTCGCCAATCTTCGCGCCCCGCTTCATAAGTTATGCCTTGGCTATGAACTCTTATCATTACCGAGCAACTTTTAAACGATCTTGGGCTAGAAGCTAAGTAACTTTTAAAATCGTACGACCTTACTTATTGCAGATAAATTATTAGCAAGTGATGGGAGAATAGGCAAATAATTACACCAAGTGAGCTTGTGCAAGAATGCCGACTTATAATTGACTCTATCATTTCTCGTTCTCCACAATTTAAAATCTCAAGTAATGAGACTCGTGGATGCGTAGCCTAATAAACCAATTAAGGTCTACATGGTTAAGGATACTAGCTAGAATAAACTTGGATAAGTCTATTCGGGTTGAGTCAAAATAATCGCAACGGGCCTAATATGTCAAAGACTTCAAAACTAGCTACACCACTTTATGAATATTTTTGACTTTATTGCGGGATATATACATATGAAAGCAACGATAAAAATTTAAAAATTATGACTAAATGGCAAAAGTTAATTAAAAATTTGAAAAATGTTGAAAAGATGATTTTCCGGTTAAATGAAGGCATTTTAATGGAAAAGTCCACTTAAAACTTCGATAGAAGTCCCCCCTACACTTAAGATAAACATTGTCCTCAATGTTTAAGCATGTGGGAAAAGTCTCCCCTACACTTATGACATTGTGCACGTTGGTTAAATCAAGTTTAGGAAGAGACGACTAAAGTGATCAATTTCAAATGTGAGTATGAAGAAAATTGAATCACGATAGTTGAGAGATAGAACCGGATTTCGGATAACACGGGAGCACGGTTCTTCAAAGATTTCAAAAGTGCATTCATCCCTGTAATCACATCACGACACAAACACAAACACCGATAGAGGTCCCCATACACTTAGGAGGTTAAAACGGAAAAGGATAGATACTCAGGTTGCCTCCCGAGGAGCGCTTGTTTTTGATAACCGAGTCATGAGCCTGACTCGACCCAAAATTAGTTCATGGGAAACGTGGTGAGGGATGGAATCATCAAATGAGAGATGTCCTCACCAAAGTACAACTTCACTCGTTGGCCATTCACCTTAAAATTAGGTCCATTAGGTTGAGCGATCTCGAGAGTACCATATGGAAAAATTTGGGCAATGGTGAATGGGCCGGACCAACGAGATTTCAGCTTGCCCGAAAATATTTTCAACCGAGAGTTAAAGAGTAAATCTTTGTCTCCAACTTGGAACTCTCGGTTCTTAATCTTAGAGTCGTGAATGAGCTTAGTCTTCTCCTTATAGATCAAAGAATTTTCATAAGCCTCATTACGGAGTTCATTCAGCTCATTGAGTTGGATCTTGCATAGGTCACCGGCTTTGTAGATATCGAAATTAGCCCACTTCAAGGCCCAATAAGCCTTGTGCTCCAACTCAATGGGGAGGTGGCATGCTTTCCCGTACACGAGACGATATGGTGTACAACCAATCGGAGTCTTGTATGCGGTACGAAAAGCCTACAAAGCATCATCAAGTTTATCGGCCCATGAGGCACGATGCTCTCCCACGGTTCTTTCTAGAATTCGCTTTAATCCTCGGTTAGAGATTTCAGCCTGGCCATTAGTTTGTGGGTGGTAGGCGGTGGAAAGACGATGATTTACACCATACTTAGCCATGACTCTTGAGAATTGATCATTGCAAAAATGAGTCTCGCGATCACTAATAATGGCACGAGGCACACCGAATCTAGCGAACAACGATTTCAAAAAGTTACAAACCACCCTTGCGTCATTAGTGGGTAAATGTTTGGCTTCAACCCATTTAGAAACGTAGTCAACGGCTACAACGATGTATTTGTTTCCTTTAGATGAAGGGAATGGCCCCATAAAGTCGATACCCCAAACATCAAAGATTTCACATTCTTGTATGAAATTTTGAGGCATCTCATCTTTATGTGTGATCTTGCATTGTTTTTTGCAAGCATCACAATGTTTAACCATCTCGTGAGCATCACGATAAATGGTGGGCCAATAAAATCCCGAGTCAAACACTTTTTTGGCGGTGTAGTTGGAACCAAAGTGACCACCGGTGGGTCCTTTGTGGCAAGCTTCGTGAATATCTAAAGCTGTCGGTCCATCAACACATCGGCGAATAATCAAATCAGCACATTGTTTGAATAGATACGGGTCATCCCAAAAGTAAGTTTTAATGTCTTTGAAGAAATTTTTCTTTTGTTGGGATGTTAACCCGTCGATGAGAATTCCACCCGCCAAGTAGTTTGCAATGTCCGCAAACCACGGGGTTTCATCATTACTCGAGTTGATAGAAAGGTCTCCAGGGGAAAAGAGTCATTGATCTCTTTGTTCGGATGATCCCCTTGGAAAGGATCCTCAAGTCTGCTGAGATGATCCGCGGCTAGGTTTTCTACTCCTTTCTTATCACGAATTTCGATTTTAAATTCTTGAAGTAGCAAAACCCAGCGAAGAAGTCTTGGTTTGGAATCTTGTTTAGTTAACAAGTACTTCAACACAGAATGATCGGTATAAACGATTGTGGTGGAAAGGACAAGATAGGGGCGAAATTTTTCAAAAGCATAGACAATAGCTAAAAGCTCTTTTTCGGTTGTCGTGTAATGCAATTGAGCCCCCGTCATTGTCTTGCTAGCATAGTGGATCGGTTGGAAGTGTTTGTTCACTCTTTGGCCCAAAACCGCTCCAATAGCAAAGTCGCTAGCATCACACATCAACTCAAAGGGAAGCTCCCAATTAGGGGTAACCAAGACTGGTGCCTTAGTTAGCTTATCCTTAAGAAGGTTGAAGGCTTCGATACACTCGTTGGAAAAGATAAAAGGAGTATCTTTTTCCAAGAGGTGGGTCATCGGGCGAGCGATTTTAGAAAAATCTTTGATGAAACGACGGTAGAAGCCCACATGACCAAGGAAACTTCTCACACCCTTCACGGTTGAAGGTGGAGGCAACTTAGCAATAATATCGACTTTAGCACGGTCCACTTCAAGACCGGCTTTGGAGATTTTGTGTCCTAGCACGATGCCCTCTTTTACCATGAAATGACATTTTTCCCAATTAAGAACAAGGCGAGTGTCTTCACACCGCCTAAGCATACGTTCTAAATTGGCAAGGCAAGCAGAGAAAGAATCGCCATAAACCGAGAAATCATCCATGAAGACTTCCATAGTTTCTTCAACCATGTCATGGAAGATAGCCATCATACACCTTTGGAACGTCCCAGGAGCATTGCATAAACCGAAAGGCATGCGTTTATAAGAAAATGTTCCGTAGGGACAAGTGAATGTGGTCTTTTCTTGGTCTTTGGGATCGATGAGAATTTGAAAATACCTGGAGAAACCGTCTAAGAAGCAGTAATACTCATTACCAGCTAGACGCTCGAGCATTTGATCCATGAAAGGAAGAGGAAAATGATCTTTTCTCATGGCATCATTGAGCTTGCGATAGTCGATACAAACTCTCCACCCAGTAACGAGACGAGTGGGAATCAACTCGTTGTGTTCATTGGGAACAACGGTTATTCTGCCCTTTTTGGGCACACAATGGACGGGACTTACCCAAGGCGAATCCGAAATAGGGTAAATCAAGCCGGCATCTAGAAGTTTGATAACCTCTTGTTTGATGACGTCATGAATGCGACGATTAACCCTTCTTTGGCTCTGGATTGCGGGTTTAAAGTCATCTTCCATGAGAATCTTGTGAGTACAAGTTCGAGTTCCTAAGCCACCTTCGAGAAAACGAGTTATGTGGTTCTAGATATCTATGCAATTTAAAAGCCGAAAAATAAACCGATAATAGGAAATCCAGAAGGGGCTCGAAACAAAGGTAGTCTTAAAGGAGAACTGATACAAGAGATTTTGCTATTGTTCAGATATATGTCTCGGAATCTTCTCGAATTGATCACAGCTCAAAGTGGAATGATTGTTCTTGGTGACAAATAGGGGGTTTGGTTTTTCTATTCTACTAAAATGGTAAATGGATGAAGTAAATAAAGATTAAAATTTAACAATTAAACGATAAAGCAGTAAAATAACCTCACTGAAAACTTGCTTGATTCGGAATAATGTTGTTGATGTGGAATAACTGAAGAAATGCTCTATCCGGAATAATCAACAAGGATGGTTCATTCGGAATACAAGGTTTATCCGGAATAAAAGCTCCATGCGGAATAAATAGGCTATTCAGAATAAATGGCTTTCCGGAATAAAAAGCTTATCCGGAATAAATGGCTATCCGGAATAAATGGCTATCCGGAATAAATGGCTATCCGAAATAAATGGCTATCCGGAATAAATGGCTATCTGGAATAAATGGCTATCCGGAATAAATGGCTATCCGGAATAAATAGGTGATCCGAAATAAAGGTGTTACTCGGAATAAATGGCTATCCGGAATAAATTTACTACTCGGAATAAATGAGCTACTCGGAATAAATTTGCTACTCGGAATAAATGGGCTATCCGGAATAATAAATATCCGGATAGAAAAACTCTATGCGGAATAAAAAATGAACAATACTTTACTCGGAATGCTGGGACGAAGAACAGTAAGCAGAAACAAATACAGGGAAAGACGATTTTGATCTAAATAAGCCAAATAAACAAAAAGGTTTAAACCAAACTAACCAATGATCATCTACTAACCATAAACAACATATTAAATCATTAAAAACACAAAACCCACTTACTTTTGAAGATCAAAATCAACTAAATAAGAACTTTAAAACTTTGAATCAAAGAACAAGATGAACAAGATGAAATGGAAAGATTATATTGATGATTAAGGTTTAAACAATCAAAGGGAAAGATTAAGAACTTATAAGATTAAAGATTAAATCAAGAAAAATGAAATCACCAAACACCCTAATGGTGTTGGTGATACCTACGAACAAGAAGAAAAAGAGAGAAAAAGAAAAACTAAAAACTGGTCCAAATGTGTGAAGGGAATCCCTTTATATAGTCCTTGTCTTTGGTTGGTGAGTGGGCTTTCTCCCGTTCTTCTTGTCTTCTCGTCTTTTCAGAAAAGTGGACGTTTTCGATTCTGATTCGGGATTTGTCGCCGATTAAATTCAACTCGTCTTTTAATTTCTTCGTTTAATAGACTTGAGTTCTTTCGACATGTGTAAATCTTCCATCTTTGGTCCTTTTCTTCGATAAATCTTCAAATAGGCCCATTGACTTCAAATCTTTTGCATCTCTTGGACAATAGACTTCGTCTTGAGTCTTTTTCTTCGATAAAACCCGTGCAATCCCATGTTTTCTTCAATATTCATCCGGTTGACTCTGAAAACACAATAAACACAAAAACCACGCATAATTCAAAACAAATGATATAAAATACGCGTTTTGGTCTTGTTTTAGTAAGAAATAAGTGGTAAAAGGATGGGTGTTTTCACACCTATCAAGAACATAAAGGAGAACGTATAAAAAGTGCAAGAGAAATCGTTGTAAAAGCTAAGAAAAAGCAGGTTAGGAAATGTTTATGTTACGGACAGAAGACAAATCAGCATACCAAGAACACATGTCCTAAAAATCCAAAGTATGTTGCAAAGTTGGCGCTTATTGCAGCTGCTCAAGCAGAAAAAGCTGGAAACATTGCTGCTACGAAACAAACAACAGCTGGAAATGTTGCTGCTATGGAACAAACAACAAACACAACATCTTGAACATTCTATGTTTTTCAATTCATACTTACTTTCAATTGATTTTTCAATTCATACTTAGTTTCATACTTAATTTCTCACTTTGTGCTTATGAGGATCAAATTTGAATAAACTTTGTCTCGATCTTTAGTTCAATTCATACTTAATGATTTCTGCATAAATTATCATTTTCTGTTGAAGTGTTTGGTAGATGGTGGTATATGTGTAAATTCAATCTAATGAATCATATATGATTCATGATGAATCATATATCATTCATCATAGATTCATCAAGAACCATATTATTGGTAAAGGAACTCTAAATTGTACAAACTTTAAAGCAAGTTAGTTGAATCATATATGTTTAATGCTGAATCATATATGATTCATCATGAATCATATATGATTCATAAAAACACATGTATGATTCATCAAAGACACAAGTATCATTTTTGGTACACAAACTTAAACCTGGTAATAATCAAACATTTAAACACATAGTAGATTGCAACATGTAATTCATAATAAGTACCAATTCACATTGTACATACTACCTTGTTCAAAATGCATAACGATTACAAAGAAATAGAAACTGATCAGGGGGCCCAATAGCTATAACTACCAAAACAGACCCATATTAGTGTCTTTTCCTAGCCTGATACCATTCACAATCATTACAGAATACCTGCATTAGTTAGATAAAGTCACTGTTCATTTTCATTCGATCGGTCACCCTCTTCTTTCTGAGCCATCTCACCCTCTTGATTCTTGGATGAAGTCTTCTCTGGATCACGCTTCTCTCTATTTCTGAGTGCTTGAATAATGATTTTAACTCTTGTTTCTTTATCAACATTGGTCTCAAAATCATAGGCTAACTTGAACATCTTGGCTTTTTCCTTGTTGATATCATGTAATAGATACTTTGTAGCTTTCTTGAACCTCATTCGCATCAACAATGTTCTTTGCTCATCTGATTCTTCACAAAGACCAACATTCCAACTTTTCTTACTGTCGCCAGTGTACTTCGCCAAATGAATCATAGCAAATACCCCGCAGCCTTCATGATTTTGAGTAGTAATCCATTTCAACTTTGGAATATAAATTCTCATGTTTGAAACTTTGGAGTGGCTTGGATGCTTATGCTCTTTCAAATACCTTCCAAAGAACTTTCTATACAAAAAGAGAAAGAAAAATAGGAAAACAAATTAAATAAAAAGATGTATGTGTAACGAAATACAACCAATATCTGAAATCAGATATAATCCCCCATAAAAAAACTTACCAAAAGATCACAAGCTCCCTTTTATTTTGTTGTATAGCTATATCCATGAGCATTATCAAGAATTACCATTGTTGTTGGAGTCTTAAGGTTGAAAAAACCACATAGAAATTATTTGATGCACAACTAGGGAAAAATGCCAACTCAACGTCCTTGAGAGAGGCATAAGCTTCATCAACTTTTAAATTGAGCCAAAATCGCTTTCTCAAACATTTTCATGATGCTTCCTCACCAGGAACCCCGCTAATCATATTTGGTTTATGTATAAGAAAAAACAAGTCTTAGAGAAAACACGAAACTAATAGACAACAAAATAACCACTTACAATAATGTCAAATGAAAACTTACAATACAACCCATCAAAAAATAGTGATATTTCTTGTCTGGAAGTTTAGAATCATGCTCGTCATTAAGGATTGCGACATAACTGTCGATGACACTTGCATCTATCCATAACCTCGGTGCCAAAGTCTCCATATTGACACGTATAGCTGATAGATGATATCCATAACGAGTTTGAAAAAAAAAATCACTACAAATAAGAAAATAAATGGTGTTATCTAGTAATTTACCCAAAAGTTATGGATGAGTCATATATGTTTCATCATGAATCATATATGTTTCATCATGAATCATATATGTTTCATCATGAATTATATATGTTTCATCATGAATCATATATGTTTCATCATGAATCATATATGTTTCATATGAATCATATATATGATTAACAAGAGTTAACAGAAAAATATATAAGATATGACAAAGAGAGATTACTATTTGTCGCCTTGCATAGCAAACAAGCTGTTTCCCAAGATAAACTCAACTCTGTTAATCAAACACGCAACATTGATTCTCTTATACTGATAAACAGAAGTTAGTGGAGAATTTGGCTGGACGATAGTTACTTTCTTGTTCTCTAGTGGTGAACATAAAGCATGTTGTGGAGGAGTCGCATGAGGCACAACACCAGGCAGTGGTGGAGCAGTCCCAGCAGACACAACACCAGGCAGTGGAAAATCCGAAGGCCAAGCAAAATACTCCGCCTGAAATACTGAATTTTTTCTAATTAAAACAATTCATAATGTCAGAAAGTAAAAATATGAATAAATTATAAGAGTTTAATAACGTACTTCATGGCGAAAAGATTCGATAGCAATATCAATCACCTCTCCATACCAAACGATGTTCTTTTCGATCCACTGAGTTAAGGTTTCCTCATTTAATTCATCAACACCCGCCTCCTTCTCAGCAACCACATTCTCATTATGAGACTTCTCCTTGCCTCTGTCTTCTTTTCCAGTCGCATCAGCAGCCGGCTCATCTCTCCTCTCAGCCGCATCAACAGCTGTTTCGTCTATCTTCTCAGCCGTATCAGCAACCGATTTGTTTTTCTTCTCATCGTCTTTATTCTGATCATCTTTCTTAGGATTAACAATATCAAAATCGTCAAGATGAGGTGACTTTTCTTCCAGCCATAAAGTTTCTCTAAACAATCTAAGATATGTATGGTACAAATCATCAACTTGTACATCATTGAGGAAGTCTTTGTTAGCCCTTCTCATGAGAGTTTCTAATTCACCCTTCTCCTTGGATACGCTCGACAACTTTTCTTCAATAACTGTGAAGATACTCTATAAACAAATGTAAATATAGTCAAGTTAGAATAAAATACGATTAATTATGAATCATATATAATATTATAAACATGTAATTGCAGATAAGAATAACAATAAAAATGTTGACTCATACCTTTTCTCCTTAGGAGGTACGCTTGAAGCTTTATTCTTTTTTTAACATCACTTGCACCAAAGAAACCCTCTGTTTTCTTTGCGTCAGCCGCACTCCAATCTCCATGAAGCTCAAGTTCACCAAAAACTTGATCTTCCATCTCAAGATCATGCTGAGTATGCATGTCAGTAGAACGCCAACACTTGATGGCTGGTCTTGATTGAAGGACTGGAAATCGGTCATACTTTGTAGAATCAAGATAAAGGAGCTGCACACAATACATAAAATATAGGTTGATATAATATCAAAATATGATAAATGTTTAGTGTTACAAACATATACGAATCATATATGATTCATCATGAATCATATATGTTTCATCATGAATCATGTATGTTTCATCATGAATCATGTATGTTTCATCATGAATCATGTATGATTCATGATGAAACATATATGATTCATGATGAAACATATATGATTCATGATGAAACATATATGATTCATGATGAATGTTAAAGTTAGTTAAAAATGTAAAACATAAAAAACAAATAAAAGTTAATAAAAAAGATAGGGGACTTACAATCATAAAATACAAGGCACATGTGTAAAAGCCTACGAGAGTTTTAGGTTCTACACCTTCTCGAAGACAACAAGAGTGAATGAAATGGCACAAGTCCACTTTAGCGATATCCGTTTCTTCATAAATATGGCGAACCACAGTAAGCCTAGGAATTGCTTTCATAGTGTCCGCGTCACCCATTAGAGTCGCAAAAAGCGTCAGGAAGTTGCGTTTAAACATAAAGTCAACTTCCTTCGCCTTAATCAACTTCTTAACAATGTCCTTAGCCTTGATTTTTTGGACATGTTGGCGCAAACTGTTGTTTCCATGACTTCACAACACTGTCATCTATAGATCTCTCCGACAAATCAAACAAGGAAATTCCACCAATAGGAAGTTCTAGAATTTCATGGATCTTCTCGGGCGTGACTTCAAAGCTGTGTGTATCAACCTTAAAGTCGTAGCTGGATTTTTTGAAAGCTCTCACAGCAACCCTCGCTAAACGATTTGGCAAATTATCAACCTTAAGATCCCATCAGTCAGAAAACCCAATCTCCTTCAAAAACTGTTCCATGGCAACATAAACAACCTCGTTTATCACATCAAAAAGCAACGACAGCACAGTTCTAGACAAAAGCTAGACAAAAGCCATGGAAACTTATTCGAGTACTAAGCTTCTTAACCTGTTCCACAGTAAGAGGTTTCTTCTTCACGGTTTTTGAAACCACCATCTGCTTCTTAGATGGTGACATAGCAAACCAAGACGGATTTTGTCTTCCATTTTCTATCGACCTTGGCTTTGCTCTCACCATGCACATCGCCCTATTTTTTCATAACCTTTGGTTTTTTCCCCGTACCAACTTTGCCAGCTGCCTTCCTAACATGTTTCTTAGGCGTTTTCTGACTCACCTTTTCAACTTTAACCACCTATTCTTCAACCACATCCTCATCCTCTGTATCATCCGTCTTAATTCGCTCATCAGATTCATCACTCCCACTCTCGGCCACATACTCATTCCCACTCTCGGTCGTCTCCTCACTCCCAATCTTGGCCGGCTCCTCACTACCACTCTCAACTGGCTCCTCACTACCACTCTCAGCCGACTCATCACCTTTCCCATCATCAGATCTATCATCGCCACCCTTTCCATCCTTATTACCCCCTACGTCAGAAACAACTTTTCCCCCTTATCCTCATTACCCTATACGTCAGTCGACTCCTTATCCTCAATAACTTTTTCCCCCTTATCCTCAACAACATTCTCAACAGCTTTACCTCTTCGAGAGAATACAAGTTTAACTTTAGTAGGATATTTGGGTCTGTTAGTGATTGGAGGAGGTGTGTTACTTTTTTGGCAACTTTTGGTTCCATACCAAGTGGAGGTGGTTCAGGATTATCTGTGCTAGATTGTATAGTTTTCATACTGATTTTAGAGGCGGGGTTGTTTTAGCAGCTTTAGTTTTAGGAGGTGCGATTGTTTTAGCAGCTTCAGTTTTAGGAGGTGTGGTTGTTTTAGCAGCTTTAGTTTTAGGAGGCGTAGTTGTTTTAGTAGCTTTAGTTTTAGTAACTACAAAAGAAAACACAAAACACATTAAACAAAACAATAAAAAATTACAATCATATATCTTTGCTCATACAAAAATAGTAACAATCATATATGTTTCATGGTGAATCATATATGTTTCATCATGAATCATATATATGATTCATGATTAAATATATGATTCACCCTGAAACATTTATGATTCATCAAGATTCAAAATAAAACATTTGCAGAATACAAATGGCTACCGTCATAATCTTAAAAAACAATAACAACGCTATTTCCATTTCATAAATTAACATAAGTTACCAGATAAGCATAAAACCAAGATAAGTTACTAGATAAGCATAATCAAAATCATAAGAACTACAAAATAACATGATTAACTGGATAAAATGACCATTACCAGCTGGTCCCGATGGGTTAGATGATGATTTAAGCTAAGTCATGTTAGCAGCAACATACTCGCCTCGAATATCCATATGATTTGAACATATGGTGGTTTCGGTTTGTAGAATCTTGATAACCTATGAATCTATGAAGTGGGTTGATGTTTTCTAGAGAGAGAAACTAGAGAGAGAGAATGAGAGAAACTATGTGTCTTTTCTATTAAATGAAAAAGATAAGTGAACAACAACCAACCCCTTTCCAAGGAGGAAAGGGGTATTTATACTTCCAAGCCTTATTTGGACTTGGGCCGGCCCATGACAAGCCCATGGGCCGGTTCTTACTTAACTAAATAAGTAACTATTAACTACGAGCTATTACAACATAAATAATATTGTGGAGTGACCGATACTTCTAATATACGTAAAAACGTATTTCTAACAATCTCCCCCTAAGGGAGGTCACTCCACGTTACAAAGTTCTAAACCTAGCATACTATACTAAGTCTTCGTTCTTTAGCTCGTAGTCTTTTCTTCTTTTTCTTTTTGTTGTGAATATGTTTATTGATCTTTTAGGCTTTGGCTTGAGAGCATTGTTCTTTTGGCCTTTCACGTGCGATCTTTGCCTTCTTGTGAAACTTGCCTCCTCGTGACTCCATGTTCCACACACTTATGTCTTTTTGTTGAATTCTCGAAAGCTTCAGAGTTTGATACAGCGGAAGACTTCATCTTGTACTTTCTTGAATTTTTGCTGAACTTTGATGCAGAAAAACATAAGCATGTGGAAACGACTTCTACAGGTACACCGCAACACCACCGTCTTTAACTGGTACACAGCAACGCCACCGTCTTCAACAGGTACACAGCAACGCCACCGTCTTTAACAGGTACACAGCAACGACACGAATAAAATGGCTTTGAACATTTTATTCTAATTCGGTAGCATTTTACCTCCGGTCGGTGAAGACCGTTTGACGATATTAGATATCGTACCCGTGACGGATAGTTTCAATTAAGTAACTTCCTGACAGGATTTCGCGGGTAAACCCGTTCTCTTTATTCGACCGTCCAAAGCTGACTGCGAACATAAAGATTGAATCAGTTGGATAAATTATCCTTGTGATTTGAAGCCGTCAATTCATGGAACCTGGAAAAAGTGAATTTCAATTAAGATTTTCACCATCGTTGCTTTCCAGTTGTCACGAGCTCAATTCATAAAGAATCTTGCACGTCACCTACCAAGTGTTGTTTGATGTTAACACTAGAAGGATTTCCACTCGTCACTATGATCAATAAAGAGTCACTCTGAGTGTTCTGGCAAGATCATATGATAATGCCTAGAGGCCTGGAACGAGTTTAAGTTCAATTAAGAATTAAACCACTGTTTCTTTCCAGTTTTTCACAAGATTGGTTCTAAAACAACCGCACGTGTAACCTACCATGAGCTTGTTTGATGTTGGCTCAAGCAGGATTTCCATCTTCATTGTAGTACTTGCGTATTACTCGGATGTTCTGGCAATATTACAAGAATACTGCGTAGGACTCATAAAAATCTCTTACTTTTCACAGTGTGTGAGAAAGCAAGGAATAAATGGAAAGTGTCCTAATGAGACTTTTGATGATCTCTTTGCTCTAGACTCGATTGTGCGTTTTGATTTAGTGAGCGATGGCTGGAGAGGAGTGCCACCTTTTCAATACCAGTCTATTCAGAGTGAATAAACCAATAGATAACATGTTGATCTCCATGTGATTAAAACAAATACCTTTTGAGAGATATTTGAGTTAGCTGGGAAGGGTTGTGCATTGCATCACTGGGTCCATGACGTCTTTCTTCAATATCAAGAATCATTAACAAAAATGATCTCAATAGCATATGTATTGACCTGGTTTTTGCTTAAAGTTGTAAGGAGGGCTTCTTTCTTTACACCCTTTATCTTTACAATTCTTTTTCATTCTTCAACCCCTTCAATGCTTACCAATACGTCATAACTAGCACCTTGTTGTGATTGTTCCAGTGCTAGCTTAAGTACTTGGTCGGCATTCAGCTACGTTCACAATCTTTCTCCATCTTTCCTAGGACTTCTAATTCTCTCTAGGGATTTGTCCTTGGGAAGATTCCATCGGCTCTGATGAATCATTTGGACTAAACCTATTCCTACCACCCTTTTGTCACCACATTCGTTGTGAATTAAGCGTGTTTTGGGAAAGTATAGCCACCATGAAAAATCCTTGAAAATCACCTAACGTACTTGTGATATTGAAATCAAAAGTTTTGTACCTTAGGTGTTTTGTGCATCAAAAACGCTCCCCCTTAACACGTGCTTTACACATATTAAGTTGGATAATCGTTAAGTCTTTTTCATCTTTTAGCCAAGTATCATTTAAGTCTCCTTAATCCCATTTTCTCCCCTTATCCAAAATGTTAACCATTAATATTTGGGATATTGAATTGATTAACCGGTCTTTGGGTAAAAATGAAATCGATGTTTGGCCATAGAACATGTTAATGCTCCCCCTTAAATTAATAAGGGATAGTTGTAGTGCTTTAGTATGATATATTTTGAAAGATTTAGAATCTCGTGAGAAATTCTTGAAAAATTATCATACCTTAACACTACATCAAGCCGTAAAAGCACAATATTCACAAATTTACATATTCACAATTAAAAACCAATATAAAGTGGACCAGAAATGTACGACCCATTAGATGGATCGTTGCAGTAACTTGTGGTGCACTCCATATGGTCTACCACCAACGAACCTTTCTAAGCTCCTCATCATTCTTCGTTCAAGGGTTCTTGCTTCGACAATTGCGGCTGCTCTAAAATCTTGGAGTGCTTGTACTGTTGGATTAATCATCGTATCTGCTTAAGATAAGACATAAAAGGTTGATGCACAAAAATATATAGATATGTATCATTATGACTTCTAAGCATAACACATTTCAACAAATAAGTATAATAGGCAAGCAACTATCAATCCAACAACTCTTCATCCGGAAGTCCTTCATTTGGAACTCTTCATCCGGAAGTCCTTGGAACTCTTCATCCTAAAGTCCTTCATTCGGAACTCTTCATCCTAAAGTCCTTCATTCGGAAGTCTTCATCCTGAAGTCTTCATTCGGAAGTTCATCCGGAACTTCTTCATTCGGAAGTTCACCCGGAACTTCTTCATTCGGAAGTTCACTCGGAACTTCTTCATTCGGAATGAATCTATGAAGTGGGTTGATGTTTTCTAGAGAGAGAAACTAGAGAGAGAGAATGAGAGAAACTATGTGTCTTTTCTATTAAATGAAAAAGATAAGTGAACAACAACCAACCCCTTTCCAAGGAGGAAAGGGGTATTTATACTTCCAAGCCTTATTTGGACTTGGGCCGGCCCATGACAAGCCCATGGGCCGATTCTTACTTAACTAAATAAGTAACTATTAACTACGAGCTATTACAACATAAATAATATTGTAGAGTGACCGATACTTCTAATATACGTAAAAACGTATTTCTAACACGGTTACGACTAAATGGTGGCGAGTAGATCAGATATATAAGAGAGGTGGTGGTTATGGTGGAGTTATGGTGGTTGGGGTGATCGTATCTATAAGAAAAGATAACAATAGGCGGTGGTTGGGGTGGGTTGTGTGTGTAACGATAGGGGTAGTGTTTTTATTTTATTTTTTATTAAATGAAATGAAAAAAGGTGGACCGTCCAAATATAATAAAATGGAGGGCCAGAATTATCCCACTTGGTCTATGATATATATGGGGAACTTTTCTTGTTGTTAATATAGCAATGCCTGGCTTCTTTGAACATAGTTTTAAGAGCTTTCTAAAAATCTTGTATTCACTTTTTTAACAGTTTTTAGGTGCTATTTTTATAGCTTTTAAATATTGTTTTATCAGTGCTTATATGTTATTCTGTTACAGCTTTGGTGTTCGAGATTCTGTAGAATGTTAACCCATAGCTTACAGCCTAACATGCACAAGTTAAGAATCCAACAAAAAAGCAGGATACACAGATGATGGTTAATGAGGGGAAAGATTTCTTAAAGATGTGAATAAATGTCGCTCATTGGCATATTCCCATGTAGGACTGAGCTTCGGGTCGAAACCCAACCCGACCCGACCCGAGTAAACCAAAATCGAAACAGGCTGTAAAGCTGGCCCGAAACAGAAAACGAAAAGGTTCGGTTCGGTATTCACTCGGTTCACTCGGCTTACATTCAGGTTCAACCCGTAACCGACTTTTATCACAGAATCTGGTTACCCCAAAGTTTGGGTTTTGAGATCAAGATTAGAGGATAAGCCAGGTTTTTATACAAGCACCCCTAATAAACGTCATGCAGGACAAGCCAGATCCACACAACATGAAATTCTAGATCATTTATACATGTTCATTTATCAAGCACTTGACCTCGAGAAGAAACTACAGACGAGTAAGAAGACGGGGTTTTTAGTTTAAATTGGAGGATGTTAACCTCATCATTGTCGATTTTTACAAATTGGTGGTGTTCTTCCCGTTTTTGATATAAGATGAAAGAGATAGACTACTATATGAATAAGCGGCTGAAAAATCATACCTTAATAAAAGGCAGTCGGGCCATCTCGGGATTAACTCAGTTTTTTATTGACCCTGCCTGAAATCGAAATTGAGCCATTTTGAAATCTGATTACCGAACCGAATAGATCAGTTTTGGGCCCGGTTAATTTGGTTATCTCGGTTCGGTAGGGCCCATTCAGGTTCGGTCGGGACTGCTCACCCCTACTCCCATGAACTTAACCAATCACATCAGAAAACATAAAGATTGCCATGTAATATTTTTACAAGCAAGAGCATTATAATCTTTTATTCATAATCTTAACGATTTGAGTAATGTCCAAATGAAGGAGTTGACTCAAAAAAATAAGATAAAATGGGTTATCGAAGGAGAGTTTCTTTCATGGAATGCTGAATAAGAAACGGAGGACGTTTAACGTTCGTGGTGTTTTGGTTGACGGTAATTTGATTGATCATCCAATTGCTGTTAAAGATGAGTTTTATAATCACTTTAGCACGAGGTTTCGAAGTCCAGGTTTGAAAGATGCTCATATTGATATGGATTTTCCCAATATCTTGTCAGAGGAAGACAGGCAGTACATCGAACGCCAGGTGACAATGCTCAGATATTTCTTTAGTCAGTGCGACATTCCTCATGGGTGCAACTCATCATTTATTATGTTAATTCCCAAAAATCAAAATGCCAAGCTAGTAAAGGACTTTCGGCCAATTAGCCAGATTGGTAGTTTCTATAAAATAGTTGCTAAGATTTTGGCGAACAGGCTGGTAACTGTTATTAAGGGTCTAATAAATGAGGTTTAATCTGCCTTTATTGCGGATCGTCAAATTTTAGATGGCCCGTTCATTCTTAATGAAGTTATTCAGTGGTGTAAGTCGAAGAAAAAGCAAATTTTAATTTTTAAGGTGGACTTTGAAAAAGCGTATGATTAGGTGGGATTTTCTAGACACAGTCTTAAGGAAATTTGGATTTGGAGATAAGTGGTGTAAGTGGATGCAATGTTGTTTACAATCATCGAGATGATGTATACTTGTTAATGGAAGCCCTACGAAGGAATTTGAGTTTGGGAGAGGTCTCAAACAAGGGGACCCGTTATCTTCGTTTTTATTCATATTGGTGATGGAAATTCTTCACCTTTCATTTACTCGTGTTGTTAACGCGGGTTTATTTAGAGGGATTAATATCGGTGATGGGTCCGCTAATATTACTCATTTGTTTTATGCTGATGATGCAGCCTTCATTGGTCAATGGAGTGATAGTAATATCACAACTCTTGTTCATGTGCTTGAATGTTTTCACAAAGTCTCGGGATTTCGACTAAATATGTGTAAAAGTAAGCTACTAGGGCTTCATGTAGACGGAGAGTTGGTTCATCATGCTGCTAGGCAGCTTGGCTGGTTGGTTCTTACTCTTCCATTTTCATATCTCGGATCAATTGTGGGAGATAATATGGCTAGACAACAAGCTTGGGGAGGAATAATTGATCGGGTCAAGAAGAGAATGTCAAGATGGAAGTTGAAAATGCTTTCCATTGGAGGTAGGTTGACTCTTGTTAAATCCGTTCTTGGGTCGCTTCCTATTTACAATTTCTCTATTTTTAAAGTTCCAAAGTGTATTCTAAAAGAGTTCAAGAAATATTTTCAATGGCCACGAGTAGGAGAGTAAAAGATTCGTGGATAAATTGGAATAATGTGTTAACGTCTAAAGACATAGGTGGTTTAGGCGTTTCAAGTTTGTTTGCTATTAATAGAGGGCTGCTTGTAAAGTGGATTTGACGACTTGTTTCTCAAAAAGATTCTTTATGGGCGTGATCGATTAAGGCTATTCATGGCAGTTTTACCCAATCTGGGCTACAAGCTAAGAAGGGGTATAATTCATGTTGGAAGAGTATCATTAAAGAAGTTGAGTCGTTATCTAAGCAAGGAATTAATGTTATGAATTACTTGCGCATCAAACTGGGCGATGGTAAGTCTTCTAAATTTTGGTGCGATAGCTAGAATGACGAAGGTGTCCTCAAAGATAAGTATCCTCGTGCTTATGCTTTAGAGGTGTGCAAGAGTATTTCTATCGCAAACAAAGTTAGACAACATGATCCGTTTCAAACTTTTAGAAGATCTCCAAGAGGCGGTGTTGAACAAGAGCAGTCCTACCATGTAGATCGAATTACCAGGTCAGTGAAGCTTAACTCAAATAATGATAGCTGGACTTGGAATGTGGAGGAGTCAGGTGTGTTTTCAGTCGCGTCAGTCAGGAAAAAAAATTATGATGCGTTAATCCACAGCCCCGATCTCAAATTGAGATGGAACAAATTTGTTCCTATCAAGGTAAACATTATAGTTTGGAGACTCTTGAATAGTTTGCTTCCAACTAGATTTAATATCTCTCGCAAAGGTATTCTTATAGACTCCATAATCTGCCCTAATTGTGACGTGGGAGTTGAAACCGTGGGACATCTTTTCTTTTCATGTAGTATGTCACGAGATCGGTAATCTTATTGGTCATTGGTTGAATGTCCCTATTGCCAATTTTGATTGTTATGATGAATGGTTAGAGTAGATCGAGTCTATTCGTATTTCAAAGAAGGTTAAGACATTGATGGAAGCTGTTTTTTATATTTCATGGTGGATAATATGGTGGTACCATAACTGAAAGATCTTTAAAGAGAAACCTCCTAAGAAGATGAATTTTTTTGACGAGTTACAAAGTAAATCTTTTCTTTGGTGTCGTTTTAGGGAAACAAAACGTTTGGTTGGACTGACTGGTTAGATTGTATTTCTTTGTAATTCTAGCTCCTTGCTAGTGTTTCTTTATATATCAATAAATCGCTGTTCAAAAAAAATTCAACCTAAACATACGCAGAGCGAATTTAAACATGATCTTGATTCACTTATTTTTTAACTTCATTGGAGAAGTAGTACAACTACAACTCAAACTACAACAGAATCATGTATACAAAAAAATCATGTATAATTTATATTCCAGAAAACAGTGAAGACAACAAACACATCTACTAAGCAATCAAATAAATTGCATCAATACAAGCTATAATATACTTGGCCCGCAAATCACTCTCACCAAAACCCGAAGCTAAGTCACAAATAGACAAGTGAGAGGAAGTATTAAGCTTAGGTATATGTATGCTTTAGTCAAACATAGAAGTGTACGACATATAAAAAGAATAAACACTAACTGAATATCCATTAGTTGTACAGAGGATCTAGATAAATGAGCCACGACACAATCAAGGAAATCTCTTTGTGGAAATTCGAGGACATGTCATATCCAAATGATAGGTTCCTATCAGATATTGGTAACCAGTTGATGTATGATGAGGTTAGATTATGATCTAGCCCATTTTCAAAGAGAGTATATGCAGCTACATAGCGGTCCAAATTTGGAATAAAAGGGTGTTCATGAAAACATCCGTCATGGATTTCGTCGAAACATCTATGGAGGTTCTTTTGGTACGCATACGGTGGGACTCAAAAGACTTTCTTATGGAAAACACTTGCGGGTAAGATAAGACAAAAACGTGATATTGTTTTAAACGTGGTTCTTTTTAACTCATATCAACATTCAATTCCTTTTAACGTTGTTTACTCTCATGTGGTTCTTTTTAACTTACAACTTTGTAATACAACACAGTGTTATTTTCTACTTTTTTCGACGTTACTTAAAAATACCCGTGAATTTCACGGGTCTTTTAGCTAGTTCAATGTAGGAGAAAATTGATTCTAAAGTAAACCTGGTAGGTTTAACAAAATAATAACATTGACTTTTTTTCCTACCTTTTGAGCCATGATAAAAGGGCAAGAAGTGAAAAAAAAAACTCATGGTCGAATACTAATAACGTACGAGCAGTAAACTCATTTGTCTATAGTCTCCAGTAAACCCATTTCAAGTAATTCAAAGCTTTTTCTTATTTCAGTTCACATTGGCATTTGTTTTGTAGAAAGTTATCTTTCATGTATCCTTATTAAACATCAACTTTTCAATTAAACATCGACTTTTCGATATACAATTTTGCTACGAGATTACGTGGGTTATGCATATGCAGTCTAAAGAGTTCCCTAGTAATCATATATACATTCCAACATCACACATTGTAAGAACTCAGACTTTCTATCTACGTATATATTAAAAGGAACCCTTTGGTTTGCTGTAGATGCTTCAAAGTTTTACACATCCCCAATAGTGTGCAACTATTTAGCCTCTTGTCTCTTGACTTGTAATGAGAGCCCTTTGTGGCTTTGTATCAATTTTATCTGACCACGTTGAACTGCAAAAATAAGTGACTGAGATATGAAAATTGAAGTAGAGGGCATAAGAATTGTGACAGATTGGGTGCACCTAGCAGAAAGTTGAAATGCAATTAGGAACTTACTGAAGAAGCTTGAGTAATTATGACACTACGGGTAGCACAAACTGTTGGTCAATCATCTACAGTGCATCAACAGAGAGCTTGTTCTCATCATGATTGTGAGTGCGCTGCAAATGCCCTTGAAAAGATAACCAAATTTGATCAGCCAAGAAAATAAGATTTATTTTACTCGATATTTCTGTTGGGAATAAATTAAGGCCAGATCACTTGAGCGCTGACAAGAACAAAACAAGCGTTGACAAGAGGAATACAAGCGCTGACAGCTCAAGCGTTGACAAGTTAAAGTCAAGCGTTGACACATTGAAGACAAGCACTGATGGAAGATATAATCTACACGTTTATTATATTCTAGAATACTTCTAGTAAGGATAGAAACGACAATGTATTTTCTATATTTATCTTTACCTAGAATAGTTGATACGTAGATTATTGTACAAGGCTTCTTGTATCTATAAAAGAAGGCCTTTAGGTTATTGTTTAATATAAAGTTTCATATAAGTTTTCGTTCGTAAACATCTTTCATTGTAAGCAAGTTCGACATTCATAATAAAAGTGAAAGTTTTGTTTACATCTTGTGTTCTTGTTTAAGTGTTAAATTCCGCATAACACTTAGATTCATAAAGCATATACAAAGGTTTCTCTACGTGTTATACTTGATCTAATCTCGTATACACAAAGCTAATCGATCTAAGTTTGGGATCAACAAGTGGTATCAGAGCTTGTTGAGGAACTTTTGATCTTTAAAAGAACACCATACACGAACACCAGAACCCTAAAAACACCAAAACCCTAATTTTCTTAGAAACCCTAACAACATCATGTCTGAAGCAATAACCTCCTCCTCCTCACCCTTACCAAACATCAAGATTCCCATGCTTGATGCAACCAACTTTGACTTATGGAAGTTCAACTTTGAACAATATCGGGGATCTATGACTACACACTCTGGGAGATTATTGAATATGGAAACTCATTCAATAAAGCTCAAAAGATTCTTGATGCCATTAGTCAAAGAACAGCTGTTGAAGGATGCCCTGAAGAGGATAAGAAAGAAAAACCTGGAGATGGTAGAGCTGTAGTTGCTGAAGATATTGCAAAGAAAAGGGTTGACATTAAAGCCCTAAATATTCTGAAAGTCTCTTTGGGACAAGAAAACCAACATAAATATAGAGGCTATGAATCTGCTAAAGATCTTTGGGAAGCTCTTGAAGTTGCATATGGTGGCAATGCAGATACTAAGGAAGAAAAGAAAAAGCAACTTCTGCATGATTATGCTGTCTTCAAAGCTCAACCCAATGAGAAACTGAGTAGTGTGAGAAGCAGATTGCTTGACATCACAAGCAAGTTGTCCTTCATGGGGACACAAGTTGGTGATGTTGACACCAATGCTACCTTTCTTAAAAGTCTTAGTGAGGCATGGAAGATTGAGGCAAGATCTATTCTTGCCAACAATACTTACAAGAGCTCCTCGTTTGATGACATCTACAACAAACTAAGATTGTTGGAAGATGAAACTCTTTCAGAGCATGGAAGCAAATCTACCACCAGCAACATGGCCTTCTTCTCTCATAGTGAAGGTCAATTCAATCAGAAGGACTCTTATATGCATCCAGTTACTGGATCATCATATGTCAGCGCTGGAACAAGTCCTGTCAACGTCTCCTTTTCAGACGCTGACACATTCAAGAATGACTCCCCAAGAGTTAAACCTGCTGGTTTGGATTTGGATACTGTTTGTGCTTACATTGCTTCTTTGCCCAATGGTTCAGTGATTACATATGAGGACCTTGAGCAGATAAGTGATGAGCACTTGGAAGAGATGGACATCAAGTGGAACATGGCTCTTGCTAGTATAATAGCAAATAGGTGGAACAGAAGGTTTAAAAAGAAGATGGCCTTCAATGCTAAAGACACAGCTGGATTTGATAAATCCAAAGTTGAATGCTACAACTGTCATCGTATGGGGCACTTCATGAGGGAATGCAGATCTCCTAGAAGATCTGATGCTGGTAAACCCTCAAGTCAGGTTGTTAAAGCTCAGGATTCCAAAGCTATGGTTGCAGTTCAAGGAATTGATGGTACAGGATGGGATTGGAGCTATCTGGCTAAGAATGCTGAAGAGGATAAAGCTTTGGTTGTTGATATTGAAGAAGAAGAGCATGTTGAATATGCTCTCATGGCACACTCCTCCTCTTCATCTGATAATGAGGTATATGATGATGCTTTTTGTAGCAAAGGTTGTAGGTTAAACACTGAAAGACTTAACAAAGAGGTGTTAAAACTAAAAGATGATATGAGTACTAAAAGGTGTAAATTGTCCAATTACCAACTAGCTCTTACTGAAACTGAGAAAACCGTTTCTGAATACAAGAAAATGGAATTTGATTTAAAAGATAAGATCAATATCTTAAAACATGAGCTAGAGGGTAGTATGGATGTTAGAAACATCATGAAAAAGGTTAATAGTGAATTACAGGCTAAGTTAGATGAGGCCATTAAGAACAAAGATAATGTTGACCTCAAAATTCAAAGATTTGATAGAGCCACCCAAACCCTAGGAGACTGTGTAGCTAAACAAAGGGATCCTAAGGACATGACTGGGATTGGGATGAATGATTACTCTCTGGTTCCACCACCAGCTGGTGACTTCTATGGTGTCCTTAGAAAGGACTTGTCTTGGACTGGTATACCAGAATGCCAAGAAGAGGAATTCATTCCTCCACCAAGAGTTGTCACTCCAGTGGAAGAGTATCAACAAAAATTGACTGACCTAAATGAGTGGAAGAAAGCTAACCCTACTTTATTTGTTAAGGGAGGTTTTCTATGTGAAAGTCCCAATGAATCACCACCCATTAAGGTTACTCATCCAATCACTGGTAAAGCTGTTGACCTAGGCTCAAACACTGTTAGAAGACTTACCATTAAATATGCAGAGATGTATAGGAATAATAGGTCACCCAAGAGCCAAGTTAGCAATCATGGAACAGGTTTCTTCTCTTCTAGACCTAAGGTTGTGTCTAAGAAAGCCTGTTACACTTGTGGTAGCTTTTCACATTTGGCGTACAAGTGTGTCAACGCTCCCAAAGCCAGCGCTGACAGGAACAATTTCAGCGCTGACAGGAAGAAAGTCAACGTTGTTAGAAAGTCAAACGTTGTCAGACCCAAACCTTGTGTGCAGCAAAGTCCACGAGTGATTAGACCTGCCCCATTCTTTTCTAGAAGGTCTAACACTCATGGACAAAGACCTTTTCAAAAGACAAACACCTGGTCAAATAGGCAATGGGTTCCTGTAGCAAACCCTAGGTTCAACGCTGACAAGGGTAATTTCAGCGTTGACAGGACAAATTCTAACGCTGACAGAAACGTGACCAGACCTAAATATTTGCAGCCACAAGGTAAGGGGTCTAAAGCTTCTTCAAGCTTAACATGGAGACCCAAGAAAGATCAAAACCCTAATGATAATGGGATTTCAATGACTTGCAATAGATTTAATTACATTTCAAAGGTCATTACAAAACCTATTGGGGTTAACTTGGTATTTCATCCTAAAAAGGATGAGAATGGGGTTGTTGTGAGAACTAAGTATGTTCTTATTGAACAACCAGATGAATCCAAGTCTTTTAAGACTTGGGTTCCCAAAGAAAACTAATTTGTTTTCTTTATGTGCAGGGCATTCAAAGACAGATCAATGATTATGGATATTGGGATAGTGGATGCTCAAGGCACATGACAGGGAAGGAAGACTATCTGACGAATTTCACCCCTATTAAAGATGGTGATAAAGTATACTTTGGAGGTGGATATGGAACAATCACAGGCAAAGGAACCCTTCTCACTAATAATCTGCGTTTTGAAAACGTCTTCCTGGTAAAAGAACTTGATTATAATCTGTTTAGTGTATCACAAGTTTGTGATAACAAAAATAAAGTTCTTTTTACTGATACTGAATGCTTGGTGTTAAGCAAGGACTTTAAGATCCCTGATGAGAAATATATTGAGTATAGAACACCTAGGCATAAGGACATATATAATGTGAATTTGAATGGGATTAAAATGAATACCAATATGTCTTGTTTTTATGCTAAGGCCTCAGTAGATGAAAGTAATTTGTGGCACAGGAGACTAGGGCACATAAATTTTAAATATATAAATAGACTTGTGAGGCTTGGTTTAGTTGATGGTTTGCCTGAGAAGGCCTTCCACAATGACCACTCTTGTGTTGCATGTCTTAAAGGCAAGCAGCACAAGGTCTCATTCAAGTCCAAACAGGTGCATACTAGTTCCAGACCTCTTCACATGCTTCACATGGACCTCTTTGGTCCAACAAATATAGAAAGTTTGAATGGTAAGTCGTATTGCTTCATTGTCACAGATGACTTCTCTAGATTTACTTGACATTCTTTCTAGCTATGAAGAGTGATACAGCTGATGTTCTTATTGATTTTATCACTCAGATTGAGAAAAGGTCTGGCAATGAGGTTAAAATGCTTAGGAGTGATAATGGTGGAGAATTTAGGAACAAGAAGCTAGATGATTTCTGTGCCAGGAAAGGAATCACTAGGCAATTTAGCGTTGCTAGAACCCCACAACAAAATGGGGTTGCTGAGAGGAAAAATAGAACCCTAATTGAAGCAGCCAGAACAATGTTGGCTGATGCTCACTTTCCAATAGCCTTTTGGGCTGAGGCTTTTAATACAGCTTGCTATGTGCAAAATAGAGCATTGGTTAACAAAATTCAGAACAAAACACCTTATGAGTTACTTTGGGGAAGAAAACCTAATATTGGTTTTCTCAGACCTTTTGGTTGTCATGTAGTAGTATTAGATACTAGTGATGCCTTAGGGAAATTTAGTGCAAAAGGTGATGAAGGTTACTTCATGGGGTATTCAGTCCAGAGCAAGGGTTATAGGGTTTATCTTAAAGAGGACAAACGTATAGTTGAGAGAGTACATGTTAGGTTCTTAGAGAATAAACCTAGTGATCCTGAAAGTGGTCCTAATTGGTTGTTTGATTTGGAACCCTTATCTAGAACTTTAAATTATATGTCTGTCACTAATCCAGACATTGTGAAGGTAACTTCAAATGTTGTGGAGGAACAAGTTGTTAATGTTTCAGGTACACAGATTAATGAGAGGGTTGGATCACAAGCAGAAAAGGCATCTCCTACATTAGAATATGTCACAATTCCCATTTGGACAGATGCTTTTGCTGCTGCTGCTGCTGCTGGACAAGATAATGGTGGTTTCCAAATACCACCAGATACAAACATGCATGGTTCTTCAGGCGCTGACAAAGGCAAATCTAGCGCTGACAAGACCAATTCAGACGTTGATGGCTCAGACGTTGACAACAATAGTTCAAGCGTTGTTAGCCCAAGCGCTGACAAATAAGGGTCAGACGTTGACAACACCTTTGCACATCTTTTCTCTTCCACTTTTGAACAAGGTGAACCTTCCAATTCTCATGAAGAAGGTCCTCCTTATGTTGATATAAGAGAGTCTGATGAAGAAGACATTGGCAACATGGAGCATGAGGTTGAGGACACCAGACTTTTTGAAGGAGGGGTTCTCACTTCCACAATGAAGAATCACCCCACATCTCAGATCATTGGTGATATTATGACTCCAGTTCAGACTAGAAGATCTCATCAAGGTCTTGGTGGGTTTATTGCCAATATACACAAGAAGGTTGATACCTCTCTTGTGCAAGCATGTTTGTTTGCATGTTTTCTGTCACAAGAAGAACCCAAGAAAATATTTGATGCTCTCAAAGAACCAAGTTGGGTGGAAGCAATGCAGGATGAGCTTCACCAATTTGCAATTCAGGATGTTTGGGAGCTGGTTGATTGTCCTAGATATGTCAGACCTATAGGGACAAGATGGGTTCTTAGAAACAAAAGAGATGAAAGAGGTATTGTGGTCAGAAACAAGGCAAGATTAGTGGCTCAAGGTTATACACAAGAGGAGGGGATAGACTATGAGGAGGTCTTTGCACCAGTTGCAAGGATTGAAGCTATTAGGATTTTTCTAGCCTATGCCTCATGCATGGGCTTCACAGTCTATCAAATGGATGTCAAGAGTGCCTTCCTTTATGGAACCATTGTTGAGGAAGTATATGTAATGCAACCTCCTGGTTTTGAGGATCCAGAGCATACAGATAAAGTGTATAGAGTCAAAAAAGCTATGTATGGCCTTCATCAAGCCCCTAGAGCATGGTATGGTAATTTGTCTACCTATTTGGTGGACAATGGATTCAAGAGGGGCACCGTAGATCAGACACTATTTACAAAGAAGAAAGGCAAGGATGTGTTGCTTGTGCAGGTCTATGTTGATGATATCATTTTTGGGTCTACTGATCCAAAGATGAGTGAGGATTTCTCCAAGCTTATGACAGACAAATTCAAGATGAGTGCTATGGGGGAGATGAACTTCTTTCTTGGTTTACAAGTACAGCAGAAAGAAGATGGTATCTTCATCTCCCAGGACAAATATGTTGCTGAGATCTTGAAGAAGTTTGGCTTTTCTCCACATGAAAAGAGGGCTACTACTCCTATGGATAGAGAACACCCTTGGGGAAAGATTGGAGATGGGAAAGATGTTGATGTCAGGCATTATAGATCCATGATTGGATCCTTGATGTATCTTACTGCTTCAAGACCTGATATCATGTTTGCTGTGTGTGCTTGTGCACGCCATCAAGTGACTCCCAAAGAATGTCACCTTTATGCTGTGAAGAGGATCTTTAGGTACCTAAGATGTTATCCGAGTCTTGGTTTGTGGTACCCAAAGTATTCACCATTGGAGCTGATTGCTTATTCAGATAGTGATTATGGAGGTGATAAGTTTGATAGGAAATACACAACTGGTGGATGTCAGTTTCTTGGGAGCAGGTTAATATCTTGGCAATGCAAGAAACAAACAGTGGTGGCTAATTCTACAACTGAAACAGAGTATGTGGATGCAGCTGCATGTTGTGGTCAAGTGTTGTGGATTCAGAACCAGCTGTTGGACTATGGGTATAACTTCATGCATACTAAGATATTTGTTGACAATAATAGTACTTTATGCATCATTAAGAATCCTGTACATCATTCTAAAACTAAACACATAGAAATTAGACACCATTTTATAAGAGATTGCTTTGAGAAAGGTTTAATACAACCAGATAGGGTTGACACTGAGGAAAATGTGTCAGATTTATTAACTAAACCTTTTGATGCTGGGAGATTTCAATACTTGGTAACAAGTATTGGAATGGTTAATCTCACATAATATGTGTTTTGGAGTCTTTTTGTAAAAGTATGTACAGGATGATGCACTATTATTATTGGTCTTATTGATGATTTAGATTTTCCACTATATTTTTCTAACACTGACAAAGGTTGCTTGAACGCTGATAAGTGTTTTTGCAACGTTGTCAGCAATATAATTGTCTAACGCTGACAAAGCTTCCCTCAACGCTGTCATGTGTTATCGGGGCGTTGTCAGCAACAATGTTAGTTTTGTGGTTTTCAATCTAAATGTGCAGATGGTGTTAGCAGTATACCATTGGATACAGAGTTGCTTATAGATCAATGGAGAAGCATTTGGACGAGTTTTTATTTATGGATGATGGTTGGAATGTTTCATTCCTATCTTGACATAAATTGTTTATGTTCATGCATGATTTTAGCAAACTTTTTGTATCATAGTTTAAGGGGAGGTTTTAGGAACCTTTAGGATGTTTGGGTATCCATATGATACTCTTATCACAATTCTAGATTGTGTCCACAGGTGAGTATGAGTTAGTTTTACTAAATCATGAGGCACTGTAGCATGCATCGTATATCAACTTTGCATGCTGCCAAGACATTTTTGGCCTAGAATTGGTTGTGGTCTGTTGGGAGACTTGGGGATGATTTTGATATGGGATTTACCTCGGAGTAACAAGGATTTTATAAGGTAACTTTGTTGTTAAGAGTTTTGGTTAGCAAGGGACACTAGAGGACTGTTATGTCTATCTTGCTTATGCAAGTGTGCATAACTGGACAGTGCTTGCCGCCCTATGATAATTATCAGCTTTTGGTTATCTTCTCTAGGATAAATTACTTGTTAAGGTCATTTTTCAATTTTTAAAATAATTTTATTTTTGGACGCTGACAAGAATTTTCCAAGCGTTGTTGTGACCAAATTGGACGCTGACATGGCTTTAGGCAAACGTTGACAAGATTATAGCCGTTGGGCGTTGATAGGTTATTTTGACCATTGACACTCAATGGGACCTACCCAGTTGTTACTTTTTGACATATTTTCAAGCCGTAATTTTAGGAGTTGTTACTTTCATTTAATGCATGAGATAACTTATAACTTTTTCAATATTTTCATGATTGATCTTTGAAAATCTTTGCCTATTTTTGGGCCAATCACATGCATTCTTTCTCTCCTATAAATTTGGCTCCTATTTTAAACAGGGTATCTATAATTCTTGTCTAACAATTTTCTCTTATCAACTTCATCTTCTACACTTAAAATTAACAGCTTTCATCCATGGCACCAAAGTTTAACTCAGCAGAATTGGCATTGGGGTTCAGATCACAACACAACATGATAGCTTATCTTGAAGCTGATGATACTCTGTTTCCCCAATACACACAAATGGTGGCGTATTTGAACGCATCCCCACTAAGGTATGCTCTTTCTCATGCACCACTCATTCCAGTCACACATATTAAGCAGTTTTGGAACACTGTTAGTTCCTCAACAGTTAATGGAGTGACCACATTGACTTCTATTGTTCATGGGAGATCTTGGGTGGTTACTGAGGCTTTGGTACGCCAAGCCTTGCATCTTGATGATGCTGATGGTATAGCCACTCTTCCCATAAATGAAATAGAACAAGGGCTTAGGGCTTTGGGATATCCCTTTCCTGATGAAGGTACCCTAAACAAGTATCATAAGCATGAATTTGCCCCAGCCTGGAAGTACCTCATACACGTCCTCCTTCAATGTTTGAGTCCCAAATGTACTGCACACAATGAGATCAATAAATCCATTGCCAGTGCTATTGTGTGCATTTCAACAGGGCAAAAATATAACTATTCTAAAATGATTTTTGAGGGGATGTGTAAAAACAAGGGGACAAAAATGACTTTAGCTTATCCCCGTTTTCTGCAAATGGTTTTTGATGATCAAGGTTACTGCTCAAGGGATCACAATGATTTTTATAAGATCCCTGAGCAAAAGAAAGCTATTTTTATGAAGATGGATTCACCACCCCATAGAGACTTACCTTTAACCCCAGCCATGCTTGCTGTTATTGCAGCAGCACAACCCCAACCAGACCCCCAACCTCAAATTGACCCTCAACCACAACTTGAACCTATTCCTGAACCTTTACCCTTACTTGAACAAATGAAAATTGACCAAGAACCCTTTGACGCTGACACATCAAATGTTGTCGTTGATGTGCCTATTTCCAACGCTGACACACAACCTTCACAATCCCAAACACCCCTTAACCAACCCACATCTACTCATTCTTCCACACCATCTTCCACACCCCCTGAATATAGGTTGATGAACGCCAAAGGACTACTGGAGTGTTCTCCTCTGGTGGTCCTAGCCATGTAGCAGAGAGAACCACCGCCACAAGTGTGGCTGGTGACCTGGATGAGGCTGGGACTATTGGTTCTGGCTTAGAAGCTGGCCAAGGCAGTCCCACCATCATTAAGTCCTCATCCTTGCCCAATGAATCTGACTTGGGAGGTCAAATTCCCATATCAGAAGAGGGCAGACTGGAACCAATGACTCTTATGGAATTGACGGCAGTCTACATTAGCTTGCAAAAGCAAAATGCAGACTTAGTACAAATTGTCAGCTCACAAGGCCTTGAACTCAAGCAATTGAGGGAGAGGATTGTTGTTTTGGAAAGTGATCGTGCTAGGAGGGGTATGGAGGAGTCTTCCAAAGGGGAGGAAGATCAAATAAATCTGAGTGATAAGGGCAGCCAAGATGGTCAATCAATGGATGTTGCTGAAGCCCTTACAACTTTGAAGAAACAAATAGGTTTTGATACGTCCTTAATCTCTCCCACCAACCTAAATTTATCATTTACAGCTATGTCGAGAGAGGTTACACAAGGCACTGAGGGAAAATATTTGAGCGTTGACAAGGCAAATTTGGACGCTGATAGAAGTATTTTGGGCGCTGATAGGATAAATTTGGGCGTTGACAGACCTGCACATGAAGGTGATGTATCCCAGTCATCATCTATCATCAAGGAGGTTTCTACTCAGGTATTACCATCTACCTTACCAACCATTGCACCATCAGATAAGGGTAAGGGTAAATTGGTAGAAGAGATTGTTCCAAAGAATGCAGCCCAGGTTGAATTTGATAGAAGATTAGCTGCACAAATCATGGAACAAGATGAGAAGGAAAAGTCACCATTTGTTGTGACTTCAGAAGAAAAAGTGATGGAGCTAGCTCAGACTCAAGTGTGATGATAATAGAACCAGAAAGGCTTGAGTATGGAGATGAGTTGGCCAAAGAGAAGCTGAGAGAATTGAAATTGCAGGTTGACTTTGAAATGCCAGAGGTGGTTCAAATGTACAATGCTTGGGAAGAAAGATACATGGATAATCCAGACTTGACCATTTCAGATCAAATATGGGGTTTGGAGCTTCTTCTTAGAGTTCAGAAAGATTGTAAGGTAATTTTGAAACACAAGGCAAGCAATATTCTCTCAGAGTTGAAAAGGGATAGAAGGGAGCTCTACTTTATGTTGCTCAGATGTCATGGAGTTGGATGGACATATCAGAAGTTGAAGGCTTTGACAATTGATAAGTTGGAAAACAGGGCTTATCCCATTTGGGTGAGAGTGCAAGAAGCAAACACTCTCAGACTTCTTTCAGATGAAAGAAAGGAGCAACTTGCAGAAGAAATGGAAATCAAGAAAGCTATGATGGTTCCCAGGCCAGTGAAAAAGGGAATTAAATTTGAGTTTCCAAAAGATATGGATCCACTATATCTAAGTGAACCAGTTATAAGAAAGAGCCTCAAGCTCTCCCCATTAGAAGCTTCAGATATGGTGCAGGTGTTACCATTAGATCCCAGGAATCCAATTGTGAGCTATGAAGAAGATGAATGTGGATTCTAGAAGATTGGCAGATTTGGCAAGGAGGTACACACTTTTACCACTCTCATATCTTTATTTGCAAGTTGTGATAGAGAAGACTTGGTGGACCTTTGGAGGTTGCTGGAGACGAAGTATGAGGCTGAAGCACCAACTTCAGCTAATGGAATAAAACTTTGGACCACATTCAAAAGAATGTGTGGACCAAAAGATGAGGATCCTGCAATATGGAAGGATCTTGAAGATGACCTCAGTGGTCTTTAATGGAGGTTATATTCAGCTGCTGGTGTATACCATTTGAGTTCTACAAAGTTTGCTGAGTATCTGCTTGTGGATGCTCAGTATTTCATATCCAAGGCTATTTTGGAAAAGATGAAGGACACTCAGCTGGAGATAGATTATTCAAGTGACGTGGCAAAGGATTTGATCAGATTTATTCACTATCAATATGAGAAGGTTTGTCAGACTCCTCCTAGTCCTTAATGCTTATTCAGAAACTTGATCATAAGAGTGGATATCAAGTTTAGGGGAGGATTGTTGGGAATAAATTAAGGCCAGATCACTTGAGCGCTGACAAGAACAAAACAAGCGTTGACAAGAGTAATACAAGCGCTGACAGCTCAAGCGTTGACAAGTTAAAGTCAAGCGTTGACACATTGAAGACAAGCACTGATGGAAGATATAATCTACACGTTTATTATATTCTAGAATACTTCTAGTAAGGATAGAAACGACAATGTATTTTCTATATTTATCTTTACCTAGAATAGTTGATACGTAGATTATTGTACAAGGCTTCTTGTATCTATAAAAGAAGGCCTTTAGGTTATTGTTTAATATAAAGTTTCATATAAGTTTTCGTTCGTAAACATCTTTCATTGTAAGCAAGTTCGACATTCATAATCAAAGTGAAAGTTTTGTTTACATCTTGTGTTCTTGTTTAAGTGTTAAATTCCGCATAACACTTAGATTCATAAAGCATATACAAAGGTTTCTCTACGTGTTATACTTGATCTAATCTCATATACACAAAGCTAATCGATCTAAGTTTGGGATCAACAATTTTACAATGGTTAATTTACAAAGATTAAATGTGATAATAGTTTAGATTTTAGAGTAAAAAGCTTCACCGCAATGCTAGCTTGGCTGCAAAGGTGGAAATCGAATGCAGAAGGATGGTATCCCCATAGCAATGGTTAGCAATTCAAATGTATTGAAACCTGGAAATCTATTGCCACTTGTATGACCATGTAGTTCTCCTCCAACAAAATACACGCCTGAACATCAACATCATACTTTAAAACGAGGAACAAACATAATATAGAAGTTTTTAAAACAAGAAACTTAAGAAAAAGTACCTATTGGATCTTATCCATCTCATTCAACGAAAGCTCCTGCAAACATAAACGACAACAATCTCATTAACCAAAAAATTATTTGAGACCAAACGATTACTTTATCTATATAAAGGGTTTACTCTTACCTGATCAAGATCAGTTCGGGTCATGTCCAAGTCCTAGTACGTTCTCACCTGAGGCTACGATAATCAAGAGATCAAACTTTAAGGAACATCCACTTTACACTAACGGGGTTGGGTCATTTTATGGGTCAAAATGGGTCAAAATGGGTCAGATAATATGTTCAGGTGAAAAATGGATGGGTTAATTAGTTTGGAGATTATTTAAAATATGAGTCATTTTCATTACAACTTCAACAACTTCGTAATAAATTTTATACCAATTTTATAACTTCCTAAATACAGTGATCAATTATTAATTCAGATTACAACACCATAATGGTTTTATAATATAATCGTTAACATTTCAACTTTTAATGATAGTATGAGCGAGTTTTGACCCATTTTGGATGCAATATTTGACTCATTTAACATTAAAACTAAACACATATTAACCCACTTTTGTGTTAAATGGGTCACAACTTATACCTTCTAGATAATGCAATAAACTAAATTACCTAGAGGCATAGGAACGTACTGCAGCAGATCTCAAAGCCTCTCCACGCTAAGGATGAGTGACACAAGGAAGCCTACCATTCTGAGTTGTAGACAGGACACTAGACAAGATACTGCTGCTTCCAGGAGCCTAATAAGATACAATGAAATTACTAAAAATTAAGTCGAGGCGAATGGCCTGACTCAAACTAAAAATAGAATTCATACCTTAGTCATCGGGTCAAGCTGAAACACGTAAATCTTCACGTCTTCAGCGACTTTGATCAGAAAATCTCTTGCAATAGTATTATGTCCACCTCGTCCTTGAGATAGAAACCGGCCACAGGAGCATGATCAATGATTTTCAAGGACTCATGTTGCTCTTTACTCATCATATTTCCGTAGTTACGCGCACACTTCGAATATCCCTTTCGTCTCACCAATTTCCTTGCTTGCATGAATATGGAATTCTATCAACTTTCTCACCATTAGTTTTTTATTTTCAAAAACCAATGGTTAGAAAGTTGATAGATTCATGCAAACAAGGAAGTTGGTGAGACGAAACGAATATTGAAAATGTGTGCACAACTGCGGACAGATGTAATTCCCCGTCATTTGATAGGAGCAAGGCACAGACTTCAAACAACTTTTTCATCTCAAGCTCTTTGGTGATATATTCTATCAACCTTCTCCACCTCAGCTTTCAATCTGATGCTTACCAGATGTAGAGGATCAACACAAAGTACACCTTAGCCTTATACGCTTGGATGGTTTTTAAATTGTGTTCCCCCTCCTCTTGAACTTCTCATTAAACTTACATAAAAAGCATTCAAGTTTTAAAAAACTGTTACTAATAACTCAACTTCACCTAAAAAGCATTCAATAAATTTTTATACCTCGCGCCTCTTTCTAAATAGTCAACTACTAAAATAAAAACAATAATCAACTTGACCCGACATAAAAACGACCCAACCATCAAATATGAAAAAATATCAAGTTTATCAATTCTACTATGCCCAATTCCAGAAGAAGTACACTATCTCACACTACATCTCTTTTATCAATGAAATGCACTACATGTCTACATGCGTGTTATTCTTGATACTTGACAAACTAAAACACGCTCTCTTTTACAGCTTTCTAAACTTTCTTTTAGTACAACTGTTATGTATTAGTCTTTATTAGCCTAAAGTCGTGTCTAGGGTATAAGTTCTAAGTTTCCTAAATAGCCAAGTACAATAAAGGTCGGTTGGTTGTGTCGAAGCCACCCGTGTCTATGTAATAGTCGGTTCCCCTCATCTCTATAAAAGGAGGTGAGGGGATAGGATTCATAACGCATTTTTATCAATAAACTAATCGGGACGATTAAAGTACATACCTTGTGTGTTATTTTTCTGTCGATAGCTTCTTTGATCGTGTTATCCACATCTAGTTAAACATGATTATAGATCGACAAGGTTGCTGCAATCGACTTAAAAGGAATTGTTGTTTTTCGGTAATTGAAGAACGTGTCCGTCGTTTTAGTGTTCTTCTTTTTCTATAGGTGTGGTTGCTAAAGACACAGTGGAGAAGAAGATAGGAGAAAAAGACGGTTGGCTTTTGTCAAAAAGAAAGTCAAAGTGACACTTCAAAGGATTGAATATAATAAAAGACGTATTTGTTGAAGGTTTTATTTAGTCTGAGATTAAAAGTCTATTAGCCAAAGAGTTGGACTAAAGTGGCTGATTTGATTCTTTTGTTTTATTTTATATAAGACAAAAAGATATTATATTACTTTGAAGGGTATTACACAAGGGGACTTCATAATTCGTGATTGTGAGGGTTAATATATCACAAGATTTAGCGAATTGTCGAAGGGACTTTGTTAATTTGTGATTGTGAGGGTTTATCACAAGGTTTAGCAAATCAACAAAGGGGATAAAGAGCGTTCAAGACTTGTCGAGGTTGCAAGATTTATTAGGTTATTAGAGATCAGTTTTGCAAAATAAAAGTACGACAAAGGGTTACTTAAAAAGACGTCGGGTACTTTCTTGATTCAAGGATTGTCGATTTATTGGATAGATTAATTTCCAAGGTTCAATCGATATTTGTGTAAGAAAGGGTTTTCTTTTGAAGGGTTACTTGGTTTGATCGATTTCTAAGATTTTTATATTAGGGTTATATCGATAAAGCAAGGTTGTTTTATACATAGAGTACTTTGCTAGATCGTGTTTTTGTGTAGGTAAATTCACAAAAGGTTAAATGGTTAGCAAAGGGTTAAAATAAGATGACGCTGAGCAAATTTAACATCTAGAAATTCGATGGGAAGAATGACTTTGGGTTATGGCAGGTAAGGATGAAGGCTTTGCTGGAACATCTGGAATTAGATGCAGCATTGGAAGAATTACCCCTACCACAATAGTGGCTTACAAATGTCATTCAGAAAAAGTCTTACAGCGCATTGATCGTGTGTTTGGATGATCGGGTCCTACGGGAGATCACCAAGGAGACGACTGCAGCAAGAATTTGGAAAAAGTAGAGACTTTATACATGACAAAGTCTTTAGCTAATCGTTTGTGCTTGAAAAAAAAAGTTATATACTTTTCAAATGAATCAAGGTAGCAGTCAGTCTGAACATATTGATGAGTTTCACAAGCTTGTAAGTGACTTAGCGGCTATAGATATTGTATTATCGAAAGAGGATCAGGCATTATTATTACTTACATCTTTACCATCGTCTTACGATAATCTCGTGGAGACTTTGCTATATGGTCGGGATACTTTGAAGCTAGAAGAAGTGCTCGCGACACTTAATTCTAGGGAACTTCAGAAGATGACGGAAGCAAAGGGTGATGGTGGTGAAGGGTTGTATGTGAGGGAGAGATATACTTAGGGAGATATGGAGCAGGGTGCAAATAGTTCGTGGTCAAAGTCACAAGGAAGGAGCGGTAAACTCAGGTGTTATATATGTCAGTCTGAGGATCATTTGAAGAGGGATTTTCCCAGGTATAATCACAAGAAATATCAAGGTTTTGTTAGGAATGAAGATCAGGTATCCGGTTCTGGAGCTGATGGGTATGACAATGTTGATGTAATGATGGCTATGAGTGTTGATGAACTTTTGACTGGATCATGGATTCAGGGTGCTCATACCTTATGACACACAAGAGAGATTACTTGGTTGATTTTAAGGAGTATGACGGTGGTAATGTACTACTAGGCGATGGCAAGGAATGTCGTGTACGGGGCACAGGAAAGGTTCGATTACGAATGAGGGATGGGTCATGTTTCATGTTGGACAACATCAGGTATGTTCTGGAATTAAAACGAAACTTGATATCCTTGGGCACTCTTGAAAAAGAGGGTTTTACCGTGAAGATGCAGTCGGGCAAGATCAAGGTTATAAAGAGTTCACTGGTGGTACTATCAGGAAAAAGAAGGGCTAATTACTTATATACCCCGAACGGTCAGGCTGTGACCGGGAAGACAACGAAGGGTAGGAAGAAGTTAGGAAAATTTCAGACTGGGTGGAAGTTCAAGACGGGTAATGTTCTTGATTCTTGTAATCAGAAGTCTATAAAACAATGTATGAAGAGTGGGGTCGCCAAACATTTGGATGTTGCAGGGTTACAGTAGCAGAATGGGTTGGTTGAGTAGACGAACATGCCACTCTTGGATAAGGTACGTTGTTTTCTGATTCAGTCTGGTATGTCCAAGGTTTTTTGGACAGAGGATACAACCACGTCTACATATCTAGATAAGAGGTCACCATCAACAGCGATTAGATTCAAGAAGACTATAGATATGTTGGGGTTTTTTGGTTGGCTTGCTAGTATTTAGCAAGGTATGCTTGAACCGGTTAAGGTCAAGTGCATATTCGTGGGTTACCGTAAAGGTATGAATGTTTATCAACTTTGGAGGTTAGATGACGTTACTTCAAAGGGAGTGCTTTACAGGAATATGGGTTTCAATGAAAGGCTGGAATACAGGAAAACTTTCATTAGTTCTGGTGTATGTACAAGTTCAATGCAGGTGTTGCAAGGAGTTGAGTTTAAGGTGGAACCTCGGGAGGATCATGCATTTAAGGTGGAACCTCAGGGGAATGTTGATCATGTAGTTGTTCCAAAGGAAGTACAAACTCAAGATTTTATATAATATCATCTAGCACGTGATAAGGAGCAACACTTAACACGGGAACTATTCAAGTATAGAGAAGACAGTAATGAGGCTGTTTTTGCAGTTATTGCAGTGGAGAAGATATATGCACATGAGTCATTGACTTTCAATGATACATTTGCTTGTGAGGTTCTTTCCAAGTGGATGGCTGGATTGAAAGAAGAAATGGATACTCAGTTAGATGTGTATGTGCTCAGCAACAGTTGCAGGAAAAGCAGTGACAACATATAAAGTTATTACTGGTAGTATACACCAGGTATGTTCATGCATCTATTTCTCTATATAGATTGTATGGTATTTTCTTGCGGATGCAAGGCTGAGATCTCGGTTACCAAGGGTTTGCTGGTTAAAGCAAAGGGAAATATACTTGGTATTAAGATCATCAGGAATCATAGTGGTAATACTCTAAGGGTGTCACGGTCCAGGTTTTACAACCGAAAGTTGGTAGAGACTTTGTTGAAGGGACACTCCATACTGTCGTTGGAGGATAGTCTATTAAGGGACTGTGATGTGGAAAAGAATAGTAAGTGGTCATATATATATATATATATATATATATATATATATATATATATATATATATATATATATATATATATATATATATATATATATATATATATATATATATATATATATATATATATATATATATATATATATATATATATATATATATATATATATATATATATATATATATATATATATATATATATATATATATGCAGTTAGAAGCTAGGAGTATCAGGTGGTCTGCACGAGACCCGACATAGAATTTGTAGAGTGGGTATGTTGGATGGGTTTGGTCGTGGATTACAGACATACGTACAGGTTTTTGTGGATTTTGACTACACCATGGGTAGATCGATCACTATCATGGGTAGATCAATCACAGGGTACGGGATGCTGATACATGGATGTGCGAGGAGCTGGGAAGCTAAGTTGCAGCACACAGAGGCTTTGTGGACAACTAAAGCTGAGTATATGACACTTACGGAGGTTGTGAAAGGAGCTATTTGGCTAAGGGGACTCTTGGAAGAGTTGGGTGTGAAGCTTAACACTGTTGCAATTAATTGTGATAATCAGGGCGCGATTCATTTATCGCGGAATCATGTTTTCATGATAGGACTAAGCACATCAATGTGCGTTATCACTTTATCAGAAAAGTCTTGGATGCAAAGACGGTTGAAGTTCTGAAGGTGGGTGTTGTACACAATGTTTTGGATGCCTTGACGAAGGTGATACCTAGACGCAAGATACAACACTGCTTGGAGCTGCTGAGTGTTGGGATAGGCTAATATAAGCCTAAGGTGGAAATTGTTATGTATTAGTCTTTATTAGCCTAAATTCGTATCTAGGGTATAAGTTCTAAGTTTCCTAAATAGCCAAGTACAATAAAGGTCGGTTGGTTGTGTCGAAGCCCAACCCGACCCGTGTCTATGTAATAGTCGGTTCCCCCTCATCTCTATAAAAGTAGGTGAGGGGGGATAGGATTCATAATGCATTATTTATCAATAAACTAATCGGGACGATTAGGGTACATACCTTGTGTGTTACTTTTCTGTCGATAGCTTCTTTGATCGTGTTATTCGCATCTAGTTAACCAGGATTGTAGGTATCAAATACTACAACAACTTTAAGAACTACATATTCGACAATAATCCGTTAACCTGAACTCTATTCAAGACCAAACGAATACTTTATCTATAGAGAGTTAACTCTTTACTTGATCAGCCCTCCATGAAGAAGTACACTCTTAGGATTAGTGTCGGTCGTCTCCAAGTCCTCCCTACGATAATCAAGAGATCAAAGTTTAAAGAACATCTGCATTCCACTGTGAACTAAAGGGTCAAAATGGTTGGGTCATGTTATGGGCCAAAACGGGTAAGATAATATTTACAAGTGAAATGGGTCACAACCACTAACTTCTAGATAATGCAATATATTAACGAGAGTCATAAAAACGTACTACAATAGATTTGGAATCCTCTCCGGCCTGAGGATGAGTGTTAGAGGGATGACTACCATTCAGAGTTGTGCTACTTCCAATTTGTTACGATGAAGCAAAAATACTAAAGATTAACCCGATAAATGGCGACTCCACAAAACTAGCATAAATTGATACCTTGGCAAACACATAGATTTCCGCATCTTCTGCTGCTTTGAGTGACGGAGGGATGACTACCATTGAGAGTTGTCCAACTTGATGGTCTTCTTGAAATAAAAGCTCGTCACAGCATGTAGATCTTTGATTTTCAACAAAAATAAATAAAATTACAACTTTCATTGCTTAGATAAAGTAAACACAAATAATTGTGTTTATGTTTTACATATATTATTGAAGTGTAAAACTAAGCACAAGACGACAGAGATCCAAATAGGCAACTAAATAAAAACAACGACATGAAAAACCGACACAACCATCAAAGATGACATAATATAAATTTTACAACAACTACTACTAATTGTTGTTCATTAATCCAAATCAAACACAAATAATAAAAACTTAACATTATAATTTATGAAAGTAAGCTGAACCCGCAAAAACACCTCCTCTCATGATATTCCACCGAGGTGGATGATGACAGATTATTATTAGTAACATCCTACTTGTTGTGTTTGTACAACGGGATATGGCTGAGCACGGCAGACCCAAAACCGACCCAGACCGGACAGGAACGAAACGAACCGGACCGAGCAATTTCGGTTCGGTCCTCGGTCCGGGGTTTTGGACCAATTCGGTCCTCGGTCCGGTCCGGTCCGGTTCGGTCTTACCAAAATTTATTCAATTATGCCTAATAGGACCGGACCGGACTGAGGACCGAATCGGACCGGACCGAACCGGACTGGACCGGACCATTTCGGTCTGGTCTCGGTCCGGGGTTTCGGACCAATTCGGTCCTCGGTCCGGTCTTGGTCGGTCCGGTCCGGTCCGGTCCCGAACCGATGCTCAACCCTACAAAGGGATGTGTGGAAATCTGGTACTAATATGTGACAGAAAATGTGAAGGGATAGAATTTGTTTTGTTGTGTTTTATCTTTTACCTTTTGCACTCTATGTTTATGTGAACCATTTATGAGCAACTTCTAACCAACCTGGTTGGTACCGATCATTGAATGTCACTTACTTGTAACACATGTCATCTTACTATTGCATGCTTCTATTTTTATTAAATTTTGTATGATTCAGATAAGTTTTTATGGATAAAAGCTATTAATTTTATATTTTCAAATAATGATTTTACTATTGGTTTAATCTTTCAGTTTATTTTTAGAACGGTTTGTGGCGGATCCAGAGATTGTAAGCATGTGTGGCACAAAATGTTTGCTTTTTACCTCAAGTGTTAACGAGTGTAAAACTAAAAGTACAATATTGCATGAACCATATCTAAGTTAACAAAGTTAATTTGATGAATTATCTCTTCGATCTTTACCGAATAAACTGAACAATTTAACTAATAGTCAGTGGCAGATGCATAATTTTGAATTGTATGCGTCGATTTTCGACTCACTTCACTACTAATTCTTAATTTAGATTGTAAAATTAGTTTTCTTTAATCTAGGTAGCTGATATTCTGAATTTACTTGTTAAAAAGTTCGTTGTTCACGGTCTTATCGAATTGATCTCCGGTTAAATGTGCGACTCAGTCGTCTTTGGTGGATAAAATAATAGGTTTGTCGTTGAGTACACTAAAAATGAAAACTTTAAAGTAAATGGCAAAGTAAATAAAGCTAAAAATGATTAAAAAGTAAATGGAGAAAAATTAAAGCTTAAAAGATAAATGACAAAAACTTAAGGCTTTAAAAGTAAATTAAATAAATGACGAGAAATTGAAGCTTGACAAAAAGTAAATTTGAAAACTTAATAAAAATGCAAACTTGAAGTAATTCTAAGATAAAACAATTAAAATAATAACATTTAAGAAAATTTGCGGGAAAAATAAGGATAAAAAAAGGAACAAATGCACAAGGCATCGCAATGTTACCAGAAGACCCCAATCGCAATATCAATCGCAATGTTGCCAATCGCAATATCAATATCAATCGCAATCTCAATCTCAATCTCAATCTCAATCTCAATCTCAATCTCAATCTCAATCTCAATCTCAATCTCAATCTCAATCTCAATCTCAATCTCAATCTCAATCTCAATCTCAATCGCAATCTTAATCTCAATCGTAATCTCAATCTCAGTCTCAATCGCAATCTCAATCTCAATCTCAATCTCAATCTCAATCTCAATCTCAATCTCAATCTCAATCTCAATCTCAATCTCAATCTCAATCTCAATCTCAATCTCAATGATAAACCCTTTTCCTTTGCGAAGGGTTCCGAGATTTTTGGTAAAAAAAAATGAGATTTTTGACAAGAAATCCGTGATTTTAACCAACTAAAAGCATCTAAATCTCTACCACAACAAAGTAGAAGATAGATGGAACACACGAATCAAGAAACACGAAAAGCAAGGAACTTTATGTAACGTGTAGAAGATGTGGTGAAATGAATGAAGAACACGAAATCAACACGAAAAAAGATGATGAAAAAGATTAAGATCAAACAAACAAGAAATGTAGTATGAGATGATTAAAAAGCTTAAAATTAAAGATAAAGATTCAACAAACTTACATGAATTACTTGAAAGGAAAGACAATTAAAGTAAATGACAAGTATGAAAATGTGCATGAAAAATAAAGTGGAAAGACTAATTTGTCAAATTAGCTAACACCTCCTAATGTGTCATTAGGAGGGTATTTATAGGAGGAGGGGAGTTGTTGGTAGGTGGTTGGGCTTCCTTTCTTTCTTTCTTTCTTTAGTCTTCACGTCTTTGACAATAAACTCGTCATTATCGACTTTGTCTCGGGATTTGTCAATAATTTAAATGAACTCGTCCTCTAGTTTCTTTATTAATTAGATTTGGTTCTTCGACTTCGTTAAACTTCCGTCTTTAGACTTTTTCTTCGATAAATCTTTATAATAGGCCTTTGACTTCCGTTCTTTTTGCACTCTTGATCTTTTGACTTCGTCTTTTGTCTTTTTCTTCGATAAAAGCCCGTGAAAGCCCGTGTTTTCTTCCTTTTTCATATTTTGGCCTAAATCACAACAAAAACACAAACCACGCATAATTCTGACTTTTACGACACTAAATACACGTTTTGGCTTGGTTATTATTATAATTAAGTGGTAAAAGGATGGGTGTTTTCACACCAATCAAATCCCCAACACTTGATCATTGCAATGCCCTCATGCAATGCATTAGTTACAAAGCAAGATTTACATTTTCCATCATAATTAACCACCTTGGCCTTTATTAAACACAAGAAAATAAGGAAACTTAAAAAGATAGAAAATAACCAAATATTTGAAGGAAGAAAACAAGTAAAGAAATCTAAGACTTACATTAGGGCTTTAGTGTCATGAATATTAATCATCTTCAAGTTTCACGTTCCCATGCCAAGCTTAAAAACGATATCATTGTTATTACTAGTTGGCACAGCTAACACTTATTCATGCGGTTTAATTAATCACTTAGACTCCCTTATTCCTAGGTGTATCTCTTATATTTTATTATTGTCTTGAATGATCACGAGGATGCATTTTTTACTTCTTTCGATAGTTTATTTAGGCCAAAAATAAAGTAGGACGATTTAATCAATAGTTAGCTAAAGGACAAAATCTTTTAAAACTGCTTCTCGAAATGTCATAAAGTTCATATCTTGGCATAACTCGTTTCGCGATTTGAGACCTTTCTCGGACCGATATTTGGCAGTGACTTCATACTTCGAATCTTGAGAGACGTTCTTGAAATAATGGTCTTCTCTTCATAATAGGAATTTCTTCACTTGAAATTTTTTGAGAGATTCTTTATATTTGGACCACGACTTCTTCATTTTTCTCCAATATTTATTTGGGATTTTGATATACAACGATCCGCCTCCTTTTAGGACTTGGATCTATTTATCCTCATACCTTGTTAGGGTCTTTTCGGATAGACTTCTCCATGATCTTTAGGGGAGTATTTGCTTTTCGTCGTGTGTCTTGATCCTTCATATTGATTTTTGATAAATGATTCTTCACATCACTTTGGATATTTAGCAACAAAATATAGCCCTCATGCCTTGTTAGGGCCTTTTCGGACTCGCCAATCTTCGCATCCCGCTTCAATAAGTTATGCCTTGGCTATGAACTCTAATTAATACCGAGCAACTTTTAAACGATCTTGTGCTAGAAGCTAAGTAACTTTTCAAATCGTACGACCTTACTTATTGCAATTAAATTTATTAACAAGCGATGGGAGAAAAATCTCATAATTAACTCACATAAATTCATGAAAGAATGCCAAACTTATAATTGACTCTATCATCTCTCGTTCTCTGTAATTTAAAATCTCAAGGAATGAGACTCGTGGATGCTTAGCCAATTAAATCAAAGTTTTGGGTTTTCAAGTCATCTATAGGATCTTGCGTCTTCTTAGACTTTTTCAAGTTTAGAATTCGCATTTTAAAGTTCCCTTGATAAATGACTTTCTAGAATCAATTATAGGAACTTGCGAAAAGTTCTTGTTCTTAACCCGTAAGAGTTAAGACTTTCGCGTTTTAAAGTTCCCTATATAAAAGCCTAGCAAAACTTGACTTAAACACGTTAAGGATACTAGCAAGAGTAAACTTGAATAAGTAAACTCGGGTTGAGTCAAAAGATTCATGACGTTTGAAAAAGCAAAACCATTTTATTAAAATTTTATTCTAGAAATGAAAGAAAATAACGATAACAAAGGAAAAACTATTAGGCCAAAATAGATTAAAAATTTGAAAAATGTCGAAAAATCAATTTTCCGGTTAAAATAAGGACAAATTCATGGAAAAGCCACTTAACTTCGATAGAAGTCCCCCTACACTTAATATAAACATTGTCCTCAATGTTTAAGCATGTGGGAGTAAACTTCCCTACACTTAGGAAATTGTGCACGTTGTTTAAATCTTGCTAAGGTTGAGACAACTAAAGTGATTCCTATTTTAATATTGAAGAATATAAAATAGTGAATCAAAAGAGTTTAGGATAAAACCGGGAAGACGGGTACACGGAATCACGGGTCATCAAAAGTCATCAAGAATGGATCTTTGATAACTCGAATCCCTGCACATGATAAGAAAGAAAACAACAAATACATAAGAGGGTCTCCCCCTACACTTATTATAAAAAACGGATAAAAAGGATAGATACTCGGGTTACCTCCCAAAAAGCGCTTGTTTTTGTTCACTGAGTCGTGAGCCTGACTCGACCCCGAATTAAATAGTCCATAGGGAAGCCTCAAATGTAATACCGGGATCAAAGACCTTGTCCTCATTCCCGGAGGAAAATAATAAAGGAGAGGCCGGAGGATAAGTCTTGAACGGCAGAAAAGTCCTCTCAACATACGAAAAGTATGTGAATAATGATCCACGGGAGGTGGGGTGGGTAAAGGAATCAAAATGTCATCCCCAAAAGATATATGATTATCACTGAGCGGCAAAGCTGTAAAGGTGTCAATCATGGAATGGTCAATGTCACCTCCCGGGTCAAAGCACTCATCCTCTGTAATGGTTTCTAAAGGTTGGGATGAAAGTTGCGCGGGAGGGAGACTTGGGACAATATCTTCATGTATCAAAGTATCAAAAAGAATATTCTCCTCCGTGTCATCATCATCAATACCCGGAGGTATTTAGTAAATGTCGATTTCTTCCATAGATATGTCATTATTCTCGACGGGAGTAATAGATGGAGGTAAAGACTCGGAAAAAGGAGGAGAATTCAACGCTTCAATTTGAGCAATAAGAAAATGAACTTTCCGTAATTTGTCGTGAAGAATAACGTCTTCCACCTCATCTATAAGATCAAGTTCAGTGGTGAACTTCTCGTAAGTCGGAGACAATAAATCAACATCGTCTTTATCTCCTGGAGGAGATTGAGAAATTTCAAAGTTGAACTTATCATAGCATGGAGAAAAATCATCATCATTAAGAGCGGCCTCGTCCGTAAGCTCAGCAAAAGTCGGTACATCACAGACCTCATCAAATAAGTTGTCGAGACCAAATTCACTAATCTCAGTCGATGTATCACAATCCTTAGATGCATTTGGGATATCGACAGAAGGAGATGCAATTGCACTAGGACATTGAGCAACATGATCATTCCAAGAAATAATATTCTCATCGTCATCATCATCATCATCATCAACATAGTATGGATGCACAGGAGGAGAAGTATAATCCTCGATATTCGATATTTGCTCTTGTCGGATTGCCCTCTCCAAGATAGATAGGAGGCGATCTAGAATTCCAGCCAAATTAGCGAGTATTTCCGTGCTTATTCCAAAAGAAGGTTGATGAAAGACGGAGTATTATGGGGGCTCAAAATTTTGAAAACCAGAATTATAACACGGATGTGGCTCATAATTCATCGGTTAAGAAGAATTAGAACACGGATGTGGTTCATAATAATTCATCGATTGACAATAAGAAGTATCGTGAGGGCCCCCACAATGATTGCAACACGGGTATTGAGAAAAACCCGGTGCGTCTTGTAGATAGCTATTACCATTGTCATAATTGTAACCCGGTTCTTGCCCGTCATAAGACGGGTATCGAATCGGACACGAGACATGCCAATGAGAATTGCTTCTACAATAAATGCAAGAGGGGGAAGTAAGTGCATTAGGAGCAAAGGATGAGTTAGTCAAATTGCACGACGGACAAAATCCAAATTGTGTATTGTCGATAGCATTTCAGCACCGCTCACATGTACACCATTGACAAGTTTGAAAACCATATAATGGTCTCCCACACCCTATGCAATATGAATCCAGGAAGAATTAAAAATAAGAGGGGTTGAGAAAAAGAATTAAACACACAAGAGGATAGAGAGGAATATTTTTGGTTCAAAACTCTGAAAAAGAAATGTTTTTTATGATTCTTAAATGTTTTTGGAGTTTTGAAATTTTTTAAATTTTTTAAATTTTTATGGATTTTTGAAAATTTTTGAGCAAGAAAAATAACGTTCAAAAGTGAACGGATCCCAAAATCCAACGTGTCTCTCACAAAAACCGTTAATCTTCACGAAAAGAGCCTGCAACGGCGCCATTTGATATTCTGAATTTACTTGTTAAAAAGTTCGTTGTTCACGGTCTTATCGAATTGATCTCCGGTTAAATGTGCGACTCAGTTGTCTTTGGTGGATAAAATAATAGGTTTGTCGTTGAGTAAAATAAAAATGCAAACTTTAAAGTAAATGGCAAAGTAAATAAAGCTAAAAATGATTAAAAAGTAAATGGAGAGAAATTAAAGCTTAAAAGATGAATGACAAAAACTTAAGGCTTTAAAAGTAAATTAAATAAATGACGAGAAATTGAAGCTTGACAAAAAGTAAATCTGAAAAATAAGGATAAAAAAATGGAACAAGTGCACAAGGCGTCAAAATGTTACCAGAAGACCCCAATCGCAATATCAATCGCAATGTTGCCAATCGCAATATCAATCTCAATCTAATCTCAATCTCAATCTCAGTCTCATTGTCAATCTCAATCTCAATCTCAATCTCAATCTCAATCTCAATCGCAATCTCAATCTCAATCTCAATCTCAATCTCAATCTCAATCTCAATCTCAATCTCAATCTCAATCTCAATCTCAATCTCAATCTCAATCTCAATCTCAATCTCAATCTCAATCTCAAAGATAAACCCTTTTCCTTTGCGATGGGTTCTGAGATTTTTGGTAAAAAATGAGATTTTTGACAAGAAATCCGTGATTTTAACCAACCAAAAGCACCCAAATCTCTACCACAACAAAGTAGAAGATAGATGGAACACACGAATCAAGAAACACGAAAAGCAAGTAACTTTATGTAACGTGTAGAAGATGTGGTGAAATGAATGAAGAACACGAAATCAACACGAACAAAGATGATGAAAAAGATTAAGATCAAACAAACAAGAAAGGTAGAATGAGATGATTAAAAAGCTTAAAATTAAAGATAAAGATTCAACAAACTTACATGAATTACTTGAGAGGAAAGACAATTAAGCTAAATGACAAGTATGAAAAGGTGCATGAAAAATAAAGTGGAAAAACTAATTTGTCAAATTAGCTAACACCTCCTAATGTGTCATTAGGAGGGTATTTATAGGAGGAGGGGAATTGTTGTTAGGTGGTTGGGCTTCCTTTCTTTCTTTAGTCTTCATGTCTTTGACAATAAACTCGTCATTATCGACTTTGTCTCGGGATTTGTCGATAAATTAAATGAACTCGTTATCTAGTGTAATAACCCGAAATTTAAAATCAACATTTAGACCGATTTCTAATACTAATTCTATTATTCGGACCAATATTTATTAATCGACTTTTATTTGTCATGATCATGTTTGCGAATAATATTAAGATCTCGGCTAACCGGCAAGGTTAAGGATTTAACGTATCGAGTACGTGTCAGTTATTATTTCTTGGCAAGTCGGTGTCCGTCATCGACCGTAACTATCCTCGTTATGACATATAAATATTTTATATTGTCGTCGTTTTAAATTCTCATTTTACGAGCATTATTGGTAATTTACATTAAACCGCTAGACGTCATTTGCTTATACGACGCGTTAACGTTTATTAAATTATAAGCCCTCCTTTATTTATTGAAATATAAATGTTCTCCGAATGTCAATGTTTTTATTTTATATTGAGCGTTTATTTTTCGTGGTTAACGCGTATCTTTCAAATCGCGTAACGTTAAAAATATTGGGCTTCGATAACACCCGCTTTATCATATTTAAGAAAAAAGTTATTATTAGAAACAAATATTATATAACTAATACTTTAATTTAAACACCCGCTTTACCAAGGATAACACGTGTTTTGCTAACTATATTTGTCCATAATCTAATACTTTCATTTTTACTACCAAATCTCATAACTCATATTTTACAAAATATCAATCTCATTCTCCTCTTTGTTTTCTCTTGTCTTCCGTACAAGAGTAGTACCAAAACAAAATCAACAATGACTTTTACCAAGTTGTTAATTAATAAGGTTCCAATACTATGGTTACTAGCTTATGATTCTCCATTCTTGTAAGGATTACTAACTTTACTTTATTCTTTATATGTAATTTTTGTAATATATGATCATGTAAAATATTCTTTTTACTTTATTAAGTAACTTATGTAATAGTTTATTTATGGTGGTTGGACATTGTATGGATGATTTGATCTTTAAAAATGATGTTAAGCAAGCCTTAAGTGTTGGTTGTAAAATCCATTTTACATCAGTTTCAAAAACGTGAATATGTAGAAAATCATTAGGTTTTGGGTACTGGTTAATAATTTAGGGTGATAGGCCTCTGTCTTTTGGTGATTTGGTCAGGTCGCTCGTCCCGTGACGATACTCGGACAATGAGATATGGCTAAAATACGACACTAGATCAGAATCTGACCTGCTGTAAATATGGACTGTTTACTCAAAAATTTCGTATACCAACATTTGAATATGTAAAACTAAAAGTTGTAGATAAAATCATATAGAACTAGAATCAATTGGATAGTCTACCAGTTCAATACGGTTTAGAAATGGCGGCCGAAACAGTAGAAACGAATGTGAATGACAGCCAACTCTTCTAAGTAATAAAATAGGTAAATGAGCTATGATAAATATAAATTAGAGGCAATTGAACTTACACTAAGTAAGCTACATAACTTAATAATAACTTTGGTAAAAATAGCTCATCTATATTATTTACGGTTTTGGAGAAACGATCTAATCTACGAGGTATGTTGGGAAAATGTATGAATTGGACTATATTAAATTGACGTTTAACGTGATGATTTTTATAAAAGCCAAAGTGGTATGACCCACTTTTCGGGACTGTAGACTAAGTTTTATACTAATATTTCGAGATCCCAAGACCCGACCAACGTGAGATATTAAGTCGTCAACGTTTGGAGGGGTTTTAGAACCTAAACAGTTTATAAAGTGGATTTGGGCCACAAAAGCTCAACTTACACTTATAATGGCTATTAGGCCATTATTGGGCCTGAGATTTATAACATGTTTAGAGTTTAATACTTATATTGAAATGGAAGAAAGTCATAATAACTTGTAATGGGCCACTAATGGGCTTTAATGGGCTTAAAGGTCATAATGAATACATGATAGATTGTTATCAAAGTTTTATGAAGAGTTTTAAAAACTTATTCAATGTTCAAACTTACTAAAGTGAACTATGTACATATATATTTATGACTTATGTATAGTCTCGAACCTAAGATGCGTCTCGTCATTATAGGTCTCGTTCGATCAGATGTTGACCGTTGGGCATCTCGTTCTCGATCAATGAGCGACTAATATCTCGTGAAGTCGTATATCGACTAGTGTGCGTTTGTTCCTTGATCTACGTGTAATAGCTATATCAGGTGAGTCTATAGCCTCGCTTTTATATTATCTTGTAAATGATTTTTAACTCGCGAGGGGGAATACATGTTGTTTTATAAAATGAACACAAGCTGTTTTCGGTATGCTGGACCCGAATATGATGATAAATGCCTAAGTACCATTGTCTTACGAAGTCCCTAAATTTCTTGAACTGTTAATTACCTTGCGAGGTAAACGCTAATACATATGATAGATCTATTTGGTTTGACAACCTTATCCTAGGGTATGTATCCTTGTGATCACCTGAAAGGGATATTATGTATAAGAGGTCGTTGGTATATGACAATATTACCTGTTGTAGGGGCGCCGTAAGTGACTCGGTTGGCGTGTTGGTTAACGTTCAGTTGCATGAGCTTAAGGCATTTATCGATATATATATGACTTGTCTGTGTGACGCGTTTGAGATGATTAAAATTCTTGTGTTCAAATGATGTTTTGTAAAACTTATAGACTTGCTCAACCGTTTTGTTGATGATTTTAAGCATGTATTTCAGGTAATCAAGATGGATAGCAGTGGACCATGCGAGGAGGAAGTTGGTGCTTACTTGTCTAAACTCTTATATTATTTTCCATCCTTTGAATGAATAAATGACTTTTTAAGTCTTTGATGAATGTGATGTATTGGTAACGATTTTTGGGACTAAACGCTATTCGGATATATATATTGGGATGGGAAACTTTTTAGACAAGGTTGTATATTATTTTATCGTCTCTTTTGAGGTCATTGTCTATGATTGTGTGTGATGTGCTGTGAGTTGTGACAATCCGTCAATTTACGATTGATATTCTATTCTCAAATATTATTTGAAAATATTATTTTAATGTTACAATATGAACTCACTTATTTTTGGGAAGAAATTTGGATTTACGTCTTGAAGTAGCGTCGACTACGTCTAAACCGGAGGATTCAACGTTACGTGCTTACGTTTACATACACCGTCTTTGGTGACAGTCCGACATTTCAGAAAATAAATTTATCGGTGAATATTATTTTGGAGTTTTAAATTTGTGTTGTTTCATAAACTCACAAATTTACGAGAAGAGATTAGGACTTACGATTTTATTTTAACGTCCTTTACGACTAAACCGGAAACCCTAGGATTACGTATTTACGTTTTCGAACTCCGTTTTTGATGAAACAGTTTTTATTGGATTCGTTTTGTGCCGTTGATTCATAATTTATAAAAAAGTTTTTCGTAAAACGACCCGAGGGCACGCAAATCGAGGAAACTAGAATCGAGGAGTACCCATAAATTAGTGGGATGGGACAAGTTTTACACTTGCCCACCCCACTATATGTGGCGTCCAATATAAGCCAACACCACAAAGGTGTCAACTTCTTATAACTAGGAAGGACACTTGTCCTCCTAAGTTTACCAAAACAACTAGCAACTTTTTAAAACAAGCTAACACAATCCACTAACTCATTTCCTCCATGCAACTCACACACAAATCCTCTCATCTCTCCCTCTATGTGCCGTCCATCATCATCAAACAACACCATCACTTGATCAAAATTAACCATGAAATCTCATGTTATTTACATACATAATGAAGCCCTTTTGAAACCCTATTGATTGGTGGTGATTATAACATCCAAGGAGGAGTTTCCATGGAGTATCAAGGCTGATTTTCCACAAGGAGTTCATGAAGCATGGTGGTCTTGAAGATGGTCTTGGTGCATCACAAGTTTCTCCATCAAAATCCATGTTTTGATCATAATCTACATCATCATGGTGGTATAAAGATTGTCCTCCTCATCTTCTTGTTATTTTGATTATGTAAACATGTATTTTATTTCCTATTGTATATGTATATGATGATTATATGATGATAAAAATGTTATGTGGGGATTTGGTGTTGATAAACATGATTAAAAAGGTGAAAAACCATAAGAAACAAGGTTAAAATCTTGGTTAAATTTGATGGCTGTATAAAACAGTAAAGAACCATATGGTAAACTGATAAAATGATGAAGTAGAATGGATTTACAGTAACCTATATGTCTTGTACACATGTGAGAGTTGGCCATGCAATGGAATCAAAGTAATGAATGAGATATGATCAAAACAAGTTTAAGGTATAAATCTGAGTTCACTGTTTTGGACGATTTTTAGAAAATATTTAGAAGATGATTCAACAGTAGCTATAGAAGAGTTAAATGTAGCACATATCAAGTAGTTTATGTGATAAAAATTTGAACTTCTATCTCCATATAGAACTCAAGATATGGCAGTTTTGGTGAAAGTGAAGATTAAAATCAGATTTTTGGAAATAATGTTTATTAATATTATATAAGCACTCGCATTATAATGTATAAAATGTAAAAATATAAACCCACTAACTTATAAAACTTATTTATATAAATATATAAAAGGTTAATTAAATGGGTAAATTATATAAATGGTGGTGAAATAATATTTATAAGTAATAAAAACTATAAACTTGATTTTTACGACTTTTTCGGCTATCGCCGTAAAATTAACGTTTTTGTTAAATAAAACTTAGATGGTTGGACCCGTCTAATGAAAACTTTATAAAACTTATATACTGATATATAGACATGTATAACAAGTAAAAACCGATAAAACCCGAACTATAGGGCATACGGACATTAACGAGCTCAGTAAACATATTGGACTAATACTTGGGCTAATAATTGGACTAAATAAGATAAACACCCATAAAAAGAACTTATTGGGCTTAACCCATTTGGGCCCAACTTGAAAGTGTATGTACTGATAATATAAGTACAAAAAGGATTAATACAAGTTAAGAACTTATAATAGGCTTATTGGACCTAAAACACGTAAATAGGTAAAACAAGAAAACTAGTATAAAAGTTATCAACAAATAACTCTAAAATGAGTAAATGAGGATATGTAAACCCACTTGATCATCATATATATATATAATCATCATATGTATACATAATTGTTATTTTTATAAAGTCATTGGACATGAGTCTAAGACGAGAATTATTTGTCTAGGTTTCCGTGATTGAAGCACGTACCGTACGTCCGAATTGCCGATCACCCGCCTTCCCACATCAACGTGAGTTCATAGCCTCGCACTCTTTTAAATGTTTTTATAAATGTTTAATAAACCCGCGAGGGAGATAACATGTTAGTTTTTATAAAATTAGGACACCATTTGTCCCGATTGTTTGTTTATTGATTTTGGACCCGAATGATTGAATGACCCGATTGTATGACCCGATAAATGATTAATGGACCCGATAGATGAAATAAAATGGATTATTAAAGTTAGGTTATGTCACTAAAAGTCCCATTAGCATGAATTATGAACTACCGGGAGTTGGTAGACGCATATGCATTTAATAGTACTATTTGGGGACGATCACCCCAGTTCGCGCCTTGACGGTTGATCCCCGTCGTGCCACATTGATTGGTAAGCGAATTTATGTATGAGAAGATTTCCATAGCGTGACCTTTGTGACGACACGCTACTTTAGATGGGCAAATTTGGTATCGGGTTAGCTACCCGTTGTTGGTTTAGTAAGGTAACAATGTCATGCGGCTTATAATAATCCAAGATTTACAAAATACTAATAGACGCTCCGAATTACGAAGTATTGCCTGACTAGCAATACAGGGTCATACTATTGATATTATGTTTGTGTTTTGGTTTTCATAACCATATTCATATAACGGTTTTTATTTGATTTTATACAACGTCATAAGACGTATTGTATGATGTTTTTACGACATTGGCTCGTATAATGATTTTTAAGGCAAATGCCTATATTATGATTTTTGATGAGGATTTGTATAAAATGACTTTGGCTATTTTATGGCCTATTAAAACGATTTGTACAAAATGATTTTCAGTAATACTTTTATACTGATATTATATTGATGGAACTTATTAAACTCTATGAATTCACTCGGCGTTATCGCTGACCTTTTCTTTTAACATGTTTTATCTCAGGAACTTGAAGGTAATTCTCGGGAAGACGACAAGAATTCATGGGCCGCACTTAAACAGTATTTTCCATTCAAATACTTTGTAAAACTTTGTATGAAATAATATGACTTGGGACCGATGTAACTTTGATATTTATGAATGGAAATGCTTTTACTATTAAACGACGCTATTTTTATGCGTTGTCTATGATGTGTGTAATGTGCTATCCCGTAACACCAACGAGTCTTCCGCTGTACTAAGTTGTATAAATTTGGGGGTGTTACAGTTTGGTACCAGAGCTCTCGTTATAGAGAACGAAAGATTTTAAAATCAAAGGTTTTGAATAAAACATTTCAAAATCTTTTTACTAAAAACATTTTTCTAAAATGTCTAAAAATCTTTTGACTATAACGGTGCCGAAGAATTCCCGAGTTACCGAAAAGGCCAGACTGAGAAGTGTTATTTTAATAAAACATTTTAAAATATATATATGATGTAATTTGATTTTAAAATCAAAGGTTTTGAATAAAACATTTCAAAATCAAAGGTTTTGAAATGTTTTGAATAAAACATTTCAAAATATATATATGACGTAATTTGATTACATGATTGTTTGATGATTATTTTAATATTTATACGAGGTATTTATACGACGTCGATTGTCACAAGAAACCCTAAATCCCTTAGTAAATTAATCGAAGCTATTCTCGTAGGAATTCTAGCTATCCTAGATCTAAACCAAGTTGTGGATCTTTATGATCCCAACAAATGGTTGATATTTGTAGAAATGTAGATATTAGTTGATTGCGATATTGAAAAAGGATTGGCGAGATTAAATCTGATATCGATGTCATGACGATCTTTCCTTATAGAGTGGAGTTTGAAAAAACGTTATCACCTGGAAAGATGTCATATGATTCGTTGTCATCCAATTCTTAAATTGAAATCGAAAGGGTGAATGTTGCACTTGAGGCTGTCATTGGAACCATTACCCAAAAGCCTCATGCCACTAATACCTTTTCAAGAAGTCTAATTGACTGATCGAGTCATTTAATATTAGTGACTCATTTGATAATTGTTGTTGTAAGAAATATAGGATTGGAAATTAAAGTGTTGATCATATCGAGCTTTTATTGCCCTTTTAAGGTGTAAGAATAAGATTGAAAGTATTGGAAAATGAGGTAGGATATCGAATTGAGTATAAAATTTGGTTGAAACTTGAATAAAGTAAAACTTAACCTATAGGGAATATGAGATTGATAAGAGGAAGTCGTTAAGTTATGTGATTGAATTATAAGGTTTTAAACGATTGTTAGTTTGTGTTAAAGGTTGTTCCTAGGCCATTGTCCACTAACGAGGATGCCCAGTGTCCAATAAATAAATTGAAGAAATCTTCTTCTGAATTGAGACCGATGGATCTTCTGGGACATGTGGAACACCTAATGACTCTTGTAGATTAGTATTCATTGTGGTATCTTTTATGAATCCCTAACTTAACTGAGATATCAGTTAGTAGGATGAGTTCTGAGAATTGTATGACATAGTGACACATAATGTGTTACGGTACAATTTTGACTTGTTTGTGATTAATAAAAAGACTACCTTTGATTGCTAAATTCTGCATGTATCGATGTTATATATCTTTTCTTGCTTCTTCCTAATGCTCGCATTAGTGATGCAATCATTGAACAAGTACTCATCTCGAATTGAGTTACGTTGTGGATTATTCCCTTTGTATTCCTGAGTGCCATCGAGGTCATGAACCTCATGATTAATTGGCTAAGCTCATTTTCTATCATATCTTAGTTAATTCTTGGCGAACAAGCCTTCATCACTCTTTTGCAGATCACACCTTGTTTTTATAAAGTTGAAACGGTATCCTTTGAGAAAAATTGAATTTTCATCACTATAAGGATTATTCATAGTAAGATTTATAAGTGATTGTTATTTGAATGAAGTTGTTTATAAAACACCTTGGAAAACTTAATTGTTTTCATAACAATGAAAATCTTTGTAAATTTATTTTTATTCTTATTTGAGAAATTAAGCATGAAAATGTTTTTATTATAAACATGATGATAAAATTTTGACGAACTGAGTATTGCATCGTTAATCTTGAAATTGTATATAGTTGCGCGCCTACATACAATTTGGAATGGACCATGCAAGGCTGATTAGTAGTCACCATAAAACTGATTAATAAACGCTAAATTTTCTTTGAAGATTGTGAAAGATTAAAATTTATGAGATCTGCAAGAAGTGCAAAATAGGGACATATTAGTAGGGACACCTACATATGTGCCTGTAGCATCTATTCTTCTGAACTGAATTTACTCATCTGTGGAATTTGTCTTATTTGACAAATTGATATTCCGTTCTTGTCCAATTCTCCCGTAGTGAGATTCTTAGGAAAAGTATTTGATTACCGAGTGTTGATACCCGACTGGATGTATCGACGTTCTTATCATTTCTTTTGATTTGATTTCATTTGAATGACCGGGGTAACGATCCGAGGAGCTTTCGAATGCGTACTCAAATTATGAAAACATGGGATATATTCATACTCATTAAATGTTTTCGTATGTATCTTATTTGAAATTCTCTCGCTTAGATTATGCGTTGACCTTACTCTTTTAATAGTAGTTGTGTCTCCAGATATCCCTGAAATTGTGAAGGATTATGAGTTATTATTAGACTTTTGAGAAGTTCACATCTTATCGACGGCAATAAAACTGGAAAGTTGGTAACGCCAGTAAAATGGATTGATTGATTATGACATGACGACATTGTCTTAATTGATGGGAAATCGAATAGAATTCCCCTAAGTGATAAGATGTTGATTATCAAAAGTGATCTAAATAATTCTTGGTGGATGACGATATCCTGTATTTAGACTTGAAATTATACCATGAATGGTTGAGAATTAGTTATAGATATTGTAATCTAGATGAACCTAATATGAATTTGTTAAAAGATGTTTTTGTTATCTGAAACTTTAGGAAGTATTTGTTAATGAATTACCTAGACTTTCGCCATTAAGGGAAGTAGAAATTGGTATTTGATTATATTTCTGGTGTTGCACTTGTGGCTTGTGCACTATACGTCAGCACCATCTAAATTAAAGGAATTACCGTACAACTGAGAAAGTTGTCGGAGAAAGATTTTATTATACCAAGCCTGTCATCCTGAAGAGCTATGGTGTTATCTTTCCTTATATTTATAGATTACTGTGACTGAGTAAATTGACAATCGAAAACGATATCCATAACTCGAAATGGAAGATTTGTTTGATCATTTACAAGGTTCTAGCAATTTGATCCACGGCATGGTTATCATCAACTTCGCATCTGCGGAAAAGATTATGTATTCCAATCACTACATCCGGTACTTGTAATGAACATTATGAGTTTCATGTGATGTCGTTTGGATTGATCAATGCACATGTAGCATTCATAATTTGATGAATCACGTGTGTAGGCTGTAATTTGATAAATTCATGCTCGTGATCATTAAGGACCATTTATTTGTTATAAGAATAAGAATGAGTTAATAATTATTTATAGATTGCCTGAATTGGCCGAACGATAATAACCTGTATCTTGAATATTTAACATGAGACTTAAGACTCAATAATTTACATGATTTAACCATGTGATTAATAGATAATGGAAGCTATATTGACTTTTCAAAGATTAGAACCATTAACGCTTAGGGATTAAAAACTTATTCCTTTACATAAAATGACCATTGGATTAATGATGGTAAGATATATGCATATAGACTCTTCAAAAATTAAGAGCCCTTTTAAGACTTTGGGTTTTACTAAAAAGAAAAATGGAAATATGTTTTGACAAATATTTTAACAAAGGATTTTTAAGGGATTATTCCCTTATAACCAAAACATTTAACTAAACTTTTGTTTAGGGGTAAATGTTTTTGCATACCTCAAGATAACCTATGAGGGATTGAGGAAACCATTTAAACCATGATTTAAAATTTGAAACGACACTTTTGCTTTTAACTAAGAAAATTTTGACCAAAATATAACTAAAGATTTTTCAAATATTTACGAATATTATTAATTATTTTCGATAAATCAACCAAAAATCTTGTTAATTAAATTCAAATTTATTTTGAACATTTTATATAATTGGTCGAACTAAGAAATTAAAATTTTTTTTACGTTTACGTTTCAAAAAAAAATTAATAATTATTATTTAATTAATTGTAATAATTATCGACGCTTTAAACGCCGGATTGAGAGAAACTGATGAAAATGATAGATGAGACGAAACTAAAACATAGAAAATATGAAGAAAGAAACTTTGAATGAATAAGGACATGATATTTATATCATCAGGAGATGTGAATTTAGATACCGACGCATTATGTAAAGAACCAATTTGGACATGTTCCTTAATAATGAAAGTGCAAAATAAATTGTTGAACAATGTAAAATAGACGATGTTTGTGAAAAGGATAATATAGATAATAAAAGGGGTTCGCGGCTAATGTGAACCATTAGAATTAAGAAGCCAATAGCATTAAATGTTTTAAAAGGCCACTTGTGGTTGCCTAAATATAGAAGATTGTAAGATATAGTTATGTTGGAATTTGTAAATATAAGCATTATATGTATGTCATTTTTGACGAAAAGTATCTTTGTCTGAAGAAGTTGTACTAATGGAAAATTATGAAGGCAAACATCGCCCCATACATTAGTAAACGTCTAGCTATTGCAAAGGTCATCATCTGAATTTGATTCGATTTGGGTCATCGTCGACAAACTGACCAAATCTGCTAATATCATTCCCGTTAATGATAAATGCAAAAGAGTTATGTAAACATAGTGTGCTTGTATCGATCATCTATATATCAAGATCCTCGCTTCGCATCGACTTTCTAGAAATTTGCTCAGAAGTCATTGAGAATGAACCTTGATGAGAGTACTATGTACCACCCCAAATCGAAGGGACGAGGTAAAGTAACGATACAAGGTAATATAAGTGCTGTTTTATGTTTGAATGATTGACCTTTGGTAACAGACCGTATAATCGTTTTCCTCTAGAGAGATTATCTTTGATAATCATCGTGTTAGGATTGAGATCGAATCTTGTTAGGATCTATATTAGAGCATCTGTAAGCAGGAGTTGAGATGAAGACACCCGACATACACCCATTGTGAGTTGGACATGTCGTTTAGGTTTAAGGTTTCCTACGATGGCGAACCTAACCTTGCAAAATACCCGACCTGCGAAATCTGAAATGATTGTTAAAAATTAGGATCTGATTATTGACAGCCGGTAGTGGGCAAGAGGTTATGTGAATGTGAAATGTAGATCTTGAAGTGCCAAATGGCTAGCGAAGTTATGCCACAATTTTTAACCTTGGAAAATGAATTCACGATCTGACAAATCATGGGATATAAGTCCCCGTTGTTTGGGACCATTGAGATGATGTAAAAGTTAGGATTGAAAGGCATATAAGTTGGATCTACCCTAGGACTTCAAGAACCGCGTAAATTATGTTTCGTAAATCGAACTTGATGGAATATCTATCAAGTGAAATTCTGATTATTCTTAATAAAGCTTAGATCGACGAAAAGTTGCATTCATCATAAACCCGTGAACATCATGGATAGAGAAAGTAAGTCAACATTAAGCCTGATCTTATTCCCGTAGTTATGTTTGATGAAACTTGCGTATTGTAACGAATTGCACTTGTGAGAAAAGACCGAATGTGGAAGAATTACCCACATGGCTTTAACTCTATAAGAAGCGTGTAGTAAGGTAAGATGATCTTTGAGGACAAAGATCATGTTTAGGGGTAAATGCTGTGACAATCCGTCAATTTACGATTGATATTCTATTCTCAAATATTATTTGAAAATATTATTTTAATGTTACAATATGAACTCACTTATTTTTGGGAAGAAATTTGGATTTACGTCTTGAAGTAGCGTCGACTACGTCTAAACCGGAGGATTCAACGTTACGTGCTTACGTTTACCTACACCGTCTTTGGTGAAAGTCCGACATTTCAGAAAATAAATTTATCGGTGAATATTATTTTGGAGTTTTAAATTTGTGTTGGTTCATAAACTCACAAATTTACGAGAAGAGATTAGGACTTACGATTTTATTTTAACGTCCTTTACGACTAAACCGGAAACCCTAGGATTACGTATTTACGTTTTCGAACTCCGTTTTTGATGAAACAGTTTTTATTGGATTCGTTTTGTGCCGTTGATTCATAATTTATAAAAACGTTTTTCGTAAAACGACCCGAGGGCACGCAAATCGAGGAAACTAGAATCGAGGAGTACCCGTAAATTAGTGGGATGGGACAAGTTTTACACTTGCCCACCCTACTATATGTGGCGTCCAATATAAGCCAACACCACAAAGGTGTCAACTTCTTATAACTAGGAAGGACACTTGTCCTCCTAAGTTTACCAAAACAACTAGCAACTTTTTAAAACAAGCTAACACAATCCACTAACTCATTTCCTCCATGCAACTCACACACAAATCCTCTCATCTCTCCCTCTATGTGTCGTCCATCATCATCAAACAACACCATCACTTGATCAAAATTAACCATGAAATCTCATGTTATTTACATACATAATGAAGCCCTTTTGAAACCCTATTGATTGGTGGTGATTATAACATCCAAGGAGGAGTTTCCATGAAGTATCAAGGCTGATTTTCCACAAGGAGTTCATGAAGCATGGTGGTCTTGAAGATGGTCTTGGTGCATCACAAGTTTCTCCATCAAAATCCATGTTTTGATCACAATCTACATCATCATGGTGGTATAAAGATTGTCCTCCTCATCTTCTTGTTATTTTTATTATGTAAACATGTATTTTATTTCCTATTGTATATGTATATGATGATTATATGATGATAAAAATGTTATGTGGGGATTTGGTGTTGATAAACATGATTAAAAAGGTGAAAAACCATAAGAAACAAGGTTAAAATCTTGGTTAAATTTGATGGCTGTATAAAACAGTAAAGAACCATATGGTAAACTGATAAAATGATGAAGTAGAATGGATTTACACTAAGTTATATGTCTTGTACACATGTGAGAGTTGGCCATGTTGTCCCATGTATTTGTGATGATTAAGCAATGAAGAGAGAAAGAAAAAAGGTGAAGAAGAGATGAATTCCTAGAGAGAGAAAATAGTGAGAGAAAGTAGAGAGAGATGATTAACTTGGTGAGATTAGATTAAGAAAAGAAGTTGTTACAAATGACCATCCACCCTCCTAACATGCTAGGAGGGTAGTATATATAGTCCGCCCACATGCGGGCTTTAATGGACTATATATTGGGCCGGGCTTGTCTTTTGGACTTTAATTAGTTTAAATCCAAGCCCGTGAACCACGACTAAATAACTACTTATTACAACGTTCTAATAAATATTACAATAGAAACCTATGACCGAACATTCTTGTTTGACTCAATATTTTGAGGCTAACAATCTCCCCCAATGTGAGGTCATTCCTCTTTGATATTTGGATTCCAATGGAGATTTATGAATTTCGTCATAAATGAGTCTTGAACGTGTAACAGTAGTTTTGTTCCTTCATGCTGTGATCTTTGAGCCTTTGTCGTTGTCTTTCGACTTTGTCTTTAAGTCTTGAGATCTTCAAATCATTCTTGACTTGTCTTTGCCATCTTGTGATCTTGTGTCTTTGTCCACATGCTCACACTATCAATTGTTGGATAAGTCTTTGGGCATGAATATGTGGTTGTGAATCTTTGACTTTGCTGAGTACACCGTGACGCCACCTTCTCGAGACAAAACATAGACACGGACTGAATGGCTTTGACATTCGTCCTAAATCGGTAGCGTTTTACCTCCGGTCGGTGAAGACCGTTATACGATATTAAATATCGTACCTGTGATCAGATAGATTCAATTAAGAATCTCTTTGACAGGGTTTCGCGGCTGTACTAGCCGTTCTCTTTACTCGACCGTCTCAAAGCAAGACTGCGAACATAAAGAGTGAATCAATTGGATAGATATCCGCTTGATTAAAGTCGTCAATTCAAATTCCTGGAACAATTTTGATTCATTAAGAATCTTACCATTGTTGCTTTCCAGTTGACACAAGTTTGATTCATAAGAATCTCACAAGTCACCTACCGTAGCGCTGTTTGATGTTGACGCTAGAAGGATTTCCATTCGTCACTGTGAATATTAATGAATATCACTCTGAATGTTCTGGCAAGACCATAAAGATATTGCGTAGAAACCTGAAACGAGTTTGAATCAATTCAGAATCAAACCACTGTTGCTTTTTAGTTTTACATATGTTCAATTCATAAAGAATCTTGCATATGACCTACCGCAGTGCTGTTTGATATTAACACTGGAAGGATTTCCACTCATCATTGTGAATACTAAGTAGTATCACTCTGAGTGTTCTAGCAATATCGCGAGGATATAGCGTAGGACTCTCTTGATCTTCATCCGTGTGTCCTAACGAGATTTGATTGATCTCTTGGCTCTAGACTCTATTTGTGCACTTTTAGTGGTCGGAGGCTGGAGCAAATGCCACCTATTCAATATCAACTATCTCGGAGTGAGAAAGTCAATAGAAGTCGTGTTGATCTCCGTGACAATAAAACAAACTTCTTTTGAGAGAAGCCTGAGTAGCTAGGAAAGGGTTGTGCTTCACATCACTGGGTCCATGATGAGTTTGTCTTCATGATGAGTTGACCCGGTTTCTGCCTAAGTTTTATGGAGGGCTTCTTTCTTTAGACCCTTTATCCTTACATTTCTTTTTCATTCTTCAACCCCTTCAATGCTTACCAAGACATCATTACTAACACCTTGTTGTGATTGTTCCAGTGCTAGCATCAGTACTTAGTCGGCATTCAGCTACGTTCACATTCTACTCCATCTTTCCTAAGGACTTCTAATAATCTATTGGATTGTCCCTGGGAAGATCCCTCCGGTTCTGGTTGGATCATAGGACTTAAACCTAACCACCCTTTTGACACCAATAACGTCGTGAATTAAAGATGTTGTGGGTATTTGATCGTAACCATGAAAACCACTTTAAATTCTAACAAAGTGTTTGAAAAACATTTAACACCTTGCTAGTTTTGTCGTTTCAGAAATGCTCCCCCTTCACATGTGCATCGATAATCGAAAGTGTTTCGCACATGTGGGTAAGAGTTAAAGTGCTTGAGTCTTATAGATCACATTTTAATCACATTTTCTCCCCCTATCTCTAATATATAAAATCTTTTGATATTAGAGATACCAAATTTGATTAAAATATATTTTGAAAAATAGTCTTGAAAATCTTCGGGAGAAAGATGTGTTAATCTTTTGCATGAAGTTGAATTGCTCCACCTCAAAAATTGATCCAATGGAATTGTCATTACGAGGATTTGATCCACAATAAACTTTTGAGGATAGGAGTTGTTGAACACACAATTTTTGAAAGATTTTGAATATCATTGAGAAATTCTTGAAAAAATTGTGTTCAACGCTTTTTGAAAAATCAATTCTTTTTTACGAAAAGGTTTTTCTTAAGCATAAACTTGAGTTCATAGACTTTGAATGTCTTGACGAATCCACTCAAGTGTAAGAAGATTTAACTTCTTTTGCTAAGGGTAAGAGTACTAAATCGTACACTCCCCCGTGAATATCGATCCGGGTTGCAATCTGAAAGTGATTACAAGCCATTGTGTTGAGCTCAAAACGTTGAATGTTTTGTGACAAGCTCAACCCGTGATAGATTGCTCTACCCGTTGTTGGAAATATTGTCCAAAATAGACAATTTCCGTTTGAAAAGATAGAAATGACATGTTTTGAAAAATATTTACAACTTTCATTCGAGCTTTATGTACACACCCGTGTCGTTGTTGAGCGACATTTCTAGGTACGTCCATATTATCGATACTGAAAGACATGTCGAGAAGAATATTTTTGGATTTTCAAAGATTTTTTTTAATTTTGTATTTTTCTTTTTCATTAATATTTACAGATAGATGTTTGATAGATGAATCAAGCAGGCTTCTTTGCCAGAACCTCTAGTTCTGCTGGAGTCAAACATCTCATACCAATTTGCCTAACTAGATACGCAAACCTCTCTTTCGAAAGAGCTTTTGTAAACAAGTCAGCTAATTGGTAATCAGTTCCAACAAAGTATAATTCAACAATACCTCTTTCAACTTGTTCCTTAATGAAGTGATATCTGACATCAATGTGATTCGTGCGGGAATGCTGAACCGGATTGCAGGAGATGGCTATGGCCGACTTTGAGTCACAGTACATAGGTACTTTATCAAAATGGAAGCCATAATCCGTGAGTTGTGTTCTCATCCAAAGAACTTGAGCACAACACGCAGATAGAGACACATACTCCGCTTCGGCTGATGAAAGTGACGTGCAATCCTGCTTCTTGGAAGACCATCCCACAAGCTTGTCTTGACCTAGAAATTGTGCACCACCAGAAGTACTTTTACGTGTATCAAGGCACCCTGCATGATCAGAATCTGAATAGGCCGTTAGAAAGAAACCGGTTTCCCTCGGATACCAGAGTCCCATGTGAATGGTATTCTTAAGGTACCGAAAGATCCGTTTAACCTCCTTGAGGTGCTTTTCAGTGGGTCGTGCTTGATATCGTGCACAATAGCATGTAGCATGATGTATATCAGGTCTGCTTGCTGTCAAGTACATGAGGGACCCGATCATGGAACGATATCTCGTTTGATCTATGGGCAATCCCTCTAAATCATCATCTAGGGATGTGGTTGATAATGGTGTCCCAACGGGGTCACATGATGTCATACCATGCTTTTTAATTATCTCTTGACAATACTTAGCTTGGTTAATAAAGATACCACTTGGGGATTGGTGAACTTGAATTCCTAGAAAGAATTTTAGTTCGCCCATCATAGACATTTCAAATCTGCTGTGCATTACTTTTTCAAACCATTTTGAAAGTTTTGGGTTTGTAGACCCGAAAATAATGTCATCAACATAAATTTGCACAAGCAGAATGTCATCCCCATATTTATAAGTGAACAAAGTTAAATCAATGGAACCTTTTGAGAAGCCTTTGGAGACCAGAAATTTCGAGAGCTCGTCGTACCACGCCCTTGGAGCTTGCTTGAGTCCATATAGTGCTTTGTGGAGACGATACACCTTGTCAGGATAATGAGGATTGACGAATCCTTCTGGCTGCGTGACATAAACTTCTTCCTTCAAAGGACCGTTAAGAAACGTCGTCTTCACGTCCATTTGATAAACGATGAATCCCTTATGTGCAGCATAAGCAAGGAAAATCCTGACCGCTTCCATTCGAGCTACTGGTGCAAATGATTCTTCGAAATCAATACCCTCTTTCTGTCCATACCCTTTAGCCACTAGCCTAGATTTATTCTTGATGATCGTGTTCTCTTCATCCATCTTGTTTTTCCAGATCCATCGAAGATTTAATGGTGTTACATCGTATGGTCTGTCAACCAGTTCCCAGACTTTAAGTCTTTCAAACTGTTGAAGTTCATCCGTCATCGATTCAATCCAAGCATGATCAGCCATGGCTTCTTTGATGTTTTTCGGTTCAGCAGTACTCACGGCGAGTGCAAACATACAAAAATCGCCATCGGTTTCAAGCTGTCGTCTTGTACGAACGGGCTGTGAAGGGTTTCTAGTGACATGAACCAAAGGATGATCTCAGGTCCAATGATGTGTTGAAGGATGTCGTTGATAGAAAGTATGCATATTTGACGGATCAACATGGCGAGTAGAAGACTCTCCAGTTTCGTGTACCAGTGTACCGAATGGGTTGATGAATTCGTCTTCGTCAGATAATGCATTGTCTGCTTGATTTGTGTTCTCTGGAGCAATGACAGTAGTTGTGGATGTTGTAGGATCGATTGTTGAAGTAATATTCTGAGGAGGTAAATCTGCAGCAACCCGTGTTGAAGTAGATGAAGTTGTATCTTGTTGTTGACGATGATCAGTTTCATCATTCTTATCATGAGTGACAGCGGAAGACTTCGATACAACTTGTTTCTCCCCCGTGAAATATTCATCATACATTGGTCCATATAACATTTCCAACTCTTCAATGGTCGTGTCGACTGTCATATCAGCTCTAGGAACATTCTCTGGAACCAGCGTTGAACTTGACGGTTCATTGCTGTGGTCTTGAGTTTCGAGTTCCGTGCGGTTGTGAACGGAAGTCGTTTGTCGTTGTGGATCGGGACTTAAACTGTTTTGTTCAAGTGCCATTTCTTGAGATTCATCAAATCGGATGTGAATTGTCTCGACAATCAATTTTGTTCTTTTGTTGAACACTCTATATCCCTTAGACTGAGTTGCATATCCCACAAGAACACATGCATCACCTTTTTCTTTCATCTTATCCAAATTTTCACCATCTCGTATAATGTAACAAGTACATCCAAAAACATGAAGGTGTTTGAGTGAAGGTTTTCGATCATGAATTATGTGATATGGTGTCTTTTCGTGTCTTGGGATAATTAAGGAGCGGTTTTGTGTGTAGCATGCGGTTGACACGGCTTCGGCCCAAAAGTATAGTGGAAGTTTTGAAGCGGATAATAATGTTCGATCAGCTTCAACCAAAGTACGGTTTCGTCTTTCAACAACGCCGTTTTGTTCGGGTGTTCGAGCAATAGATGTTTCATGTTCAATCCCTTCGGCTTCAAAATACTTTCTCAGATTAGAATTCAAAAATTCTGTACCTCTGTCAGTACGAACCACTTTAACTTGAGCTTGAAGACCACGTTGTATCAATTTTAGGAAGCTGATGAGAACGTCGGGTGTTTCATCCTTGGACCTCAAGAAGTGAGTCCATGTGTACCTTGAGTAATCATCGACAATTACCAGAATATATTTCTTTCCATTGATACTCTGAACACGCATGGGACCGCACAGATCCATATGAAGAAGATCTAACCGTCCTTTAGAGCTTGGTGTGGTCTTTGTTTTGAAGCTACTTCGTTTAGCTTTACAAAGTTCACAAGAAGAACAAAGATGATCTTTGATGAATTTCAAGCTTGGAAGGCCTCTCACAATATCTTTCTTGGAAAGCAAGTTGATGGTATCAAAGTTTAGATGAGAAAGACGTTGATGCCATAACCATGCCTGAGTCGTTGAAGCTTTAGCCATGAAGCAAATTGGAGTTGATGAAGTTGTGTCTTGAAGAGAAATTATGTAAAGATCAGTACCCCGTGTACCGGTAAGTAAGTCATTCCCATCATAATCACGAACAAAACATGTCTTCTTTGTGAAAGCAACTTCCAAATCCGCATCACAGAATTGACCAACCGAGAAAAGATTGTGATTGAGCCCTTCGACGTAGTATACCCTTTTAATTGTGATATTCCCCTGAACCAAATCTCCATATCCTAGGATCGGTGCAAATTGATCATTTCCGAATCGGACCGTACCTAGGAACTTCTCCACGAAGTTAATTAGAAGCTTGAGATTCCCCGTCATGTGCTTCGTGCATCCGGAGTCCATTATGAAGAGAATTATTTGTATCACCTGCAGAAGAGTTAGAACACGATGGAGCATTTGCTAAATTGGATACCACAGTAGTTGTGATAGTAGAATCATTAGTGTCCTTATCAACATTTAAAGGCAAACTAACACTCGTTTTCACATTTTCTGTCCTAACTTTAGGCATCCATTTATATCCGGGAGGACATTGATTAGCAAACCACCATTTCCAAGACTTACTGGCAGACTCATATAATTCCTTAATTTTGCTTCTAGGATTCTTAGTGGTGGAGTCTGATGCATTACTTTTCTTAGTGGGGGTTGCACCAGAATGGTTCACTTTGCGTTTGGGTTTACGAGCTCTAATAGGCATTGCAACTTGCTTCTTAGTTCTAGTATCTACGCCTTTGACTTTATTTATAGCACACATAGAATGATTAGCATTAGCACACTTGCCACATTTGACACAAACAAATTTCACATTCATAGCATTCAAATCATTCACAGCATTCAGATCGTCATTACATGCGATAACAGACTTTTTATTCTTAAAAACATTCAAATTCCTAGGGTGTTCTTCTACTTGCTTCATCTTCCCTTGATTCTTGTGTTTCCAGACCTTATCATTCTCTTGAGTGCTCTTAAGTTGAGGCCAGCTAACACTAGTAGTGGAGACTATTCCTGTAGTAGAAGACACACGAATATTAGTGTTTCTAGAAGTCTGAGGCGAGTGAGTATCTTTGTTTGTGGGCTTAGTGGGCATTCTATACATCCCTGGTTTAATCACATTATTGTGCTTAACGCTTGGTGCTACAGGATTCCTTATGGGTTGAGCTTGTGGTAACCTTTCCTTTCCATCCATCTTGGGGGCAAACACAGGTTTTGCAAACGAGGAATTAGATAAAGCAGATGGTTTTCCCAAGATAGAGGATCTATTCTCTTTAGAGGCATTGGGTTGTCTAACAACATTTTTCTTAATGCTAGGTTCCACAATTTTTCCACCCATTTTAGCAATGAGTTTCTGCAACTCTGCTATCGCTCTGTCCCTGTCTTGTAATTGAGCTTTCAACTCTTTAATTTCCAAATTCTGTTCATTCATTTCTCGAAATGTTTGGGAAAGTTTTTCTTGCAATTTATTATCATGTGGAAAACGACCAACGTCTTTTTGCAAAGCAAGTTCAAGTGAATGACAATGTTTTTGAAGGAAATCAGTTTTGTGTTGAAGTAACTCAAAAGCCTTTTTGTCAACATTTTCTTTCCGTTTCGAAAGCTCAATTTCAAGACCTTCACATTCTTTGATCTTATCAAGATATTGGCATGCAACTTCAGAATATTCATCAATATCAGCACAAGATGTAAAATAAGCACACATAATATCTTTAGAAACGCATTCTTGCAAGAGTAAATCATATTCATCAGAGAAAACGGACTTGTCCATTTGAAGATCATCAATTGCTTTCTCAAGAGACTCAACATATTGTAAATCATCAAACATTTCAGACCGAATTAAGATTTCGAAAACATTTTCTTTTAGTGTGGCCGCGTTCGGTAATAAGATTTGTTTGACAAGCACAGTTATGTCTTGAGGAATTGGTTTCTTCCACTCGTCATTTTGTCGTTGTTTCCAATCATTATCAACAATGGACTTAATATTATCTATGTAATGAGTAAGAAACCCAAATATCTGCCTACTCTTGCTTTTAGAAGCATCTAGGGGCAAGTAGTTGATGAACTTAGAAACGTTTGTTTTCTTAGTGGCAAACGCTTTCTTCCATTGAATTCTCTTTTGCCTGCATTCTAAAAATACTTCCTCACGAGATTTCTGAGTTTGTTTGTGGAACAGACCATAAAGACTATTCTCATAAGCATAATTATATGGTTTCACAAACTCCTTATTAACTGATGGTTGACTATCAGCATCCCAAAGGGCAGTCTCTTCACTATTGGCACTTAGAGGCATGCAATCAAGATCTGTCCTTTCAGTCTCATCAAGATAAAGATGCGGGTTCACAGCTTGAGCTTTGGCAAGGTACTCAGGACTTGCAAAGCTAGCTTGACCCTTAAACATCGATGGAGGTGCTAGCATTCTTACAGATTGAATAGAATCATGCGTTTTATAAACAACATTCTTCAAAAAGTCGACTTGTGCTTCTAGTTTTGTAACTTTTTCGGTTTCTTTATCATATCTACTTTTGAAGTCTTGTTTTAACGCATCTACCTCTTGTTTCTTATCCTTTAGAATTTTAGCAGAATCAGTAGTGGTCATAGAGAGCTTTTGTTCAAGTTCATTAACTTTGGTATTGGCAAGGTATGTTTTTTGACGTTCATCCATTAGGAAAACATTATATTGACGCTTCTCTTTAGCTAATAACTCAAGAGTGGTATTATATTTGTTTTCAAAATCGTCCTTTTGACTTTTTAACGCACTTCCCTTGTACCCCTCAAGCTCTTTGGTTTTCTGAAGGAGCTCATCTCTATAGCTTTCAGTCATCTCAGTAGATTTGATAAGAGCAGCTTTGCATTCTTCAAAACTTTGAGTGAGCGTAGCGTTTGCCTTCTTTAATTGCTTTTGACTCTTTTTATTTTTAGTGACATCTTTTTGTAAAGTAGCAATTAAATTAGCAAGCGCAATACGTTCCTCTTCATCATATGCATTTGCATGTTGATCATCCTCAGACTCATTATTGCACATGTCTGATGAATCGGGTGTGGTATTACTATCAACCGTTTCCATCATACACGTGTCATTAATGGCATTGGGTAGATCACTATGCTCAGGAATATCACCAAACACATTATATTCATCAGTAGTGTGTACCTTATCGATTGGCTCAGTGTCAAAGATAGGGCCATTGTCATCTTTAGTGACTTTGAGAACTTCTTCAACCTTTGCCATGTACGGGTAATGTGCATCAAGCTCTTGATCAGAATCTTCATCATCAGTATCATCAAGCATTGCTCCTTCCTCAGCTGACAATTTAACCCCTGCTTCCATTTTCTTGCATAGCAGCATCTTTTCCTTGTGATAGCTGGAGTCTCTAACCCTTTTCGGCTTCCTGCATTCCTTTGCCATATGCCCATAACCCTGGCAATTAAAACATTGAATCCCACTTTGCTGAACCACTTGACTTCCAACCGTTTCCCTATTCCCAGTAGCAGCAGCAATCCTCTGAGCATCATACTTGGCAGTTTGTCGATCATATCTTGCAGAACCCTCAACATGTGTTGGATTATGTCGATCATACCTAGAAGGACTTTCACCACGTCGACGTGTGTCATACCTTGGAGGACTCGCAACATATCGGTTCTTTGTGTTAGATGATGTTCGAAGATTGTTGTTGGTGGGTTTGTAGATCTTCTGGTAAGTCTTCATAATGAAAGCAATTTGTTGTTTCATCTCATGATTCTTCTGAGCTTGATCTTCATCACTATCTTCTTCAGACGATGACTCAGATGGTGGTGAAGTTGCTCTTGGTGCTTTGCCGCGTGATCTTGTGGATGATGAAGACTTGGATGATGTGGAATATCGTGGTGAGGATGATGGGCTAGAGTATGGCTTAGGAGCACGAGATCGATGATCTTGGACATTTTGAGTGGTAGTTAATAAAGCAAGTGGATTAGCCGTCTTTGCAACTCGTTCAGCTCGAATCTCATTTGCTTCATGCTGAAATTGTTTCAAGATATCAAAGAGAGTGTGATAGTTTACCTTGTCTAACTGCTTCTGTTGTTTCACCAAAGTGACAAAACGTGTCCACTCTGGTTGGAGTTGTTGTAGAAATTGCACATTGACTTGCATGGTGGAGACTTCCAAGTTGTTTCTTGTCATATCATTCATCATCTTGTAAAATCTTGAATAATAGGACTCAATTGATTCTCCATCCAATGCAGTAAACTTACCAAAGTTCCAAAACAAGTTTGTTTTGACATCTTGCTTGTTGAGAGACTCTCCTTGTTGCAAGCGTTCAATGGCCGTCCACATTTCTTGTGTTGTAGGACATGCATCGACTGTGGAATAAATATCATCTCCAATTCCACTTAGGATCATATAGATCGCTTCTTTTTCTGCATCATGCCAAGCACGTTTCTCGGGTGTAAGGTCAGATAAAGTTTCCTTTTTCTTTGTTGCAGGTACTTCTGGACATGTGTCTGTGGCTGGTGTATAAGGAACATCAATTTCAGAAAAAACATATGGGCCATGGTTAATACATTGTCTCAAGGCATCACCATTAGGTCTTGTATCAAGATAGCGAAGAAAGCGTGATTGCCATTGAGCATATCGACCAGCCACAAGCATTGGTGGTCTCTCTTTATTACCCGCGACCATGATGTTGTTGTTCGTCACACGATATTCTGTAGTAGAATCCATCCCAAAATTCTCTGAAATGATGAAGTGAATATGGATCTTAAGTAGATTTGTTGTGATTGTTGTTGTGGTTTAAATTCCGAAAATTGCAATTTTTCTCCAGTCCAACAATAAATTCTCCAGTCCGACAAAAACGGTAGACCAAAAAATTTTGTATCGCCAAATTTTGAAATTGATCTAGAAATGTCCTAAAACTAGTATGGAAAAAATTTGAATTTACTTGACGGAAAAATTTGAATTCCGAAACTAGTCTAGATGGTGGCTAAGTCTAAAAAATACTCAAACAAAATTTAGCAAAACACATCATCAGAAAGTCCCCTAATCGGAATGCACCAATCGGAATGTTATCGGAATGCACCAATCGGAATGAGCTAATCGGAATGCACCAATCGGAATGAGCTAATCGGAATGCACCAATCGGAATGAGCTAATCGGAATGCACCAATCGGAATGAGCTAATCGGAATATACCAATCGGAATGAGCTAATCGGAAAACACCAATCGGAATGTGCTAATCGGAAAACACCAATCGGAATGCAAATCTGAATGCCAATCGGAATAATGTTGTCCAGTCGGAATGATGGTCGGAATGTTGAAACCCTTTTCCGATTGCACATATCGGAATAACTGATCGGAATATATCCCCCTTTTCTCGGACAAAACTCAACCAATACGTGATTTTAAGCCAAAAAATGATCAAAAAACCTAAAAATTTTGTGTTTTTAGCCAAAGTAAATATACCAAATCACTACTACAACTATGTAGAAGATGTAGATGAAGAAGTAGAGCACGAAAAACACAAAAAAATTTAAATTCGAGATGATTTATGGATTAAATCATTCGAATCAAATATAATAACAACAAATCACAAAACTACCCCATGGCGATTGGTACCAAATGTTGTCCCATGTATTTGTGATGATTAAGCAATGAAGAGAGAAAGAAAAAAGGTGAAGAAGAGATGAATTCCTAGAGAGAGAAAATAGTGAGAGAAAGTAGAGAGAGATGATTAACTTGGTGAGATTAGATTAAGAAAAGAAGTTGTTACAAATGACCATCCACCCTCCTAACATGCTAGGAGGGTAGTATATATAGTCCACCCACATGCGGGCTTTAATGGACTATATATTGGGCCGGGCTTGTCTTTTGGACTTTAATTAGTTTAAATCCAAGCCCGTGAACCACGACTAAATAACTACTTATTACAACGTTCTAATAAATATTACAATAGAAACCTATGACCGAACATTCTTGTTTGACTCAATATTTTGAGGCTAACAGGCCATGCAATGGAATCAAAGTAATGAATGAGATATGATCAAAACAAGTTTAAGGTATAAATCTGAGTTCACTGTTTTGGAAGATTTTTAGAAAATAATTAGAAGATGATTCAACAGTAGCTATAGCAGAGTTAAATGTAGCACATATCATGTAGTTTATGTGATAAAAATTTGAGCTTCTATCTCCATATAGAACTCAAGATATGGCAGTTTTCGTGAAAGTGAAGATAAAAATCAGATTTTTGGAAATAATGTTTATTAATATTATATAAGCACTCACATTATAATGTATAAAATGTAAAAATATAAACCCACTAACTTATAGAACTTATTTATATAAATATATAAAAGGTTAATTAAATGGGTAAATTATATAAATGGTGGTGAAATAATATTTATAAGTAATAAAAACTATAAACTTGATTTTTACGACTTTTTCGGCTATCGTCGTAAAATTAACGTTTTTGTTAAAAAAAACTTAGATGGTTGGACCCGTCTAATGAAAACTTTATAAAACTTATATATTGATATATAGACATGTATAACAAGTAAAAACCGATAAAACCCGAACTATAGGGCATACGGACATTAACGAGCTAAGTAAACATATTGGACTAATACTTGGGCTAATAATTGGACTAAATAAGATAAACACCCATAAAAAGAACTTATTGGGCTTAACCCATTTGGGCCCAACTTGAAAGTGTATGTACTGATAATATAAGTACAAAAAGGATTAATACAAGTTAAGAACTTATAATAGGCTTATTGGACCTAAAACACGTAAATAGGTAAAACAAGAAAACTAGTATAAAAGTTATCAACACATAACTCTAAAATGAGTAAATGAGGATATGTAAACCCACTTGATCATCATATATATATATATAATCATCATATGTATACATAATTGGTATTTTTATAAAGTCATTGGACATGAGTCTAAGACGAGAATTATTTGTCTAGGTTTCCGTGATTGAAGCATGTTCCGTACGTCCGAATTGCCGATCACCCGCCTTCCCACATCAACGTGAGTTCATAGCCTCGCACTCTTTTAAATGTTTTTATAAATGTTTTATAAACCCGCGAGGGAGATAACATGTTAGTTTTTATAAAATTAGGACACCATTTGTCCGATTGTTTGTTTATTGATTTGGACCCGAATGATTGAATGACCCGATTGTATGACCCGATAAATGATTAATGGACCCGATAGATGAAATAAAATGGATTATTAAAGTTAGGTTATGTCACTAAAAGTCCCATTTGCATGAATTGTGAACTACCGGGAGTTGGTAAACGCTTATGCATTTAATAGTACTATTTGGGGACGATCACCCCAGTTCGCGCCTTGACGGTTGATCCCCGTCGTGCCACATTGATTGGTAAGCGAATTTATGTATGAGAAGATTTCCATATCGTGACCTTTGTGACGACACGCTACTTTAGATGGGCAAATTTGGTATCGGGTTAGCTACCTGTTGTTGGTTTAGTAAGGTAACAATGTCATGCGGCTTATAATAATCCAAGATTTACAAAATACTAATAGGCGCTCCGAATTACGAAGTATTGCCTGACTAGCAATACAGGGTCATACTATTGATATTATGTTTGTGTTTTGGTTTTCATAACCATATTCATATAACGGTTTTTATTTGATTTTATACAACGTCATAAGACGTATTGTATGATGTTTTTACGACATTGGCTCGTATAATGATTTCTAAGGCAAATGCCTATATTATGATTTTCGATGAGGATTTGTATAAAATGACTTTGGCTATTTTATGGCCTATCAAAACGATTTGTACAAAATGATTTTCAATAATACTTTTATACTGATATTATATTGATGGAACTTATTAAACTCTATGAATTCACTCGGCGTTATCGCTGACCTTTTCTTTTAACATGTTTTATCTCAGGTACTTGAAGGTAATTCTCGGAAAGACGACAAGAATTCATGGCCCGCACTTAAACAATATTTTCCATTCAAATACTTTGTAAAACTTTGTATGAAATAATATGACTTGGGACCGATGTAACTTTGATATTTATGAATGGAAATGCTTTTACTATTAAACGACGCTATTTTTATGCGTTGTCTATGATGTGAGTAATGTGCTATCCCGTAACACCAACGAGTCTTCCGCTGTACTAAGTTGTATAAATTTGGGGGTGTTACATGAGTAGTGCCCCAAAGTGGTATTCCGCTACGTGGTAATTTGGGGGTGTTACAAAAATGGTAATTAGAGCCACAAGCTATAGAGAACTAGGTCGATTTTGAAAAACCTAAACTATAACTTTGGTGTGTTCTAATAATTTTTAAGCACGCAACTACTTCGCATGTCTCCGGTAAGCCTATTCTTGCATTACTTTATGATTGGTTATGATAATGTGATCCTATGTGTATGTATAAATGGTTGTATGTATATGAATGTATATATGATGGTATTTAAGGACATTACACGTGAAGCAATGGTCCTTGCGTGATTGTCGTACATTTTATGATATGGTTTTATACAGAGTTTGGCCTCGCCGCCAATCACCTTTCTCGATAATTAATTTATTGTCCGAATATGAGTATGGATCTTGATTGATATTTTGAGTACATATATATTGTTTCATAATCTATCGCATATCGACTAATTTAAGTTCGGCTGTTATCATCGTACCGCGATGTGCTATTTTAGGACATCTCCTTTCTAAACGTAATTGATTGATGTGATATTCATGTTCCAAGCACTTCTTATGATTTTGAAGAATCATTCAACCGAGGTGACATCTTCTATGTAATGCGACGTGTGATTTGGTTTTATATGACTACGTTTTATTGGCGAAAAGGAGGATGCCAATGCTGGACCTAAGATATATATATCCTAACCAACCAAATATGTATAGTTTGGGTACAACAAAGATATGCTCGTAGTAGTCATTCGATTGAGTGACTTAATATCTTGTATCTAAATGGAATGGGACATTTAGATATAGAGATTTTAACTCGCCCAACTATGAGTCGTTTAAGGTTGTCTTATTGAAATGGGTTGGGACATTTGAATAAGATAATTTTAAACCACTAGACCTTAGATTGTTGTGTTTTCCTTATTCAAATGGAATGGGACGTTTGAATACGGAAATCATGATGTAAGTTTATTGACACCTTGTATTTACTATCGTATTTGGATATGATATTGTGTTGAGAGATAGTAATACTTGAGTAGGATGACTTATAATCGTCTCGTTGAAATAAATTGGGACGCCTTTTTATTTGAACAAGAAAGTTATAAGTTCCCGAACCGTAAATTTAAAAATTCTTGTATACATGAAAGGGGACGCCTTTTTATGTAGACAAGGAGTTATAAATGAGTGGGCCCAAGTATGTCTGGCTCGATTTGTGAGTGTATGGTATGCGTACGTCTTTCTTCAAACCCTGCTTCGTTGATAAGAATCGTTCAGTGTTATCGTCATTATGATGATCGTTGATTATCATCTATGTATGAGTAACATGTTGGACTTCTCTTGAGTTGCGATTTATTAGATGGACCATTTCTAATGTGTCTCGATGATCGTGAGCTTTATAAGCTAATCGTTAAGAACAGTTGACCGTTCCGAGAATAATCGACTTGTTTAAGCGTCACCAGGATTTATGCGTGTACTTGTGGATTGACTGAGGATCAAGTTATCAACGGCGACTTATCCTGAATGTGAAGATTTTGTAATTTTACTTGCTATTATCGAAGGGTTCATTCAAAGTTTTCTCGATGATCAACAGTAGAGATTTATATTCGATGTTTATGTTCGACCTTTGCTTTTTAGGTACTTATATGGTATGTGATACATTGTTTTTCAATGGGTTCTAATTTCTCTCACAGTCCTCTCGAATTGATCTCGGTCTTAAGTGGAATGATTGTTCTTGGTTACTAAATAAAAGGGTTTGGTTTTCTAATCTAATAAAAAGTGGAAATGAAAATTTAAATCAAAGACAATTACTTTAATGATAATTAACAAAGACTTGAATTGAAATTAAGATTAAAATTAAAATTGAAATTAAAATTGTGAAATAAACGTAAAGAAACAGTAAAACAGCAACTCTAAAAGAAAATTTGATTCGGAACTTTTACCCTTGATTCGGAACATAACTCATGCGGAACTTAATGATTCATTCGGAAGATTTTAGTTCATCCGGAACTTTGGACTGATTCGGAACATCTTGGTTCATCCGGAACTTTGTGGTTCATTCGGAAGTTTGGACTTGGTTCGGAAGTTTTGGCTTCGTTCGGAACTTTCTGCTTGGTTCGGAAGTTTTGGTGGTTCCGATTCGGAACTTTTTCGAAAATTGGTTCGGAACTTTTCAAAGTTCCGATTCAGAAGAAATCGGTTCGGAAGTTTTTAAGAAAATTGGTTCGGAACTTTTTTAAAGACAAACTCATTCGGAAGCTACTGTTCACTCGTTCGGAACTTTTGGGAAACCCAGATACAGAAACAATACCGAAGAACAAGGAGAATCAGTTTTAATCCAAAAATCACCAAATTTTTCACCAAATCTTAAATAAAACTAAACACAAAGCATCTATTAACCATAAGCTACAAATCCCATCAACAAAAACACAAATCCCAACAACTTTTGAAGATCAAATCAAGAAAAATAAAAACTCAAGAACTTGAAGATAAAGATGAAGATGAACAAGATTAAATGGAAAGATTAAACAAAGAACTTGTATTGAATGATTAATGTTTTAACAAGATCAAACAAAGATTAAAACAACAAGAGTGGAAAAACAAAGATTAAAATCACCAATCACCCTAGTGGTGATGGTGATGCTACGAACAAAGGAGAAAAAAAGGGGAGGAGAGAAAACTTAAAATCTAACTGGCTAAAATGTGTGAGGGGTGAGCTTTATATAGGCTTGTCCTTTGGTTGGTGAGTGGGCTTTCTCCCGTTCTTCTTGTCTTTTCGTCTTTTCAGAAAAGTTTCCGTTTTCGATTCTGATTCGGGATTTGTCGTCGATTAAATTTAACTCGTCTTTTAATTTCTTCATTTAATAGACTTGAGTTTCCTCGACTTGTGTAAATCTTCCATCTTTGGTCCTTTTCTTCGATAAATCTTCGAATAGGCCCAGTGACTTCAAATCTTTTGCATCTCTTGGACAATAGACTTTATCTTGAGTCCTTTTCTTCAGTAAAACCCGTGCAATCCCATGTTTTCTTCAATATTCATCCGGTTAGCTCTGAAAACACAATAAACACAAAAACCACGCATAATTCCAAACAAATGATATTAAATACGTGTTTTGGTCTCGTTTTAGCCAGAATTAAGTGGTAAAAGGATGGGTGTTTACACACCTATCAAATCCCCTACACTTAACCATTGCCATGCCCTCATGCAATGCTTAGTGATAAAGCAAATTTACACTTTTCTCATAATTAATCAACCTTGGCCTTATTAAAATACTACTAAACAAAAATTGAAGTACTAAAAGAAATTAAAACTTAAAAGGATAGAAAACCATTTTCACTTGAAAATAGCTACATGGAAATAACTTGCAAAGAGATCAATGACTTACATTAGGGATTTTATGCTGCGAAGATTCATCACCCTCAAGTTTCACGTTCCCCAAACTAAGCTTAAAAACGAGATCATTGTTATTATAAGTTAGCAAATCAAACACTTACACACATGGCTTAATTAAATGCTTAAACTCCCTTATTCCTAGGTGTATCTCTTATATTTTATTTTTGTCTTAGAATGATCATGAAGATGCATTTTTGGACTTATTTCGATAGTTCATTAGGGCTGAAAGCAAAGTAGGACGATTTGATCAATAGTTAGCTAAAGGACAAAATCTCTTAAAACTGCTTCTCGGGATATCAAAAAGTTCATATCTTGGCATAACTTGGTTCACGATTTGAGACCTTTCTCGGGCCGATATTTGGCATGTACTGCATACTTCATATCTTCGAGAGACGTTCTTGAGATAATGGTCTTCTCATCATAATAGAGTTTCTTCACTTGGAGACTTTTGAGGGGTACTCCAACTTTGTTGACCACGACTTCATGATTATTTCTTCAATCTCTATTTGGGATTTTGAGATACAACGATCCGCCTCCTTTTTGGACTTGGATCTATTTATCCTCATACCTTGTTAGGGTCTTTTCGGATAGACTTCTCCATCATCTTTATGGGAGTTGATTGCTTTTCGTCGTGAGTCTTGATCCTTCATATTGACTTTGGGAATAATGCTTTTCACATCACTTGGGATCTTTAGCAATAAAATGGAATCCTCATGCCTTGTTAGGGCCTTTTCGGACTCGCCAATCTTCGCGCCCCGCTTCATAAGTTATGCCTTGGCTATGAACTCTTATCATTACCGAGCAACTTTTAAACGATCTTGGGCTAGAAGCTAAGTAACTTTTCAAATCGTACGACCTTACTTATTGCAGATAATTTATTAGCAAGTGATGGGAGAATAGGCAAATAATTACACCAAGTGAGCTTGTGCAAGAATACCGACTTATAATTGACTCTATCATTTCTCGTCCTCCACAATTTAAAATCTCAAGTAATGAGACTCGTGGACACTTAGCCTAATAAACCAATTAAGGTCTACATGGTTAAGGATACTAGCTAGAATAAACTTAGGTAAGTCTATTCGGGTTGAGTCAAAATAAACGCAACAGGCCTAATATGTCAAAGATTTCTAAACTAGCTACACCACTTTATTAATATTTTTGACTTTTAAACAGGATATATACATATGAAAGCAACGATAAAATTTTAAAAATTACGACTAAATGGCCAAAGTTAATAAAAAATTTGAAAAATGTTGAAAAATAGGATTTTCTGGTTAAATGAAGGCATTTTCATGGAAAAGTCCACTTAAAACTTCGATAGAAGTCCCCCCTACACTTAAGATAAACATTGTCCTCAATGTTTAAGCATGTGGGAAAAGTTTCCCCTACACTTATGACATTGTGCACGTTGGTTAACTCAAGTTAAGGAAGAGACGACTAAAGTGATCAATTTCAAATGTGAGTATGAAGAAAATTGAATCACGATAGTTGAGAGATAGAACCGGATTTTGGATAACACGGGAGCACGGTTCTTTAAAGATTCCAAGAGTGCACTTATCCCTGTAATCACATCACCACACAAAGACAAACACGTATAGAAGTCCCCTACACTTAGGAGGTTAAAACATAAAGGATAGATACTCGGGCTGCCTCCCGAGGAGCGCTTGTTTTTGATAACCAAGTCACGAGCCTGACTCGACCCAAAATTAGTTCATGGGGAACGTGGTGAGGGATGGAATCACCTCCTGAGAGGTGTCCTCACCAAAGTACAACTTCACTCGTTGGCCATTCACCTTAAAATTTGGTCCATCAGGTTGAGCGAGCTCGAGAGTACCATATGGAAAATTTTGGGCAATGGTGAATGGGCCGGACCAACGAGATTTGAGCTTTCCCGAGAAGATTTTCAACCAAGAGTTAAAAAGTAAGACTTTGTCTCCAACATGGAACTCTCGGTTTTTGATCTTGGAGTCGTGAATGAGCTTAGTTCTTTCCTTATAGATCAAAGAATTTTCATAAGCCTCATTACGGAGTTCATTGAGCTCATTGAGTTGGATCTTGCGTAGGTCACCGGCTTTGTTTATATCAAAATTAGCCCACTTCAAGGCCCAATAAGCCTTGTGCTCCAACTCAATGGGGAGGTGGCACGCTTTCCCGTACACAAGACGATAAGGCGTACAACCGATCGGGGTCTTGTAAGCAGTACGGAAAGCCCACAAAGCATCATCAAGTTTATCAGCCCATGAGGCACGATGCTCTCCCACGGTCCTTTCAAGAATTCGCTTCAGTCCTCGGTTGGATATTTCAGCCTGGCCATTAGTTTGTGGGTGGTAGGCTGTGGAAAGACGATGATTTACACCGTACTTAGCCATGACTCGAGCAAATTGGTCATTGCAGAAATGAGTCCCACGATCACTAATAATGGCACGAGGCACACCGAATCTAGCGAAAAGAGCTTTCAAAAAGTTACAAACCACCCTTGCGTCATTAGTGGGTAAAGCTTTGGCTTCAACCTATTTGGAGACGTAGTCAACGGCTACAAGGCTGTATTTGTTTCCTTTAGAAGAAGGGAATGGCCCCATAAAGTCGATACCCCAAACATAAAAAATTTCACACTCTTGAATGAAATTCTGAGGCATCTCGTCTTTATGTGTGATCGTGCCTTGTTTTTGGCAAACATCACATCTTTTAACCATATCGTGAGCGTCACAATATATGTAGGGCCAATAAAATCTCGAATCAAACACTTTTTTAGCAGTGTAGTTAGGATCAAAGTGACCACCGGTGGGTCCTTTGTGGCAAGCATCAAGGATTTCAGACGCTGCCGGTCCATCAACACATCGGCGAATAATCAGGTCAGCACTTTGTTTGAATAGGTAAGGGTCGTCCCAAAAGTAAGTCTTAATGTCGGTGAAGAACTTTTTCTTTTGTTGGGACGTCAACCCTTCCTTGAGAATTCCACCCGCCAAGTAGTTTGCAAAGTCCGCAAACCACGGGGTTTCATTCGGCTTCGAGTTTATAGACATTAAGGTCTCCAAGGGAAAAGAATCATTGATTTCTTTGGTCGGATGATCCCCTTGGTAAGGATCCTCAAGTCTGCTGAGATGATCCGCGGCTAGGTTTTCTGCTCCTTTTTTATCGCGAATTTTGATTTTAAATTCCTGGAGCAGCAAAACCCAGCGAAGAAGTCTTGGTTTGGAATCTTGCTTTGTCAACAAGTACTTCAGCGCGGCATGATCGGTATACACAATTGTGGTGGAAAGGACAAGATAGGGGCGAAATTTATCAAAGGCATAGACAACAGCTAAAAGCTCTTTTTCGGTTGTCGTATAATGCAATTGTGCCCCTGTCATTGTCTTGCTAGCGTAATGGATCGGTTGGAAGTGTTTGTTCACTCTTTGTCCCAGAACCGCTCCAATAGCAAAATCACTAGCATCGCACATCAACTCAAAAGGCAGCTCCCAATTAGGGGTAACCAAGACAGGTGCCTTAGTAAGCTTATCCTAAAGCGAGTCAAAGGCTTCAAGACACTCTTTGGAAAAGATAAAAGGAGTATCTTTTTCCAAGAGGTGGGTCATCGGGCGAGCGATTTGAGAAAAATCTTTGATGAATCGACGGTAGAAGCCCGCATGACCCAGGAAACTTCTCACACCCTTCACGGTTGAAGGTGGAGGCAACTTTACGATAACATCGACTTTAGCACGGTCTACTTCAAGACCGGCTTTAGATATTTTGTATCCTAGCACAATGCCTTCTTTTACCATGAAATGGCATTTTTCCCAATTCAGAACAAGGCGAGTGTCTTCGCACCGCTGAAGCATACGTTCCAAATTGGCAAGGCAAGAAGAGAAGGAATCCCCGAAGACCGAGAAATCATCCATGAAGACTTCCATGGTTTGCTCAACCATGTCATGGAAGATAGCTAACATACCCCTTTGGAAAGTCCCGGGCGCATTACATAAGCCAAAAGGCATTCTTTTGTAAGCAAATGTGCCATAGGGACAAGTGAATGTTGTCTTCTCTTGATCTTGGGGATCGATGGGTATTTGAAAATAACCCGAGAAACCATCAAGAAAGCAGTAATATTCATTACCCGCTAAACGTTCAAGCATTTGGTCCATAAAAGGTAGAGGGAAATGATCCTTTCTTGTGGCATCATTGAGTTTGCGGTAGTCTATACAAACTCTCCACCCAGTAACGAGACGAGTGGAAATTAACTCGTTGTGTTCATTGGGAACAACGGTTATTCCGCCCTTCTTGGGCACACAATGGATTGGACTAACCCATGGGGAATCCTAAATAGGGTAAATCATACCCGCATCAAGAAGTTTGATAACCTCTGTTTTAATGACTTCATGGATTTTTGGATTCACCCTTCGTTGGCTTTGAATTGTGGGCTTAAAGTCGTCCTCCATGAGAATTTGTGTGTGCAGAAGTGAGGATCAATTCCACGAATATCAGAAATCTTCCAAGCAATAGCCTTCTTATGATCTTTCAATACGGCGACAAGTCGAGTTTTCTCTTCATCCTTCAAATCCTTGGCAATGATGACTGGCGACTTCTTCTCTTCGTCAAGGAATACATACTCAAGATGGGGCGGCAACTCCTTAAGTTCTAAATCCGGAGGATTTTCGACGGGAGGCGTATTCGAAGTCGGAGTATCGATAGCAATGACCGTGGGAGATGGAGGAGAAGGATTGTCTTCGTTGAGAAGATTGTCAAAGAAATTCATGTCTTCATCCCCATCGGTGGGAGAATCATTAGTAGCTAAATTCACATCTCCCATGGTATCTTCAAGATTGTTCCAAAATAAATCACTATCTCCAAATAGAGACAACGATGAATCAATAGAGGACACGATCTCAACATTGGGAAGAGAGGTAGGAATACTTTTGCAAGCATCATTAAAGTGTTCTTCACAAGCCTCATCAAGAACGTCAATACAATTAACGCTCTCATATGAATAAGGCTGTTTAGAAAGCTTTCCCATGTTGAAGACTACTTTGTCGTCACCCACTCTCATGATAAGCTCACCGGCTTCAACATCAATGAGAGTGCGACCGGTCCTCAAGAATGGACGACCAACAATTAGTGGCACACGGGGGTCCATTTCGTAGTCGACGACAACAAAATCAGCAGGAAAGGTGAATTTGTCGACTCCTACAATGACGTCTTCGGCTATCCCCACTGGATAAGCAACCGTACGGTTAGCTAGTTCCAAAGTCATTTTGGTGGGGACTAGCTCTGGGAGAGATAATTGCTTCCAAACACTTAGAGGCATGAGATTAATACTGGCACCTAGATCGGCTAGGGCCATGCAATTCTCTACTCCCGGGAAATTGCAAGGGATAAGAAAACGACCTGGATCACCAAGCTTGGTTGGCAATTTCCTTAAGAGTACTGCAGAGCAATTCTCATTAAGTTGGGTGTTGGCAATATCGAGGAGCTTTTCCTTGTCGCTCAGAAGATCTTTAAACATTTTTGCATACTTGGGCATGTGAGCGAGAGCCTCAGCGAAGGAGATATTGAAATTCAGTTGTTTGAACATTTTAAGGAAATTCGAAACCTGAATATCGTCCTTGCTTTTGAGCTTCTCTTTCCTCAACCTAGATGGATAAGGTATATTGGATGAAGAAGAAGGCTTTAGAGGAATAGGATCACTCACAACCACGGGTGGAGGAGGGGTAGAAGGAAGAGGTGGAGAAATTGGGGAAGGAGAAGGAGGAGGAATAGGAGCAGGTGACTCGTTCTCCTTAGTCACAACCACCGGTGGAGGTATAGGAAGCTCGGGTTCCTTGGTACCTTTGCCACTTTGAGTGGTGATTGCTTTCATCTCCCGTCTTGGATTCGCAACGGTGTTACTCGGAAGAGTACCCGAAGAAGAGGGTTGATTACCTTGGAAGAAACCAGCCATCATGTTCCTCAGATCATTAGTTTGGCTATCCAACGTGTTTCTCATGTCGGCTCTCAAATCGTTTCCTTGTTTGACCAAGTCTGTTTTCAAGTTTCGCACTTCCTGTTGGAGATTTTCCACAATCACATCATTGGTCCTCATGTAGGTTGCAACCTCTTGGTGTAATGCAGTGGTGGTTTGGTTGGGAGGAGCATTGTATGCGGGTGGTTGATAAGCAGGTTGTTGGTAAACTTGGTTGTTAAGTTGAGGTGGTTGTTGCTGCTTGTGAGGAGGTATGTATGGTTGTCGAGGTTGTTGTTGTTGTTGAGGAGGGCGATTAAGGTTTTGTTGTTGGTTTGGGTTGGTAGGAGGAAAGCCAGGTGGGGAAAGATAATTGTTGGAGCGGTAGCTAAGCAAGTTACGGTCACCTTGAGGTCTAGCTTGATAAGCAGGTTGAGGATAGGTGCCATATGCCGCATTCACATTCTCAGCAGGGTAGTCTTGGGTGGCTGTACAAGTTGTGTAAGAGTGAGGACCACCGCATATCTCACAAGGTTGGCTGACAGCGTTCACTTGAGCGTTTTTGGCGTTGTTGCTGTTGTTGTTGCTGACGGTGTGGGTGACAAGCGATTCAAGAAGCGTAGTGATTTTGTCCAATCGCTTGTCACTGTCACTTGTGCTAGCACTAGCGACATTGGTCCGAACACTCTTGGTTTGCAGACGAGATTTATTCTCAATGATGTCCCAAGCAGCATTGGAAGTCTTAGCCAATAGATTACCCCCCGAGGCACTGTTCAGTGAATCTTGGTCACTCATGCTTAAACCATTGTAAAAAGTATTAATTTGATGTACTTTGGTAAAACCATGTTGTGGGCATTTTCTTAAAAGATCTTTAAAGCGATCCCAAGATTCACTGAACGACTCATCGTACTTTTGTTCAAAATTTATGATTTCATTCCGCAATGCGGTAGTACGAGAGGGTGGAAAAAAGTAATTGATAAACTTTGTTTCCAAATCCGTCCACGAGAGAATACTCTGTGGCGGTTCCTTAGCAAGCCAATGCCGGGCTTGTCCCTCTAAAGAAAAGGGAAAAAGTTGTAACCGTATAACCTCTTGTGGAACACCATTGAACTTGACCGTGTTGGTGAGTTGCAAGAATCTCTTGATGTGGTCGTGTGGATCATCAATGGTACGTCCCAAGAACAGTTGAGCGGAGACCATCTGGATAAAGCCTGATTTTAGCTCGAAATTGTTGGCGGAAATTGGTGGTATAACAATTGGATCCGTGTTGCCATCGACATGAGCTTGCAGCAGTTCAATCATCGGGCGATTATCCGGAAGGGGCTCATTGTTGTTGTTATTATTCATGTGGTTGTTGTTATTATTGTTTGGAGGTGGTACACCGGCCATGTCTAAGTGATCGAGAGACTCGGGCTCTTGATAAGACGTGGAACGAGTGCGCATACACCTGCAAAAGAACTAACAAGGCAAAAACAATACAAAAATATTTTTTTGGTTTTGGATTTTTTAATTTTTTTTGTATTTTTGAAAATTTTATATTTTTTAGGATTTTTTGAAAATTTTTATGAAAAAGTAACGTTCACGGGGAACGGATCCCAAAATCCAAGTTCTCACAAAAAACTTTTGATCTTAACGAGAAGAGCCGGCAGCGGTGCCATTTGATACATTGTTTTTCAATGGGTTCTAATTTCTCTCACAGTCCTCTCAAATTGATCTCGGTCTTAAGTGGAATGATTGTTCTTGGTTACTAAATAAAAGGGTTTGGTTTTCTAATCTAATAAAAAGTGGAAATGAAAATTTAAATCAAAGACAATTACTTTAATGATAATTAACAAAGACTTGAATTGAAATTAAGATTAAAATTAAAATTGAAATTAAAATTGTGAAATAAACGTAAAGAAACAGTAAAACAGCAACTCTAAAAGAAAATTTGATTCGGAACTTTTACCCTTGATTCGGAACATAACTCATGCGGAACTTAATGATTCATTCGGAAGATTTTAGTTCATCCGGAACTTTGGACTGATTCGGAACATCTTGGTTCATCCGGAACTTTGTGGTTCATTCGGAAGTTTGGACTTGGTTCGGAAGTTTTGGCTTCGTTCGGAACTTTCTGCTTGGTTCGGAAGTTTTGGTGGTTCCGATTCGGAACTTTTTCGAAAATTGGTTCGGAACTTTTCAAAGTTCCGATTCAGAAGAAATCGGTTCGGAAGTTTTTAAGAAAATTGGTTCGGAACTTTTTTAAAGACAAACTCATTCGGAAGCTACTGTTCACTCGTTCGGAACTTTTGGGAAACCCAGATACAGAAACAATACCGAAGAACAAGGAGAATCAGTTTTAATCCAAAAATCACCAAATTTTTCACCAAATCTTAAATAAAACTAAACACAAAGCATCTATTAACCATAAGCTACAAATCCCATCAACAAAAACACAAATCCCAACAACTTTTGAAGATCAAATCAAGAAAAATAAAAACTCAAGAACTTGAAGATAAAGATGAAGATGAACAAGATTAAATGGAAAGATTAAACAAAGAACTTGTATTGAATGATTAATGTTTTAACAAGATCAAACAAAGATTAAAACAACAAGAGTGGAAAAACAAAGATTAAAATCACCAATCACCCTAGTGGTGATGGTGATGCTACGAACAAAGGAGAAAAAAAAGGGAGGAGAGAAAACTTAAAATCTAACTGGCTAAAATGTGTGAGGGGTGAGCTTTATATAGGCTTGTCCTTTGGTTGGTGAGTGGGCTTTCTCCCGTTCTTCTTGTCTTTTCGTCTTTTTTCAGAAAAGTTTCCGTTTTCGATTCTGATTCGGGATTTGTCGTCGATTAAATTTAACTCGTCTTTTAATTTCTTCATTTAATAGACTTGAGTTTCCTCGACTTGTGTAAATCTTCCATCTTTGGTCCTTTTCTTCGATAAATCTTCGAATAGGCCCAGTGACTTCAAATCTTTTGCATCTCTTGGACAATAGACTTTATCTTGAGTCCTTTTCTTCAATAAAACCCGTGCAATCCCATGTTTTCTTCAATATTCATCCGGTTAGCTCTGAAAACACAATAAACACAAAAACCACGCATAATTCCAAACAAATGATATTAAATACGTGTTTTGGTCTCGTTTTAGCCAGAATTAAGTGGTAAAAGGATGGGTGTTTACACACCTATCAGTATGTGATCTAGTCGAGTAATCGTAAGTTGTGTGAACTTGAGACTGAAATGTCCAATGACGTCCGATCATGGAGAACGTGTACCATATAATATATTTTGACCTTCCTTGGAAACCTAGACGATGACTTGCTTGTTTTTCACTCTTCACTGTTAGATTGAAGACTATTGAGACGAATTAAGCGTCGGGACGTCGCTTCCTAAAGGGTTAGATGATGTAATAACCCGAAATTTAAAATCAACATTTAGACCGAGTTCTAATATTACTTCTATTTTTCAGACCAATATTTATTAATCTACTTTTATTTGTCATGATCATGTTTGCGAATAATATTAAGATCTCGGCTAACCGGCAAGGTTAAGGATTTAACATATCGAGTACGTGTTAGTTATTATTTCTTGGCAAGTCGGTGTCCGTCATCGACCGTAACTATCCTCGTTATGACATATAAATATTTTATATTTTCGTCGTTTTAAATTCTCGTTTTACGAGCATTATTGGTGATTTACATTAAACCGCTAGACGTCATTTGTTTATACGACGCGTTAACGTTTATTAAATTATAAGCCCTCCTTTATTTATTGAAATATAAATGTTCTCCGAATGTCAATGTTTTTATTTTATATTGAGCGTTTATTTTTCGTGGTTAACGCGTATTTTTTAAATCGCGTAACGTTAAAGATATTGGGCTTCGATAACACCGACTTTTTCATATTTAAGATAAAAGTTATCTCTAGAAACAAATATTATATAACTAGCACCTATCCATTATATGGCGTGGCACCCATAGAAACCAAGGATAACACGTGTTTTGCTAACTATATTTGTCCATAATCTAATACTTTCATTTTTACTACCAAATCTCATAACTCATATTTTACAAAATATCAATCTCATTCTCCTCTTTGTTTTCTCTTGTCCTCCGTACAAGAGTAGTACCAAAACAAAATCAACAATGACTTTTACCAAGTTGTTAATTAATAAGGTTCCAATACTATGGTTACTAGCTTATGATTCTTCATTCTTGTAAGGATTACTAACTTTACTTTATTCTTTATATGTAATTTTTGTAATATATGATCATGTAAAATATTCTTTTTACTTTATTAAGTAATTTATGTAATAGTTTATTTATGGTGGTTGGACATTGTATGGATGATTTGATCTTTAAAAATGATGTTAAGCAAGCCTTAAGTGTTGGTTGTAAAATCCATTTTACATCAGTTTCAAAAACGTGAGTATGTAGAAGATCATTAGGTTTTGGCTACTGGTTAATAATTTAGGGTGATAGGCCTCTGTTTTTTTGGTGATTTGGTCGGGTCGCTCGTCCCGTGACGTTACTCGGAGAATGAGATATGGCTAAAATACGACACTAGATCAGAATCTGACCTGCTGTAAATATGGGATGTTTACTCAAAAATTTCGTATATTAACATTTGAATATGTAAAACTAAAAGTTGTAGATAAAATAATATAGAACTAGAATCAATTGGATAGTCCACCAGTTCAATACGGTTTAGAAATGGCGGCCGAAACGGTAGAAACGAAGTTAGCTGCGAATGACAGCCAACTTTTCTAAGTAATAAAATAGGTAAATGAGCTATGATAAATATAAATTAGAGGCAATTGAACTTAAAATAAGTAAGCTACATAAGTTAATAATGACTTTGGTAAAAAATAGCTCATCTATATTATTTACGGTTAAGGAGAAACGATCTAATCTACGAGGTATGTCGGGAAATTGTACGAATTGGACTATATTAAATTAACGTTTAACGTGACGATTTTTATAAAAGCCAAAGTGGTATGACCCACTTGTCGGGACTGTAGACTCAGTTTTATACTAATATTTAGAGATCCCAAGACCCGACCAACGTGAGATATTAAGCCGTCAACGTTTGGAGGCGTTTTAGAACCCAAAAAGTTTATAAAGTGGATTTGGGCCACAAAAGCTCAACTTACACTTATAATGGCTATTAGGACATTATTGGGCCTGAGATTTATAACATGTTTAGATTTTAATACTTATATTGAAATGGACGAAAGTCATAATAACTTGTAATGGGCCACTAATGGGCTTTAATGGGCTTAAAGGTCATAATGAATACATGATAGATTGTTATCAAAGTTTTATGAAGAGTTTTAAAAACTTATACAATGTCCAAACTTACTAAAGTGAACTATTTACATATATATTTATGAATTATGTATAGTCTCGAACCTAAGATGTGTCTCGTCATTATAGGTCTCGTTCGATCAGATGTTGACCGTTGGGCATCTCGTTCTCGATCAATGAGCGACTAATATCTCGTGAAGTCGTATATCGACTAGTGGACGTTTGTTCCTTGATCTACGTGTAATAGCTATATAAGGTGAGTCTATAGCCTCGCTTTTATATTATCTTGTAAATGATTGTTAACTCGCGAGGGGGAATACATGTTGTTTTATACAATGAACACAAGCTGTTTTCGTTATGCTGGACCCGAATATGATGATAAATGCCTAAGTACCATTGTCTTATGAAGTCCCTGAATTTCATGAACTGTTAATTACCTTGCGAGGTAAACGCTAATACATATGATAGATCTATTTGGTTTGACAGCCTTATCCTAGGGTATGTATCCTTGTGAGCCCCTGAAAGGGATATTATGTATAAGAGGTCATTGGTATATGACAATATTACCTGTTGTAGGGGCGCCGTAAGTGACTCGGTTGACGTGTTGGTTAACGTTCAGTTGCATGAGCTTAAGGCATTTATCGATATATATATGACTTGTCTGTGTGACGAGTTTGAGATGATTAAAATTCTTGTGTTCAAATGATGATTTGTAAAACCTATAGACTTGCTCAAACGTTGTGTTGATGATTTTATGCATGTATTTCAGGTAATCAAGATGGATAGCAGTGGACCATGCGAGGAGGAAGTTGGTGCTTACTTGTCTAAACTCTTATATTATTTTCCATCCTTTGAAATGAATAAATGACTTTTTAAGTCTTTGATGAATGTGATGTATTGGTAACGATTTTTGGGACTAAACGCTACTCTGATATATATATTGGGATGGGAAACTTTTTAGACAAGGTTGTATATTATTTTAACGTCTCTTTTGAGGTCGTTGTCTATGATTGTGTGTGATGTGCTATGAGTAGTGCCCCAAAGTGGTATTCCGCTGCGTGGTAATTTGGGGGTGTTACATCTAGTTTCTTCATTAATTAGATTTGGTTCTTCGACTTCGTTGAACTTCCGTCTTTAGACTTTTCTTCGATAAATCTTCAGAATAGGCCTTTGACTTCCGTTCTTTTTGCACTCTTGATCTTTTGACTTCGTATTTTGTCTTTTTCTTCGATAAAAGCCCGTGAAAGCACGTGTTTTCTTCCTTTTTCATATTTTGGTCCTAAATCACAACAAAAACCCAAACCACGCATAATTCCTACTTTTACGACACTAAATACACGTTTTAGCTTGGTCATTATTATAATTAAGTGGTAAAATGATGGGTGTTTTCACACCAATTAGTAGCTTAAACACATTATAAAAGTAACAATACTCTTTGAATGACAAATAAAATTAAAATCAAGCAAAATAATTTTTATAACTACAGCTTTTTTCAGGATCAAATTAATAAGAAAATGTCTCCATTTGTTTTCTACTTTAACAATTTTCCATTTTAAGTACTCTAGTTTGTTTTACTATATAAAAATTACAATTCTTTTATCTTTTTATTATTTTATGTATTCACTACAAATATTTTGCTAAAAAATGCGAGTAATATGTTAGCTATAAAACAATAAATTTATTGTTTTAATCTTGTTTAGCTTTTTTTTATAAAACCTTGTCAAATAACTTTGACTAAAAATTATTGTTAACGTCTCACATATGAATTTAAATCACAATTATTAAATTTGAATTTAGACACCGAAGGTTGAGATGCTAAATTTGTGAAGTCAAAGGACTCAAATTAAACATACTTATGAGTAGGGGTGTCAAGAAATCCGACCCGACCAAAACTCGACCTGATCCGAACCCGACCCGAGTATATTCGAGTCGGGTTAGTCGGGTTCAATTTTGAATTCGGGTTAGTCGGGGTAACCCGACTATCCCGAATTCGAAATCAGGTCAGACATCGGGTAAATATATTATATCTACTTCGGGTTCGGGTCAATCCGATTGACCCCAATAAGACTTTTTTTTTTTTTTTTTTTATAAATAAACTTTATTCAATTTCTATTTTAAAAAAATTTAAATTTTTTTTTAATATTTTACCCGTATTCAGGTTGACCCGAACCATAATAGACCCGACCCGACTAGACCCGAATTCGACTAACCCGGGTTGAACTCGGGTCAGGTTTGGATAAACTATTTTTACCCTTAACCCGAATTCGACCCGACACGAATAACCCGAACCCGACCAACCCGACCCGATTCCCACCCTTACTTATGAGTTAGGATAAAAGATGTGATAACTCAAGCCCCACACATAGCATTTCTTTCAATTTTTTAGGTTACCTCATATCTCATTTTTCCTCCCATTAAAACTAGAAACTAAAGCTTTACATTTTTGTCATAAAATTATAATCAATCTTATGTAATTCTTGTTGGGAATAAATATAAGTATATTAGTTACCCCTGCTAGTTGGTCAATGGTTCCCCTGCTAGAGTAAGTTTCCCCTGCTATATAACAAAGGCAGGGGGATTGGTTCCCCTGCTGAAGTCAAAGGCCCTGACGCTAGAGATAAACTTGGAATAGATTATAACGCGTTTCTGTTACTACTCCGAGATACTTTCCAAGTTTGTTAGTAGTAATCTTGTATGTGAGTCCTTGTGCTATAAAAGGACTCACTAGGTCATCATGCAATGTGTGTCTTTCTCTATTGTCTTTCATTTCATACTATAAGGTTTTTGTAACCCTAATACCATTATTGGGTATTCGTATATCTTTGATATATTAAAGTTCAACGTTTGCTTTAAACCATTTGTTCTTGTGCTAAACACTAAATTCCGCATCTTGTTTAGTTAATTTGTATTGCAAAGTTTCTCTAGTGTTAGATTGAATCTATTCTCTCTATCAGAACCCTTAAACAAGCTAAGGTTTAGGATCTAAGTTTGGGATCAACAAGTGGTATCAGAGCTTGTTGAGAAACTTTGACTAAACCAAGAACAAAACCCTCATTGCAACCATGTCTTCAGACTCTTCCTCAAATAACAACAACCATAACAACCTCAAACTAACCATGTTGGATCCTAAAAACTTCAAATTATGGGAATTCAGGATCCAACAATACGTCAAGATGGAACACTATGTTCTCTGGGAGATCATAGAGTTTGGTGATCAATTCCCCAAAACAATGGTGGTTGAAGATGGTGGTAAGGGAGAAGATAAACCTGAAAGCTCCAAAGGTGAAGCCAAGAAGAAATCTGCTGCTCTTTGTGACAAGGAAATACTAGCCAGAAGGCATGATGTCAGGGCTCACAGTTCCTTGTTGTTGGCTCTACCTGATAGACATCAGCTAAGATTCAAAAAGTTCAAAACAGCTAAGGAACTCTGGGAAGCAATAGGCAAAACATTTGGAGGAAATGAAGCTACAAAGAAGAAGAAGAATCAAATGCTTGATCAATTTGCTTCTTTCAAAGCAATTGGTGATGAAGCAATTGGTGCCATCTACAATAGGCTTCAAGATCTGGTGGCTCATTTGGAGTTCTTTGAAATAGAAGTGACAAGAGAACACGTGAATACCAGGTTTCTTAACAGTCTTCAAAAAGAATGGTTCGTCTATAAAGCTATTTGGCAGAATAGGGATGATATAGATGACAAGAATATTGATGACATATACAATAACTTGAAAGTTTTTGAGCCAGTGGTCAATCAGATGAAGTCACTAGGAACCATTCCCACCAATTCAAGTGGATCTACTGATTCCCCTATTAACATGGCTTTCATATCCCACAACAGTGGAATCTCCAAAGGCAGCGGAATCGAAGTTGGCCCTGCCACCCATTCCCCTGCTACTAAATCTGGATCATCTTATGATGAAGAAAGGCCTGCAACATTCAGTCTTGACACTGCTTGTGCTTTCATATCATCCCAAGGGCCACAAGGATCTACTGTGTTACATGAAGATCTGAGTCAAATCAGTAAGTAAGGACTGGAGGAGATGGACATCAAGTGGAACATGGCTCTACTTTGCATGAGAGTTAACAGGTTTTACAAGAAGTATGGGAAGAAGATCTCTATCAATCCTTCTAATGTAGCTGTATTTGACAAAACGAATGTTGAATGCTAGAACTTTGGCAAGAAAGGTCATTTTTCTAGAGAATGCAGAGTACCTAAGACTGGGAACAGCTATAGGAAGGAAACCAGGGATGATGATTCTGGTGCTAAGGCTATGGTAGCCATGCAGCGGATAGATGCAGCAGGTGGATGGGATTGGAGTGCCATGACAAAGAGTGTTGAAAGAAATCAAGCCTTGGTTGCTGAGGAAAAAGAGGAAGATTTTGCTCTTATGGCCATGTCAAGCTCTAGATCAGACAATGAGGTATATGACGATTCATATTGTACTAAAGCTTGTAGGAAAAATACTGAGTCATTGAATGATCAAATAAGAAAGATAAAAGTTGATTATATTAATTGTGACAATGACCTTGATAATTACAAACGTGCTTTAGAACAGCTAGAGTCCACCATAAGAGAGTATAAACAAAGAGAAAGTGAATATAGAGATCACATTGTGATTCTAGAGAGAGATGCTAAAGAAAATAATGATTCCATTAAGGAATTGACTGCTGAACTTGAAGTTTTTAGATCTAATAAAAGGATAGATGAATAAACTGTTGAAAATTTTGGAAAAGCTTCTAAAGATTTAACTAAAGCAGTTGAAGTTGGACAATCTCCTAGGGACAAAACAGGTTTTGGTGTTAAAAATGAGCATGCTACCATACCACCACCTCCTGCTAATATTCATGCACCTTTTCCTAGAAAAGACTTGTCTTGGACTGGTCTCTCTTGTTTCAAAAAGCAGGAAGATATTGAGTTTGACTTGAGTGCTTACATACCTAATAGTCTTGAAACAGAAGAGTCACTAGTAAAAACTAGTATTGTTAGGGACTTTGAAAAGGAACAGATTGCTTTAAAACAATGGAAAATTGATAACCCTGTTCTCTTTTCAAGAGAAGGACTTTTTGGAAGCGATTCTAGTTCTAAGAGTAGTTCAACCAAATCCAAAACAGGATCAAAATCCTCTAAGTCCACTGTTAAATATGCTGGTATGTATAGGTCTGTTAGAGGTAATCAGAGAAATTGGAATGACTAAAAGTCTCATCAATTAGGAGAGGACTTTGTGATAAATACCAAACCTTGTTTCACATGTGACAGCTTTGATCACACTTATCAAGATTGTCAGGCACCAATGGAAGTAGTGGCTGCAAATCCTTTAAAGGACATGCAACCTAAAGCCATTCTTCTGAATGCAGGGGCAAAATCCTTTTCCCCTGCCAAGTATGTTACCCCTGCCTTGAGAAACACTGTTTCTGACAAGTATGTTGTTCCTGCTCTAAGGAAGGTGAATGATGCATATCCCAAGACCAGCTCTTCCATGACCAACCCAGCACCTCATAATGCATATAAATCTATCTCTAGACCTTACCAACACATCAATAGAGGCCAAAACAAAAGATGGGTTCCCTCTGCTAAGCATAGGGATTCCCTTGCTAAATCTGGGGTATCCCCTGCTAGCAAAGTTTTGCCCTCTAGGAACATGGGCAGATGGGGAAAAGCTGTGAAAGCCTCAGCTCGTTGGGTTTGGGTACCCAAAAGGGGTGCTCAGTCTAATGGTGTATCTCTAGTCTTTGATAAGCTATCCTATATTGATACACGAGGTAGATCCAAGTCTGTAATGGCTTGGGTCCCCAAGAAAAACTAATTTGTTTTTCTTTTTGCAGGTGACAAAGAAGATCAGGGATGATAAAGCATATTGGGATAGTGGATGCTCAAGGAGCATGACTGGACATAAATCTTATATGTCTAACTTTGTTCTCCTGTATGACAATGATGGTGTTTTTTTTGGAGATGGGCATGGAACAATCACAGGAAAAGGAACTATTGTCACCCATGGGATGACATTTGACAATGTTTACTTGGTGAAAGAGCTCAAGTACAATCTCTTCAGTGTGTCACAGATGACTGATAACAAGAATTTTGTCTTGTTTACAGATTGAAGGTCTATTATATCTTAGGATTTGGTAAACTATGATTAGATCTATTGATAAGATGGAGATGGAGGGTGAAGAAGATGAAGAACTATAGAGAGAAAGAGGAGAGGAGGAGAAAGATAGAGAGAGAAAGTAAATTTATTAAATGAAAGTGAGAAAAATGAAAGAGCCACCCCTCCTAACATGCTAGGAGGGGGTATATATAGCCCACCCTACATGTGGGCTATATGGGCTATACTGTTTACAAATGGATCACGAGCCCAATACTAGAATATATCTTTGGAGTGACCGATCCTTTTTAAATACGTAAAAACGTATTTCCAACAATCTCCCCCTAAGGGAGGTCACTCCAAGTTACAATGTCCTAAATAGTCTATAGCTCGTGATCTATGCTAAATGATGTGACCGAGACTTTCTTTGGAAAAACGTATTTCCAACAATCTCCCCCTAAAGGAGGTCACACCATTTTACAAAATCTTAATCCTAGCATACTATGCTTGAGTCTTCGATCTTGTTCTTGTGAATATGCTTGATGTGATCTTTGACTTTAGTCTTGAGCATGTTTCCTTGCATTGACCTTGTGTATTCATCACTTGTGAAATTTGCCTCTTCGTGACCTCATGTTCCACACACTTATACCTTTAAATTCTTGAAAGCTTCAGAGTTTGATACAGCAGAAGACTTGACCTTCAGACTTTCTTGAATTTGTTGATGTACTAAGTGTATGTAGTATAAGCATGTGGTGACGACTTCTTCTGGATTATACACCGCAATGCCACCTTCTTGTTACGCTGCGTAAGACAGTTAGCAACAAACCATATACACAGATGAAATGGCCTTGAACATTTCATTCTAATTCGGTAGCATTTTACCTCCGGTCGGTGAAGACCGTTGGACGATATTAAATATCGTACTTGTGACAGGTAGTTTCAATAAAGAACCTCCTTGACAAGATTTCCCGGGTAAACCCGTTCTCTTTACTCGACTGTCCAAAGCTGACTGCGAACGTAAAGAGTGAATCATTTGGATAATATTATCCGCATGATTTGAAGCCGTCAATTCATGTTCCTGGAACAAGTGAAGTTCAATTAAGAACCGCACCATCGTTGCTTTCTAGTTGTCACGAGCTTGATTCGTATAGAATCTTGCAAGTTACCTACCAAGTGTTGTTTGATGTTAACACTAGAAGGATTTCCATTCGTCACTGTAAGTACTTAATAGTATTACTTTGAATGTTCTGGCAAGATCACTAAGATACTGCGTAGAGGCCTGGAACGTGTTTAAATTCATTTAAGAGTTTAAACCACTGTTGGTTTCCAGTTATCACAAGTTTGATTCATAAAGAATCGCACAAGCACCTACCATGAGCTTTTTGACGTTCGCTCAAGAAGGATTTCCATCTTCATTGTAAATACTTTCGTATTACTCGGATGTTCAGGCAAGATCATGAAGATTTTACGTAGGACTCTTAATATCTTTCTAACTTTTCACATTGTGTGAGCAAGCAAGGAATAATGAATATGTATCCTAATGAGATATTTTATGATCTCAAATGGATCTAGACTCGATCGTGCATTTTGGATTTTAGTGATCGGAGGCTGGAGAGGAGTGCCATTTTTTCAATACCAATTTATTCGGAGTGAATAAATCAATAGATAATGCCTTGTCTCCGTGTGATTAAAAAAAATATCTTTTGAGAGATAACTGAGTTAGCTGGGATGGGTTGTGCCTTGCATCACTGGGTCCATGATGTCTATCTTCAATATCGAGAATCATAAATGATCTCAATAGCATATTAATTGACCCGGTTTCTGCCTAAGTTGTAAGGAGGGCTACATTCTTTACACCCTTTATCTTTACAATTCTTTTTCATTCTTCAACCCCTTCAATGCTTACCAATACGTCATAACTAGCACCTTGTTGTGATTGTTCCAGTGTTAACTTATGTACTTGGTCGGCATTCAGCTACGTTCACAAACTTTCTCCATCTTTCCTAAGGACTACTATTTCTAGTTATGGAATGTCCTTGGGAAGATTCCTCCGGTTCTAAAAGAATCATTAGATTATTGCCTATCCTACCATCCTTATGTCACCACAATCGTCACCGTCGTGAATAGAGATGTTTTGGGTAAGTGTACGTCTCCATGAAATCCATTTTGATATCCAAATCCATTTTGCTCCCCCTTAACATATGCCACGATATTTGAAAACATTTCGCACATGTCGGGATGAGCCATCACATTAAGTCAAACCCTTGAGACACATTAAATCACATTTTCTCCCCCATATTAAAAATATTAACCCAATCGATGTTTTTAATATCAATTGATTTAATGATGTTTTAAGAAAAAATTTGGGAAGAAGAATGCAAAACCGATTAAATCCATTTATCTTCATGATTTTAACAAGCTCCCCCTCAAATTAATGAGGGTATACTTGAAACGTAAATTAAATACCTTTTAAACACAAGTGTAAGGTATTTATCACGTGCAAAGATCATATACAATAATGAATTCACAAGATTATAGTATACGAGTTAGGACCTGAAATGATGAGAACATCATGTGATAAGATCACATGGTTCTTGTCTGCGGACGTTGGTCTTCCTCGTAACTTCTGAAATTATCTTCTCCTTTACACCACATGGACAATTGATATCGTTGTATTGACACCAACTTGTGAACATTGGCACTTTCGGCATCGAATAGTCTGAACGCTTGACAATTGCTCCCCCTCAATTGTTGACCCGTGTTCTACTTAAAGAGCTGTAGTCGTCGTTTGAGTAGTCGCATCGTCAAGTATGTAGATATCGATTGCAGATTGCTTCAGATTGTGGAGTTGATAACTTCGGATTCTGAAGTTAAAGCTTTCCGGTGAAATGCTTGACTTCAATGTGAAAAACGGGTTACTATTGGAAATAATAGCAAACCATTTTGAGCATGTTTTAAATCTTTTAAACTTCTGCTCGAACTTTATTTACAACCCCGTGTCATTATTGAATGACATTTGTAGGTTCGTAAATATTATCGATTCCAGAAGACATGCTCTTTTTATCAAAACATTTTGAACACACAATTTTGAAATATTTAGAAAAATCTTTTGAAAAATTCTTGAAAAATTGTGTTCCAAGTTTTGAAAAACAATTACTTGAGCTTAAGATGTTGAATATCTTAAAAGTGAGCTCAAGTCCGAGAAGTTGTGAACTTCCCGTTGTTAAGGATAAGTTACCATCGACGATAAACTTTCCTTTTATCTGAAGGACGAGTCCTAAGCTGACATTTACTTAGAAGTCGTTTTCATGAGCTTGAAAACTTTGACTGTTTTAACGGAAAGCTCATGACCGAGAAAGGTTAGTTTCTCGTTATGAGGAAAAGTTCTCTTATTTAAAAGATACACTTTCCTTTCTAAGCTTAAAACTTCGAATGTTTTAAGACAAGCTCATGACCGAGAAAATTGAATTTCTCGTTATGAGGATAAGTTATCATTAATGATAAACTTTCCTTTATTTGAAGTATGGGTCATTGTCTGACATTTAACAATGAACCATTGTGCATGAGCTTAAAAACTTCGAATGTTTTTAATATTAGCTCATGCCCGAGAAAAATTAATTTCTCGTTGTAAGGATAAGTTTATCATCGGCGATAAACTTTCCTTTTAATTGAAGATCAGGTCATCATCTGATATTTAATGATGAGCCTTTATGCACGAGCTTAAAAACATTGAATGTTTTTAATATTAGCTCATGCCCGAGAAAAATTAATTTCTCGTTGTTAGGATAAGTTTATCATCGGCGATAAACTTTCCTTTCTTTTGAGCGCGGGTTACAGACTGTCATTTATCTATAAGCCTTTGTGCATGAGCTTAAAAACGTGGAATGTTTTTAATATAAGCTCATGCCCGAGAAAAATGAATTTCTCGTTGTTAGGATAAGTTTATCATCGGCGATAAACTTTCCTTTCTTTGAAGCACGGGGCACAGACTGTGATTTGAATGTGAGCCTTATGATAAGCTTAACCATGAATCCCCTGAGACACTTGTTTCTCCGATATCTGCTTTTTCAGCAACCAAACTCTGAGAGTATCCTTTGTTGAACGGTATACAATGATTGGACCGCTTCGTTCTTTTGGAACATCAACTTTGGTACCTGCATTCTCATTAGGAATTTGCATGCTTTGAAATGGGTTGGCGATATCTATCTTAGAAGTACGTGGGGGTTCACAGTTGGCTTTACTTGTGTCAGAGGCGACCTGAGTAGATGATTCACTTTTCTTAGCTGGCAAACGTTTCCTTTTATAGAAAACCTTAAGTTTAGACTTAAGTGAAGTATCATCTTTATCAATTTCCTCCCTAGTAGTCTTAGTAGAATCGGAGACTATCCTAGTTAAAGGGCACTCGTTTCCTACAAGAGTGAAAGTTCTACTAGTGGGGCGCCAAATTTACCAAAGGGTTTTATTTTAGCTATCCACTGGGACTTAATTCTAGCATGGGAGTTCACCTCATCAAGTAATTTCTTGACACAGGAGTCATGATTTGCCGTAAAGACACATTTTCTACATGTTTTACAAGTAGCATATTTAATGTCTGAGTAATTCCTAGATGATTGATCGATGCTCCTAGGAGATGACATGCTACGGTTAGCAGTGTTGGGTAATCTAGAAGGCATCTGACTAGGTTTGACATTGCTATCCCTTACATGTGTCTTTTGAATAGCTTCCCTTTGACCAAAATCATAGCGCACATCAGTTGAACTAGTTCTAGACGTGTTCTTTGAACTATTCTTAGAGAAACTAGAGGCAATCATATAATGAGGTCTTGCTAAAACTGACTTAGTCACATTAGGCCTAGTTGGTGGAGTGACTGTTCTAGAAATATGACCCAAATCAACTTGGGAGGCAAACCGCGGTCTCGAGGATTATGGTCGATCGGATCTAAATGCAGTAGTTTGTCTGACAATCAGTTGTCTGACGAACTGATTTGTAGGCGGTTTCCCCAAGATTGATGGTTTTTCAAGCTTAGTGTCCACACTAGGTCCTCTATTTTTCCTTAACTCGTTTTTCAACGCAGCTATAGCAAACACCTTTTCTTGGACATGAGCTTTTAAAGTCTCATTCTCTTTGAGCAATCTATCTTGGGACGCCAATTTAGACTCTAGTAATTGAATTTGTTTCAAAAGATTATCCTTTCCAGCTTTAGAATCTAAAACTTTTTGATCCAATTTTTTTTTTAAGAACAACGTTTAACTTTTCAAGTTTTTCAAAGTATGTTTCAAATTTGTCCGTTTTCTTAGAAAATTCAAGTTTGGCATCCTCAAGATCTTTTGATTGTTGAGATACAATCGTTTCGAGCTCTCTAATTTTGGATTTAGAAGCAGTCAATGAGGCAGTTATTAAACAATTATCATGATGTTTAGCATTTTGAACATTTTGAACACTTTCTCCCCCATTATGACTCACATCGGATGAATCAGAAGGGGTATGTCTATCACTCTTTTCCATCCCATGTTTGTCATAATTAGGTTCGGAATGCTCAATATGCGGCATGTCATCAGCATATACATCATAAACAACATTACATTGTACCATGTTTGCAGGCTCTTCGTCATAAGTGGGTAAGGTGTCATCAAGAGAAATCTCGTGAACATTCCCCGACGTGCCACTGGTATCATGTTGTCCTCCTGATTTCATGCTCTTACCATCGTTAGGCTCCAAGTTGTCAACCGTATGACCATTCTCCTCTTGCATCTGCGTCATTGATTCTTGCACTCCATTATCATACGCTTGCTGAAGTCGAGATCTTGCATAAATCGAAGATGAAACCGATGTCATGAGTTACAATATTGTATCAAGGAAAACTCGAAACTCGGTATGGGTATCTCGAAGAAATGATTGGCAAAATACTGAACTTTCAGGCTTGATGATATTGAATTGGAGGAAAGGCGTGAGTTGTGTCACAAGAGTCTGATATGCAAGTGCCGATGCAGAGTGATTAAAGTTTTCATTGTTGAGTTGCTCGGCGAGTTGGGTCAAAGTGGTGAATATTGAGTCTATGAATATATGACGTTCTTGACCAAAGATAGTCACAAATTCGCTCCCTCCTTGAATCCATGAAAGAGTCACAAGATGAGACTGAAGTAGTTGAAATGAAGTGATGCCATTATCACTAACTTTGTCTTGCATTTTATGCGCTTTTCCTTTTTGACATGTCGAATCTAACGAATCCATTGAAAATCGAGGAAATATGATGTGGATGTTGTTGTTTTCGGGATTTTACAATTCGTGAAGAAACGTAGAAACAGAAAGTCACTGAATATGACAAAACCAACGAAACGATCCGTAAATAAATTTGAAAAAAAATCCTCGATTGTAGATAAAAACCTTCTTTACGTATAAATAAGAATATCTGATTAAAAATCCATAGCCACGAAAAATAAAGCCCGTCACTTTTGTTTTCAAATCCGGCCACAAAAAACTGTTAACCCGTCAGATTTTTTTATCACTTTGGTTTTTTCAGAATACCCGCCTTAACACGATGTACTAAAAATAAATATACAAAATATACTAAACTAAAAAATTAACTTTAAATTATAAAAATAAAAAAATGAAACTTAAACTTAAAAAAACTTAACGAAAAAATAGAAAACAAGAATAGAAAAATCTGATTTTATAAAAAACTTAAAAAAAATCTGATATATTTTTTTAAAAAACGTCTAATATATATAAAAAATCTGATATGTTTAAAAAACCCAAAAATTAAAAAGAAAATCTAATATTTTTTGTTTTGAAAAAACTTATATTTTTAAGACAATTAAAAAAATATAAAATAGAAAAACTGATATAATGGCACCCCCACTTAAATGAGAAAAATAGTTAAATAAGGAAAAGAACTTTGTAAGATCCGCCTAACTTTCGTTTCTCCCAAAACACGTGGCTTGATGTGCTTGATTCCACCGCCCCACTACACTTAACTTATATATAAAAAAAAATCTTCCTAGTATCCTCCGTCCCACTAAATATCTACCCTATCTCTCTCTCTCGACAGAAACTTAAACACACACACAACTCAAACACTCTCTCACGGATAACCAAACTCAGATCTCTCTCAACTCTCTCAAACAAAAACAATACCTAGATTCACTTCTCAGTCACAATCATATAAACAATCCTCTCAACTAAATTCCAGTCACCAAGAACTAATCTTCCAGCCACCAAATCCTTTATCATCAACAAAGAAAAAACGCAAATCCCACACCAATCCAACGGGCGAATTAGAATCAAGATGTTAAATCCCACACCAATCCAAATCCTTTATCATCTACGAAACGAGGCTGTACAAGAAAGAACGACTTCAAGATCTTTAAAAAGATCTCGGGTAGGTGTTTCTCTCTTAGTTTTTCGAGTCCAGTCACGTATTTGAGTCACGGTCGTTGATTTCAAAAAAATCGAGTGTTGTGTATATGATTTGATGTTGGTGTTCGAGTCTTGAGTCGAGTTTGAGTGCGTGTACGAGTGGTGTCCGAGAGAGTGAGGGTGAGGGAGTGTGAGGTGTTGTCGAGGGTTTGGTTTGTGATAAAAAATTTCAAAGGTCAGTTGATTTTTTAAAAAATGGTTTGTGATAAAAAATGGTTTTGAGTGATAAAATTTGAAGTTGTGAAAAGTTGTGAGTCCGAGGGTTTATTGGGTGGGTTCGTGTATGTGGCTGAGTAATGTGGGAGGGTGTATGTTCGAAGGTGTTGAGGGCGAGTCGAGTTTTAAAAAAAAATCGAGTGTGTGGGTGTGAGAGTGTGAGTCAGTTGAGGCTTGTCGAGAGTAAGTCAGTTGAGGTTTGGGGGTCTGAGTCTATGTTGGTTGTTCGAGTGAAGTGTAGGTGTGTCCGAGGGTGTTTGTTTGAGTCTGCGAGTGTATTTTTGGATGATGTGAGTGTTGAGTCTGTGGGTCTGTCGAGAGTGAAAGATGTTGTGGTAGAGTCTTATTTCCCGTTATGTTTGAATTTCCTTCTTTTTTTTCCAACCCTTCATGCGGAATAATTTAACAAAGTTGGTTCATCCGGAATGTTTTCGCAAAAAAAGGTTCATCCGGAATAACTTGAAATCTTGTTCATTCGGAATATATCAAAAATGGTTCATTCGGAATGTTTTGTAAAAACTTTTGTTTCGGAATAACTAACAAAATCAGTTCATCCGGAATGTTTTTGCAAAAACGGTTCATCTGGAATGTTTTAAACAATCAGTTCATTCGGAATATCTCAAACAATCAGTTCATCCGGAATGTTCTTGAAAAATAGGTTCATCCGGAATAATTTAAAGTTTGGTTCATCCGGAATGTTTTTGCAAAACAGTTCATCCCGAATACTTTAACATAGCTCATTCGGAATAATTTTTCACTTTAGTTCATACGGAATGTTTTTTGCAAATCAGTTCATCCGGAATACTTTAAAGCCTGATTGGACAGATATGAGACTTTTGACTAAAAAAACTGATTGATTATAAAGAGAACTAATTATAAAAAAACTGATAAAAGAAAAAAAAATAATAAAAAATTAAAATTGATAAAACTGAATAGATAGTGACAAAAAAACTGATAGATTTAAAAGTGATAAAAAACTGGTGATTTTTAAAAATTGATCTAAAAAGAAAACGGATGATTTAAAAAGATTGATAAAACTTATGCTTTTAGGAAAAAAATATTTGATAGAAAAAATTGATAGACGAAAAGATAGAAAGAAAATTGATAAAACTTTATAAAAAAAATTAGAAAAGATTTTTACCACCAAATCAAAAGATAACAAATATGCAAATCCTAAGATTTAACCATGGCTCTGATATCAATTGAAGGTCTATTACATCTTAGGATTTGGTAAACTATGATTAGATCTATTGATAAGATGGAGATGGAGGGTGAAGAAGATGAAGAACTAGAGAGAGAAAGAGGAGAGGAGGAGAAAGATAGAGAGAGAAAGTAAATTTATTAAATGAAAGTGAGAAAAATGAAAGAGCAACCCCTCCTAACATGCTAGGAGGGGGTATATATAGCCCACCCTACATGTGGGCTATATGGGCTATACTGTTTACAAATGGATCACGAGCCCAATACTATTCTTTGGAGTGACCGATCCTTTCTAAATACGTAAAAACGTATTTCCAACACAGATACTGAATGTCTGGTGTTAGGAAAGGAGTTTGTCTTACCACCAAACACTGCTATTGTACTCAGAACACCAAGACAAAAGCACATGTACACAATTGATCTCAAGGACATCTCTCTTCAAGACAATGAAACCTGTTTCATTGCCAAAGCCTAAGTTGATGAGTGTAAGAAATGGCATAGAAAATTGGTCATCTTAATTTTAAGAACATGAACAAACTGGTAAAATATAATCTGGTTCATGGTCTTCCTTCCAATTCCTTTGCCAATGATCATACTTGTGCTGCTTGTCTGAAAGGGAAGCAACATAGAGCATCTTGCAAGTCAAAAACAAGTATGTCCACTACCAAGCCACTAGAATTACTGCATATGGATCTTTTTGGTCCTACTTATGTGGCAAGCATAATGAAGAAATGGTACTGCCTAGTGATTACTGATGACTTTTCAAGGTTCACATGGACATTCTTTCTGTTTGAAAAGAGTGACACAGCTGATGTACTCATCGGGTTCATCAATCAGATTGAACTTTCCAAAAGTATGAGGGTAGTGACCATGAGATCAGACAATGGTGGTAAATTCAGAAACAAGAAACTGGACACTTTCTGCATAAACAAAGGAATAAAGAGGGAATTCAGTATTGCAAGAACACCTCAACAAGATGGAGTTGCAGAAAGAAGGAATAGGACACTCATTGAAGCTGCAAGGACTATGCTATATGATTCCAAGCTTCCAGTTATCTTTTAGGCTGAGGCTGTAGCCACTGCTTGTTATATTCAAAACAGGGCCTTGGTGGTTAAGGCACACAACAAGACCCCTTATCAGCTGTTCAATGGAAGACCTCCTTTAATTGACTTCTTTAGACCATTTGGATGTCATGTGATCATTTTGAACACAATTGACAATCTAGGCAAGTTCAGTGAAAAGGGGGATGATGGGTACTTTGTTGGTTATTCATTAAACAGCAAGGGATATAGGGTCTTCAACAAGAAGACAAGCAAAGTGACATAAAATCTCCATGTGGATTTTCTTGAAGACAAGCCTGAAGATGTACAAACAGGTCCTGATTGGTTCTTTGATATTGAGGTTCTTTCAAAATCTATGAATTATGTACCTGTTGCTTTGCAGAACACTAACATTTCAGGTATGAAAGAACCAACTGGTGTGGAGAAGCAACCATTGAGGTATATGAATGTACCTTCACTATTTCCCATTGAAGCTGCTCCAAAAACAAGTGAAGAAAATGATACATCTCAAAGGAAAGAACATCCAAATTCTTCCCCTGGTAGGTCAACTTCTGAAAGCAGTGGAATGGCTGAAAGCAGTGGAATCCAGGATTCCCCTGCTAGATCAATTGCTTCCCCTGCTATTAAGGATCCAGCTGTCAATGACATTAATGATGAAGAAAGAGAATCCCCACCCATCTCCTCGTCTACATCTACATCTGGTGGTCCTCTCATGTCCAGTAGTGGAAGAAGAATAATCAGGAGTGGAGGTCCAAGTTATTCAGAGCTGCATTCAGCTCATCAGCATCCATCTCTAGGTCATGCTGTATCATTTGGAAGCTCTTTTGAGGATTTCTTTCCTAATCAAGATAGCCCCGTCAATTCTGATTTGGATGAGGATGAAACATAAGTAATTATGAGCATGCAGTCTACCTACAAAGTCAATAAGGATCATCCCTTATCACAAATCATTGGTGATCATGAAGCTCCTAGACATACAAGGTATTCAGCAAAGTAACACAACTTCATTGCAAACATCACCATGAAGTTTAACCATGACAACATGCAATGTTGTCTATTTACTGCATTTTTGTCACAAGAAGAGCCAAAGAAGATTTTTCAGTCTTTAAATGATCCAAGTTGGGTTGAAGCTATGCAAGAGGAGCTCTTACGGTTTGACATTCAAGAAGTTTAGATTCTGGTAGATTGTCCAAAATGGGCAAGGCCTATTAGGACAAAGTGGGTGCTCAGGAACAAAAAGGATGAGAGGGGTATAGTAGTCAGAAACAAAGCAAGACTGGTGGCACAGGGATATACATAGGAAGAAGGCATTGATTATGAGGAAGTCTTTGCTCCAGTAGCCAGGATTGAAGCCATTAGATTGTTTCTTGCATATGCTTTATTCATCGACTTCACAGTGTTCCAAATGGATGTTAAGAGTGCCTTTTTATATGGCACCATTGATGAATAAGTCTATGTTATGCAACCTCCGGGGTTTGCAGACCCATAACACCCAGACAAGGTATACAAGGTAAAGAAGGCTATGTATGGACTTCACCAAGCTCCTAGGGCCTAGTATGGAACTCTTTCTAAATATCTGTTGGATAATGGCTTCAACAGGGGGAAAATTGACCAGACCCTGTTTATCAAGAAACAAAAAGGTGACCTTCTTTTGGTACAAGTCTATGTTGATGACATCATCTTTGGATCCACGAACTCTATGCTTAGCAAAGAGTTTGCCAAGCTGATGCAGGACAAATTCCAAATGAGTGCCATGGGTGAACTAAACTTCTTTTTGGGGTTACAAGTTCAGTAGAGGAAAGATGGAATATTCATCTCACAAGGCAAATATGTGGCTGAAATTGTGAAGAAGTTTGGCATGTGTGAAGGAAAGAAAGTTTCCACTCCCATGGATAAGGATCATCCTTGGGGTAAGGATGGTCCTGGAAATCTTATTGATGTCAGGAATTACAGGTCTATGATTGGATCTCTCATGTACCTTACAGCTTCAAGACCTGACATCATGTTTGTAGTCTATTTATGTGCAAGATACCAGGTGGCACCAACAGAGTGTCATTTATTTGCTGTGAAGAGAATTTTTAGGTATCTAAAGTGTCATCCAACTTTAGGACTTTGGTATCCCAAGGAGTCACCATTTGAGCTGATATCCTACTCAGATAGTGATTATGATGGTGACAACAATGATAGGAAGTCTACAACAGGTGGATGCCAATTTTTGGGAAGCAGGCTTATATCTTGGCAGTGTAAGAAGCAGACTATTATGGCCACATCCACAACTGAAGCTTAGTATGTAGCAGCTGCTGCATGCTGTGGTCAAGTTCTTTGGGTTCAAAACCAGCTGCTTGATTATGGGTATAATTTTCTTAAAACCAAGATATTTATTGACAACAACAGCACCATTTGCATTATTAAAAATCCTGTTTTTCATACCAAGACTAAACATATTGAAATAAGACATCATTTTATTAGAGACTGTTTTGAAAAAGGATTGATTGTCCCAGAGAAAATTGATACAGAACTTAATGTTGCTGATCTTTTGACAAAAGCCTTTGAAGTGGGGAGGTTTCAGTACTTGGTTGCAAGTATTGGGATGGTTTCTCCCTAAAACTTGATGTTCATTTTGTCTTGTATACCTAGGATTGCTTTATTGTTGTCGTTGTATATATGTTAGTCACTTTTTCCATCATTTTTCATTCCACTGCTTTTGAACAAAGATTCCCCTACTGGGGTTCATTCCCCTGCTAAAGAGTTCTTCTCTTAAGCTGGGTTTGTTCTTTTTAAAAAGTGGTTATATGTGGTTTTAGACTAACAATGTAGACATCGAAATGGTGCATACTACACTCATGGGAGAATCAGGTATATGCTATATGTTTTAGGGGAGGTTAGGTCACACCTTTAGGTTAGGGTATCCTTAGGATACTCATATATGATTCTAGATCATATCCATTGGTGAGTAAGGGTTCAGAATAATGAAGACTTGTTGCAAAGCTTGTCAGAATTCTGAAGCCTTGAGGCACTGTAATATGTACTTATACTTCTTTATTAAACAGCTTGCTGTCTAGATTCAGATGTTTAGTACACATTGCCAAGACTAAATGACCATAGGTAAGGGAAAGGTAGGGATGGTGACTATGGTATGCTTATTTTCTTGGGTTGACCAGGTGCAGGGTGGCTTATGTGTTAACTTTTTGTGTTTAGAACATTGCTGAATGGATGACTCTTGAGATTCTGTGTATCTACCTTGTGTATACAAGGGTGTGCATTAGAGCAGAGCTATTTAGCATTGGTCTCTTCATGATTAGTCTAATAACCCTAGGAAAGTTTCCCCTGCTTTCACCTTTTGATTCCCCTGCTTGATCAACATTCCCCTGTTTGACCGTTGACCGACAATACCGTTACCCTACTTATAACCATTGGGCCTGCTTGCTAAAATTTTGGTTAGGGAATATTTTATTCTTTTCAAAAGATATTTAAGGCGATTTCTTTGCTGATAGGTAATCTTTTCTTTATTATTTCAAATAAATTACTTTTATTTCAAGATTTATCTTTGATATTTTTGCAATTTGAATTTTTGGTCCAATCACAGCTCTTCAATTCGCCTATAAAAACTTAATTACCTTAACCAGCAGGTCCATCTCTCTCCCTCAATCAAATCCCACCTAACTCTCATCATTATAAACCTTTAAACGTTTTCAACTTTTATCGTGCCTCTCAAAATTGCTGCTAATCACAATTAAATTGCTTTATTACATGATGAACCAGCATAATTCGTTGATGCAGTGGCTTTTCTAAAATCTTCGTATTTTAGAGTGGCTCTTCTCATCAATCCTAGGATTTACACCTCACACATCCAGCAGTTTTGGTCTAAATCCATGACCAAAACAGTGGATAGAGAGGTAATAATTCAAAGCACAGTAGATGGTCATCCCAAGGTGATTACACTTGCCTCCATCAGAGACAATCTTATTCTGGATGATGAGGATGAGATAACCAACCTACCTGAGGCTGAAAATCTTTGAGGGTCTTGTTAAATTGGGGTACACTCTTTCTGATGATCAATAATGTAAGTTTGCTAAAGGTCAGTTTGCCCCACATTGGAAATATTTGATTCATACAATTTTGCAATGTTTGTCACCTACAACCACTGCTTTTAATGAATTTGGAAGTGAAGTTGCTTCTGCCCTGATATGCTTAGCAACAGGGAGGAAGTACTGTTTTTCTCAAATGATTTTCAAAGGAATGGTCAAAAATGTCACAAGCAATACTAAATTTTGTATGTACCCAAGGTTTACACAACTTTTGCTGAATATGAGTGAACATGGTCCTATCAAACACACAAGGTATTTTTCAGCCACCAAGCACTCTACCAAACTGTTTACCACACTTCTTGCAAAATCTCCACAATTTTCTGGCAGGGTTGTTCCACTCAGTTCCATCATGATGAAACAAATCAGACAAGAAGAAGCTAAGACAAAAACAAGCACACACAAACCATCTGATTCCCCTGCCAAGGCACTACCCCCTGCCAGTACTCTACCCCCTGCTGATCCAAAACATGAAAGGAGAACTAAATCCAGGTTTTCCAGGTCTCCCTTGCCGGGTGAATCTCCACAAGTAGTAGAGAGGAAAGCCTCCAAAAGGTTGGAGCACACTGAGGGTCTGGCTGCCACTACTGTCTCATCCTCAAGGGGTGAGCAGGATAGTGACACCATCAGTAAGTCCTCTCCCTCACTCAGTGATACCTAAAAAGGGGAGAAATTCCCTTCTAGGGTTGAGAGCAGCATGCAACCAATGACCATCTTGGAATTGACGAATATGTGCATGAGCTTGAAAAAGCCAAAGGCACAACTTGTACAAACTGTCAAAAAGCAAGGTCTAGTTATCAACAATTTGGAAACCAGACATGCTACACTTGAGGGGAGGAGAAAGCCCAAGCTTATCATAGCTACAGATGAGGATGCTTCCAAAGGGGAGGAAGTTCCTAATACAGAAGAATCTACTCAGTGGTATGAATATCCTGGTGGTGAGGCTAGAACAAGGAAAGATAGCAAGTGCTGAGAAAGGGACTGAGAAATGGAGTGCTGAGAAAGGAAGTGATAAGGTGAGTGCCACAAAAGAGATTGCTCAAACACTGTTGACTATGGGCAATCAAGAAGAAGCCCCTGCTTCAAAAATTTCCCCTGCTATAACTGATCCTACTGCTGTAAGTCTTTCCCCTACTAAGCCTATCACTCAAACATTTGTTAGGAAGAATAGAAGGCAACCAACTCAGAAGGGAATTACAATTAGAGAACCTGTACCTAAAGCCAAACCAGCACCAGCAGTGGATCCAAAAGACAAGGGAAAAGGGATCATGATTGAACAGCCCAAGAAGAAAAAGTACAAGCACAGAACACCTGAACAACAAAGGGCTCAAGAAGAATATGATGAACAGGTAGCTCTCAGAATGAAACAAGAGGAGATTGATATGCAGGATTAGAGAATGCAAAAGATGAGGCCCAAAGAGATGCTTAAGCAGATTGAAATCATGCATAGAGAGTTAGATGACAGGGTGCCTCATGTTCAAGAGTTTCTAAATCAATGGGAAAAGGAGTTGGTAAATGCTCCTTTGGAAGACAGGTATGAATTGATTTGTCTAGTTTACAAGTATCAAACTGAATATTTGGAAAGAAAGGCAAATCAGATTTAGAAGGAAAAGTACTTGAGATCTGAAAAGGGGAAGCTGGCACACTATAAAGTTTTACTCAAAAGACATAAGAAGTTGCCTGATGGTCATTTCAGTAACTTGACTTTTGAGGATATAGAGCAAGCAGTCAGACAAGTTCTAAGGGAATTAAATGTGGAAGACTTCATGGCTATCAACTCACCTGAGGAAGCTGAGTATCTCAGGAGGCAAAATGAAGTATTGCAGAAAGCTAGTGAATCCAGAAAAAGAAAGGCGGAAGGAATAACATTGGAAACTACACAAGCAGGTGCATCAACACAAGCAGGTGCATCATCACAAGCAGGTGCATTATCACAAGCAGGTGCATCATCACAAGTAGGTGCATCACATCAAGCAGGTGCAAGTTTTCCAGCAATTGAGAGATCTGTACTCAATGCACAAAGGGCAGCCAAAAGACTCAAGAGGATGGAAAAAGTTGGTATAGTTACTAAGGAGACTCAACGTCCCTCAAATGAATAAATTGATAAACAGCTAATTGTGCAAGAAAATGATGAAATCTCACCTAGTGAGCTTGGGAAGAAATTTGACATAGTGGAATATGTTGTTTATGAACACAGGGGGATGACTTGGTGGAAGCTTACAAGAGCTGACAATACAGCACAGACATTTCTAAGTCTAGATGTCATGTTTCAAACTTTGGATAGTGAGGACTTAGAAGATCTATGAAAGATTTTGAAGAAGACCTTTGCTGCAAAGCCTCCTACTATGGATGGTGTAGAGAAGGATTGGGTGATCTGGGAATGCATGTAATACAAGGGTTTTATCCAAGTATGAAAATTTCTTCGTTGAACCAATCTCTTCGAATTGATTACAGTTAAACGTGCGACTCAGTCGTCTTTTGGTGGGAAACAATAAATTGGTCGTTGTAGTATAGTAAATGTGCAAAACTTTAAAGTAAATGATAAGTAATTAAATCTAGAACTAATTAAACGTAAATGGCACAATATTAAAAACTTTAAAAGTAAATTAATTAAATGACGAGAAATTAAACTTGACGAAAAGTAAATGACGTAAAATAAAAATTTGACAAAACGTAAATTTAAAAACTTTAAAATAAAATACTTTAAAAATAAAACTAGGAAGAACAAGTAAAAATAAACTTAAGTAAAAATAAGACGAAACAATTAAAATAAAGCTAATTAAAAATGGCGGGAAAAATAAGTTTAAAAATTGAATTTGAATAAAAAGCAATTAATTTCGCAATTGCTAAAAAATTGAATTAATTTTGCAATGTGAAATGACAAAAATCCGCAATATGCAAATTTTGGAATAAATTCGCAATAGAAGGAACAATTCCGCAATAAGGGAAATCCCTTAAATCCGCAATACTCAAAGAATGTAAATCCGCAAACCTGAAAATCAAGTAAATCCGCAATATTGAAAACTATATGATTTCGCAACTTGGAACAAGATTTCGCAATATCTGAAACATTCAATTCCGTAATACCAAAAAAAAGGTCAAATCCGCAATATTGAAAAACAATGATTTCGCAACTTGGTACAAGATTTCGCAACTTTGTAGAGGATTCAATTTCGCAATTATGGAAGAATTGCGAAATTGAATCAGGACACAAATTCGCAATACACAAGTATTGCAAAATCGAATCAGCTTTTCCTAAAAACTAGGAAAACGTAAAAGTACGAGATTAAGCACTAAAATCTTAACTTTTTAAGCACAATAAGCAAAATAAAACACCAATAAGCTAACTAAAAAGCCTAGATTAATGATAAAACTTGTAAAAACATTAAGAACAAGCCACGAAAATTAAAAAGATTCAAACTTAATGTAAAAAATAGATGAAAAAGATTTAGATTGAAAACATAAAATCAACACTAACAAAGATTATGAAAAATATTTAGAATAAGCAAGAAGAAAAGTAGAACGAGATGATTAAAAAGCTTAAAGATAAAAGATTAAACAACACAAAATTAAAAGACTTACTTGGAATTAAAGGAATTAAAGTGCAGGACAAGTATTTAAAATGACAATTAATTAAAATGACATGAAATTAAGGTGGAAAGACTAATGTGTCAAATTAGCTAACAAAATGAAAATGAGGTGATTAAGTCTCTATTTATAGGGAAGGAGGGGAGGTGTGGAAGCTTTCTCTCTCTTTCTTTCTTTCTTTTTAGTCCTTAGTCTTTAGTCTTTAGTCTTCTAAATTCTTCGACTTTCTTAGACTTTGTCTCGGGATTAATTAAACTCGTCTTGTAATTTATTCATAAATTAGACTTGAGTTCCTCGGCTTTATTGAACTTCCGTCTTTGGACTTGTTCTTCGATAAATCTTCAGAATAGGCCTTGGACTTCCGTTCTTTTTGCATTCTTGATCTCTTGACTTCGTCTTTTGTCTTTTTCTTCGATAAAAGCCCGTGAAAGTCTGTGTTTTCCTCCCTTTTCACATTTTAGTCCTAAATCAAAACAAAAACACAAACCACACATAATTCTGACATTTACGACATAAAATACACGTTTTGGCTTGGTTATTAATATAATTAAGTGGTAAAAGGATAAGTGTTTTCACACTTATTAAATCCCCTACACTTGATCATTGCAGTGTCCTCATGCAATGCATTAGTTACAAAGCAAGTTTTACATTTTCCATCATAATCAATCCACATTGGCTTTTATTAAAAAGATAGAAAATTATAAAACATTCAAAAGAAGAAAATAAGTAAAGATATCAAAGACATACCTTAGGGTTTTGAAAATGTCATGAATGATTATCATCCTCAAGTTTTCACGTTCCCCATACCAAGCTTAAAAACGAGATCATTGTTATTATAAGTTAGCAAACTATCACAAACTCATGTGGACCAATTATTCACTTAGACTCCCTTATTCCTAGGGGTATCTCTTATATTTTATTGTTGTCTTGAATGATCACGAGGATGCATTGTTTGACTTATTTCGATAGGTTATTAGGCTGAAAATAAAGCAGGACGATTTAATCAATAGTTAGCTAAAGGACAAAATCTTTTAAAACTGCTTCTCGGGACCTCATAAAGTTCATATCTTGGCATAACTTGCTTCACGATTTGAGACCTTTCTCGGACCGATATTTGGCAGCGACTTCATACTTCGAATCTTTGAGAGACGTTCATGAAATTATGGTCTTCTCTTCATATTAGGAATTTCTTCACTTGAAGTTTTGAGAGATTCTTCATATTTGGACCACGACTTCTTCATTTTTCTCCAATCTTAATTTTGGACTTTGATATAAAACGATCCGCCTCCTTTTAGGACTTGGATATATTTATCCTCATACCTTGTTAGGTCCTTTTTGGATAGACTTCTCCATGATCTTTGGGGAGTTTTTGCTTTTCGTCGTGTGTCTCGATCCTTCATATTGATTCTTGATAAATGATTCTTCACATCACTTGGGATCTTTAGCAACAAAATGTATCCCTCATGCCTTGTTAGGGCCTTTTCGGACTCGCCAATCTTCGCGTCCCGCTTCAATAAGTTATGCCTTGGCTATGAACTCTAATTAATACCGAGCAACTTTTAAACGATCTTGGGCTAGAAGCTAAGTAACTTTTCAAATCGTACAACCTTATTTATTGCAGATAAATTTATTAACAAGCAATGGGAGAATAGGCTATAATCAACTCACATAAATTCACGAAAGAATACCAGACTTATAAATGACTCTATCATCTCTCGTTCTCCACAATTTAAAATCTCAAGGAATGAGACACGTGGATGCTTAGCCAATTAAATCAAAGTTTTGGGTTTTCGAGTCATCTATAGGATCTTGCAAATTCTTAGACTTTTTCAAGTTTAGAATTCACATTTTAAAGTTTCTTTGATAAACGACTCTCTAGGATCAATTATAGGAACTTGCGAAAAGTTCTTGTTCTTAACCCGTGAGAGTTAAGACTTTCGCGGTTTAAAGCTCCCTATATAAAAGCCTAGCAAAACATGACTTAAACATGTTAAGGATACTAGCTAGGGTAAACTTAGATAAGTAAACTCGGGTTGAGTCAAAAGATTCACAACGTTTAAAAATTAAAACCACTTTATTAAAAATTTATTCTAGCAACAAAGGAAAATAACTATAACAAAGGAAAAACTAATAGGCCAAAATAGATTAAAAATTTTGAAAAATGTCGAAAAATTGATATTCCGGTTAAAATGAGGGCAAATACAAGGAAAAGACCACTTAACTTCGATAGAAGTCCCCCTACACTTAATATAAACATTGTCCTCAATGTTTAAGCATGTGGAAGTAAACTCCCCTACACTTAGGACATTGTGCACTTTGTTTAAATCTTGCTAAGGAAGAGACAACTAAAGTGATTCCTATTTTAATATTGAAAAATATAAAATAGAGAATCAAAAGATTTTAGGATAGAACCGAGAAGATGGAAACACGAAATCACGGTTCGTCAAAAGTCATCAAGAGTGGATCAATGAACGCTCGAATCCCTGAATACGAGAAGAGAGAAAATAGCAAACACCAACGGGTCTCCCCTACACTTAGGATAGAAATAGCTAAAAGATAGATACTTGGGTTGCCTCCCAAGAAGCGCTTGATTTTTTTCACCGAGTCGTGAGCCTGACTCGGCCTTGATTAGCATAGGAAGAAGCTTGAAGAACATCCACCGGGATCAAACACATGGTTTTCACCCATCAAATAGCACAGGCTTAAGGCAAACAAGGCAAGCCAAAGAAGAGTAGGCAAGGTTCCCTTAAGCAGCGTGTGAGCACGGTGGAAGCAAGTATGGTGAGGTGCAAGCATATCTTCATAAGTTCCAAATATTTTTCCTTTTATTTCATCAGATGGATACTGAGATGGCTTGAAAAGTGCAATACCGGGGTCGAACACCTTTTCCTTTAGGGGAAAATAACACTCAGGCTCAGCAGATCTTGAAGAAGATCCGATCATAAATCTAGCAATCTCATCCTCAGAAGGAGGATAGAGAGGAGTTAAGACATAAGTGCTGCGGATATTGGTTTCGTCCGGCTTCTTCTCCTTTGACACGGGTTTCTTCATATCCAAAGGAGGATAAAGACCATAATCATCAAAGTCCAAAGGAGGAGCATCACTCTCATTTGGGAAGTATGTGTTGAGAAAAGTAGCAAAGTCTTCCTCAAATGAGTAGTCATCCAAAGAAGGATCAAGTGTTGTTGGCGGAGGATCTTAATCATGTGAAGAATCACTCGAGAGAGTATCAGCCTCATCAAAATCATCATAAGTGGGCATGTCTGGATACTCAGAAGTAAAATCATCATAATCGTCTCCATCAGAACTAGAATCGTCATCATAAGCATCAAAGATCGGTGGAGAATCATAAATTGGTGGAGGATCAGAATTGGAGAGAGAATCATCCACATCATCTTGGAACAGTGGATTATCATAGCAAGAATCAAACAGAGGATTGTTGTAGACGACAAAATCATCAAGCACATTAATCATATTCGCGGATTCTCTTCCATTTGATTTGGTTGTGATCTTCCCCATTTTGAACACTTGTGCATCATTCCCGACCCTTAAGATTAACTCACCTTCAGCAACATCGGCTAGAGCTTTTCCGGTTCTTAAGAATGACCGACCAAGTATTAAAGGAATACGAGGGTCCATTTCATAATCAACAACAACAAAGTCGACCGTAAAAGTGAAGGTGCCCACTTTAATAAACACATCTTCGGCAATACCAAGAGGGTAAGTGAGAGTGCGATTTGCAAGTTCAAGAGTCATCTTTGTTGGTGTAAGGTCGGGTAATGATAACTTTTTCCAAACACTCAAAGGCATAAGATTTATACTTGCCCCGAGATCGGCTAAGGCAGTAAATTGTTCGGTTTGGTGAAAAGTACATGGTAACACAAAACGACCGGGATCTCCAAGTTTCTCCGGAAGTTCTTTAAGAAGGACGGCAGAACAATTTTCATTCAATCGAGTATTGACAAACTCGGCCATCTTCTCCTTCTTATTAAGCAATTCCTTAAACATCTTGACAAATTTAGGCATTTGTGCAAGAGCTTCAACAAGGCTAAAGGTGATGTTTATGCCGACAACCTTGTTCAAAAAGTTGGAGACTTGAACGTCATCCTTAGTAAGAATTCTACCTTTGTCCAGTCGGGAGGGGAAAGGAATGTTGGGTTTAGGTGGTGTAGGTGTAGCGGGTACAGGTTGAGATGTTGAGGGTTTAGAGGTGGAAGGTGGGGTTGGTGAAGGGTTCTTCTTGGGTACTTCTTCATGACGAGGCAGAGACGGTAATGGTGAACTAATACTAGGTGTGGGAGTAGTAGGGATAAATGGTGGTGGAGGAGGTGTAGATGGTGTAACTGGGGGTGGGATAGATGGTCCTACTAAAGTTGCTCCACTACGGGTAGTAATAGCACTGACATTCGCTCGCGGGTTGGTAACAGTATTTGAAGGAAGTGAGCCCGAAGTGGATGGTTGATTACCTTGAAAGAAACTAGCCATCATGTTCTTCAAATCATTCGTCTGAGTGTTGATAGAAGTTTTCATATCTTGACGAAGCTCGGTTCTAATATCATTTCCTTGTTTAGTGATGTCACCTTTCAAGTTGATGATTTGGCTTTGAAGATTGTTAACTAGCTCTCTTTGGGTTCTCTGGAAAGTTTCAACATCTTGATTTACAGGTGGAGGTTGTGGGGCGGGTGGGTGATATGGAGTAGAAGCTCGAGGTGGGTTTTGAGTGCTTCAATTGTAGTTGTTGGGGTTGTGGTTTTGAGGAGAAAAACCGGGTGAAAGATAGTTGTTCGACCTGTAACTTAGCAAATTTTGATCCCCTTGAGGTCGGGCTTGGTTATTTTCCGGTGAATAGTTACCATAAGCCGCATACACGTTTTCCGGATTGCCTTGAGTAGAAGGACAATCAGTGTATGAGTGAGGACCGCCGCATGTCTCACAAGAGATTGCTACAGCTTTAACTTGTTGTTGTTGGTTTGTAGCGATGAGCAAGATATTTTTGTTCATTTCGGCCATCATGTGGGTGAATTCGGTCATATCGGGGTTTGCTGAAGTAGAAGAAACATTGACTCTCGGGTTGTTCCTTGAAGAAGCGGAGGAATCCCAATTTTTGTGATGAGTAGTCATGTTCTCAATAAGCTCTCTACACTCCTCGGGTCTTCTTTTCATAAATGTGCCACCGGCGGTTGCATTAATCGTATCACGATCACGAAAAGTCAAACCGTTGTAGAAAGTATCAATTAAGGTAACGGGGAGCATGTTGTGGTTTGGACATCGATCGATCAAAACATTATATCTTTCCCAAGCATCAAAGAGAGATTCATCGGGTTCTTGCATGAAACCGCTGATTTGATTTCGAAGGCTCGTGACCATGGATGGTGGAAAGTAGCGCGACAAAAATCGTTGAGTCATGTCGTCCCAAGTAGGAATGGAATTCTTCGGGAGACGATCAAACCATTTTTTGGCGTGGTGGGATAAAGTATGTGGAAAGAGCTGTAGGCGAAGGACATCCATAGTAACACCGGGCAACTTCATGCTTTGAGTAATAGTAATGAATTTGTCGAGGTGCTTGTTGGCATCATCATCAGGCAATCCGCGAAATGGATTAGTTTGCACTTGTTGAATCATGTGATGCTTCAACGAAAACTCCGGAGCCGTGATTTGCATCGGCGCAATCGGTCCTCCTCGTCCAAACATTGTGGGTTGACAAAGCTCCTCCATTGTCCGAAGATCGGGCTGTGGAAGAACATTTTTGTTGTTATTGTTGAGGTGCGATGGGTTATTGTTGTTGTTCACACCTGCCATAACTAAATCTTCACGAGTCTCGGGCTCTGGATAAGTTGAAGATCTAGTACACATACACCTGCGAAAGCAAAAGAAAAAGATACCAAAACAATAGACAATATATATACACTATAAAAATAAAAATAAAATCTTTTTGGATTTTTGAAAATTTTTAATTTTTATGGATTTTTAACAATTTTTAAGCAAGAAAGATAACGCTCACGAATGAACGGATCCCAAAAAGCAACGCGTCTCTCACAGAAAACCGTTAATCTTTACGAATAGAGCCAACAGCGGTGCCATTTTATACAAGGGTTTTATCCAAGTATGAAAATTTCTTCGTTGAACCAATCTCTTCGAATTGATTACAGTTAAACGTGCGACTCAGTCGTCTTTTGGTGGCAAACAATAAATTGGTCGTTGTAGTTAAGTAAATGTGCAAAACTTTAAAGTAAATGACAAGTAATTAAATCTAAAACTAATTAAACGTAAATGACGCAATATTAAAAACTTTAAAAGTAAATTAATTAAATGACGAGAAATTAAACTTGACGAAAAGTAAATGACGTAAAATAAAAATTTGACAAAACGTAAATTTAGAAACTTTAAAATAAAATACTTTAAAAATAAAACTAGGAAGAACAAGTAAAAATAAACTTAAGTAAAAATAAGACGAAACAATTAAAATAAAGCTAATTAAAAATGGCGTGAAAAATAACTTTAAAAATTGAATTTGAATAAAAAGCAATTAATTTCGCAATTGCTAAAAAATTGAATTAATTTCGCAATGTGAAATGACAAAAATCCGCAATATGCAAATTTTGGAATAAATTCGCAATAGAAGGAACAATTCCGCAATAAGGGAAATCCATTAAATCCGCAATACTCAAAGAATGTAAATCCGCAATATTGAAAATCAAGTAAATCCGCAATATTGAAAACTATATGATTTTGCAACTTGGAACAAGATTCCGCAATAGCTGAAACATTCAGTTCCGTAATACCAAAAGAAAAAGATCAAATCCGCAATATTGAAAAACAATGATTTCGCAACTTGGTACAAGATTTCACAACTTTGTAGAGGATTCAATTTCGCAATTATGGAAGAATTGCGAAATTGAATCAGGACACAAATTCGCAATACACAAGTATTTCAAAATCGAATCAGCTTTTCCTAAAAACTAGGAAAACGTAAAAGTACGAGATTAAGCACTAAAATCTTAACTTTTTAAGCACAATAAGCAAAATAAAACACCAATAAGCTAACTAAAAAGCCTAGATTAATGATAAAACTTATAAAAACATTAAGAACAAGCGACGGAAATTAAAAAGATTCAAACTTTATGTAAAAAATAGATGAAAAAGATTTAGATTGAAAACATAAAATCAACACAAACAAAGATTATGAAAAAGATTAAGAATAAGCAACAACAAAAGTAGAATGAGATGATTAAAAAGCTTAAAGATAATAGATTAAACAACACAAAATTAAAAGACTTACTCGGAATTAAAGGAATTAAAGTGCAAGACAATTAATTAAAATGACATGAAATTAAGGTGGAAAGACTAATGTGTCAAATTAGCTAACAAAATGAAAATGAGGTGATTAAGTCTCTATTTATAGGGAAGGAGGGGAGGTGTGGAAGCTTCCTCTCTCTTTCTTTCTTTCTTTTTAGTCCTTAGTCTTTAGTCTTAGTCTTCTAAATTCTTCGACTTTCTTAGACTTTGTCTCGGGATTAATTAAACTCGTCTTGTAATTTCTTCATAAATTAGACTTGAGTTCCTCGGCTTTATTGAACTTCCGTCTTTGGACTTGTTCTTCGATAAATCTTCAGAATAGGCCTTGGACTTCCGTTCTTTTTGCATTCTTGATCTCTTGACTTCGTCTTTTGTCTTTTTCTTTGATAAAAGCCCGTGAAAGCCCGTGTTTTCCTCCCTTTTCACATTTTAGTCCTAAATCACAACAAAAACACAAACCATACATAATTCCGACATTTACGACATAAAATACACGTTTTGGCTTGGTTATTATTATAGTTAAGTGGTAAAAGGATAAGTGTTTTCACACTTATTAGCATGCATAGGATGTATGAGCATGAATTGTTTGATCCCATATTTGATGCAGTAAATGGAGGAAATTTGTTGTATTGGAAGCTATTTACCAATTCTGGGGTCTATGAGATAGTTATGGAAGGGGTAAGTGTTTAGTCTATTAATCATCGTTACTATCCTTTCAATCAGGAGACCTTGAAGAAATTAGCACTGGCTGACTTGATTGTGGATGCTAAAGCACCTGTTGCTTATGATCTGGTAAGGATGATGTACAGTCAGCTTTAGCCAGGAACTTTGTAAGCACCCTCATCAGCTAGTATTTATTCAGAAACTTTTCTTTAGGCGAAAGCACAAGTTTAGGGGAGGATTGTTGGGAATAAATATAAGTATATTAGTTACCCCTGCTAGTTGGTCAATGGTTCCCCTGCTAGAGTAAGTTCCCCCTGCTATATAACAAAGGCAGGAGGATTGGTTCCCCTGCTGAACTCATAGGCCCTGCCACTAGAGATAAACTTGGAATAGATTATAACGCGTTTCTGTTACTACTCCGAGATACTTTCCAAGTTTGTTAGTAGTAATCTTGTATGTGAGTCCTTGTGCTATAAAAGGACTCACTAGGTCATCATGCAATGTGTGTCTTTCTCTATTGTCTTTCATTTCATACTTTAGGGTTTTTGTAACCCTAATACCATTATTGGGTATTCGTATATCTTTGATATATTAAAGTTCAACGTTTGCTTTAAACCATTTGTTCTTGTGCTAAACACTGCATTTCGCATCTTGTTTAGTTACTTTGTATTGCAAAGTTTCTCTAGTGTTAGATTGAATCTATTCTCTCTATCACAACCCTTAAACAAGCTAAGGTTTAAGATCTGAGTTTGGGATCAACAATTCTATCACAAATCATCTTCTAACAAGATCAAAGTCTTTTAAAATTGAGTATATTAAAAAAACAGAAACTTTCTCCTCTACAGGTGTGGCACTTTCTAAAAACCAAAAATTTTCACAAGAAAAATACACTTAGTCGCCTATAACTGTATGTGGCACGTGCCACAGGTGGCTGACATGAAGCTCCGCCCCTGGAACGGTTAGTGGTTATTGAGTCGTGTCGTGCAGTCACATCAAAGCATGTAGTATGCTTTTCTCGAACCTTCGTTTACTTATGGTTAAATTTCTTATTCATTTCACTTGAGAGGAGACACACTTGGCATGTCTTGAACCCAAAACCTTCAAGAAAACAACATCCTAAAAAACCACATAATAGAATCTTGATAATGAACTGAGCTAGATGAGTTAAATTTTATCTTTTGATTATTTATAACAGTAGTTTAATATTGTTACAGTCACATAGATATTTTTAAATCTTGATTTATAATTTCTTAACCTTTTTATATCTATTTATATATACTACTAAGCAAAAAAGCTCATAATATCTAAAGCTCAACGATTATAATGAATTAACTAACATTGTACTTATGGTGTTTGTACGAGTATGTAAGTGATGGCCGGTGGGGTGTGAATCTGAGAAAGTGTGAAGTGATTGAAGTTGTTATCTTTTACCTATTGCAATCTTTGTGAACTTATTGATGACCAAGCAACCAACCAGTTGGCCGGGTATTTACACTTGTATTAAACTATTGAACAGTATATTGTAAATGTTACACTCTAACCGGTGTTTTGAAAACCGATTTTTAAATTGATTCGTCGCGCCCCCGAGTCCAGGCCAACCCAAGTTGACCTAGGTCAACTCGGTTTCATGAATTTTCTATATTTTTAAACTTTCCCTAAATAAAACATATGCCTCGGTTTCATGAACTCTCCGGTAATCCAAAACCGAGATACCCATTGTTATAAAACCGTTATTCTAATCTTTATAAAGTGTCATATGTTTGTTCGAATGGGTTTTCCTTACAACTCCTATGAGTACCAACGGAAAACTCAACCGAACATTTCTATGGTTACATTTGACTCTAAGGCATCTTGGAAGACCCACAAAAAAGACTCAAAGAAGTTAGTCAACGCGAAGCTAGTTAAGCACCTCATTCTTTAGTAACACAGAGCGATCCACCTATTCCTTTCTAGTGTACTCTAACTAAAACATTATATAAATCAAATAAAAGCTATTTTTCTATATAGTTCAAGAGTAAATAGAATATTAAGTCAAAAGACCTAATATTTACTTACCCTAGTTAGTCTAGTTTAATCCTTGAAAAAGATTTTGCATTTATTCACAAAATAAATAATTTGTAGCAATAAATCAAAAAAATAAGAAAGAATATTAAAATGACTAATATATCACATATAAACTATAAATAAGCAAGATATTTACCATAACTAACTTATTTTAGGTCACTAAATTTAGCAAATCTAGAAAATCCAACTTTAAGATTTTAGGCAGATTTTGTTTTGCAAGGCAAAAATCGACAGAAAGACGATTTTTCGAGCTTTCGACTAAAACTAAAAAGGTGTGGAGAATCGAGTTTATAATGTCCTATTAGGAGTCGGAGTCTGTAGGTATACAAATTATTCTATAAAAATTATTTTCTGTTTGGGTATCAAATATCGCAGACCTAAAACAATTTTATAGAACTCCCTTTAAGCATGCATACATCAATTCAACTAGTATTTTCTTAATCTCATAGTAATCCTAAACATGTTAAGCAACTAAATAATGCATTATAACAATTAGTAATCATGGTTCATGTATTTAGACAATTTAAATAGGCATAACATATCGGAAAACATGGAAATTGCACACGTAAATGTAATTAACGTTTTGCTATAACTTAAAAAGCATCCAAACTCACTTTTTCAAGAAAATTATGGATTTAATAACATCTAAGTAACTAGTTTAAATATATTCAATTAAATCATAATAAATATTCAATAAAAAAATTTGTTTTTGCATCGATTTTAGACGTTTTTTTATGTAATTACATGACCTATATTTGGCTCATGATGTCACTGTTGTAATTTAACAACCTAATGTATCTAATATACATGGTATCAATCAAGATGTAGATCAAAAGATTGTGTCACCCTAATCGTGTTTAGCCCATGATTTCACCATAAACCTCAATCACACGAAACCAATAAGAAACCAAAAGTAAGTTTCCTCTACGTGTATCCACACTACACCTCAACACGATCAAGCCCGATTGCTAGATTTCACCAACTTGAACAATAACTCCAAAACCCCTGAAATAATGGTATCATAAACACCCTCCATATAGTGCGATCGATTTGCACGTTTTTTGTGGTAATTAGGGTTAGAGAACACAAGTAAATGGTGAGGTAAAGGAACCCTCATTATACATGTGCAGATAACTTATCCAAGAAGTTGTTTCCTAAAACAAAAAGGACTACTCTTTTTCTATTTACCCAAATTCGGTAATAACAAGCTCAAACACACATTTGGTTTGACTTTTTGACTTTATAGATTATTCTGTGATAATTACATTAATTACCTTCATATAGAAAGCCTTTACGTTAGTAACCGTTAAACTATTTAACTAACAACCGTTAAATGTTCAAGTCTTGGCAAATTAAATGAATAAAATAAATATATATAGATAAATATATTTATCATATAGATTTAATAAACCATGATCTAGGTGTATAAGTGTGTGACCCCGTAGGCTCAAATAATTTTAGCCGTATAACTATTATTATGACTTACGCACATCCCAACAGATAATATATCAAGGATGGATCAATTCATATTTTTAGATCTCGGATTTGATCGAAGATTTGTCTCTGTGTGTGTGTGTGTGTGTGTGTGTGTATGTGTGTGTGTGTGTGTGTGCGTGTTTGTTTGTGTATGTTTTAGAGAGGAGAAGAAAAAAAGACGTCTGTATAATAGATCTGGAATGTAGGAAGTGTTATTAGGTAGGATGGGTGAAATGACCAAAATGCCTCTACACGTTTTTTTTAATTAATAAAGTGGAGATTAATTTCAGCATTTGATCTATATTGGATGGAAGGTGGAGATTGATTTCCTTATATCCAAAGGATATAATGTATCCAAAATAACATTCCTCTTACTTGAGAGGCCAGTATGTTTTTAAGTATATTGGCTAAAGCTTTCTTGGCTTTTATTATCTTAACGTGCACTTTTGGTTCAACAACTCTAAGTCAACATGGTTTACTAAAAAACGGGAATAACCTGATAAGTATCATTTTTGTTGTACTGGGTACCGGAATCCCGTTCGATACGAGGTCGATACACAACTTTAATGCTCGGGGATATATTTGGAGTATTAGTTTAAGACCGATTCGGGATAAGATTGGTATCAAGTTCATCTATAATAGGAACATTCACATTGACTTAGCTTTGAGTAATGATGAAAGGGCAATGAGTAAAAGAAAAAACCTCATGATCGAATACGTATAACCTAACATGCAAGTTCATTACCCATCATCAAATGGTCCAATAGTAAAGTCTTTGACTCTCAAAGATCAAGGGTTCAAACTCACGAGATGTGTACAATTTGAGGTGGCCACGGAGGTCCACATAGCGACGACTTCATGCTATCCAATAAAGTAGTCGTTTTGATATTAGTCGGCTAGTAATATCAAATTGGAAACTCAAGTATACCTTGAAAAAAACATGCAAGTTCATTACATATTCTCAAGTCTTACAACATGTCTCTCTGTCATTTTAATGAATGATGATGATCTAATTTTTTTGTTAAATTTAGTTGCTTCGGCTGATTTTTGTTTGTTCATTTGAACTTGATCTATATATAGAGAGAAACAAGAGTTGGTTATTGAATGACGCGTAATGATTATACATTTATACTGTAACTAGCTGTAACAATGGTGTATGGTATCTTTCCGTCTTTTGTTGGCTTGGCTTGGCAAGGGCGTTCACAAATTGAATCCTAAGACTATGTTTATTAGCAATCCTCTCCAACCGGTTGGGGTATTACAGGACAAAAAAATAATTATAGTATATTTAAAGTACATAGGTGAAAGAAAAAATTGGTCACGACCTGGTCGTTTGGTGTTCTTCAAATACTCTGTCCAATCTCGCCGCATGTCGTGTTTATACTGGCCAGCCATTTCATGAATAATTTTACAAATATTATTCATATTAAAGAAGACTTTATCTATGTTGTAAACTTTCTGGGTCAAAAAATTGATAGTGCTCTCTTTTCACAGCAAGTAAAGTGATCTCTTTAAAAAGTAAATATCATAATGAATCATTAAAAATTTTGAATCGTCGTAAATATGGAAAAGGAAGAGGAAATTGGAAGGGATGGTAAGGATGGAGGAAATTGGAAGGGATGGTAGATGGTAGGATTGAGACTAAAGATAAGATAATTAAATATTTATATATTCTATTATATATCTCACCAAACATTATTTTATTTTAGTTTTTCTTAAAAGCTGTAATTTTCGTAATCTATATCTATACTACATATAATAGAGATTAGAATCTCTTTCTTCATTAATTACAAAAATTAAGTAGTATAACTTTTTAAGCACATTGTACAACCTTTAATGCAAACAATAATGCACATTATTACATTATGTTTTTTATTAATGCCAAAATTTAAGTATTATAACTTATGAAGCACATTATTTAACTTTTAATGCAACCTTTCATCAAAATTAAATATCATTTAAGTAATAGCAACACAAGTTAAAAAACTAAGTTTACAATCTTTTAATGCACAAATACATTCAAACACGTAATTAATATTACTTTTACAATCTTTTAATCTATATATCCTAATAAAATGAAATAATATACAAGTTCATTAAGCTTCAAGCATTAGAAATGTCATTAATACAATACCATAATTAGCCATTTTGTACAAGTCCTTTAAGCTATAATAATTAAAACACCATTAACACAATACTATAAATAACTTTTTACTACAATTTGTTTTTATAATTTTTTATAAAATTATAAAAAAGAACACATACTGTATTTATAAAGAAAATTATTCCGGTTAACAAACTCTATGAAAAGAATAATTTAGGAAAGATTTTGTAGAAGGTTTATATAAAAAAAGTTTCTAAACATCCGTTCTACAAATATTGTAAAAAAAAATTTCAGGAAAAACTTACGGTACAAAATTTTAAAACACGGTTTTGTTGATTAATAACTGTTATTATTGAAAAAACATAATTATATAAATTATTAGTTGTTAGAATTTTTTATACAAGCATAAAAACTAAATGGCCATTAAATACATTGCCATAAATACAACCATTTAAAAAAATTACAAAATGTATTATCCAACAAAACTGGGCATTCGGATTGTTATGTAAAATGTATAAAAAAATAATTTTAAACTACTTTATTAAATAAAAAATTGTAAACGAATGGTAAGTACAGAGTGTAAAAAAATTAAACAAGTTTTTTAATAAATATTATTATTCTTTTACAAATAAATAATTTCTTAATGTGTTTCGTATCAAATAGATTTAAAAAAATAAACGTTTTGTAATTTTAAACATTTAAAGCTTATATAAAATATGAATGAAAGTTATTTTATAAAAAAAATAGTTTTAATAAAAATGAGAATGATATAAAAATATATATTTCTAAATATAATATAAATTAAAAATATTTAACTATGACTATTCATAACAATTATTTAAAATAAATTAATATTTTTATTATAATAATAATAAAAAATTTATAATTATGAAAAGCAATAACAATTATTTAAATTAAATATGTAGTTTTGATTAAAATAAAAATAAAAATAATATAATTATGGCAGGTCATAATTAATAATAATTTTTAAGAAAGTTATTGTAAAAATTAAAAACTGAAAATAATTTTAGCTTTATTAAAAATAATATTACATATATTTTTGAATTAAATAAAAAAGTTGTAAGCGAATGTTAAGTACAAAGTTTTCTTTAATTTTTTTTAATAAATCTTGTTATTTTTTTACAAAAATATATAGATGATGAAATATCTAAAAGCCTAACGTGTCTCAATTTTAAACCTTTAAACAGATGATGAAATTTTTTTTTTTGTATTTTTATTTTTTCTTAAGTTATAAACAATTATTAAATAAAATAATTTTGTTAAAAGATAAATTATTTTAAACCATTATTATGTAAAAACGAAGAACAATCACTTAAAAAAAACCCAAATGATTTAAACAGATGAAAATATTACAGTAGTTAATATATTTTTTTAAACAAAATAAAAATAAAAATTATTTATTTATAGAAAGTCACAATAAAGAATTGAATTTTGAAATTAAAAGTAATTTATTTTTAGAAAGTCAGCAATTTTTAAGTTAGCAATTATTAAAATCACCAACAATTAACTACTATGTACAAAGGCCTAATGCACATTAATTTTTAATCATAACAGAAAAGCTGTATCATTTAAAGGATTTGATATTTTTGCTCTATTTTTGCATACACGCTCCATCAGTTTCAAATCAATTCAAATCAGTTCTAACATATGCTCCGGTAGAAATATAAATCAGTTTCATTATTCATTCACCGTGTTAATGCTTTTTCTAATTTTCATCTCATTTTTCTAATGATTTTTTTTGTTTAGATTAGTCTGATTAATTATTGATTTTTTCCTTTTTTTTTGTTGCAGAAACAAGGTGTAGTTGACTGATCAAATTATGCTTTCATTGTTTAACAATAGGTTTATGATATGATATGTCTTAGTTTTCATTCTACTTTGATTTCTAGAACCATGTGTAAGTTTTGCTTATAAGGGTTAACTAAACCGTGTGTAAGTTTTGCTCTTTTCATGAATAGTATTGATGTTGCATTCCCCACTAACATTGTTAATCCCATATGTTCTGGTAAGTTTCTTTTTTAATCTTTTATTATTCATGAGTATAGATTACGACTGAATATTCTAATACGCGGTAAACTTTAAGATTGTTGGATATGTAAAAGGGATAATTATTGGAACGGGTTCAGATAAATACTTAGGTTAACGTTGAACACTTTTTATTCGACATTGATGAGTCTTAATGGGTTTATGTGGCTGATTGTATGTGTAATGTTAAGTTTCGCTATATTTTGTGTTAAATAGGTCAAATAGTTCCCGATATATGCATTATACATCATGAAACTCAAGTAACAGATCTAATATATGCTTACTTTTAAGGTTAAATACACAAACATGAAACTGCACATACATGAATTTAGTTCTATCAAGTGCAATTTAAGGAATGTAGCTCCACACATAGGAACCACCACATGGTGTGATAAAATCTGCATAGACATTGCATCTTTAATGAACTAACCACAAATTCATGAAGTAACCACGAACAACCATTTATGTGCTTTGATACTATGGTATTAACTTTAGATCATACTCTAACTGAACAACCATTTATGTGTTTCATGCCATTGTTCATCATGGCTGAAGGTTCTTCACGTGAGTTTGCTATGGTGTAAATTCAGTTAAAACAATTACCAACAATTTGTTATGTTGTTTTCCCATATAACATGGTGTTCTTTTTAATTCATGGGCTTCATTAACGAGAGCTTTTGGAAAAAAGATGTTACATCCAACAATGGTTTAATTTTAGGGAGTTGTATCAAATTAAACCAGTGATGATCTGACCGTATATTTATCAAAGGTGTATTTCTCTATACATAATCATTAATCCATATCCTTGACTTTCAAGTCTAATGTTTTTTACGCATACTATTATTAGAAAAGAAGATACCGGTAGAGCTTTTAGAAAAGAATAAACTACATCCAACCGTTTTTCTTCTTAGGTCGTTGTAACTCCTTTTAGAAAAGAAGAAACTACATCCAACCGTTTTTATTCTTAGGTCGTTGTAACTCAAATTAATCCGTGATGATCGTGACTAGGGGTGGTAATCGTGTCAGGTTCGGGTCAAACATACATGTCGGGTCTAATTCGGGTTGGGCCAAACGGTTTAAAGCCTTGCAAATGCAAGCGATGCGAGCATGCATGGTAACTTGGTAGGTTACCAATAAAGCATTTGCTACTATCATGTAATATAGTCTATAACCATATAATAAGAACATCTAACATTATTTGTTGTGCATTTGCATCAGTAAGAAAATAAAGTAGTATGGTATCTTTGCTTTGCGTCAGTAGGAAACCAAACTTGTGTTTTACATTTACAGTTCACCATTTAACAAAGTACTAAACGCATATAAAAAGACTTCGAAAATAAAACTATGTTGTGTAACAAAGTAGTATTTCATGGCATTAGTAGGCATATAAGCTAATGTTGGAATCATTGCATCAGTTGGAAAATAAAACTGCAGACATGTAAAGTAGTTTTTGCATCATTTACACCTCAACATAGAAATGAGTAACCTTTTAACTTCTGACTTTTTTTTAAATAAGAGATTTAGCCAAAAATTTACGTAACTTATATAAGTATTGAGAAAAAAAATTATAAACTTGGGTCAGACGGGTTGACCCCACGCTAATAGCTCAAGCATTTTAAAACCAATACCCGACCATACTTCATAATCGAGTTGATCGGGTTGACCTAGTTGAACCGAGTTAGATTTTGAACCCGAATAACTTGACCTGATTATACTCGGGGTGGGTCTGAATTGGGTCACGAGTGTGGACACTCCTAATCGTGACACTCCTAATGTTTTTTTACGTTTGGTAGTTAGTATTAGATTTAAAGGTGCGCTGAACATAGAAACGGTTCACTTTTCTTTTTATATTTTAATCGATTTTTACGCATACTATTTAAGGTGCGCATTTTTTTTCTCCTTTGATATGGTATATTAATTTGATGGCTTGATACGAAGGGCGTATGCAAGAGGGTTACAAGACGTGGTTTGGGAGACTTTATATTCGAGCTTCTCAATTTATATGAAAATTGGGATTTTTTTCTTTCAAATTGGTCTTTTAATAATGTTATATATGTGAACAACTATAATATGTTAATAAATTTAATTATGAATATTTTGGTTTAAGGAAACCTCTATAAAAGTTATTTATTAATACGAGAACTCCTATGTAAGTTATTTATTAATATCATTATGTGCTTCTAACAACGTTGAGGTTTATTTGGTGTAGGTCTTATGTTCAGGTGTTTTGGAATCTCACGCTATGGAGTTAAAAGGAACAAAGGATTTCTCCAACTTATATGTTAAAAAATATGTCCTAGCAACTTAAATATGTAAATACAAAGATGTAAAATAATGAAATGATTTAAATACAAAGATGTGAGAAAAATGACTGTCATTTGTCAAACGTGATTTACAACACAAAAGATGTGTTGAGTAGTTTACTTATTTGCGACTTCACTGAAAGCTACTGTCACATAAAGGATTTATTTCACCATGTATTTTATTAAATTCTTTTTTACTATGCGAGCACTGGGAGGTCGTTATACTCCACCTTTTTATGTTTTAGGATGAATGTTGATGGTAGGTATACATTAAAAAAGTGCCACCTTGCAGGTAATTTAATAATTCTTTACCTCAAATAATGAGTTACGCATCAAGACGAATCCAAGTTGTTGTTCATATGTTAATTTCTAAGAAAGTCAGCCGTTCGATATCCAATATAGACATTTACTTACGAAAGATCCTTGCTTAGCATTACAATATTCCTATAAAGCCCTCTGCTCAACTTGGTGATAATTTGAATACACAAAATATTGATATTGCAGATTGAACTTACAGAATTTATTTGGAACGTTTGTACAAAAAATTAAATATTGGTGAAATATATTGTTTTCAAATGTTTTTTTTCAATATTTTGGTAATTGTAATTACATTTATATTATTGTTCACAATTTACATTTATTTATTGTTCGTTTAACTGTTAAGTGTCTACAACATGGGCATTGGATGTTGATTTTATTGACTCTCATATATATCAAGTTTGAAGATTATAATGCACGAAACTTTAGTATTATAATCGTTGCAAAGTTAAATGTTTATCGAATAATTTTGTTTTTTTTAAAGATTTTTTTTTTCATCTATTTCTACATCCGTTTAATTTCTTTTTATATTAAGGTATGTTTATTATTTTTTATAAAATTCACTCATTAAGCTTTACCCGACGTTAGACGGGTCTTTAAGCTACTACACAAATATATTCAAACACGTAATTAATATTACTTGAAACATGGAATTACATATATTGCATTAAACTCTATCAGTAAAATACCTCATCACCTTATTTTACAATTAAAATAACACATGGTACAAGTATAAATACTTGAAAATTTCAAGTTACAATAGATAATGCTATTTGTACAAGCAAAATAAGCATACATACTAAAAGTAGAAAACTTAAAACATGTAATTATACTATTAAAACAACATATCACATTAAATTTCATAATTAAAACACATGCTCACCTTATTTTGAAACTAAAACAACACATAATACAAGTATTAATACATAATTAGAAATCAACTAAAACATAAAAGCCTAATTTTATACTCATATTAAAACTTTATTAATACATAATAATTAAAACACACTTAAAAATTAAATTAATTAATACTAATTAATTAATACTATTACTAATACACCTCATTACTTAAGAATACAAATATATATACACATCGTACACCAATTAAAAACATATATCTATAAGATCGTACATACTTTCTTTACCTAAAATAATAGCGTACATAGTTTTGAAACCGAACTGGACCAACATGTCACAATTAGTTCAACTAGCAAAAAAACCGTTAGAATAAGAACCGAAGAGGCCCCATCGAAACCGACAAAAACATTCTCATTACTTAAATATGTACTATTTTTAACAACCATAAATATGTACTACTTATAACAAAGATTGCACATTTTCTTCAAATTTTAAAGTAGTACACCCTTACAAGCTTTTGTGGTACAAACTTGTATAACACAAAAACTTTATAAATTTATTTATGTATTAATTGGGTAGCAATACACATTAAATGACAAAGTTAATACAAATTAATATGCAACATATACAAATAATTATTTATATAAACTACAATTTTTTACATCAAATTATTTAAATTATTCACAAATGGAAGTGTTATATTAAATGTGCATTTGATTTTGAATCATTCAATTTTTTTTATAAATTTGCATATTTGAAAACACATATCGTCTATGTATGTATTTTAGTACAAATTTAGTGAAATACCAATAATTTTGCTAATTAATTCGATTGAACTTTACATATAAAAATAAAAAGATTTTAAGGTTATAATACTATATAAAAAATGTACGCATATAAACTACGGAAGTTAGCTATATTTACATGTTATATAATATAATGACGAATGTTACAGAGAGATTAGCAAATATCTTTCAGGATCAATCATCACAATTTCGTAATACTATTTTTATGTGGAGTAATTTATTATAGCTTAGAATTATCCAATTTAAAATTATTATCATTATTTGTAAAGTTATTATCGAAAAATATGTATAATCATAAAATATTACGTTTGCGGAATGTTAGTTTCACGGTACCCGCAGCCGCAACGCGCGGATACTCTGCTAGTTTAAAAGAAGCATCCTATTATGTTTACTATGAAAATATAAATCATGTAGGATTTTTAATTTTAGATAAATTATGCATTTAGTTACTGTACACTTTCTAAAATAATTGTTTTTGCGATAATTAAATCGACCTAACCTGGTTTTAATTTTATTTATAAGTTTTAATTTATTTTAGGTAATTAAATTACATATAATAGAAATAATATTATTTGTGAGATTGGGTTGGGTTGGGTTGTTGATAAATGATAAAAAAATATTGAGATTGGTTGTATGTATTAATTGTGTAGGTGTATGAAAGAGAAAATAATATTTGTTTAACGGTAATTTCTGAAGTAACTGATAATAAATCTATTTTTAAACTATCTGCAATTAATTAATTAGTAGAGACGTATTATTATTTTTATTTTATTTTTTTTTGGTAAAGGGGACTCATCTCGGTAAATATATTACACTTAAAAACATTGAAGTACAATAGAATGCGGCTGAAATACCACATTAACCTCAAGCAAGTGCTTGAACAACCACTACATCATATGACATGCCGTATGATTACTAACTAACAATTACATAACCAATAACACCAAGAGGGAAAAACCACCTAATGGTGCATACACAATAAGGACGATACATAATCTTGGTTTTAAATTGCGATATGTTGCTGTCAAGATCTAGAAGGCCGATGCGTGATGCGATGCATCAAACGCGCGGTGATAGGAAATAAAATAATATATAAAATATTTTTAATTTATTTATTCTATACAAATACCTCACTTATATATTGACATTAATAGTTTTTGCCATCGCATCACTTTGATGCGCAATGCGAGCGCAATGATGCGCGCAATTTTAAACCAAGTACATAATCATTAACCAACATGTTTTAGTACTATCCGGATGAAGAGTGCCGCCTTTTCATCCAAAAAGATGTTCTCATCCACATCACTATCATTATCACTCATGACCATGACCAGGTCAACACTTTTCCACATATTCAGGCAACACTTTTCCACATATTCAGGCCGTGCTCATCGCCGTTTCTAGCACCCTTTCCATCCTCTCCTTCATGTCAAATTGGAATAAGAAGAAACCATCATGAAGTTGCAAATGTTTTAATCCAAATTTTGCCCACATGTTTTTGACATAGTTCTCCACCAAGGAAAAGGCCAATCGCTTCCCTATAAAATAACCAAATAGTGTATTCGCAAATCGCGCACTAACCTCTTCAACGGAATCAAGAGGTAGTGCTACCGCAGCCCCCCTTCACAACCTCACTCTTCCTTAACAACAACCTGTTTAGAAGTCTGTTTATTCAAAACAGATGAAACTATTCCTTGTTTGCTTGTGGTCTAGTATCAAATCTAGGCATTACCCTCGGCCCTAACATTCAAATGTTCAGATGTAAGAGACTTATTGGTATCTCTTGTTTCATCAACCGACACTCCTATATCAGTTCTGGAACCCGTCATCATAACAGCGCCATTACCCATAACATTCATAATCTCAACAGAATGCATAGAGGTTGGTGTATTAATAGGCGTTGGACCAACAGACGATACAATCCCCACGTCATCATTCTGACCCACACCAGGATTGGAAGTCTGCTCGAGTGAAGCATCCCTCATCTCCCTTGATTTTCTCATACGGTCAAGAAGCCTCTCAGACTTCCTGGTCTTATCAAGATCAGTCGAACTATGATTAGAGAAATAATAAACAGATCGCAAACCCTAAAATTAGGGTTTCCAACACAGATCCACCATCCTCTAACCTTCCTCCATGATTTCGACCAGCAATTAATAATAATGAAAACAATATAGCCTTAGGAATCAACCAATCTTAAAAACAACCCTTCAATAAAGATGATATAGAACCCTAAAAATATCAAGAACCGCGGCCAAATAAAAAAGGTAAAAGTGAACAATCAACAGATTTAATCACCGGTTACCAGTTATATAGAATTATCAAATCAAAGGCTCGAACAATGAGCGTTTTTTTAATGGTTTAGAAAAATCCATAAAGAATGAAAAACGGGGGGATAAATCATAATTTTGTAAAACTGTAATTATTTTGATTCTCTATGTTGATGAAATTTTTCTAAGCAAAAATTTGTACCAGTTCGTGGTGCTGCTCATCTCCAAGTCTTTCAATTTATCTCTACATGTCATCTTGGTTTTTATAAGGGATGTATCAACAAAATAAAAAAATGCAAATAAATTTTTTTTTGTGTCGCTGATGAAAAATAATTTTTTTTTCAGTATAGGGATATGTAAATAATGCTGATGGAAAATAAATTCGAAACTGAAAGAAAAAACTACTATGTAATTGATAAAGCGAAGTAAATATTAACTTATCTTCTATTAATGTACAAATCTAATAATTTTGTGGAATCATAATGGGTATGGAACCAGAAAACAAGCAATTAGTATTTGACATGGGCTCTGGTGTAATTATTTAAACTCACTTTCAATATAGGTATGTTTAACTGTTGTGTTGGTCAAATGTATGAATAACAGAAACCAAAAGCTAAAAAAGCAGCCCAAAACGAATCATGTACACTTAAAAGTTTTTATATGTTTATATGCAGTTGACTTGAAGGATTTTAAAGAATTTATGTTGGAAGAAAGCATCTTTGTTTGGAATGAGCCCGGGGTTGGACCAGTAAGGATCCATGGGGGAGATTATGTCATACATATTTCTATCAAGAAATTCTGCAAGTCCTATGATGTGGCTTCCACTGTTCCGTTCAAACAAGTTATCAGTATGACTGAGGACGATCTTAAGCTGTCTCCTGGATCTTACAACCTAACCTACAAGCATCCATCACTTAATGTGAATATTGTGATCCAGGCAGATTCCGCTTGGCACGACGCGGTTAGATTTTCCAGGAAGACGGATTTTAAGGTGTGTCTGGACATAAAGAATATCCGTGTTAACAAGAAATGCAAAAAAAATCAAATTAATTTGCATGCTGGTTATTTTGGGTTATGAAACTTACTGAACAAGGCAATATTTGTTTATGTTTTCAGTATTGGATTGGATGTGTTCCTATTGTTTAATTAGCCTTTTTAGTTTGGGTAGTGATATGTACACTGACCCATTTACTTTGCACACAGAATTCTATTGTGAAGTGACAATAATACCCATGATGTTATTTAATCCCACTAGTCCAAGAAATCAGGTTTCTTCCCTAATTCAAAAACCTCTTTTGAGTGGGAACATCAGATCAGTGGATGAACTACTATCAACATAAACTGTAATATTATAACCTCATTAATCTAACTATTATGATTTATAATGAACAACAGCTTTGCCAATTTACAATTCCTGTGTTGTTTCATTAATAACAAACTAAATCACAAAAATTAAGATTTGCAATGATTAAATTCCGTAGTAACTAAATAAGTACTGGTAAGAGCTAGATTAGCATAATATATTCGAAATAATAAGCAGACATGAATATTGAATAACATATAATGCAACTCGTTATTATGTGATCCTATGTAATATTTGGGCCTTTGGGTTTGACATGCTTCCTTCTTTCTTAGTTTTTCTTTCTGAACTAGTAAATAGTTTATTCGAACTTTATTAACTTGTTGGACATTGCCATCCCAACACCACCAGAAACTGGTGAACACCCTCGTCCCTGAACCTTTTAGGCAGCACGTAATGTTGTTTACTTTTGAATATTTACGGTTAACAAACCAGAAGTTTCACTCCGGTACCATACACCTTGTTTTGTTATTATCAAAATACGGACACAAAAAAATGTGACCGTGGCTTATTTATGGGCTCCGAGGTTCATAAAACCCGACCTGATTTTTTGGTTATTGTCAACCTGAAGTTTCAGTCTTGTATAGTACCGAACTCGAGATTAATTCAGTTCTGATATAAACAACTGATGACATGTACAAGTTGCATAAGTTCTCAAAGACACCAACCAGACGATACTGGTATGGGTTTTACTAGTGCTTCTTAATTCATACGAGGCTTGAATACACCCGTGCGATGCACCAGGGTTGATTCTGGATATTTATCACGAATTTTTACATGCGTATATTTGAAGTTTAGACGTGGATTAGTCGGCCAATGAGTCGAAAATCACGGTTACCAAAAAAAAAGTTTAGAAGCTATAAACAAAATAAAGAGATATTCCCTCGTTTTATGACGTATTTTACAATTATTCATAATTATTTCTTATGACCTTTGTTTTTTTAATTTACAAAATTAACATTATATTGTTATGTACTGAAAAAATAAAATCACACAACAAACATGTGAATGGAGATCGAGAAATTGAAACTCTTATTTTTTGCATGTTGCCTTGTGATGAACTTTTAATTGAAATTATACTATGCAATATATTCTGTTAATATTGTACATGAAACAAAGTCATCATCGTTAACTTAAATCATCTACATAAAGCCACAAAGTTCTTGTTTAATAAATGACCAACTTGGCGTTAGAAATATGATCGAGTTCTGAATACCCCTTTTCACCTCTTTAGCCATGATTAGAATAGAATTCAAAATTATGAAAACATATGTACCTCTACCGTTATTGATCGAGTCGTCAACATTAGCGGCTAGTGACGTCATGCAAAACATATGGTTATACGCCCTTACGTTGTCGATAAAATGGGATCTTTATACGGATGTTTAATATATTCCAAATATTATGTCGGTGATCATACAAAGACTCGCCCCACAAAGCAACACTTGTGATACTAATTTCACGTGGTTCTTGAAAATTCGTAAGCTTTTCCGTCCCATAGCAACACACCACAATGTTGACAAAGCCGGTATATGAGCCCAATTAGACATGTTCTAGTGGTGTTTATGCGAAACTAAAATGAAAGAACTATATGTTCACAATATGAGCGGACATATGCCAATATCAAATTAAAACAATTTAAGCATTAATAATTTCTTACTTTGGCACATCGGTCCAACTTGTTTGTCGGATTCAGGTTGGCTATTAGGTCGTGTATTCGATGTCTGACCAATATATGTGCGTCCTCTAAAAATGAAGGTACAAACTTTAGATGTGGTGTAACGATAAAAAAAGCAAAATGTTGGTGCCATGCTTACGTTCAGGGGCAGGATGCCGACGTTTATTATTCGTGTTTCTAGAAGTATTACTTGCGCCTGCGCTGACATAACACAATGAACTATTTGAGTTTCGAATACTTCAAGATGTAAACATAAAGAATAACGCTATCAAAGACAATTATACTTATTGTGTGGCGATTCTCGTAGTACATACCATATTCTATATGGGAGAAAGGCCACATCATGTTGCCCGTAATTCGTGTCTCCATAAACCATAATTGTTGGATGGTCATCGTCACACCTGCATTAGCCATATTTCTACAATCGATACTATTTAAAACATCTAAACATGGTAAATCGAGTAAAAACATTATCAAAGACGCGTACATGTGCTATGAGGAAGTTCGGCAAATACCGCGTAGAGTACCAATGTGTTTTGAAATAGCGTTATGGTTAGGACTGGTCAGACACAACTGATGCCTATATTCTCAAAAGACAATAATTTTGAAACCTAAATAATCATTTTTAACTAACACACTAAATAATAAACAATGATATAAAAAGATGTAACAACAAACTAACATAAAACATGAAAACCTTTTTACGAAGCAATGATACGCTTTTATGAAGCTTAACAACAATCCTCTGTTTGCAACCAATTATAGCTTTTCCTCAATCAAACAATCAATCAGAATCTTCAAAATCTCACCTTTTTAAAATTTAACAAAAACTTGATAACAATGGGTAAAACCAATGAAAGTAAAGCCTTACAAACTTGGTTATTTAAGTCAATGCTCGCCTCAAATAATTCTTAAAAGCTTTGGCCCCGGTTCCATTGTGGTGGTAACAACATAAATCAAATCAATATTGTAACTCCAATTTGCTGTTGAAAAGTAGAATATGAAGTCAAATCGAAGAAAAAAAACTTCATATTTATCTTTTTTCATCAATATTGTAACTCTATGGACCCTTCATCTTCAGGAAGGAAAACACTTCATATTTATCTTCCTTCATCAATATTGTAACTCCATGGACCCTTCATCTTCAAGTTGATGCTAAACTTGAGTCGTTGCATTGATTTAATTCATCATTAATACTTCACACTTAATATAGGAACTCAATCTTATAGTATAATAGACTAGTAAATGTTTCCTAAGAATTCTGGTGCGTTATTAATTGATGGGTATATTAATAGAACATTGTCAAGGGTAGAATAGACAGTTTGTAGAAATTTTCCGTGTACGGAGTAAAAAGCTCCGTGTAAATATCATTTCCCTTTTAGTTTTCATGCTCATATGTTTGGCTTGACATACGACAGTTTGGGATATGTTGGCGTTGAAGGATAAACTCAGGCTTATTTATAGTCTCCGTCTAAAATTTATCGTTCTTGACAAAAAAATATTGCAGAAGTTTATTAAATGTGAATACAATGTTGGTAAGCCATGTTAATTAGGGTACTGCTAAATCATGCACAAATTTCTGGCGTCTCAAACATTTAGTTCCTGTGAAAAATGCAAAAGACCATTTTCATGTGTTTTTAATTTATTACTCTAAACTCATTTTCATGTGTTTTTAATTTATTACTCTAAACTGGAATTAAGGAGAGAAAATTTCAAAGGTCGCGTAAGTTATTACTAAGAAATTACAAAGGTCATAAACTCTGTATAAATAGATGGCATTCAAATGAATTAACAAATTATTTAAAATGGAGGTGACGAGCTATGTCAGTTAGATGAAACAACATCATGTGAACATGACTGCACTGTTTCGCAAATTTCTTTCTTTTCCGTTGTGCAGGTGGAGGTAGCGAGCTACGACAGATTATTTTCACCACGACATCCACCAAACCGCTCCACTAAACAAATGCAGTAGAGCCCCAATTTGTTTTGAGAAACCCAAAGGCTGCAAACTAAAAAAAGTAGTAGTCGAAATGGCTTCATTCAAAACAGAAATATGGAGTAAAATTTTATAGAAGGTTATAGCAATCATTTTTTATAAAGCACGATCTCAGGCGATTTGATTTGAAGGCTTTACCTGACTCAACGGAGTCAAATCTGAGTCAAACCGAGATGAAAAAAAGATATATCAAATGATGCATAAAAGACAAGATCACTAATTTGACTCGAACTCAAAAAAAAAAATCAAGATCTCAGTTTGTTCCTAAATTCAAGATCTTGATCGATTGAACATTACCTATCATCGATCTAGCCTAAAAAAGGAATCAAAATACAAATACAACAAAGCCTACTCGAGACTTGATGTAGCCAGAAAAACAAGATAAATAAATTGAATCTGTTGATTCACAAAGAATACCAGAAACAACTCTTCCAACAATCGTTGATTCAAACGAATGCCCGATTATTAGGGTGAAAATTGAACAATAAACCCTAATAATCGGGCATTCTTATTTTGTGTTTTCTGGGAAAAATATTGTTATCTTTTTTTCCAAGTCTAGTTTTTCTATAAAATTAGGACTTGAGTTCATTGTAAGGATATTATTAAGATATATGAATAAAAAACACAGACTTGTAGTCTTTTGTTAATTGACTTGAATCCAGATTAGGGTTTATTGTTCAATTTTCACCCTAATAATCGGGCATTCGTTTGAATCAACAATTGTTGGAAGAGTTGTTTCTGGTATTCTCAAGAGAATACCAGAAACAACTCTTCCAACAATCGTTGATTCAAACGAATGCCCGATTATTAGGGTGAAAATTGAACAATAAACCTTAACCTGGATTCAAGTCAATTAACAAAAGACTACAAGTCTGTGTTTTTTATTCATATATCTTAATAATATCCTTACAATGAACTCAAGTCCTAATTTTATAGGAAAACTAAACTTGGAAAAAAAGATAAAAATATTTTTCCCAGAAAACACAAAATAAGAAAAATAAATAAAAGATCACAAAATAAGAAAACTTAAATAAAATATATCATAAAGTAAGGAAACTAAATAACCCGTTTATTCTTGTTCCTCCATCAAGATCTTAAGATAAAATCTAGATGTCACGAGACCTTAATCTGTGGATCTTCGATTCATAAACAAAAGAGAAGGGGTTAATGGTTGGTTCATGTCTTGGTTAACAAGATTAAATAAAAGTAAGTATTTGATTTGAGATGTATTTGTGTGGTGTTTTGTTTTTGAGATGGTTTCGGTGATTCCGGGAACACAAAGCCAACGAGTGAAGAATCTATAAATTGATGAGCAGAAATAAAGGAGGTTATTTTTTGGTGAAGAGGTGATTTAGAAGATGAGGGCGGAGAGTTTGATGTGTGAGATTAAGTATTCTAATTGCTAAATGGAGAGATACTGAGTAGTTAGGATGGGTGTGCTTTACTTAAATTATTGGACCATATTTTTTACATCTAAATGCAAGGAATTTATTTTCTTTTTGTCATGAGTTTAAATGAAAATGAGCTAAACATATCAGTACTTAAGTTATAGACATTTCCCGACATCTTATTAAACTTTGCGGATGCAGGCATATCGGTTTATTTAACGAGAGTGCAAGAACTTTAAAGAGCAATTTTTGAATAAAAGGAATGGTATTAAGTGGTACATTGCTTTTTATTAGTCAACTCTTTTAGTTATGACAACAACATATTTTTATTTTTTTTACAAAGTATGGTAACAAACTTAAATACGAAATAATACAAACCAAAGTTGTTTTGTCGTAATAATTAAATGAGTAAAATATGCTAAAAAAGTGTAAAACATAAAATTGACAATTCAAAAGTCTTGATAGATTAACATAACAAAACCAATAAAATACTAAAACGGTACATGGTCGGAATATTTCTGTAACACCCCATTTTGGTAAATGGCGGGTCACGCGTAATTATGACGTGTTATCAAAGCATGCAAGGTAAATGTCTTAAAAACATTTATTGACCATAAAGACAAATGCCGGAATCAAACATTGGCAGTCTAAGTATAAGTTCATCACACATGAATAATAATACTGAAATGGAAAAGGACTAAACAATGTCCAAGAAATAAAATAAAGTACTAAATATAAAGTATGAAAGTGCATAAATAAATGAAGGCCGGATAGCTTCCATCTGTATACACGTACCCTCAAAGTCTACGAACGTCCCTGATTACCTGCCATTTGGGAACATGAAAGGAAAACGGCTGAGCATAACGCTCAGTGCACGAATATACAAGCATAGAATGAATATATAAGCATATAAGACATATAGCAGCCGAATTGAATAAGTCTTGGAAAACCTGGTATAACTTAGTAAAACTGGTTTTATAGTTTGAAAAGCCAAAGTTGAAACATAAAAACCAAAGTTGTTTTGTCGTAATAATTAAATGAGTAAAATCTGCTAAAAAGTGTGAAACATAAAATTGACAATTCAAAAGTCTTGATATATTAACATAACAAAACTAATAAAATACTAAAACGGTACATGGTTGGAATATTTATTTAACACCCCATTTTGGTAAATGGCGGGACATGCGTAATTATGGCGTGTCATCAAAGCATGCAAGGTAAATGTATTAAAAACATTTATTGACCATAAAGACAAATGCCGGAATCAAACATTGGCAGTCTAAGTATAAGCTCATCACACATGAATTATAATACTGAAATGGAAAAGGACTAAACAATGTCCAAGAAATGAAATAAAGTACTGAATGTAAAGTATGAAAGTGCATAAATAAATGAAGGTCGGATAGCTTCTACCTGTATACACGTACCCTCAAAGTCTACGAACGTCCCTGATTACTTGTCGTTTGGGAACATGAAAGGAAGACGGCTGAGCATAACGCTCAGTTCACGGATATACAAGCATAGAATGAATATATAAGCATATAAGACATATAGCAGCGGAATTGAATAAGTCCTGGAAAACCTGGTATAACTTAGTAAAACTAGTTTTATAGTTTGAAAAGCCCTTTGTTTATCTTATGAAAAATTGTATTACATGTTAACCAAAAGCCCATATAGGTCATGAAGTATCAACGTACATGAATACTTAGAGGGGTGACCTCATCATGCAATTAGAGGGGTGACCTCATCATGCAATTAGAGGGGTTGCCTCTAGTTAATTAAGTCTCTAGGAGGGATCAAATCCTTGTGAAGGATGCAAGACACACACCTCATTCACCTGATTAAACTACTAAAACATGTAACCTAGGATGCACCCATACGCCCCACATGATAATATAATAATATGGCCAAAAGCTGAAAGGGACGCCACGAGCTATCACTCCGCCGTGTTGAAGTCACAACACTGGTGCCTCCAGCGTTATGGTTATGGTACTTCCATAACTAGATGGAACTGGTCATGCATGTATATGACTTAGGCATTTAAAACTAAACATAAGCAGATCAAAACATATAAAACATATACTAGGAAAACAGTTGGCCGCATACGGGGAATCCTAATAAGGAAAGATTGTCCATACTGAAGGACGGAGAATCCGTACCTTGTGTCGAGTGAACGGAAAAGAAGAACAACACGAAAGCCTACTCCGATCTTACTAATGCTACATAAATAGGGGACATGTATAAGTATTCCGTTTACTGAGTACGTAACTGATTATAGTATATCTTGGCTTGTTTTATATGTTTTAGTCTTGTTTTACTGATTTTAATGTTATACTGTGATTATCATGTATTTTAAGTATTTTGATTAAGTATTAACTAGTATTCTTGTATTATTATACTTGTTGTTTAATAATAAGGGGGTGTTTGGCATTGCGTTTGAAAGCCATTTTTCTGCTTATCACGTTCTGAAATCGGAATAATCTAGAATATAGTGTTTGGACAAAAAAATCAAAAAGTGATTATTCCCGATTTGGACCTCTCAGAACGTCGTTTTCCAACAGCAGCTGACCACTTACTTTTGCAAAACGCAAGTATAACTCATTGTCAAATTACCATAACTACCCTCCAATATACCTTCTTGTTTTTGCAAATTCAATCTTCATCATTCATCTCCTTGTTTCTCGCACATCCAAAAATTGTAACAAAAACATGATTTTTGACCTTTGGCTTATTCATCAATCATCTCCTGACTTTTTGGTCATCATCGTCACTAAATTTTGGATTAATGAGCTCAGCGAAATGTATGAATTTAATTGATGTTTTGTTTATAAAGGATGAAATCTGGTAGGGACGAGTGAAGAGGTGTGGATAAGGAAACTGTTTGTCACCGACATTTGGTTTGTGTTTCAAACTTTAAAGAGTAGAATAGATTGATAATTTATTGTTTACTACTCTGTATAAAGGAAGAATTTTGGTCAACTGATATAGATGTTATACACTTAAATAAATCGTTTTTAAGTTAGTTTTTTTTCTACATATCCATGATCATATATATTGATGTCTAATTTAGTCATTTTACCTATTAAATATAAAAATAATATTATTTGTCAAAACTTAAAAAAACAAATTATAACATAATCAAATCCAAACACTATATTTCAAAACCGTGTTTTATAACCGTTGATTATCAACGGATAATCTGTTTTAAATAAGGAATCCCAAACACCCCCTAAGTAACTTTCTAAAATAGCAGGTTTCTTAAAATAGAAAGTTTCTAAAAATAGAACGTTTCCAAAAATAGCTTAACTTCTTAATATAAATAAGTTTCTAAAAATAGAAAGTTCCCAAAAAAAGTAAGTTTCTTGAAATAGAAAGTTTCCATATTTAGAAATAAGCTGGATTAATAAGCTAATAATATAAGCTTAAGTTTTACTGATTAATATCATAAGTCATGTGATTATTAGTATAGTTTATTAAGAATGCATGTAAATTAAATAAAGTATAGGTTATACGACTTAATTAAATATAAGCATGATTTAATTAAATTAAAGTGTATAAAATACTTAGGTTAAACATGTATTAATATCTATTAATTATAACCTAAGTCATGATTATTAATTAATTATAGTCCATGTTCAAATAATTAATTAATACTATAGTCTAAATTAAATAAATAAATACTTAGGCTAAACATGTATTATTTCATAAATAATAATTAACCTAAGTCCATGATTAATTATTAAAATAAGTATTAATCATGTTTTAATTAATTTAATTCTTGTAAAAAAATAATATTCTTGTAAAAATGAATTAAGCTTGTAAAATTAAGCCATGAACCGGACCCGTGTATTTAATTTAGAGATGTCGTGAACCGGACCGAATTCACCCTTGAACCGGATCAAACAAACACCCCTTAACAGTGGCTAACCGGCTCGGCCGGTTGCCACTATTTTAGTAAAACTGCCACCGGCTTAAGCCGGTGGTTCCCCCTGTTTCTCGGTTAGCCGCTGACCACAAAAGTTCCCACCGGCTGTTAGCCGGTGGTTCCCCCTGCGCGGCCTATGTTCCCCCTGCTTGACCAAAACCGCCACCGGCTTAAGCCGGTGGTGTTTGTTTGTTGCTACCGAGACTCCCGAACACCACAAGGACACCCCGACTCATGTCGGGGTCCCTTGTTTCACCCTGCTTCCGAACCACAAAGCTACACCAAGACCATGGGGTCTCGGTTGTGGTCACACGAGAGACACCGAGAGCTTCGACTCTCGGTTGTGTGTGTCGGCCGAACCAAACCAACCCAAAAACCATATAGAATTTACCCACCATGATTTATTAACATGTTTTAATTATTGTTTTTATAAACCCATGATAATATGTTCATAATTAAATAAAAAGAATTAAAAAAAAGGTTTTACGGATTATCGAATGCGTGTAACGAATGGAGAACTATCACACGAACACAATGCTTGAACAACTCAACCAAAAATCAAATCAAACACCCCTTGTGGTGTTGTGTTGTCGGCGGCCAAAGAGAAAGGAATAAGGAGGTTAGGGTTTTGATATTTTGTGAAAACTCTATAAAGTGAAAAATGCATTTACTCCTTTTCCTATTTTGGAAAAAACTAAAGTGGGCTTGGCCCTCTTGTTCCTTGTGTCCGTGGGATATGGGGCCCACAAAGGGAAACCCGGAGTTTTTCCCGTGTATATTATATTATGTGTTCGTATGTTCGTGTTTGCGTGTTATGTTAATATTAATTATTCGTGTTATTACTAAATACTTGTATGTAACGATATTTATCGAATAACGTAAGTACATAATTATATGTTCGTGATTTCATGTTCATGATTTTATTTTCGTGATTATAATTATTATTGTTAATAATTATCGTGTACTATCACGTACTTAATACTTATCGTGCAATAACACGTACATAATTTCTGTAATTAATATTCGTGACACGTGTTCATGCTATAAAAGGAAAGTTTTAATATGTACGTACGTTTATTAAGTGTACTGTTCATGGTAAAAGCATGCGGGTTTTACAACTCTTCACCCCTAAAAAGAATAATTCGTCCCCGAATTATAAATAAAGTAAACTGAAAGAGGAACATACCTGAATTCAAAACTTGAAGTGAGGGTAAGAAGTCCGGATAGAATCCTCGCCTACTTCACAATTTTACGACACAAGGCTAAATGTCGAGTTCTAATCCAAAAGCTAGAACCAATCTTCATACGTCGCATACTTCACCTTTTTCGACACAAGGCTAGATGTCGAGTTCTAATCCAAAGCTAGAACCAATCTTCACGACTCTTCACTTTGAAGCTAAGTGAGAACTTACACAACTCACACACAAATCACTTTGTAGTTTAGTCAGAACTAACACACTACACATTACAACTTAACTAAACATATCCAAGTACACACATGTAACTTGGATGTACACAAGACAAATCCAAGCACACACATATGCAATGGATTTACACAACACTAATCCAAATATTCACAAATAGCTTAGATGAACACAACTAGTCCAAGTATTCACAAATACATTGGATCTACACAAGACACAAATAAACAAATGATGAACATCACTAGATCTTTATGAGAGGATGATATTCATCATGGCTTCATCTTTAATCATAACACAAGCGTGTGAGTGATCTTCTCTTTGAACAAGGTAAAGAAGGGGATCAAGAGGATAATCATAAGTAAACATACTTAACACATTAAGTGATCATTTACAAATGATTAATATTAAGAAAAAAGAAAGAAGGCTGAAAGAAATGTCCAAAAAGGGTTATTGAAAATGCTGATTTGATCCACTATTTATAGGAGACAAAAACCAACGACTATCTGTATGCGGTTCCTTATTGGTCTAGGCGGTTCCTTATCAATAAAGAACCGCATAGGTACTTAAGGAACCGCGGATGTAGACTCCACTCCTTTTTGTCTTTTAGTGGGGTAAAAATATCTGAGGTAGTTTGAAACCTTCAAAGGATATTCTTATGGTGTTTGGAATATGCCATATTCAAATTTACATTTTAATTTTAATAAAACATTTTCTTAAAAAGAAAGTTTGTTAAAAATCTTTTGTCACATTTGACAAAAGTGAGTTTTAAGGCTAATCACTTTTATGATCACTAAGCATGATTAAGATATTTTAGTGCAATGATTATTACCTTGATGATAGTGTTTGTTAGATAATTCGTTTTACGATTGTGTTTGACTATAAATGTCTTATATAGTTTGTTGTGATCAAAACTAAGAAAGATTAGTTAACACTAATAATGTTTTTAGGCGTTACTTGCATTAACAGTTATATCAAGCCATGGTCCGAAACATGTTGTTTCAAAGAGAGCAGGACGCTCTGAATTCAGTCGATCTTTGATTAACTTGAAGTAATGTAATTTGCTTTTAAAACGAATCCTAACCGAATAATCCTATAATAACATAGATAACGTAACTTAGATGAACAAAAACTAAAAACAACAAAAACATCGATTTAGCCTAAAACAATGAGCATATATGTTAAACAGTGTAGACAATTAAGCCATGGGATCTTAAAAAGATAATTAACTAAAATATAACAAATGTGTATGTTCAATTAACTTATTAAAAATCTACCATTAACAAAATAATATATATAGATAATAAATCTAAATGTAATTATAAACAAATGATTATAAACAGATCTATATGCTATTAGATGAAACGATGGAGAAAATAATACCATATCATCGATAATCATACTTGTGGAAATTCCGGCAAGAGTCGGCCGGAAAATAGTTGTAAGGAAGAGAGAGTTAATGATGAATAATGAATTAACTTGTATTAATTTGAATTAATCGGATATTTAAAATATTATTTAATTGATAATCTTTCTTTCCCGAGGTAAAAAAGTCAAATCCTAAAAAGTGGGTATAGCAGTGTCAGAGTAGAGCAGCCGCTATAATACTGGGTAGAGCACATGACGTGGGCATAAATACAAAAGACGTAAGTGGATAGTGGGCCAGGAGTGGGGCAACCCAATCATTAGTGGGTCTGAAAAAGTACGATAGAGCATGACAGGTTTCAACCATTGGTATGAGTAGAGCAAATTTCGATAGAGCATGACGAAAACAAAAAAAGAAATGTAATCTAGCTATAAAAGGTCTACAGCAGGGGAACATGGCCCAAAACATGGCCAAAAAAAGGAATTTTCTAGAAAAAAAAGGGAAAATTTCATATATATATCCCTCTTTCAATACAATATTTCATATATATCCAACCCCACTTAAATATTTCATATATATCCAACTTAAAACTTTAAATTTCATATATATCCAAATACCCAATTTAATTACAATTAATACCATAAAAAACATATTTGTTATTATTTAAACATATCTATTATCAATTAAACTTGTAATGTCCCTTATACCCTTAGATGTCCAATACTTCTACCTAAATACTCTTACCCACCTACCCTGACCTTTCATTCTCCTTATACCCCTTTCATTCTCCTTTTCTGTAACCATGGATATTTGATTCTTTCGTATACAATTTTACAACAACAATCTGTTTATTTCATAAGGTATGATCACTTTCTACTTTTTGTTCATTATTTAATGATCTTAGCATTATATGATTATTCATTATTCTATCTTGATTAAAATGATAGTAAGTTTTGATTCATTGTTTTTTATCTTTTCTGGTCTTATGTGCATCTGATAGAACCATTGTTAGTTTTGTTAATACCTTATATGACTTATATCTAAATCAACCTCCGTAACAATATAGTTATATGTTGTGTACTTGTTAACATGGGTCACTATTGAATGATTAAAGTGGGATCGAAGACTCGTCGAGATGGATGATATCCTTGATACTACAATTGAAGACGCGTCGATACCCACATGGGAGTACATGGTTAATTCACCAATAATCGAGTATGTTTATGGTTTTTTCTTTGTAGATAATTTGCTTACTTTGTTATTTGTTACATTATTAATTTGTTTATCTAAACTTGATAGGCAAGAACCATCGAAATACAAGCTAAAATTAAGATACAAAGGCTTTTTTAAGTTAGTCAAGAACTCATCGAGGACAAGATATCTTTTTGGCTCTCAAAAATGTATTCATATGGATGCATCGTCATACGACTTGAACCAACTAAATGAAGAAGTCACAAATCTTTATCAATCAAAGAACGATTTAGATTTGTCAATTCTTTTTCAAGACAAGCACGCAACTGAGCAATCTTTTATTGAGCTTAATTCCAATGAGAACTTCATGGTTATGCTTAGTATGTACGAGAAAGAAAAAGAGATCACCATTTTTGTCGCAACGAGACAAAATATTGAATATTCAACACAACAAAGGTAAAAGCTTTTTTTATACTTCACTTCCCCCATATACTCATGTCATTAATCGGGTAAAAATTTGGTACTGTAGTGAAGATAAAATAATTGAAGAACCACAAAGCGATGGTGGTTCAGACTATTGTCCGAGTGACGAAAGCTATTATAGCCATATTAGTAGTGACAATGAGGACGATGATGATGACGAGCAATTAATGTTAACTTGTGATGGCGAAACTTCTTCACATCAAAGGAAAAGTACAATAATGAAAACAAACATGAGATTTTCACATGTAACTGATTTTAGATGAGCTATGAATCACTATGCAATCACAAATGAGTTTGAGTACTTTATTGAGAAAAGTGATCTAACTCGATTTACAGCAAGGTGTGCAAAGTGTAAAGTGGAAGGATGCCAATGGAGAATTCATGCTTCTGTTATGGAAGATAAGGTTACCTTTAAAGTAAGTATCTAACTTTAACAATATCATAGTGCTTGACATGTTGGGGTTTTTAACAGATTTTTGTGTTTATATTACGATTGTATAGGTTAGGACAATGATAGAAACGCATACATGCACTCGAAGCAACAAGGGGGGAAACAAGCATGCAACTCAAGGTTGGATAGCAGATATAGTTAAAGACAAGTTAAAATCTGATGGGGAAATTTCTGTTACAAAGCTTAGGATGTGGTTGATGAAACACTACAATGTAGACGTACCATACCTGAGAGTTTTTAGAGGAAAAGAACAAGCACACACCGACATATATGGAAAAGGGGAAGACTCTTTTACAAGGATGGACGATTATAAGGAGCAACTACTAAATAAGAACCATGGAAGTGTTGTTCATATTGAATTCGAGATAAATGGTGGTAAAAAATGCTTTAAGCGTTTTTTTATTTCACTACTAGCTTGCTCTAAGGGGTTTATCACTGGTTGTCGTCCTTATATATCTCTTGATGCTTGTCATCTAAAAGGGAAATATAATGGTGTACTAGCTGCTGCCACAAGTATTGATGGTAATAATTCCATTTTTCCTATAGCCTTCGGTGTACTTGAATCTGAGAATAAAAGTTCATGGACATGGTTTCTTGAGTTGGTAAAAAAATTAGTTGGGACTCCAGATGGTCTTGTTATCTCATCTGACATGCAAAAAGGCTTAGAAGTAGCTATCGTTGAGGTTTATCCAAACGCGGAGCATAGAGAATGCATTAGGCACTTGTATAGCAACTTCAAGAAACAATATCGTGGTGACTTCTTTAAATCCAAATTTTGGGGTGCTGCTAAAACATACTATGTTCGTTATCATGACAGATTGTTAAAGGAACTTGCAAGTTTTAGTCAAGATGCAATTACATATCTTGATAAAAACCATAATAAGGTATGGAGCAGAAGCAAGTTTGGGACAATATCAAAGTGTGATTATTTGATTAACAATATCTCAGAAACTTTCAATTCATGGGTAGGACTATTGCGTTATCAACCAGTTCTTGATATGCTTGATTCCATTAGAGAAAAGATCAGGAAACGATTCGACAAAAACAGGCGGATTGCAAAAAAATGGAATGGCACGGTAGTTCCCATGGCGAAGAAACATATCAACAATATCTCTAAGGTACGTAAACCAAAACTTCTTTTTACACCCTTGTTGCATACATATATACAATTCATCTTCTTATTTTGTAATTTTGCTTGCAGAATTTAGGTGAATATGAAGTTTCAAGAAGCAACGACAACAAAGCTGAAGTAAAGTTCAAGGGAAATCGTTGGGAGGTAATACTTGATGAGAGAAAATGTACTTGTCGGGTTTGGCAGGTTAAAGGTATTCCATGTGTCCATGCCGCTGCTTTTATCGCTTTCACGAGAGATACTAATTGGGAAAAATATGTTGATCCATTCTTCATAATTGAAAAGTTCAAACAAGCATATGCTCTCGAAGTCGCTCCAATTCCAGGGAAGAATGAATGGCCACACATAGAATCGGGTGATAAAATATAGCCACCGGTCATTAAGCGTCTTATTGGACGACCTAGAAAGAATAGAATTGTACCAGCGGATGAGCAAAAAAGACGAAAAAGATGTGGGCGATGTGGTGGGTCTGGACATAGTAGAACTACATGCAAGAATCCGCCGTCTCAAATTATTTAAAAGCTCGTGAAGACCATCAATAATTGTTCTTGTTGTGAGAAACTTGTTTCTTTTTGTTGGTTGAAATTGTTTTCTAGTAGCAACATGAACAACTAGACGCGAAAATTGTTTTGTGTTTTGGAATCAAGACTTGCTTTGAATCAACTTATGCTTTAAATTAATGTGTGTGTAACATAAATCTTTTGTGTTTGGAGCAATGACTTATATATATATATATGCAGCCACGTATATATATGCACCCATATGAAACTATGAAATATGTCTGTATTTATAAAAAAAAGAAACATGGGTATAATGGTCATTTCAGATTTAAATAATAACAAATATGTTTTTTATGGTTTTAATTGTAATTAAATTAGGTATTTGGACATATATGAAATTTAAAGTTTTAAGTTGGATATATATGAAATATTTAAGTGGGGTTGGATATATATGAAATATTGTATTGAAAGAGGGATATATATAAAATTTCCAAAAAAAAAAACAGTATGACATGGGTTTTGGGAGAATAAAAGAAAAAACCTTGTTATTAAGGTTCACACCGTCCTGTCTCATTATCTTTTTAGGTTATCTTATCTTCATTGCCGCCGCTTCTCAAAAGAACCAGTAAACCCTGATCGGTTGATCTCTTCCATATCTCTATTTATTTGTATTTATTAGTTTGTGTTAAATAATTCGATGGAGCAAGTTCCAGATCGAAATTTCATTGCAAGGGAAAGACTTCTTTCGCTAAAGGATAGATCAATCGATATTGAGGATCTCCCAGCTTTGTTTAATGGTAATTTCTGAAGTAACTGATACTGAATCTAATTTCAAACCCTAGCTTTTGGGTATCACAATAATTAGTACAACCGTTATTGTTTTGTTGTTTTTGTCTATTGTCTATTTTTCACAATTCTTTTAATTTATCTTTGCACGTCATCTTGGTTTTTGTATGTTTATATGCAGTCGACTTGGAGTATATTAAAGCAAGGATGTTGCAAGAAAACATATTTGTTTGGGGATCGTTCATGTTCGGAGGACCAGTAAGGATCCATATGGGAGATAGTTATGACATAATTATTTGTTTCAAGAAATTACACCTCGCCTTCGATGTGAGGTCCACTTGTCCGTTTAAAGAAGTTCTCCGTATAATTGACATCCAAGCAGACCTGTCTGGATCTAACAAACTTACCTACAAGCATCCATCAGAAGGGGATTTTTTGGTCCAGACAGATCGTGACTGGCACTTTGCTGTTGAGTCTCACAGGGGGAAAGGTTCTTTTATGTATTTGGACTTGAATACTTCTGTTCCGTACCATGCTTCTGAAGTAAGATTTTTATGAAACAAATACAGATTTTTATGAAACTAATACTCACCCTTAGATTAAATTACAAGGATTCCACCCCTTTATAAGTTCTATCATTATCTTTTTACATTTTCGTGCCCTTCATCGCCACCACTTTTTTGATTTAGATATATGTATGTATTTGAATCTGTTTTGTAATTTTTGATAGTTTGTGCAGATTAATCTCTCACATAATTGGATGGAGCAAGTTCCAGTTTCCTCCAAGGAACCAGTTCTTTCCACAAAACATACCAAACCGGTGAGTAGTTTTTACAAATGGTTATGAGGCGTGTGAGAATCTGATAGTTGAGATTTATTGGAACAGTGAGGTCTTTATAAACAGTTGTGGTTCTGATGTTGGCGATGACTGAAATAGGTTGTCTAGAGACCTTTTAAACATAGTTTTTCTGAAATACTAAAGTTTCAGTTGTCAAAATAGGTATTCTTAAGAATTGCTTAAATTCAAATAGTCCCCGTCCAAAATATTTGCAACCTTGGATCATTTAAGGGTTCCAAGTAAAATTCAAATAGTTGAAAGTCCAAAATATCAAATTGAAAGGGTTTCCTCTCTTTATCTTAGTTTGTACGTTGTCCTATCCTTCATCACTGCCACTTCTCAAGAACCAGTAAACTTTTCTATCTCCATTTATTTGTCTGTATTTGTATTTGTTAATTTGTGTTTGGTTGATTAATCTACGACAGAAATCGATGGGGCCTAGTTCACGTACACTTCTCGATCGACGTCAACTCATTCTTGAGCTAAACGATGGATCAAATACTTTTGAGCATGCCCGATCTTTGTTTAACGGTAATTTCTGAAGTAACTGATAATAAATCTATTTTTAAACTCTATGCAATTAATTAATTAGTACAGCCATATTATTATTTTTATTTTATTTTTTGGTAAAGGGGACTCATCTCGGTAAATATACTACACTTAAAAACATTGAAGTAGAATGGAATGTGGCTGAAATACCACATTAACCTCAAGCAAGTGCTTGAACAACCACTACATCATATGACATGCCGTATGATTACTAGCTAACAATTACATAACCAATAACACCAATAGGGAAAAACCAACCTAATGGTGCATACACAATAAGGACGATACATCTTGGTTTATATTGCGATATGTTGCTGTCAAGATCTCGAAGGCCGATGCGTGATGCGATGCATCAGACGCGCGGTGATAGGCAATAAAATAATAAATAAAATATTTTTAATTTATTTACTCTATACAAATACCTCACTTATATATTGACATTAATAGTTTTTGCCATCGCATTACTTTGATGCGCAATGCGAGCGCAATGATGCGCGCAATTTTAAACCAAGTACATAATCATTGACTAACACTTTTTAGTACTATCCGGATGAAGAGTGCCACCTTTTCATCCAAAAAGATGTTCTCATCCACATCACTATCATTATCACTCATGACCATGACCAGGTCAACACTTTTCCACATATTCAGGCAACACTTTTCCACATATTCAGGCCGTGCTCATCGCCGTTTCAAGCACCCTTTCCATCCTCTCCTTCATGTGAAATTGGAATAAGAAGAAATCATCATGAAGTTGCAAATGTTTTAATCCAAATTTTGCCCACATGTTTTTGACATAGTTCTCCACCAAGGAAAAGGCCAATCGCTTCCCTATAAAATAACCATATAGTGTATTCGCAAGTCGCGCACTAACCTCTTCAACGGCATCAAGAGGTAGTGCTACCGCTGCCCCCCTTCACAACCTCACTGTTCCTTAACAACAACCTGTTTAGAAGTCTGTTTATTCAAAACAGATGAAACTATTCCTTGTTTGCTTGTGGTCTAGTATCAAATCTAGGCATTACCCTCGGCCCTAACATTCAAATGTTCAGATGTAAGAGACTTATTGGTATCCCTTGTTTCATCAACCGACACTCCTGTATCAGTTCCGGAACCCGTCATCATAACAGCGCCATTACCCATAACATTCATAATCTCAACAGAATGCATAGTGGTTGGTGTATTAATAGGCGTTGGACCAACAGACGGTACAATCCCCACGTCATCATTCTGACCCACACCAGGATTGGAAGTCTGCTCGAGTGAAGCATCCCTCATCTCCCTTGATTTTCTCATACGGTCAAGAAGCCTCTCAGACTTCCTGGTCTTATCAAGATCAGTCGAACTATGATTCATGCTATCCATCTCTCACCCCACAAACCAAAGTAACCAGCCAACACAAAGATTAGAGAAATAATAAACAGATCGCAAACCCTAAAATTAGGGTTTCCAACACAGATCCACCATCCTCTAACCTTCCTCCATGATTTCGACCAGCAATAAATAATAATGAAAACAATATAGCCCTAGGAATCAACCAATCTTAAAAACAACCCTTCAATAAAGATGATATAGAACCCTAAAAATATCAAGAACCGCAGCCAAATAAAAAGAGGTAAAAGTGAACAATCAACAGATTTAATCACCGGTTACCAGTTATATAGAATTATCAAATCAAAGGCTCGAACAATGAGCATTTTTTTAATGGTTTAGAAAAATCCATAAAGAATGAAAAACGGGGGGATAAATCATAATTTTGTAAAACTGTAATTATTTTGATTCTCTATGTGGAAATTTTTCTAAGCAAAAATTTGTACCAGTTCGTGGTGCTGCTCATCTCCAAGTCTCTCAATTTATCTCTACATGTCATCTTGGTTTTTATAAGGGATGTATCAACAAAAAAAGAAAATGCAAATAATTTTTTTTTTGTGTCGCTGATGAAAAATTAACTTTTTTCAGTATAGGGATATGTAAATAATGCTGATGGAAAATAAATTCGAAACTGAAAGAGAAAACTACTATGTAATTGATAAAGCGAAGTTAATATTAACTTATCTTCTATGAATGTACAAATCTAATAATTTTGTGGAATCATAATGGGTATGGAACCAGAAAACAAGCAATTAGTATTTGACATGGGCTCTGGTGTAATTATTTAAACTCACTTTCAATATAGGTATGTTTAACTGTTGTGTTGGTCAAATGTATGAATAACAGAAACCAAAAGCTAAAAAAGCAACCCAAAACGAATCATGTATACTTAAAAGTTTTTATATGTTTATTTGCAGTTGACTTGAAGGATTTTAAAGAATTTATGTTGGAAGAAAGCATCTTTGTTTGGAATGAGCCCGGGGTTGGACCAGTAAGGATCCATGGGGGAGATTATGTTATACATATTTCTATCAAGAAATTCCGCAAGTCCTATGATGTGGCTTCCACTGTTCCGTTCAAACAAGTTATCAGTATGATTGAGGACGATCTTAAGCTGTCTCCTGGATCTTACAACCTAACCTACAAGCATCCATCACTTAATGTGAATATTGTGATCCAGGCAGATTCCGCTTGGCACGACGCGGTTAGATTTTCCAGGAAGAGGGATTTTAAGGTGTGTCTGGACATAAAGAAGATCCGTGTTAACAAGAAATGCAAAAAATCAAATTAAGATAAAAAAAGTCTTGCTTTTAACACCTGGATTATATGCATGGTAATGTTTTTTTAATTTGCATGTTGGTTATTTTGGGTTATGAATCTTACTGAACAAGGCAATATTTGTTTATGTTTTCAGTATTGGATTGGATGTGTTCCTATTGTTTAATTAGCCTTTTTAGTTTGGGTAGTGATATACTGACCCATTTACTTTGCACACAGAAATCAGTTTTCTTCCCTAATTCAAAAACCTCTTTTGAGTGGGAACATCAGATATCAGTGGATGAACTACTATCAACATAAACTGTAATATTATAACCTCATTAATCTAACTAATATGATTTATAATGAACAACAGCTTTGCCAATTTACAATTCCTGTGTTGTTTCATTAATAACAAACTAAATCACAAAAATTAAGATTTGCGATGATTAAATTCCGTAGTAACTAAATAAGTACTGGTAAGAGCTTTAATGAAAGATTGGGTTGTGAGAGATTGCGAATAAACGTAACAATAACTAAAAATCGAATCAAATTTGAAACCAAACCCAACCCAACCCAACTCCTAATATAAATATATATTTTCTAAAATATTTATACACATAAAAAAGACCTTTAAGATCAATTTGGTGCTTTGTAAAAACAACATTATCTTCAAGTTTTAACAATGTGCCACTTAATTGTAACATAACAAACTTGATAATATCAAATTCAAAGTGCATCACTAAGATTTAACTTATTCTTAAAAACCGGATTGATTCACAAGTTAGTATTGCTTCTTACTCGCCACATTATGACTTTGCGCTCAATGGTAATCTTCAAGATCTCGATTGATCTTCTAGTTTGAACCTTAAGGAGAGAAGTCTTCACCCATTAAACGACATACATGATTTTACAAAACATTGTTAGCATAAGTTTATACTCAATTTTGATCTATGTTAACAATTTTTTGACACATAGACTCCACTTTCACACATACATTTGTCAGAGGAAAAGGTTTCCTGTAAGCAAACTTCCTACCCTTTGTTTTATCCTTTACCATGACCGAATCGGTTATGTATTGTTGTTGTGGTTGTTGTCGTTGATGGTTTTTACTGTTTAAAGTACTACTATGTTATATGGGCCTGCGCAGACTATTTGCTTCGCTAGAAATCTAAAAGCCTTTAAAATATTAAGTGGGCTTGAATAAGTACGAGGCCCAATGGCTCCACTTGTACAGGGTCTTCATCCACAGTCGTGATCGATTTTATTTTTTCAATTAAGTCCTCATTTCAGTTCGCATTGGCATTTGTTTTGTAGAAAGTTAACTTAATCCTTATTAAACATCAACTTTTCGATTAAACATTGACTTTTCGATTTACAATTTTGCTAAGGGATCACTGGTTAATGCATACACAGTAAGACTTCCCTAGTAATCATATATACATTCCAACAGCACACATTGTAAACTCAGATTTTCTATCTACCTATATATTAAAAGGAACCCTTTGGTTTGCTGTAGATGCTTCAAAGTTTTACACATCCCCAAACCCACTTTTATGTCAAAGGGTCGCAACTTCTACCTTCTAGATAATGCAATAAACTAAAGTACCCAGTGGCATAGAAACGTACTGCAGCAGATCTGGAAGCCTCTCCATGCTAAGGATGAGCGACACAAGGAAGACTACCATTCTGAGTTGCAGACAAGAGACTAGACAAGACACTGCTGCTTCCAGTAGCCTGATATGATACAATAAAATTAGTAATAATTAACCCCTAGGCGAATGGCCCGACTCAAACTAAAAAAAAATTCATACCTTAGTTGTCGGGTCAAGCTGCAACACGTAAAACTTCACGTCTTCAGCGGCTTTGATCAGAAAATCGCTTGCAATATATTATGTCCAACTCGTCCTTGAGATAGAAACCGGCCACAGGAGCATAATCAATGATTTTCAAGGACTCATGTTGCTCTTTACTCATCATCTTTCGATAGTTGCGCACACACTTTGAATATGCCTTTCGTCTCACCAGTTTCCTTGCTTGCATGAATCTGGATTTCTATCAACTTTCTCACCATTAGTTTTTGATTTTCAAAAACCAATGGTCAGAAAGTTGATAGATTCATGCAAGCGAGGAGATTGGTGAGACGAAACGAATATTGGAAAAGTGCGCGCAAGTGCGGACAGATGTAATTCCCCATCATTTTCCAGGAGCAAGGCAAATACTTGAAACAACTTTTTCATCTCAAGCTCTTTGGTGATATATTCTCTCAACCTTCACCTTAGCTTTCAATCTGATGCTTACCAGATGTAGAGGATCAACACCAAAGTAGACCTTTGCTTTACAGTACGTTTGGATGGTCTTTAAATTGTGTTTCCCCTCCCTCTTGAACTTGTAATCAAACTTACCCAAAAAGCATTTAAGTTTTTAAAAACTGTTACCAATAACCCGACTTCACCTAAAAAGCTAAGAAGAAATTTTTATACCTTGCGCCTCTTTCCAACTTGACCCATCATAAAAACAATAATCAACTTGACCCGACATAAAAACGACCCAAACATCAAATATGACAAAATACCAAGTTTATTAGTTCTACTATGCCCAATTCCAGAAGAAGTACACTATCTAAGACTGCATCTATTTTATCAATGAAATGCACTACATGTCTACATGTGTGTTACTCTAGATATTTGACAAACCAAGACACTCTCTTTTACAGCTTATTAAACTTTCTTTTAGTACAACTTTAAGAGCTACGTATTCGACAAGAATCCGTTAACCTAAACTATATTCAAGACGAAACGAATACTCAATCTATAGAGGGTTAACTCTTTACATGATCAGCTCTCCGTGAAGGAGTACACTCTAAGGATCAGTGTCGGTCGTCTCCAAGTCCTCTCCGGTCCAAGAATGAGTGACAGAGGGATGACTACCATTGAGAGTTTTGCTGCTCCCACCAGCCTGATATGATGAAGAAAATAGTAAAGATTAACCCGATAAATTGCGACTCATCAAAACTAACATAAATTGATACCTTGGAAAACACATAAATCTCCGCATCTTCTGCTGCTTTGATATGCGTAAGCGACACTTCCTTACAGTAATTATCATCCAACTTGAAATACAAGCTCGTAAAAGCAGGTAGATCTTTGATTTTCTACAAAAATAAATAAAATGACAACCATTCACATTAAAATTATACAGTACTTCAAGTTATACACTACTTCACATTTTTATTACTATTGTTTAAATCAACCGAGTGTTTAAATCTAGTAAAATAAAGACCACAAAAAGAATATATATATAAACGTACGATTTATGAGAGTAAGCTAAATCCAGCAAAAAACGAGATAATCGCCATGCCACATGCCACGTACGATCATAGACGATTTGATCTTACTTTTTCTCGAACGACAAACTAAAAAACTACAAATTTACAGGTTTTATTTTGCTTAATATGAAAATAACGTGTTAATTTTCTTATACATTTAATCATTATAATTTAGGACGATATTTTTAAGAAATATTCGTATAATTTTGTGTTTATGATGTATATTAATTTGTTGATTTCTAAAATATTACAAAGACTATTAGAAAAATTACATTATACTAGGATTTTACAATTCTGGTACTACTTACGATCTCGATCTTGCAAAGACGAAAACGATCATAGGTGAGATCCCGATCTTGAAAACCTTGGGTTTGTCTTTCTTATCTAATATTGGGTGATTTTTTTGGGTTCTTTATTGTTGGTGAGGAAGAGTGAGAGTGAGGGTCAACATGAGATTGAGGCTGTGCACCCTAGAGATGCAAAATCTTGCCCATTGATAACTTTTGGGTGCTTTTTGACACATTTTCAAAAAAATACGGGCGCTTATTACCCCATACTACGTAATATGGGCGGTTTTGGCGAGTAGACAAACTCAAACGGGCGGAATGGGCGAAATGTTTGCATCTGTTGGAGATTGAATTCTTTTTCATCGGTTCTGCAAACAGTTTAATAAATACTAGCATGGTGCCCGCATAATGCGGCGACGGGTATCCGGTGACGATTTTTAAAGTGACAAATGTTACTACTCTTGCGTGTTAAATTTATATTTAAAAATTGAAATTATAAAAAAATTATATCAAAATAAAATAAACCCTCAAAGAATGAGAAAAACTGAAAATTAACTAAAACATGTCAAAATTGATATTGAATAAAAGAACACAAAATTTTATAAAATATGATGAAATTAGATTATGAAAAAAATAATTAAATAAAAAAATATTCAATTTAAAAGATAAATATTGACATTTTAATAGGTGTTACAAAAGATTGTTATAATAGGAGATGGATGGTGAATTAGAAAATGAACTTTTCCATAAAAGTCCATTATTAAGATAAAATAAGATAAGATATAATATGTATTAAAGAAATTAAAAAATAAATTAAACTAATATTCGATTCACTTCGAACACACTTACACATGTAAGATACTTACCATTTAACACATGAGAAATACTAGATCTATATAATCTTTACAAACAAACTCACACAATGATATAGCAAATAAGATTGACCAATGATATTCTATCATGTTTTCTCTTTCATATTTTTTCACAAATTATAAATTAATTGCCATATATATATGTGGATTCTTTTAACAAATTATTTGAATATAACATTCCTTTTAACACATAACTAGTATACGCATCCTTTTGTAAACTTTAATGCATAATTGATATAATTATGACGTAAATATTTACTTTTTATTATTTGCAAATTAAATTTATGTTTTTCATAATACGATTAATTACGGTATAACTCGGTGATTGTTTTAAGATAGTGTGTCACCCGTTTAACCCGCGCCCGTTTAGCCCGATGCTCGTGCTCATCCGGTTCGCCCGTTTTGCCACCTCTATGCAACACCATTTAAGTATACTCAAATTTGAACAAGAGCTTCCACAAAGTGTTTTACAAAGTGATGTGTGTCATAACTAATAACTAACTAGTAGGGTACTCGCGTGATGTGGCGGCGGGTACCCTGTGACTAAATTTTCTTAAGAGTGAATGGTATTCGGTTATTCGTCTTTCATATCAGTAATTTATGGATGACGATAGTTTTCATATAAAAACATGTCTCAAAAACGTAATTTTGATTTAGAGATGTTATTACTTGTGGCGTATATGTAATATGTAATATGTGTAACTTTATTTTCAGAATTTAATTAAACGCGAGAATTGACATAACCTCTTTTGAACATTTGAATGACAAGATCAACCTAAAAGTAGTTTGTACATATGATTGTAAGGAAAAAGGGAGAAAAATATGATAGATGAGATTTGTACAATTTGTTGTTTTACTTATAAATTATAAATTATGGTGATGTAGTGTTTTAATTGTATTATTAATTATGTGAATATAACATTCCTTTTAACTCATAACTAGTATACGCATCTTTTTGTAAACTTTAATGCATAATCGATATAATTATGACGTAAATATTTACTTTTTATTATTTGCAAATTAAATTTATATTTTTCATAATACGATTAATTACGGTATAACTCGGTGATCTTTTTAAGATAGTGTGTCGCCCGTTTTGCCCGCGCTTGTTTAGCCCGATGCCCGTGCCCGGTCCACCCGTTTTGCCACCTCTATGCCACACCATTTAAGTATACTCAAATTTGAACAAGAGCAATGCCACATCCACAAACAAATTTCCACAAAGTGTTTTAGAAAGTGATGTATCTCATAACTAATAACTAATGGATATATGTAAGAAAGAGAATTTAAAAGTATTTTTGAGAGTCCACTAATAATTAGACACATCATTTTTCTAAAACACTTTGTGGAAATTTCTTTGTGGGTCTAGTATTACTCTTTGAACGATCATCATTTGTGTTCTAAGGCCGGCAACAAGGTGCTCATCCATGGCTGTTGTTGGAGGAGGAAGTAACAGGGCAGGAACAACCACTGCATTTAGGAGTGGCAGTTACATAACGAGTAAATTCCTATGGGATAAAACCAACCACTCAATATTACACCAGCACCATTAGCTACAGCCCACCTCGGAGTAGCTGGCATCAACTGAGTATACTTTCTAGATCCACGAGAAGAAGCCATAACTGAATAAATCTTTCAACAAGCAAAAATATTGCAAACTTATAATGAACAATACACTTCATATGGGATAAAACCACATGAAAAAGTTAACCATTGTTAATGAGCTGATTAAATAAGCACTGAGAGATTTTTAAACTTGGCAATTAACTTGAGGACATTAGACTCACCGAAAGCAATTTCCCTCAAAGGCCCGCTCCTACCTATGAGATATCTTAATAAAGCCACACTTACATAGAAAGTTAACTATAAATGTACTTATAAGTATTAAAACTAGGCATACAAACCAAACAACATGACACTAAGCATTCAGACCTACACTTTGGCTCCTAAAAAGATGAACTCAAAATCTATCTAAACACAGCTTTTATGCCATGCTACACAGACAAAACCACCAACACTGACCCATGACACAGCTTTTATACCATGACAATTCCGAACAAATTTATTATTGCCATTTGACGGAAGGGCATATAAAGAAAAGGAAGGTGGTATAGAGACGCACTTACTTCATATAGTTTCAGAACTATATATCTTCGCGGACTTTAGAAGTTACTTGCATAGAAAGTTCAGGGTGCTTCAGCTTTAAATGTTTGTGAATAAACTCAGCGGCATGGAAAAGCTTTCTCATCCTGAATCTTACACACATAAGGATCGAGTGACTCAGCTGCAGCAGCGTCGATCTTTTCCTGTGCGGTCATTATCTCCAATGGATCTAGACCCTTCAATCTTTCCTGCCAATGTGAATCTAGTTTCTCTTCCACTCTATCCCACTAGTTTTGTCATCGGAACTTTTAGATTCCACTCTAACATGCCTTACACCTTTAGCTTCACTCTTCTCAGTCATTCCATAATAATCCACAGCATGAATGCGCCACACAGAAATAACTAGAAGCAATCTCCTTAACCAATACCACGAACACATGACACAACCAACTGCTAAGAGTTCTTAGATTAATAAGTTTACGAGGCCTGTCATCATGATAGCCAGACCTGCCACCCATATCACCTTCATAGCCACCAGGGTGATCATATCTGTACCAGCAATATACAGCATTATGAGAACAGAACAGGAGATCTTGAACAACCCGTTTGCATACTGAAAATGGTATCCACTATGTTCCATGAAAAAAGCCAAACTAAGCGTAAAATTAAATGCATGGTAACAAAAGAACTCAAAAGCTACTAGTAGATCTTGCCCATGCACTCCACTCAAGTTTTAGGTTCACCCTGGCTAATGTTGAAACAATATGGGCTCCAAATATATTACTGTATTGGACCGAAGCTCTACGCCGTTGATGATTACAAAAGGAAACCTAACCAATCTTTTTAATTATACATGTGATTTAAAGTAAATACAGTTTTCTTTGGCCCAAATAGTTTTTGGTCAGCTATGAGCAAGGGCATCTACTGAGAAGCTGGTGGCAAACTATATAAGCATATCAAAACTATGCATATAACTCAATGAAGTTAGTTGTATAAACTAAGCTAGTTGGTCCCTGCGAAAAGGGGAAAAACGTCAAACTTTGGACCATAGATTTAGTGGGTGAAGCGAGGCACCAAAGGTAGAGTTTTTTTTTATGTAAGCAGCACATATGAACAGAAACATGACTTCTGCCAGAAAACGGGCAGCCTGTGCACACCTAACTTGCAAATCCCATGACATACTATGTGAGAATAGTCCAAACAACAGCTTCTACAAATGAAACCGGAATTTCGTGATCCATGAGGGAATAGCGTAACCCCACGAATGGTAAAACAAGAAGTTCAGTTGCTTGTAGAATAAAGGGAGTTTTGCAATCGTCATTGAAATTTCAGACATCCCGTTAAACATGAGCATAATTACACCAAAGAATGAAGCTGCTGTTATGCATCTCAGTTCGGAAATAGAAATGAACACCATGACAGTTAGCTAAAATCATGATCAAAATTAGTACTTTAACCAACAATTGAATAAAAATATTATAAACGATGAGAACTTGAACTTTAAACTTGAAACAGTTCGAAGAAATAAACGAAAGAGTTTCTTTTCATGAGCACTATTTCTCGATCAGTGCAAGCTTTTAAGAGTTCTTTCTTTCTCAAACCATATTTTTCGGTTGTGAGAGCCGCGGGGTGGCTTTTGCTTTTGTCATATGGGGTCCCAAGATCGGTTGCCAGTTTCCTTTTTTTTTTTTTTTTTTTTTTTGGTAACCGTGATTTCCGACTCATTGGCCGACTAATCCACGGGGTTTGAGCCCACCGCCACACAGACTCAAACCAGTTTCCTTCCAACATGAAATGATTGATATGCTTCTGCAAATTCCTTTGCTGTCACAAATCTCTAAGGCATGTCTCTTCTCTTCCAATACTGTTGTTGATCTTTCTTTGACGTCACTATAATGCGATTTTAGGTCAGTGCTTTTGTATACATAAATCTTCCAATGACTAAATATACCAAAATTTATTGCAGAAATATTAAAGTACATATTCTTGCAAGAAATCAGCAACACGTTTCCTTTGGGGGAATTGGAATCCCAGTGATTCTATAAACTCCAGAACATGTTCACGCGGGCCTTGATATACAATCTTTCCATCAGTCAAAAGTATGATGTCATCAAGCAAATGGCTGAAGGAATGAAATGACAGCTGTTCCTTCGAGAATGTGAATAAATTGTCTAAGAGACTTCACGATTCGAAAAGTCGTCGAACTATCCAACCCTGTTGATATCTCGTCCATAAGAAGAACCTTTGCTGGTCCAACTATCATTTCACCCGTTGTCACACGCTTCCTTTGTCCACCAGATTTTCCCCTTATCATTTGATCCCCTAACAGGCTACCATAGTATCTGCGCACGATAAACCATTATGTTAGATGTTACGAATTCAACCCGGTTACTTATAGAAAGGTTGATTAACCTTTAGCTAAGAATATGAAATAGGCGGCTTAAAAACTAGAACCTTTCCTTATAAAATTCTAAACATACGGCCTTTTATTATTTATTAAAAAAGAAAATGTAAAAAGTTAGACTTAAAGTGTTCGAGGTCAACCCAACCCAACCCGTCAAAGAAATAACCATTTTGACATGTTACCGAACCCAGTCCGACCTGCCCATTTACCATCATTAGTTTACACTTTTACAAGTGCATACCTTGAAACTTGAAAATATAATCTGTAACTACATTAGCTTCTTGACCTTGTGTCGCAGCAGCCTGAATAGCAACAAAACTCTGAAACATATTAGAAAACTTTCGTCATAAACTATACAAAATGCTTGATATAGATGATTTATTACCTTCATGAAGATATCAAGATCAGGATGGGGCTTAATAGTTGCATCTCTTTCCCTTTTAGAAAACTCTGCTAACATGTCTGTAAAAAATATTACTATATAAGTTCTGTTAAACATCACTCTATAGAACTTTAAAAACCATAACGTGATCCAACCCCTTGACACCTTGCAGAATAAGTCAATGTTTCTCTGACAGTCATTTCTCCGATATGGACATCATTTTGACTAATGTACGCTGAAGTTCTTTCGGACACAAACTCATGTAACTCATGACCATTATAGGTTCTTACCTGAGCACTACATTCACACACAAAAATATACTAGGGAGTATATAAATAAATAATGTAAAAACCTACATGGCAAAGAGATGAATACATGACCAATAGATTAATTGAATCCTATTATAAGAGATCCTTTGTTCTACCTTGAGTCCTTGGCAAGTGTCCCAGCCATGGGCAATAAAAGTGACGTCTTCCCGGAACTTGGAGGACCCAAGAGTAGCGTCATTCTACAAATGTAACAATACGAAGAATCAGTACAATAACGACCTTAATTACTTTTAAAGATGAAAAACATGTTCAGTGTTTCTTGTGCGGCTGATATTTGATGGTCGTCACAGCTTTCTTGAGGTTAAAAATCAAGTCTTTTTTAGCTTAATATCTACTGTTGAAACTTTGTTTGGTACTTTTAGCATTACGCTAGTGTAATGTTCAGATACAATAAATTGGGTTAGTAATTGAAAACCACCGGACATGTAAGTTATAGAGTTATTACGCAAATAAGCATTATGATATATCTGGATAAGGGATCTCTCTTCAACTATCTACCAAAGTTAAAGAGTTATGAGGAAAATGAGTATTATGACGTTAAAGAAGCATTATCTTTGTTACTGGGAGTTGGTGTTTTGCAATCTCGCAGCTAGTTGTGACACCGTGCATGTTCAGACTCTCAATGTAAGTGTGAAACAGACAAGTGGAGTAAGGGGCAAAAGTGCTACAAAAGTTTAATGGGGTTGGTTTGGATTGGATTCTGAAAACAGTTGACCTACAAATATGGTAGAAGATCAAAAGCTAAGCTAGTGATTAAGAGACATGTTTCTACCTACAAGCACGTTATACCATGACTTTGGATGCAATGAACAAATACCTAGGTTACTAGTAGCAATGGTAATCTCAAACAGCAGGCGGGTTGAGTCAGAATTAACCACGAAAAAAAGAAAGTAAATACAAACTAATCAAGGCAAACAACCAAATAAATAAAGATAATATAATTATAAGTTGAGACGCATATTAAGAAACATAAAGTTCAAATAGTCAACAATTTCAAAACAAAAGGTTCAACTACAACCATGTCAAGCCCGCACACCATCTACTTGTCGTCCTCGCCCTCATCTTTCTCTTCTTCTTCATTCTCTTTCATTCTCTTGACTTCATGTGCTTTCTCCCTCTTCTTTCTCTTCTTTGTCTTCACCTTCCCTTCTAGATCCACAAAACAGAAACACCCGTGTGAATTTTTTAGCTGGAGTGCATCCCTTTCAGCAACAAACATTACATGGCTAGCTCGAGTAAAAGTCTGGTCAACTTCTTGAACTACCAAAACTTTTCCACTGCTAGTACCTTTGCCTTTGCCTTTGCCTTTGACTCCTGTAAAACCACAAACATAAGTTATTATTCTAACCAAATAAAAAGCCCATTTTCAGATCTCTTTTACAGTACTAAATCCAAAATAAAGTTTTGTCAAACGAAGTAATATTAATCATCAAACATTTTCAGATTTATTTTCATATCAAACTTGATTTAAATAAAACTAAAAACAAACTTTAATAAACCAATACTTCATTTGGGTCTTAAATAAGTAAACAAAATACTGGAGTACCACTTTATTTTACAAAAACACATTTGGCGTACCTCAGATGGTTGAACCTAACGACCACCATTTCACCTACAAAAAGAAACACACTTGAAAATATTCATGAACCCACAAATACTTTGGATTTTCAACCAACTTAATAACAAAAAGATTTTTGAATCCAACAAGTTACCTCTTAAACTCAAGAACATGAACCTTGAAAAACATCCACTCCCATCTTCAGAAATAAACACAAATTAGAACAAAACAAAATGAGGCTTTGAATGCTAGTACTTGTTAAAAGAAATAAATGGTCAGTACCTTTGCCACGGGGAAAAGCAGATCTGTGGTGGGGGCAAGTAGATGAAGTCATCTGTGGTACTGGTGGTGGTGGTATAGAAATATGAGAAGAGTGGTTTACCATGAAGAAAGAAAAAGATAAGTTGTACCTACTACATTTATTTTCTACACGTTTTCATACACCAAAACGTTTTTAGTGACAAACATGTGAGGAAAAAAATTTCTTGTTTTAAATGTTTTATTTATCAAGTACAGTATTTTGTTATTTATCAAGTACAGTATTTGGTTTTATTTAGTAGTAACTCGATTACTCGATAGAGTTAACTAAGTGATCGAATCAGTGAACCGATGACTTAATCGAATTGACTCGGTAGTTAGACTTGTATCAGTATCCGGTGATTCGATCAGATTAATCAGGTGATGGATCTCGTGACCCGTTTAATTCGACCGGGTTGACCCGGTGAACTGATGACTCAACTCAGTTGACCCGCTTGTAGAACCTTTGACCCACTAACTTAACCAGGTTAACCCGGTGGTTGATCTCGTGAGCTGATGACTTGACCATTGACCCAATAATTGAACTCGTGATCCAATAATATTTAACATTTAAAAAGTCTATACCATAAAATGTTAAAAAATTCATTTTCAAGAAAAATGAGTAGACCCTTTATACGGAATATAAATATGGATTCACATTTCGTACGTACTACACTATTTCTGCACGTGTTGTGTGTGTTTCTTGTTTATATTTGAGGTAGCGTGTTTCTTTTCTCATTTTCACACATAAAAACGTTTTTAGTAATACATGTCAGGCAAAAAAGATTCTAAAATTTTAAATTCAAATAGTTTTCTCCATGAGAATAGTGACGTCATATTAACATGATTGGGTTATTTTCTTGTTTAGTTTTAGAAAGGGCAAATTGCATAAAAGTGTGTATTTAACTTATACTCAATTTCAATTTAACATTTTATATTTTTATTTTCCTAATTTAATGTATCAAACATTTTTTATTGCAATTGTAGGCAACCAGTAAGTTATCAGGTACCTTTCTTCTTCAAAATGTTTTTTTAACAACCTTCAACCGATTATATACGCGTTCATTTATAGAAATCAGTGCGATTCATAATTCTTTCAAAAGGCATTGTCAATTATAATTAATGTAGTTGTGTTGTGTAGTATTGTGCATCGTGGTATGCATCATATCGAGCTGAGCTTTCAACATCAATTCGTTTGCATCTTGATGCTATATTTTTCTTCAATTTCTTCTACATTGTTTATTTGTTACGTACACGGTACATATGATCTTTTGCGAAATAAGCAAGATACATACACTAAATAGAAGCGGGGCATACGTCAAAATGTAACAAGTGTGTTCCATCAACTAAATTTATGTGTTCAAGCCTAATCAAGACCCGTAATAAAAATGAGGTAGGTATGTTTATAGTTATAGTGTTTTTTTTGTGATGTCCCACACTCTTTATATTTCGATTAGATTAACCAGGTGATGGATCTCGTGACCCGTTGACTCAACCGGGTTGACTCGATGAACTGATGACTCAACTCGGTTGACCCACTTGTGGAACCCGTGACCCATTAACTTGACCAAGTGGACCCGATGATCAATCTCATGGCCTGATAACTTGACCATTGACTCAATGATTGAACTCGCAATCCCATAATATTTAACATTTAAAAAGTCTATACCATAAATAAAAAAAATCATTTTTCATACCTACTACACTATATAATCTGCACGTTTTGTTTGTATTTTTTTGTTTATATTTGAGGTAGCGTGTTTCTTTTCTTATTTTCATACATCAAAAGGTTTTTAATGATACATGTGAGACAAAAAGGATTCTAAAATTTTAAATTCAAGCAGTTTTCTCCATCAAAATAGTGTATTAACATGATTGGGTTATTTTCTTGTTTAGTTTTAAAAACAAAAGTATGTTACTTAATGTAGACTTATGGTTGATCACTAGCTTGAGCCCAATCATTTGAATACAATGTCATCGTCTTGTGACGTGATGATGTGATTAATTAAACTTTGGCAACTTTGCAACGAGACTTTATATTTTAAAATCGAAATTAGGGTAAATGAAAATATAGAGTGTCAAAGTAAGGTGTGTGTAATTGGGTCTCATATAAGAGTATATTATTGATACTTGTTTGAAAAGCTTTTTACTATTGTAGAAAGATTTTTCGATAAACTTTTTACCATGAAGTGAAAGCTTTTCGGGCTACACAAATCTTATTATGTCCACAGAACTTCTATCAAATAAGTTTCACATAATGATGTGATAAATATCGTGTACAATAAAAAATATTTCTACTTTTTCATAATTGTTTTGAATAGACAAAATAATTTTAACATACAATTAAGTGATACTATTTTTTAACTTCTTTTAGTGAACATAGCATACATCTCTAGGCTATACGTTCGATATAGGCCTTGTCGTTAACTCTATTAATATTTTATTGGCTTATAGTTGATATTATTGTGTTAGAGATTTTTCATTGGAGTAAAAGCTTTTTGAATTTTTTTTTGCAAAAGAGTCATTATGGATGTGGATGCATGAGCTTGAGCCCAATGTTTTAATGTTTAACGTTAGCACTAACACGAGTTACTGATGTGAATTTGGTAGATATATCGCACGCTATAGTTATAGTTACCGTGGGTTCGTGTTATGGACAAAAAAAGGTACCACATGGTTACTTTTCATAATGATGACATCACTTTTTTAGATAAATATTTATATTTTAATCAAATTATTAATAATTAAATATTAACATTTAAATCAAATTTTTTATGAATAAGTGTGTACATGTATTAAAAAACATAGATTAATATGACATTGCAAAAAAGAAAGAAAAAGAAAATATCAATATGACTCGGCCTATTTTTTTCTGTCACCAGCAGAAAGAAAGAAAAAACTTAAAAACACAGCACTTGGTACAACATGTGGCATAAATAAATGGCGCCGCGGGAGAATCGAAAAGTCTTTTCAATTTTTTTTGTTAGTATTGAAAGTTGAAATAGTTAGAAAAAAACTACGAAAAGTTGTAAACTAGTCTTTGAAGACTTCATTGCATATCATTATAGGTTGTTGCTATAGGTTGTTGGTCATACTCACCTCTTCATTCAATGTAAGAGAAACATTGATTCTAAATTGAACCGGGTGGGTTTAACAAAGTAAGAACATTGACTTTTTTCCTTCCTTTTGAGTGATGATGAAAGGGTAAGGACTGGAAAAACAATTCATAGTCGAATACTTATTTTTTTTTTTGAACAACATATTTTATTAAAAGCTAGCAAGATGCTAAAAGATTACATAGAAATAAGATTAGGGCATTTAACCCACTCAGTCCAAGACAAATTGGATTTACATCTAGATCTAACCCAAAAAAAGACTTGGAGACAATATCATCAAAAATCACACTCCTAGAATAGGAGCTATGACCGAACAGAACTTTGTTACGCCAATTCCAAATAAACCACCATGCGATGAAACAAGTGCCTTCGAACACCCTTTTGGCCTTAGAAGGGAACCGAATACTCAAAAGCCAGTCATTCCAAGAATCGACAGAGTTAACATCCATATAGTTAACGTCCCACCACCTTCTAATTTTACTCATAATCTGGACGCTAAAAGAACAAGAAAAGAACAAGTGTCTTGTCATTTCAGCCGAGCTATTACACAGCGGGAACATAATAGAGCTCACTTCAATTCCTCTTCTAGACAAGTTAAATCTGGTAGGGAGATAATCGTTGAAAACTTTCCAGGCCAGAATATTAATTTTAATAGGGACCTCGCGAACCCATTTAGTCTTCATGTTGCTGTTGGGGAGATAAACAGCATGAATAATATTTCGAATGGAAGCGACAGAAAAGATGCCTGATCCATCTAAAGCCCACGACCATCTATCTTGTGAGTTACTGAGAGAAACACCTTCAAGTTGTTCCAGAAGCACCTCCATCTGATGAGATTCAACTCCACTCCTCGGCTTACGTCTAAACGACCAGGCGAGGTCTTCATGAGACATTTTGGAAGCCACAGTAATATCTTTAAATTTTTCAAGCATATATAGTCTCGGCACCATATCTTTGAAGGCCACATCCCCTCTCCAAGTATCACACCAGAAAGAAGTTCTGGCTCCATCACCACATATAGGTTTAATAAAGCTTAGGATATCAATACCACGGAGTTTCAAGTTGTCAACTTCTTGAACAATAGTAGACCAAGTTGACGGAAAAGAATGATTAAATTTCCTGCCAATCTTACCGTCATTGCCATGAATAGCAGTAATAACACGAACCCACAACGAATTCTTTTGAGTGATGAACCGCCAGATCCATTTACACATAAGAGCCCTGTTTAGAGCAAATAAACTAGCAACCCCAAGGCCACCAAGATCTTTTGCAGCCATAACTTTTTCCCAGCTGGCCCAACAAGGTTTTTTAGAGTTTCCATCCGCTCCATTGAAGAATCTAGCTCGAATGCGTTCCATAGAATGTAACACAGTCTTGGGAACCTTAAACATTGACATGTAGAATATAGGAATTGACCCAAGCACTACCTTGAGGAGAGTAAGTCTCCCTCCAATAGAAATAGTATTGAGTTTCCATCTAGATAATCGAGCCTCCAAAGAATCGAGAACTTCCTTCCAAGCTATGGTACGAGACATTAAACCTACAACTTTTGAGCCAAGATAATTGAAAGGCATTTTAAGCGGTAAACAACTAATCTTCTCAATCGCCTGCTCAATATAAGATGAATCAACGGAGATCCCCATAAGTTTGCTTTTGTGCATGTTGATGCGGAGACCCGACGCGCGATAGAACACATCAAGCACATGTTTTAAAACATTAATGTTATCACTACTCCAATGCCCCATGAAGATAGCATCATCAGCGTAAAATAAGTGGGAAATACATACCTCGTTATCCAGCTTAATACCAGTAAATAAACCTGCATCCACCACCCTTTGGAATGAAATGTGGAGGCATTCCATAACCAAAATAAAGAGAAACGGAGAAATCGCATCGCCTTGTTTGAGACCTTTGAAGAACTGGAATTCAGATGTAGGACTACCATTGATCAAAAGAGAGCCTCTAGATGATTGGAGACAGCTATAAATCCAAGCACACCATCTATTACCAAATCCAAATTTTTTTAGGATATTGATAATAAAGTCCCACCTGACACAATCGAAGGCTTTTTCAAAATCCACTTTAAAAAACATGGACTTTTTCTTCTTCTTTTTGCACCACTGTATCAGCTCATTCAAAATAAATGGGCCGTCCAAAATTTGTCTATCTTTAACAAAGGCGGACTGGGTATCACTGACCAGATCATCAAGAACCATGACGAGACGATTCGCAAGAATCTTGGCAATAATTTTATATGTACTCCCGATGAGACTAATCGGACGAAATTCTTTCATCGTGTTAGCATTAGATGTCTTAGGAATTAAAGTAATGAAGGAAGAGTTACCTCCATTCGGGATAAAACCATGAATGAAAAACCAAGTAACAGCACTAACAACATCGTCCTCGATGAAATTCCAGTAACGTCGATAAAAGCCGAAAGTAAATCCGTCTGGGCCAGGAGATTTGTCGGTGCCACAGTCCCACACCGCTCTTTTAATTTCATCCTTAGTCACCATTCTTTCCAAATCTTCAGCTTGATCGGCAGAAATTCTATTGACAAATTCTTTATCGAGAGAAATATCGTAAGGGACTGGTTTACTGAAACGTTCTTGAAAATGAGCAAAGAAAGCATTTTTAACATCACAAGGAGTCTCCATCCACTTTCCGTCGACCAGCACACCCCGAATGGCAAGGTTACCTCTTTTTTTATTAATAACTCCATGGTAGTATTTAGAATTCTCGTCGCCTTCAAGGGCCCATTTGATTTTAGATTTTTGAGCCAACTCAAGGGCTTCTAGTTTTTCCAATTCAAGAATACTTCTGATAATATTGGTTCTTTGATTGAACACTGTTTCAGACCCGCCTCCATTATCAACTACATAATCAAGGTTCTTAAGATCAGATTTAAGAGACCTCAACTGACCGGATGTTTTCTCCTTGTGAACATTAATCCAATCTTTAATCTTAACTTTTAACATCCGGAGTTTTTTCAAAAGCTTGAAGTATGCATTATTGTCAGGAACATAAATATCCTTCCAAGATTCCTCAATAAACTTATCAAAGCCTGCAAACTCAAACCAGTAATGATAAAATTTAAATGGAGTCGGGCCATAGTCGTGGTTAGATTCACGAAGTAAAATAGGGCGGTGATCAGAAAGGAATCTGTCTAGAGTTATCGACGATAAACTAGTACATGTACGAAAAAGGCTATCAGAAATAAGAAATCGGTCGAGTTTACTCATCTTAGACGCATTTTTATGACACCATGTAAATGAGCAGCCTCCGAGTGGAACCTCCACTAATCCCGCCATAGAAATGAAGTCGTTGAAAAGCCTAGCCCATTGTTTGTGGAATTTTAAACCAAATCTTTCACTACTATCACGGACCTCATTAAAGTCCCCCATAGCAATAACATCCCCGTCCCAATTACGAATAAACTGACCTAAGTAATCCCAGAGCGAGCTCTTCTCACGAAAGTCATGAGGGGCATATACTGAAATAATAAGCAACTCTTTTCCACTAGGAATCCATACACCCCGAATCATAACAAAATAATCTGACATAGTACTAGTAATCTTCTTAAATATGTTAGGATCCCACGCACACAAGATCCCACCTGACTGGCCAACCGCGCCACTATGAACGTACTCAAAATTAAAGTTACCCCAGCATTTCTTAATGCCCCACATATCAATAGATTCTGTTTTGGTTTCTTGAAGAGTCAAAAAGTTCACCTTATTTGTTACACAAATCCTCCTAACCCAATCTTTTTTAGTCTGTTGGGCCAGACCCTGGATGTTGAGAGACAAAAAATTCATCGGGTAACGTCCGCTACTCCTTGTGAATCAATGATAACCTCCATATTTCTTATGCATCCAGACATGTCGTACCCCATAATTTCCCCTACACGAACAAACTCTTCTAGACATTGAAGTATAGAGCCACCGGAGTGTAGACCATCAGGTTTCTTGAAGTGACCTGAGCATGTAGATTCCCTAGAACCAGAATCTGCAACATTCCCATTAGTTTCTGATTTCTCTCCAAAATTACCGTTTTTCGGATTCACATGGTCTCCAAACTGTCTATATTGATCCCCTTCTACGTTCGACACATTAGGCGTAAACCCAGGAGGATGAGTAAGGGAAGATTGCACCTTGTCCGCATTATTTTCAACAACTTTCTCTTCATTTAGTAATTTATAAAACCCAAAAGGATCAGACGAATTACTCTTGTGTGATGACTGACCGTCTCCTACTTTATCAGAAGGTATGTCATCATTAGGGACAATGTCCGGTACCTCTTCTAACTCACTTTCCACATCCAAGTCAACAATCTTATCAGTCTTTCTCCCTAACTCTTCATCAAAGAGACCACCATCATTAGAACCACCATCATTAGACCGTAGTCATTATCACAAGAATCATCAAAATCTGGAACCCACCCTAGAATCTCTATGGCGCGTACCCAGCAGGTCATACCACGAAACACCAATCTAAATGACTCAAAGATAGCCGATTTGCACTTCGTACTGATGCATAATCGACTACTATTATAATCTCCAGCGTCAAGATCATCGGCATTAATAATTGTACCCCATCGAGATGCAATACGCGAGAAAGTGTTTTTCGACCACCATTTACATGGCACACACTCAATCTCTACCCATGCCACTCTCTCCTCAGCCATGAAATCCGAATGGGCTTGTAGAAGCTGAGAGAACCAAGAACCAACAGACACATTAGATTGAAAAGCCTTTTTAGAATCGTCGTCTTGAAAGACAACCAGCACCCAATATCCTCCCATATATTTTAGCTTAATACAGTCAAACCCTTCCTTACTTAAAACCACCTTAAGATTAGATAACATAGCGAATTCCTTGACCTTTCCGAGTAAACAAAATTGGAAGTCTTCCATGTTCAAACAAGATTCATCTAAGACCATTGCCGAAGAATCAGCAAGGTTATCCTTAGTAACGGAGGTCAGATTAACCACATTAGCATAAGATCTGTTACTAGTATGGTTCACACCAGATTTGAAACTATCTCCAGCCCTATCCCCAATAGGCTCCTTATGACGAGTAACATTTGTATTCCTAACAGGTCCTCGATGGAATCGTGCAACGTTCGCTTGCAGCTTATAATTCCCAACCCACACGGTGCATAAGTTTGAAACCAAACGACTCACATCAAATACATTAATGAATCTAACAAACCCAAATCTCTTACCCGCCTTAGATCTTCGGTCAGGGATATACGAATCGACGATATGACCATAGACCTTACAGGCGTTCCACAAATCCTTAGCGTTAAATCGATCCGGAAAATTTGAGACAAACACAGAGGTAGAGATCTTGGAGAGATCGTCTTCCTTAGTCCTATATTTTTTCCTGTGAACTTCATGCCAATTGCCGTCGCCCATTATGGATTGAAGGGAGATCCGAAAGACCAAACTCGGAGACAAATCGTATATATAAAGATTAATTAAAGCCAGACATGCGAAAAATCAAAGCCCCGTGATTAACAGATAATCATCCCAGTATAGGGACAATCAAAGATTATAGCCTATACAAGTCCTAATCTATTGAAAAACAAGGTTTTAGACCAATCACGAAACTAGATCAGTAATTGCACCTTATATAATGATAAAGATCAAAGAGTTGATCAGAAAAGAATATGGATCTAGGTGGCGTTTGGACCCGCCGTCAATTTAGGTAGTGACGTTGCTATCCGAGATGTGAGGAGTAGTGATCCTTACAATATTCTTACATTGCTAAACCAAGTAAGCTAAAATACTTGGTGTGTCATAATTTACATTATTTCAAGATTTATATCAAGTTATGTAATGCGTATTCAATTTAAATATAACCTAACTAGAATTGCGTAAGGTTATCTTCTGATAAGTAGGATAATTTCATGTTAGTATAGAATGAAAAGTTAGAGGAATGCTACATCCACATAAAGTTTACAAAACTAAATTTACATAATGATGTGTAAGTTAATTAGTGGATGCAAATATGTGAATAAAGCAAAAAGTATGAGAGAGTGTACCAATAATATTCATGACACATCATTATGTGAATTTATATTTATAAACTTTATGTAGATTTAATATTTCTCGAAAAGTTATTGTTATCAATTCATGATAATGTCTTACCTTCTACCTTTAATAGTGGCACATCAAAATTATATTGAAGTGACTTAGTACATTTTTATAAAATAAATATTTTTATAACATTTAAATGCAGTTTTTACAGCATTTATATGTTGTTAATCAGTTGAGATCACCATAAACACAATATATAGCATAGGCCAAATGAAACAATATGGACCATTCATTCATTTTAGATTCAATGGTCGAGATCACACCCACTTTTTACACTTAGGGGCAAAAACGTAAAATATAAATAGAATTTTATGACACAATACTTCATTTTTGGGTAAAAAAGACACACACTAACCGCCGACGCCTCTATCCCCAATTTTTCCGGAGACCTCCAACAACATTACAATCTACCAATCAACCACCACAACTAACCACTATTTTCCAGTGATATATCAACCGCCTTGTGTTCTACCAACAACAACCACAATAACACACCTTTTTCCGCGCGAGATCTACAAACCCTAACTTTTTCCAGCGAGATCTCAACCACTTTAAACCACATTTTTACGGCGAGATCTGCAAAATATGGCTGATGACGACGAAATTTAAGCAGATTCAAGTATCGTTCAATACGAAGAAGATGAAAACCATATGACTAAGAATCAAAACGAAGATTCAAATGTTGAAGTGAATCACATTCAAACTCCAGGTAAATGATAGGTAAATGATATATGATTCATTCATTATAAAAAAAATATTGTCCTTGTGGAAGAATCATATATAATTCATTCATTCTAAAAACAAGTGAATATATGCTTCTGTTAAAATAATTATTGGTAAATAAACTGTAATTGGTACAAACTTCAAAAGGAAGTTGGATGAATCATATATGATTCATCAATCATATATGATTCGTGATGAATCATATATGATTCATGATGCATCATATATGATTCAATCTAAAATAATTTACTAAAACAAGAAACTAAATGTTATTATTTAACAGTTCCTAGGAGCACGCCAACTTTATTCCCAGATGGCGAGACACCTGGACGAACAATATACTGCGAACCAAATGTGGAAAAGCAGTACCTACCTTTTTGGGGCAAACTTTTGATACAATGGAGCAATGCGTCGATTTTTATAACACTTACACTGAAAAGGGAGGGTTTGGAGCTAAGATGACATGCCAAAAAAAAACAAAAAGTGGTTTGGTGAATCTAAAAGAGATAAATAATAACACATTGGACCCTCAAAACAATGATAAGCAAGTTACAAATACAAGGCATAGAATAGCGGGTTGTCATGCAAGAATTAAGGTTGTTTTGGATAGTTGTATCGGAAAGTATGAAATAGTTAAATTCATTCTGAGACACAACCACACAATGATTCCGGAAAAAATTGAGCATCTTACAAAGAAACAACGAAAGATGACTTAGGCAAAAAAATGTTTGTTGTCAAAGCTTCAACAATGAAACTTGGTGGAACAAAGGCGCACCACTTGTATTCTACGATGAAAGGGGGTTCTTAGTATGTTCATTGCACGAGTGACAAATTTAAGAATCATGTCAGAGACGTTAATGAGGTTATAGGAGAAAGTGATGCACATATGCTTATAGAAAAGATAGAAAACAGGAAGTTGTTTGCGCCAAACTTTACACTTCAGTATAAGGTTGAAAACAGCGTGTTAGTTGCTCTTTTTTAGGCATATGAAGTTGATAAATGCAACTACAACGAGTTTGGTGATGTAATATCATTTGATGCAACATTCAGAACGAACAAGTAAGTTGTTGAATAAAAACTTTTTATGTCCTCTATATATGATTCATGATGAACCATATATGATTCATGATAAATCATATATTATTTACTTAATGTTTTTAACAGTTATTATTCATTTTCAGGCACGACATGATTTTTGTTCCGTTCACCGCCATAGATAATCAAAGAAAGTCAGTGACAGTCATAGATGCTTATATATGGCTACTAACTTCGTTCATAAATGCTCACCCAAAGCCACCTGATATGGTTGTAACATATCAAGATGGTGCAATGAAGAGAGCAATTGAAGCAGTGTTTACGCAGTCTAAACATAGGTTATGCATGTGGCACATCATTCAAAAAATTCCATCAAAGGTATTGGAATTTCATTAAAATACTTCAATAATGAAAATTTGTATTTTTCTTATAGAATCATATATGTTTCATCATGAATCATATATATTTCATCATGAATCATATATGTTTCATCATGAATAATATATGTTTCATCATGAATCATATATGTTTCATCATGAATCATAGATGTTTCATCATAAATTATGTATGTTTCATCATGAATCATATATGTTTCATCATGAATCATGTATCTAAACATTCACATCTGATTGTTTTTACAGATATGTAAAGAAACATATGAAGAAACAAATTTCCTCAAAGAACGTTTCAACAAACTTGTGTGGAATATGTCCATAGAGCCTAAGGGTTTTGAAGAAAGATGGAATAAATTAATTGAAGAATTCAAATTGCAAGAACACAAATGGATGACGAAGATGTTTACCCTTTGAGAAATGTGGTTACTGGCATACTTTATTAGCCCACCTTTTTTTGGATTCATGAGAACCACTTCAAGATCCGAGAGTGAAAACGCATTTTTCAAATGTTTCACGAATCACGAGTCAACATTACCCAATTTCATGATGTGCTATGAAGCGGCCATGGAAAGGCAAAGGCACAGGCAAGAAGTTTTAGAGTTTAAAACATTTGAAGCAGCTTTAAAACCTTATACAAGGTTAGAGATGGAAACACATGCGGCTAACATATATACTAGGACAATATTTTTGCTTATTCAAAAGGAAATATTAGAATCGATTCGGGCTTGTCAAATAGTAGAGTTTAAAACGGAAGAGGGAGTTGAGATGGTTAAGGTTAATACACGAGGGCAGGTGCATACCGTTTATACCAAGGAAGCCAAAGAGATGGTTATACAAGAAGACAAGGTAGCAACCTACAAGGTTAGTGAATCGCTTGAATTTTTTTTAAAAGATGGTAATTGTTGTTACTATTACCAAAATAATATATGATTCATCATGAATCATATAAGTTTCATGGTGAAACATATATGATTCATCATGAATCATATATGTTTCATGGTGAAACATATATGTTTCATCATGAATCATATATGTTTCATCATGAATCATATATGATTCTTTGTAAATCATATATTTTTTTGGTAAGTATTAATTGTGTTTTTAATGTTTCATAATAAGGTTCTGCGTTATCCAGAAGACGGTTCAGTTAATTGTACTTGTAGACATTTTACTCAGTATGGTTTTCTGTGTCGACACATATTTTGTGTTTTGAAGAACCGTGATGTTGAAAAGATATTCTAAGGTGTTGGAGGAGAAGGGATTTAATACCACTTGGATTGAGAACAAAGACAAACAGATACAGAGAAAAGGAGCGAAACCATTGAAAGGTTAAGTAATGACGCCAATAACATGGTCTACGAATGCTTGTTTTGGTTGAGTAAAGATGAAGCAAAGTTGGCAGAATTTGTGCAAACGTTGGAAAATATTTAGAAGGAAATACAAGTTAGAGTTCATAAGCCACCTTCGAGAAAACGAGTTATGTGATTCTAGATATCTATGCAATTGAAAATCCGAAAAATAAACCGATCATAGGAAATCCAGAAGGGGCTCGAAACAAAGGTGGTCTTAAAGGAGAACATAAAGGAGAACGTATAAAAAGTGCAAGAGAAATCGTTGTAAAAGCTAAGAAAAAGCAGGTTAGGAAATTTTTATGTTGCGGACAGAAGACAAATCAGCATACCAAGAACACATGTCCTAAAAATCCAAAGTATGTTGCAAAGTTGGCGCTTATTGCAGTTACTCAAGCAGAAAAAGCTGGAAACATTGCTGCTACGAAACAAACAACAGCTGGAAATGTTGCTGCTATGGAACAAACAACAAACACAACATCTTGAACATTCTATGTTTTTCAGTTCATACTTACTTTCAATTGGTTTTTCAATTCATACTTAGTTTCATACTTAATTTCTTACTTTGTGCTTATGAGGATCAAATTTGAATAAACTTTGTTTCGATCTTTAGTTCAATTCATACTTAATGATTTCTGCATAGATAATCATTTTCTGTTGAAGTGTTTGGTAGATGGTGGTCTATGTGTAAATTCAATCTAATGAATCATATATGATTCATGATGAATCATATATCATTCATCATAGATTCATCATGAACCATATTATTGGTAAAGGAACTCTAAATTGTACAAACTTTAAAAGCAAGTTGGTTGAATCATATATGTTTAATGCTGAATCATATATGATTCATCATGAATCATATATGATTCATAAAAACACATGTATGATTCATCAAAGAAACAAGTATCATTTTTGGTACACAAACTTAAACCTGGTAATAATCAAACATTTAAACACATAGTAAATTGCAACATGTAATTCATAATAAGTACCAATTCACATTGTACATACTACCTTGTTCAAAATGCATAACGATTACAAAGAAATAGAAACTGATCAGGGGGTCCAGTAGCTATAACTACCAAAACAAACCCATATTAGTGTCTTTTCCTATCCTGATACCATTCACAATCATTACAGAATACCTGCATTAGTTAGATAAATTCACTGTTCATTTTCATTCGATCGATCACCCTCTTCTTTCTGAGCCATCTCACCCTCTTGATTCTTGGATGAAGTCTTCTCTGGATCACGCTTGTCTGTATTTCTGAGCGCCTGAATAATGATTTTAACTCTTGTTTCTTTATCAACATTGGTCTCAAAATCATAGGCTAACTTGACCATCTTGGCTTTTTCCTTGTTGATATCATGTAATAGATACTTTGTAGCTATCTTGAACCTCATTCGCATCAACAATGTTCTTTGCTCATCTGATTCTTCACAAAGACCAACATCCCAACTTTTCTTACTGTCACCAGTGTACTTCTCCAAATGAATCATAGCAAATACCCCCACAGCCTTCATGATTTTGAGTAGTAATCCATTTCAACTTCGGAATATAACTTCTCGTGTTTGAAACTTTGGAGTGGCTTGGATGCTTATGCTCTTTCAAATACCTTCCAAAGAACTTTCTATACAAAAAGAGAAAGAAAAATAGGAAAACAGATTAAATAAAAAGATGTATGTGTAACGAAATAAAACCAATATCTAAAATCAGATATAATCCCCCATAAAAAACTTACCAAAAGATTGCAAGCTCCCTTTTATTTTGTTGTATAGCTATATCCATGAGCATTATCAAGAATTAACATTGTTGTTAGAGTCTTAAGGTTGAAAAAACCACATAGAAATGATTTGATGCACAACTAGGGAAAAATGCCAACTCAACGTCCTTGAGAGAGGCATAAGCTTCATCGACTTTTAAATTGAGCCAAAATCGCTTCCTCAAACATTTTCCATGATGCTTCCTCACCAAGAACCCCGATAATCATATTTGGTTTCTGTATAAGAAAAAACAAGTCTTAGAGAAAACACGAAACTAATAGACAACAAAATAGCCACTTACAATAATGTCAAATGACAACTTACAATACAACCCGCCGAAAAATAATGATATTTCTTGTCTGGAAGTTTGGAATCATGCTCATCATTAAGGATTGTGACATAACAGTCGATGACACTTGCATCTATCCATAACCTCGGTGCCAAAGTCTCCATATTGACACGTACAGCTGATAGATGATACCCATAACGAGTTTGAAAAAAAAATCACTACAAATAAGAAAATAAATGGTGTTATCTAGTAATTTACCCAAAAGTTATGGATGAATCATATATGTTTCATCATGAATCATATATGTTTCATCATGAATCAATATGTTTCATCATGAATTATATATGTTTTATCATGAATCATATATGTTTCATCATGAATCATATATGTTTCATATGAATCATATATATGATTAACAAGAGTTAACAGAAAAATATATAAGATATGACAAAGAGAGCTTACTATTTGTCGCCTTGCATAGCAAACAAGTTGTTTCCCAAGATAAACTCAACTCTGTTAATCAAACACGCAACATTGATTCTCTTATACTGATAGACAGAAGTTAGTGGAGAATTTGGCTGGACGATAGTCACTTTCTTGTTCTCTAGTGGTGAACATAAAGCATGTTGTGGAGGAGTCGCAGGAGGCACAACACCAGGAAGTGGTGGAGCAGTCCCAGCAGGCACAACACCAGGCAGTGGAAAATCCGAAGGCCAAGCAAAATACTCCGCCTGAAATATTGAATTTAATTAAAACAATTCATAATATCAGAAAGTAGAAATAAGAATAAATTATGAGAGTTTAACAACGTACTTCATGGAGAAAAGATTCGACAGCAATATCAATCACCTATCCATACCAAACGATGTTCTTTTCGATCCACTGAGTTAAGGTTTCCTCATTTAATTCATCAACACCCGCCTCCTTCTCAGCAACCACATTCTCAGTATGAGACGTCTCCTTGCTTGTGTCTTCTTTTCCAGCCGCATCAGCAACCGGCTCATCTCTCCTCTCAGACGCATCAATAGCCGTTTCGTCTATCTTCTCAGCCGTATCAGCAGCCGACTTGTTTTTCTTCTCATCATCTTTATTCTGGTCATCTTTCTTAGGATTAACAATATCAAAATCGTCAAGATGAGGTGACTTTTATTCCAGCCATAAAGTTTCTCTAAACAATCGAAGATATGTATGGTACAAATCATCAACTTGTACATCATTCGAGAAGTCTTTGTTAGCCCTTCTCATGAGAGTTTCTAATTCACCCTTCTCCCTGGATACTCTCGACAACTTTTCTTCAATAACTGTGCAGATACTCTATAAACAAATGTAAATATACTCAAGTTAGAATAAAATACGATTAATTATGAATCATATATAATATTATAAACATGTAATTGCAGATAAGAATAACAATAAAAAATGTTGACTCATACCTTTTCTCCTTAGGAGGTACGCTTGAAGCTTTATTCTTTTTTTAACATCACTGGCACCGAAGAAACCCTCTGTTTTCTTTTCCTCAGCCGCACTCCACTCTCCATGAAGCTCAAGTTCACAAAAAACTTGATCTTCCATCTCAAGATCTTGCTAAGTATGCATGTCAGTAGAACGCCAACACTTGATGGCTAGTCTTGATCGAAGGACTGGTCATACTTTGTAGAATCAAGATAAAGGAGCTGCACACAATATAGAAAAATAGGTTGATATAAGATCAAAATATGAAAAATGTTTAGTGTTACAAACATATATGAATCATATATGTTTCATCATGAATCATATATGTTTCATCATGAATCATGTATGTTTCATCATGAATCATGTATGTTTCATCATGAATCATGTATGATTCATGATGAAACATATATGATTCATGATGAAACATATATGATTCATGATGAAACATATATGATTCATGATGAATGTTAAAGTTAGTTAAAAATGTAAAACATAAAAAACAAATAAAAGTTAATAAAAAAGATAGGGGACTTACAATCATAAAATACAAGGCACATGTGTAAAAGTCTACGAGAGTTTTAGGTTCTACACCTTCTCGAAGACAACAAGAGTGAATGAAATGGCACAAGTCCACTTTAGCGATATCCGTTTCTTCATAAATATGACGAACCACAGTAAGCATAGGAATTGCTTTCATAGTGTCCGTGTCACCCATTAGAGTCGCAAAAAGCGTCAGGAAGTTGAGTTTAAACATAAAGTCAACTTCCTTCGCCTTAATCAACTTCTTAACAATGTCCTTAGCCTTGATTTTTTGGACGGGTTGGCGCAAACTGTTGTTCCATGACTTCACAACACTGTCATCTATAGATCTCTCCGGCAAATCAAACAAGGAAATTCCACCAATAGGAAGTTCTATAATTTCATGGATCTTCTCAGGCGTGACTTGAAAGCTGCGTGTATCAAACTTAAAGTCGTAGCTGGATTTTTTGAAAGCTCTCACAGCAACCCTCGCTAAACGATTTGCCAAATTATCAACCTTAAGATCCCACCAGTCAGAAAACCCAATCTCGTTCAAAAACTGTTCCATGGCAACATAAATAGCCTCGTTTATCACATCAAAAAGCAACGCCAGCACAGTTCTAGACAAAAGCGGTGGAACTTATTCGAGTACTAAGCTTCTTAACATGTTCCACACTAAGAGGTTTCTTCTTCACGGTTTTTGAAACCACCATCTGTTTCTTAGATGGTGACATAGCAAACCAAGACGGATTCTGTCTTCCATTTTCTATCGACCTTGGATTTGCTCTCACCATACACATCGCCCTCTTTTTTCATAACCTTTGGTTTTTTCCCCGTACCAACTTTGCCAGCTACCTTCCTAGCACGTTTCTTAGGCGTTTTCTGACTCACCTTTTCAACTTTAGCCACCTCTTCTTCAACCTCTTCTTCAACCACATCCTCATCCTCTGTATCATCCATCTTAATTCGCTCATCAAATTCGTCACTCCCACTCTCGGCCACATACTCATTCCCACTCTCGGCCGGCTCCTCAATCCCAATCTTGGCCGGCTCCTCACTACCACTCTCAGCTGGCTCCTCACTACCACTCTCAGCCGACTTATCACCTTTCCCTTCATCAGATCGATCATCGCCACCCTTTACATCCTTATTACCCCCTACGTCAGAAAAAACTTTTCCCCCTTATCCTCATTACCCTATATGTCAGTCGACTCCTTATCCTCAATAACTTTCCCCCTTACCCTCAGCAACATTCTCAACAGCTTTACCTCTTCGAGAGAATATAAGTTTAACTTTAGTAGGATATTTGGGTCTGTCAGTGATTGGAGGAGGTGTGTTACTTTTTTGGCAACTTTTTGTTCCACACCAAATGGAGGTGGTTCAGTATTATATGTGCTAGATTGTAAGGCGGGGTTGTTTTAGCAGCTTTAGTTTTAGGAGGTGCGATTGTTTTAGCAGCTTTAGTTTTAGGAGGTGTGGTTGTTTTAGCAGCTTTAGTTGTAGGAGGCGTAGTTGTTTTAGTAGCTTTAGTTTTAGTAACTACAAAAGAAAACACAAAACACATTAAACAAAACAATAAAAATTACAATCATATATGTTTGCTCATACAAAAATAGTAACAATCATATATGTTTCATGGTGAATCATATATGTTTCATCATGAATAATATATATGATTCATGATGAAACATATATGATTCACCATGAAACATTTATGATTCGTCAAGATTCAAAATAAAACATTTGCAGAATACAAATGGCTACCGTCATAATCTTAAAAACAATAACAAAGCTATTTCCATTTCATAAATCAACATAAGTTACCAGATAAGCATAAAACCAAGATAAGTTACTAGATAAGCATAATAAGCATAATAAAAAGCATAAAAACTACAAAAAAACACGATTAACTGGATAAAATGACCATTACCAGGTGGTCCCGATGGGTTAGATGATGATTTGAGCTAAGTCATGTTAGCAGCAGCATACTCGCCTCGAATATCCATATGATTTGAACATATGGTGGTTTCGGTTACGATTAAATGGTGGCGAGTAGATCAGATCTATAAGAGAGGTGGTGGTTATGGTGGAGTTACGGTGGTTGGGGTGATCGTATCTATAAGAGAAGATAACGATAGGCAGTGGTTGGGGTGGGTTGTGTGTGTAACGAGAGGGGTAGTGTTTTTATTTTATTTTTTATTAAATGAAATGAAAAAAGGTGGACCATCTAAATATAATAAAATGGAGGGCCATAATTATCCCACTTGGTCCATGATATATATGGGGTCTATGGGAAATTTTGTTGTTGTTAATATAGCAATGCCTGGGTTCTTTGGACAAAATTTTAAGAGCTTTCTAAAAATCTTGTATTCACCTTTTTAACAGTTTTTAGATGCTATTTTTATAGCTTTTAAATATTTGTTTTATCAGTGCTTATATGTTGTTCTGTTACAGCTTTGGTGTTCAAGATTCTACATAATGTTAACCCATAGCTTACAGCCTTACATGCACAAGTTAAGAATCCAACGAAAAAGCAGGATACACATAAGATGGTTAATGAGGGGAGAGATTTCTTAAAGATGTGAATAAATGTCGCTCATTGGCATACTCCCATGTAGGGCTGAGCTTCGGGCCGAAACCCAACCCGACCCGACCCGAGATAAACCAAAAACGAAACAGGCTGTAAAGCTGGCCCGAAACAGAAAACGAAAAGGTTCGGTTCGGTATTCACTCGGTTCACTCGGCTTACATTCGGGTTCAACCCGTAACCGACTTTTATCCGAGAATCTGGTTACCCCAAAGTTTGGGTTTTGAGATCAAAATTGGAGGATAAGCCAGGTTTTTATACAAGCACCCTTAATAAACGCCATGCAGGACAAGCCAGATCCACACAACATGAAATTCCAGATCATTTATACATGTTCATTCAGCTCAGCAAGCACTTGACCTTGAGAAGAAACTGCAGACGAGTAAGAAGACGGGGGTTTTCAGTTTAAATTGGAGGATGTAAACCTCATCATTGTCGATTTTTTCAAATTGGTGGTGTTCTTCCCGTTTTTGATGTAAGATGAAAGAGATAGACTACTATATGAATAAGCGGCTGAAAAATCATACCTTAATAAAAGGCAATCGAGCCATCTCGGGATTAACTCAGTTTTTTTACCGACCCTGCCCGAAATCGAAATTGAGCCATTTTGAAATCCGATGACCGAACCGAATAGATCGGTTTCGGGCCCGATTAATTTGGTTATCTCGGTTCGGTAGGGACTGCTCACCTCTACTCCCATGAACTTAACCAATCACATCAGAAAACATAAAGATTGCCATGTAATATTTTTACAAGCAAGAGCATTATAATCTTTTATTCATAATCTTAACGATTTGAGTAATGTCCAAATGAAGGAGGTGACTCAAAAAAATAAGATAAAATGGGTTATCGAAGGCGAGTTTCTTTCATGGAATGCTGAATAAGAAACGGAGGACGTTTTACGTTCGTGATGTTTTGGTTGACGGTAATTGGATTGATCATCCAGTTGCTGTTAAGGATGAGTTTTATAATCACTTTAGCACGAGGTTTTGAAGTCCAGGTTTGAAAGATGCTCATATTGATATGGATTTTCCCAATATCTTGTCAGAGGAAGACAGGCAGTACATCGAACACGAGGTGACAACTGACGAAATTAAGAAGGCAATGTGGGATTGTGGGACAGATAAAGCTTCGGGTCCGGACGGATTCACTTTTAGTTTATATCGCATGTACTGGGACTTGATCCACTGAGACGTAAACAATGCTCAGATATTTCTTTAGTCAGTGCGACATTCCTCATGGGTGCAACTCATCGTTTATTACGTTAATTCCCAAAAATCAAAATGCCAAGCTAGTAAAGGACTTTCGGCCAATTAGCCAGATTGAAAGTTTCTATAAAATCGTTGCTAAGATTTTGGCGAACAGGCTGGTAACTGTTATTAAGGGTCTAATAAATGAGGTTTAATAGGCCTTTATTGCGGATCGTCAAATTTTAGATGGCCCGTTCATTCTTAATGAAGTTATTCAGTGGTGTAAGTCGAAGAAAAAGAAAATTTTAATTTTTAAGGTGTACTTTGAAAAAGCGTATGATTAGGTGGGATTTTCTAGACGTAGTCTTAAGGAAATTTGGATTTGGAGATAAGTGGTGTAAGTGGATACAATGTTGTTTACAATCATCGAGATGATCTATACTTGTTAATGGAAGCCCTACGAAGGAATTTGAGTTTGGGAGAGGTCTCAAAAAACAAGGGGACCCGTTATCTTCGTTTTTATTTTATATTGGTAATGGAAATTCTTCACCTTTCATTTACTCGTGTTGTTAACGCATGTTTATTTAGAGGGATTAATATCGGTGACGGGTCCGTTAATATTACTCATTTGTTTTATGTTGACGATGCAGCCTTCATTGGCGAATGGAGTGATAGTAATATCACAACTCTTGTTCATGTGCTTGAATGTTTTCACAAAGTCTCGGGATTTCGACTAAATATGTGTAAAAGTAAGCTACTGGGGCTTCATGTAGACGGAGAGTTGGTTCATCACGCTGCTAGGCAGCTTGGCTGCTTGGTTCTTACTCTTCCATTTTCATATCTCGGATCAATTGTGGGAGATATTCATGGCTAGACAACAAGCTTGGGGAGGAATAATTGATCGGGTCAAGAAGAGATTGTCAAGATGGAAGTTGAAAATGCTTTCCATTGGAGGTAGGTTGACTCTTGTTAAATCCGTTCTTGGGTCGCTTCCTATTTACAATTTCTCTATTTTCAAAGTTCCAAAGTGTATTCTTAAAGAGTTAAAGAAAGATTTTCAATGGCCACGAGCAGCAGAGTAAAAAGATTCGTGGATAAATTGGAATAATGTGTTAACGTCTAAAGACATAGGTGGTTTAGGCGTTTCAAGTTTGTTTGCTATTAATAGAGGGCTGCTTGTAAAGTGGATTTGGCGACTTGTTTCTCGGAAAGATTCTTTATGGGCGCGATCAATTAAGGCTATTCATGGCAGTTTTACCCAATCTGGGCTACAAGCTAAGAAGGGGTATAATTCATGTTGGAAGATTATCATTAAAGAAGTTGAGTCGTTATCTAAGCAAGGAATTAATGTTATGAATTACTGCGCATCAAACTGGGCGATGGTAAGTCTTCTAAATTTTGGTGCGATAGCTGGAATGACGAAGGTGTCCTCAAAGATAAGTATCCTCGTGCTTATGCTTTAGAGATGTGCAAGAGTATTTCTATCGCAGACAAAGTTAGACAACATGATCAGTTTCAAACTTTTAGAAGATCTCCAAGAGGCGGTGTTGAACAAGAGCAGTCCTACCATGTAGATCGAATTACCAGGTTAGTGAAGCTTAACTCATATAATGATAGCTAGACTTGGAATGTGGAGGAGTCAGGTGTGTTTTCAGTCGCGTCAGTCAGGAAAAAATTTTATGATGCGTTAATCCACAGCACCGATCTCAAATCGAGATGGAACAAATATGTTCCTATCAAGGTAAACATTATAGTTTGGAGACTCTTGAATAATATGCTTCCAACTAGATTTAATATCTCTCGCAAAGGTATTCTTAAAGACTCCATAATCTGCCCTAACTGTGACGTGGGAGTTGAAACCGTGGGACATCTTTTCTTTTCATGTAGTATGGCTCGCGAGATCCGTAATCTTATTGGCTATTGGTTGAATGTCCCTATTGCCAGTTTTGATTGTTATGATGAATGGTTAGAGTGGATCGAGTCTATTCGTATGTCAAAGAAGGTTAAGACATTGATGGAAGCTGTTTTTTATACTTCATGGTGGATGATATGGTGGTACCATAACTCAAAGATCTTTAAAGAGAAACCTCCTAAGAAGATGAATTTTTTTGACGAGTTACAAAGTAAATCTTTTCTTTGGTTTCGTTTTTGGGGAAACAAAACGTTTGGTTGGATTGATTGGTTAAATCATCGAGATTGTATTTCTTTGTAATTCTAGCTCCTTGCTAGTGTTTCTTTATATATCAATAAATCGCCGTTCAAAAAAAAAAATTCAACCTAAACATACGCAGAGCGAATTTAAACATGATCTTGATTCACTTATTTTTTTAACTTCATTGGGGAAGTAGTACAACTACAACTCAAACTACAACAGAATCATGTATACAAAAAAAATCATGTATAATTTATATTCCAGAAAACAGTGAAGACAACAAACACATCAACTAAGCAATCAAATCAATTGCATCAATACAAGCTATAATATACTTGGCCCGCAAATCACTCTTACCAAAACCCGAAGCTAAGGCACAAATAGACAAGTGAGAGGAAGTATTAAGCTTAGGTATATGTATGCTTTAGTCAAACGTAGAAGTGCACGACATATAAAAAGAATAAACACTAACTGAATATCCATTAGTTGTACAGAGGAGCTAGATAAAGGAGCCACGACACAATCAAGGAAATCTCTTTGGGTGGAAATTCGAGGACATGTCATATCCAAATGATAGGTTCCTATCAGATATTGGTAACCAGTTGATGTATGATGAGGTTAGATTATGATCTATCCCATTTGCAAAGAGAGTATATGCAGCTACATAGCGGCCCAACTTTGGAATAAAAGGGTGTTCATGACACCATCCGTCATGGATTTCGTCGAAACATCTATGGAGGTTCTTTTAGTACGCATACGGTGGGACTCAAAAGACTTTCTTATGGAAAACACTTGTGGGTAAGATAAGACGAAAACGTGATATTGTTTTAAACGTGGTTCTTTTTAACTCATATCAACATTCAATTCCTATCAACGTTGTTTACTCTCATGTAGTTCTTTTTAACTTACAACTTTGTAATACAACACAATGCTATTTTCTACTTTTTTCGACGTTACTTAAAAATACCCGTGAATTTCACGGGTCTTTTAGCTAGTTCAATGTAGGAGAAAATTGATTCTAAAGTGAACGTGGTATGTTTAACAAAATAAGAACATTGACTTTTTTTCCTACCTTTTGAGCCATGATGAAAGGGCAAGGAGTGGAAAAAAACTCATGGTCGAATACTAATAACGTACAAGCAGTAAACTCATTTATCTATAGTCTCCAGTAAACCCATTACAAGTAATTCAAAGCTTTTTCTTATTTCAGTTCACATTGGCATTTGTTTTGTAGAAAGTTATCTTACCTATATCCTTATTAAACATCAGCTTTTCGATTAAACATCGACTTTTTGATATTCAATTTTGCTACGAGATCACGTGGGTTATGCATATGCAGTCTAAAGAGTTTCCTAGTAATCATATATACATTCCAACATCACACATTGTAAGAACTCAGACTTTCTATCTACGTATATATTAAAAGGAACCCTTTGGTTTGCTGTAGATGCTTCAAAGTTTTACACATCCCCAATAGTGTGCAACTATTTAGCCTCTTGTCTCTTGAATTTTAATGAGAGCCCTTTGTGGCTTTGTATCAATTTTATCTGACCACTTTGAACTGCAAAAACAAGTGACTGAGATATGAAAATAGAAGTAGAGGGCATATGAATTATGACAGATTGGGTGCACCTACCAGAAAGTTCAAATGCAATTAGGAACTTACTGAAGAAGCTTGAGTAATGATGACACTGCGGGTAGCACAAACTGTTGGTCAATCATCTGCAGTGCATCAACAGAGAGCTTGTTCTCATCATGATTGTGAGTGCGCTGCTCGTGCCCTTGAAAAGATAACCAAATTAGATCAGCCAAGAAAATAAGACTTATTTTACTCGATATTTCACAATGGTTTTTACAAAGATTAAATGTGATAATAGTTTAGACTTTAGAGTAAAAAGCTTCACCGCAATGCCAGCTTGGCTGCAAAGGTGGAAATCAAATGTAGAAGGATGGTATCCCCATAGCAATGGTTAGCAATTCAAATGTATTTTTGAGTAATTAGACACATTTTAAAACACTTTGTGGAAATTTCTTTGTGGGTCTAGTATTACTCTTTGAACAATCATCATTTCTCCCTAGTCCCTAAACCAATTCCCGTTCTCCACTCCAGTTTTGTGTTCTAAGGCCTGCAACATCCATGGCTGTTGTTGGAGGAGGAAGTAACAGGGCAGGAACAACCACTGCATTTAGGAGTGGCAGTTTCATAACGAGTAAATTCCTCGTCACATACACTCAATATTACACCATCACCATTAGCTACAGCCCACCTCGGAGTAGCTGGCATCAACTGAGTATACTTTCAAGATCCACGAGAAGAAGCCATAACTGAATAAATCTTTCAACAAGCAAAAATATTGCAAACTTATAATGAACAATACACTTCATATGGGATAAAACCACATGAAAAAGTTAACCATTGTTAATGAGCTGATTAAATAAGCACTGAGAGATTTTTAAACTTGGCAATTAACTTGAGGACATTAGACTCACCGAAAGCAATTTCCCTCAAAGGCCCGCTCCTACCTATGAGATATCTTAAAAAAGCCACACTTACGTAGAAAGTTAACCATAAATGTACTTATAAGTATTAAAACTAGGCATACAAATCAAACATCATGACACTAAGCATTCAGACCTATACTTTGGCTCCTACAAAGATGAACCGAAAATCTATCTAAACACAGCTTTTATGCCATGCTACACAGATAAAACCACCAACACTGACCCGTGAGGCCATGACACAGCTTTTATACCATGACAATTCCGAACAAATTTATTATTGCCATTTGACGGAAGGGCATATAAAGAAAAGGAAGGTGGTATAGAGACGCACTTACTTCATATAGTTTCAGAACTATATATCTTCGCGGACTTTAGAAGTTACTTCCATAGAAAGTTCAGGGTGCTTCAGCTTTAAATGTTTGTGAATAAACTCAGCGGCATGGAAAAGCTTTGTGCAGTCCTTTGCCCCACAACCGTACTTCCATCCATACTTCTCATCCTGAATCTTACACACATAAGGATCGAGTGACTCAGCTGCAGCAGCGTCGATCTTTTCCTGTGCGGTCATTATCTCCAATGGATCTAGACCCTTCAATCTTTCCTGCCAATGTGAATCTAGTTTCTCTTCCACTCTATCCCACTAGTTTTGGCATCGGAACTTTTAGATTACACTCTAACATGCCTTACACCTTAAACTTCACTCCTCTCAGTCATTCCATAGTAATCCACACCATGAATGCGCCACACAGAAATAATTAGAAGCGATCTCCTTTATTCCTTGAAACTAATACCACAAACACATGACACAACCAACTGCTAATAACATAACACCTACTCGTAAACTTATTAATCTAAGAATTCTACGGAGTAATAGTTTAGAAGTAGATGAAAGAAAATAGTGCTTACCAGGGGCCAGTGCCACCTTGGTACCCACCAGATAAACGGCTAGCAAACCTACCATGAGGCCTGTCATCATGATAGCCAGACCAGCCACCCATATCACGTTCATAGCCACCAGGGTGATCATATCTGTACCAGCAACATACAGCATTATGAGAACAGAATAGGGGATCTTGAACAAAACAAGCAGCAAGCAGACAATAAACTTCAAATAGACCCGTTTGCATACTGAAATTGGTATCCACTATGTTCCATGAAGTTAGTTGTATAAACTAAGCTAGTTGGTCCCTGCGAAAAGAGGAAAAATGTCAAACTTTGGACCATTCATTACGTGGGTAGAGATTTTAAGAACTTAGCTATATACTTTTTCATGTAAGCAGCACATATGAACAGAAACATGACCTTCTGCCAGAAAAACGGGCAGTCTGTGCACACCTAACTTGTAAATCCCATGACATAGTATGTGAGAATAGTCCAAACAGCAAAGTTAAAGTGTTCGAGGTCAACCCAACCCAACCCGTCAAAGAAATAACCATTTTGACATGTTACCAAACCAGTCCGACCTGCCCATTTACCATCATTAGTTTCCAGTTTTACAAGTGCATACCTTGAAACTTGAAAGTATAATTTGTAACTACATTAGCTTCTTGACCTTCTGTTGCAGCAGCCTGAATAGCAACAAAACGCTGAAACATATTAGAAAATTTTCGTCATAAACTATACAAAATGCTTGATATAGATGATTTATTACCTTCATGAAGATATCAAGATAGGATGGGGCTTAATAATTGCATCTCTTTCCCTTTTAGAAAACTCTGCTAACATGTCTGCAAAAAATATTACTATATAAGTTCTGTTAAACATCACTCTATAGAACTTTAAAAACCATAACGTGATCCAACCCCTTGACACCTTGCAGAAAAAGTCAATGTTTCTCTGACAGTCATTTCTCCGATATGGACATCATTTTGACTAATTTACGCCGAAGTTCTTTCGGACACAAACTCATGTAACTCATGACCATTATAGGTTCTTACCTGAGCACTACATTCACACACAAAAATATAGTACTACGGAGTATATAAATAAATAATGTAAAAACCTACATGGCAAAGAGATGAATACATGACCAATAGATTAATTGAATCATATTATAAGAGATCCTTTCTTCTACCTTGAGTCCTTGGCAAGTGTCCCAGCCATGGACAATAAAAGTGACGTCTTCCCGGAACATGGAGGACCCAAGAGTAGCGTCATTCTACAAACGTTACAATACGAAGAATCAGTACCAATAATGACCTTAATTACTTTTAAAGATGAAATACCAGAGGTTAACTCTATTACTCTATATGTTCAGTGTTGCATAGATAAACACTTATATCGCGTACACTAATCAACAGGTGCAGTTAACTAACTGCAACGCTGCAGCCTGTTTCTTGTGCGGCTGATATTTGATGGTCGTCACAGCTTTCTTGAGGTTAAAAATCAAGTCTTTTTAAGTTTAATATCTACTGTTGAAACTTTGTTTGGTACTATTAGCATTACGCTAGTGTAATGTTCAGATACAATAAATTAGTAATTGAAAACCACCGGACATGTAAGTTATAGAGTTATTACGCAAATAAGCATTATGATATATCTGGATAAGGGATCTCTCTTTAACTATCTACCAAAGTTATAGAGTTATGAGGAAAATGAGTATTATGACGTTAAAGAAGCATTATCTTTGTTACTGGGAGTTGGTGTTTTGCAATCTCGCAAGAAGCTAGCTGTGGCACCGTGCATGTTCAGACTCTCAATGTAAGTGCGAAACGGACAAGTGGAGTAAGGGGCAAAAGTGCTACAAAAGTTTAATGTGGTTGGTTTGGATTGGATTCTGAAAACAGTTGACCTACAAATATCATAGAAGATCAAAAGCTAAGCTAGTGATTATGAGACATGTTTCTACCTACAAGCAGGTTCTACCATGACTTTGGATGCAATGAACAAATACCTAGGTTACTAAAATGTGTGTTGGATTACACTCATAAAATAGTAGTAGCAATGGTAAACTCAAACAGCAGGCGGGTTGAGTCAGATTTAACCACGAAAAAAAAAGTAAATACAAACTTATCAAGCAAACAACCAAATAAATAAAAATAACATAATTATAAGTTCAGACGCATATGAGAAACATAAAGTTCAAATGGACAACAATTTCAAAACATAAGGTTCAACTACAACCATGCCAAGCCCACACACGATCTACTTGTCGTCCTCGCCCTCTTCTTTCTCTTCTTCTTCTTCATTCTCCCCATAATTATAATTTGAGACGCATATTGAGAAAGATAAAGTTCAAATGGACAACAATTTAAAAAACAGAAAGTTCAACTACAACCATGCCAAGCCCGCACACCATCTACTTGTCGTCCTCACCCTCTTCTTTCTATTCTTCTTCTTCTACATTCTCTTGGACTTCATATGCTTTGGCTCCCTCTTCTTTCTCCTCTTTGTCTTCACCTTCCCTTCTAGATCCACAAAACAGAAACACCCGTGTAAATTTTTTAGCTGGAGTGCGTAGTCTAGTGAACCTTCCATCTCTTTCAGCAACAAACATTACAAGGCTAGCTCTAGTAAAGGTCTGATCAACTTCTTGAACTACCAAAATTAGGGCTACCTTTGCCTCCTGTAAAACCACAAACATAAGTATTATTCTAACCAAATAAAAAACCCATTTTCAGATCTCTTTTACAGTACTAAATCCAAAATAAAGTTTTGTCAAATGAGAGTATTATAACTGAAGTAATACTTAACATTTTTCAGATTTATTTTCATATCAAACTTGATTTAAAAAACTAAAAATATACTTTAGCAAAACAATTTGGGTCTCAAATGAGTAAACAAAATACTACCATTTTATAAAAAACACCAAAACCATTTTATTTTATGCTTAGACTAGTACTTTTTCTGAATGAGAGTTACAAAATCACATTTGGCGTACCTGAGATGGCTGAACCTAACGACCACCATGCTGTTTTGGACATGATGTCCATTTCACCTACAAAAAGAAACACACATGAAAATATTCATTAACCCACACAAATACTTTGGATTTTCAACCAAATAACAAAAAGAATTTTGAATCCAACAAGTTACCTCTTAAACTCAAGAACATGAACCTTGAAAAAGATCCACTCCCATCTGCGCAAATAAACACAAATTAGAACAAAACAAAATGAGGCTTTGAATGCTACTTGTTGAAAGAAATAAATGGTCAGTACCTTTGCAACTGGGAAAAGCAGATCTGTGGTGGGGGCAAGTAGATGAAGTCATCTGTGGTGGTGGTATAGAAATGTGAGAAGAGTGGTTTACCATGAAGAAAGAAAAAGATAAGTTGTACCTACAACATTTATTTTCTACACGTTTTCATGTAGTGATTCGTTCACTACAACCTGGTCAACTAGATGCGGATAATACGATCAAAGATGCATCGACAGAAAAGCAACACACAAGGTACGATCCCTAATCATCCCGATTAGTTTATTGATAAAGAAGCGTTGTGAATCTCGTTCCCCCTCATCTCCTTTTATAGAGATGAGGGGAACCGACTGTTACATACACTACGGGTCGGGTTGGGCTTTGACACATCCAACCGACCTTTATTGCTATAGGCTATTTAGGACACTCGATAACTATCCCCTAGACGCGACTTAGGCTAATAAAGACTAATACATAACAATTTCCACCTTAGGCTTATATTAGCCTATCCCAACACTCAGCAGCTCCAAGCAGTGTTGTAACTTGCGTCCAGGTACCGCCTTCGTCAAGGCATCCGCAGCATTGTGTTCAGTACTCACCTTCAGAACTTCAACCGTCTTCGCCAAGACTCCTCTGAAAAAGTGATAACGCACATTGATGTGCTTAGTCCTATCATGAAAAACATGATTCCGCGATAGATGAATCGCGCCCTGATTATCACAATTAACTGCAACAGTGTTAAGCTTCACGCCTAACTCTTCCAAGAATCCCCTTAGCCAAATAGTTCCTTTCACAACCTCCGTAAGTGTCATATACTCCGCTTTAGTTGTCCACAAAGCCTCCTTGTGCTGCAACTTAGCTTCCCAGCTCCTCGCACATCCATGTATCAGCAACTCGTACCCTGTGATTGATCTACCCATGACAGTGATCGATCTACCCATGGTGTAGTCAAAATCCACAAAAACTTGTACGTATGTCTGTAATCCACGATCAAACCTATCCAACATACTCACATCTGCAGATGCTATGTCAGGTCTCGTGCAGACCACCTGATACTCCTGGCTTCCAACCGCATATATATATATGACCACTTACTATTCTTTACCACATCACAGTCCCCTGATAGACTATCCTCCAACGACAGTATGGAGTGTCCCTTCAACAAAGTATGTACCAACTTTCTGTTGTAAAACCTGGACTGTGACACCCTCAGAGTATTACCACTCTGAATCTTGACGATCTTAATACCAAGTATATTTCCCTTTGCTTTAACCAGCAAACCCTTGGTAACCGAGATCTCAGCCTTGCATCCGCAAGAAAATACCATACAATCTATATAGAGAAATAGATGTATGAACATACCTGGTGTATCCTCCCAGTAATAACCGTATCTGTCGTCACTGCTTTTCCTGCAACCGTTGCTGAGCACATGCACATCTAACCGAGTATCCATTTCTTCCTTCAATCCAGTCATCCACTTGGAAAGAACCTCACAAGCAACTATATCATTGAAAGTCAATGACTCGTGTGCATAAATCTTCTCCACTGCAGCAACTGCAAAAGCAGACTCATTACTGTCTTCTCTATGCTTGAATAGTTCCCGTGCTAAGTGTTGCTCCCTATCACGTGCTAGATGATAGTATATCAAAACTTGAGTTTGTACTTTCTTTGGAACAACTACGTGACCAACATTCCCATGAGGTTCCACCTCAAGTGCTTGATCCTCCCGATATTCCACCTCAAACTCAACTCCTTGCAACACCTGCACTGAACTTGTACATACACCAGAACCAATGAAAGTTTTCTTGTATTGCCCACTTTCATTGAAACCCATATTCCTGTAAAGCACTCCCTTTGAAGTAATGTCATCTAACATCCAAAGTTGATAAACATTCATACCCTTACGGTATCCCAGGAATATGCACTTGAACTTAACCGGTTCAAGCATCCCTTGCTCAATACTAGCAAGCCAACCAAAAACGCCAAACATATCTATAGTCTTCTTGAATCCAATCGCTGCTGATGGTGACCTATTATCTAGATATGTAGACATGGTTGTATCCCCTGTCCAAAAAACCTTGGACAGACTAGACTGAATCAGAAAACAACGTACCCTATCCAAGAGTGTCACGTTTGTCTCCTCAACCAACCCATTCTGCTGCTGTAACCCTGCAACATCCAAATGTTCGGCGACCCCACTCTTCATACATTGTTGTGTAGACTTCTGATTACAAGAATCAAGAACATCACCTGTCTTGATCTTCCACCCAGTCTGAAATTTTCCTAACTGCTTCCTACCCTTCATTGTCTTCCCGGTCATAGCCTGACCGTTCAGGGTATATACGCAATTAGCCCTTCTGGTTCCTGATAGTACCACCAGTGAACCCTTTATAACCTTGATCTTGCCCGACTGCATCTTCACGAAAAAACCCTCTTTTTCAAGAGTGCCCAGCGATATCAAGTTTCGTCTTAATTCCGGAACATACCTGACATTGTCCATCAAGAAACTTGATCCATCCCTCATTCGTACTCGAACCTTTCCTGTCCCTCGTACACGACATTCCCTACCATCACCTAGTAGTACATTACCACCGTCATACTCCTTAAAATCAACCAAGTAATCTCTCCTGTGTGTCATATGGTATGAGCCCCCTGAATCCATGATCCAGTCCAAAAGTTCATCAACACTCATAGCCATCATAACATCAGCATTGTCATACCCATCAGCTCCAGAACCGGATACCTGATCTTTACTCCTGACAAAACCTTGAGATTTCTTGTGATTATACCTGGGACAATCCCTCTTCAAATGATCCTCAGACTGACATATATAACACCTGAGTTTGTTGCTCCTTCCTTGTGACCTTAACCACGAACTATTTTCACCCTGCTCCATATCTCTCTGATTAGATCGCTCCCTCACATACAACCCTTCACCACCATCACCCTTTGCTTCCGTCATCTTCTGAAGTTCCCTAGAATTAAGTGTCGCGAGCACGTCTTCTAGCTTCAAAGTATCTCGACCATATAGCAAAGTCTCCACGAGATTATCGTAAGACGATGGTAAAGATGTGAGTAATAATAATGCCTGATCCTCATCCGATATAGCAGTATCTATAGCCGCTAAGTCACCCACGAGCTTATGAAACTCATCAATATGTTCAGACTGACTCTTACCTTGATGCATTTGAAAAGTATATAACTTTTTCTTCAAGTACAAACGATTAGCTAAAGACTTTGTCATGTATAAAGTCTCTAACTTTTTCCAAATCCCCGCTGCAGTCGTCTCCTTGGTGATCTCCCGTAGGACCCAATCATCCAAACACAAGATCAATGCGCTGTAAGCCTTTTTCTGAATGACGTTATCGTAAGCCACTATTTTGGTGGCGGGTAATTCTTCCAATGCTGCATCTAATTCCAGATGTTCCAGCAAAGCCTTCATCCTTACCTGCCATAACCCAAAGTCATTCTTCCCATCGAATTTCTCGATGTCAAATTTGCTCAGCGTCATCTTATTTTAACCCTTTGCTAACCGCTTAACCTTTTGTGAATTTACCTACACAAAAACACGATCTAGCAAAGTATCTCGTGTATAAAACACCCCTTGATTTATCGATATAACCTAAGATAAAATCTCAGCAATCGATCAAACCAAGTAACCCTTCAAAAGAAACCGCTTTCTTACTCAAATATCGAATTAACCTTGGAAATTAACCTATCCAATAAATCGACAATCCTTGAATCAAGAAAGTACCCGACGCCTTTTGAAGTAACCCTTGTCGTACTTTTAATTTTGCAAACCGATCTCTAATAACCTAAGAAATCTTGCAACCTCTACAAGTCTTGAACGCTTCTTTATCCCTTTGTTGATTTGCTAAACCTTGTGAAAACCCTCACAATCACAAACCGGCAAAGCCCCTTCGATAATTCGCTAAACCTTGTGATATATTAACCCTCACAATCACGAAATACGAAGTCCCCTTGTGTAAAAATAGCCAAAGTAATAATATTACCTTTTTGTTTTTTAAAAATAAAAATAATAATGAAGTTTTAAATTTGGCTCAATAATTTTAGCTCTTGAGACTAAAAACTAGTCTACCAAAATTTAGCCCACCAAAAACAAAACAACAAAACCTTATTACTACTTTATAATCTGTGTTTGACTTTACCAAAAGAAAACAACAGTTTCTTCTTCCTTCTCTTTCAGCCAACACACAAAAAAACAACAATGGCAGATCACACGAATCCTTGTTAATCCAATCGATCAACAACCCTTTCTTCAATCAATCGCTGCTGCTTCCTCCTTGATGTCTAATAAACCCTAGCAACAAGCAACCCACTTCGATCGATTCCTAGATAACCAGCGAGACTCCGAACCCGAGCTCTGATACCACTTGTAGTGATTCGTTCACTACAACCTGGTCAACTAGATGCGGATAATACGATCAAAGATGCATCGACAGAAAAGCAACACACAAGGTACGATCCCTAATCATCCCGATTAGTTTATTGATAAAGAAGCGTTGTGAATCTCGTTCCCTCTCATCTCCTTTTATAGAGATGAGGGGGAACCGACTGTTACATACACTACGGGTCGGGTTGGGCTTTGACACATCCAACCGACCTTTATTGTTATAGGCTATTTAGGACACTCGATAACTATCCCCTAGACGCGACTTAGGCTAATAAAGACTAATACATAACACATACACCAAAACGTTTTTAGTGACAAACATGTGAGTAAAAAAAATTCTTGTTTTAAATGTTTTATGTATTACTAGACGATACCCGCGCATAGCGGCGGAATTGTCTGTCGGCATATAATTAACGATACGATATTTCGAGGCAACACTAAAATGCTATGAAACGTCTCGTAAATACGAGATAAAATCTTAACACAAGACTTTACAAGATGTGCGAGAAAAAGATAAATCTAATGTCATACTAAATATGAGAATGGCGACCCGCAAGGCGGACGTATATCTATTAGATTATTTTGTGTATTTTTGTTTCAGATTTCCTAACATTCTCGGTTATTAGATTATTTAGCGTATGTTTTGTGTACAATCTTTCTAAGATGTTCGGTTAAACCAAGTTATATGGGCCAGTTATGAAAAAATAGTACAACCTGTTGTAAAAGAAATGGCATATATTTAAATAATATAAGAATAAGTGATGTTAATGTTAATATAAATTTTAAGGTACCGAAAGGAGCTAAAAAGGCTAAGAGTTAAGATGATTCATTTCTGAGACGACTATAAATAGTTTTCAAACAACTTTCTCACTCAAACTCGTTGTGTACTACAACATATCAACTTCTTCGGCTTACCCTTTGTCGTGCATTCCACAAACAAATTGAGCATCGTGTCATAAACATTAATACGAATAGTGTTTTAATATGATGAAATCACTAAAACCTAAAGATACAAAATATAAAAGCATACTGTATGGACTTCTCAACGAGCTTCTCTTATTTTACGGGCTTAAGAATTCAGGATGTCGATGCCGGGGGTTGCTTGTTTACTTTTAGCCCATAGATTCCGCCTCCCAGTATATAATCGAGCCATGCACGAAATAATAGTTGGTAAGTTAAAAGCAAAGTTTGATTATAAACTCTACAAAGCAAAGATTCAGTCCATCTATATTATATTCATCCTGTGAGTCCTATCTTCATATCTCCTTATACAATATGATATATCCCATTATAAATTAACAAGAAAATAAAATTTGTATAATCATTGTTATATATTTGAATGTGACCCAGATCAGATTATTACAATTTTTTAACTTGAATTAATCTAGCGTCTACATGCATAAAACTGAGCAAACTATAACTTACTGATGGTAGAGCCACTTCATCCTAGCGATCATATAATATAGCGCCACGAAAAATCCAACTGCCACCATTGCCAAAGGGTTGTCATTGGTAGGGGTGTTCATAAAAACGGAGAAACCGACAAACCGAACCAAACCGCTAAATCCAAAACCGAGAAAACCCGAAACCGAAGAGACCGAAATCGAAAAAACCGAAACCAAAAAAACCCGCTTATCACGGTTTGGGGTTCGGTTTTCATTTTTATATATCCACGGTTACCCGAACTGATCCGCGTATTATACATTGGTTTTTTAACTAAATATTTAACTAATAGTACATGTATTAATTATATTAGTAGACTATTTTTATTTTACAACGACAATTTTACATCTAATATCAATACTTTTAAATATCTGTGTGTAAAATTTAGTTAATGTGATCGCAATCTATAAATATTGAATAATATATGTTTTTTTAATATGTTATATATGACATTTGAATGCTTTTTTGTAACGAAATTACTTTTATATGATTATTCTTTATTTAGTTTCATTTAATTATACGCAAGCGACATTCTATGGTTCAAACTTTGAACCAATGAAACTATTTATAAAATTAAATTCGATTAAACTTATAAAATGGTTAATCGTAACCCGAACCACGGGTAACCGCTAATTTCGGATAACCGCATGTCCGGTTAACCGCCTAACACGGTTCGGTTTCGGTAGTGAAATTAACTACCCGCCCTACGATGGATATATAAAATTGTCTAACTAACCGTATCAAACCGACCCGCAAACACCCCTAGTCATTGGTGCTCTGAAAAAGATGAAAGTTAGAAAATTTGTAAAAAAATAGATTTAGTGATACCCATAAAAAAACTAAGTGAATACATAATTTGCGGTTCAAAATCATAACCATGACTATATTTCCAAATATGTAATCAACCAATGAATGAAAACTTACCAGGAAAATACATGTGACTGGAACAATAAATATGGACCATTTGACAAATTGAGCTACTCCAACATCAACTTCTCCGTCATCTGATATAATATATTTTCGCACCAGCTAATATCCAAAAGCAGCTCCAAGCTGAAAGGCATACAAAAGACCATGTCAAAACAATACATCTTATATTAACACAAAGATTCTTAACAGACCTATGTGCAATTACTCGTGATAGAAAAATCCACAAAGAATGATATAAAATGATAACTTGATAAACCGAAGGCTAATGATGTCAAAGATTGTAATACATGGTAGTTTTTTTTCCTTCCAGAGTGATGAATTCAAGCATTTGAGTAATTCAATGGTTGTATAACCATATAGGTATAGTAAACTTAAGTATGATATTACAAAAAGCCAATTAAGTGTACCAACATGGTACCTTAGTGCTATCTATTTTAATAAACCTTTTTTTCGATTTATAAGAACATGTGCTTTAATTACAAATACGAAGCAAATTGCAAGGGAAAAGATACTTACCATCGAAAGCATTATACCGAGGTAAAAGGTATTCTTCCTACCAGTAGGCAGCAATTTCCTTCCATGTTGAACAATAATTATTATACAAATTAGAAATTAGTTCATCATGCTTGATAACAAACAAAATTTTCCACTGACCCGACAGTCTAAATTAAGAATTTCAGTTGATAATCAACGATTTCTGAAAGTGCCAGCATGATACAAAGTTGACTTAGAAAGGGAGAAAACAACATCCTAGATTCAACCATGACGTGTTCAAACTAAAATAAAGGGTAAAGTCTATATAATAGCAATATACTTTTACAAATGTACAAATATCATACGTAAACTTCAAAAAATACCAGAATCATATGCGTACTTTCAAAATTCGTTTCGATATCATACCTTGAATGATGTGACATATGTCCATTCACTAAAATGAGTTATGTGGCATTTTTAATTATCTGTATTAGTGATGTGGTGTTGAAGATGTAGTCCCACTCTCTTTCGGTGTACACCTTATATATGGCTCTCTGTCTGTAATGAAATACCCTATACCAGCCAAAAGGAACATAGTTACGTAACAACAGAGGATAATCAATCCAGTATATGCTTTGAATGTCTTCCAAGGTTAGCAAACTTTGGCTTAAGATAACAATTAGCTTGGGATATTTTGCATCTAAGGTAGTCCCACTTAGGGCTGAGCATCGCAGACCCAAAACCGACCCGGACCGAAAAACCGGACCGGACCGGACCGAACCGAACCGGACCGAGCAATTTCGGTCCGGTCCTCAGTCCGGGATTTTGGACGAATTCGGTCCTCGGTCCGGTCGGTCCGGTCCGGTCCGGTTCGGTCTTACCAAAATCTTGTCAATTATGTCTAATAGGACCGGACCGGACCGAGGACCGAACCGGACCGGACCAACTCGGACCGGACCGGACTATTTCGGTCCGGTCTCGGTCCGGGGTTTCGGACCATTTCGGTCCTCGGTCCGGTCCGGTCTTGGCCGGTCCGGTCCCGGACCGATGCTCAGCCCTAGTCCCACCTGCTCCAAAAGGTGGTATGAGAAATTGATTTTGATGGTAGATGGAATTGTTTGAGTGAGGATTTAAACTATAGGCTTAAAAAAAAGATAAGAATTGATAGCAGCATATCACTAGCAAAAAAAAAAATAATAAAAAAATAAATAAATCCACTTTCTACACATATCAGATCACTAGCTAAAAAAGAATCCAACATGGCACTTAATATTGGGGCATGTTGCGACGTGGCAAGTACACACGACAAATAATGTGGACTTCTATATGTAAAACTAAGTTGGTGAGGATACCAGAACGGAACTTAGAAGTACGTATACGATATCGGTAGTTTTTTAAGTACACGTATGATATTTGTACATTTCAAAAAGTATGTTGCTATTACATGGACTTAACCCTAAAATAAATGACAGTTTAATTGTAACTTTGTAAGTGAAAGAAAAACATTTACTTGAAAAAAAAGTATGAGAACAACAGTTAAAACTCCAATTGCCATAGAACTGGTATAGTAAAAGTGAACCCATTCGCTCACAAACGGTGCCAAAAACAGTGAAACAACCTCTACAGCCAGCAATATGTAACGCAATCTTTGTTGCACTGCATACCCCCACGCAATTACCAAATCAAATGTCATAAATGTAACGAATGTAACAAATAAAAATTAGATACGATGAGCGTAAGAAATGAAGATAAAAATACTAACCTTCATTGAGACCAACAATTACAACAATTACAGAGCCTGTAACCTTATCGCCAAATTTCACATCGACATATTTTCTCTCGTAAGGTGACATTAAAGAACTCCAAAACCCATCCTGAAGAGATCGCTAATCATCCTTTTCACATTGGCATAATCCTATTGAAGAATTCCTGCAATTATTATCGTTAGAGAGACAAAAATACAGAAGGAATATGAAAAAAATGAGACTTGAATTCTGTTTTGCCACTTCTTCAACATCAATACAGAAGGAACCAACGTGGCATTATAGACACTTGCATAATGCTGAAGTTTCAATCAAGATACACCGGATACAGGAACACGCCCAAGATCCATGGTGACAACACTATATACGACATGTAAGATGGCAAGAAAGAATAGGAGTATATGCAATTGATGCAACCATTAATGGTTTTGAATTTAACCAATTAACAAATTGGTTTTTTTATTGATTAATTATTTTTCATATAAATCGTTTTTATAAGAAACTTTAGTTTATATGACATTAAAATCAACCTTTTTTTAAATTAGTGTGCAATATAGATATACCTTGAAGAGAAATGCGTCAAATGCCACTCCCCCTAGTCTTAAAGAGATAACATTATGTTAAGGTCATTAAGAGAAATGCGTCAAATGCCATTTTTGGCGAAAAGTGGCATCAATAAACAAAAAATGATCTAACTTTCCATTAACTGGCTAAATAGAAGGACCAGTAAGCAGAAAATGTGCTTAATTATCATATGAAATTATTCCTTGTAGATTATCAGATATTAAAAGGATGCTAGCTCAGCTGCTCAAGTGTACAAAAGATTACCCGTGGTTAAAAAATGTGCGGTTGGTTTCCCTTTTTGACATTCCAGTTGGCAAAAAGAAAATCCTAATGCTCCAATCCCCGAGTAGCATTCGACAATCTTCTAAGATTCTCTGGAAGTTGATGATAGTATTTACCACATATCTGCAATCTCCTTCTCTTGACGAAATCAGCTATTATTTTCACATCCTCAAGCATGTTGTAATCTGCTTGTGAATAAAAAATGACATAACAATTGCAGTCTTCAACTATTTGATAATTAACAATCACATAAACTTCATACAAGATTCAAAAAAACTGCAAGTAGCCAAGTATCAAACATGCACGTATAAATCATTCCGAATGTGACAGCAAATGAATAATAGGATACCAAAACACTAAATGATTTTGTAGATCATGTCACTGGGAACAAACTTAAAGAGCCTTAAAACTTTTCAATAGTGATAAGATATGAAACCATGAGCTAAAAGGTCTCTACAACAGAGGCTCAACATTCACTACTCACGAGTGCTAGGACTGACTTCTTGAAGTATTTTAAAACTTAAACGAGTTAAACTTAAACACTTCCTCTCTTTTTTTCATATATGATTACGTCTAATGTAACAGTGGTGTGATTTATATTTGATAATGAACCCAAATGTATTCGTATTTTAAATTTCCAAAATACATGTACATAAAACCTAAAGCAACAGCATCACTAACTACACATACACAATTACAAGTCTCCTTACATGAGCTTTCATTATCACATTTCCGTAGAGATATCTATCAACTTCCAGCAAACAGGTTGTTCAAACAAGAATTAACGCTTGCCAGTTTTACTAAAATTGTGTTGTCCTACGTTTTACAACCTTATTAGTCATTCCTTACCAATCTCTGCATCGTCTGTGTAATTGATCAGAAATAATGACATAACATTCTTTATGGACTTGTTAACACCCACTAACCTTCCTATGCCATAACTACAGAACTCCATTATATTCATATCCTTTATTTGTTTAAACTTAATCTCAAGCCTTCCGATTCTAAACCTCTGGCATCTAGTTATCCAACTCCAAAATGTTAATTATATAAAGATAACTTTTCCTATGTCAATCTTTCACCCTGTTTATTCTCGATAATAGTATTTCATGAACACAGCTACAGAACACTACTATAACCAACATATATCAGTGAGGCAAATTTTCAAAAGCGGGTCACTTTTGGCTATACTTAACTGTCATTAATGCAATTTTTCAAAAGACAAGCAAAAATGAAATGGATCAAACATATCGATCAGTTTAGAAGTCGCTTTAAAAGTATGATCAATTTAGATTGCTTTTATTCAAAAGAGGTTAATTATCACAATGATACCTTTTCTAATGCAACTTTGGTGGGTTGATTATTAGGAAGAAACACCCAAATTTTATAAAATCAATATTGCAAAATGTTTAATAATGTCTTAACTAATACACAAATCAACCTAGGAATTGCGTAATATATATGACACAATTTAACTCATCTGGGACTACGAGTGGTCTAACTCACTGGTAGTACATGCTTATAGAATGAACAAACGTTTATCCTTAAGCTGCCTCTTTGCTAAACCTCTAAACCAATAATTCTTAATCTGCTACAATCCGCTTATTTATAATCTATGCTTACTTCAAAGACGAGATTGTATTTATGGCATTACCTATTGTGATTCTTGAACTTGCGTTATCAATGAGGTGCTTTTCACTTTATGGATAACAATGGAGAACCAAGTGTAGAATAAATTAACATGAGTATTAATTTGATCAAGTATAATTATATGAAACCAACAATAAGATCAGAATCATTCACAAATATACCTCAACAAGTGGAAACTTGATGCAGTGCTTAGTTACAGGCTTATTGATGTCCTAAGTAACTGAATCAGTAGCACTAACCCTCCTCCACTTCACGGCTAAGCCAACCGTATTGATCCGGTACCTATGTACCTAAAATTTACCAAACCAAATGTAAATAAAATTACTTAATTAAAAGTAACCATCAACAATTATAAATTAACGGGTGTTTGTTTCAGCCTTATATAGCCGGTTTATGGCTTATATGAATTTGGGCGTATGTTTAATAAGCTCACTTTGTGCTTATTTTAAAACTTTTCAGCTAATATAAGTTCATTATGACACATTAAAAGATAAGGGTAAAACCAAATAACCTATAAATGGCTATATAAGCTGAAATACACTTGAACAAAGTCCCAACAGCCTTTGATGGTCCGGCAAAAACAAACTTGCTCTCGGTCCTTTACTTAAAGAACGGTTTCATGATCTATGAACCAAAACTTTTATTGTAACATTTTCGAAGAAATCATTGTGTAGAAAATGTGGTTTAGCTGGTATTTTCATAATGCAGAATAGTGGTCTTAAAATGATGTTTGGCTTCTTTGATGTTACAAACCGCATGCTAATAAATATATTTGTGAATGTGTGTTCATTCATTTTACAAGTCAAGCTTATAATCAAATGATAATTCTCTATTGGAAGGATAGATATGATTTGATGGGTAATGATGCATATACTTTTTTGTTGGATCACCAATTCCTATATAAGACATAAACACTAAACAAAAACAAAATTAACATGTTTGTACCTTTTTCGTCATAATGTCAGAAAAGAGGGAAGTTTGCCTTGTCTACACATTATAGAGAACTCGACTCAATAATAAATGATACATTCATACAACAGTTTACCGCATAAAGGGTAATGAATTTATAGGCTAATTCCTAATTATTGTAACTTATTACAAAAATAATCAAAAGTGGTATTCTACTTGCTTATTTTGTACAATATGGGCAACCTTTGTGAAATTATCAAACTATGTGCTGATGTGTGCCAATGTGTTCAACGTTCTACTATGTAATCCGGAGCCCCAATGTCAGTTAATGAGACATTAGTTAACCCTTGATCTTGCAAGTCGCTTGTATCACTAATAGTTTTTAGAGATACAGGTTCCACATTGACGGTTTGGACTCCTTCGTCTATATCTACAACTCCTGGCTCAGTATATGTAACCACATCAGGTACTAAATTTTTTAAAACTCTGATAAAAACGTTAGCATCACGTTGCTGTGTAGCAACAAATAGATAGATTATTGCAAACTACAAAATTTATGTGATTTTAACTTACTACAATTTTTGAAAGATTTTATATAGAGAAAAAAGATACAAATTAGTACCCGTTTTACAGGATTTTGATGCACCTTTTCTCTTATACCTAGAAGTTCCTTTTCAGTTAATAAGAACGCCATCAGGCATTCCAAGGGCTCAACCATCAAGTTTCTTTCTTAAATCCTACGGACATAAGGTCATCAACTGTCACATGAAAGAGTAAAAACAATTTAAAAGTTCATTGATGCATTTTTTGGCATTTGATTCGGTAAGGAGGTCTCTATAATCAATCCATAGAGGGTGTTTGGGATTGATTATGTAAGTGCTCATTAGCCTATCTATAAGCAGATAAGTTGTTTTGTGTGTTTTGATGAATGTGTATCAGCTTATATCAGTATAAATATCTACTTAAACGTATAAGTAGTTTAAAAAAGCGATACGAATCGTATTAGTAAGTCTGCTTTTATGAGTTTAGTTTAATCGAAAAGGAGAATAATTAAGTAGTCTCAAATCAAGATTACCTCGCAAAATAAACCGAGATCAAGCGTTTCAGAGGATTGAGATTTTTATGCGCCGAATCTCAACCATTGTTCATAAACCTTTCATCAATCACATAATGCGCATAATATACGACCATTAGATTTGTTCCAAAATCAATCTAAAACACAACCAAAAAAGGCATATGTTAAAGTGGGTCACATCTGTTTACCTTTAGTGTCGTGTTAATATCAATCTAAAGAATATAAAACATGAATTTAAAAAAATGAACTGCTGAAATTAGAATCAATGATTACCTTAGACCCGTGGTGGTTTGGACCTGTAGCAGTATGTGTATTAGGTTAGAGAAGGAGGTGCGGCTATGATTTTTAAAGAAAGAAAGAGGCTCGTAGGATTAGGGTTTCAAGCATCCTTAATTACAATCACGACCATTCACATCCAACACAACAACCACCAACCTAAGCTAAAACAATTACCATGGTTGCCTTATCAAATAGAAACAACCGCGCACTAAACCTCCTAGGCTCAAACCATCAACCATAATTATCAATCAACCAAGATAATGGTGAAGATGATGGCAATGGCTGATTTGGTGGCTGTGGTGGCGGCTATGAATAATTTTAGAGAGAGAATATGCAGAGAAAAACAGCGAAGATTTGTGTCTTGAATTGCAATAGAGAGATTGTGGTTTATAAAGGGTTAAAATTAGGGTTTTCCCAAAAGTTTGAAATTTAAAAAAATTTCAAATCCCGCGTATGGGCATTTTGGTTTTGGCTTAATGTCAAAAGTCAGATGGATAAATATGGAATTATAGGAAAAAGATTCCTATAGTTTCCATTTGTGATTTCTATATTTCCCAAAATGTTTCCTATATTTCCCCAAATAAGTGGTTGAAAAAAAATGTTGTTTTTCCTTTATAAGGAGTAGAGATTTGGTTATTAAACGCTCTAGCATCAAAAGTTGTTAATAGTACTAGTAACTCGATTACTCGACAGGGTTAATTAAGTGGTCGAATCAGTAAACCGATGCATCGATCGAGTTGACCCGGTAGTCGAACCTGTATCCGGCGACTCGACGGGATTCACCCGGTGATGGATCTCGTGACCCGCTGACTCGACCGGGATGACTCAACTCGGTTGACCCGCTGGTCGAACCCGTGACCCGCGGTCAAACCCGTGACCCGCTGGTCACCCGGTGATCGATCTCGTAAACTGATGACTTGACCATTGACCAAATGATTGAACTCGCGATCCGATAATATTTAACATTTAAAAAGTCTATACCATAAAATGTTAAAAAAATCATTTTTCAAGAAAAATGAGTAAACCCTTTGTCTGTGTTTCTTGTTTATATTTGAGGTAAGCGTGTCAGGCAAAAAAGATTCTAAAATTTTAAATTCAAATAGTTTTCTCCATAAGAATAGTGATGTCGTATTAACATGATTAGGTTATTTTCTTGTTTAGTTTTAGAAAGGGCAAATTGCATAAAGTGTATTTAACTTATACTCAATTTCAATTTAATGTATTATATTTTTATTTTCCAAATTTAATGTATCAAACTTTTTTTATTGCAATTTTAGGCAATCAATAAGTTATCAGGTACCTTTCTTCTTTAAAATGTTTTTTCAACGACCTTCAACCGATTATATACGCGTTCATTTATAAAAATCAGTGTGATTCATAATTCTTTCAAAAGGAATTGTGAATTATAATTAATGTAGTTTTGTTGCGTAGTATTGTGCAACGTGGTGTCTCGCAAAGGGCTCCTCGAGAAAGGGTGCGGCAAGCCGCATGCATAATATCGAGCTGGGATTTCAACATCAATTCGTTCGCATCTTGATGCTATATTTTTTCTTCAATTTCTTCTACATTGTTTATTTGTAACGTGCATATGATCTTCTGCCAAATAAGCAAGATACTTACACTAAATAGAAGCGGGGCATAGGTCAAAATGTAACAAGTGTGTTCCATCAACTAAATTTATGTGTTCAAGCCTAATAAAGACCCGTAATGTTATGTATTTAGTCTTTGTTAGCCTAAGTCGTGTCTAGGGGATAGTTATCAAGTTTCCTAATAGCATATAGCAATAAAGGTCGGTTGCTTGTGTCGCAACCCAACCTGACCCGTAGGACTATGTAACAGTCGGTTCCCCCGCATCTCTATAAACGGAGGTGAGGGGGGACGAGATTCACAACGCATTCTTTATCAATAAAACTAATCGGTTTGATTAGGGACATACCTTGTGGGTTTACTTTTCTGTCGATGCATCTTTGATCGAAGTTATCCGCATCTAGTTAACTAGGTTGTAGTAGTCGAATTACTACAAGTGGTATCAGAGCTTTGGTCTCGAGGTCGCTGGTTACTAGGAATCGATCGATAAGGTTTCAGCAGCATAGCAGCAGGTGTCGACATAAAAGGGTTTATCCCTTCTTCAAGATCGCCAAGGTTCGGTGGTAATTATTGTTGCATCGAAAGTTTTTTGGTGGATGTTTTTTTGTGTCGGCTGACAGAGGAGGAAGAAGATGGAGGTGGTTGATTTTATTTAAAAAAAAGTCAACTACTAGTTTACTTCAAAGGGTTATATCACAGACTTTTATTTGGGCCAGGTTTACATTGGGCCTAAGTATAAGTTTGGGTTATTACTTTAGTTTTATTAAAACAAAAGTAAATTTTTACTTTGAAGTGCTTACACAAAGGGACTTCGTAATTTGTGATTTTGAGGGTTAATTCACAAGGTTTAGCGAATTACCGAAGGGGCTTTGTCGGTTTGTGATTGTGAGGGTTTTCACAAGGTTTAGCAAATCAACAAAGGGATAAAGAAGCGTTCAAGACTTGTCGAGGTTGCAAGATTTCTTAGGTTATTAGAAATCGGGGTTGCAAAAAATAAAAGTACGACAAGGGTTACTTCAAAAGGCGTCGGGTACTTTCTTGATTCAAGGGTTGTCGATTTGTTGGATAGGTTAATTTCCAAGGTTAAATCGATATTTGAGTAAGAAAGTGTTTTCTTTTGAAGGGTTACTTGGTTTGATCGATTGCTGAGATTTTATCTTAGGGTTATATCGATAAATCAAGGGGTGTTTTATACACGGGATACTTTGCTAGATCGTGTTTTTGTGTAGGTAAATTCACAAAAGGTTAAGCGGTTAGCGAAAGGGTTAAAATAAGATGACGCTGAGCGAATTTGACATCGAGAAATTCGATGGGACGAATGACTTTGGGATATGGCAGGTAAGGATGAAGGCTTTGCTGGAACATCTGGAATTAGATGCAGCATTGGAAGAATTACCCGCCACCATAATAGTGGCTTACGATAACGTCATTCAGAAAAAGGCTTACAGCGCATTGATCTTGTGTTTGGATGATTGGGTCCTACGGGAGATCACCAAGGAGACGACTGCAGCAGGGATTTGGAAAAAGTTAGAGACTTTACACATGACAAAGTCTTTAGCTAATCGTTTGTACTTGAAGAAAAAGTGATATACTTTTCAAATGCATCAAGGTAGGAGTCAGTCTGAACATACTGATGAGTTTCACAAGCTCGTGGGTGACTTAGCGGCTATAGATACTGCTATATCGGATGAGGATCAGGCATTATTATTACTCACATCTTTACCATCGTCTTTCGATAACTTCGTGGAGACTTTGCTATATGGTCGGGATATTTTGAAGCTAGAAGACGTGGTCGCGACACTTAATTTTAGGGAACTTCAGAAGATGACGGAAGCAAAGGGTGATGGTGGTGAAGGGTTGTATGTTAGGGAGAGATCTAATTAGAGAGATATGGAGCAGGGTGAAAATAGTTCGTGGTCAAGGTCGCAAGGAAGGAGCAACAAACTCAAGTGTTATATATGTCAATCTGAGGATCATTTGAAGAGGGATTGTCCCACGTATAATCACAAGAAATCTCAAGGTTTTGTCTGGAATGAAGAACAGGTATCCGGTTCTGGAGCTAATGGGTATGGCAATGCTGATGTTATGATGGCTATGAGTGTTGATGAACTTTTGGACTTGATCATGGATTCAGGGGGATCATACCATAAGACACACAGGAGAGATTACTTGGTTGATATTAAGGAGTATGACGGTGGTAATGTACTACTAGGTAATGGTAGGGAATGTCGTGTACAAGGGATAGGAAAGGTTTAAGTATGAATGAGGGATGGATCAACTTTCGTGTTGGACAACATTTGATATGTTCCGGAATTAAGACGAAACTTGATATCGTTGGGCACTCTTGAAAAGTGGGTATTACCGTAAAGATGCAGTCGGGCAAGATCAAGGTTATAAAGGGTTCACTGGTAGTACTATCAGGAACCAGAAGGGCTAATTGCGTATATACCCTGAACGGTCAGGCTATGACAAGGAAGACTATGAAGGGTAGGAAGCAGTTAGAAAAATTTTAGACTGAGTGGAAGATCAAGACATGTGATGTTCTTGATTCTTGTAATCAGAAGTCTACACAACAATGTATGAAGAGCGGGGTCGCCAAACATTTGGATGTTGCAGGGTTACACCAGCAGAATGGATTGGTTGAGGAGACGAACGTGACACTCTTGTATAAGGTACGTTGTTTTCTGATTCAGTCTGGTCAGTCAAGGTTTTTTGGACAGAGGATACAACCATGTCTACACATCTAGATAATAGGTAACCATCAACAGCGATTGGATTCAAGAAGACTATAGATATGTTGGGTTCTTTTGGTTGGCTTGCTAGTATTGAGCAAGGGACGCTTGAACCGGTTAAGGTCAATTGCATATTCCTGGGATACTGTAAAGTTATGAATGTTTATCAACTTTGGAGGTTAGATGACGTTACTTCAAAGGGAGTTCTTTACAGGAATATGGGTTTCAATGAAAGTGGACAATACAAGAAAACTTTCATTGGTTCTGGTGTATGTACAAGTTCAGTGCATGTGTTGCAAGGAGTTGAGTTTGAGGTGGAATCTCGGGAGGATCATGCATTTGAGGTGGAACCTCGGGGGAATGTTGATCATGTAGATGTTCCAAAAAAAGTACAAACTCAAGATTTGATATACTATCATCTAGCACGTGATAGGGAGCAACACTTAGCACGGGAACTATTCAAGTATAGAGAAGACAGTAATGATACTGCTTTTGCAGTTGCTGCAGTGGATAAGATTTATGCACATGAGTCATTGACTTTCAATGATACAGTTACTTGTGAGGTTCTTTCCAAGTGGATTACTAGATTGAAAGAAGACATGGATACTCGGTTAGATGTGTATGAGCTCAACAACGGTTACAGGAAAAGCAGTTACGACAGATACGGTTACTACTGGGAGTATAGACCAGGTATGATCATACATCTATTTCTCTATATAGAGTGTATGGTATTTTCTTGCGGATGCAAGGCTGAGATCTCGGTTACCAAGGGTTTGCTGGTTAAAGCAAAGGGAGATATACTTGGTATTAAGATCATCAGGAATTAGAGTGGTAATACTCTGAGGGTGTCACGGTCCAGGTTTTACAAAGGAAAGTTGGTACAGACTTTGTTGAAGGGACACTCCATGCTGTCGTTGGAGGGTAGTCTATCAGGGGATTGTGATGTGGAAAAGAATAGTAAATGGTCATATATATGCAGTTGGAAGCCAGGAGTATCAAGTGGTCTGCATGACATAGCATCTACAGATTTGGTTATGTTGGATGGGTTTGATCATGGATTACAAACAAACATATAGGTTTTTGTAGATTTTGACTACACCATGGGTAGATCGATCACTGTCATGGGTAGATCAATCACAGGGTACGGGTTGCTGATACATGGATGTGAGAGGAGCTGGGAAGCTAAGTTGCAGCACACGGAGGCTTTGTGGACAACTAAAGCGGAGTATATGACACTTACGGAGGTTGTGAAAGGAGCTATTTGGCTAAGGGGATTCTTGGAAGAGTTAGGCGTGAAGCTTAACACTGTTGCACTTAATTGTGATAATCAGAGCGCGATTCTTTTATCGTGGATTCATGTTTTTCATGATAAGACTAAGCATATCAATGTGCTTTATCACTTCATTAGAAGAGTCTTGGATGCAAAGACGGTTGAAGTTCTGAAGGTGAGTACTGAACACAATGCTGCGGATGCCTTGACGAAGGTGGTATCTGGACGCAAGTTACAACACTGCTTGGAGCTAATGAGTGTTGGGATAGGCTAATATAAGCCTAAGGTGGAAATTGTTATGTATTTAGTCTTTATTAGCCTAAGTCGTGTCTAGTAGATAATTATCAAGTTTCCTAATAGCATATAGCAATAAAGGTCGGTTGGTTATGTCGCAGCCCAACCCGACCCGTAGGACTATGTAACAGTCGGTTCCCCCTCATCTCTATAAAAGGAGGTGAGGGGGGACGAGATTCACAACACATTCTTTATCAATAAAACTAATCGGTTTGATTAAGGACATACCTTGTGGGTTTACTTTTCTGTCGATGCATCTTTGATCGAAGTTATCCGCATGTAGTTAACCAGATTGTAGTAGTCGAATTACTACACGTAATTTAAATGAGGTTGGCATGTTTATAGTTATAGTGTTTTTTGTTCTGATGTCCCACACTCTATATGTTTTTCACTTTTAAATCTTTAATACAACAAACATTTTAGCAAAGTAATTTTGCTACTTTTCTGTGAACTCATTTAAAAAAGATTTGCATGTCTTGACCAAAACAGATATTAAGTTTTTCTACTCAATTGTAAATATGAATATATGTAAGTACTTTCGTCTTTCAAATTGCAAAACCGAAAAACGGTAAGCTATTTTTGTTATGTCTAAATGTGTAGAGGCTTGTTGCGAAAATGTAAATAATAGTTGAGGAGTATCAACAATCCAAAATTTATTTAGTTTGGAATATTAACGCAAAAAAATTTATTTTTGGAAAAATGTGTCGTCCAAAAATTAAAGTGGAAAAGAAGGTGACCAGCTAACTAGTAATCGTCTACAATTGCTATCATATAAAAGTTTGGTACATTAAATTCGAAAAATAAAAGTAGAGTACATTAAATTGAAATTGAGTATAAGTTAAGTACACTTTCATGCAATTTGCCCTTTGAAAAACAAAGGTATGCTACTTAATGTATACTTGTGGTTGGTCACTAGCTTGGGCCTAATCATTTGAATATAACGTCATCGCCTTGCGACTTGATGATGTGATTAATCGAACCAAATATTTGACAGCTTTGCAACGAGAATTTATATGTCAAAAAGGAAATTAGTGTAAATGGAATATAGTGTGTCAAAGTAAGGTGTCTCGAATTAGGTATGATATAAGAGTATATTATTAATAGTTGTTTGAACAGCTTTTTATTATTATAGAAAGGTTTTTTGATACGCCATGAGTGAAAGTTTCTCGGGCGACACAAATCTTATTATGTCGACAGAACTCTACCAAATAAGTTTCACATAATGATGTGGAAAAATATAGTGTACAATCAAATATATTCCTACTTTTTGTAATTGTTTTGGATAGATAAAATAATTTTAACATACAATTAAGTGATACTTGTTATAAATATATTCATTATGTATGTATATTTACCATGAATGTATAGTTTATTAGCCTTTAATTAGTGGTTAATTTGCTAGGAGTTTACACTCCCTAAAAACTTATATATAAAGGACATATTTTATTCATTTGGATACTATTCAATAACAATGACTTATTTCCTCCTCAATATCTTGTTCTTTACATTTCATTACACGTTATCAGCATGATTTCTGCTCTAAGCAAAATTAGGAACGAGATTCTTCATAGATCTCTATTGTAATATACATGTATTGTGATTATATAAAAAGAATTCATTTTGTTATTCATTTTTTTGTTCCTCTACTATTGAAGTCTCTTGTAGTTTACATGAACAACAAATTTTATGTTGTGGCTACATGAAAACAAATCAAGTGAAATAATCTCATGTTATGTCAAAAATAAAAATAAAAATGCAAATAGTTAGAACCTTATGTTCTAGTATGATTCAATATCATAATCTCATGTTATGTTATTCTATAAAAAAGAAAAAATTAATAATAAAAACCTCAAGTTTTATTATGATTCCCTCAGGAGAATAAAAACATAACTTCTTATAATTGTTATGTAATTTTTATAGAACCTCAAGTTCTTCCACTTTTATTTTTTTATTGTTTAAATTATAGGATTTATGCTATTTTTCTTTTCATGTTCTTATTTTTTTCGTTGCTTTTTGATTGCATAACAATTTTCATGTTTCAAGTAGTATCATAAACTAGAAAATATAAATAAGTTTTATAGCGATTTTTTGTTAAACACTAATAATAACTTAGAAATGTTAATCACAAGATGTTGAATTGTGCAATTAATTTTCATATAAAACTTTTTATAACAATTGCATATCAATCACACAACAAGTAGCTATAAAGTTTTTAAATTTATTTTAATATACATTTGCGAAAACAAATACATAACTTAAATATCATTGAATACAACTCAAATGCCATTGAACATGTTGTGCCGTTATGTATATTTGAATTTCAATTTAAATATCATTTATGAAAGGTTTTTATTTGTATAATTCTTATTAAATGATATGTTTTTTCTTATTAAACGTCTATACATTAGTTTTTAAGATTAATGACTACAACCATTTTAATACAGATTGATTCTATTTCACTTCAAATTTTTAGGTACGAGGTTATGTTACTTGTAAACTTGATTTGTTTATATTTTTCTTATTTAAATAAAACTATATTGTAGTTTACAAGAACAATAAGTATTTTATTGTGCTTATAAGAAGAGAATCAAAATATTATAACCTACTGTTATGTAAAAAAAGTATGAATCTTAAGTTCTGCTGAAGAATAGTTTGGCTGCTAGTTTTTGTGAGGTTCCATGACGAGTCAGGAACAACTGCATAACACGTAGTCACGTACAAAGTTTTTCATTACACAATACAACTTTCCATATATTTTACAAATTAAACACAAATAACACAAAGTAAACTTACAATTTATGAATGTAAGCTAAATCAACAAAAACACCTCCTCCCATGATATTCCACCGAGGTGGATGAGACAGATTATTATTAGTAACATCCTACTTGTTGTGTTTGTACAAAGGAATGTGTAGAAATCTGGTACTATAATATGTGACAGAAAATGTGAAGGGATAGAATTTGTTTTTGTTTTGTTCTATCTTTTATCTTTTTTTTTATCTTTTAATTTTTTGCAATCTATGTTTTGCAATCTATGTGAACCATTTTCTATGAGAAACTTCTAACCAACCTGGTTGGTACCGATCATTGAATGCCACTTACTTTTAACACATGTCATCTTACTATTGCATGCTTCTATTTTTATTAGATTTTGTATGATTCAGATAAGTTTATGGATAAAAGCTATTAATTTTATATTTTTAAATAATGATTTTACTATTGGTTTAATCTTTTAGTTACTTTATTTATTTATTTTTAGAACGTTTCAGTGGCGGATCCAGAGATTGTAAGCATGTGTAGCACAAAATGTTTGCCTTTTACCTCAAGTGTTAACGAGTGTGAAACTAAAAGTACAATATTGCATGAACGATATCTAAGTTAACAAAGTTACTTTGATGAATTATCTCTTTGATATCTAAGTTAATAAACTCAACAATTTAACTAATAGTCAGTGGCATTATTTTGAATTGTATGCGTTGATTTTTGACTCACTTCACTACTAGTTCTTAATTTAGTTTGTAAAACTGTTTGCTTTAATCTAGGTAGCTTAAAAACATTATAGAAGTAAAAAATTCTCTTTGAATGAGAAACAAAATTAAAATAAAGCAAAATAATTTATATAACTACAGCTTTTTTGCAGGATCAAACTAACAAATGTTCTTAATAAAGAAAATGTCTCCATTTGTTTTCTACTTTAACAATTTTCCATTTTAAGTACTCAAGTTTGTTTTACTATATAGAAATTAAAATTCTTTTATCTTTTTATTATTTTATGTATTCACTTCAAATATTTTGCTAAAAACTGCAAGTAATATGTTAGCTTTAAAAAATAAACTTATTATTTTAATCTTGTTTAGCGTTTTTTATAAAAACTTGTCAAATAACTTGACTAAAAATTATTCTTAACGTCTCACGTCTCACATATGAATTTAAATCACAATTACTAAATATGAATATAGACACCGAAGGTTGAGATGCTAAATTTGTGAAGTCAAATGACTCAAATTAAACATACTTATAAGTAGGGGTATCAATAAATCCAACCCGACCAGAACTCAATCCGACCCGAACTCGACCCGAGTATATTTGAGTCGGGTTAGTCGGGTTCAATTTTAAATTTGGGTTAGTCGGGTCAACCCGACTAACCCGAATTCGAACTCCGGTCGGACATCCGGTAAATATATTATACCTACTTCGTGTTCGGGTCAATCCGATTGACCCGAATAAGATTATTTTTATTCTTTTTATTTTTTATAAATAAACTTTATTTAATTTCTATTTGAAAAAATAAAAAACGATTTTTTTTAATATTTTACCCGTATTCGGGTTGACCCGAACCCAAATAGACCCGACCCCACTAGACCTGAATTTGACTAACCCGATTTACACTCGGGTCGGGTTCGAATAAACTATTTTTACCCTCAGCCCGAATTTGACCCGACTTGAATAACCCGAACCTGACCAACCCGATCCGATTCCCACCCTTACTTATGAGTTAGGATAAAAGATGTGATAACTCGGGCCCCATACATAACATTTCTTTCAATTTTTTAGGTTACCTTCTCTACCAAAATCCATATCTCCTTTTTCCTCCCATTTAAACTAGAAACTGAAGCTTTACATTTTTTGTCATAAAGTTATAATAAATCTTATGTAATTCTATCACAAATCATCTTCTAGCAAGATCAAAGTCTTTCAAAATTGAGTATATTGAAAAAAACCAGAAACTTTCTCCTCTATAGGTGTGGCACTTTCCAAAAACCAAAATTTTTCACAAGAAAAATACACTTAGTTGCCTAGAACTGTATGTGGCACGTGCCACAGGTGGCTGACATGAAGCTCCGCCCCTGGAACGGTTAGAGGTTATTGAGTCGTGTCGTTCAGTCACATCAAAGCATGCAATATGCTTTTCTCGAACCTTCGTTTACTTATGGTTAAATTTCTTATTCGTTTCACTTGAGAGGAGACACTTGGCAAGTCTTGAACCCAAAACCTTTAAGAAAACAAAATCCTAAAAAAACCACTTAATAGAATCTTGATAATGAACTGAGCTAGAGCAGTTAAATTTTATCTTTTGATTATTTATAACAGTAGTTTAATGTTGTTACAGTCATATATATTTTTAAATCTTGATTTATAATTTATATATACTACTAAACAAAAAAGCTCATAATATCTAAAGCTCAACGATTATAATGAATTAAGTAACATTTTACTTGTGGTGTTTGTACGAGTATGTAAGTGATGGCCGGTAGGGTGTGAATATGAGAAAGTGTGAAGTGACTGAAGTTGTTATCTTTTACCTATTGCAATCTTTGTGAACTTATTGATGACCAAGCAACCAATCGGTTGGCCGGTATTTACACCTGTATTAAATTATCAAACAGTATATGGTAAATATTACACTCTAACCGATGTTTTGAAAACCGATTTTTTAATTGATTCATCGAGCCTCCGAGTCCAGGTCAACCCAGGTCGACCTGGGTCAACTCGGTTTCATGATTTTTCCATATTTTTAAACTTTCCCTAAATAAAATATATGCCTCGGTTTCATGAATTCTCTGGTAATCCAAAACCGAGATACCCATTGTTTTAAAACCGTTATTCTAATCTTTATAAAGTGTCATATGTTTGTTCAAATGGGTTTTCCTCACAACTCCTACGAGTACCAACGGAAAACTTAACCGAACATTTCTATAGTTACATTTGAATCTAAGGCATCTTGGAAGACCCACAAAAAAGACCTGGAGAAGTTAGACAACGCGAAGCTACTTAAGCACCTCATTCTTTAGTAACGCAGAGTGATCTGCCTATTCCTTTCTAGTGTACTCTAACTAAAACATTATAGAAATCAAATAAAAGCTAGTTTTCTATATAGTTCTAGAGCAAATAGAATATTAGTCAAAAGACCTAATATTTACTTACCCGAGTTAGTCTGGTTTAATCCTTGAAAAATATTCTGCATTTATTCACAAAATAAATAATTTGTAGCAATAAATCAAAAAATAAGCAAGAATATTAAAATGATTAATATATCACATATAAACTATAAATAAACAAGATATATACCATAGGTGACTTATTTTAGGTCACTAAATGTAGCAAATCTAGAAAATCCAATTTTAAGAATTTAGGCAGATTCTGTTTTGCAAAGCAAAAATCGACTGAAAGACAATTTTTCGAGCTTTCGACTAAAACTAAAAAGGTGTGCAGAATCGAGTTTATAATGTCCTATCAGGAGTCGGAGTCTGTAGGTATTCAAATTATTCTATAAAAATTATTTTCTTTTCGGGTATCAAATATCACAGACCTAAAACAATTTTATAAAACTCCCTTTAAGCATGCATACATCAATTCAACTAGTGTTTTCTTAATCTCATAGCAATCCTAAACATGTTAAGCAACTAAATAATGTATTATCTTATATAATATAAGATTGAGTTGCAATGTCATTAACTGTTAGTCTTAATGACAGAAAACTCATACATTGGCATATAGCTTCTCCCGGAATTTACATACATGTTTAATGTCATTGCAAACTTCTCATGGCAGTAATCATACGAAATTAATAGGGTTGCGGGTTACATTATCCAGGCTATTGGAAGAGCTGAAAACTAAATATAATTCAATGTTAATTAATAATATCTTTTCTTCTTCCTTCATTTGGTTTGTAATCACATAAGCTGAGTCTTGGCCTTATAAATTCTAGGTTGATTGACCACTTTCGATCATACTTTGCCCCATTCAAACACATAATTCCCAACAATATGAATTCTTCTCCCACACACTCCCAGTCTTATGTGAAAACCAAAAATGCGGCCCATGTTGATCTTGCACAGGCCCAAAATCACAGCAAGGCGAAAAGAATTTTGTATGCTGACCATTCTCAATCACCTTCTACAATCAGGACGCGTTCTTCTACCCGAGGAAAGAAAGATGTAGTTATTGAACCTACGGACCCGAACTTGGTAGCCAGCTTGATTATGTCGCGGATGCGGGGATGTGCAGACCCAAAAGGTGGCGACTGTTCAGGCTAAGGGTGAGTTGTTCCTGAAGGACCTTGCTGTTGGGGTTACTGGCGCAATAGTGGTTATGTTATGCAGGTTATGGGATGTGAATTCTCTGACTGGCCGTTATCTAAGTACTGAGTTCATAGTTTTTGATGCTCAAGTACGCCTCTTATTAATGTTCCTGTCAATCAACATGAAAAAAATAATAATCAGATATGTTGCATCCTTATGCGATTTTGTGACAGCGTAATGTTATGCACTACACGACAAAGTCGAATGTAGCTCACTATTTTGAAACTCAAAGAGGGATATGTGTATTCAATCAGAAACTTCAATGTGCAACCTAACAAAGATGAATTTCGTGTCCTAAGGAATGGAGCTTTCATTCTGGAATTTGATGGTGGGATGATAGTTAGGAAGGCAACTATCAAATCCAATGGATTTGTCAGATATCCTTTTGAAATGGTGGAGATTCCTAATCTTGAACACACGCACAATAAATACTTATAGGTAAGCGTGACTATATTTATGCTGGCTAAATAATGTAGTTCATTTGTATCCTCAATCAACCTGTTTCCTCGTGTTTGTTGTATGCAGATGTCGTTGGATATGTGCAGCATGTTGGGAGGATGGTTACCCAACGTTCAGGCTCGAGAACACTCAATTTCAAATTGGCTAATCACATGTATGTTTCACAACTTTAGATATTGGTGTATTCGCTTATACCATTTTGTTGTATAGTTTTTTATATATTCATAAATGCAGGGGACAGTCAGTAAGGGTTACCTTATGGAGAGCTTTGGGTGAGCGGTTGATTGAAAAAAAAAACCATCGGGCTAGCTTTATGATGTTGTTTTGACATGCATGATCCATAGATCTTATAACAGTAAGGGTTCTTTCCTACAAAAAAACAAATCATGTAACCAAAATATCACATGAACCAAAAAAAGGAATGACAATACTTGATGCTTACCTTATAGATAAGCTATATATCTCAAGATCTTCTTCCATGTTAATCCTTGATGATGACGCCATCCCTGCAGTACGAGATTTGATGGGGAAAACAGGTCATTGTATGTGTGGTAATCTGCCCTAAGCATATAATAATTAATTGGTTGTAACACAAGTTTTATTTGTGGATCCAGTGGTGTGGAACCTGGCAGGGAGGCATTGCCCATAGATCATACTGAACCAAAAGATGGGATGCTAGAAAACTTGCTGATATGGTCACGGAATCGTGCCCAAGATGTATGTAATGTTTTATCATGTAATATGTCCATGTAATGCCCTTAAATGTGTCTAAAAGTTTTCCCTTACCCTATTCACAGACTGCAACCTTCCATTGCCAAGTACAGATAACCAACATAAGGACAAAGAGAGGTTGCTACTTCCCACATTGCGGTGGCGACAAGTGCAAGAAGGGGTTGCGGTAGAAAAGAGGGGAGGTTTTATTGTGATTCCTATGAAAAACCGGTTGAGTATCCAGTGTTAAGGTGCGTGCATTTGTACATGTAAACTATTTGACACAACTACTTTCTACACAATGGTTGGGTGACATACTATACAATTGTTCTCGCACATTTAGGTTGGAACTGAAAGTGTCCGACTCGACTGCATCAGTTATAATTGTGTTATTTGATGAGACAGCAAGGCAGTTGGTTAAGTGCTCAGCCGATCAATAGCACAGTCGGTTGAACATGTATGTCCGTAGATTTATTATCTTATTACCTGCGATGTTTCTAAGTACCTTGGTTATGCAGGTTACTGGAGAAGGAATGGAATTGCCTCACGCGTTAACAGCTCTTATTGGTACTTCCCCAATATTAGAGCTCAAAAGCCAATCATATTTTGAGCACGCTAATTTTGAGAGCTTCACATGCTGTAGAATCATCTCGGTCTCGACTGATGACGAACATGCAGATTCAACTACAGACACACTGCCCCCTCCAAAAGCTAATTCTTTGAAACGTTTGGCCAAGGAACCAACACTTGCTACTCCATCCAAACATGTGGAGGAATACAAACCAATCAGGTTAGTTTTATTTTATTGTCAGGCATGCTACGTACGTCGTAAAAGAAGTATGTGTCTTAATGTGTTGTCTAACCTATTCTAATGGCGGGATACTTGCAGGAATGAGCTTGATGATTCTGATTCTGAGGAGGAAACTTCAGTTGCATCTGTCAAAAAGAAAAAAAGAAGGTATAATCGTGCTTTGAAGTTGAATAACACATTTGAATGGTGTATGTCGCTAACATATGTTACCTGCGATTTTAATCTTTCAGATATATCAATTCTGACTCTGCTTCTGAGTAAATGTCCAAGCAAAAAATCATGGGACCAACAATAAGGCCATAGCTCAAGTGTTCGGTGCAATGAAAAATAAATCTCGTGTTAAAAATTCTATAAGACATTTTGTTTCAGTTATTTTAAAACATTTGAACAGTTTGGTTGGTTGTTTATATGTTCAGAAAAATGGTTTGGTTTTTGCAGTACTAACATATAAAATTCCACTTTATATGTTTATGGTTAAATGTTATTTGTATATGACTGATAAGCAGGTAACCAAATATTATGATTATGCATTTACAAGAAGATGCTAATCCATAAAGTGAACGTAAATGTTTGTATTTCTTTGAGTACGCGCATGATTAAATGGCATACCATCAAGCTTTTTTTAAGTATATCTCACATGAAATATGTTGTGTTTTGCAAGGTCACACCAAAAAATACCCCAAGAGATGGTGCTTTAAGTTTGGTGGATATGCAGCCCGTTACAAGCAGAAAGGTGCTCACCAAGAATTTAGCTATTAAATCTTGAACATTGTATAGGGTTTGATTGTAACTTGAACAATGTAATAGTTGATTTTAGCTTAATATAAAATAATATATAAAATCTCGCAATTTTGTTGTCTCTTTTTGAGCAACACGTTCAATATTATGATCATATAAAATACATGTTTCAGCTTTCATGATCACTATTCACATAAACAGTATCATGCTACTAATACATATTGATGAGTTCATATGGTATAAGGCCTTTTATTCGCATAAGTTGACTACAGTTATTTGTCCCATATCATAAACTTAAATGGCCTACATTCGCTATTGCCATATATTTGTGGCGGCTATATAGCTAACTTAATCAGATGGATTGCATGTGTACGTAACCGGAATGATTTTTGTTTGTATTGGTATATAAGACATGAGAACCATACCTGTAGTTAGGCGGGTTGCTTAAAAATGTATGACACATTTCATATAAACATATTAGTCACACTGTTGAAAATGGGCATGAAGATTCTGAAACTTTAACTGAAAACAACCTGTTTGGCATGCCCGTTATTTATTATGCTAAGTATCATTGAATTATGCATTTACTTAAAATAAACATGTAGTCTACATAACTTCTGACCTTTTGGTAGGATTAACAGTTATAAAACTAAAAGTAGTACTTATGATCTGAAAATCCTATATATACCTATCCACATGATAATACTTGGAGAATCTCCACATCTATTATATGAATAAAATATATTCTAGGAACTAAGTTTCATTGTTTATGGATAATCAATATGTCTATACGTTTACAACCCTATTAAACAATTCTACAAATGTTCCTTCCCTATCCAACATGATACATAATTCATTAGTAATCCATTCACATACAGTTGTTCAAAATGGAAGTGTACAAAGTTTATGTGGCTTAAAATTGACAGAACTGCCTACGTTCTTACCAGGTAATCTCAAAGTGAATACTTATAATATATATAGGTTTATATGTACTGAGAATACTCCTCCCATTTTCAGGACCGTCCGATCCATCACAGAATGCAGTAGTAAACAAACACAGTGACACAATAGCTTCTACTTCAAAGCAACCATTTAGGCAGTCTATTCCAAAAGGGAGAGGTTAATACTACCATAGTTATTTTAATAATGTAGTTTACAATATATGTATTATACACTGTATCCCAATTTATGTTTGTGCCATGTCTATGTCAGAGCCGACGTTCAAGCGTGGTAGGAAAAGTTGTCCAAAGGACAAGGGTTGACATCTACAAGTAATATGCTGTTTAAAAATAACTAAAAGTTTTTAATGAACATTCGTGTTTGTAATGAATCACATACATTTTTTAACCAACTATTGAGGTTGTGGCGCATTACCTTGGACCTCCAGCGTATCAGTGTAAATGTTGTAATACAATCATGTGGTATGATGAAAAAACACCAAGGGTTACAAGCCTCGAAACCCTACGTTTTCACTGTGCTGCAACAATGGGAAAATACTACTACCAAGATTCCAAGAATCTCCACAACCGTTACGGGATTTACTTGACTATGACGATTCAACTACATCGCGGTTTAGAGACTAGATCAGAGTATATAATAGTATGTTCTGCTACACGTCTTTTGGAGCCAGGATAGATCATGACATTAATGAAGGAAGGGGCCTATACACTATTAGAATTAATGGACAAAATTATCATAGGATAGGTTTACTAAGATATGCTCAACTATGGTTTTTTGATACGGATAATGAAATAAGGAATAGAATGTCGTCTTTTATTAGCAATGACCATACAAGCGAGGTGGATGGTATAGTGGTAGGTGGTTTGATTGAAATGTTTGATCGATGCAGCGCAATTGCCAAGTCTTTTCGGATGGCAAGAGATTGGTGTATTGCTAATGATTCGATTGATGTTGAGTTACATCTGCTTGGTGACAGAAAAGCAACAAGACAGTATAATGTCCTGACAGTTTAAGAGGTGGCGACCCTAATTACAAACGATTTCGGTGATGGGGAACCTACAAGGGATATCGTTGTAAACGCAAAAGCTAATGGCCCAAAAAGAATATCGGAATTACAACCATCCTACATGGCGCTCAAGTATCCATTGTTATTCCCTTACGGATAGGATGGGTATCATGATAAGATATCTTATCATACAAATACGGGACACAGAAGACTACCCGTGGGTATGTAACAATGAAAGAGTACTACTCATATGTAATTCAGCAGAGAAATGATCAGGGGAATACTTTATTACGTGGAGGTCGTTTGTTCCAGCAATATTTAGTGGATGCCTTCACTGCGGTTGAAGAACAGCGACTTTATTGGACAAGGAACAATCAGGATACCTTGCGCGTAGATATCTATAATAATGTTTGTGATGCTGTCATAAGAGGCGACACAAATGCTACATGTTTGGGGTAAAGAATCGTATTACCAAGCAGTTTTACTGGAAGCCCGAGGTATATGATGCAAAACTACCAGGATGCTATGGCCCTATGTCGAGTATATGGAAATCCAGATTTGTTCATCACGTTTACCTCTAATCCTAAGTGGGCCGAGATTACTAAGATGCTCCTAAATGTGCCCGGCCAGAAAGCACATGATAGGCCAGAAATTGGGACACGAGTGTTTAAGATGAAGCTATCTGAGTTATTAGATGATATAAGCAAAAAAAAATATTCGGCGAGAGTTGGGCAGGTATTTCTCACTGTGCCATAATATTATTACCAAAAATATCCGCATGTTTATGATTAAATGTTTTAAACGGTTTGCAAACAAAATTTTGTAGTTGTGTATGTTATTGAATTCCAAAAGCATGGGTTACCACATACACACATATTGTTATGGCTTGAGGGAGATTACAAATGCAAGACAGGGGATCAGATTAATGATTTAATATCTGCATAACTCCCATGTCCAACCAATGACCCTGTCGGGTACAATGTTGTTACTGAATACATGTTACATGGGTCGTGCGGTAAGGATGCTAAGTACGCTCCTTGCCATGTGGAGGGTAAATGTTCAAAACATTATCCTAAGCCATTATTTGTAGACACAGTTATTGATGACAATGGTTACCCAATTTATCGCAGAAGAGATAATAAGCTGATTTTTAAAAAGAGGAAGGTTGTATATGACAACAGAAATATGGTCCCTCACAATCGTTACCTGCTTATTAAATACAAAGCGTACATAAATATAGAATGGTGTAATAGGTCCAAAGCAATTAAGTACTTATTCAAGTACTTAAATAAGGGGCCTGATAGAACTACCATTGTCGATCAAGAGAATGTACATAATGGTAATCATGTGACGACTGAGCAGGTGACTGAAGTTGATGAGATAAAAAATGATCTAAATTGTAGATATCTGGCTCCATGTGAAGCCGTTTGGCGTATTTTTTCCTTTGATATTCATTATTCATATCCTAGTAATGACAATGAATTTTCACCTTAAAAATCAGAATCCCGTTTTATTGCGTGACTCTGAAAGTTTACAAGCTTTGCTACAAAAGGAAGGCATTGACGTCACCATGTTTGCGGATTGGTTTAAATTGAATGAACGCGATGAAGATGCCCGTACACTTACTTATGCACTGATACCTGAACATTATGTGTGGCACGATAGGCTAAAACTGTGGCAACCGCGAAAACAACGAAAAGTTATTGGGCGAATAGTTTACTGTAGCCCAGCCTCAGGAGAACGGTACTATCTCATAATGATACTTAATGTTGCTAGAGGGCCAGCATCATATGAGGAACTAATTTCTGTTAATAACAAAGTATATGGAACATTCAAGGAAGCATGTTTTGCCTATGGGTTACTTAGCGATGACAAGGAATGGACTCATGCTATATCTGAGCCAAGTGTGTGGGCTTTTGTTCCACAACTGCGTGACATATTCGTTATGATATTGTTATTCTGTGAGGTGAGTAAACCCTTGAAACTTTGGGAACAAAACTGGGAACTTTTTTCTGAAGATATCCTCCACAAAAAAGGAAACTTTATAACTATCCTGAATTACAGTTGACGCCCGAACAACTTCAAAACTATTGTTTGATTGAAATCCAGGAACTATTGAATAGAAATGGAAGATCTTTGTAAGATTTTCAAGATCTTCCAAAGCCTAATCCAAATTTACTAACGAATACAGACAATCGGTTAATCAGGGAAGCTCTTGCATTTGATATGCAACAGAGTAAGGTTGAACATGAGAGACTTCGCTCATTGTTAAACCTCGAACAGAGATTAATTTATGAGGATGTCATTAACTCTGTGCATAATAAAAAAGTTAAGTTCTATTTTCTTTATGGCCCTGGTGGTACCGGCAAGACTTTTGTATACAATACTATAATTGCACGATTAAGATCAGAAAGAAGGATTGTACTTGTTGTTGCGTCCTTAGGTAAATCGTCATACACGTGTTTGAAACTATATTATTATGAAATTCTAAAGAAAATTATATGGATGAATGTCTGTTTGTTTCGCTGTTGCAACAGGTATTGCTTCATTATTGCTACCAGCAGGGCGCACCGCCCATAGCAGGTTTGTAATACCGCTTGAATTCTTAGAAAACAACACGTGTGGCATAAAGCATAACACACATTTGGCGGAGTTAATGCAAGAAGGTCAGCTCATAGTTTGGGATGAAGCCCAAATGACTCAGAAGTTCGCTTTTGAGGCATTGGACAAAACTTTAAAAGACATATTGGGATGCAAACAACCAGCAAATAGGGACGAGATCTTCGAAGGCATGACGGTATTGCTGGGAGGGGACTTTAGGCAAATATTGCCTGTGATACCAAAAGGCAAAAGGTCTGATATAGTTCAAGCATCCATAAACCGGTCGGAACTATGGAAATTTTGTAAGGTGTTCACGCTCACACGTAGCATGAGAGTCAATGAATATTATGCAAACGGGGATATTGACACATGAAAACAGGAATTTAATAGATGGGTTTTAGATGTGGGGGATGGCAAAATCCCGGCAAAAATGAAAGACGAAGAAGACGAAGCGACATGGATTGATATTCCTGAAAGGTTCCTTATTAAATCATGGAATTACCAATTGAGCAGATTGTTGCAGAAACATACCCGGGGTTTACCGCGCGTCAAACAGACGGGGAATATCTAAAAGAAAGGGAAATCTTAACTCCGAGAAATGACGATGCCAACAAGATTAACAAATATATGTTTAATAAATTAGATAGTCAGGAGGTAACATACAACAATGCTGACGAAATTTGTAAAGCATCAACAGATAGGCTAGATCAACACAGCCTGTACCCTATTGAATTACTAAATTCATTAAACTTTATAGGTATGCCTCCGCACGCTCTTGCTCTAAAAAAAGAAGTACCTATAATGCTGTTGCGAAATATTAACCCAAGCCAAGGACATGTAATGGGACTCGATTGATTATCACAGATCTTGGTCAGTTTGTTATTCACGCAAGAATACTGACTAGATCACGTGTAGGTAATGATGTCATTATGCATCGTATCCTTCTCACATCAACACAGTCCAAATGGCATTTTGTATTAAAACGAAGGCAATTGCCTGTCAAAGCGTGTTACGCAATGACAATTAACAAGAGTCAAGGCCAGTCGCTTTATTTTGTGGGACTCTACTTACCACAACCGGTTTTTAGCCACGGCCAACTTTACGTGGCGCTCTCAAGGGTTACAAGTCCAGAAGGTCTGAAGATACTCATGACTGAAGATGCCGACACACGACTTAAAAACTGTACTAGAAATATAGTTTTCCGAGAAGCATTCAATAATCTATAATAAATCACTTATATTTATTTTTGATAAAAAAACATTTATTTGTGTCTTATCTTCCCATATCACTACTGCTGAATATAATAATCTATAATTTAATTGAGATTATAATAGATTAAAAAGATTATAAACTCTAAATGACGGACATGCCTAAAACGTTGTCACATATAATTAAATTGAAACCCTAAATACCTAGCACATCTAATTGAAATGAACATCTAAATTAGCAACAAATCTAATCGATATGCGTACCTATGATATAAACATTTGGAATAGCATCATGGCAGATCATTACTCCCTGTTATCAAATCATGATCAAGCACCACCCCTAAAAGTGAAACCGGATTTCAAACATCATAAATGAAATGGAACAACTTTTTATTGATATGAGAATAATATAAAACCAGTCATATTTCTAAAATAGACCCTCTAAATTGGGTGTTTGTTCAATTTTTAATAAAATTGATAGTATGAAACTATTATTTAAACTAAACACAAACACCCTGTTAAAACAATGTTCATATCAACTGATATTGCTTATGCACCTTTATCATTTCCGAACATAGATTGTAATCCTAGTGCCGTAAGTCCTTTCTAACAAATCATTGATAAATGCCTGTGAACGACATGAAAAATCTGTCTACCTCGCCTAATCCAAACACCATGATTAAACATTGTTCATATCGTATGCTATTGTTTCTGCAACTTTATCATTCTATGACTGATCTTAACAAGATATCAGCGCAAATAAAGTAGCTTGCTGACAAAATTTATCCATATATACCTGTATAATGCTTATTATAACAGACTATGGAAAATAATAAAAATGCCAATGCTACTGAGAAGACAATAACAATCAAAACACATTCTCATTACAAATTAGAGCCTTGTGTTTTGGTCAAGTGATCTTATAAAACAGAAACATTATGCAATTTCCTTGCAACCATTCTACTTATGAATTCAAGTGGTATACATACACCACCACGTTATCCTAAAATTCGCATCGCAAACCCAATATTTCCCTCTTTCGACTGATCACATAAACGGAGAATATGATCAGCCAAATGCACTTAGTATCTTAAATACAAAATCTACAAATTATGGTAACTTTTCTTATTACAAAATCTTAGTTACTTACAATTTTTTCTGTATTATTCCACTCTATAAATAACCCAATCATATTGAACCTCATCGTATACATCAATATGTATAAAACTGAATCAGTTGGCCAAAAAATCTTATTGCCAGCAAGTTTCATGGAAAAAATATCAAATGTTACTTGCTCTAGCATACACAAGCATCCTGCTTATTGCAGACAGTATATCCAACAAAAGCTGATGGATATCAAAGATGTTGTTACCAATCGTGCTATGTGTGTGTCAAGAAAGCTAATGCTAAAAATAAAGGGTAGGCATGTAGCAAACATTTAGTAGCATTACCATCTGTTCAATGTAATGCATTATGCATAAACTTGATCCTCAATAAAACTTTTTAAATAAATTGATTACAAATAGTCCACATATGTTCTAATAATACTAGTTTATGCAGTTTTTGTATTGTTATAATTAGCGCACATATAAGGAAATATCTGATATGATAATCAAACACCCAAATCTATATTAGATAACTAATAATTTAAATACGGCATATTAATTAAAGCTTCATAACAACTTTCATTTTATTATACCAAAACATAAAGTTCCATCATCATATGACAAGATTCATAGATTTAGTGCACAATTACATAAAGATACTAAAAGAAAAACACATATTATCTGCCATTTTACAAAACCCATAAGACAAAGTAACCCATTGACAGAGACCTATTCGTCATAGAGAGCCATGAAGCTGACGTACCCATCTTTCTGGCTAATTGAGTCTTTAGCCTTTGCCAGCATCCCCCCATTTGAAGCCATCATCTTACTTTCAATCTCACGACGCTCCTTCAACGATTCATATAGCATCATACACCTCTTCAGTCTGCAGCTCACGTTCCAGTTCACTAATAAACATACAAGTTTTTGAAACTGTAGCCTTGAGATTATCAAACTGACTGCTCAACACATTGGTAAATATATGTTCTTGATTCTTCATCTGATCAATATAGAAGCTGACACACTTGCTTATCTCAGTCTCTCCGATGACATCCTTGATTTCGTTGAGGATTGGTTTGCTAGAATATGCCATTAATGAATTATTGGTTTATGACGGCTGATTAGAATGTAGATAGTGGTATATTAGGTTAAACTGATTGTAGTGAGTAGTATATATACTCATGAAGGGGCGTTTTTTGTAGTGGTAAACCATCGGTCAATGCACCGAAGAGCCACCGTTTACATGCAATAATAGTTAGTGTTGTTACAAAAAAATGATAAATGCAGTGGTGTAGTTTGTCTATTAATATTATACCCCTTTAGAGTCTTAATATTACATAACAATCCTTCGATTATCAAAAATATTATCAGAATATTTTTGGTAAATATCATAATGTCTAAACCCGTTAGCGTACATGTTATAATTGTATCTCGATATAGCACGAATATGTAATTATTTATCTCCACGCTCGATGTAACCCACTAATTATAACTATATTAAGAAACCCCTAATTTAAGAGAATGCCACGCTAACAACTTCGTGATACAACCGGGGCAACGCCCGGGCTCGACAAGCCTCGTAACAATTAGTAATCATGGTTCATGTATTTAGACAATTTAAATAGGCATAACATATCGGAAAACACAGAAATTGCACAGTAATTGTAATTAACGTTTTGCTATAACTTAAAAAGCATACAAACTCATTTCTTTTAAGAAAATTATGGATTTAATAACATCTAAGTAACCAATTTAAGTATATTCAATTAAATCATAATAATTAATCAAGAAAAAAAATGTTTTTGCACCGGTTTTAGACATTTTTTATGTAATTACATGACCTATATTTGGCTCGTGATGCCACTGTTGTAATCTAACTACCTAATGTATGTAATATACATGCATTAAGAGTAAACGCATCGGATAAGATCAAACAACTATGCACATAATGAATTAACATAAAGATCTAGAATACATACCTTTTTTTCTAGATATCAATCAAGATGTAGATCAAAAAAATTGTGTCACCCTGATCGTGTATAGCCCACGATTTCACCATAAACCTCAATTACACGAAACTAATAAGAAACCAAAAGTAGGTTTCCTCTACTGTATCCACACTACACCTCAACACGATCAAGCCCGATTGCTAGATCTCACCAATTTGAACTATAACTCCAAAACCCCTGAAATAAAGGTATCATAAACACCCTCCCTATAGTGTGACCGATTTGCACGTTTTTTGTGGTAATTAGGGTTAGAGAACACGAATAAATAGTGAGGTAAAGGAACCCTCATTATACATGTGCAAATAACTTATCCAAGAAGTTGTTTCCTAAAACAAAAAGGACTCCTCCTTTTCTATTTACCCAAATTCAGCAATAACAAGCTCAAACACACATTTTGTTTGACCTTTTGACTTTATAGATTATTTTGTGATAATTACATTAATTACCTTTATATATAAATCCATTTCGTTAGTAACCGTTAAACTATTTAACTATTTAACTATTGGCAAACTAAATAAATAAAATAAATATATATAGATAAATATATTTATCATATAGTTTTAATAAAGCATGATCTAAGTGTATAAGTGTGTGACCCCGTAGGCTCACATACTTTTAGCAGTATAACTATTATTATGACTTACGCACATCCCAACATATAATATATCAAGGATGGATCGATTCATATTTTTTAATATCAGATTTGATCAAAGATTTGTCTGTGTGTGTGTGTTTGTTTGTGTATGTTTTAGAGAGGATAAAAAAAAAGACGTCGGTATAATAGATATGGAATGTAGGAAGTGCTATTAGGTGGGATGGATGAAATGACCAAAATGCCCCTACACGTTTTTTTAATTAATAAAAATGGAGATTAATTTCAGCCTTTGATTTATATTGTATGGAAGGTGGAGATTGATTTTCTTGTATCCAAAATATATAAGGTATCCAAAATAACATTCCTCTTAGTAGAGAGGACAATATGTTTTTAAGTATATCGGCTAAAGCTTTCTTGGCTTTTATCTTAACGTGCACTTTTGGTTCAACAACTCTAAGTCAACATGGTTTACTAAAAAACGGGAATAACCTGATAAGTATCATTTTTGTGGTACTGGGTACCCGAACCGGTACTTTGTACTCGGTACTCGGTACTCGGTACTCGGTACTCGGTACTCGGTACTCGGTACTCGGTACTCGGTACTCGGTACTCGGTACTCGGTACTCGGTACTCGGTACTCGGTACTGAAATTCCGTTCGATACGAGGTCGATACACAACTTTAATGCTCGGGGATATATTTGGAGTATTAGTTTAAGACCGATTCGGGATAAGATTTGTATCAAGTTCATCGATAATAGGAACATTGACTTTGACTTAGCTTTGAGTAATGATGAAAGGGCAAGGAGTAAAAAAAAAAACTCATGATCGAATACGTATAACCTAACATGCAAGTTCATTACCCATCATCAAATGGTCCAATAGTAAAAGCTTTGACTCTCAAAGATCAAGGGTTCAAACTCACGAGATGTGTACAATTTGGGGTGGCCACGGAGGTCCACATAGCGACGACTCCATGCTATCCAATAAAGTAGTCGTTTTGAGATTAGTCAGCTCGTAATATCAAATTGGAAACTCCATAAAAAACATGCAAGTTCATTACATATTCTCAAGTCTTACAACCTGTCGCTCTGTCATTTTAATGAATGATGATGATCTAATTTTTTTGTTAAATTTAGTTGCTTAGGCTGATTTTTGTTTGTTCATTGGTAACAATGGTGTATGGTTTATTTTCGTCTTTTTTTGGCTTGGCTAGGGGCGTTCACAAATCGAATCCTATAACAATAACTAAAAATCGAATCAAATTTGTAACCAAACCAAACCCAATCCAACCCAACCCAACTCCTAATATAAATAAATATTTTTTAAATCATAAAAAATACCTTTAAATCTTAACCACGATCAGACTTAGCCAACCATAAATCTTCACAACTCAACATTATCTTCAAGTGTTAACAATGTGCCATTTAATTGTAACTAGGGATGAGCATTTTGACCTAAATCCCGAATCCGAACCCGAACCGTTCCCGGAACCGTACCGATTCCCGCTACCGAAATCCCGTTCGGTACGGGATCGGGACTACGAAATAAGGTAAAAAAAAATTCGGGACTACTAATTCGGTACGGGACCGGCACCAAATCGGGAAATTCCCGAAAAAAAGCGGGAAAATCCCGATTTCCCGGTACACCCATTCCCGTACCGACACTAAATCGGGACGGGTTCGGGACGGGATCGGTACCGAGCTCATCCCTAAATGTAACATAACAAACTTGATAATATCAAATTCAAATTAAAGTGCATCACTAAGATTTAACTTATTCTTAAAAACCGGATTGATTCACAAGTTAGTATTGCTTCTTACTCGCCACATTATGAGTTTGCGCTCAATGGTAATCTTCAAGATCTCGATTGATCTTCTAGTTTGAACCTTAAGGAGAGAAGTCTTCACCCATTAAACGACATACATGATTTTACAAAACATTGTTAGCATAAGTTTATACTCAATATTGATCTATGTTAACAATTTTTTGACACATAGACTCCACTTTCAAACATACATTTGTCAGAGGTTTCCTGTAAGCAAACTTCCTACCCTTTGTTTTACCCTTTACCATGAGCGAATCGGTTACGCATTGTTGTTGTGGTTGATGGTTTTTACTGTTTAAAGTACTACTATGTTATATGGGCCTGCGCAGACTATTTGCTTCGCTAGAAATCTAAAAGCCTTTAAAATATTAAGTGGGCTTGAATAAGTACGAGGCCCAATGGATCCACTTGTACAGGGTCTTCATCCACAGTCGTGATCGATTTTATTTTTTCAATTAAGTCCTCATTTCAGTTCGCATTGGCATTTGTTTTGTAGAAAGTTAACTTAATCCTTATTAAACATCAACTTTTCGATTAAACATTGACTTTTCGATTTACAATTTTGCTAAGGGATCACGTGGTTAATGCATACACAGTAAGACTTCCCTAGTAATCATATATACATTCCAACAGCACACATTGTAAACTAAGATTTTCTATCTACCTATATATTAAAAGGAACCCTTTGGTTTGCTGTAGATGCTTCAAAGTTTTACACATCCCCAAACCCACTTTTATGTCAAAGGGTCGCAACTTCTACCTTCTAGATAATGCAATAAACTAAAGTACCCAGTGGCATAGAAACGTACTGCAGCAGATCTGGAAGCCTCTCCAGGCTAAGGATGAGCGACACAAGGAAGACTACCATTCTGAGTTGCAGACAAGAGACTAGACAAGACACTGCTGCTTCCAGTAGCCTGATATGATACAATGAAATTAGTAAAAATAGAAGTCATACCTTAGTTGTCAGGTCAAGCTAAAACACGTAAATCTTTACATCTTCAGCGGCTTTGATCAGAAAATCGCTTGCAATATATTATGTCCAACTCGTCCTTGAGATAGAAACCGGCCACAGGAGCATGATCAATGATTTTCAAGGACTCATGTTGCTCTATTTCATCATCTTTCCATAGTTGCGTGCACACTTTGAATATGCCTTTCGTCTCACCAGTTTCCTTGCTTGCATGAATCTGGAATTCTATCAACTTTCTCACCATTAGTTTTTGATTTTCAAAAACCAATGGTCAGAAAGTTGATAGATTCATGCAAGCGAGGAGATTGGTGAGACGAAACGGATATTGGAAAAGTGCGCGCAAGTGCGGACAGATGTAATTCCCCATCATTTTTCAGGAGCAAGGCAAATACTTGAAACAACTTTTTCATCTCAAGCTCTTTGGTGATAAATTCTCTCAACCTTCTCCACCTTAGCTTTCAATCTCATACTTACCAGATGTAGAGGATCAACACCAAAGTAGACCTTCGCTTTACAGTACGTTTGAATGGTCTTTAAATTGTGTTTCCCCTCCCTCTTGAACTTGTAATCAAACTTACCTAAAAAGCATTTAAGTTTTAAAAAACTGTTACCAATAACCCGACTTCACCTAAAAAGCTAACAAGAAATTTTTATACCTTGCGCCTCTTTCCAAATAGTCAACTACTAAAATATAAACAATAATCAACTTGACCCAAACATCAAATATGACAAAATGTTTATTAATTCTAATATGCCCAATTCCAGAAGAAGTACACTATTTCAGACTGCATCTATTTTATTAATGAAATGCACTCCATGTCTACATGTGTGTTACTCTAGATATTTGACAAACCAAAACACACTCTCTTTTACAGCTTTTTAAACTTTCTTTTAGTACAACTTTAAGAGCTACATAACCTAAACTCTATTCAAGACGAAACGAACACTCAATCTATAGAGGGTTAACTCTTTACCTGATCAGCTCTCCATGAAGGAGTACACTCTAAGGATCAGTGTCGGTCGTCTCCAAGTCCTCTCCGGTCCAAGGATGAGTGACAGAGGGATGACTACCATTCAGAGTTTTGCTGCTCCCACCAGCCTGATATGATGAAGAAAATAGTAAAGATTAACCCGATAAATTGCGACTCATCAAAACTAACATAAATTGATACCTTGGAAAACACATAAATCTCGGCATCTTCTGCTGTTTTGATATGCTTAAGCGACACTTCCTTACAGTAATTATCATCCAACTTACAAGCTCGTAAAAGCAGGTAGATCTTTGATTTTCTACAAAAAAAATAAAATGACAACCATTCACATTAAAATTATACAGTACTTCAAGTTATACACTACTTCACATTTTTATTACTATTGTTTAAATCAACCGAGTGTTTAAATCTAGTAAAATAAAGACCACAAAAAGAAATCTACAAAAGTTCCTTAAGGAACATGTATCTAAAAAAGAAAAAAAGAATCAATCTCCACCATCCATTTAAATCACATATAATGGTTTATATTAATATTTTTAAATTTAATTAAAAAAAACACACTTTCATCCTATTTCTTAAAAATTAAATATCTCTCAAACCGTTAATCGTTATGAAAAAATAATTATACCGTCACGACGGGAATTAAATTATCTTTCTATAGATATGCACTTTTATATACTTTCGGCGAACTTTTTTTAAAAATTTTCGTAAAAAAAATCACATGTAATTCTCGAAAAATTACATGTGATTCTCGAAAACTCATGTTTGATTTATTATTTTAAAAATCACATTTCAATTTGTAAAGTCACATGCGATTTGTGAAAATCACGTGTATTTTTTTTTACGATAATTTTAACATTGTAAAATCGTTAAAAGTATATGAAAATAACCGTCTATTAAATAACAAAAATATTTTCGTTATTACTTTAAAATCACATGTGATTTATGTGAATTACATTAAAATGTTTGAATCACATGTAATTCTGTCAATATATTAAAAAGTTTGTTGCCATTAATATAAAATATGTTTATTTTACCGGGGTGGAGTCCCCTTTACCTAAAAAAAATATATGTAAAACAAATTGGCTTCTGAATGACATGTGATTCGGTGATAATTACATGTGATTTTGCTTGCATTACATGTGATTCAAGCATTCCGAAACTGTAACTTTTTCTAAGAAACCCATAGATGAATCAAATGTGATTTTTTTAATTGTGTATTATCTGTTTTCATTTATGTAAAATATATAAAACAAATTGGCTTCTAAATTACATGTGATTTTGTTTGAATCACATGTAATTCTTCTTGAATTGCATGTGATTATGTGATAATTACATATGATTTTGCTTGCATTACATGTGATTCAAGCATTCTGAAACCTTAACTTCTTATAACAAACCCACTTTAAATGAATCACATGTGATCTTTTAATCACATGTAATCTTGTTAATATATTAAATTGTCTGCTTGAATTACATGTAATTCGATGATAATTACATGTGATTTTGCTTGCATTGAATCACATGTAATTTGATGATAATTACATGTGATTTAACTTGCATTACATGTGATTCAAACATTTCGAAACCTTAATATACAAAGTAAACTGGCTTCTGAATTACATGTAATTTTGTTTTGATCACATGTAATTTTACTTGAATTACATGTGATTCTCTATGTGTTTTTACATGTGATTCATGTAAAATATATAAAGCAAATTTGCTTTTGAATTAGTTATGAGTTTATTTTAATCACATGTAATTCTGGTTAAATTACATGTGATTTAATGATAATTACATGTGATTGATCCGAATAACAAGTTACTTATACTAAATCCAAAATCATAATTTTCGCCAAACCGTAAGTAATTTTTTCAAACACTTGTGATTTGTGTCAAATGACATGATTTTTACCAAATCACACGTGATTTGTGATAAATTTTCTTTTTAATGATACGTACTTCTATGTACTTTCGACGATTTTTTTTAATTTCCGCACTCACATATCACATGTGATTTATTACTTTATAAAGCACACGTGAATTTGTAAAATCATTTATAATTTAAGGATTTCTGAAATCACACGTGATTTATATATTTTACATAAATGAAAACAGATAATACATGATTAAAAAAATCACATGTGATTCATCTAATGTGGGTTTATTAGAATAAGTTACGGTTTCGGAACGCTTGAATCACTTGTACATTTATGAAATCAAATACGATATATGGAATCACACATGCATTTTAGAAATACAAATCACAATTGATTTTACAAATTACTACTGATTTTACAAATTATGTGTAATTTTTTTGACGAAAATTTCAACAAAAAATCAGCGAAACAATATGAAAAAGGTAGTGGCGTAACTTGTTACGTGTTTACATTCGACTATGTAAATAATTACACTAATAAATAATAATAAAAGTTATTTATTTATTCTGTAAAAAAATTTATTTTTTTTTATAAAAAAATCACAAGTAATTTTTCCGAATCACATGTGATTTTTATAGTCGAAAATCGCAATAATAAAAATCGTCAAAAATATATCAAAGTGCCTATCTACTGAAAGATAAGAATTTCTTCGTCGCAATGGTGTATTTTTCGTAATCTGACGATTTATCGTTTGAAAGATATAATGTTTTTAAGAAAAAAGTGAAAGATGTGTTTTTATCTTTTGATAGAAAAATGAATGGTTGAGATTTATTATTTTCTTCTTTTATTGTTTCATGTTCTATATAGAACTCACCTCGTTTTTTTTTGAATGACAAAATTTTATTAAAACTAGCAAGATGCTAGAACATTACAACGATATACAATACGGGTTTTTAAGCCAATCTATCCAAGAAAAGGAACTACGACATCGAGTGGAACACCAATTAAAAGTAAAAAGGACAATATCGTCGAACACCTCAGCACGTTTAGGAGTAACAACGTCGAAAAGAAGACGATTACAAAATCTCCAAATAGACCACCAAGCAACCGAAAAAACTCCTTCCAAAAGAGATTTAATATTTATAGGCAATTGAAGTGAGAGTAACCAAATTTGCCAATCCTGAAAAGAATGCCAATCATGCGCATCCAAATTCCACCATCTGCATATTCTATGAAGAATAACCTGCGCAAAGTCACAGCAGAAAAAAAGGTGGTTTACATCCTCCTCGTTGGTGTCACAATTCGGACAAGACATGGATTCAATATCCACTCCTCTTCTTGCCAAATTGGTCCTCGTAGGGAGACAGTCAAGTCTAGAACTCACCTCGTTAATAGTCACATAAACAAAAGTTATATAAGGAACACTCTCCTAAAAAAGTAGAATTCTTTCAATCTCAACCATTCATTCAAATCATATCTAATGGTTTATATTAATTTTTTTAATTTAATAAAAAAACTCACTTTCATCCTATTTCTTAAAAATTAAATATCTCTCAAACCGTTAATCGTTACAAAAAACTAATTATACCATTACGACGGGAATTAAATTATCTTTCTATATATATGTACTTCTAAATACTTTCGGTGAACGTTTTTTTTTTTAATTTTCGCAAAAAAAATCACATGTGATTCTCGAATAATTACATGTGATTCTCGAAAACTCACGTTTGATTTAATATTTAAAAAAATCACATTTAAATTTGTAATGTCACATGCGATTTAGGTAAATCACGTGTAATTTTTTGGCGAGACTTTCAACATGGTAAAAATGTTAAAAGTACATGAAAATACCCGTCTACTAAATGACAAAAATATTTTCGTCATTGCTTTAAAATCACATGTGATTTATGTGAAATCACATGTGATTTTCACACGTGATATTTTTTAAATTTCATGGTTGACATATTTATATTCATCAAACGTAAAGCGCTAGAGAAAATAGAGTCCAACAGTTATGAATAGTAGCGTTACGATATATAAATCCACCAATGTGGTTTTAAAAAAAATTAGATTTTAATTAGAAAAATCTAGCGACACACCTTACTACTCGTTTGTCTTCTATGATTAAGTAAATAATAATAAAAGTTATTAGAAATTTTAAAAATAAAACAAAAAATCACATGTAATTTTGTTAATATATTAAAATGTCTGTTGTCATTTATATAAGATACATAAAAAAATTGGCTTCTAAATTACATGTGATTTTGTGTTGAATCACATTTAATTTTACTTGAATTACATCTGATTTTAGTGATAATTACATCTGATTTTCTTGCATTAAATGTGATTCAAGCATTTTAAAATTTTATTTTTTCTAACAAACCCACTTTATACGAATTACATGTAATTTTGTTAATATGTTAAAATGTGATTCAAACATTGTTCATTTATTTAAGATATATAAAATAAATTGGCTTCTGAATTACATGTGATTTTATTTGAATCACATGTAATTTTGCTTGAATCACATGTAATTCGATGATAATTACATGTGATTTTCCTTGCATTGCATGTGATTCAAACATTTCGAAACCTTAACTTCTTCTAACAAATCCACTTTAGATGAATCACATGTGATTTTGTTTGAATCACATGTAATTCTATCAATATATAAAAATGTTTTGTTGTCATTCATATAAAATATAGAAAGTAAACTGGCTTCTGAATTACATGTGATTTTGTTTTGATCACATGTAATTTTACTTGAATTACATGTGATTCGCTATGTGTTTTTACATGTGATTCATGTAATATATAAAGCAAATTTTCTTTTGAATTAGTTATGAGTTTATTTGAATCACAAGTAATTCTGCTTAAATTACATATGGTTTAATGATAATTACATGTGATTGTTCCGAATAACAACTTACTTATACCAAATCCAAAATCATAATTTTTGCTAAACCGTAAGTAATTTTTTCAAATACTTGTGATTTGTGTCAAATGACATGATTTTTACCAAATCACATGTGATTTTGTGATAAATTTTCTTTTTATTGATACGTACTTCTATATATTTTCGACGATTTTTTTTATTTCCGCACACACGGATCACATGTGATTTATTACTTTATAAAGCACACGTGAATTTGTAAAATCATTTATAATTTATGGATTTCTGAAATCACACGTGATTTGTTACTTTAATATCACATGTAAATTTATGAAATCACATGCTAGAATCACACATGCATTTTTGAAATACAAATCACAAGTGATTTTACAAATTACTAGTGATTTTACAAATTACTAGTGATTTTACAAATTATGTGTAATTTTCTTGACGAAAATTTCAACAAAAAAATCATCAAAACTATATGAAAAAGCTAGTGGCGTAACTTGTTACGTGTTTACATTCGACTATGTAAATAATTACACTAATAAATAATAATAAAAGTTTTATTCTGTATAAATTGTTTTTTATAAAAAATCACAAGTAATTTTTCCGAATCACATGTGATTTTTATAGTCGAAAATCGCAATAATAAAAAATCGTCAAAAATATATCAAAGTGCCTATCTACTGAAAGATAAGAATTTTTTCGTCGTAATGGGGTATTTTTCGTAATCTGACGATTTATCGTTTGAAAGATATGGTCTTTTTAAGAAAAAGGTGAAAGATGAGTTTTTATTTTTGGATAGAAAAATGAATGGTTAATATTGATTCTTTTTTTCTTTTATTAGATCATGTTCTATGTAGAACTCACCTCTCTATATATAAACGTACAATTTATGAGAGTAAGCTAAATCCAGCAAAAAACGAGATAATCGCCATGCCACATGCCACATATCCCGAACATCCATGGCGGCAGATCCAACTCAAAGATTTGTTTCTGATTCGGTTGCTTGCCTGTCTTCAAAAAGAGAAAAGAGATTTGTTGCTTTTTGGTGGCTGCGATACAAGTGAGATTTTTAGGGTTAGTAGTGTTACTTATATATAGCAGTGGTGTTTAGGATGTAATAGAATTTGGGCTGAATTTTGTATGGGCCACCAAAACTGAGTTAATAATTTGTGCTTGGGCTGATTTTATATATGTGGTATATAGTAAACTTGTGTTGGTTGAACTAGGAGTGAGCTGGGTCCGTTTTTTAATCAAATCGAACCGCAATCGTACTTGCGGTTTTTATAGCACAAACCGCTATTTTGGGTTTGTGGTTTTTTTGCGGTTTGCGGTTTTTAACCGCACCGCACCATCACAGTGATAATAAATGTGGATTTTTGCGGTTTTTAACCGCACCGCACCATCACAGTGATGGCATCACTTGTGACTTGTATAATAAATGTGGATTTTTGCGGTTTTTCCTTTTTTAAAACCAAACCGGCGGTTTTTGTCGTGGTGCGGTTTCTACGACGTGATTTTTTTACGGTTTTACAATTCGCGTTGCGGTTTCTGCTCACCCCTAGATTGAACATTATTTAAAATGCTAAAACTAATAAAGGTAAGTCAAATCTAATAGGTTTTCAAGGTGTGGTGAGTTTGGGTTACATCTTCTCGTTAGGGATGGTGGGTTGTTAGTTTTTGTATCATTTGTATCAAAAGTATAGTAAATGATCACTTTTTTTATGAATCGGGGATTGAAATTTAAATGAGGTTTGATTATTTTATTTTTGTGGGATTTCGATTTTGCATGTTTTAGTTTTTTCGAGGTTTAGAGCTATGAGCATGTGAATAAGTTTGATACGAAGGATAAGCTTGACATGTTGTAGTTGACTGACATCCATTTAATCGGAGGGTGCATCAAATGTTAGTGGGATTTTGTCACACAACCTATTTCTTTTTCAGGTTTGTGATGGTGGTCAAGATCCCGATCTTGATCTTAGGATTTTAGTATCGTACGTTTTTACGATATTGCAAAGTAAAAATGATCCATATCTTACATAGAATCTTTGCATGATTAAGATCTTATAAGATCTTGATCTTGATCATAGACGATCTTATCATAGACGATCTTATCATAGACGATCTTATCATAGACGACCTGATCATAGACGATTTGATCTTACTTTTTCTCGAACGACAAACTAAAAAACTACAAATTTACAGGTTTTATTTTGTTTAATATGAAAATAACGTGTTAATTTTCTTATACATTTAATCATTATAATTTAGGACGATATTTTTAAGAAATATTCGTATAATTTTGTGTTTATAATGTATATTAATTTGTTGATTTCTAAAATATTACAAAGACTATTAGAAAAATTACATTATACTAGGATTTTACAATTCCGATACTACTTACGATCTCGATCTTGCAAAGACAAAAATGATCATAGGTGAGATCCCGATCTTGAAAACCTTGGGTTTGTCTTTCTTATCTAATTGGGTGAATTTTTTGGGTTCTTTATTGTTGGTGAGGAAGAGTGAGAGTGAGGATCAATATGAGATTGAGGCTGTGCACCCTAGAGATGCAAAATCTTGCCCATTGATAATTTTTGGGTGCTTTTTGACACATTTTCAAAAAAATACGGGCGCTTATTGCCCCATACTACGTAGTATGGGCGGTTTTGGCGAGTAGACAAACTCAAACGGGCGGAATGGGCGAAATGTTTGCATCTGTTGGAGATTGAATTCTTTTTCATCGGTTCTTCAAACAGTTTAATAAATATTAACATGGTACCCGCATAATGCGGCGGCGGGTATCCGGTGACGATTTTTAAAGTGACAAATGTTACTACTCTTGCGTGTTAAATTTATATTTAAAAATTGAAATTATATCAAAATAAAATAAACCCTCAAAGAATGAGAAAAACTGAAAATTAACTAAAACATGTCAAAATTGATATTGAATAAAAGAACACAAAATTTTATATAATATGATAAAATTAGATTATGAAAAAAATAATTAGATAAAAAAATATTCAATTTAAAAGATAAAGATTGACATTGTAATAGGTGTTACAAAAGATTGTTATAATAGGAGATGGATGGTGAATTAGAAAATGAATTTTTCCATAAAAGTCCATTATTAAGATAAAATAAGATAAGATATAATATGTATTAAAGAAATTAAAAAAATAAATTAAACTACTATTCGATTCACTTTGAACACACTTACACATGTAAGATACTTACCATTTAACACATGAGAAATACTAGATCTATATAATCTTTACAAACAAACTCACACAATGATGTGGCAAATAAGATTGACCAATGATATTCTATCATGTTTTCTCTTTCATATTTTTTCACAAATTATAAATTAATTGCCATATATGTATGTGGATTCTTTTTACAAATTATGTGTATATAACATTCCTTTTAACGCATAACTAGTATACGCATCCTTTTGTAAACTTTAATGCATAATTGATATAATTATGACGTAAATATTTACTTTTTATTATTTGCAAATTAAATTTATGTTTTTCATAATACGATTAATTACGGTATAACTCGGTGATTTTTTTAAGATAGTGTGTCGCCCGTTTAACCCGCGCCCGTTTAGCCCGATGCTCGTGCTCATCCGGTTCGCCCGTTTTGCCACCTCTATGCAACACCATTTAAGTATACTCAAATTTGAACAAGAGCATTGCCACATCCACAAATAAATTTCCACAAAGTGTTTTACAAAGTGATGTGTGTCATAACTAATAACTAACTAGTAGGGTACTCGCGTGATGCGGCGGCGAGCACCCTGTGACTAAATTTTCTTAAGAGTGAATGGTATTCGGTTATTCGTCTTTCATATCAATAATTTATGGATGACGATAGTTTTCATCTAAAAACATGTCTCAAAAACGTAATTTTGATATAGAGATATTATTACTTGTGGCGTATATGTAATATGTAATATGTGTAACTTTATTTTCAGAATTTAATTAAACGCGAGAATTGACATAACCTCTTTTGAACATTTAAATGAGAAGATCAACCTAAAAGTAGTTTGTACATATGATTGTAAGGAAAAAAGGAGAAAAATATGATAGATGAGATTTGTACAATGTGTTGTTTTGCTTATAAATTATGGTGATGTGGTGTTTTAATTGTATTATTAATTATGTTTTAATTAAGTATAATTAAATGCTTTGTATATATTAGAGATATAAAGTTGTATATATGCATTAAAATCTTGTATTACTTAAATTTTATTTTTTTGGCCGCACTAATATGTTGTATATTATGTTGTATTTGTTGTACTATTTAATTTTTTTGTATTAAATTAAAAGAGAGGGTATAATCTCTTTTACTACGTATAAGATAGTATATCATGATGGATAAAGAAAGAGAATTCAAAAGTATTTTTTGAGTAATTAGACACATTTTAAAACACTTTGTGGAAATTTGTTTGTGGGTCTAGTATTACTCTTTGAACAATCATCATTTCTCCCTAGTCCCTAAACCAATTCCCGTTCTCCACTCCAGTTTTGTGTTCTAAGGCCTGCAACATCCATGGCTGTTGTTGGCAGTTTCATAACGAGTAACCAACCACTCAATATTACACCAGCACCATTAGCTACAGCCCACCTGGGAGTAGCTGGCATCAACTGAGTATACTTTCTAGATCCACGAGAAGAAGCCATAACTGAATAAATCTTTCAACAAGCAAAAATATTGCAAACTTATAATGAACAATACACTTCATATGGGATAAAACCACATGAAAAAGTTAACCATTGTTAATGAGCTGATTAAATAAGCACTGAGAGATTTTTAAACTTGGCAATTAACTTGAGGACATTAGACTCACCGAAAGCAATTTCCCTCAAAGGCCCGCTCCTACCTATGAGATATCTTAATAAAGCCACACTTACGTAGAAAGTTAACCATAAATGTACTTATAAGTATTGAAACTGGGCATACAAACCAAACAACATGACACTAAGCATTCAGACCTACACTTTGGCTCCTAAAAAGATGAACCCAAAATCTATCTAAACACAGCTTTTATGCCATGCTACACAGACAAAACCACCAACACTGACCCATGACATAGCTTTTATACCATGACAATTCCGAACAAATTTATTATTGCCATTTGACGGAAGGGCATATAAAGAAAAGGAAGGTGGTATAGAGACGCACTTACTTCATATAGTTTCAGAATTATATATCTTCGCGGACTTTAGAAGTTACTTCCATAGAAAGTTCAGGGTGCTTCAGCTTTAAATGTTTGTGAATAAACTCAGCGGCATGGAAAAGCTTTGTGCAGTCCTTTGTCCCACAACCGTACTTCCATCCATACTTCTTATCCAGAATCTTACACACATAATTAAGGATCAAGTGACTCAGCTGCAGCAGCGTCAATCTTTTCCTGTGCGGTCATTATCTCCAATGGATCTAGACCCTTCAATCTTTCCTGCCAATGTGAATCTAGTTTCTCTTCCACTCTATCCCACTAGTTTTGGCATCGGAACTTTTAGATTCCACTCTAACATGCCTTACAGTACACCTTTAGCTTCACTCTTCTCATGAGTCATTCCATAATAATCCACAGCATGAATGCGCCACACAGAAATAACTAGAAGCAATCTCCTTTATTCTTTGAAACCAATACCACAAACACATGACACAACAACTGCTAATAGAGCGGAGTGAACAGAACACCTACTGGTAAACTTATTAATTTTAGAATTCTACGGAGTAATAGTTTAGAAGTAGATGAAAGAAAATAGTGCTTACCAGGGGCCAGTGTCACCTTGGTACCCACCAGATAAACGGCTAGCAAACCTACCACGAGGCCTGTCATCATGATAGCCAGACCTGCCACCCATATCACGTTCATAGCCACCAGGGTGATCATATTTGTACCAGCAATATACAGCATTATGAGAACAGAACAGGAGATCTTGAACAACCCGTTTGCATACTGAAAATGGTATCCACTATGTTCCATGAAAAAAGCCAAACTAAGCGTAAAATTAAATGAATGGTAACAAAAGAACTCAAAAGCTACTAGTAAAGCTTGCCCACTCCACTCAAGTTTTAGGTTCACCCTGGCTAATGTTGAAACAATATGGGCTCCAAATATATTACTGTATTGGACCGAAGCTCTACGCCGTTGATGATTACAAAAGGAAACCTAACCAATCTTTTTAATTATACATGTGATCTAAAGTAAATACAGTTTTCTTTGACCCAAATAGTTTTTAGTCAGCTATGAGCAAGGGCATCTACTGAGAAGCTGGTGGCAAACTATATAAGCATATCAAACTATGCATACAACTCAATGAAGTTAGTTGTATAAACTAAGCTAGTTGGTCCCTGCGAAAAGAGGAAAAATGTCAAACTTTGGACCATAGATTAAGTGGGTGAAGCAATGCACCAAAGGTAGAGATTTTAAGAACTTTGCTATATATTTTTTCATGTAAGCAGCACATATGAACAGAAACATGACTTCTACCAGAAAACGGGCAGCCTGTGCACACCTAACTTGCAAATCCCATGACATAGTATGTGCGAATAGTCCAAACAGCAGCTTCTACAAATGAAACCGGAATTTCGTGATCCACGAGGGAATAGCATAACCCCACAAATGGTAAACAAGAAGTTCCGTTGCTTATAGAATACAGGGAGTTTTGCAATCGTCATTGAAATTTCAGACATCCCGTTAAACATGAGCATAATTACACCAAAGAATGAAGCTGCAATATAAAACCCTCCATCGGTAAGAGTACGCTTATGCATCTCAGTTCGGAAGAACACCGTTATAGAAATGAACACCATGACAGTTAGCTGAAATCAAGATCAAAACTAGTACTTTAAGAAACAATTGAATAAAAAGATTATAAACGATGAGAGCTTGAACTTTAATACTACTTGAAACAGTTCGAAGAAATAAACGAAAGAGTTTCTTTTCATGAGCACTATTTCTCGATCAGTGCAAGCTTTCAAGAGTTCTTTCTTTCTCAAACCATATTTTTCGGTTGTGAGAGCCGCGGGGTGGCTTTTGCTTTTGTCATATGGGGTCCCAAGATCGGTTGCCAGTTTCCTTCCAACATGAAATGATTGATATGCTTTTAGCAAATTCCTTTGCTGTCACAAATCTCTAAGGCATGTCTCTTCTCTTCCAATACTGTTGTTGATCTTTCTTTGACGTCACCTATAATGCGATTTTAGGTCAGTGCTTTTGTATACAAAATCTTCTAATGACTGAATATACCAAAATTTATTGCAGAAATATTAAAGTACATAAAGGAACACTTACTTCTTGCAAGAAATCAGCAACACCTTTCCTTTGGGGGCATTTGAATCCCAGTGATTCTATAAACTCCAGAACATGTTCACGTGGGCCTTGATATACAATCTAGCCATCAGTCAAAAGCATGATGTCATCAAACAAATAAGTCTCCGTTGCGGGCTGAAGGAGTGAAATGACTGCTGTTCCTTCGAGATCGTGAATAAATTGTTTAAGAGACTTCACGATTTGAAAAGTTGTCGAACTATCCAACCCTGTTGATATCTCGTCCATAAGAAGAACCTTTGCTGGTCCAACTATCATATCACCCGTTGTCACACACTTCCTTTGTCCACCAGAGATTCCCCTTATCATTTGATCCCCTACCATAGTATCTGCGCATATGTCTAACCCCAACAGCTGCACGATAAACCATTATGTTAGATGTTACGAATTCGACCCGGTTACTTATAGAAAGGTTGATTAACTTTTAGCTAAGAATATGAAATAGGCGGCTTAAAAACTAGAACCTTTCCTCATAAAATTCTAAACATACGGCCTTTTATTATGAATTAAAAAAGAAAATGTGAAAAGTTAGACTTAAAGTGTTCGAGGTCAACCCAACCCAAACCGTCAAAGAAATAACCATTTTGACATGTTACCGAACCAGTCCGACCTGCCCATTTACCATCATTAGTTTACATGTGCATACCTTGAAACTTGAAAGTATAATCTGTAACTACATTAGCTTCTTGACCTTCTGTTGCAGCAGCCTGAATAGCAACAAAACGCTGAAAATTTTCGTCATAAACTATACAAAATGCTTGATATAGATGATTTTTTACCTTCATGAAGATATCAAGATCAGGATGGGGCTTAATAGTTGCATCTCTTTCCCTTTTAGAAAACTCTGCTAACATGTCTGTAAAAAATATTACTACGTACTATATAAGTTCTGTTAAACATCACTGTATAGAACTTTAAAAACCATAACGTGATCCAACCCCTTGACACCTTGCAGAAAAAGTCAATGTTTCTCTGACAGTCATTTCTCCGATATGGACATCATTTTGACTAATGTACGCTGAAGTTCTTTCGGACACAAACTCATGACCATTATAGGTTCTTACCTGAGCACTACATTCACACACAAAAATATAAGTACCATATAAATAAATAACGTAAAAACCTATATGGCAAAGAGATGAATACATGACCAACAGATTAATTGAATCATATTATAAGAGATCGTTTGTTCTACCTTGAGCCCTTGGCAAGTGTCCCAGCCATGGACAATAAAAGGTGACGTCTTCCAGGAACTTGGAGGACCCAAGAGTAGCGTCATTCTACAAAAGTTACAATACGAAGAATCAGAGTACCAAACCTTAATTATATTATAATTATAACTTTATAACTATAATAAAAGATGGGAATTTACGTAATTAAAAAAAAAAAAAACCTCCTCACAGATGAATTTTTACGGTTATTTCTGGAAAACAAACACACACCCGTGATCTTTTCTATTCCATATAGATCTACAAAAACGGTTTTTTTCTGGAAAAAAAACACACACCCATGATCTTTTCTGTTGGAAAATATTGTTGGCAAAATAACTTTTGACCAACTTTGGACACAATTATGTATATGTATGTGTCATATATATTAGTGATACTTTATAGGTTCCCGTTCTCCTTGAAGAGAGCTTCGCAATGAGCCTTTATGTGTCCAAAATGAAGGTGATGTGAATGAGATATTGTGTCTCAAAGTTAGGCATTTGGTACCATGCTTAAAGAGGAAAATAGTTTATTTTTTGTCCCACATCGGTGGGATGAGTAAACTGGAAGGGAGTCTATTGTGTATAAATAGAGGCTTAATTCCATAGCTTTTTTTCACACATCAAATCAATAAGTAATGTTATTGATTTCCAACCTATGAAGTACGCATCTGTAAAGGTGAAATTCCGGGCAGTTTTGTTAAGTCCGACAGTACAACTTACTGTTTCGGCTGTTGTACCCTGGGAAACAGACGACGAATCTGTTTTAAGCGAAGCGTGTCAAACACGTGCCTCGGCTCTTTAGTTCTAAGCGTGTCTTACGCGTGCCTCGACTTGCTGGTGATTTAGTAAGTCTTTTTATTATTTTAGTGTTTTATTTAATTATCGTTTATAGTTATGTCTGTATTTATTTTTCTATTATTTATATTCTGTTATTTGTTTTATGTTAATTTAATTAATTTAATTTGTCTGATTTATAAATAAAAGTGTTATAGTTTCCCTACAGTCTTAAAACAGATTCTGTGTAACAGAATTAAACACTTTTTTGCTAAAATCATATTAATTTAATTAACTTATTTTTATACAAACTGTATTCTCTCGAAACCAAGATTGTGTTTCTTTAGGAAATCAGTTTTTAAGTAAACAGAAATTTAATTAACAGATCTGGTGTTACAGATCTATAAACAATTTTTTAAAACAGTTTATCGTATCAGTTTGTTTGAAACCATGATGAGTTTGCGTTCAAACTGATCGTTTAGTTTGTTTATTACATATGTTATAGTTTTAACCTAGATTTACTAAAGCCATGATTGAGTTTCTTTGAATCAGATTTGGTACAAGTTTATATAAACCATGTTGAGTTTATTATATACCAAATTGTTTTAATAGTTCTTAACTGTATTCCGTTAGAATATTGACAAATTTACTTATGGTAACACAATTGTGACCCTAGTAAATCTTGTAAATGTAATTGGTGCGCCAGTTACAGCATGATTGGAATCATGGTGAATTTAGATTCATTGAAACCAAGTGGAGTTTCTTTGACACAAATCTCATAAAAAATAAGTTGCTATTTTATGAGATTATTAGAACGTATTCATTGATCTCATAAAGTGCAAGATCTTATTTTATTAGACTTTTGAAACGTGTTCAATGAAATCAAGAAGAATTTATTTGAAACAAGATGTTGACAATGGTATGAGTTATCATTAAATATCAGATTACATACACTATTTTTATTAAATTAGTGGAAGAGTTTGTTTGACTTGTGTAATCCATTGTAAATTGGGCCGAGTCTAATTATAAACCATATATATTTTTGAAACCTTGTTGAGTTTATAGATATACCTATAGAAACCTTGTTGAGTTTATAGATATACCTATAAAAACATTGTTGAGTTTAAAGACATATCTATTAAAACCTTGTTGAGTTTCTTTAAAAGAATGGATCTACTGAAACCTTGTTGAGTTTCATTGTAGAAATTGATCATATGAAATTGATATATTAAGATCTTCGTGATGAAGATTGATAACATATGTGGTTTTGTTAGAAAGATTATGCCATAGGAGACATTCTTTAATTGTTTAGTCGAAAGACTTTCTTTAAAGTGGTTTTGTGTAACGGATCGTACAAAACATTAGTGGTTTGAATCAAAATTCGATTTAATTAGCTTTGGATAAGAAACACTATGTGATTTAGAACGTTGTTAATAGTAACAAAAATTAGTTTCAAACTAATTATGAGACATTGGATTAACAAATTATTTGGAATGTCACGAGTGACATCTAAAGGATCTGCTCCCTTACTTGTAAAATGGGAGACCGATACTCGATTTATGTGTACGGTAGATGCTTTAAAGCATTCAGAAACCTTTTGTGCCGTAACTATGTGTTAAATGGCTAGAATGACATGAAAACTGAGGTCATGAGTGAATCCAACCATAGATAATGGTGCATCAGCACTTCTGTATCATGTCATGTATATGGTCATAAGAGTTTGATTAACTCTTATATTGCAGTTGAGAATGGAGAGAACGAGTTTCGGCAACACTCCAACTGCTAATATCAAGGAAAAAGATGTGATTTACATCTGGAAAAGAAACTAAGTTAACCAACGTTGTGTGTGCCGGAGATTCGTAGGAATCTTATGTCCGGATGGTTGCTTAATGAAATTTGGCTTTATATGTGTTTGAATCAAATAAAAATCGATTTAACGAATAACATAAATTTAGTGCATACGGGTTATGCATTTAAAATGGGTAAGTTGATTATATTTTATAATGGTCATTTTTAAATGTATGTTATGACTTACTTTGACATGTTTTAAATTTTTACTCAACATGTTGTCCAATTAAACCAAATTGGATACCCATTTTTGTATTGACACGGATTACAAAATCAAAACTTAGGTTAAAGCCAAATTGATAAGTCTTTTCTCTTGGTTGAACAGAAATAACCAAAAACCTTGATATGATTCACATGGTTTTATGTGATTTAGAATTGATACCTACTAAGGTATAGAGTATCGTGTACTTCACCATATTGGCTAAATGCGGTACAAAATATTGCTATTTACACTTACTTGAGAGTAAGGATATAGACAAGCTTGATCTATATACATAAGTTGAGAACCAACTTATTATCTATAATAAGGTGATTCGAAGTTATTGGAGGTGAATATGTGTCTCTATTTCTAAATTTTTTATGCTAAACTTAGAATAAGACACAAATTCATTGCTCTTGATATAGAAAAGAATCATGCCTTAGAAGATATGGTTAATGCCATGTTCTTAAGTCCAGGTTTAAGCCATGGCATGTGGGGGAAAGCGATTATATTGATTGCTTATCTTTTAGATAAGATCTCTTGTAAATAAAATAAGATACTTCTTACGAACTATGGGTGAGAAGAAAACTATCTTATAAGTACTTACAAATGTGGGGGGTATCTAGCTAAGATATCCGTATGAAATTCATGGTTCGAAAGATTGGACCTAAACCCATGGATTGTATGTTCACATGATTTGTTATGAATAGCAGTGCTTATCGTTTCATTGTACATGGATCGAAAATAGACATAGTAATGGAATTAAGGAATGATTCATTCTTCGAAAATATATTCCTTGTTTATGAAGGAAATTGAAAGATCATCTAGAATAGATGACGAGCTTGTCCAAGGTCAGAGACAACGAGGTGATATGATCTCTTAGATGAGAGACAAGATTGACCCAAGGAGAGGTTGAACCTAGAAGAAACAAAATGACATGAACCGAGAGATTGGTTGGATTTGATTTTGTTTCTTTTATGGTAGAAAATGAGTCTACTTCTTACCGAGAAGCAATAATTTCTTTGAAAGGGTATCAATGAAAAGAAGCCAAAAGTGAAATATATTATATTTTACAAAGTAAACTTAGAAGCTCGTGGGTGTACCTTAAGTTGTAAACCACTAGGCTATAAATGGATTTAAAAAAAAAACCAGATAAATTCGATGTCACCATACATGTACATGTCACCATTGACATGTGCAAAGAAATATTGGTAATCAAAGAATTTAAAAAACGAGAAGGTCTATCTTCCTTTGATGCTTATTTTCATGTTACACGGAAAACCTCAATTATGATGGTACTTGATTGACCGCATTAAGAAATTTTGGAAGTTTCTTATGTGGATGTGAAAACGATATTTCTAAACAGGGATTTAGAAAAAGGAACTATACATGAACCAGCCTGAGGGTTTCATGGTTCCTATTCTAGAGAGAAAAATTTGTAGGCTAATTAAGTCATTATATGGTTTAAGGCAAGCTATCAAACAATGACATCAAACTTTTTGACCATATCATGTTAGAATGTGGATTCAAAAGTAATGTATGTATGTGTGTTTAATAGTAAATATGTACTCTTGTGTTTATACAAAGATAGTATACTTATCACTAGAAGTGATAACGAGATGAATGAATCCACTAATGATATGTTGGAGTCAAGATTTGACATGAACTTCATTAGTTATTCGGTTTATTTTGAACCCATATGGATTTGTTTTGAAGTTAAACATTAAGATAACAATGTTATTGAGAGGTTCAATGTGAGGGATTCCGGCCTAGCTAGAGTCCAATTACATCTTTTTAAATCTAGGGATAATTTCATATATACCCAATAAAACTTCATAAATTACATATTTCCCCAAAATACAACTATTCAATGCATAATGTACAATGCAACTAAAGCATGTTTTGGGGATATATGTAATTTATGAAGTTTTAGTGGGGATATATGTAAATGCCCCTTAAATCTATTTGAAATAGAGGTAAAGGTGTTGCCCATTTTGAATACTCAAAGCATATTGAGCATCTTATGTGTCTAATGAAGTGTGTATGATCTGATTTTGAACTTATAATCAGGCAAGCAGATATATTAGTAATTCAAGTGGGGACCATTTGAATAAGTATTACTTGAGTACTATGATACTAATAATATTGCATTATGGAAGATATCCTACTACTATCAAGTGATAGAGTAATGCAAATATAGATTCTTACATATAAGAATCTAGATCCACTAGAGCGGATGTATTTATCCTAAGTGGAACGCTATGTCTTAGAAATCTTGAAAGTATTTTAAAGAGACAATTATAGCTAAATCTATGATGAAATATGAATTTATTATTTGAGATAAATTTATAGAATATGAAGGAAAGTTTACGTTAATTCGTAAAGGACATACCAAGATTGCGTATACCGATAACGACCATGTTTATAAAGTGTGATAGTCAATAGAATTTGACAGAGCTCATATCACAAATGTAAAATGGTAAGTCGAGACATATCCATCATAGATTGTGATTGTTGCGACAACTACTCTCAACTAGAGTTATCACGATTGACTACGTAACGTCAAAGGATAACATCGCGGATCCGCTTACGAAAGGCTTAAGCAGAGAGTTAGTTAGTGAGTCGTCTAAAGGAATGGGACTAAAGCCCTTGAAAGAATGAGTTTCTATGAAGGAAAACCTAACCCAGTTGACTGGAGATCCCAAGATCTGGGTTCAATAGGACAACCTAATCATAGAAATGTGGGGGAAGTCACGTCAATGTGGGGGAGTTACTTAATATAGTAACTTTCCTAGTCCATTCCTAGAACAATGTGACTTATTGAGAGGTTAAACATATGGCTTAATTGATTCATGATGAAATCATAAAGCATGATGATTCAATATGAATTCATAAAACATATGTTTTTAATGATTCAAGATGAAATCACCTATGTGAGAGAGAAGTAGGGGTCGCTTCGAAAGAAATTGTGGGGGCGCAATTTCTAAGAGCTCTTGCAGAACCAGGCTAGTGTTCATGACCATAACGAACACGACTATGAGGACTTGACAATGTCAGGGAGAGTCTTGTGTGAGTGTGTATTGTCATCTACGTAAACAGAGGCTAAGTTCAAAGACATCGCGTCTACTTAGATCTAGGAGACTAAGTGCATCTCACAAGGGAAGGTTCAAAGGGTCACACCTACCTATCCTATGCAAGATTCAACTGTTGGAATTTTATAGAAACTTTTGTGTATTACAACCGATCTCTATTCATGTGGGGGATTGTTGGAAAATATTGTTGGCAAAATAACTTTTGACCAACTTTAGACACAATTTTGTATATGTATGTGTCATATATATTAGTGATACTTTATAGGTTCACGTTCTCCTTGAAGAGAGCTTCGCAATGAGCCTTTATGTGTCCAAAATGAAGGTGATGTGAATGAGATATCGTGTCTCAAAGTTCGGCATTTGGTACCATGCTTAAAGAGGAAAATAGTTTATTTTTTGTCCCACATCGGTGGGATGAGTAAACTGGAAGGGAGTCTATTGTGTATAAATAGAGGCCTAATTCCATAGCTTTTTTCACACATCAAATCAATAAGTATTATTATTGATTCCCAACCTATGGAGTACGCATCTGTAAAGGTGAAATTCCGGGCAGTTTTGTTAAGTCCTGTTGTACCCTGGGAAACAGACGACGAATCTGTTTTAAGGGAAGCGTGTCAAACACGTGCCTCGGCTCTTTAGTTCTAAGCGTGTCTTACGCGTGCCTCGACTTGCTGGTGATTTAGTAAGTCTTTTTATTATTTTAGTGTTTTATTTAATTATCGTTTATAGTTATGTCTGTATTTATTTTTCTGTTATTTATATTCTGTTATTTGTTTTATGCTAATTTAATTAATTTAATTTGTTTGATTTATAAATAAAAGTGTTATAGTTTCCCTACATTTTCTATTCCATATAGATCTACAAAAAGAAAACGCATGCCCACCATGATCTAAAAACGCCCAACGCATTTGTTATTGGGTAAACACCCTCATGGTGTTCTTCGGTGCCGCTCATCTCTTCGTTGCAACCGCTTATGTGTGTGGTGGGTTTTAATGCTTTTGATTATATACCAAAAGTATCATAGTCTGGTTGATTCCTATGATGATTATGAAGCGGATATGATTATTCGGATGCTAATGGGATAAACATCAGTTTTATATTTCGGTTTCATTATTTTTTACCAGGTTCCATTTGTCATAGCTTTTATATTTCGGTTTCAATTTTCGGGTATGATGTTAAAACTAATATTGAAAATAATTTTTCCTAACAATTTTTTTAGCTTTTATATTAAAAATTAGTTGGTGATTTTAAATTTAAGTTTTAGGAAAACACTTTTTTTTCTTATAATTGTTTATTCATTCTAATATTAAAATAATGATGTTACATCTAACTTTTATGATGAAGTGATGTATGGTCATCTTAAACACACATTCTGAAGTGTTCGATAAGAAATATGTGCGAATGATGTAATTCTGAAATGGTGAATGAGATAGTTAGAAATGGTGAATAAGGTTCTATCAACTAATTTACTTCTATCATTATGTGGCAGGAGTTGTGGTCGTATTTGAGGTGCTAATAAGTGCGAGATCAGAAGCTATAAAAGAAGAAATATGCAACCGTAAATTGAGGTGATAGTTCTTCTTTTCCATCTTTAAAGTTATACAACATTATATAGTTTTGTAGTACTTTCTTTGATTTCCATATGACAAAGTCCAGTGCTTTCTTTGATTTCCATATGACAACGTCCCTAATTACTGTTATCTACCAAAATATAGATTTAGACTTGCAATCTTTTGGCCAATAAGCATCTGGCCTAGCGTCATATTAATGTACATCTAAGTTGCGTCTCAACGAAGTGGTTGAGACTGGGTCTGTATGTGTTAGAAAGTGAGTCAGCCATGGATCGCTTACTATTTATTAGGACACATTTACACTTTTTTGATAAAAATTCTGAACAAATATTCGAGACGAGAAGCCAATAAAACGATGTATGTCAAACTTTTTTATATGCCAAATGCCTTTCAGTGAGATTGCCTAGATGTCACTTTTTAACATTATATTAAAACCTTAGCTTTATTTGGCTCTCTGATCAAAATTTATGTCATGAACAGTTTCGAACTTTGTGACTTTGTGATTTGCTATGGTAATAAGAAAATTAACAAAAGAAATTGCTCATGTAATCATGATCTTGGGGCAGACACACACTGTTTTTCCGATGATCTACCTTTCTGAGCCACCTCATGTGTCTTTAGAAACAAAAAACAGATAGTTCATCTATGTGTGAATACAAGCACATGACTCCACAAAATAAACTAAACCAAACACCCACATAAGCTTACTTTTGGGCTTATGAGCCTACGTGTTATTTCCAGCTAATACGCCAGAAAAATGGGCTTTGCAACTGATATATCAGTAATAAAGTTGCAATGTATACTGAGATTTTGTATAAATATTAGTACTTACCCATGCCTCTTAAGTCTTATCTTTCAAGTAACTCGGGGACTACTTTCATATAGGATGGCCTCCGAATCTGAACACAAACTTCCAATGCTAACTTGCTTTATTGTTTTTTCTTCTTTAGTCGTGATATGTTCGTTACTATTTGTTACTTATTTTTATTATGTTACCAGTGCAGGTCATCGAAGCTTCATGGCATTTACAATCATGAAACCAACGACCATGCTGCAGTACTGCTACTCCTCTATCAGGAAGCCTGTTGGCTCAAAAAATTCTGGAAATACTAGGGTCTTAGTGCAAGAAACATAGTACACAGGTAAATTTTGTTGAATATATATATAATATATATTATCGGTTTGGAGCTTCATCCTTACGATTAGCCATTTTAATAGTCAAATCACGGATAGCCGTTCTATAGAATACGCTGCTTAATTCAACATATCTTAAAAATTGACTTGGAAAATAAACAATATGCACGCATCTATTTTAACTTTATGTGCTAAGCTAAAATAAAGTTATTCTTTTAGAGGTGGTCCTACACTTCATTCGGATATTTGCAATTTGATTTTGCTTACATAGTTGGTCAAACTTTTACTTTAGGTCGAACGGGTTAAAATTAGCCCAAAGTCTAATCTTACTACTTAAAGAGGTGTTATTAAATTTATAATATTGCGTGTATTCATAAATAGTAGCATTCGGTACCTAAGTAATAGTAAAAGAAAGGGTTTAAATAAGTACTCGGTTCGGTAATTCTAAAAAAAGAGTATTAGGATCGTCCAAACTTTATAATGTGAGAAAACTTGATGTTAGTTAATAAGCTCCTCCAATGTGTTTGGATCGTCCTGAGGACTTAAAAGACATTGTAAAATGTTGTAGTTGATTAGACCATATCGGGTGTTTGTGTTTCAAAAAACGAACAATGCCTTGGAAACATATGTTTGTAGGTATACATTTTTGTGTCTGCGTGTGTGTGTCTATGCACGCGTGCAAGGGTTTACTATATATGATCAGTTAGGAACATACATTATAGGAAATGGTGTTTGGATTTGCATAATTTGGAAGAAATTCAAATGAAGCCGTAAAAAGAAAGATTGGTCAAAAAGTTTGATAGGATTATTTTAATGAAGTTTTATAGGGAAATGAGAGTATAAATCTTTTTGTTTGATCCTAAATCAGAATGTTAATTAACATGACCAGTCCCAACTTGCTGATAGAAACATGTTACTTTTGGATGTGATATTTCTGATTGTCGTTGTGGTAATGTGTTATAAGCTGACGAGTAATTGGTGATCATGATCGTTCGTTTACCTAATGGATAAATGATCAAAATATTATGTGCGTCAAAAAAGGGCGACGTATAAAATGAAGACTAAAAGTGTCTTGGATGTGTCATTCAAGTTCCCTGTGTTTCGGTTATATGCAACCTCAAAGGGTTGAATTGTTTTTACACAATGTATGTGATCATTCCTAACAGCAAAAAGTAAAATTCTTAACGAAAATGACGCATTAATGAGAGCATATTGTTTGCAGCGTGAGATGGAACTCGATGAAGATGGGCAAAACACGAGTTACGTTGTGCGAGTAAAAAGCTTATTGAAGACTTTAGAGACATTTTTAAGTAGCCATTTTTCTACTTATATTGGAGATTTTTGAGGAACAGTGATGAAGTATTGTCACATATTTTACATATTTTAGCTGGGATCTTTTGTATCGGTTTGATGTTGCTAATGTAAGATATTTTGGCAACTAAATGCTCTAATCATTGCCGCACCACGTGAATGGTTGTTGGTATGCACATTTTCTGTAAACGAATTAGGCATAATTAACTTTCTTCCATTAATACGACGTTAACACCAATTATCGAACGAAAAAATAATAGGCCCCGCAGCGAAGCGCGGGTGTGCCTATCTTGTTACTTTCAAAGATGAAAAACCACAGGTCTATAACTCTATAAATCTATATGTCCAGTGTTGCATAGATAAACTCTTATATCGTGTATTGCACTAATCAACAAGTGCAGTTAACTAACTGCAATGCTGCAGCCTGTTTCTTGTGCGGCATGATATGTCGTCACAGCTTTCTTCAGGTTAAAAATTAAGTCTATTTAGCTTAATATCTACTGTTGAAACTTTGTTTGGTACTTTTTAGCATTACGCTAGTGTAATGTTCAGATACAATAAATTGGGTTAGTAATTGAAAACCACCGGATTGTAAGTTATAGCGTTATTACGCAAATAAGCATTATGATATTTCTGGATAAGGGATTTCTCTTCAACTATCAACCAAAGTTATAGAGTTATGAGAAAAATGAGTATTATGACGTTAAAGAAGCATTATCTTTGTTACTGGGAGTTGGTGTTTTGCAATCTCGCAAGAAGCTAGCTATGACACCGTGCATGTTCAGACTCTCAATATAAGTGCCAAACGGACAAGTGGAGTAAGAGGCAAAAGTGCTACAACAGTTTAATGGGATTGGTTTGGATTGGATTCTGAAAACAGTTGACCTACAAATATCATAGAAGATCAAAAGCTAAGCTAGTGATTATGAGACATGTTTCTACCTACAAGCAGGTTCTACCATGACTTTGGATGCAATGAACAAATACCTAGGTTACTAAAATGTGTGTTGGATTACACTCATAAAATAGTAGTAGCAATGGTAATCTCAAACAGCAGGAGGGTTGAGTCAGAATTAAACACGAAAAAAAAGTAAATACAAACTTATCAAGCAAACAACCAAATAAATGAAGATAACATAATTATAAGTTAAGACGCATAGAGAAACATAAAGTTCAAATGGACTATAATTTCAAAGCATAAGGTTCAACTACAACCATGCCAAGCCCGCACCCCATCTACTTGTCGTATCGCCCTCTTCTTTCTCTTCTTCTTCTTCATTCTCAACATAATTATAATTTGAGACGCATATTGAGAAACATAAAGTTCAAATGGACAACAATTTCAAAACATAAAGTTCAACTACAACCATGCCAAGCCCGCACACCATCTACTTGTCGTCCTCGCCCTCTTCTTTCTCCTCTTCTTCTTCTTCATTCTCTTGGGCTTCATCTGCTTTCGCTCCCTCTTCTTTCTCCTCTTCGACTTCACCTTCCCTTCTAGATCCACAAAACAGAAACACCCGTGTGAATTTTTTAGCTCGAGTGCATAGTCTAGTGAACCTTCCATCTCTTTCAGCAACAAACATTACAAGGCTAGCTCTAGTAAAGGTAAAAAACCCATTTTAGATCTCTTTTACAATACTAAATCCAAAACAACGTTTTGTCAATCGCTGAATCGAGTAGCATAACTAGAGTAGTACTTACCATTTTTCAGATTTATTTTCATATCAAACTTGATTTAAAAGAACTAAAAATATACTTTAGCAAAACAATACTTCATTTGGGTCTCAAATGAGTAAACAAAATACTAGTACCATTTATAAAAAACACCAAAACCATTTTATTTTACAAAATAACATTTGGCGTACCTGAGATGGCTGAACCTAACGACCACCATGTTGTTTTGGACATGATGTCCATTTCACCTACAAAAAGAAACACACATGAAAATATTCATGAACCCACAAATACTTTGGATTTTCAACCAAACGACTTAATAACAAAAAGAATTTTGAATCCAACAAGTTACCTCTCAAACTCAAGAACATGAACCTTGAAAAAGATCCACTCCCATCTGCGCAAATAAACACAAATTATAACAAAACAAAATGAGGCTTTGAATGCTACTTGTTGAAAGAAATAAATGGTCAGTACCTTTGCAACGGGGAAAAGCAGATCTGTGGTGGGGGCAAGTAGATGAAGTCATCTGTGGTGGTATAGAAATGTGAGAAGAGTGGTTTACCATGAAGAAAGAAAAAGATAAGTTGTACCTACTACATTTATTTTCTTCACGTTTTCATACCAAAACGTTTTTAGTGACAAACATGTGAGGAAAAAAAATTCTTGTTTTAAATGTTTTATCAAGTACAGTATTTGGTTATTAAACGCTCTTGCGTCAAATAATTATTAGTAGTAACTCGATTACTCGACAGGGTTAATTAAGTGATCGAATCAGTGAACTGATGACTTAATCGGATTGACTCGGTAGTCAGACGTGTATTCGGTGACTCGACCAGATTAACCATTAACCAGGTGATGGATCTCGTGATCCGTTGATTCGACCGGGTTGACCCGGTGAACTGATGACTCAACTCGGTTGACCCGCTTGTAGAACGCGTGACTCACTAACTTAGGTTGACCCGGTGTTTGATCTCGTGAGCTGATAACTTGACCATTGATTCAATGATTGAACTCGCGACCCCATCGCAATGCCTTAAAGCCCCTTAATGGGAAACTGGATGGCTAGCATGGGGTTGATATTCTCTTCGTGAGATGATTCGAACTCGGGTTAAGAGACTTAGTGCCTCGGTGGCATGCAAGATACTCTGTTGCACCAAACTGCCATTAAAAAAAGTCTATACCATAAAATGTTAAAAAATCATTTTTCAAGAAAAATGAGTAAACCCTTTATACGGAGTATAAATATGGATTCACGTTTCGTACTTACTACACTATTTGTGCACGGGTTGTCTGTGTTTCTTGTTTATGAGGTAGCGTGTTTCTTTTCTCATTTTCATACATAAAAACATTTTTAGTAGCAAAAAAGATTCTAAATTTTTTAATTCAAACAGTTTTCTCTATGAGAATAGTGATGTCGTATTAACATGATTGGGTTATTTTCTTGTTTAGTTTTAAAAAGGACAAATTGTATAAAAGTATACTTAACTTATACTCATTTTCAATTTAATGTATTATATTTTTATTTTCCGAATTTAATGTATCAAACTTTTTTTTATTGTAATTGTAGGCAACCAATAAGTTATCAAGTACCTTTCTTCTTCAAAATATTTTTTCAACGACCTTCAACCGATTATAGACGCGTTCATTTATAGAAATCAGTGCGATTCATAATTTTTTTCAAAAGGCATTATGAATTATAATTAATGTAGTTTTGTTGTGTAGTATTGTGCATCGTCGTATGCATCATATCGAGCTGAGCTTTCAACATCAATTCGTTTGCATCTTGATGCTATATTTTTTCTTCAATTTCTTCTACATTGTTTATTTGTTACGTACATATGATCTTTTGCCAAATAAGCAAGATGCATACACTAAATAGAAGCGGGGCATAGGTCAAAATGTAACAAGTGTGTTCCATCAACTAAATTTATGCGTTCAAGCCTAATCAAGACCCGTAATTTAAATGAGGTTGGTATGTTTATAGTTATAGTGTGTTTTGTTCTGATGTCCCACACTCTATATGTTTTTCACTTTTAAATCTTTAATACAGCAAACATTTTAGCAAAGTAATTTTGCTACTTTTCCGTGAACTCATTTAAAAAAGATTTGCATGTCTTGACCAAAATAGATATTAAGTTTTTCTACTCAATTGTAAATATGAATATATGCAAGTACTTTCGTCTTTCAAATTGCAAAAACGAAAAACGCTAAGCTATTTTTGTTCTGTCTAAATGTGTAGAGGCTTGTTGCGAAAATGTAAATAACAGTGGAGGAGTATCAACAATCCAACATTTATTTAGTTTGGAATATTAACGCAGAAAAAATTTATTTTTGGAAAAATGCGTCGTCCGAAAATTAAAGTGGAAAAGAAGTTGACATGCTAACTAGTAATCGTCTACAATTGCTATCATAAAAAAGTTTGGTACATTAAATTCGAAAAATAGAAGTAGAGTACATTAAACTGAAATTGAGTATAAGTTAAGTACACGCAATTTGCCCTTTTAAAAACAAAAGTATGCTACTTAATGTAAACTTGTGGTTGATCACTAGCTTGAGCCTAATCATTTGAATATAACGTCATCGCCTTGCGACGTGATGATGTGATTAATCGAACCAAAATATTTGGCAGCTTTGCAACGAGAATTTATATGTCAAAAAGGAAATTAGTGTAAATGGAATATAGTGTGTCAAAGTAAGGTGCCTCGAATTAGGTATGATATAAGAGTATATTATTGATAGTTGTTTGAAAAGATTTTTATTATTATAGAAAGATTTTTTGATACGCCATGAGTGAAAGCTTCTCGGGCGACACAAATCTTATTATGTATACACAACTCTACCAAATAAGTTTCACATAATGATGTGGAAAAATATTGTGTACAATCAAATATATTCCTACTTTTTTGTAATTGTTTTGGATAGATAAAATAATTTTAACATACAATTAAGTGATACTTGTTATAAATATATTCATTATGTATGTATATTTACCATGAATGTATAGTTTATTAGCCTTTAATTAGTGGTTAATTTGCTAGGAGTTTACACTCCCTAAAAACTTATATATAAAGGACATATTTTATTCATTTGGATACTATTCAATAACAATGACTTCTTTCCTCCTCAATATCTTGTTCTTTACATTTCATTACACGTTATCAGCATGATTTTTGCTCTAAGCAAAATTAGGAACGGGATTCTTGATAGATCTCTATTGTAATATACATGTATTGTGATTACATAAAAAGAATTCATTTTGTTATTCATTTTTTTGTTCCTCTACTGTTGAAGTCTCTTGTAGTTTACATGAACAACAAATTTTATGTTGTGGCTACATAAAACAAATCAAGTGACATGATCTCATGTTATGTCAAAAATAAAAATAAAAATGCAAATAGTTAGAACCTTATGTTCTAGTATGATTCAATATCATAATCTCATGTTATGTTATTCTATTAAAAAAGAAAAAATTAATAATAAAAACCTCAAGTTTTATTATGATTACCTCAAGAGAATCAAAACATAACTTCTTATAATTGTTATGTAATTTTTATAGAACCTCAAGTTCTTCCACTTTTATTTTTTTATTGTTTAAATTATAAGATTTATGCTATTTTTCTTTTCATGTTCTTATTTTTTTCGTTGCTTTTTGATTGCATAACAATTTTCATGTTTCAAGTAGTATCATAAACTAGAAAATATAAATAAGTTTTATAGCGATTTTTTTTGTTAAACACTAATAATAACTTAAAAATATTAATCACAAGATGTTGAATTGTGCAATTAGTTTTCATAGATCTTTTTATAACAATTTCATATCAATCACACAACAAGTAACTATAAAGTTTTTAAATTTATTTTAATATACATTTGCGAAAACAAATACATAACTTAAATATCATTGAATACAACTCAAATGCCATTGAACATGTTGTGCCTTTATGTATATTTGAATTTCAATTTAAATATCATTTATGAAAGGTTTTTATTTGTATAATTCTTATTAAATGATATGTTTTTTCTTATTAAACGTCTATACATTGGTTTTTAAGATTAATGACTACAACCATTTTAATACAGATTGATTCTATTTCACTCCAAATTTTTGGGTACGAGGTTATGTTACTTGTAAACTTGATTTGTTTATATTGTTCTTATTTAAATAAAACTATATTATAGTTTACAAGAACAATAAGTATTTTATTGTGCTTGTAAGAAGAGAATCAAAATATTATAACCTATTGTTATGTAAAAAAAGTATGAATCTTAAGTTCTGCTGAAGAATAGTTTGGCTGCTAGTTTTTTTAGGTTCCATGACGAGTCAGGAACAACATAACACGTAGTCACGTACAAAGTTTTTCATTACACAATACAACTTCCCATATATTTTACAAATTAAACACAAATAACACAAAGTAAACTTACAATTTATGAATGTAAGCTAAATCAACAAAAACACCTCCTCCCATGATATTCCACCGAGGTGGATGAGACAGATTATTATTAGTAACATGCTACTTGTTGTGTTTGTACAAAGGGATGTGTGGAAATCTGGTACTATAATATGTGACAGAAAATGTGAAGGGATAGATTTTGTTTTGCTTTGTTCTATCTTTTATCCTTTTTTTTATCTTTTATCTTTTTGCAATCTATGTTTTGCAATCTATGTGAACCATTTTCTATGAGCAACTTCTAACCAACCTCGTTGGTACCGATCATTGAATGTCACTTACTTTTTACACATGTCATCTTACTATTGCATGCTTCTATTTTTATTAGATTTTGTATGATTCAGATAATTTTATGGATAAAAGCTATTTATTTTATATTTTTAAATAATGATTTTACTATTGGTTTAATCTTTTAGTTACTTTATTTATTTATTTTTAGAACGGTTGAGTGGCGGATCCAGAGATTGTAAGCATGTGTGGCACAAAATGTTTGTATTTTACCTCAAGTGTTAACGAGTGTGAAACTAAAAGTACAATATTGCATGAACGATATCTAAGTTAACAAAGTTACTTTGATGAATTATCTCTTCGATATCTAAGTTAATAAACTCAACAATTTAATTAATAGTCAGTGGCATTATTTTGAATTGTATGCGTTGATTTTCGACTCACTTCACTACTTAGTTCTTAATTTAGTTTGTAAAACTATTTTGCTTTAATCTAGGTAGCTTAAACACATTATAGAAGTAACAATACTCTTTGAGTGACAAATAAAATTAAAATCAAGCAAAATAATTTATTATAACTACATCTCTTTTGTAGGATCAAACTAACAAATGTTCTTATTAAAGAAAATGTCTCCATTTGTTTTCTACTTTAACAATTTTCCATTTTAAGTACTCAAGTTTGTTTTACTGTATAGAAATTAAAATTCTTTTATCTTTTATTATTACTTCAAATATTTTGCTAAAAACTGCAAGTAATATGTTAGCTTTAAAACAATAAATTTATTATTTTAATATTGTTTAGCGTTTTTTCATAAAAACTTGTCAAATAACTTGACTAAAAATTATTGTTAACGTCTCACGTCTCACATATGAATTTAAATCACAATTATTAAATATGAATATAGACACCGAAGGTTGAGATGCTAAATTTGTGAAGTCAAAGGACTCAAATTAAACATAATTATAAGTAGGGGTATCAATAAATCCAACCCGACAAGAACTCAATCCGACCCGAACTCGACCCGAGTATATTTGAGTCGGGTTAGTCGGGTTCAATTTTGAATTTGGGTTAGTCGGGTCAACCCGACTAACCCGAATTCGAAATCAGGTTAGACATCAGGTAAATATATTATACCTACTTCGTGTTCGGGTCAATCCGATTGACCCGAATAAGATTTTTTTTATTTTTTTATTTTTTATAAATAAACTTTATTTAATTTCTATTTAAAAAATAAAAAAGTTTTTTTTTTAATATTTTACCCGTATTCAGGTTGACCCGAACCCAAATAGACCCGACCCCACTAGACCCGAATTCGACTAACCCGATTTAAACTCGGGTCGTGTTCGAATAAACTATTTTTACCCTCAACCCGAATTCGACCCGATTTAAATAACCCGAACCCGACCAACCCGACCCGATTACCACCCTTACTTATGAGTTAGGATAAAAGATGTGATAACTCGGGCCCCAACATAACATTTTTTTCAATTTTTTAGGTTATCTTCTCTACCAAAATCCATATCTCATTTTTCCTCCCATTAAAACTAGAAATTGAAGCTTTACATTTTTTGTCATAAAATTATAATAAATCTTATGTAATTCTATCACAAATCATCTTCTAACAAGATCAAAGTCTTTCAAAATTGAGTATATTAAAAAAACCAGAAACTTTCTCCACTATAGGTGTGGCACTTTCCAAAAACCAAAATTTTTCACAAGAAAAATACACTTAGTCGCCTAGAACTGTATGTGGCACGTGCCACAGGTGGCTGACATGAAGCTCCGCCCCTGGAATGGTTAGAGGTTATTGAGTCGTGTCGTGCAGTCACATCAAAGCATGCAGTATGCTTTTCTCGAACCTTCGTTTACTTATGGTTAAATTTCTTATTCGTTTCACTTGAGAGGAGACACTTGGCAGGTCTTGAACCCAAAACCTTCAAGAAAACAAAATCCTAAAAAAACCACTTAATAGAATCTTGATAACGAACTAAGCTAGAGCAGTTAAATTTTATCTTTTGATTATTTATAACAGTAGTTTAATGTTGTTACAGTCATATATATTTTTAAATCTTGATTTATAATTTCTTAACTTTTTTATATCTATTTATATATACTACTAAACAAAAAAGCACATAATATCTAAAGCTCAACGATTATAATGAATAAAGTAACATTGTACTTGTGGTGTTTGTACGAGTATGTAAGTGATGGCCGGTAGGGTGTGAATATGAGAAAGTCTGAAGTGACTGAAGTTGTTATCTTTTACCTATTGCAATCTTTGTGAACTTATTGATGACCAAGCAACCAACCGGGTTGCCGGGTATTTACACTTGTATTAAATTATCAAACAGTATATGGTAAATGTTACACTCTAACCGATGTTTGAAAACTGATTTTTAATTGATTCATCGAGCCCCCGAGTCCAGGTCAACCCAGGTCGACCTGGGTCAACTCGGTTTCATGAATTTTCCATATTTTTAAACTTTCCCTAAATAAAACATATGCCTCGGTTTCATGAATTCTCCAGTAATCCAAAACCGAGATACCCATTGTTTTAAAACCGTTATTCTAATCTTTATAAAGTGTCATCTGTTTGTTCAAATGGGTTTTCCTCACAACTCCTACGAGTACCAACGGAAAACTCAACCGAACATTTCTATGGTTACATTTGACTCTAAGGCGTCTTGGAAGACCCACAAAAAAGACCTGGAGAAGTTAGACAACGCGAAGCTAGTTAAGCACCTCATTCTTTAGTAACGCAGAGCGATCTGCCTATTCCTCTCTAGTGTACTCTAACTAAAACATTATAGAAATCAAATAAAAGCTAGTTTTCTATATAGTTCTAGAGTAAATAGAATATTAGTCAAAAGACCTAATATTTACTTACCCTAGTTAGTCTGGTTTAATCCTTGAAAAATATTTTGCATTTATTCACAAAATAAATAATTTGTAGCAATAAATCAAAAAATAAGCAAGAATATTAAAATTACTAATATATCACATATAAACTATAAATAAGCAAGATATATACCAGAACTAACTTATTTTAGGACACTAAATGTAGTAAATCTAGAAAATCCAATTTTAAGAATTTAGGCAGATTCTGTTTTGCAAGGCAAAAATCGACTGAAAGACAATTTTTCGAGCTTTCGACTAAAACTAAAAAGGTGTGCAGAATCGAGTTTATAACGTCCTATCAGGAGTCGGAGTCTGTAGGTATTCAAATTATTCTATAAAAATTATTTTCCTTTCGGGTATCAAATATCGCAGACCTAAAACAATTTTATAAAACTCCTTTTAAGCATGCATACATCAATTCAACTAGTATTTTTCTTAATCTCATAGCAATCCTAAACATGTTAAGCAACTAAATAATGCATTATCTTATATAATATAAGATTGAGTTGTAACGTCATTAACTGTTAGTCTTAATGACAGAAAACTCATACATTGGCATATAGCTTCTCACGGAATTTACATACATGTTTAATGTCATTGCAAACTTCTCATGGCAGTAATCATACGAAATTAATAGGGTTGCGGGTTACATTATCCAGGCTATTGGAAGAGTTGAAAACTAAATATAACTCAATGTTAATTAATAATATCTTTTCTTCTTCCTTCATTCGGTTTGTAATCACATAAGCTGAGTCTTGGCCTTATAAATTCTAGGCTGATTGACCACTTTCGATCATACTTTGCCCCATTCAAACACATAATTCCCAACAATATGAATTATTCTCCCACACACTCCCAGTCTGATATGAAAACCAAAAATGCCGCCCATGTTGATCTTGCACAGGCCCAAAATCACAGCAAGGCGAAAAGAATTTTGTATGCTGACCATTCTCAATCACCTTCTACAATCAGGATGCGTTCTTTTACCCGAGGAAAGAAAGATGTAGTTATTGAACCTGCGGACCCGAACTTGGTAGCCAGCTTGATTATGTCGCAGATGCGGGGGATGTGCAGACCCAAAAGGTGGCGACTGTTCAGGCTAAGGGTGAGTTGTTCCTAAAGGACCTTGCTGTTGGGGTTACTGGCGCAATAGTGGTTATGTTATGTAGGTTATGGGATGTGAATTCTCCGACTGGCCGTTATCTAAATACTGATTTCATAGTTTTTGATGCTCAGGTACGCCTCTTATTAATGTTCCTGTCAATCAACATGAAAAAAAATAAAAATCAGATATGCTGCATCCTTATGCGATTTTGTGACAGCGTAATGTTATGCACTGCACGGCAAAGTCGAATGTAGCTCACTATTTTGAAACTCAAAGAGGGATATGTGTATTCAATCAGAAACTTCGATGTGCAACCTAACAAAGACGAATTTTGTGTCCTAAGGAATGGAGCTTTCATTCTGGAATTTGATGGTGGGATGATAGTTAGGAAGGAAACTATCAAATCCAATGGATTTGTCACATATCCTTTTGAAATGGTGGAGATTCCTAATCTTGAACACACGTACAATGAATACTTGATAGGTAAGCGTGACTATATTTATGCTGGCTAAATAATGTAGTTCATTTGTATCCTCAATCAACCTGTTTCTTCGTGTTTGCTGTATGCAGATGTCGCTGGATATGTGCAGCATGTTGGGAGGATGGTTACCCAACATTCAGGCTCGAGAACACTCAATTTCAAATTGGCTAATCACATGTATGTTTCACAACTTTAGATATTGGTGTATTTGCTTATACCATTCTGTTGTATAATTTTTTATATATTCATAAATGCAGGGGACAGTCAGTAAGGGTTACCTTATGGAGAGCTTTGGTGAGCGGTTGATTGAAAAACGGACCCGTCGGGCTGGCTTTATGCTGTTGTTTTGACATGCATGATCCATAGATCTTATAACAGTAAGGGTTCTTTCCTACAAAAAAACAAATCATGTAACAAAAATATCACATGAACCAAAAAAAGGAATGACAATACTTGATGCTTACCTTATAGATAAGGTATATATCTCAAGCTCTTCTTCCACGTTAATCCTTGATGATGACGCAATCCCTGCAGTACGAGATTTGATGGGGGAAAATAGGTCAGTGTATGTGTGGTAATCTGCCCTAAGCATATAATAATTAATTGGTTGTAACACAAGTTTTATTTGTGGATCCAGTGGTGTGGAACCTGGCAGGGAGGCATTGCCCATAGATCATATTGAACCAAAAGATGGGACGCTGGAAAACTTGCTGATATGGTCACGGAATCGTGCCCAAGATGTATGTAATGTTTTATAATGCAATATGTCCATGTAATGCCCTTATATGTGTCTAAAAGTTTTCCCTTACCCTATTCACAGACTGCAACCTTCCATTGACAAGTACAGATAACCAACATAAGGACAAAGAGAGGTTGGTACTTCCCACATTGCGGTGGCGACAAGTGCAAGAAGGGGTTGTGGTAGAAAAGAGGGGAGTTTTTATTGTGATTCCTGTGAAAAACCGGTTGAGTATCCAGTGTTAAGGTGCGTGCATTTGTACATGTAAACTATTTGACACAACTACTTTCTACACAATGGTTGGGTGACATACTATACAATTGTTCTCGCACATTTAGGTTGGAACTGGAAGTGTCCGACTCGACTGCATCAGTTATAATTGTGTTATTTGATGAGACAGCAAGGCAGTTGGTTAAGTGCTCAGCCGATCAATAGCACAGTCGGTTGAACATGTATGTCTACGTAAATTTATTATCTTATTACCTGTGATGTTTCTAAGTACCTTGGTCATGCAGGTTGCTGGACAAGGAATGGAATTTCCTCACGCGTTAACAGCTCTTATTGGTACTTCCCCAATATTAGAGCTCAAAAGCCAATCATATTTTGAGCACAATAATTTTGAGAGCTTCACATGCTGGAGAATCATCTCGGTCTCGACTGATGACGAACATGCAGATTCAACTACGGACACACCGCCCCCTCCAAAAGCTAATTCTTTGAAACGTTTGGCCAAGAAACCAACACTTGCTACTCCATCCAAACCTGTGGAGGAAGACAAACCAATCAGGTTAGTTTCAGTTTATTGTCAGGCATGCTACGTACGTCGTAAAAGAAGTATGTGTCTTAATGTGTTGTCTAACCTATTCTAATGGCGGGATACTTGCAGGAATGAGCTTGATGATTCTGATTCTGAGGAGGAAACTTCAGTTGCATCTGTCAAAAAGAAAAAAAGAAGGTATAATCGTGCTTTGAAGTTTAACACATTTGAATGGTGTATGTCGCTAACATATGTTACCTGCGATTTTAATCTTTCAGATATATCGATTCTGACTCTGCTTCTGAGTAAATGTCCAAGCAAAAAATCATGGGACCAGCAATAAGGCCATAGCTCAAGTGTTCGGTGCAATGAAAAATAAATCTCGTGTTAAAAATTCTATAAGACATTTTGTTTCAGTTATTTTAAAACATTTGAACAGTTTGGTTGGTTGTTTGTATGTTCAGAAAAATGGTTTGGTGTATCCAGTACTAACATATAAAATTCCACTTTATATGTTTATGGTTAAATGTTATTTGTATATGACTGATAAGCAGGTAACCAAATATTATGATTATGCATTTACAAGAAGATGCTAATCCACAAAGTGAACGTAAAGGTTTGTATTTCTTTGAGTACGCGCATGATTAAATGGCATACCATCAAGCTTTTTTAGTATATCTCACATGAACTATGTTGTGTTTTGCAAGGTCACACCAAAAAAATACCCCAAGAGATGGTGCTTTAAGTTTGGTGGACATGCATCCTGTTACAAGCAGAAAGGTGCTCACCAAGAATTTAGCTATTAAATCTTAGAACATTGTATAGGGCGTGATTGTAACTTGAACAATGTAATAGTTGATTTTAGCTTAATATAAAATAATATATAAAATCTCGCAATTTTTTTTATCTCTTTTTTAGCAACACGTTCAATATTATGATCATACAAAATACATGTTCAGCTTTCATGATCAGTATTCACATAAACACTATCATGCTACTAATACATATTGATGAGTTCATATGGTATAAGGCCTTTTATTCACATAAGTTGACTGCAGTTATTTGTCCCATATGATAAACTTAAATGGCCTACATTCGCTATTGCCATATATTTGTGGCGGCTATATAGCTAACTTAATCAGATGGATAGCATGTCTACGTAACCGAAATGATTTTTGTTTGTATTGGTATTATAAGACATGAGAACCATACCTGTAGTTAGTCAGGTTGCTTAAAAATGTATGGCACATTACATATAAACATATTAGTCACACTGTTGAAAATAGGCATGAAGATTCTGAAACTTTAACTGAAAAAACAACCTTTTTGGCATACCCGTTATTTATTATGCTAAGTATCATTGAATTATGCATTTACTTATAATAAACATGTTGTTTACATAACTTCTGACCTTTTGGTAGGATTAACAGTTATAAAACTAAAAGCAGTATTTATGATCTAAAAATCCTATATATACCTATCCACATGATAATACTTGGAGAGTCTCCACATCTATTATATGAATAAAATATATTCTAGGAACTAAGTTTCATTGTTTATGGATAATCAATCTGTCTATACGTTTACAACCCCATTAAACAATTCTACAAATGTTCCTTCCCTATCCAACATGCTGCATAATTCCTTAGTAATCCATTCACATACAGTTGTTCAAAATGGAAGTGTACAAAGTTTATGTGGCTTAAAATTGACAGAAATGCCTACGTTCTTACCAGGTAATCTCAAAGTGAATACTTATAATGTATATAGGTTTATATGTACTGAGAATACTCCTCCCATTTTCAGGACCGACCGATCCATCACGGAATGCAGTAGTAAACAAACACAATGACACAATAGCTTCTACTTCAAAGCAACCATTTAGGCAGTCTATTCCAAAAGGGAGAGGTTAATACTACCTTAGTTATTTTAATAATGTAATTTACAATATGTATTATACACTGTATCCCAATTTATGTTTGTGCCATGTCTATGTCAGAGCCGACGTTCAAGCGTGGTAGGAAAAGTTGTCCAAAGGACAAGGGTTGACATCTGCAAGTAATATGATGTTTAAAAATAACTGAAAGTTTTTAATGAATATTCGTGTTTGTAATGAATCACATACATTTTTTAACCAGCTATTGAGGTTGTGGTGCATTACCTTGGACCTCTAGAGTATCAGTGTAAATGTTGTAATGCAATCATGTGGTATGATGAAAAAACACCAAGGGTTACAAGTGATAAAACCTAATAGATTCGGATCTTTAAGCTGCTAGGCATGATTATCATTCATATGATTTAGCATAGCGGAATTAGAACAATAATCATGAACAAGGTGTTGTGGACAAGATGAATTTTCCCAAACGTTACTTGTATTATTAAACACAAATAACACCTAGACGTGTATACATTGAATCCCACGTCTAGACACACGAATTGCTTGTAGGTTACATTGTGAATGATTGTTATGAATAAAACCTACGTAGGGTATGTGTTTATATACTACACATAAACCCTTGTTACAAGGAAACTAAATAAGATATTTAGTAAATAAGATATTTAGTAAATAAGATATTTAGTAAATAAGATATTCACTAAATAATATATTCACTAAATAATATATTCATTAAATCTTTTATCTTCTTGCAATATATCTTCTACAAGTTTGTCCACCGGCTTGTAGAATCTTCACTTGTCAGATTTAGTCCTTGTCTTTTAGTTTTGACACATCAACTAATAATACTTTATAATTTCGACCCAACAACAAGCCTCAAAACCCTACGTTTTCAATGTGCTGCAACAATGGGAAAATACTACTACCAAGATTCCAAGAAACTCCACAATCGTTACGGGATTTACTTGACTATGAAGATTCAACTACATCGCGGTTTAGAGACTAGATCAGAGTATATAATAGTATGTTCTGCTACACGTCTTTTGGAGCTAGGATAGATCATGACATTAATGAAGGAAGGGGCGTATACACTTTTAGAATTAATGGACAAAATTATCATAGGATAGGTTCACTAAGATATGCTCAACTATGGTTTTTTGATACGGATAATGAAATAAGGAATAGAATGTCGTCTTTTATTAGCAATGACCATACAAGCGAGGTGGATGGTATAGTGGTAGGTGGTTTGATTGAAATGTTTGATCGATGCAATGCAATTGCCAAGCCTTTTCGAATGGCAAGAGATTGGTGTATTGCCAATGATTCGATTGATGCTGAGTTACATCTGCTTGGTGACAGAAAAGCAACAAGACAGTATAATGCCCCGACAGTTTAAGAGATGGCGGCCCTAATTACAAACGATTTCGGTGATGGGGAACCTACACGGGACATCGTTGTAAACACAAAAGATACTGGCCCAAAAAGAATATCGGAATTACATCCATCCTACATGGCGCTCCAGTATCCATTGGTATTCCCTTACGGAGAAGATGGGTATCATGATAAGACATCTTATCATACAAATACGGGACACGGAAGACTACTCGTGGGTATGTAACAATGAAAGAGTACTACTCATATGTAATTCAGCAGAGAAATGATCAGGGGAATACTTTATTACGTGGAGGTCGTTTGTTCCAGCAATATTTAGTGGATGCCTTCACTGCGGTTGAAGAACATCGACTTAAATTGACAAGGAACAATCAGGATACCTTGCGCGTAGATCTCTATAATAATGTTTGTGATGCTGTCACAAGAGGCGACACAAATGTTGCAGGTTTGGGGAAAAGAATTGTATTACCAAGTAGTTTTACTGGAGGCCCGAGGTATATGATGCAAAACTACCAGGATGCTATGGCCCTATGTCGAGTATATGGAAATCCAGATTTGTTCATCACGTTTACCTCTAATCCTAAGTGGGCTGAGATTACTAAGATGCTCCTATATGTGCCCGGCCATAAAGCACATGATAGGCCACAAATTGGGACACGAGTGTTTAAGATGAAGCTATCTGAGTTATTAGATGATATAACCAAAAAACAAATATTCGGCGAGAGCTGGGCAGGTATTTCTCACTGTGCCATAATATTGTTACCTAAAATATCCGCACGTTTATGATTAAATGTTTTAAACGGTTTGCAAACAAAATTTTGTAGTTGTGTATGTTATTGAATTCCAAAAGCGTGGGTTACCACATACACACATACTGGTATGGCTTGAGGAAGATTACAAATGCAAGACGGGGGATCAGATTAATGATTTAATATCTGCATAACTCCCATGTCCAACCAATGACCCTGTCGGGTACAATAATACATGTTACATGGGTCATGCGGTAAGGATGCTAAGTACGCTCCTTGCCATGTGGAGGGTAAATGTTCAAAACATTATCCTAAGCCATTCTTTGTAGAAACAGTTATTGATGACAATGGTTACCCTATTATCACAGAAGAGATAATAAGCTGATTTTTAAAACGGGGAAGGTTGTATATGACAACAGAAATGTGGTCCCTCACAAGCGTTACTGCTTCTTAAATACAAAGCGCACATAAATGTAGAATGATGTAATAGGTCCAAAGCAATTAAGTACTTATTCAAGTACTTAAATAAGGGGCCTGATAGAGCTACCATTATCATTTAAGAGAATGTACATAATGGTAATCATGAGAAGACCGAGCAGGTGACTGAAGTTGATGAGATAAAAAATGATCTAAATTGTAGATATCTGGCTCCATGTGAAGCCGTTTGGCGTATTTTTTCCTTTGATATTCATTATTCATATCCTTCAGTAATGACAATGAATTTTCACCTTAAAAATCAGAATCCGTTGCATTGCGTGACTCTAAAAGTTTACCAGCTTTGCTACAAACGGAAAGCATTGACGTCACCATGTTTACGGATTGGTTTAAATTGAATGAACGCGATGAAGATTCCTGTACACTTACATATGCACTGATACCTGAACATTATTTATGGCACGATAGGCTAAAACGGTGGCAACCGAGAAAACAACGAAAAGTTATTGGGCGAATAGTTTACCGTAGCCCAGCCTCAGGAGAACGGTACTATCTCAGAATGATACTTAATGTTGCTAGAGGGCCAGAATCATATGAGGAACTGATGTCTGTTAATAACAAAGTATATGGAACATTCAAGGAAGCATGTTTTGCCTATGGGTTACTTAGCGATAACAAGGAATGGACTCATGCTATATCTGAGGCAAGTGTGTGGGCTTTTGGTCCACAACTGCGTGACATATTCGTTATGATATTGTTATTATGTGAGGTGAGTAAACCCCTGAAACTTTGGGAACAAAACTCGGAACTTTTTCTGAAGATATCCTCCACAAAAAAAGGAAACTTTATAACTATCCTGAATTACAGTTGACGCCCGAACAACTTCAAAACTATTGTTTGATTGAAATCCAGGAACTATTGAATAGAAATGGGAGATCTTTGTAAGATTTTCAAGATCTTCCAAAGCCTAATCCAAAGTTACTAACGAATACAGACAATCAGTTAATCAGGGAAGCTCTTGCATTTGATATGCAACAGAGTAAGGTTGAACATGAGAGACTTCACTCATTGTTAAACCTCGAACAAAGATTAATTTATGAGGATGTCATTGACTCCGTGCATAATAAAAATAAGGTAAGTTCTACTTTCTTTATGGCCCTGGCGGTACCGGCAAGACTTTTGTATACAATACTATAATTGCGCGATTAAGATCAGAAAGAAGGATTGTACTTGTTGTTGCGTCCTCAGGTAAATCGTCATACACGTGTTTGAAACTATATTATTATGAAATTATAAAGAAAATTATATGGATGAATGTCTGTTTGTTTCGCTGTTGCAACATGTATTGCTTCATTATTGCTCCCAACAGGGCGCACCGCCCATAGCAGGTTTGTAATACCTCTGAAATTGTTAGAAAACAACACGTGTGGCATAAAGCAGAACACACATTTGGCAGAGTTAATGCAAGAAGTTCAGCTCATAATTTGGGATGAAGCCCAAATGACTCATAATAAGTGTGAAAACACTTATCCTTTTACAATTTATTTCCAATAATAACAAGACCAAAATGTGTATTTTATGTCGTAAAAGTCGGAATTATGCGTGGTTTGTGTTTTTATTGTGTTTCAGGATAAGAATATGAAAAAGGAAGAAAACACGGGCTATCACGGGCTTTTATCGAAGAAAACGAGAAAAGACGAAGTCAAAAGATCAAGAGTGTAAAAAGAACAGAAGTCCAAGGCCTATTCTGAAGATTTATCGAAGAAAAAGTCTAAAGACGGAAGTTTAATGAAGTCGAAGAACTCAAGTCTAATAGAAGAAGAAAATTATAACACAAGTTCAATTTATATCGACAAATCCCGAGACGACGTCGAGAAAGACAAAGAATTTAAATCGAGTCGAGACGAAAAGAAGGAAGGAAGCAACACATGCACTCCCCACCTCCTATATATACCCTCCTAATGACACATTAGGAGGGTGTTAGTTAACTGTTAGCTAGTTCATTTTTCCTTTTGTAGTTTTCATTTTTAGAGAGAGAAAGTGTTTAGCTTTCTCTCACTAGAATTTCATCTTTTCTTTCTTTCATGTTTAAGTTTTAATTCAATCTTGTATTTTGGAATCATTTATCTACAAGTTCAAGTTAAGTTTTTCATATTCAATCTCTTTCTATCTTTCTTGATTTTTACTTATTTGATCCGAAAATTATCTAATGTTTGATTTATTAAAAAGTTTATCTTTTGGTTTCTATCTAAGTTTTATACGGATTAAGCTTTGAGCTTATCATGCTTATTGGCTTATTTTGTGTTTAGCTTATTTACTTTTTAGTTTTCTTAAAAAGTTTAGTCTTTTTAAAGTTTGATTCACAAAGTTTTCTTAGTTCGTGTTTTAAAAGTTTTTAAATTTATGCTTGTTTTCATTTGGTTGAGATTTAAATAAGTGCTTATATTTCTTTGCTTAATTAATGCTTATTCGGGTTGAAGCTTATTGTATTCCATCCGAATTCCTTTTGTTTTTCCATCTTAATATCAGTAGGGTTTACATAATGCGACGGTACATTCAGACGGTTTCATTGTGATCGCAATAACCCTTAGGGTTTTACTTTGCGATCAATATTTAGATAGTGTATTCCCCCTTATTCCAATCCTGATTGCGATCGCTCATTGCGATCATATATTGCGACGAGTCTTAAGGCTCTATTGAGACGAACCGCTGCCAAAATTTCAACAGCCATATTCCGATAGAAGCTACATTCCGACAAAGTGTCATTTCGATAGTTTTTTCATGTTCATTATTCCGGTACTTTTGTGATTATTCCGAAGGTGTATTCCGACTGGTTTATTCCGATTGCATTCCGACACAAACATTCTGATGGGATTCCGATGGATTATTCCGACGGATTGAGTTTTTATTTTCTATTTACTTGCTTTTATTTTAATCTCCAACTTAACTTTTCCAGCATTTTTACTAAGTTTTTATTTTTACAAAGTTTTAAGTTTTAAGTTTTAAATTTACTTTTTAAGTTTTAAATCATTTATTTTTAACTCGCAATTTTAGTTTAAATTTTTAAAGCTTTTATTTTACTCAACGATATTTTCATATTTGCTTTTAGTTTAAAATAGATAACCAAACTATTTTATTTTTCACCAAGAACGACAGAGTCGCACTCTTAACTAGTAATCAATTCGAAAAGACTGGAATAACGAAACTTTTATAACTGAGTAAAATCTAGTTATTAAATGGCGCCGCTGACGGCTCTTTTCGTTAAGATTAACAGTTTTTAGCAAGAGACGCGTTGGATTTTGGGATCCGTTCATTTCTGAACGTTATTTTCCTTGCTTAAATTTTTTTTTCAAAAATCCATAAAAATTAAAAATTTTCAAAAATTCAAAAAAATAGAAAAATATAAAAAAACCAAAAATATTTCTTGTCTATCTTTCTTTTCTTTTTGTCGGTGTGTATGTGTACCCGTGCTCGTAAGAAGAAAGCAATTCAAGCCGAACTCGTAACTCCACCTATTGTCACCATGGACAATCGACCAATGATCGAGCTTTTGCAATCGCAAGTAGAGGGCAACACCGATGCTATTGTTATACCCGAGATTGGAGCCAACAACTTTGAGCTCAAATCCGGCTTCATTCAAATGGTCTCTACTCAACCATTCTTGGGGCGAACGCTTGATGGTCCTCATGACCATATCAAAAGGTTCCTTCAACTCACTAATACGGTCAAGTATAATGAGGTTTCACAAGAGGTGATTCGCTTACAACTTTTTCCTTTCTCCTTAGAGGGACAAGACCGCCATTGGCTTGATAAGGAACCGCCACAAAGTATTCTTACGTGGTCGGATTTAGAGACCAAATTCATCAACTATTTCTCACCCTTACGTGGTCGGGCTTCTATCGTCGATTCATTCAAGATTTTTCTAAAATCGCTCGCCCGATGACCCACCTCTTGGAAAAAAGATACTCCCTTTATCTTTTCTAAAGAGTGTATTGAATCCTTTAATCTTCTTAAGGACAAGCTAACTAAGGCACCGGTCTTGGTTACCCCTAATTGGGAGCTACCTTTTGAATTGATGTGCGATGCTAGCGACTTTGCTATTGGAGCGGTTTTAGGCCAAAGAGTGAACAAACACTTCCAACCAATCCATTATGCTATCAAGACAATGACGGGGGCTCAATTGCATTATACCACTACCGAAAAAGAGCTTTTAGCTGTAGTGTATGCTTTTGAAAAATTTCGCCCCTATCTTGTCCTTTCCACCACCATTGTCTATAATGACCATTCCGCGTTGAAGTAGTTGTTAACCAAACAAGATTCCAAGCCAAGACTTCTTCGTTTGGTTTTGCTCCTTCAAGAATTTAAAATTAAAATTCGTGATAAAAAAGGAGCGGAAAACCTAGCCGCAGACCATCTAAGTAGACTTGAGGATCCTTATCAAGGGGATCATCCGAATCAAGAGATCAATGACTCTTTTCCCCTTGAGGCCTTAATGTCTATTAATTCCAATCTTGATGACACCCCGTGGTTTGCGGACATTGCAAACTACTTAGCGGGTGAAATTCTCAAGGAAGGGTTAACGTCCCAACAAAAGAAAAAGTTCTTTAAAGACGTTGAACACTATTTTTGGGACGACCCTTACCTTTTCAAACAATGTGCGGATCTTGTTATTCGTCGGTGTGTTGATGGACCCACAGCTTTAGACATTCTTGAAGCTTTCCATAAAGGACCCACCGGTGGTCACTTTGGTCCCAACTACACCGCGAAGAAAGTGTTTGACTCAGGATTTTATGGCCCACCATTTATCGTGATGCATAGGAAATGGTTAAACATTGTGATGCTTGCCAACGACAAGGCAAGATCACACATAAAGATGAGATGCCTCAAAATTTCATCCAAGAGAGTGAAATATTTGACGTATAGGGCATCGACTTTATGGGGCCATTTCCATCATCTAAAGGTAACAAGTACCTCCTTGTAGCCGTTGACTACGTATCCAAATGGGTTGAAGCGAAATCTCTCCCTACGAACGATGCGAGGGTGGTTGTGAACTTTCTGAAGCAAATTTTTGCTCGATTCGGTGTTCCTCGTGCTATCATCAGTGACCGCGGGACTCATTTTTACAATGATCAATTTTCTCGAGTCATGGCTAAGTACGGTGTCAATCACCGTCTTTCCACCGCTTATCATCCCCAAACAAATGGTCAAGCCGAGATATCTAACCGTGGACTGAAGAGAATTCTTGAGCGTACTGTGGGAGAGCATCGTGCCTCGTAGGCCGATAAGTTAGATGATGCTTTGTGGGATTTATGTACCGCATATAAGACGCCGATTGGTTGCACTCCATATCGTCTTGTGTACGGTAAGGCATGCCACCTCCCTATTGAGGTGGAACATAAGGCGTACTGGGCCTTGAAGTGGGCAAATTTTGACATCAATAAAGCCGGTGATCTTCGGAAGATTCAACTCAACGAGCTAAATGAACTGAGGAATGAAGCTTATGAGAACTCATTGATCTACAAAGAGAAGACCAAAAGCATTCATGATGAAAGGATTAAGAACCGAGAGTTCCACATCGGTGATCAAGTTTTACTCTTTAACTCTCGGTTGAAGATCTTCTCAGGCAAGCTGAAGAGCCGTTGGTCTGGTCCATTCACTGTCGCCAAAGTCTTTCCCTATGGCACCAATGAGCTTTCTCAGCCAAATGGGCCTAATTTTAAAGTGAATGGCCAGCGTGTGAAGCTGTACTTTGGTGAGGACATCTCTCATGAGATGATTCCATCTCTCACCATGTTTCCCTTGAATTAGTTTTGTGTCGAGTTAGGCTCGTGACTCGGTTAACAAAAACAAGCGCTTCTCGGGAGGCAACCTATTGATCTATCCTTTACCGTTTTCATAATAAGTGTAGGGGAGCCCCGTATATGTTTGTTGTCTTGTTTCTTATGATGTGCAGGGATTAAAGCTTCAAAGATCCATTCTCGATGACTTTTGACGAACCGTGATCCCGTGTACCCGTCTTCCTGGTTCTATCCTAAACTGCCGTGATTCAATATTTCATATCTTATATGTTCACATTGAAATCACTCTAGTTGTCCTTTCCTTAGCAAGATTAAACAAAGTGCACAATGTCCTAAGTGTAGGGGAGTTTACTCCCACATGCTTAAACATTGAGGACAATGTTTATATCAAGTGTAGGGGGGACTTCTATCGAAGTAAGTGGTCTTTTCCATGAATTTGTCCTCATTTTAACCGGAAAATTTGATTTTTCGACATTTTTCAAAAATTTTAATCTATTTTGGCCTAGTAGTATAGTAGTATTTTCCTTTGTTAGCGTTATTTACTTTCCTTGCTAAAAGTAAAGTTTAATAAAGTGGTTTTTATTTTTAAACATCGTGAATATTTTGACTCAACCCGAGTTTACTATTCCAAGTTTACTCTAGCTAGTATCCTTAACGTGTTTAAGTCAAGTTTTGTTAGGCTTTTGTATGGGGAACTTTAAAACGTGAAAGTCTTAACTCTTACGGGTTAAGAACAAGAACTTTTCGCAAGTTCCTATAATTGATCCTAGAGAGTCGTTTATCAAGGGAACTTTAAATTGCGAATTCTAAACTTGAAAAAGTCTAAGAGTTTGCAAGATCCTATAGATGAATTGAAAACCCAAAAATTTGATTTAATTGGCTAAGCATCCACGAGTCTCATTCCTTGAGATTTTAAATTGTGGAGAACGAGAGATGATAGAGTCAATTATAAGTTTGGTATTCTTTCATGAATTTATGTGAGTTGATTATAATCTTTTTCTCCCATCGCTTATTAACAAATATATTTGCAATAAATAAGGTTGTACGATTTGAAAAGTTACTTAGCTTCTAGCACAAGATCGTTTAAAAGTTGCTCGATATTAATTAGAGTTCATAGCCAAGGCATAACTTATTGAAGCGGGATGCAAAGATTAGCGAGTCTGAAAAGGCCCTAACAAGGCATGAGGGCTACATTTTGTTGCTAAAGATCCAAAAGTGATGTGAACAATCATTTATCGAAAATCAATATGAAGGATCGAGACACACGACGAAAAGCAAATACTCCCCAAAAGATCATGGAGAAGTCTATCCAAAAAGGCCCTAATAAGGTATGAGGATAAATAGATCCAAGTCCTAAAAGGAGGCGGATCGTTGTATATCAAAGTCCAAAATAAAGATTTGAGAAAAATGAAGAAGTCGTGGTCCAAAAGTTGAAGAATCTCTCAAAAAATTCAAGTGAAGAAATTCCTATTATGAAGAGAAGACCATAATTTCAAGAACGTCTCTCAAGATTCAAAGTATGAAGTCGCTGCCAAATATCGGTCCGAGAAAGGTCTCAAATCGTGAAGCGAGTTATGCCAAGATATGAACTTTATGAGGTCCCGAGGAGCATTTTTAAAGATTTTATCCTTTAGCTAACTATTTATTAAATCGTCCCACTTTATTTTCGGCCTAAATAAACTATCGAAATAAGTCAAACAATGTATCCTCGTGATCATTCAAGACAATATTAAAATATAAGACATACACCTAGGAATAAAGGAGTCTAAGTGAATAATTGGGCCACATGAGTTCGTGTTAGTTTGCTACCTTATAATAACAATGATCTCGTTTTTAAGCTTGATATGGGGAACGTGAAACTTGAGGATGATGAACATTCATGACAACCAAAACCCCAATGTAAGTCTTTGATTTTATTTACTCTTTTCGGTTATACAAACCGAAAATAATGTAGTCATAACTACCTAGCTACTAAACACAAACACAATCGCTAAGGGCGAGGGCCTTCACTCCCTCCGAGCTCCTCCCCCATCTTTACTTGTTTTATATTTCTATCTTTTGGTTTCCTTAGTGTTTAGTATTTAATAAAGGCCAAGGTGGGTTATCTATGATGAAAAATGTAAACCGTGCTTTGAAATTAATGCATTGCATGAGGGCATTGCAATGGTCAAGTGTAGGGGATTTAATAAGTGTGAAAACACTTATCCTTTTACCACTTATTTCCAATAATAACAAGACCAAAACGTGTATTTTATGTCGTAAAAGTCGGAATTATGCGTGGTTTGTGTTTTTATTGTGTTTCAGGATAAGAATATGAAAAAGGAAGAAAACACGAGCTATCACGGGCTTTTATCGAAGAAAACGAGAAAAGACGAAGTCAAAAGATCAAGAGTGTAAAAAGAACGGAAGTCCATGGCCTATTCTGAAGATTTATCGAAGAAAAAGTCTAAAGACGGAAGTTTAATGAAGTCGAAGAACTCAAGTCTAATAGAAGAAGAAAATAATAAGACAAGTTCAATTTATATCGACAAATCCCAAGACGACGTCGAGAAAGACAAAGAATTTAAATCGAGTCGAGACGAAAAGAAGGAAGGAAGGAACATATGCACTCCCCACCTCCTATATATACCCTCCTAATGACACATTAGGAGGGTGTTAGTTAATTGTTAGCTAGTTCATTTTTCTTTTTGTAGTTTTCATTTTAGAGAGAGAAAGTGTTTAACTTTCTCTCACTAGAATTTCATATTTTCTTTTGTTTCATGTTTAAGTTTTAATTCAATCTTGTATTTTGGAATCATTTATCTACAAGTTCAAGTTAAGTTTTTCATATTCAATCTCTTTCTACCTTTCTTGATTTTTACTTATTTGATCCGAAAATTATCTTTGATTTTGTTTAATCTTGATGTTTGATTTATTAAAAAGTTTATCTTTTGGTTTCTATCTATGTTTTATACGGATTAAGCTTTGAGCTAATCATGCTTATTGGCTTATTTTGTGTTTAGCTTATTTACTTTTTAGTTTTCTTAAAAAGTTTAGTCTTTTTAAAGTTTGATTCATAAAGTTTGCTTAGTTCGTGTTTTAGAAGTTTTTAAATTTATGCTTGTTTTCATTTGGTTGAGATTTAAATAAGTGCTTATTCGTCATTGCTTAATTAGTGCTTATTCGGGTTGAATCTTATTGTATTCCATCCGAATTCCTTTTGTTTTTCCATCTTAATATCATTAGGGTTTACATATTGCGACGGTACATTCAGACGGTTTCATTGTGATCGCAATAACCCTTAGGGTTTTACTTTGTGATCAATATTCAGATAGTGTATTCCCCCTTATTCCGATCGTGATTGCGATCGCTCATTGCGATCGTATATTGCGACGGGTCTTAAGGCTCTATTGAGACGAAACGGTGCCAAAATTTCAACAGCCATATTTAGATAGAAGTTACATTCCGACAGAGTGTCATTCCGATAGTTTTTTCATGTTCATTATTCCGATACTTTTGTGATTATTCCGACGGTGTATTCCGACTGGTTCATTCCGATTGCATTCTGACACAAACATTCCGATGGGATTCCGATGGATTATTCCGACGGATTGAGTTTTTATTTTCTATTTACTTGCTTTTATTTTAATTTCCAAATTAACTTTTCCAGCATTTTTACTAAGTTTTTATTTTTACAAAGTTTTAAGTTTTAAGTTTGAAGTTTTAAATTTACTTTTTAAGTTTTAAATCATTTATTTTTAATTCGTAATTTTAGTTTAAATTTTTAAAGTTTTTATTTTACTCAACGACATTTCCATATTTGCTTTTAGTTTAAAATAGAAACCAAACCATTTTATTTTCCACCAAGAACGACTGAGTCGCACTCTTAACTAGTAATCAATTCGAAAAGACTGGAATAACGAAACTTTTATAACTGAGTAAAATCTAGTTATTAACTCAGAAGTTCGCTTTTGAGGCATTGGACAAAACTTTGAAAGACATATTGGGATACAAACAACCAGCAAACAGGGACGAGATCTTCTGAGGCATGACAGTATTGCTAGGAGGGGACTTTAGGCAAATATTGCCTGTGATACCAAAAGGCAAAAGGGCCGATATAGTTCACGCATCCATAAACCGGTCGGAACTATGGAAATTTTGTAAGGTGTTCACGCTCACACGTAGCATGAGAGTCAATAAATATTATGCAAACGAGGATATTAACACACAAAAATAGGAATTTAATAGATGGGTTTTAGATGTGGGGGATGGGAAAATCCCGACGAAAATGAAAGACGGTGAAGATGAAGCGACATGGATTGATATTCTCGAAAGGTTCTTTATTAAATCATGGAATTACCAAATGAGCAGATTGTTGCAGAAACATACCCGGGGTTTACCGCGCGTCAAACAGACGGGGAATATCTAAAAGAAAGGGAAATCTTAACTCCGAGAAATGATGATGCCGACAAGATTAACAAATATATGTTTAATAAATTAGATAGTCAGGAGGTAACATACAACAGTGCTGACGAAATTTGTAAAGCATCAACAAATATGCTAGATCAACACAGCCTGTACCCTATTGAATTTCTGAATTCATTAAACTTTTTAGGTATGCCTCCGCACGCTCTTGCTCTAAAAAAAGAACTACCTATAATGTTGTTGCGAAATATTAACCCAAGCCAAGGACATGTAATGGGACTCGATTGATTATCACAGATCTTGGTCAGTTTGTTATTCACGTAAGAATACTGACTAGAACACATGTAGGTAATGATGTCATTATACATCGTATCATTCTCACATCAACACAGTCCAAATGACACTTTGTATTAAAACGAAGGCAGTTGCCTGTCAAAGCGTGTTACGCAATGACAATTAACAAGAGTCAAGGTCAGTCGCTTTATTTTGTGGGATTCTACTTACCACAACCGATTTTTAGCCACGGTCAACTTTATGTGGCGCTCTCAAGGGTTACAAGTCCAGAAGGTCTGAAGATACTCATGACTGAAGATGCCGACACACTACTTAAAAATTGTACTAGAAATATAGTTTTCCGAGAAGCGTTGAATAATCTATAATAAATCACTTATATTTATTATTGATAACAAAACATTTATTTGTGTCTTGTCTTCCCATATCACTACTGCTGAATACAATAACTATAATTTAATTGAGATTATAATAGATTAAAAAGATTATAAACTCTAAATGACGGACATGCCTAAAACGTTGTCACATATAATTGAATTGAAACCCTAAATACCTAGCACATCTAATTGAAATGAACATCTAAATTAGCAACAAATCTAATCGATATGCGTACCTATGATATAAACATTTGGAAGAGCATCATAGTAGATCATTACTCCCTGTTATCAAATCATGATCAAGCACCACCCGTGCAAGTGAAACCGGATTTCAAACATCATAAATGAAATGGAACAACTTTTTATTGATATGACAATAATATAAAACTAGTCATATTTCTAAAATAGACCCTCTAAATTGGGCGTTTGTTCAATTTTTAATAAAATTAATAGTATGAAACTATTATTTAAACTAAACACAAAGACCCTGTTAAAACAATGTTCATATCAACTGATATTGCTTATGCACCTTTATCATTTCCGAACATAGATAGTAATCCTAGTGCCATAAGTCCTTTCTAACAAATCATTGATAAATGCCTGTGAACGACACGGAAAATCTGTCTACCTCGCCTAATCCAAACACCATGATTAAACATTGTTCATATCGTATGCTATTGTTTCTGCAACTTTATCATTCTCTGACTGATCTTAACAAGATATCAGCGTAAATAAAGTAGCTTGTTGAGAAAATTTATCCATATATTCCTGTATAATGCTTATTATAACAGACTATGGAAAATAATAAAAATGCCAATGCTACTGAGAAAAGAATAACAATCAAAACACATTCTCATTACAAATTAGAGCCATGTGTTTTGGTCAAGTGATCTTATAAAACAGAAACATTCTGCAATTTCCTTGCAACCACTCTACTTATGAATTCAAGTGGTATACATACACCACCACGTTATCCTAAAATTCGCATCGCAAACCTAATAGTTCCCTCTTTCGACTGATCACATAAACTGAGAATATCACATAAACTGAGAATATGATCAGCCAAATGGACTTACTATCTTAAATACAAAATCTGCAAATTATGATAACTTTTCTTATTACAAAATCTTAGTTACTTACAATTTTTTCTGTATTATTCCACTCTATAAATAACCCAATCATATTGAACCTCATTGTATACATCAATATGTATAAAACTGAATCAATTGGCCAAAAAATCTTATTGCCAGCAAGTTTCATGGAAAAAATATCAAATGTTACTTGCTCTAACATACACAAGCATCCTGCTTATTGCAGACAGTATATCCAACAAAAGCTGATGGATATCGAAGATGTTGCTACCAATTGTGCTATGTGTGTCAAGAAAACTGATGCTAAAAATAAAGGGTAGGCATGTAGCAAACATTTAGTAGCATTACCAGCTGTTCAATGTAATGCATTATGCATAAACTTGATCCTCAATAAAACTTTTTAAATAAATTGATTACAAATAGTCCACATATGTTCTAATAATACCAGTTTATGCCGTTTTTGTATTGTTATAATTAGCGCACATATAAGGAAATATCTGATATGATAATCAAACACTCAAATCTATGTTAGATAACTAATAATTTAAATACGGCATATTAATTAAAGCTTCATAACAACTTTCATTTTATTATACCATAACATAAAGTTCCATCATCATATGACAAGATTCATAGATTTAATGCACAATTACATAAAGATACTAAAGAAAAACACATATTATCTCCCATTTTACCAAACCCATAAGACAAAGTAACCCATTGCCAAAGACCTATTCGTCGTGGAGAGCCATGAAGCTGACGTACCCATCTTTCTGGCTAATTGAGTCTTTAGCCTTTGCCAGCATCCCCCCAATTGAAGCCATCATCTTACTTCAATATCACGAAGCTCCTTCAACGATTCAATAGCATCAACCGCCTCTTCAGTCTGCAGCTCACGTTCCAGTTCACTAATAAACATACAAGTTTTTGAAACTGTAGCCTTGAGATTATCAAACTGAGTGCTCAACACATTGGTAAATATATGTTCTTGATTCTTCATCTGATCAATATAGAAGCTAACACACTTGCTTATCTCAGTCTCTCCAGTGACATCCTTGATTTCGTTGAGGATTGGTTTGCTAGAATATGCCATTGATGAATTATTGGTTTATGACGGCTGATTAGAATGTAGATAGTGGTATATTAGGTTAAACTGATTGTAGCGAGTAGTATATATACTAATGAAGGGGCGTTTTTGGTCGTGGTAAACCATCGGTCAATGCACCGAAGAGCCATCGTTTACATGCAATATTAGTTAGTGTTGTTACAAAAAACTTATAAATGCAGTGGTATAGTTTGTCTATTAATATTATACCCCTTTAGAGTCTTAATATTACAATAACAATCCTTCGATTATCAAAAATATTATCAGAATATTTTTGGTAAATATCATAATGTCTAAACCCGTTAGCGTACATGTTATAATTGTATCCCGATATAGCACGAATATGTAATTATTTATTTATACTAAAGCACGCTCGATGTAACCCACTAATTATAACTATATTAAGAAACCCCTAATTTAAGATAATGCCACGTTAACAACTCTGTGATACAACCGGGGCAACGCCCAGGCTCGACAAGCCTCGTAACAATTAGTAATCATGGTTCATGTATTTAGACAATTTAAATAGGCATAACATATCGGAAAAAACAGAAATTGCACACGTAATTGTTCATTACCCATCATCAAATGGTCCAATAGTAAAGGCTTTGACTCTCAAAGATCAAGGGTTCAAACTCACGAGATGTGTACAATTTGGGGTGGCCACGGAGGTCCATAGCGACGACTCCATGCTATCCAATAAAGTAGTCGCTTTGAGATTAGTCAGCTCGTAATATCAAATTGGAAACTCCCTAAAAAAACATGCAAGTTCATTACATATTCTCAAGTCTTACAACATGTCGCTCTGTCATTTTAATGAATGATGATTATCTCATTTTTTGGTTAAATTTAGTTGCTTAGGCTGATTTTTGTTTGTTCATTGGTAACAATGGTGTATGGTTTATTTTCGTCTTTTTTGGCTTGGCTAGGGGCGTTCACAAATCGAATCCTATAACAATAACTAAAAATCGAATCAAATTTGTAACCAAACCAAACCCAATCCAACCCAACCCAACTCCTAATATAAATATATATTTTTTAAATCATAAAAAAGACCTTTAAGACCAATTGGTGCTTTGTAACCATGATCAGACACCATAAATCTTCACAACTCAACATTATCTTCAAGTGTTAACAATGTGCCACTTAATTGTAACATAACAAACTTGATAATATCAAATTCAAATTCAAAGTGCATCACTAAGATTTAACTTATTCTTAAAAACCGGATTGATTCACAAGTTAGTATTGCTTCTTACTCGCCACATTATGACTTTGCGCTCAATGGTAATCTTCAAGATCTCGATTGATCTTCTAGTTTGAACCTTAAGGAGAGAAGTCTTCACCCATTAAACGACATACATGATTTTACAAAACATTGTTAGCATAAGTTTATACTCAATATTGATCTATGTTAACAATTTTTTGACACATAGACTCCACTTTCACACATACATTTGTCAGAGGTTTCCTGTAAGCAAACTTCCTACCCTTTGTTTTACCCTTTACCATGAGCGAATCGGTTACGCATTGTTGTTGTGGTTGTTGTCGTTGATGGTTTTTACTGTTTAAAGTACTACTATGTTATATCGGCCTGCGCAGACTATTTGCTTCGCTAGAAATCTAAAAGCCTTTAAAAATATTACCCTGCAGGTTGCAATTCGCATGTATATAAGTGGGCTTGAATAAGTACGAGGCCCAATGGCTCCACTTGTACAGGGTCTTCATCCACAGTCGTGATCCATTTTATTTTTTGAAATGTTTTTTCAAGTAAAGTTTTTTCTTCTTTCAGTTCACATTGGCATTTGTTTTGTAGAAAGTTATCTTAATCCTTATTAAACATCAACTTTTCGATTAAACGTTGAATTTTCGATTTACAATTTTGCTAAGAGATCACGTGGGTAATGCATATACAGTAAGACTTCCCTAGTAATCATATATACATTCGAACAGCACCCATTGTAAACTCAGAATTTCTGTCTACCTATATATTAAAAGGAAGCCTTTGGTTTGCAATGAAGGCTTCAAAGTTTTACACATCCCCAAACCCACGTTTATGTCAAAGGGTCGCAACTTCTACCTTCTAGATAATGCAATAAACTAAAGTACCGAGTGGCATAGAAACGTACTGCAGCAGATCTGGAAGCCTCTCCAGGCTAAGGATGAGCGACACAAGGAAGACTACCATTCTGAGTTGCAGACAAGAGACTAGACAAGACACTGCTGCTTCCAGTAGCCTGATATGATACAATGAAATTAGTAAAAATTAACCCTAGGTGACTCAAACTAAAAATAGAAGTCATACCTTAGTTGTCAGGTCAAGCTAAAACACGTAAATCTTTACATCTTCAGCGGCTTTGATCAGAAAATCGCTTGCAATATATTATGTCCAACTCGTCCTTGAGATAGAAACCGGCCACAGGAGCATGATCAATGATTTTCAAGGACTCATTTTGCTCTTTACTCATCATCTTTCCATAGTTGCGTGCACACTTTGAATATGCCTTTCGTCTCACCAGTTTCCTTGCTTGCATGAATCTGGAATTCTATCAACTTTCTCACCATTAGTTTTTGATTTTCAAAAACCAATGGTCAGAAAGTTGATAGATTCATGCAAGCGAGGAGATTGGTGAGACGAAACGGATAATGAAAAAGTGCGCGCAAGTGCGGACAGATGTAATTCCCCATTATTTTTCAGGAGCAAGGCAAATACTTAAAACAACTTTTTCATCTCAAGCTCTTTGGTGACAAATTCTCTCAACCTTCTCCACCTTAGCTTTCAATCTGATGCTTGCCAGATGTAGAGGATCAACACCAAAGTAGACCTTCGCTTTATAATACGCTTGGATGGTCTTTAAATTGTGTTCCCCTCCCTCTTGAATTTGTCATCAAACTTACCTAAAAAGCATTTAAGTTTTAAAAAACTGTTACTAATAACCCGACTTCACCTAAAAAGCATTCAAGAAATTTTTATACCTTGCGCCTCTTTCCAAATAGTCAACTACTAAAATAAAAAAAATAATCAACTTGACCCGACATAAAAACGAAATATGACAAAATAAAAGTTTATCAATTCTAGTATGCCCAATTCTAGAAGAAGTACACTATCTCAGACTGCATCTGTTTTATTAATGAAATGCACTACATGTCTACATGTGTGTTACTCTACATATTTGACAAACCAAAACACTCTCTTTTACAGCTTTTTAAACTTTCTTTTATTACAATTTTAAGAGCTACATATTCAACAAGAATCCGTTAACCTAAACTCTATTCAAGACGAATTAACAAATAGGGTTAACTCTTTACCTAATCAGCTCTTCATGAAGAAGTACACTCTTATTGAAGAAGTCCTCCGACAATAATCAAGAGATCAAAATTTAAAGAACATATCCACATTCCACTGTACACTAAAGGGTCGAAATGGTTGGGTCATGTTATCTGTCAAAACGGGTCAGATAATACGTACAGGTGAAATGGGTCACAACCGCTAACTTCTAGATAATGCAATATATAGTAACATACTGCAGTAGATTTAGAATCCTCTCCGGTCCGAGGATGAGTGACAGAGGGATGACTACCATTCAGAGTTGTGCTGCTCCCACCAGCCTGACATGATGAAGCGAAAATAGTAAAGATTAACCCGATAAATTGCGACTCATCAGAACTAACATAAATTGATACCTTGGAAAACACTTAAATCTCCGCATCTTCTGCTGCTTTGATATGCTTAAGCGACACTTCCTTACAGTAATTATCATCCAACTTGAAATAGATCTTTGATTTTCTACAAAAATAAATAAAATGACAACTATTCACATTAAAATTATACAGTACTTCAAGTTATACACTACTTCACATTTTTATTACTATTGTTTAAATCAACCGAGTGTTTAAATCTAGTAAAAAAAGACCACAAAAAGAATATATATATAAACATACAATTTATGAGAGTAAGCTAAATCCAGCAAAAAAAAACGAGATAATCGCCATGCCACATGCCACATATCCCCAACATCCATGGCGGCAGATCCAACTCAAAGATTTGTTTCTGATTCAAAAAGAGAAAAAGAGATTTGTTTGCTTTTTGGTGGCTGCGATACAAGTGAGATTTTTTAGGGTTAGTAGTGTTACTTATATATAGCAGTGGTGTTTAGGATGTAACACAATTTGGGCTGAATTTTGTATGGGCCACCAAAACTGAGTTAATAATTTGTGCTTGGGCTGATTTTATATATGTGGTATATAGTAAACTTGTGTTGGTTGAACTAATGATTGAACTAAGGGTGAGCTTGGTCCGTTTTTTAATCAAATCGAACCGCAACCGTACTTGCGGTTTTTATAGCACAAACCGCTATTTTGGGTTTGCGGTTTTTTTCGGTTTGCGGTTTTTAACCGCACCATCACTTGTGAATTGTATAATAAATGTGGATTTTTTCGGTTTTTCCTTTTTTAAACCAAATCGGCGGTTTTTGTCGTGGTGCGGTTTCTACTACGACGTGGTTTTTTACGGTTCTGCGGTTCGCGGTGCGGTTTCTGCTCACCCCTAGATTGAACATTATTTAAGATGCTAAAACTAATATAGGTAAGTCAAATCTAATAGGTTTTTAAGGTGTGGTGAGTTTGGGTTACATCTTCTCGTTAGAGCGGCGGGAGGGTGGGTTGTTGGTTTTTGTATCATTTGTATCAAAAGTATAGTAAATGATCACATTTTTTATGAATCGGGGTTAAATTATATGATCATTGAAAATTAATTGAGGTTTGATTATTTTATTTTTGTGGGATTTCGATTTTGCATGTTTTAGTTTTTTCGAGGTTTAGAGCTATGAGCATGTGAATAAGTTTGATACGAAGGATAAGCTTGACCTGTTGACTGACATCCATTTAATCGGAGGGTGCATCAATGTTAGTGGGATTTTGTCACACAACCTATTTCTTTTTCAGGTTTGTGATGGTTGTCAAGATCCCCATCTTGATCTTAGAATTTTAGTTTCGTACGTTTTTACGATACTGCAAAGTAAAAATGATCCATATCTTACATAGAATCTTTGCATGATTAAGATCTTATAAGATCTCGATTTTGATCATAGACGATCTTATCATAGACGATCTTATCATAGACGATCTGATCTTACTTTTTCTCGAACGACAAACTAAAAAACTACAAATTTACAGGTTTTATTTTGTTTAATATGAAAATAACGTGTTAATCTTCTTATACATTTAATCATTATAATTTAGGACGATATTTTTAAGAAATATTCGTATAATTTTGTGTTTATGATGTATATTAATTTGTTGATTTGTAAAATATTGCAAAGACTATTAGGAAAATTACATTATACTAGGATTTTACAATTCCGATACTACTTACGATCTCGATCTTGCAATAGACGAAAACGATCATAGGTGAAATCCCGATCTTGAAAACCTTGGGTTTGTCTTTCTTATCTAATATTGGGTGAATTTTTTGGGTTGTTTATTGTTGGTGAGGAAGAGTGAGAGTGAGGGTCAACATGAGATTGAGGCTGTGCACCCTAGAGATGCAAAATCTTGCCCATTGATAACTTTTGGGTGCTTTTTGACACATTTTCAAAAAATACGGGCACTTATTGCCCCATACTACGTAATATGGGCAGTTTTGACGAGTAGAAAAACTCAAACGGACGGAATGGGCGAAATGTTTGCATCTGTTGGATATTGAATTCTTTTTCATCAGTTCTTCAAACAGTTTAATAAATACTAGCATGGTACCCGCATAATGCGGCGGCAGGTATCCGGTGACGATTTTTAAAGTGACAAATGTTACTACTCTTGTGTGTTAAATTTGTATTTAAAAATTGAAATTGTAAAAAAATTATATCAAAATAAAATAAACCCTCAAAGAATGAGAAAAACTGAAAATTAACTAAAATATGTCAAAATTGATATTGAATAAAAGAACACAAAATTTTATAAAATATAATGAAATTAGATTATGAAAAAAATAATTAAATAAAAAAATATTTAATTTAAAAGATAAAGATTGACATTTAATAGGTGTTACAAAAGATTGTTATAATAGGAGATGGATGGTGAATTTCAAAATGAATTTCTCCATAAAAGTCCATTATTAAGATAAAATAAGATAAGATATAATATGTATTAAAGAAATTAAAAAAATAAATTAAACTACTATTCGATTCACTTTGAACACACTTACACATGTAAGATACCATTTAACGCATGAGAAATACTAGATCTATATAATCTTTACAAACAAACTCACACAATAATGTGGCAAATAAGATTGACCAATGATATTCTATCATGTTTTCTCTTTCATATTTTTTCACAAATTATAAATTAATTGCCACATATGTATGTGGATACTTTTTACAAATTACGTGAATATAAGATTCCTTTTAACGCATACCTAGTATACGCATCCTTTTGTAAACTTTAATGCATAATTGATATAATTATGACGCAAATATTTACTTTTTATTATTTGAAAATTAAATTTATGTTTTTCATAATACAATTAATTACGGTATAACTCGGTGATTTTTTTAAGATAGCGTGTCGCCCGTTTAGCCCGATGCTCGTGCCCATTCGGTTCGCCCGTTTTGCCACCTCTATGCAACACCATTTAAGTATACTCAAATTTGAACAAGAGCAATGCCACATCCACAAATAAATTTCCACAAAGTGTTTTACAAAGTGATGTGTGTCATAACTAATAACTAACTAGTAGGGTACCCGCGTGATGCGGCGGCGGGTATCCTGTGACTAAATTTTCTTAAGAGTGAATGGTATTCGGTTATTCGTCTTTCATATCAATAATTTATGGATGATGATAGTTTTCATCTAAAAACATGTCTCAAAAACCTAATTTTGATATAGAGATATTATTACTTGTAGAATAATGTTTAATCAAAGAATAAAAGAACAAATCTTAGCCACTCAATTTATTTTAATCTAATGGTTATAATCTATTCCAGATACCATATCCTAGGGATCCTAAAAAACAAATACCTCTCATTAAAAAAATATTGTATAGCATAACCCTCAAAGCACACTCTCTCCCAAACTCCCAAAACCCCTAATCGGAAAATAACAAGCCTCATCGGAATCCAACATACAAAGTCGGAAACCTCACCGGAATCTCAAGCAAACAATACTACTCATCGGCATCATAATAAATCTCGCCGGAATCACAAAACATCTTGCCGAAAAATATCGAATATCACAGGAAAATATCAAACCTCGCCTAAATCCTTACCCGCAACCACCCCGCCAAATAATCAACAACCCTCGTCGGCGTGTCCTCCTCTGCTCGGCTGGTTGTTTGTTTCTCTGTAGCTCCGTCCATTAAACTGGGATTTGTTAGTTTGTTAAGGTGGATGTGTGTTGAATGTCTAAAAAATAATAGATACGTTTTGTGTGGTGATTTTTTGTTGACAGTTGACTTTGTTGTTTTTTTGTGGTTTGAAACTTTGAATGGAGATGTCATTTTGTTAGTGTGATATACATTTGTTTTCTAAGATCTTTACATGTTTTTTTTACATTTAGAATCCAACTTATAAGCTACCTTTTATTTACTAAAAGCTAGCAAGACAAGACTTGTAAATTGTACTATATGTATTTTTTGACCTCGTAAACCTTCTTATCAGACCAGATGACTTAACTAAAATCATATGTGATTCATTCGTAAATAACTTGTGATCCGTTTGTAAATCACTTGTGATTAGCGTAAATCAAATGTGATTCGCGTAAATCAAAATAAATCAGAAAAAAGAATTCCTTATTTCACAACTGATTCGTGTGTAAATCACACGTGTTATGGTATTAAATAATACTTAATATCAATTACACGTGATCTTTTACGAATCACACGTGATTTTTTACGAATCACATGTGATATGTGATTTTGTACGGATCACATGTGATTTTGTACGAATCACATGTGATTTTATACGAATAACATGTGATTTACAATAACTAAGTAGTTAAATAAAATTAAGTTTGAATAACATTGATTTTGCATAAATCACATGTGATTTTTCATAAAATTTTTGTATAAATCACATGTGATTTTATGAAAAATCAAATATGATTTTATGAAATCACATGTGATTTATGCAAATCATCTATAATTTACGTCAAAAACATTTATATATTTTCTGTATGAATAAGTAAAAAAAATAAAACAGCTATTGTAAGAAACTAGTCCAATTGAATACATCTTTGAATTAACTTAATGCTATTACAATATTAAATTGAAATAAAATACATTTAACTGTTAAACAAAACGCAATACGAACGAAATTAAAAGCCGTCGCCAAAAAATTATAAACCTCTCATTTCTTATCCAACGTTGCTAAAAAAACACGCAACACTCTCCTTTACTAAACTATCATCGAAAAATTAAAATCTGCCGCCGAAAAATTATAAACCTCCGCCATAATATATCAAACCACCATCGGGACTTTATTTTACCACCTTAAATCATCATAATATACTGACAGAATTACATTTTAATCAAACAAAATCACATGTGATTAAGCTAAGGCGGGTTTGTTAGAAGAAGTTAAGGTTTTGAAATGCTTGAATCACATATAATGCAAGCAAGACCACATGTAATTATAACCAAATCACATGTAATTCCAGCAAAATTACGTGTGATTTAGACAAAATCACATGTAATTCAAAAGACACTTTGTTTTATATATTTTACATGAATGACAAAAGACAATTTGCATAAATCACATGTAAATTTGCACAAATCACATGTGATTTTGCACAAATCACATGTGATTTATTTTGAATCACAGTGATTTAAAATCACATGTAAATTTGCACAAATCACATGTGATTTTATTTTAAATCATAATGATTTAAAATTACATGTAATTTTGCACAAATCACATGTCATTTTGCACAAATCACATGTAATTTTATCTTGAATCACAATGATTTAAAATCACATGTGATTTTACAAAATTGCTGAGGATTATACAAAATCTTTGATGATTTTATTGGTAATTTTGCATTGTTATTTTCACAAATCACTTGTGATTTGTGATTTCACAAATCACTAGTGATTTTTCGAGTGATTTGTGTTTTCACAAATCACTAGTGATTTTTCACAAATCACTTTTGGTTTTTCACAAATCGCTAGACAAAATCACCAAGTTTAGTTTATGATATATTTGAAAAATTATATGTAATTATCACCGAATCACATGCAATTCAAGCAGAATTACATGTGATTTGTGCAAAATTAAATGTAATTTAGAAGACAATTTGTTTTATATATTTTACATAAATGAAAACAGACAATTTAATATATTAACTGAATTACACATGATTAAAAAAAATCACATGTGGTTCATATAAAGTGGGTTTGTTAAAAAAAGTTAAGGTTTAAGAATGCTTGAATCATATGTAATGCAATCAAAATCACATGTAATTATCACTGAATCACATGTAATTCAAAAGCCAATTTGTTTTACATATATTTTTTTTGGTAAAGGAGACTCCACCCCGGTAAAATAAACATATTTTATATTAATGGCAACAAAATTTTTAATATATTGATAGAATTACATGTGATTCAAATATTTTAATGTAATTCACATAAATTACATGTGATTTTAAAGTAATAACGAAAATATTTTTGTCAATTAATAGACGGTTATTTTCATATATTTTTAACGATTTTACAATGTTGAAATTCTCGTCAAAAAAAATACACGTGATTTTCACAAATCGCATGTGACATTACAAATTTAAATGTGATTTTTAAAATAATAAATCAAACATGAGTTTTCGAGAATCACATGTATTTTTTCGAGAATCACATGTGATTTTTTTTACGAAAATTTTTAAAAAAAGTTCGTCGAAAGTATATAAAAGTGCATATCTATAGAAAGATAATTTAATTCCCGTCGTGACGGTATAATTATTTTTTCATAACGATTAACGGTTTGAGAGATTTTTTAATTTTTAAGAAATAGGATGAAAGTGTGTTTTTTAATTAAATTTTAAAAAATTAATATATACCATTAGATATGATTTAAATGGATGGTGTGAATTGCTTCCTTTTTTCTTTTTTTGAAGCATGTTCCTTATAAAACTTTGGTCTATAGGACAAAACCATTCTATGAAAACCCATGTCAAAAGTATCTCTACTACATACAATAATACTAGTCAGTAGTAGGTGTAACTATTTTTTAAAAACTTGAAATTCTTGACTTAATTTGTTTGAGAGAACACGCAATTTAAGAAATACACTAAAATATAAAAGTTGACTTGAAATGAAACACAATTTATTGATACTAGACGAGTACATGTGCGTAGCATCGAGATTTTATAACGACGTTTAGTTATTATTATATTTTGATTAAGAGTATCGTGTAACCAAAATAATATTATAAATCATTTGTCGCTATAAAATATTGTCATTATGCGCGAGTAATGTTGAAAGAATATTTTTATTCTTTACTTATTTTGAGCTTTCCCAGATCCATATTGGTCCTTGTACTTCTCGTCGATTTAGTCATTAAGCTTGGATGAATTCCTCATGCTTGGGAAAGCATGCTCATCTGTTGACTTATGAGATATAACTAATGGGTGGAACAATAAATGTACTAGTTACAAACTAGAATTTTTATTTTTTTCAATAAGCTCTAGGGGAGGTGAGAAGAGAGCCGATAGCTAGGTTTAACAATTCATGGCATGAATTAGAGTTGAAGGAAGAAAAACATGAAATGCTAGAAAGTTGAATTCCATGAATGTGCTCTTAAACATTTTTGTATATCATATATCTGACAAAATTATTTTGAGATGTAGAAAGCATTATTACTTTTTTTAACGCCAAAAGTTTATTTATTAAAATAACAAAATCAATCGACCGTTTTAAAAAACAAAAAAGAAAACAAAAGCAAAATTAAACACTCACTCACGCATATCTATAGACATATAATATAGAGAGAATTTAACGCATATGTATTTTACAAAAATGACCTAAACAAGTTATGTCACTCGATAAAAGACACATATTAAATGACTAGCCGTGTACCCGCGCAATGCTGCGGCGGGTACCCGGTGACTAAGTTTTTCGACAAACAAATATTTTTTATTGGTGGTTTGAAGAATTTTGATTGCTGAATCTTTTGTGGGCAAATTTTTTTCGAGTCTTTTTTCATAAATCATGATTTTTTTATATTAAGATTTCATAACTGATATTCTAGTAGTAATATTAGTATCCATCAATAAATTATTTTCAGTTTTATATGTTACAAACTTATAATATATGGTTATTTATTGTCTCATTAAATTATTTATTTAATCATTAATGACATTTACTCTTATTGACTCATGTTTTATAACTCATTTGTATCATTTACTTTTTAGATAAGTTTTAAAAAAAACATAATAGGCATTTAAACCTCAAAAATGGTTGTATATAAATTTCTAAATAAAGAAATGTTTGATGCTGAAACATTTTAAGACTTCTAAAAATAAAAAGTGATAAATGTTTTATAAAGTACTCGCAGGGTACCCGCGCAATGCGACGGCAGGTACCCTGTGACTATATTTTGTGGTTAGTAAATGTTATATGGTTAACTTTTTTTAACAATAACTTTTTACAAATGAATGATAATATACATTAAAATAACTTTAAGCAATAACAATGCTTGTGAATGATTTCAATTTTAAGACTTCCAAATCCTGGCACAACACATCCAATCGAAACACTAATCACAATAAAACCATTGATTTTTTTCTTCTGTTGTAATCACGAAAACCACCAGATCTACAACCAAAACTACCAAAGAACATCAAACCTTTTATTTTGCGACTGATGGTGGCAACGGTGACGGTAGTGGTGGTAGAGGCGGAAGTGGTAGAGGCTGTGGGCATGTGGTTATGGAGAAGGTTTTATAAAAGTTTTTTTTTGTATTATTTTGAAGATATTGAGAGAAAAGAGAAAGGGATATGAATGTGTATGAGAGTGTCTTATGATAGTTTTTATATTATTTGAAAAGCGGTGGTTACTTATTTTGCATTTAAAAGTGCACATTAATATAAGGACGGTTACTTTTCATTTAAAAAAATGTTACATACGTTTTGCTATAGCAATAATTCATGTTGACTAAATAATGAATATACATTTTGAACAATATTGACCCAATTGTTAGACTTCTTTTTTTAGAAATGTTTTAGGCTGAATTTTTTAAGACTTCCAGTTATAGAAAGAGTCTAAATACTTTATAAAGTAGTATAGATATTTTGTTTATTCACTCATTAAATAGGCGTGCTTCTTTAGTCACACGTGTTTAAAAAGATCTCACTAAAAACAAAAACTGGCGTGATTTGGTTTAGTGTCTAATTATTTGAATCACGCTTCCCATCAAGAAAGCTAAAAATGCCAAACTAAAGGTGTGTTTCGTTATCCTAGCATAAATGTTTCCAAAAAGACAAAATACTAAACACTTGTGGATTCTCATGAACATTTTTGTATATCATATATCTGACAAAATTATTTTGAGATGTAGAAAGCATTATTACTTTTTTTAACGCCAAAAGTTCATTTATTAAAATAACAAAATTAATCGACCGTTTTAAGAAACAATAAAGAAAACAAAAACAAAATTAAACACTCACTCACGCATATCTATAGACATATAATATAGAGAGAATTTAACGCATATGTATTTTACAAAAATGACCTAAACAAATTATGTCACTCGATAAAAGACACATATTAAATGATATTTTGTTTATTCACTCATTAAATAGGCGTGCTTCTTTAGTCACACGTGTTTAAAAAGATCTCACTAAAAACAAAAACTGGCGTGATTTGGTTTAGTGTCTAATTATTTGAATCACGCTTCCCATCAAGAAAGCTAAAAATGCCAAACTAAAGGTGCGTTTCGTTATCCTAGCATAAAAGTTTCCAAAAAGACAAAATACTAAGCGCGTTTAAAAATATATGACATGTTTCGTTCATTTTCCCCGGCACGCCACATGTTTATTAAAGATGAAGTGGTTTGGTGGTTGAGATTATTTAAGGAAAAAGATGAAGTTGTTAGAAGAATACATGTGTATTAATTATGTATTTTATTTGTTTATGTCTACTATATACACTAACAATCACAAAGACGCATGGCGGCACAGAGGAAATAAAACGCGCCATTAGGTCGGGACTGAGTGTGTCAAGGTTCATTTTGGTAAATTCAGTAAATATTGTTTAGATCGGTTTTCATAGGTTATAATACGCATATCTCATTTCTTGTAAACTTAAATCTTTGAAAACCTAAAATTTAATTAAGGAAACACATAATTTAAGGAAACACGCTAAATATTAAATTTGACTTGAGAATACATTAAAATAAACAAAATCATGTTTTGTTAATATTGATGAGTGCATGTTCATAGGAACCGAACTTTATTCAGCACATAGTTATTATTATATTTTGAATAAGTGTGTGTTTTGTGTAACCAAAATATCATTTAACTATTTATCACTATAAAATATTGTTATTATGCATGATTATCCAACGTAGCATAATTGTTTTTATTGTTTACTCATTTAGGCTAAGCGGAGTGGCAAAAAACTTACTTGTGAGTTGCCTTAAATCACGCGTAACTTCCACCCCTTTCCATCAAACTTGCGCGTGATTTTCTTGTGAAAATGTGGTAAACCCACCTTGTGTGAGTCAAGCAATGTGGGGCAAAATCAAATTTTAAACCGGTTGGCAACAATCAATATACATAAAAAAAATTATCTTATCTTATTTTCTTATAAATACCACATAAACTCATCATTTTTAAATCTAATATCTCCAATTTATATACATTTTCCCTTACAAAAACAAGCCTCGTTCTTACTTCAAATAATTGTCTCAAAAAACAAAAAGAAGACATAAAATTTTATACGCAGCTATATAATCATTTGACTGCCATGCATGAGCAGGAGTAGAATAGCAACGAGTTCCGATTAAGATGAAATATGTTTTGCAATTTTAATTTTAATTTTATTATCTATAGTTTTAAATTTTATATGTATCATTTTTTACTTTTATATGTGTTGTTTTATATTTTCGATGTATTGTTTAAGTTTTAATGTACGAATAAAAGTTTTTACGTTTACATTTTTAGTCATTATTAGATTAAGAATTATACTAATTAAGAAAAAAAAATAGGGTACGAGATGCCGGTTAGTTTCCAACTAATACGGTTGAAAAGTGAGTAATGTAAATTAAGAAATAAAATTAAAATTTCGCTGACATGAAAATGAGTTTACCATCATTACTCTCTTTATACTTAAAGTTTTATCTCGCTTCATTTACCGAAGCAACTACTCAGCATAAGCAACTACTTCATATTAATTCGTATTAAAGTATTCACCAACCAAATTTAATACTACAACTACCCTCACTATAACTAAAAGCTACTCGGCATTAGCCACCATGTGCACAACGTTAGACGAATTTTATGAAAACAAAGACACACATGTATTACCTTTCATTCACTAGCTCATTTTCAAAGCAAGAACAATCAAACATATTATCTTTCACACATACATCACTTTCAAAACAAAAATACATTCAATAACAACAAGAATGCTATCAAGCATGATACTTTTTTAGTTAAGAAATATGAAAATGTGACTACTTATGAAACACAAAGGTGGGAAGAAGAATCCACCTTATAAAAGAGTGGCTAAGACTAAAATTTATAGACCACTATAATAAGGAATGGTGGTTTAGCATTGTCAAGGTGGTACCTTTGTTTCTAAATATATTAAGTTAAGGTACATAATATCCAAATTCTTCTTAACAACAAGTGAGTACTGTCTTATAGTGTGTACTATAATGCTAATTGTGGTGCAACACTTTGATTAATGATGGTCTATCTTTACCGTTTCTGTATGGGAATTGAGCATGTATATTTCAGTACAAGAATGTGGATGTTTCTTTTTTATTTTGAACTTTCAAGAACGTGGTTATTCACTAATATCTTTGTTGACAATAAGTTTGACTCGAAAATTGGAATGCGTAGAGTAATGTTATCAGATTATCATTGATTTTGCAGTTTGCCCAACTATTATGAAAAGAATACGCAGACATGGGATATCAACGTGACCTCAACAAGGTTGTCCGCTCACTTACCAAGCTAAAACGAGTAATGGGGCCGTGTTGTGTTGGTTGAGAATGGTGAACAACTTAATTACATAAAGATAAAACGATATGTTGGTGATTTTGTGTTACCAATAATTATTTAAGTGTAATGGATTGACTTAGTTGACCAATGTGTAATCGTGATAAATGTTCATCAAGTCGGGATTGTGTTGAGTGCATACTTGTATGGCGTTATTGCAGTTATCATACGGGAGCTAAGCCCCCGTAAGACAGGGGTCCGGGGGCAGCACCCCTGGTAGCAGGGTCCAAGGGGCAGCAGCCCGCCCCTGGCAGTTGTTAAAAGTGTCGGTTAAAAACGCACTAAAAAATAAAATTCCTTAGAAAATAAAGTGCTATGTTAAAAACGCATTAGAAAATAAGATTCCCGGCTATTCGAACGTATTTCTGCCCGTCGTTAAAGGTGTCGGTTTTGGGAATTATAACTGCTTTTGGCAGTTACAACCTAACAGACGTTTTTTGGTCATATAACGTTTGTTATCTCCGGTTCTGATTTATAATAACAAAAACACATTCACTGTTCAACTCTGAGTTTTATCCGATTGAAGATTTTGAAAGAACCATCGAAATACTTTGATCTGAAAGTGTTTGACACGACTCTCAGATACTGTGATCCACCAAAATTCTATCACGATATAAGATTAATGTATCTCTAATTTTGATGTTATGGTTCGCTAAGATGATTCCGGAGACGGCTCTTTTGTACACTTACTATACAACGGAGAGACGCAATAATTATTAATTAAGAGTAATGATTAACCTCGTTGCGATAATTATCATCAATTTTATATAATAACTATCTTAAAAACCCATCTAACATCGGAAATAATTTAATGAAGTATTTACGTAAGAATTAACAAACAGAAGCAAGAAATAAGAGAGCATAAACAGGTTTCTTTAACACATGAAGTAAATAACACAAAAACATGAATTATTCGATGAACGTTTACTTTTGTAACAATTATAAGAATAGAATTTCATGCATTTTGTTCTTTAACTTTGATGGTCTTGTATAACATATGACGTATTTGAGCGCTAATTAAGTCATTGGTCAAGCCATTTTGTTAACACGTAATAGTCGAATGAAAAACTGATTAAAAGGAGATTGTGAACAATAATTAAGATGCATGTATAAAATAATATAAAAAGCATTTGAAAATGTAAATCGTACGTACTTTTGAACCTTGTTCATACACCTTGTACCATTTCTTTCCTCTAATTTTAATGTCCTCTATAACAATAGAAGTTCTTAACTAAAATACAAGTTCCTTAAGTAAAATATAAGTTCTTTAAGTGTCCCGTTTTAAAGGTACGTAGAATTATAAAGTTGAAGCTAGCAGGGTACTCGTGTGGTGCAGTTGGGGTACCCTGTAACATAATTTCGATCAACAATATTTTAATTTTACGTTTTTTAACAACAACATCTCAAAAGGCGAAATTTAAGGTTTATATAGCTTTATCTAGTTGTTTAGCTGAATCGATGGTGGCTCTGTTTCCAGGTTGAACTAGTTAATCTGGTTTGATATTCAAAACTGTAGATATAGATGCTTTAAATTGTTTTGTAATGTGAATATAAAATTGTATATTTAAGTAATGGGATGTATAAGATAGAGTGACATTTATACAATATGTGATTTTATTTGTAAATTATGATAATGAATTGTTTTAATTATAATATTAATTATACTTTAATGATAGTTTTAAATCTAATGTGCTGTAAAAGTTCTTATACTTGTTGTGGTTGTACATAGGTATTGATAAGTAGTACATTATGCCTCATTTGTTAGATTACTCAAATTTTTACATTTATTAAAGAGAGAGATACCAATATGCTTTATGAGTAGTATAGATAATAGGATTTTTTTAGTTAACACGTATCGGTCACTCCTTTTTTTCTTTTGTGCAGGAGACTTGGAAATGTGCATTCTTCGGACCTGTCATATTGCAATATGTTCCACAAGTAGTAACAAATACGTGACTACAATACCATAAAAACACACTCTGTAGACGAAACAACATCATATGAGGCTCATACATATTCGTGCTCTTTTGTATTTATTGTCAAACAAAATTCAACAAATCGTAATCAAAGATTTGGAAAATTAATAATGCATATTGCCTTCTAATTGAATCATGGACCGTTCTTTAGTTAATAACTAGCCGGGTACTCACGCAATGCCGCGACGGATATCCGGCGACTAATATTGTGGTGAGTAAATGTTTCTCATGAGTATTGTTTTCATGACTTAATTATTATTTGATTGTGACAAAGTAAATGATAAAAACATATAACAAATATTGCTTGACATTTAAAACAATATCGTTCATGATGTTTAAATCTTCAATTTTAACAATAGTTTATGTTATTTGAATTCATTTAGATAACAACTTTTGTTTATTTATATGATTTTTCTAACCATAACTTATATGAAAAAATGACAATTTTTAGTTAATAATGTTGGGAATAAAATGTAGCCAGTCCACTTGAGTGCTGATAAGAGGAAAACAAGCGTTGATAAGAAGAAAACAAACGCTGACAGATCAAGCGTTGACAAGAAGAAGTCAAGCGTTGATAGGTTGAAGACAAGCACTGATAGAAAGATATAGTCTACGCGTATTATGTTTCTAGTTTGTTTCTAGTAAAGATAAGTTCAGCATTGTATTTTCTATAATTATCTTTACCTAGAATAGTTGATACGTAGACTCTTGTACAAGGCTTCTTATGTCTATAAAAGAAGACCTTTAGGTTATGTTTCATAACAAGTTTTCATACGTTAAACACTTTCATTGTAAGCAAGTTTGTTATTATCAATCAAGTGAAAGTTTGTTTTACATCTTTGTGTGTTCTTGTTTAAGTGTTAATTCCGCATAACACTTAGATTACTTTATACATAAACAAAGTTTCTCTACGTGTATAACTTGATCTAATCTCGTATACACAAGCTTAATCGATCTAAGTTTGGGATCAACAAGTGGTATCAGAGCTTGTTGAGAAACTTTGATTTAAAAGAACACAAGAACCCTAAAAAAAATCACCAAAACCCTAATTTTCACAAAACCCTAAAAACATCATGTCCACTCCAGAAGCAACCTCCTCGTCCTCAAATCACAACATCAAGATTCCCATGCTAGATGCAAACAATTTTGAGCTGTGGAAGTTCAACTTTGAGCAATATCTAGGGATCTATGACTACACTCTCTGGGAGATTATTGAATATGGAAACACATTCAATAAAGCTCAAAAGATTGCTAATGCCATTGCTACAAGATCAGCTGTTCAAGGATGTTTAGAAGAAGATAAGAAAGAAAAACCTGATGATGGTAGAGTTGTGTCTGCTGAAGACATAACAAAGAAAAGGGTTGATATGAAAACCCTAAACATTCTGAAACTCTCTTTGGGTCAAGAAAATCAGCACAAATACAGAGGTTATGAGTCTACAAAAGACCTTTGGGCAGCCCTTGAAGTTGCATATGGTGGTAATGCTGATACTAAGGAAGAGAAGAAGAAGCAACTCTTGCATGAGTATGCTGTTTTTAAGGCTCAACCTAATGAGAAGCTTAGCAGTGTGAGAAGCAGACTGCTTGACATTACAAGCAAACTGTCCTTCATGGGGACACAAGTTGGTGATATTGACATTATTTCCACTTTTCTTAAAAGCCTTGGTGATGCGTGGAAGATTAAGGCAAGATCTATAATTGCGAATAACACTCACAAAAGTTCTACTTTTGATGATATCTAAAACAAACTGAGGCTGTTGGAGAATGAAACTCTTTTGGAGCATGGAAGTAAGTCTACAAATAGTAACATGGCCTTCTTCTCACATAGTGAAGGTCAATTTGATCAGAAGGACTCATACATGCACCCAGTTACTGGATCAACATGTGTCAACGCTGGATCCTATCCTGTCAACGCCTCACATTCAGACGCTGACACATACAAAATTGACTCACCAAGAGTTAAGCCTGCTGGTTTGGATCTGGATAGTGTGTGTGCATACATTTCTTCTTTGCCAAATGGTTCAGTGATTACATATGAGGACCTTGAGCAAATAAGTGATGAGCACTTGGAGGATATGGATATAAAGTGGAACATGGCTCTTGAAAGTATAAGAGCAAACAGATGGAATAGAAGATTTAAGAAGAAGATGACCTTTAATGCAAAGGACACTGCTGGATTTGATAAATCCAAGGTTGAGTGCTACAATTGTCATCGTATGGGGCACTTTATGAGGGAATGCAGATCTCCAAGAAGATCTGATGCTGGAAAACCCTCAAGCCAAATTGTTAAGGCTCATGATCCTAAGGCCATGGTGGCAGTGCAAGAAATTGATGGTATTGGATGGGACTGGAGCTATTTGGCTAAGGATGAGGAAGAGGATAAAGCTTTGGTTGCTGAGATAGAAGAAGAAGAGCATGTTCAATATGCTCTCATGGCACACTCCTCCTCTTCATCAGACAATGAGGTATACGATGATACTTTTTGTAGTAAGGGTTGTCGTTTAAACACTGAAAAGCTTAACAAAGAGGTTTTAAGATTGTTAAGTGATGTGAGTACTGAGAGATACAAGTTGTCTAACTATCAAATTGCTCTCACTCAAACTGAAAAGACAGTTTCTGAGTATAAGAAAATGGAGCTTGACCTAAAAGATAAAATAAATATCTTAAAACATGAGTTAAATGCCAGTAATGATGTTAGAAACATCATGGAAAGGGTCAATGCTGAATTACAAGCTAAGTTAGATGAGGCTATCAAGAATAAGGATAATGTTGACTTTAAAATTCAGAGATTTGATAAGGCCTCACAAACCCTAGGAGAATGTGTTAATAAACAGAGGGATCCTAAGGACATGACTGGGATTGGGATGAAAGACTATACTGGTGTTACACCACCAGTTGGGGACTTCTATGGTGTCCAAATAAAGGACTTATCTTGGACTGGTTTACCAGAACTCCAAGAAGAGGAATTTATTCCTCCACTAAGAGTCCTTACCCCAGTTGAGGAATATAGGCAAAAGTTGACTGACTTGAATGAATGGAAGAAGGCCAACCCTACCTTATTTGTCAAGGGTGGCATGCTTTGCGATAGTCCAAATGAGTCGACCCCTATCAAAGTAACAAACCCAATCACTGGCAAGACTGTTGACCTTGGCTCAAACACTGTTAAGAAACCTAGCATTAAGTATGTAGAAATGTATAGGAATACTAGGTCACCAAAAAGCCAAGTTAGTGATAATGGAACAGGTTTCTTTTCTTCTAGACCTAGAGCTGTGTCTAGAAAAGCCTGTTACACTTGTGGTAGCTTTTCACATTTAGCATATAAGCGTGTCAACGCTTCCAAGGTCAACGCTGTTAAAAGGTCAAACACTGTCAGACCCAAAACTTTTGTGGAGCAAAGTCCACAAGTTTTTAGACCAACCCCGTTCTTTACCAAAGGGTCTAACACTCATGGACAAATACCTTTTCAAAAGACCAATACATGGTCTAATAGGCAATAGGTTCCTGTAGCAAACCCTAGGTTCAAAAATGATAAAGGTAATTTCAGCGTTGACAAGACCAAATCCAACGCTGACAGAAACGTTGCCAGACCTAAATATTTGCAACCACATGGAAAGGGGTCTAAAGCTTCTTCTAGCTTGACATGGAGACCTAAGCAAGATCAAAACCCTAATTCTAATGGGATTTCTATGACCTACAACAGATTTAATTATATTTCAAAGGTCATCACAAAACCAATTGGGGTTAACTGGGTATTTCATCCAAAAAGGGATGAACAAGAGGTTGTTATGAGAACTAAGTCTGTTCTTGTTGAACAACCAGATGAATCCAAGTCTGCTCAGGCTTGGGTTCCCAAAGAAAACTAATTTGTTTTCTTTATGTGCAGGGCATTCAAAAACAGGTAAATGACTATGGCTATTGGGATAGTGGATGCTCTAGGCACATGACTGGGAAGGAAGATTATCTGACTAACTTCACTCCCATTAAGGATGGTGATAAAGTTTACTTTGGAGGCGGATATGGAACTATCACAGGCAAAGGAACTCTTCTCACCAAGAACTTGCGTTTTGAAAACGTGTTTCTGGTAAAAGAACTTGATTATAATCTTTTTAGTGTATCACAAGTTTGTGATAACAAAAATAAGGTTCTTTTTACTGATACTGAATGCTTGGTGTTGAGCAAGGATTTTAAGGTTCCAGATGAGAAATATGTTGACTATAGAACACCTAGGCATAAGGACATTTATACTGTGAATCTTAATGGTATTAGGATGAATAATAATATGTCATGTTTTTATGCTAAAGCTTCAGTTGATGAGAGTAATCTATGGAACAGGAGACTAGGGCACATTAACTTTAAAAATATAAACAGACTTGTGAGACTTGGTTTGGTTGATGGTTTGCCTGAAAAGGCTTTCCACAATGACCACTCTTGTGTTGCATGCCTTAAAGGCAAGCAGCACAAGGTCTCATTTAAGTCTAAACACGTGCACTCTAGTTCTAAACCACTTCACTTGCTGCATATGGACCTATTTGGTCCAACTAATATAGAGAGTTTGAATGGTAAATCATACTGCTTTGTCATCACATATGACTTTTCTAGGTTTACTTGGACTTTCTTTTTAGCTATGAAAAGTGACACTGTTGATACTTTAATTAGCTTTATTACTCAGATTGAGAAGAAAACTGGTAATGAAGTTAAAATGCTTAGAAGTGATAATGGTGGTGAGTTTAGAAATAAACTGTTGGATGATTTTTGTGCCAAGAAAGGGATTACTAGGCAGTTTAGTGTTGCCAGAACCCCACAGCAAAATGGGGTTGCTGAGAGAAAGAATAGAACCCTAATTGAAGCAGCCAGGACTATGTTGGCTGATGCTCACTTTCCCATAGCTTTTTGGGCTGAGGCTGTGAATACAGCTTGTTATGTTCAGAATAGAGCATTGGTCAACAAGATACATAACAAAACACCTTATGAGTTACTTTGGGTAAGGAGACCTAATATTGGTTTTCTTAAACCTTTTGGCTGTCATGTAGTTATTTTAGATACTAGTGATGCCTTAGGTAAATTTAGTGCTAAAGGTGATGAAGGCTACTTCATGGGTTATTCAGTGCAGAGTAAGGGATATAGGGTTTACCTTAAGAAGGAAAAACGTATACTTGAAAAAGTACATGTTAGGTTTTTAGAGAGTAAACCTAGTGATCCTGAAAGTGATCCAAATTGGTTGTTTGACTTGGAACCTCTATCTAGGACTTTGAATTATATGCCTGTTACTAATCCAGACATTGTGAAGGTAACTTCAAATGTTGTGGAAGAACCAGTTGTTGATGTTTCAGGTACACGGGTTAATGAAGAGGTTGGATCACAAGTAGACAAGTCATCTCCCATACAAGAGTGTGTCACTATTCCCATATGGACAGATGCTTTTGCTGCTGCTGCTGCTGGAAAGGAAAATGGTGGTCCCCAAGTACCACCAGTTAACAACATGCATGGTCCTTCAGGCGCTGACAAAGGAAAATCTGGCGCTGACAGGACAAATTCAGGCGTTGATGGCTCAAACGTTGACAACACCATTTCAGGCGTTGATGATCCAAACGCTGACAACCTTGGTTCAGGCGTTGACAACACTTTTGAGCATATTTTCTCTTCAAATTTTGAACAAGGTGAACCTTCAAGCAGGAATGAAGAGGTTCATACAAATATTGATGGAAGAGAGTCTGAAGAAGATATTGGCAACTTGGAGGATGAGATTGAAGACAACAGACTTTTGAGGGAGGAGTTCTTACTTCCACTATGAAGAATCACTCCACTTCTCAAATTATTGGAGATGTCATGTCTCCTGTTCAGACTAGAAGATCTCATCAGAGTCTTGGTGGATTTATTGCCAATATACACAAGAAGGTTGATACCCCTCTTGTTCAAGCATGTTTGTTTGCCTGTTTTCTGTCAAAACAGGAACCTAAGAAGATTTTTGATGCTCTCAAAGAACCAAGTTGGGTGGAAGCAATGCAGGATGAGCTTCACCAATTTGTTATTCAGGATGTTTGGGAGCTGGTTGATTGTCCCAGATATGTCAGACCTATTGGGACAAGATGGGTTCTTAGAAACAAGAAAGATGAAAGAGGCATTGTGGTCAGAAACAAGGCACGTTTAGTGGCTCAGGGATATACACAAGAGGAAGGGATAGACTATGAGGAGGTCTTTGCACCAGTTGCAAGGATTGAAGCTATAAGGATATTTCTAGCCTATGCTTCCTGCATGGGCTTCACTGTCTATCAAATGGATGTGAAGAGTGCTTTCCTCTATGGCACAATTGTTGAGGAGGTATATGTTATGCAGCCTCCTGGTTTTGAAGATCCATAGAATCCAGACAAGGTGTATAGAGTCAAGAAAGCTATGTATGGACTTCATCAAGCCCCAAGAGCATGGTATGGCACATTGTCCACTTATTTGGTGGAAAATGGATTCAAAAGGGGCACCATAGACCAGACATTATTTACCAAGAAGGCTGGTAAGGATGTCTTACTTGTTCAGGTTTATGTTGATGATATCATCTTTGGTTCCACCAATCCAAAGATGAGTGAAGACTTTTCCAAGCTTATGACAGAAAAATTCAAGATGAGTGCAATGGGGGAGATGAACTTCTTTCTAGGGTTACAAGTTCAACAGAAAGAAGATGGTATCTTCATCTCTCAGGATAAGTATGTAGCAGAGATCTTGAAGAAGTTTGGCTTTTCTCCACATGAAAAGAGGGCTACTACTCCGATGGATAGAGAACATCCTTGGGGAAAAGTTGGAGATGGAAAAGAAGTGGATGTCAGGCACTATAGATCAATGATTGGTTCATTGATGTATCTCACAGCCTCAAGACCTGACATTATGTTTGCTATGTGTGCATGTGCACGCCATCAAGTGACTCCCAAATAATGTCACCTTTATGCTGTCAAGAGAATCTTTAGGTACCTTAGATGTTATCCAAATCTTGGCTTGTGGTACCCAAAAAATTCACCATTGGAGCTTATTGCATATTCAGACAGTGACTATGTGGTGATAAGTTTGATAGAAAATCCATAACTGGTGGATGTCAGTTTCTTGGGAGTAGGTTGATATCTTGGCAATGCAAGAAACAAACAGTGGTGGCCAATTCTACAACTGAAGCAGAGTATGTTGCTGCAACTGCTTATTGTGGACAAGTCTTATGGATTCAGAACCAGCTGTTGGATTATGGGTATAATTTCATGTATACCAAGATTTTTGTTGACAATAACAACACTTTATGCATTATTAAAAATCCTGTACATCATTCTAAAACAAAACACATAGAAATTAGACATCATTTTATAAGGGATTGTTTTGAAAAGGGTTTAATACAACCAGATAGGGTTGACACCGAAGAAAATGTGTCTTATTTATTAACTAAACCTTTTGATGCTAGAAGGTTCCAATACTTGGTAACAAGTATTGGAATGATCAATCTCACTTAATATGAGTTTTAAGGTCTTATTGTAAAAGTATGTACAGGATAATGCATTGTTATTGGTCTTTTTGAAAAGTTAGATTTTCTACTATATTTTTCTAACGCTGACAAAGGTTACCTTAACGCTGACAAGTGTTATCGTGGCGTTGTCAGCACCAATGTTAGTTTTGTGGTTTTTAATCTAAGAGTGCATGTGGTGTTAGCATTGTACCATTGGATACAGAGTTGCTTATGGATCCTTGGAGAATCATTTGAGCATGTTTTCATTTATGGATGATGGTTGGAATATTTATATTCCTATCTTGACATAACTTTTTATGTTCATGCATATTTTTGGGCAACATATGTATCACAGTTTAAGGGAGGTTTTAGGAACCTTTAGGACTTTTGGGTATTCTTATAATACTCTCATCATAATTCTATATTGTGTCCACAGGTGAGTATGAGTTAGTTTTACTAAATCATGAGGCACTGTAGCATGCAAAGTTGATATACTATGCATGCTGCCAAGACATTTTTGGCCTAGAATTGGTTGTGGTCTGTTGGGAGACTTGGGAATGATTTTATCATGGGTTTACCTGGGAGTTACAAGGAATTTTATGAGATAACTTAGTTATTAAGAATTTTGGTTAGCAAGGGACACTAGAGGACTGTTATGTCTATCTTGCATAAGCAAGTGTGCTTAACTGGACAGTGCTTGCCGCCCTATAATAAGTATCAATTTATAGGTTATCTTCACTAGGATAAATTACTTTGTTAAGGTCCTTTTTCAATTTTATTACTTTTATTTTTGGACGCTGACAAGTATTTTTCCAAGCGTTGTTATGACCAATTTAGACGCTGACATGGCTTTGGAAAACGTTGACAGGAATATAGCCGTTGGGCGTTGATGGGTTATTTTTGACCGTTGACACTCATTGGGACCTACCCAGTTGTTATTTTTGACGAATTTTGGGGCCGTAATTTTGGGAGCAGATAACTTTTAAATAATGCATGAGATAACTTATTTTCTTTTCAATATTTTCATCATTATATTTTGAAAATAGTTGCCTCATTTTTGACAAATCACATGCACCTATCTCTCCTATATATTTGGCTCCTATTTTTAAACAGGGTACCTCATATTCTTGTCTAACAATTTTCTCCTATAATTCATCTTTCTAAATCATTCACAAACAGCTTTCTTCAACAATGGTACCAAAATTTAAACCAAGTGATTTGGTGTTGGGATTCAGGAGTCAACACAACATGATTGCATATTTGGACGCTGATGACACTCTGTTTCCACAATACACCCAGATGGTGGCGTATTTGAATGCATCCCCCATTAGGTATGCTCTTTCTCATGCTCCTCTCATCTCTCTCATGCATATTAAACAGTTTTGGAACACTGTTAGTTCCTCAACAGTTAATAATGTGACAACATTATCATCTATTGTTCATGGGCGTACATGGGTGGTTACTGAAGCCTTGGTTCGCCAGGCTTTGCATCTTGATGATGCAGATGGTATAACCACCCTCCCCATTCATGAAACAGAACAAGGGCTTCGGGCTTTAGGTTATCCTTTCCCTAATGAGGGCACTTTAAACAATATCATAAACATGAGTTTCCCCCAGCCTGGAAGTACCTCATATATGTCATCTTACAATGTTTGAGTCCCAAGTGTACTGCACACAATGAGATTAATAGATTAATTGCTAGTGCTATTGTGTGCATTGCAACTGCGCAAAAGTTTAATTATTCTAAAATGATTTTTGATGCCATGTGTAAAAACAAAGGGAATAAGATGACTTTGACTTATCCCAGATTTTTACAAATGGTTTTTGATGTGCAAAATTACTGCACAAGGGATCATGATGACTTTTATGAGATCCCTATGTAAAAGAAAGCTATTTTTACAAAGATGAATTCACCCCCTCACCGTGAATTACCTCTCACCCCAGCTATGCTTGCTGTTATTGCAGCAGCACAACCCCAACCAGACCCTCAACCACAACTTGACCCAATACCAGAACCTTTGCCTTCACCTCAACGCATGGAAATTGACTAAGAACCCTTCAATGCTGACACCTTAAATGTTGGCGTTGACACAAGTAATCCAGACATTGACACTTTTCCTTCACAGACCCAAACACCCCTTAACCTTCCCACATCCACCCAATCCACATCATCTTCTACCCCACCACAATATAGGTTGCAAAAACGCCAAAGGACTAATGGAGTGTTTTCCTCTAGTGGTCCTAGCCATGTAGTAGAGAGAACCACCACCACAAGTGTGGTTGGTGCTATGGATGAGGCTGGGACTATTGGTTCTGGCTTAGATGCAGGCCAAGACAGTCCTAACATCTTTAACACCTCATCCATGCCCCATGAATCTAACTTGGGAGGTCAAATACCAATTTTAGAGGAGGCCAAATTGGAACCATACACATTAATGGAATTGATGGCTGTCTGCATTAGCTTGCAAAAGCAAAATGCAGACTTGGTACAAATTGTCAGTACACAAGGCCTTGAACTCAAGCAATTGAGGGAGAGGATTGTCATTTTGGAGAATGCTAGTACAAGGCGTGGGATGGAGGAATCTTCCAAAGGGGAGGATTAGCAGATTAATGTGAGTGATAAGGGCTCACATGATGGTGAATCTTTGGGTGTTGCTGAAGCCCTTATTGAATTGAAGAAGCAACCAGGTTTTGACAGATCTCTGGTAACTCCTACCAATTTAAATTTGTCTTTTACAGCTATGTTGGAGCAATTTACAAGAGGCGCTGAGACAAGTAATTTGGGAGTTGACAAGCAAAATTTGAACGCTAACACACCAAGCGCTGACATAAGCAAATTAGGCGCTGACACAAGAAATTTGAGCGTTGACAGACCTGCAGATGAGGTTGATGTATTCCAGTCATCAGCTATCATCAAAGAAGCATCTTCACAGGTATTACCATCATCCTTACCCATCATTGATCCATTAGATAAGGGTAAAGGAATTATGATAGAAGTAGAAGTTCCAAAGGATGCAGCACAGGTAGAGTTTGATAGAAGGTTGGCTGCACAACTTGTGGAACAAGAAAGAAAGAAGGTTGGTGAATCACCATTTGTTGTCACTTCAGAGGAACAAGAAAGAAGTGATGAAGCAAGTTCAGATTCAAGTGTGATGGTAATAGAACAACCAGAAAGACTTGAATATGGTGATGATTTGGCAAGAGAGAAGCTTAGAGAGTTGAAATTGCAAGTAGATTTTGATATGCCAGAAGTTGTTCAGATGTACCATGCTTGGGAGGATAGGTGTATGGAGAATCCAGATTTGACTATTTCAGACCAAATTTGGGGTTTGGAGATTCTTCTAAGAGTTCAGCAAGACTGCAAGGTAATTCTAAAACACAAAGCTAGCAATGTTCTCTCACTGCTGAAAAGGGATAGAAGGGAGCTTTACTACATGCTACTCAGATGTCATGGAACATGATGGACCTATAAGAAATTGTTGGGATTATCCTTTGAAGAATTGGAGTATAAGGCTTATCCCATTTGGGCAAAAGTGTAGGAAATGAACACTCTAAGACTTCTTTCAGATGAAAGGAAAGAAGAACTTGCAGAAGAGATGAAGCTTAAGAAGGAAATGATTGTTCCAAGACCTTTGAAGAAGGGAGTTCCTCTTGAGTTTCCTAAAGATATGGATAGATTGAAGCCCAGTAAAGCTGTTATAAGAAGGAGCATCAAGCTCTCACCATTGGAAGCTTCAGATATGGTACAAGTGTTACCTCTTGATGCCAGAAACCCTATCATAAGCTATGAAGAAGATGCAAGTGGGTTTTGGAAGATTGGCATGTATGGGAAAGAGGTACACACTTTTACTACTCTTGTGTCTCTCTTTGCAAGTGTGGATAGAGAAGACTTGGTAGACCTTTGGAGGTTGTTGGAAGCCAAGTATGAGACTGAAGCTCCTACTTCAGTCAATGGAATAAAACTTTGGTCAACATTCAAGAGAATGTGTGGACCAAAAGAAGAAGATCCTGCTGTTTGGAAGGATCTTGAGGATGATCTCAGTGGTCTTCAATGGCGTTTGTATTCATCTGCTGGTGTGTATTATTTGAGCTCTACAAAGTTTGCTGAGTATCTTCTTGTAGATGGTCAGTATTCCATGTCCAAAGAAGTTTTGTAGAAGATGAAGACAACACAGCTGGAGATTGACTATTCAAGTGACGTGGCGAAAGATTTGATCAGACATGTTTATTACCAATATGATAAGATTTGTAAGATTCCTCCTAGTTCTTAATTTTTATTCAGAAACTTGATTACTAGAGTAGATATCAAGTTTAGGGGAGGATTGTTGGGAATAAAATGTAGCCAGTCCACTTGAGCGCTGACAAGAGGAAAACAAGCGTTGATAAGAAGAAAACAAACGCTGACAGATCAAGCGTTGACAAGAAGAAGTCAAGCGTTGATAGGTTGAAGACAAGCACTGATAGAAAGATATAGTCTACGTGTATTATGTTTCTAGTTTGTTTCTAGTAAAGATAAGTTCAACATTGTATTTTCTATAATTATCTTTACCTAGAATAGTTGATACGTAGACTCTTGTACAAGGCTTCTTATGTCTATAAAAGAAGACCTTTAGGTTATGTTTCATAACAAGTTTTCATACGTTAAACACTTTCATTGTAAGCAAGTTTGTTATTATCAATCAAGTGAAAGTTTGTTTTACATCTTTGTGTGTTCTTGTTTAAGTGTTAATTCCACATAACACTTAGATTACTTTATACATAAACAAAGTTTCTCTACGTGTATAACTTGATCTAATCTCGTATACACAAGCTTAATCGATCTATGTTTGGGATCAACAAATAATTATAGTTCATAACAATGTAAAGGATTCTATACACAAATTACTCTATTATTTATAGAAGGGAATCATGATTCCTAATGAACAGTGATTCCCCTCACATGCCAAATGAACAAAGCTTATTACTCCCCCTCTCATAACTTGATCAGTCTCACAAAAATTACACACACATGATACATACCGTTTGCTAAACGATCGTTCTCTCCCACTGTTTCGTTGCCCTTTCGTCATTAATAGTGGTTTGGCTGTTTGTGCGGTTGCCCCTTACCCATTAATTAAGTGCTTGGCTACAGGATTTTGACCCTTGATTGTGGGTTGTCTCTTTGCCCCTTCATTGATTGTGGCTACAGGAATATTCCCAACTCTTTGTATGTTGTGTGTAGATCATCTCTATCAGCTCTATTTGGTCCTACCAAACTCAAAAACTTGATCCAAGATTTGGTTGATCTAAGACTTGGTTGTCCTAAATATTGGGTTTCCTTCAGATCTAAGATATGCGATGCTTATAAGATTTTTTTCGATGGGGTTGTTCTTTCGATCTTGGAGATGGGATGAAGGAGATGGCTGATTGTCCTTGCGATCTTAGAGATGGGATGAGAGAGATGCTTTTTTGTTGTGCATCTTGGTTTCCGCCATTCTGGTATCTCTAATTAAGCTAGTGAATATTGTTTTGCTTTACTATTATTTGTACAATTGTTTTTCTTTTGTTATTGACCCAAGTATATTGTAAAAGAGAGAACTTAACATTGTGCACTAAATGCTTTAGACATTCACAAACATTTATCTCTTCCAAAAACGATAGAAAGCACTCGAGTTCTAAACAGAGAGAACTTAAATTTGTGCACTAAATGCTTTAGACATTCACAAACATTTCTCTCTTCCAAAACCGATAGAAAGCACTCGAGTTCTAAACTCTTGTTGACTTAATCGTCAAACTTATCAATTGATAGGATTGATATAGTTCATTAGTGAGGAGATCACAAACACACATATCCTATTCAATCTCTATTGTAGTTTGCATGCAATAGGGTATAACTCTTTGAATAATAAGAGTTAAACGTCGAAAAACCTTTTGTGTCTTTTACAATATATTATTGTGTTTATTTACATTACTTTACCAAGAGTTAGGTCTATACTTAGTAAACTTAAGTATAACACTAATTACAAGGGACCAACACATTACACATTAAAGAGTTAGAATACTTTGTAGTTTTGGAAATTATAGTAATGAACATTTCTAATAAATGTTGTATGCATCTTATGGAAAGTAGTGAGACAATTTATATGATATTGTTGTATCATATTACATTCACATAAATTGACTCAAAGAATATCACAACTTGTGATTTTGAATAAGTATTATAAAGGTTCCACAAGATCAATAATCTAGGTTGAAGGAATCCATGCCTTACCAACAATGGGATTGTTGTGATTAAGACGATAGTATTTAAACTAGAATTATCATGTAGTGATCTTACTTGTTATTTGGATAAGGGACCGTAAAGAAATTGCATTAAATATTGAATTGACATACGAGGTATGATCGTTTTCATTAAATAATAATTGTGTCATATATTTGCATGTTTAATCCGTGAATATAGCATCTAGATATGGCGTGTTACATATATTCTAAATCTCTGTTGTTGATCATTTATATGGGAGTATTAATGAACTAAGACAATTATGAGGGTTGGTTGTATCTTTGGAAGATACATACATATGATTCTTCCAAATTCATAGGATACTCGATGTGGTTGAATTATTGGACTACCCCAACCATGCAGACTTTCTTTATGGATCGGCGTCACTAAGAAACTACACATATGGTAAGTATTGTTGTAACACCCCATTTTGGTAAATGGAATGTCACGCGTGATTATGGCGTGTCATCAAAGCATACAAGGTAAATGTCTTAAGAACATTAAATGACCATGAAAAGGAATACCGGAAACAAACATCGGTACCCCAAGTATAAGCTCATCACACACAAACATAAGTACTGTAAAGGAAAAGGAATAAAAAATGTCCAAAAAAGCAAAATGTATGATGAAATGCATAAAGTAGAGAAGGCTAGATAGCTTCCAATCCATATGAACGTACGCTTAAAGTCTACGAGCGCCCTTGAGTACCTGCCGTTTGGGAACATGAAAGGAAAACGGCTGAGCATAACGTTCAGTGCACGGATATACAAGTATGACATGGAATAACGTAAGCATATAAGATTAATAGCAGCGGAATATTCTAAGTTCTAATCAATCTAGATTCATGTTCATAAAACTGGTTTTATAGTTTGAAAAGGCTTACGTTTCTATAAAAATCTGTTTAATTAGCCAAATAGCCCATATAGGTCATGAGATTCCACCGTGCATGAATACTTGGAGGGGAGACCTCGTCATGTAATTAGAGGGGTTGCCTCTAATTAAATAGTCTAGGTAGGAGGGATCAACTCCTAGTGAAGGATGCAAGGCACACATCGCATTCACTATGATAATACTGGTAAACATGTAACTAGGATGAACCCATACGCCCCACATGATAATATAATATAATGGCCAAAACTGAAAAAGGGACGCCACGAGCAATCACTTCACCGTGGGAAAGTCATAACACTGGTGCCTCCAGTGTTATGGTTATGGTACCTCCATAACTAGGTGACACTGGTCATGCATGTATATGGCTTAGGCACTTATTCTAACATAAGTATCAAACATATAAAACAAATACTGGGAAAATAGTTGGCTGCAACCGGGGAATCCTAATAAGGAAAGAATGTCCATACTGAAAGGACGGGAAATCCGTACCTTATGTCCAGTGAAAGAAGAAGACGAATGAAAGGAAGTCCTACTTCGATCTCACTAATGCTACATAAATAGTATACATGTATAAGTATTCTGATTACCGAGTAAGTAACTGGTTTTATCATGTCTTAGCTTGTTTTATATGTTCATGTCTTGTTTTACTGATTTTAACATTATGTTGTGTTTATCATGTATTATGTCTATTTGGATTAAGTATTACTTGTATTTCTTGTATTATTATACTTGTTGTGTAATAATAAGTAACTTTCTAAAGATAGCAGGTTTCCTAAAATAGAAAGTTTCCAAAAATAGAAAGTTTCCAAAAATAGAAAGTTTCCAAAAATAGATTACTTCTTAAAATAGAACAGTTTCTAAAAATTGAAAGTTTCTAAAAATTGTAAGTTTCCTGAATCAGAAAGTTTCCATATTTAGAATTAAGCTAGATTAAATATCTTAAGTCATGTGATTATAGTATGGTTTATTAATACTAACATGTTTACTAAATAAACTATAGGTTATATGATTTAATTAAATATAAGCATGATTTAATTAAATTAAGGTGTTTAAAATACTTAGGTTATAACATGTATTAATACTTTATTAATTATAACCTAAGTCAGGATTATTAATTAATTATATTCCATGTTTTAATAATTAATTAATACTATAGTCTAAATTTAACAATTAAATACTTAGGCTAAAACATGTATTATTTTCTAAATAATAATTAACCTGAGTCCATGATTTAATTAAATTAAATACATATCTTGTTTTAATTAATTTAATAACTTGTTAAAATAAATACTTGTAAAAATAAAATACTGGTACATATTTTAGTCATGAACCGAACCGATGTATTTAATTTAGACATGTTGTGAACCGGACCCGGAACCTCTTGAACCGGTCCAAACTAAACACCCCTTAACAGTGGCAAACTGGCTTGGCCGGTTGCCACTACCTTTGTTTAGGCTGCCACCGGCTTAAGCCGGTGGTCTTGCTTCTCTCGGCTAGCCGCTGCCAATAGTGGTATTCCCACCGGCTGTGTGTTGGTGGTTGCCACTGCCACGCAACGTGCCCCCCTGCTTGACCCACGACTGCCACCGGCTGTGGGCCAGTGGTGGTGGCTGCTGGCTGCCGTGACCCAACCGAACCACAAGGACACCCCCGACTCGCGTCGGGGTGCCTTGTCCCTGCTGTAGACCGAACAAAACAACACCGAGATCATAGATCTCGGTTGGTGGTGTGATCAAGAACACGTCGAGAGCCTTGGGGCTCTCGGTTTGTATGTCGGCCGAACAACCAACCCGAAACAAACCCTTAATTTACCCACTTGATCATGTGACATGTTTTTAGTCCATGTTTTATTTAATTCATGTTCATGTGCTAATTAATTAAATAAAAGAAAAAAAAATAAAAGGGTTTACGGATTACCAAATGCGTGAAAAGTTTGAAGAACAAACAACACGAACACAATCTTGGATTTGATTAACTAAAAATCAAATCGGCCACCCCTTGGGTGTGATGATTGCCGCCGACCACAAGAGAGGAAAAGAAAAGAGTAGGGTTTTTAGTTTCTTAAAAATTCTCTGTAAAGTGAAAAAGTATTTTCCTTTATTTGTTTATTACTTAAAATCAAATGGGCTTGGCCCGTTTCTCTCTTTGGTGCCGCGGCTACTATGGCCCACAAGGGAAACCCGAAGTTTTCCCGTGTTCTAAATTTACATGTTCGTATTCTCGTGTTTTCGTGTATAATTAAATGTTCGTGTTATATTGAATACTTATACATAACGATATTAATCGTATATTATTAATTAAGTACGTAGTTACGTGTTCGTGATTATTACGTTCATGATTTCATGTTCGTGATTATAATTATTATTGTTAATAATTATCGTGTACTAACACGTACTTAATACTTATCATGTAATTATGCGTACATAACTTATGTAATCATGACACGTGTTCATGCTATAAAAGGAATGTTTTAATATGTACGTACGTTTGGTAAGTGTACTGTTCATGGTAAAAGCATGCGGGTTTTACATCTTTCCCCCTAAAAAGAATAATTCGTCTCCGAATTATAGATAAAATAAACTGAAAGATGAACATACCCGAATTTAAAATATGAAATGAGGGTAAGAAGCCCGGATAGACTCCTCTGTTTCCCAAGTGGCTTCTCGCTCGGTATGGTCCCTCCAAAGGATTTTGACGAACGGAATCGTCTTCTTCCTCATGACTCATTCTTGCCTGTCAAGAACTCGTTCGGGTTCCTCTATGAAGGTAAGATCTTCACGAATCTGTTCGAGTGGATAATGAACCATGTGAAGGGGATGATAATTATACCCTCTGAGTAAGGACACATGGAAAACTTCATGAACGTGAGAAAGCTGCAGAGGTAACGTTAAGAGATAAGATACTTCACCGACTCGCTCGATGACATTAAACGATCCGATGAATCGAGGACTGAGTTTCCCGTTGATCCCGAAACGTCTAACACCACGTGCCGGTGATACCTTAAGGAAGACGTGATCTCCTACGTTGAAATGTAAGTCCCTATGATGCTTGTCTGCATAACTCTTTTGACGTGTACGAGCTTCCCGCAATTTCTGCTTAGCTACAGCGACCTTCTCGTTGGTCAACTCTATCATCTCCGGTCCTTCAAGTGTTCGGTCACCAACCTGATCCCAGCAGATTGGGGTGCGACACTTTCTGCCATACAACATCTCGAATGGTGCACACTTAATGCTGGCGTGCCAACTATTTTTTTATGCAAACTCTACTAAACATATGTAGTCATCCCAGTCTCCTGTCCACTCCAATGCACATGCTCGGAGCATGTCCTCTAATGTCTGAATCGTCCGCTCCGATTGTCCGTCTGTTTGAGGATGAAAAGCCGTGCTAAGCTTAAGTTTTGTACCCCGAGCTTTCTGCAGACTCCTCCCAAATCGTGAAGTGGAACGGGGATCTCCGTCTGAGACGATACTGGATGGAGCACCATGAAGTCTCATGATCTCCTTCTTGTAAGTATCGGCGAGTTTGCTGACCGGATCATCCTTGCGGATCGGTAAGAAATGAGCTGACTTAGTCAGTCGATCAACGATAACCCAAATCGCATCATGCTTCTTCTTGGTCTGCGGAAGACCGGTAACAAAATCCATGGTGATCCTGTCCCACTTCCACTCTGGAATGTCTAACGGTTGTAGTAAAACACTAGACCACTGATGCTCGATCTTAACCTGCTGGCAGGTAAGACATTTGGAGACGTAAGTAGCAACATCCTATTTCATACCACTCCACCAAAAGTACTGCTTGATGTCGTGGTACATCTTGGGTGAACCAGGATGAATGGAGAATGGGGAACTATGAGCTTCCGCTAATAATGCTTCCTTAAGAGTAAGTGTTGTCCCTTGATATATGATGATAGATTAAAGAAATGAGATGGAAAAGATATGAATTTTAGAGAGAGAAAGTAGTGAGAGAAAGTAGAGAGAAGGAGGTGATTAACTATGTGAAATTAGATTAAAAAATGAAAGCTCCCACCCTCCTAACATGCTAGGAGGGTGCTTATATAGTCCACCCACATGCGGGCTTTCTATTGGACTATATATATTTTTGGGTCGGTCTTGATGCTTAGTACCTTGAAAGAGGTCTTTTAAGCTAACCATCAAGCCCGTAATGTCACGACTAATTTAACTAACTATTACAACGTTCTAATAAATGTTACAATAAACCTATGACCGAACATTCTTGTTTGACTCAATATTTTGAGGCTAACAATCTCCCCCAATGCGAGGTCATTCTTCTTTGATATTTGGAGTTAAATGGAGATTACGAATTTCGTCATAAATGAGTCTTGAACGTGTAATAGTAGTCTTGTTCCTTCATGCTGTGATCTTTGAGCCTTTCTCATTGTCTTTCGACTTTGTCCTTTATCTTGAGATCTTCAAATCATTCTTGACTTGTCTTTGCCATCTTGCGATCTTGTGTCTTTATCCACATGCTCATACTTTGCACTATCTTGAAAGCTTGCTAACAATCTCCTTTGAAGAGAGGTCATTCCTCTATATTAATTGATAAGGAGGATTTTGATCATCAGAGTTGCGAAAGTCTTTAGCTTTCTTGATTGTTGAATATCTTTGGGCATGAGTATGTGGTTTTGAATCTCTGACTTTGCTAAGTACACCGTAACGTCACCTTCTTGAGACAAAACATAGACACGGACTGAATGGCTTTGACATTCGTCCTAAATCGGTAGCATTTTACCTCCGGTCGTTGAAGACCATTACATGATATTAAACATCGTACCTATGGTTAGGTAGATTCAATTAAGAACCTCCTTGACAGGGTTTCGCGGCAGTACTAGCCATTCTCTTTACTCGACCATCTCAAAGCAAGACTACAAACATAAAGAGTGAATCAATTGGATAAATATCTTCTTGATTAAAGTCGTCAATTCAAGTTCCTGGAACAAGTTTGATTCTTTAAGAATCTTACCACTGTTGCTTTCCAGTTGACACAAGCTTGATTCATAAGAATCTCGCAAGTTACCTACCGTTGCGCTGTTTGATGTTGACACTAGAAGGATTTTCATTCATCATTGTGAATATTAATGAATATCACTCTGAATGTTCTGGCAATACCATAAAGATATTGCGTAGAATCTTGAAACAAATTTGAATCAATAAAGAAACAAACCACTGTTGCTTTTTAGTTTTACATATGTTCAATTCATAAAGAATCTTACACATGACCTACCTCAGTGCTGTTTGATGTTAACACTAGAAGGATTTCCACTCATCATTGTGAATACTAGGTAGTATCACTCTGAGTGTTCTAGAAACATCCCAAGGATATAGCGTAGGACTCTCTTGATCGTCATTCGTGTGTCCTAACGAGATTTGATTGATCTCTTGGATCTAGACTCGATTTGTGCACTTTTAGTGGTCGGAGGCTGGAGCAGATGCCACGTATTCAATATCAACTATCTCGGATTGATAAAGTCAATAGAAGCCGTGTTGATCTCCGTGACAATAAAACAAACTTCTTTTGGGAGAAGCCTGAGTCAGCTAGGGAGGGGTTGTGCATTACATCACTGGGTCTATGATGCGTTGTCTTCATGATGTGTTGACCCGGTTTCTTCCTAAGTTGTATGGAGGGATAATTTCTTTACGCGTGTTATTCTTACATTTCTTTTTCATTCTTCAACCCCTTCAATGCTTACCAAGACATCATTACTAACACCTTGTTGTGATTGTTCCAGTGCTAGCATCAGTACTTAGTCGGTATTCAGCTTCGTTCACATTCTACTCCATCTTTCCTAAGGACTTCTAATGATCTATTGGATTGTCCCTGGGAAGATCCCTCTGGTTCTGGTTGGATCATAGGACTTAAACCTAACCACCCTTTTGACACCAATAACGTCTTGAATTAAAGATGTTGTGGGTATTTGTTCGTAACCAAGAGTGCTTGAGTCTATAGATCACATTTTAATCACATTTTCTCCCCTATCTCTAATATATAAAATCAATTGATATTAGAGATACCAAATTTGATTAAAATATATTTTGAAAAATAGTCTTGAAAATCTTCGGGAGAAAAATGTGTCAAACTTAACATGAATTTGGAACGCTCCCCCTCAATAATTGATCCAATTGAATTGTCATTGTGAGGATGTGATCCACATTTCACTTTTTAAGGATAGGATTTTTTGAACACACAATTTTTGAATGATTTTGAATAATCATTGAGAAATTCTTGAAAAAATTGTGTTCAACGCTTTTTGAAAAATCAATTCTTTTTGGCGAAAAGGTTTTTTCTAAAGCAAAAACTTGAGTTCATAGACTTTGAATGTCTTGACAAATCCACTCAAGTGTAAGAAGATTTCTCTTCTTTTGCTGAGGGTAAGGTCACCAAAGCGTACACTCCCCCGTGAATATAGGTCCGGGTTGCAATCTGAAAGTGATTACAAGCCATTGTGTTGAGCTCAAAACGTTGAATGTTTTGTGACAAGCTCAAGCCATGATAGATTGCTCTACCCGTTTGGTAGGATAAGCTATCTTTAAAGATACACTTTCCTTTATTTGAAGTTCGAGTTACAGTCTGACATTTAACTGTAAGTCGTTTACATGAGCTTAAAAACTTGGAATGTTTTTAATGAAAGCTCATGACCGAGAATTTTAGTTTTTCCGTTGTTGAGGATAAGTTATCAACCATGATCAACTTTCCTTTCTTTGAAACACGAGTCACAATCTGAAGTAGTTGTAAATCATAGAAATGACATGTTTTGAGAAATATGTACAACTTTCATTCGAGCTTTATGTACATCCCCGTGTCGTTATTGAGCGACATTTCTAGGTACGTCCATATTATCGATACTGAAAGACATGCCGAGAAGAATATTTTTGGTATTTTGAAAGTTTATCCATTTTTTATTTTGTTTTTCTAATGATATTTACATTTTATTTTATTTTTGTGTTTTCTCAAGTTTTTCGAAAATAATCCAAAATAGATTTGAGTACAACAGAAGAAGGTGATATAGAATGTACAGAATTGGAACCCTTTGAAGAAGGAGAAGTGGGTTTAGAATTCGCTGTTGTACCTGCAATGACAGAAGAAGAGTTTTCAGAAATACTAGTGTTAGGAGTAACAAATTCATTGTCTACATTTAGAACACCCGAATTAGTGCTGGAGCAGGTTTCAACACTCTTCTCTATGGGTATCCACCTAAGACCAACTTCTTTTAAGATCCGACCCGTTGGTTTCCACTAAAGACTAGATTTAGGATTAGTTTTCTCTTGCACAACAGAAGACTTCTTTGGAGAGAAACTATGTCCTTTTTTAATCCACGTTTCAGATTTGTTGTTAGTGCTTTTCTTTGCGACGAATTTGTATCTCCTTGTTGTCTTATGGGATTCTATATTCGACCTTCGTTCAAAGGAACGAGATTTGACCTCATAAAGGTATTGCAGAATGCAATGGTCATGATTTCCATTTTGAATGCCTTTTTTGCAGGTGGGACATACAGGGAATTTGGGATTCATGAAAGTAATTGTATTCCTTGGTTTTCCAAATCGATCAGGCGTAGTGTTCGAAACACGAGTACTCATGGATGGTTGCCATTTCCTAGGTTGCTGTAAAGGGATCCTAGGTTTTGGTTGACTACCATTAGGAGTGTGTTGAACTCTAGCGGGATTTGGTGAACTAGGTTTTGAATACTTGGGTTTGTCTTTCTGAATCTTCCCTTTTTGCTCAGCATCCTCTAGGTTGTTGGTATGAACTAAGTCATTTGAACCTACATATTCCTTTGTGGACGCGAATGTCACACGTTTTTGAGGAGTCCTAGAAGTGCTAGGTGCATTCACATGGTTGGATTTAGAAACATTGTTCTTTCTAAATGGAGGAACATAGGGTGATATGGATGGTTTTGGAACACTTGGTTGCACATCAATCTTAGGGAGTAATCGAGATTTCATATGAGAAGAACTGGAGAACGGAGTTTGTTATCCTAAGATAGCCGGATTTGGATCCTTGTAAGCATTGGGTTGTCGAACAACAGGTTTCACAACTTTAGGTTCCACAGTTTTCCCACCCATTTTAGCAACGAGTTTCTTCAACTCTTCTATCGCTATGTCTTTTTCTTGCAATTGAGCTTTCAAGTCTGTAATTTCCATACTCATTTCGTTTATTTCTTGACACGATGCTGAAAGTTTTCTTTGCAAGTTATTATCATTTGGTCCTTTTTCCGACTTTGGCTTGAAAAGGAAGTTCAAGAGAATGACAATGTTTTTGAAGAAAATCACATCGGTGTTGAATTAACGCAAAAGCCTTTTGATCAACATTATCTTTGTGTTTTGAAATCTCTATTTCAAGGCGTTCACACTCTTTGACTTGATCAAGATATTTGCATGCCACGTCAGAATATTAATCTATATCTGCACAAGATGTAAGAGCAACACACAAAATATCTTTGGAGAGACATTCGTGTAAGAGTAGATCATATGCTGTAGAAAACTCGTCTCTTTCAGGTTGATCGTCGTTCACTTATTGTTCAAGAGATTCCACATATTTTAAATCATCAAACATTTCTTGCTTAATTAATGTTTCAAATTCCAAAATATGTTTTTGCGTTCTTTCAGTAAGCGGAATCAAAATACTTTTCACAAGCACAGTTATATCGTGAAGAATTTCTTTGTTGTCTTTCATAAGTTCACGATTTTTCCAGTCATCATCAACAACTGTTTTGTAATTTTCAATGTTACTCTTGAGAATACTAAGTGCTTGCTTACAGAAGCTTTATATGGCAAGTACTCAATAAATTTTGAAACATTAGTTTTCTTTGTAGCAAAAACTTGTCTGCATTTAATTCTTATTTGTTGACATTCGAAAAATATTTGCTCACGAGACTTCTGTGTTTGCGGATTGAAAATACTATAAAGACTATTTTCATAAGCATAATTATATGGTTTAACAAATTCTTTATTAACTTTTGGTCTGCTCTCTTCTTCCAAATCGTTTGTCTCTTCACTATCAGGCCTAACAACAAGACAATCAAGACTGGTCCGTTGGGACTCATCAAGATATAAGTGCTGATTCTCAGATTGAGCTTCATCTAGATACTTAGGATTTGCAAAAGGAGGTCTATCCTTGAAAAATGAACGAGGTGCCAACATTCTCATGGTTTGAATTGATTGATTAGTTTTGTAAACAATTTTCTTGTAAAAATCAATTTGAGTTTCAAGTTCCACCATTTTGTCGATATCTTTCGCTTGTCTAGTTTTGAAATCCTTTTTCAGCTTTTCAACCACTGCTTTCTTTTCATTAACAAGTTTAGTTTTAACCTCTTGAAGAAAACCATTTACTTGAGTTAGCTCATTGACTTTAGTGGTAGCAAGATATGTTTTGTGACGTTCAGTACTCAAAGAGGTGTTATAATTACGTTTCTCTTGTTCTAGAAGCTTAAGAGTTTCGTTATATTTCTGTTGATAATCGTCCTTTTTGACGTTAACTAAACACCATTTGTACCCCTCAATCTCATTGATCTTTTGAAGAAGCTGAGCTTTGTAGCTATCAATGGTCTCACTAGATTTAATTAGAGCAGCTTTGCATTCTTCAAAATTGAGTGAGCGTAGAGTTTGCCTTCTTTAATTGCTTTTGACTCTTTCTAGTTTCTTTGACATCTTTTTGTAAAGTGGCAATTAAATTAGCAAGCGCAATACGCTCCTCATCATCTGTAAAACCACGGCATAAGCGCATCCTTAATTCGAGGACGAATTATTTTTTTTAGAGGGGAAGAATTGTTAAACCCGCAATTTAAATCCAAGAACATTAATTATACATAGTCTCAATTTTAAATAAAACATGACGTAATTAATTATTCAGAAAAATCCAGGAACGTTAATTGTACGCAGCCTTAATTTTATTTAAACGTTACATAATTAATTATTTCAGAAAATAATTAATATTAGTTATTCCGTATTACATAAGTATTATTACAGAAAATAAATATTACGACTCAAAAATTTAAAACACGAGAACCAAGACAAGTTTACACGATCAAATTTTAAGTGTCGAAAATTAAATAAAAGACACACATATAAAATGTGTTGGGCGGGCTGTTTTGGAAAAAAAGGGAATGGGCCTTGGGGCCGACTTGTTTGAAAGAAAAAAAAAACAAAAGGGAGAAATCCCTTCTCTCACAAACAGACGGCAAAGAAAAAAAAAATAAGAAGCAATTAGGGTTTTTGGAACCTGCCGACACAAAAGACAAAAAAAAGGGGGGGGGGGGGCGTCGACTATAATCAGACAGAGAGGAAGGGGCTAGGCCTCGTTTTCTCATTGATTTGGGCATCATCATCACTCTCCCTCAAATAACAGGTATCACTCGTTTTATCAAGATTTGGTTTAATAAAGATTGTTAAAAAAAAACGAAATTATAATGAAGAAGGGGCGTCGGGTTTTGATTTGTTCAGGAAAACCGAGACCATAAGGTCTCGGTGTGGTGAATGTTGGCCAGCCGTGACCCATACAGGGGCGGCTTGGTGTCGGGTTCCCTAACAGTAGCCAAAAACGAAACAAGAAGGGGTTGTTTGGGATTACTACGCAAGCAGGGGTGTTTGGGTTTGTCACAGTGAAAGCAGGGGGAACGTACTATAAGCAGTGGGAAAAACATATAGAAAGCAGTGGGAAGTTTAGACAGAAATATGGTAAGTTTTTAAAACGAAATTAGTGACAGTTTTGCGATAGAACTTTCTGTCGCAGGACTGTTTATTGACAGTTTTGGAATTTCAGCTTTTATTGACAGTTTTAGCGACAGTTTTCCTGTCGCAGATTCAAAATAGACTGATTTTGTATATTATGTTGATTTGTTTAGTGCGACCGAGAAGAGGTATCTCGGTAGGCTCGGGACGTAGTAAACATATAAAACGAAGAGTTTTAATATTAAACCTTTTATTAATTGTTTTATAAATGTCTTAAATTATATTTTAAATGAGTTAAATTAAAATAGTTATAATATTTTAAAAGGATATAATTTTATTATACAAATTAAATTGTTTTAGAAACTTGCTAACTAGAAACTTTACATTTTAACAAGTTACTTATTATAGTATTTTTAATTAACGTCAGAATACGTTTGTATCATAATAATAGTAGGACGTTAATATATTAGAGTGAAATATAGTTAAAGAGCGTAAACGTCAGAAATAAAATAATTAAATGAGAAAAATAAGAACATTAAATTAAATAATAATCAGGTAACTTATTCACGTCTATTATTATTGTAGCTTCCGTGAAAGCCCGAGTAGTATTCGTTCAGTCTTCCATTCAGTCAGTTACTGGACTAGAGGTACGGATTTTGCGTCCATTCAGTAAGGACTTCCTTCCCTATGCATGATTAGGATTCCCCGTCTGCAGCCAAATGTTTTCCCCAGTATATGTTTAAGCTTATCAATAATCATGTTAATAACTAAATAAATTGCCTGAGCATTATATACAAGCATGACCAGTTTATATACTAGTTAAGGAGGTACCGTAACCACGGCACTAGAGGCACCGGTGTCGTGACTCACATGCAGGAGAGTGATATCCTGCATCGTCCCACTCATGTTCAGGTTGGCCATTTTTATATGTATGTTTATTGGGGCGTATGGATGCATCCTAGGCTTATCAGTTTACAAGTTATCAGGGTGAATGTGGTGTGTGCTCTACATCCTTCACATTGGAGCTGATCCCTCCACCCAGCACAGTATTTAGAGGTTACCCCTCTATAGTTATTTAGAGGTCACCCCTCTACAGCATGAAGAGGTCACCCATCCAGTTATTCATGCACCGTTGTTACAGCACATGACCTATATAAGCTCTGGCAATTAAAATACAGTAAATGCATGTTTTCAGATTTAATAGATAGCAGTTCAGCTTTATTATTTATAAATCAGACTTTACAGATTATACACAGATTTTGGCTGCAACTTTACTTATCAGTCTTACAGCTTCAGTATTTCATCATCTGTTTCATTTCAGTAATTCCTTATCATGCTTTACATCCGTTCACTGAGCGTTATGCTCAGCCGTAGTTCCCTTTCATGTTCTAACGGCAGGTACCCCAGGACGCTCTTAGGATTCTGAGAGCATGTGCATTTGGATGGAATCTATCCAGACTTCTTACTTCATGCACTTACATTATTCTGCTTATTTGGACATTGTTTAGTCCTTTCCTTCAGTATTTTATTTTCCATGTTTTGAGCTTAGGTTGTATTACTGATGTTTGATTCCGGTATTTCCGTTATGGTCAGTTAATGTTTTAGGACATTTACCTTATGCTTTGATGACACGCCATAAATACACGTAACAGTCTACTTACCCAAGTGGGGTGTTACAATTATGGTATCAGAGATATATGTTCGACCTGTAGGCTCTAAAACTTGACCTGTGACTAGTGGGTAGTCACCAGGAACTTCTCAGATTTTGGTGTTGTTATCTTTCATGTTTCTCGTGCATGTATCAGTCCTTATTCTTTAGTTATTAGCCGGTTTTCTTAAAGTTTTTTACTAAGTAAAAGGTTGGTACAGGATTGGTCATATTTAGTCGCATGTGCTTTTCTGCGAATTTCGTTTTGGTGAACGACCCATAGGCGTTCACCCTTGCCGTTTAGATTTTTGTATTGGTGAACCGACCCAATGGCGTTCATCCTTACTCTTTTCGGATTCATGTTTTCAGTCAAATATTACGGGGTGAACCAACCAAAAATGTTCACTATTTTTCAGGTCAATTTTCATACCATTCAGTCAAATGATGTTTTGTGAACCGGTCCACAGTTGTTCACCTTTGTCATATCAGGACATTTCATAAATTTTGACTAGTATGGTTTGGACTACAGCCGTCCATATTTAGTCCCAGATTATGAATTCTTATACATGACAGTTCTCATAAGATTTTGACAAGTATGAAGTGAACCAGAATCGTCCATACTTAGTCACATGTTTTCTTTTGAAAATATGCGGATTGAACCATAACCATCCACATCAGTTGATGTTAAACCTCAGTTGATTATATCCTCATGTTCTTTGTAACAATCCAGTTTTCAATCTCAGTTGATGTCGCTTCCACGTTGTTTCAGTTTCATGTCTCCTTACGAAGGTTTTATGTTTAGCAAAATGATAATGTCTTCATGCTAAGACACAAAAAGGATTTTAGTAAAATACTGTTCTCATGATAAATCATGTTTGGCCTTCACTAATCATGTTTCATACTGGCCATTGTTGGAACTCCGTTTAATCATACTTTTAGCCTCTATACAACCAGCATTAAGTCTACGCGGAAATTATCAGCCTATCATGTTAACCGTTTCAGTTCAGTTTACTACCGTTTAAATCAATTTATTCTTTGATAATGTCAGACAAGCGACACCAGTATCGATCATCACATAAAATTTCCACCAGTATCATGGACAATACTTCAGGCGTACTCCATGTACAGTGTCTCAGACATTCTCCATGTGTATTATTCATTTGTACTTCATGTACCGTAGTCTAGGTGTATTCCACGTACCCTCCTCCATGGATATTGCTAATCGATCCTCAATAATCTCAGGCGTTTCCACTTGTCGATATTCTACCAGGTGCTGATGTTGCTCGTGAGTGAAGATTTTGCAAGATGCTGATGATGTTTATTATATGAAGACTCTTCTAAACAAAGACGACAAATATAAACTTGAAATTTCTGACAAGAATAAAATTTCAACCACCAGACACTACCATTCTATTCCATGTTTTATTTTCTCAGCTAGATGTCACACTTCACTCGGCTAACTTTCGTTCAGAGGAGTGGACACTGGTAACCAGCCGACCACCCAGCAGAATAGTTATAAAAATCACCGTTGTAGTAATGACTGTCATGAAACCGACAGATAAAGCGGTAATGAAAACCACCATGATAATATTCAACCACCATCGGATCTCCGGAACGGACGTGACCAGAATTACAAAGGTCAGTAGTCTATCAGCCAATCTTAACAGTTTCCAGAAACTATTAACCTTATTCAGGCTCACCTACTAAAAACACGTGTTACGACATCAGTCAAGACACAAGATCCAAGTACCATCTTGGGAGATACATATCACGACATCAGTCAGTATACATGTTATGAGAATATTTTCTCAATGCACGAGACAAGACGTACGACTACAGTAAGCCTCCTAAATCAGGCCCTCAGTAATTCAGAGTACCCTTCAGAAAGGGGTATACCCGTTCTGTGATGCCACGCATCAATCAGACCTTTACAATTCATCTACCACTACTAGAGTATTATTCAGGTTAAACACGGAGTATTCATTCTTTGAGGTTACAGACGAATACATTCAAAAAAAAAATTCGCCATGTTTAATTCACATGTTCCTATGCCAGCTTTATTTTAAATCAGGTAGTTACTTGTTTCTCAGCCAGAAAAGACTCCACAGTACCAACCATGGTTATTAAAGTTATCCTTTCATTTAACGACAAGATCCGTCTTACTAAATCCCAAATATATATTCATTATATTTCTGCCAGAAAAAAATTGCCTTACAAGCGCATGACTTAGCAGTCCATAGCTACGAAGACTGTCTAGCCATCAGTTATAAATTCACTTCTGAAATTCCTTAAACTCATGACCAACAGATTACTCCAGTGCTCCCAGACGTAATCTCAGGAGGTTTTTCAGAAATTCCTTTCTAACCACGAAACAGAATTCTACATAGATATTGTCTCAAGTACAAAACCTATTTTCAGAACTCTTTATCGCAGGGCTTCAACTGAGTTTAAAAGAGTTTTAGTATTTGCTGCAAGAATTACCAGAATGAGGCTCTATTCGCCCTAGCGCACCATCAAGAAGTGCACCGTTCCTGTCTATTAGAAAGAAGGCCGGTAACATGAGATCATGTATCGACCACTAAAATTTTACAAGATCACCATTCATAATCGATGTTCATTCCATGTGTAGAAGGTTTATCTGATCTACTACGACGTCTTAAACATTTTCCAGAACAAATTCCGACCATGCTACCATCAGGGATGAGAGAAAGAACATGATGTTTTCTAGACTGCTGTTGCACATAGTTTAGTCCCTCAAAAATTTTGATTCATACTTCTGAGCTCCCTAATGCTCCAGCTATATTAAGAAATTTATAAATAAATTTTTCCCATGAATTCTCAAACAAATCATCAGTACATTCATTGATCACATTCTGATCTTCTAAATCCTAAAGAAGAACGCGAGATCATCTTCTCACGGACATGCAAATTTTCAGATAAGAGAAAATTTATATGAGAAGCTTTCCAGATGTGAGCTCCAGATGAACAAAGTAGCATCCCGAGCCACCCTATTTTAGCAGAAGGAAATTTCAGACAATCCTGCGAAGGAGAAGGCCATCACCTGATGGTCCCGACTGACGACTGTGAACGAAGTACAAAATTTTCTAGAACTCAATTGACTGCTACCGCATAAATTACCGACAGTTCTTCCTAAAAATGTTTTATGACTATTCAACCAGATTTCCACCAGAATGTTCCATAATCCCAGACAAAACTTTGATAGAAGTAGTATCACACATTAATGCAGCTAGGTTCATATCTAGATGCCTAACATACCGCAGGTTCAAGATAGAACACCGTCATGTTAGTGAGTTACTACAACCCTTAGAAATTTCTGAACAGAAATGAGACGAAATTCCATGAAATTGTTATCAGCTACCACAGGCTCAGAGAAAGTATGATACTATCTAAGTTATCGTCAACCATGTAATTAGCCTGTGCGTTTCTTTCATCTGAAAGGATCACGTAGTAGCAGATCTGCAGAAAATTTAGAAATTTAGCAGTAGATTGTACGAATTCAAATATTCCACCGACCATCATGTCAAACAAAATTCATGTTCATGATCACGTGTATGTTATGTATGTTACGTTCACGTTTATTCTCACTTTCACGTTTACGTCTCATTCGCAGTAAGATGTTGTTTCAGTTCATGTTTTATGCTACCTCATGATTTAAGCTCACGTTAGTGTTCATAACATGGGTCACATTCAGGTTCGTGTGCCATTTCGCGATACACATTTCACAGTTTACTACCGAATTCGGTTACAGAAAGCTCAACCAAACTCAAGTTAACAGAGATTCTCCATACCCAGGCAGACGTTTCACATCTCAGGCCGTATCGTTGGCATTCCTCCCTCAGTCATCATACGTTCATGATATGTCCTAGTATCACTTTCATAGTATGTTCATGTATCACGTTCACGATATATTCCATGTCACCGTTCCTCATATAATCGTGAACCACGTACACAATTGCTCACGTAGCACGTTCACAATTGTTCACGTAGTTCGTCCCTATATGTTTTCAACAGCTTGCTCAGAGAATAAATGATATCCTCTCAGAATATTGTACGTACCATTTCATGTATACTACATACTATAGCGTATTCATTCTATCAGATTGAGAAAATCCATCTTAAGTATGGAGCCAGAAACTATTTTAGCAGTTATCAGGACAGGGTCATCAGGACCAAGATTTTCAATATGTCAACATCTTTAAAGGTACCGTTTCGAGCGGGAAGCCACTTGAAACGGAGGAGTCCATCCAGACCTCTCATCATTTTCCTCCAATAAATCCAGTTAAGTTCTTCCAGTCATGTTACGTTCCATGTCCTCTTCAGTCACGTCACGTTACATGTTCACTTCAGTCATGTTATGTTTATACCTTTCAGCAACATTATGTCTTAATTAGAAGACGAATGATCCTTCAGCTTATATGTCTTTTCAGCCTTCATGCTCTTTCAGTACATATGTCCTTTCAGCTTTTATAAATTCATCAGCTTATTACCTTTAATTCAAGGACGGATTTCTCCTTTTTAGAGGGGAAGAATTGTAAAACCACGGCATAAGCGCATCCTTAATTCGAGGACGAATTATTTTTTTTAGAGGGGAAGAATTGTAAAACCCGCAATATAAATCCAAGAACATTAATTATACATAGTCTCAATTTTAAATAAAACATGACGTAATTAATTATTCAGAAAAATACAGGAACATTAACTGTACGCAACCTTAGTTTTATTTAAACGTTACATAATTAATTATTTCAGAAAATAATTAATATTAGTTATTCCGTATTACATAAGTATTATTACAGAAAATAAATACTACGACTCAAAAATTTAAAACACGAGAACCAAGACAAGTTTACACGATCAAATTTTAAGTGTTGAAAATTAAATAAAAGACACACATATAAAATGTGTTGGGCGGGCTGTTTTGGAAAAAAGGGAATGGGCCTTGGGGCCAACTTTGTTTGAAAGAAAAAAAACAAAAGGGAGAAATCCATTCTCTCACAAAAGGGGGGGGGGGGGGGGGGGGCGTCGACTATAATCAGACAGAGAGGAAGGGGCTAGGCCTCGTTTTCTCATTGATTTGGGCATCATCATCACTCTCCCTCAAATAACAGGTATCACTCGTTTTATCAAGATTTGGTTTAATTAAGATTGTAAAAAAAAACGAAATTATAATGAAGAAGGGGCGTCGGGTTTTGATTTGGTCAGGAAAACCGAGACCATAAGGTCTCGGTGTAGTGAATGTTGGCCAGCCGTGACCCATACAGGGGCGGCTTGGTGTAGGGTTCCCTAACAGTAGCCAAAAACGAAACAAGAAGGGGTTGTTTGGGATTACCACGCAAGCAGAGGGGTGTTTGGGTTTGTCACAGTGAAAGCAGGGGGAACGTACTATAAGTAGTGGGAAAAACATATAGAAAGCAGTGGGAAGTTTAGACAGAAATATGGTAAGTTTTTGAAACGAAATTAGTGACAGTTTTGCGACAGAATTTTCTGTCGCAGGACTGTTTATTGACAGTTTTGGAATTTCAGCTTTTATTGACAGTTTTAGCGACAGTTTTCTTGTCGCAGAATCAAAATAGACTGATTTTGTATATTATGTTGATTTGTTTAGTGCGACCGAGAAGGGGTATCTCGGTAGGCTCGGGACGTAGTAGACATATAAAACGAAGAGTTTTAATATTATACCTTTTATTAATTGTTTTATAAATGTCTTAAATTATATTTTAAATGAGTTAAATTAAAATAGTTATAATATTTTAAAAGGGTATAATTTTATTATACAAATTAAATTGTTTTAGAAACTTGCTAACTAGAAACTTTACATTTTAACAAGTTACTTATTATAGTATTTTTAATTAACGTCAGAATACGTTTGTATCGTAATAATAGTAGCACATTAATATATTAGAGTGAATTATAATTAAAGAGCATAAACGTCAGAAATAAAATAAGTAAATGAGAAAAATAAGAACATTAAATTAAATAATAATCAGGTAACTTATTCACGTCTATTATAATTGTAGCTTCTGTGAAAGCCCGAGTAGTATTCGTTCAGTCTTCCATTCAGTCAGTTACTGGACTAGAGGTACGGATTTTGCGTCCATTCAGTAAGGACTTCCTTCCCTATGCATGATTAGGATTCCCCGTCTGCAGCCAAATGTTTTCCCCAGTATATGTTTAAGCTTATCAGTAATCATGTTAATAACTAAATAAATTGCCTGAGCATTATTTACAAGCATGATCAGTTTATGTACTAGTTACGGAGGTACCGTAACCACGGCACTAGAGGCACCGGTGTCGTGACTCACATGCAGGAGAGTGATCTCCTGCATCGTCCTACTCATGTTCAGGTTGGCCATTTTTATATGTATGTTTAGTGGGGCGTATGGATTCATCCTAGGCTTATCAGTTTACAAGTTATCAGGGTGAATGTGGTGTGTGCTCTACATCCTTCACATTGGAGCTGATCCCTCCACCCAGCACAGTATTTAGAGGTTACCCCTATATAGTTATTTAGAGGTCATCCCTCTACAGCATGACGAGGTCACCCATCCAGTTATTCATGCACCGTTGTTACAGCACATGACCTATATAAGCTCTGGCAATTAAAATACAGTAAATGCATGTTTTCAGATTTAATAGATAGCAGTTCAGCTTTATTATTTATAAATGCATGTTTTCAGATTTAATAGATAGCAGTTCAGCTTTATTATTTATAAATCAGTGAGAGAAATCCCTTCTCTCACAAACAGACGGCAAAGAAAAAAAAAGAAGCGATTAGGGTTTTTGGAACCTGCCGACACAAAAGACAAAAAAAAAGGGGGGGGGGTCGACTATAATCAGACAGAGAGAAAGGGGCTAGGCCTCGTTTTCTCATTGATTTGGGCATCATCATCACTCTCCCTCAAATAACAGGTATCACTAGTTTTATCAAGATTTGGTTTAATTAAAATTGTAAAAAAAAACGAAATTATAATGAAGAAGGGGCGTCGGGTTTTGATTTAGTCAGGAAAACCGAGACCATAAGGTCTCGGTGTGGTGAATGTTGGCCAGCCGTGACCCATACAGGGGCGGCTTGGTGTCGGGTTCCCTAACAGTAGCCAAAAACGAAACAAGAAGGGGTTGTTTGGGATTACCACGCAAGCAGGGGTGTTTGGGTTTTTTCATAGTGAAAGCAGGGGAAACGTACTATAAGCAGTGGGAAAAACATATAGAAAGCAGTGGGAAGTTTATACAGAAATATGGTAAGTTTTTAAAACGAAATTAGTGACAGTTTTGTGACAGAACTTTCTGTCGCAGGACTGTTTATTGACAGTTTTGGAATTTCAGCTTTTATTGACAGTTTTAGCGGCAGTTTTCCTGTCGCGGATTCAAAATAGACTGATTTTGTATATTATGTTGATTTGTTTAGTGCGACCGAGAAGGGGTATCTCGGTAGGCTCGGGACGTAGTAAACATATAAAACGAAGAGTTTTAATATTATACCTTTTATTAGTTGTTTTATAAATGTCTTAAATTATATTTTAAATGAGTTAAATTAAAATAGTTATAATATTTTAAAAGGGTATAACTTTATTACACAAATTAAATTGTTTTAGAAACTTGCTAACTAGAAACTTTACATTTTAACAAGTTACTTATTATAGTATTTTTAATTAACGTCAGAATACGTTTGTATCGTAATAATAGTAGGACGTTAATATATTAGAGTGAATTATAATTAAAGAGCATAAACGTCAGAAATAAAATAAGTAAATGAGAAAAATAAGAACATTAAATTAAATAATAATCAGGTAACTTATTTACGTCTATTATTATTGTAGCTTCCGTGAAAGCCCGAGTAGTATTCGTTCAGTCTTCCATTCAGTCAGTTAATGGACTAGAGGTACGGATTTTGTGTCCATTCAGTAAGGACTTCCTTCCCTATGCATGATTAGGATTCCCCGTCTGCAGCCAAATGTTTTCCCCAGTATATGTTTAAGCTTATCAATAATCATGTTAATAACTAAATAAATTGCCTGAGCATTATATACAAGCATGACCAGTTTATGTACTAGTTACGGAGGTACCGTAACCACGGCACTAGAGGCACCGGTGTCGTGACTCACATGCAGGAGAGTGATATCCTGCATCGTCCCACTCATGATCAGGTTGGCCATTTTTATATGTATGTTTAGTGGGGCGTATGGATGCATCCTAGGCTTATCAGTTTACAAGTTATCAGGGTGAATGTGGTGTGTGCTCTACATCCTTCACACGGGAGCTGATCCCTCCACCCAGCACAGTATTTAGAGGTCACCCCTCTACAGTTATTTAGAGGTCACCCCTCTACAGCATGACGAGGTCACCCCTCCAGTTATTCATGCACCGTTGTTACAGCACATGACCTATATAAGCTCTGGCAATTAAAATACAGTAAATGCATGTTTTCAGATTCAACAGATAGCAGTTCAGCTTTATTATTTATAAATCAGACTTTACAGATTATACATATATTTCGGCTGCAACTTTACTTATCAGTCTTACAGCTTCAGTATTTCATCATCTGTTTTATTTCAGTAATTCCTTATCATGTTTTACATCCGTTCACTAAGCGTTATGCTCAGCCGTAGTTCCCTTTCATGTTCTAATGGCAGGTACCCCAAGACGCTCTTAGGATTCTGAGAGCATGTGCATTTGGATGTAATCTATCAAGACTTCTTACTTCATGTACTTACATTATTCTGCTTATTTGGACATTGTTTAGTCCTTTCCTTCAGTATTTTATTTTCCATGTTTTGAGCTTAGGTTGGATTACCGATGTTTGATTCCGGTATTTCCGTTATGGCCAGTTAATGTTTTAGGACATTTACCTTATGCTTTGATGACACGCCATAAATACACGTAACGGTCCACTTATCCAAGTGGGGTGTTACATCATCATACTCATTTGCATGTTGATCATCGTCAGACTCATTATTGCATGTGTCTGAGGAATCAGGTATGGTATTGATATCAACCTTTTCCGTCATACATGTGTCAATAAGGGCTTGAGTTTGATCATAATGCTCATGCGTATTATCATTGGCAAACACATTATATTCATCATTGTGTACCTCTTCCAATGGGTTAGAGTCGAAGACAGGGCCATTATTATAGGAAGGTGTATTGCTGATGACATTCTCAAAACGGATGCCTTGTGTGTCAGTGTTGCTGCTTGCTTTCCCATGTATGGTATGATCATCCTGTGTACCATGATTTGTGTTCCGTGATGTACAGCTTTCATTCACATGACCCGATACTCTACCACAATTTACCTTGAACCTTTTATCGATCTCTTGTTCGTGAATTATTATTCTTTGGACATAGGTTTCAATGGATTTGATGTTACTTGGGATCAGGTCTTTGAACGTTTGAGCAGTTGTATGATGTCTCCTGAAGCATCATTGTGTACTCGAAGACATGAGAAATTCTGAATCAAAAGTCTTGTCAAATGTCGTCTTGAGTTCAGTGAAGGTGATCTTGTATTCACTCCCAAAAAGTCTTCCTTTGGTGAGTTGTGCCGGAAGTTTCTCCATGTCTTTTGTGAAAGCTCTTATGAACGTACCAGTAGATTCACCTAAGTCTATCAGGACTTTTGAAAGGATCTCAAACGATGATTGAAGTATTCTCAAACTTTCCATGCATTTATCTCTCAAGAAGCGTGTCCGTTGTTGTAATTGTTCCATCTCAAGAGTTGTCACAACTGAGCACTCATTGCTCTTTTCCATGATGAAGGTGTCTTGGTTGATGAATTGACTTCGGATCTTAAGTAGATATGGTGTGGCTGAGTCGTGGTTAAAATTCTGAAATTTCCGATTTTTCTCAGTCCGACAATAAATTTCTCAGTCCGATAAAACGGTAAACCCAAAATTTTTGAATTATCAAATTTTGAAATCGAGTTCGAAATAGCCAAAAACTAATTTGAAAAAAATTTGAAAAATGAAAATTTAACGTAAAATAAAACCTAAAAAATATGAAATTTGGCCTAAAAATTTGAATTTTGGTCCGAAAATTTGAATTTTTGGTCGAAATTTGAAATCGAAGCTTAAATGGCCTAAAAATGGTCTAGGAAAAAATAAATTTTACTATGGTTTTCCCGCCAAAAAACTTTTTTTTTGGTAAACTATGATCCGGGACAAGTATAGAGGGTGTCTAAGTCTAAAAACACTTGAAACAAAACTTTGATACAATACGGAATAAATGATCTTGAGGTAATTCGGAATATGCGTTTCCTTTTGACAAGTCGGAATTGGTTTCTGTACCTAAGTCGGAATGTTTTCCTTGACGTAAGTCGGAATAATTTTCGTTTACCTTATCCGGAATAACAAACACCACTTAATTCGGAATAACAAACACTACTTAATTCGGAATACTTATCTTAACCTAATCTGGAATATAACTTCCTTACCTTAATCGGAATCAAAACCTGCATGTAATTCGAAATCCAATATCTTAACCTAATCCGGAATAACAAAAAATCCTGACCTTGTTCGGAATCACAAAACGTGACCTAATCCGGAATAACTCTTCTTAACGTAATTCGGAATATCAAAAACGAAACTTTATCCGGAATAAAATTCCTAATCGAAAACACACAAATTTTTTAGACGAGATGATTTGAAGAAGAAAATCACACGAATAAAAAATGATAACCACAAACTAAACACGAATCTAGCCCATGGCGATTGATACCATTTGTTGTCCCTTGATATATGATGATAGATTAAAGAAATGAGATGGAAAAGATATGAATTTTAGAGAGAGAAAGTAGTGAGGGAAAGTAGAGAGAAGGAGGTGATTAACTATGTGAAATTATATTAAAAAATGAAAGCTCCCACCCTCCTAACATGCTAGGAGGGTGCTTATATAGTCCACCCACATGCGGGCTTTCTATTGGACCATATATGTTTTTGGGTCGGGCTTGAATAAATTCTTAGTACCTTGAAAGAGGCCTTTTAAGCTAATCATCAAGCGCGTAATGTAACGACTAATTTAACTAACTATTACAACGTTCTAATAAATATTACAGTATAAACCTATGACCGAACATTCTTGTTTGACTCAATATTTTGAGGCTAACAGTAAGATCATCAGGAACACAAAGTCTGGTGTCCCGCCATAAGATACCATCGTCATCTAACCGAAACTCCGTCTGCTGTTGTAAGTTCTGAATGATCGCCCAAATTTCACCAGCATCCTTACAACAGCAGACGGAGTTTCGGTTAGATGACGATGGTATCTAAGATTAGCCCAGTAACCGTGCTGTCCATGTATCCTGATCTCGATGTCTAATCGCTCTAAGTCTCTTATAATTTCCTCCTCAATTTTAATGTCGTGCTGTCCATGTATCCTGATCTCGATGTCTAATCGCTCTAAGTCTCTTATAATTTCCTCCTCAATTTTAATGTCGTTTATCATACCGGACTTTCTACTAAGTGTAGCTGCCACTACATTTGCCTTGCCGGGATGATACTGCAGATTAATGTCATAATCCTTCAACAACTCTAACCATCTTCTCTGCCTCATGTTATGCTCACGTTGAGTGAAGATGTACTTCAGGATCTTGTGATCTGTGAAGATATCACATGATTCTCCATACAAGTAGTGCCTCCATATCTTTAATGCAAACACGACTACTGCAAGTTCTGTGGGTTTGCTATAATATGATCCGGTGGTCTAGGTGGGTGATGGAAAGTGGTGGCAGCCATGGTAGAGAGAGAGATAGAGGGTTGTGTGTGAAAAGAAAGAAAAATCTATTAAAAGTGAAATGGAAACACAAGCAACACCCCTCCTTGGAAGCCTTGGAGGGATATATATAGTCACACACCTACTTAACTATACATTGTTTCCTAGTCTAGTCTAAGTGTGTGTGACTATGATAACTAATGGGAATTCTTAAATGTCGTCACATAAAGTGAATTTTCAAAAATCTTCCCCCATGGGACAACGTGTAGAATTCCTTACAATATTTTTCCTAACAAGTACATAATGATTAAGAACAAAGCTTTCATGAAGCGTCCAATGCTGATGATTTCTTATGAGGCCTTTGACTTCAAGTCTTCACTTCAAAACGACTCATCTTTAAAGTAACTTGTAGTAGAAATACTGTAACGGCACGAGCTAAGTAATCCATATACTTTTGGTTAAGGAGAAGCTTCTGAATTAACTTCCCCCTAATTCATGCCACATAAACTTGATGTAGAATCTTTTAATAGCTTCCCCCTAAACCGAAAATCCTCGTAAGCAACTTCAAAGCTTTCAATAAAGCTTAGAATGATTAAGCGCACAGCGGAATTTAAAAAGCAAACCCCATCATATGAAATGATAATGTTGCTAAGAGTGATTGAAAGTTTGGGGCACACCAAGTAGATCAACAACTTCTCTTCTCACGCTTGAATAATTCTTCTGAATTTTTCTTCCCCCTGAGAGTTCAAGTTATGCATACTAGAAAGAATCAAGACATTTCTTCCCCCACATTGTTGAAGAAAGTAAACCAATCCCAAGTATGAAGCTCAAATACTGAAGTAGACACTTTATTCCATTCATGAAGTTGACATCGTAACACCAGAGTCAATTAAGTCCCAGAAATACACATATCTTCTTCCGGAGATGCACCAGAGTCAATTAAGTCCCGGAAGTGCATATCTATCCATATAGGATAATGATGATGAATAATTGTAACTGACTTCGTGTGGATACCGGACAATTAGGGTCACCAATAATAGAATCTATAGGATGATCCTTTGTCCACTTACTGTCACGTTCACGAATCCGTGGATTGGAGTAGACTGTAGAAGGAGCTTCCTCTGAGGTGGACGACCCGACTTGATTAGGGTCGGGAATTGGAACACCAAAAAATGGAAGCTTACGCATTTGAGCGAATTCCAAATCGTGATCATCATCATCCTCTTCATCATCAATAGGCATGACATGGGTAGTTGATTCGGGTGTTGGTTGTGAATTACTTGTTGAAGGTATGTCTTGACCAATTGTAGTTGCAGACGTATCTGAGTGTGCTTCGGTTGCTGGAGCGACAACTTCGGTAACCGGAGCTATTACCCCAGGTTCTGGAGAAACAATACTTGGAGGAGTAAAGAATTCATCAAAGAACGGTTGAAACAACGTATCCCATTCATTCCTCGAAGGTGGTGTAAATGATGATGAAGTAGGGTTGTTTGGGACAAGACCAGAACTAATGTTACCAGGTCCCATTTCATGATGTGCAGGTTCATAGCTGCTTTGCTTAGAAGCCATTTCTTCCCCCACATTGTTGAATAAAGTAAACCAATCCCAAGTATGAGCTCAAATACTGAAGTAGACACTTTATCCCATTCATGAAGTTGACATCGTAACACCAGAGTCAATTAAGTCCCAGAAATGCACATATCTTCTTCCGGAGATGCACCAGAGTCAATTAAGTCTCGGAAGTGCATATCTCTCCATTAGGATAATGATGATGAATAATTTCAACATCAAAACAATTAAACATCGAATCAGTAGTGTACCGTTTAGAGATTGATAACACCACGAGTTAAAACACTGATTTTCTCTGCGGTTATGAAAAATGTCTTCCCGAAATGTCTTCAAATCAAAAGAAGGTATGAAGTTCATCACGTGTACTCGTTGTGCGTTCAATGTGTCTTCTTCTTCCCCCTTGATGGTTTCGAAACCTCGGAACCATCAATAAATCGTACGCACATGTACCTGAAAATCTTGCGAGAATAATAAATAAGCTGAATTATATATTTTGTGAGAATCAGCTGCTGATCATAATTCTCTACTCATAAATTCTCCATGGCCATCTTTACCAGCCCCCTTGTAGGCAATTTGAAGTGACCACTGATAGAATGAAGAAGATACATCAAACATGAAACTGAATAAAAATCCTTCGATCTTGTGACTTAAGCTTGCACTATTGTTGAATGAGGAACGATGGAGAAATATCTAAGTACCCAATACCTTGCCGAAAGAAGTATATAAGCACAACACCTCTTGAAATTATCCACGTCGACTATGCGCGTGACACTGAGTATAACAATGTAACCCCTTTAAGTGATAGTTATCCGAGTCATCAACCAACCACCCCGAACCCGGAAACTAGATAAACACGTCTTCATTCTAAGATTAAGCACGAACATGTTATCTTTCAAAGATAAAATAAGTGCACGCCTTCGAAAAATCCGTCTTCAACTTCAAATAAGAATACCCGATCAAAAAAATCCGTAATCACTAAAAATATCGCCATTTTTCCTCGGTCTCGTCAAAATAAATTTTGTCACGCTGTCTCGTCATATTGTCTTGTCACTTTGTCATTTCATTTTATCACCAAAATATAACTTAATAGTACAAATTTTGTCCAAAAAACATGATGTATCTTATACTTAAAGGATTTAAGTATAAGTACCACGTGATGCCTTCTATTACTAACATTTTAGTAATATATTAAAGATGTGGTAAGTATTTGTCAACCATGGATGAGATACACTCGGCCCATCACTGTGATGAAAGATAATGATGCACTGTCAAAGAATGAGAGTTTAGGAGTAGAAAATACCTATAGCTAGGCCCATAATACCTGGTCCATGAGATTTAATTGGGGTATAAACAATCACAACCTAAACATTAGGTCATAACCAACCCTAATCCCACACATAGTTAAGCACTGCCTACCACATTTTATTGTTTTCTCCGTCTCATCCTAAACCTAATCACATAACTCCATCTTCACAACTCCATATCAACCAACAAGAATCACGCCTCTTTTCTTTTTTTTTACCAAATCCATATCTATCTCAGTCACCATCATAAATCAAACATCACACCTCTATCATACATCTCGAATCAAATATTAAACAAACCATTTATCTTTTGCTCAAAAACCAATCGAAACGCATAAAGTGTGAAGAACCAAGACGAAATCGTCTTCTAGATCTCTACATCGAGGTCACAGGTAGGTGTCGCATGCTTGAATTAATTTAATCGAAACAAAGAGTGAATAACAACAGATTTGTTGTGGTTCATTCTTATGGTTATCGTAAATTAATAGATGGGTTTTCTCGTCACAGATCGATGATGCATGCATTTTTTTTATAAATCGAAACAAAGATTTGGAGTTAACATAATAGTTAAGTCCATTTCTTTAACTTCGAATATCAAACGGGTTTAACCCAATAAGGATTTGTGATGAATTTGTTGTATGCAGAACGAATAAAGAAATGATTGAAACATTCTTGTTTTTAATCATTCTTTATGTTCGAAAATTGTCAAGGGTTAATCTCAAATAATTAGATCAAGGATGAGTACTTATTTCGTGAATAGATCTTAAAGGATCTTTACATGCAATACATCACAACGAAAAAAAAGTAACTGAGATCTTGTTTATCTTTTGAGTCTAGAAGGGGAATGGAGATATGAGACGTTGTGTTAGGTTAGATATGGTGTTGTGGAGTTATAAGGTTGGTGATATGTTGGTACTGATTAATTCCAAGGTCATGGTATCATTTTTAAACTTGTTATACTGATTCTTTAAAGAAAAAAAATTTCAACCATCGCAAGTCTGTTTAAACATCATCTTGATGGTTCCATCGCAGTCCTTTTAAATGCATGCCATCGCAGTCTAGAGTACATCTATCGTAACATGATGTCCTATCGCGATGGTGCCCATCGCAATGGTACCCATCGCAATGGTACGCATCGCATACCATCCATCGCAATCAATGCGATTGTTGCCATCGCAATGATGACCAGTAGAAAATCTTATCCAAAGTTGTCCTTTTTCCTGATTTTCAGGATCTGGGTTTTTCTGAATCTAGTTTTTGGATCTGGTTTTTCTGGGTTTTTAGCATCTTCAAAAGAAAACTAAGAAACCCAGTAAAACGTGTGAACCAGATCTTAAAAAATGAAGTTCTAGTAAACACAGATCTCAAAAACGTGGACACCAGATCAGAATAAAATAATGACTTGACTTTTGACCAGAAACCATGGACTGATGAAATCGAGGTGTAAAGATTACACTATGACAAAGGACAAATGACAAATGAAAATAATATTACACCGTGACAAGTAAATATTAAAATGTTGAGACCAGGAACTATGACCACCAAGACACCATTTTTGTAATAAAAAAAATTTAACAGATCGTAAAAAATGTTTAACAGATTTTGAGACAGAATAATTTTAGACCACAAAAATCAATAACAAAAACACGATCCAAGGATTGAACCGAAGGTCTGATGCCAATTGTGGGTTTGCTATATAAGATCCGGTGGTCTTGGTGGGTGGTGGAAGGTGGTGGCAGCCATGGTGGAGAGAGAGATAGAGGGTTGTGTGTGAAAAGAAAGAAAAATGTATTTAACTCAAACGAAAACACAAGCAACACCCCTCGTTGGAATCCTTGGAGGGGTATATATAGTCACAAATCTACTTAACTATACATTAATTCCTAGTCTAGTCTAAGCGTGTGTGACTATGATAACTAATGGGAATTCTTAAATGTTGTCACATGAAGTGAATTTCCAACAAGTTCCAAGTTATGCGTAGGGTAATTTTCCTCATAAGGCTTATGCTGCCGTGAAGCATACGCATTCACTTTCCCATGTTGCCTGAGAACACAGCCATGTCCCGTTCTTGAAGCATCACTGTAGATTTGAAATCCAACTGTACCATATAGGAGAGTAAGAATCGGTGCAGATACTAACTTCTGCTTTAGGTCTTCAAAGCTCTTCTCTCTTTCTTCAGTCGAGACGAATTTCTCCCCTTTCTACATCAGTTTGGTCAATGGCAGTGCTAAACGGGAAAAGTTCTCTATGAACCTACGCTAGTAACCTTCTAAGCCTAGGAAACTACGAACTTCAGTCGCTGATGTAGGTCTTGGCCACTTGGTAATAGCCTCAACCTTTGTTGGATCCATGGTGATTCCTTCTGGTGATACAATGTGGCCTAGTAACGCCACCTTTTATAACCTGAACTCACACTTGGAGAATTGAGCATACAGCTGCTTCTGGTGAAGTATCTGTAGTACAGTACGAAGATGGTCTTCATGTTCCTCCTTGGACTTAGAGAAAATCAGAATGTCGTCAATGAAGACAATGACGAACTTGTCGAGGAACTCATGGAAGATACGGTTCATCAGATCCATGAAAACAGCCGGAGCATTGGTAAGGCCAAATGGCATGACTACGAATTCATAGTGCCCATAGCATGTACGGAAAGCAGTCTTGGCGATGTCCTGCTCTTTAACCCGTAACTGATGATAGCCCGGCCTCAGATCAATCTTGGAGAAATGTTTGTCCCCTTGGAGTTGGTCAAACAAGTCATCAATGCATGGCAGCGGATATCTATTCCTGATGGTGATCTTGTTAAGCCCAAGATAATCTATGTACAGACGCATGCTGCCATCCTTCTTCTTTGCGAACAAAATAGGTGCGCCCCATGGAGAAGCACTAGGTCGAATGGAACCGCGTTCTAACAGTTCCTGCAGTTGTTACTTTAACCCGTTCAGCTCTATGGGATCCATGCGATAAGGAGCCTTGGATATTGGCTCAGTTCCTGGGACGAGCTCAATATTAAACTCCACTTCACGAGCAGGTGGTATGCCCGGAAGTTCTTCTGGAAACACGCCTGGGAATTCTAACACGATTGGCTGATTCTGGATAGATGGAGATTTAGCCTCCAAATCATGAACAGTAGCAAGATAGCCCTCACAACCATGTGACAATAGTGCACGTGCTTGTAAGGTCGAAATTATTTGTACAGACCTTCCGGGTACGGACCCGTTGTGAATGTACTCAGGTGCATACATCACCGAATATGACCCGATAATTATGGCAGTCTATGGTGGCGTGATGTTTAGATAGCCAGTCCATGTCTAATATCATGTCAAAATCGCACATATCTAAAGGAAGTGCGTCAACAGGACGAATCTTGTCGTCAAAATCTAGAGGAAGGCTCTTGTACCCATGGGTTATGCGTACAGAGTCTCTTAAAGGCGTGGAAATGTTTAATACATTCTCTAATGGCATAGGGGATATCCTAACATTCTTGGCATAAGCAGTAGAAATGACCGAGTGAGTAGCACCCGTGTCAAATAAAACATATGCAGCTTGACCATACATATTCAAGATTCCAGAGATGGTACATGTAGACTTATTGGCCTGATCGCGAGAATTCATGTCAACACGTCCACTAGTAGGAGGTGGCTTAGAATCAACATGTCTAGATGTGCCCTCCATCTCGGCCTTGCGGTAGTCCTTCGTGCGATGACCAGTAAGGCCACACTTGAAGCAAGTGTCGTTGTCGTAGCGACATGGCCCTGGGTGCCTACGGTTGTAGGTAGTGCAGAGAGGGTAAGTATACCCTCCAACAGGTGCCCTTGCTGGCTGGGAGCCTATTTGGAAAAGTACACATAAGACATGGTTTATAGGTACAAAAGGACAATGCGGAAAATCGTAAGGTGTAATACGAGTGATAGTTGGACGGTTAGGCTGTAAACCTCTTCCGTCCTGCTCCCTCCCATTACCATGATTCCTGGTAGAAGATTGCTAATGTGTTAGAATTATAAATTACAACATGTAACATAAGAAATGAGTTAAATATAGGGACCTGCTGCTGTTGGAGTTTCCAGCGTTGTTATGATAATTATCATTACCGCCACGCCTATCCGTAGTAGAACGGTCTTGAGTCTGACTGTTACCCTTGGGCTGACTAGGTTGTTGCTGAGTAGCCTGTTGAGACCGGTCCCTAGTCTTCTGCCTGAAAGATGCAGTTTAAAGAAAAGAATAATATTGGATAGTACTGAATGAATTTGAAATAGTCACCGCTGAATGACAAATAAATACCTCTTCTCGGGTCTCTCTGCTTCCCCGAATTCCTCTCTTTCCTGCAGCATCTCCAGCTTACGTGCTGCATCGACAACTTATGCCACCATTTTGAAGGTAGCACACACTAAGTTGTTGGTGACCGATGTACGAAGAGCCCACCGGAAGTGGTATGCTTGCTCTTCGGCAGTACCTGCTCCTGCGTCAAGAAAACCAGCCAAACGAAGAAAGCGCTGCATAAACTCGTTGCTGTTCTCCCCAACTCTCTGCCTGATTCCGTGGTACTCCCTCTTTAGCTTGTCTTTCTCAGCCTTGGGGAAGAACTGTCCCATCACTAACTCCCTGAATTGAGACCAAGTCAAACCAGCCACCCAATTGTCACCTCCCTTGGACTACTTGATTGCCTTCCACCATCCCAGTACATCACCTTCGAACTTGTAACAGGCCAACCTCGACTTGAAGACGGGGTCGCAGCCCATTGCATCAAATATCTTCTCGATATGATCCAACCAGCTTTCAGCTTCACTGGGGCTATCAGTTCTCTCGAAGGATCGATGACGTTGCTTGTTGAATCTCTCCAGCCATGTGACTAATGTTGCTGGAGGAGGAATAGGAGGAACTGGGTGATGTTGCTGATTGTTGGCAGCTTGCACCTCAGCCCTGATTCTGTTCCTCAACTGAGGAAGCAAAGCTTGCATCGCAACTTGAACTGTTGCATTAAGTTGTTCCTGCTCGCATGTGTGAACCATCTGACAGTATAAAACAAAATACATGATTAAACTGACCATACATAAAATATATACATGAGAAAAATTTTATGCAGGAAAAAAAGTGCATGAATGCATGATGCAGTTTTATGAAAACTTTTGTATGCGCGAGAGTGAACGCCTATGGTCAGTTCACCCAAAACAAAAGACATGGCGAGGGGATGCCAATGGGTCGGTCCCAAAGTTAAAAGTTTCGATAAAAGCACATGTGATTAAATAGGGCTAGTCCTATGCCAACCATTACTTAGTCATAAACCTGCGACAATGACATATAACATGAATGCATGAAAACAATGAATGCATGAAAACCGACTGTCAGTTCTAGGAAGACCATAGTGACTACCCACTAATCACAGGTCGTGTTTTGAGAGCCTACAGGTCGAAGACTTGGCTCTGATACCATAATTGTAACACCCCATTTTGGTAAATAGAATGTCACGCGTGATTATGGCGTGTCATCAAAGCATACAAGGTAAATGTCTTAAAAATATTAAATGACCATGAAAAGGAACACCAGAAACAAACATCGATACCCTAAGTATAAGCTCATCACACACAAACATAAGTACTGTAAAGGAAAAGGACTAAACAATGTCCAAAGAAATAAGTAGAAAAATGTATGATGAAATGCATAAAGTAGAGAAGGATAGATAGCTTCCAATCCATATGCACATACGCTTAAAGTCTAGGAGCGCCCTTGAGTACCTGCCTTTTGGGAACATGAAAGGAAAACGACTTAGCATAACACTCAGTGAACGGATATACAAGTATGACATGGAATAATGTAAGCATATAAGATTAATAGCAGCGGAATATTCTAAGTTTAATCAATCTGGATTCATGTTCATAAAACTGGTTTTATAGTTTAAAAAGACTTATGTTTCTATGAAAATCTGTTTAATTAGCCAAATAGCCCATATAGGTCATGAGTTTCCACCTTGCATGAATACTTGGAGGGGAGACCTCGTCATGCAATTAGAGGGGTTGCCTCTAATTAAATAGTCTGGGTAGGAGGGATCAACTCCTAGTGAAGGGTGCAAGGCACACATCGCATTCACTCTAATAATACTGGTAAACATGTAACTAGGATGCACCCATACGTCCCACATGATAATATAATATAATGGCCAAAATTGAAAAAGGGACACCACGAGCAATCACTTCGCCGTGGGGAAGTCATAACATTGTTGCCTCTAGTGTTATGGTTATGGTACCTCCATAACTAGGTGACATTGGTCATGCTTGTATATGGCTTAGGCTCTTATTCTAACATAAGTATCAAACATATAAAACAAATATTGGTAAAACAGTTGGCTGTAAATGGGGAATCCTAGTAACAAAAGAATGTCCATACTAAAAGGACAGGAAATCCGTACCTTATGTCCAGTGAACGAAGAAGACGAATGAAAGGAAGTCCTACTTCGATCTCACTAATGCTACATAAATAGTATACATGTATAAGTATTCTGATTACCGAGTACGTAACTGGTTTTATCATGTCTTAGTTTGTTTTATATGTTCATGTCTTGTTTTACTGATTTTAGCATTATGTTGTGTTTATCATGTATTCTGTATATTCTGATTAAGTATTAGTTGTATTTCTTGTATTATTATACTTCTTGTGTAATAATAAGTAACTTTCTAAAAATAGCAGGTTTCCTAAAATAGAAAGTTTCCAAAAATAGCAAGTTTCCAAAAAAAGAAAGTTTCTAAAAATAGATTACTTCTTAAAATAGATCAGTTTCTAAAAAAAGAAAGTTTCCAAAAATAGTAAGTTTCCTGAATTAGAAAGTTTCCATATTTAGATATAAGCTGGATTAAATATCGTAAGTCATGTGATTATAGTATAGTTTATTAATACTAACATGTTAACTAAATAAACTATAGGTTATATGATTTAATTTAATATAAGCATGATTTAATTAAATTAAGGTGTATAAAATACTTAGGTTAAAACATGTATTAATACTTTATTAATTATAACCTAAGTCATGATTATTAATTAATTATATTCCATGTTTTAATAATTAATTAATACTATAGTCTAAATTAAATAATTAAATACTTAGGCTAAAACGTGTATTATTTTCTAAATAATAATTAACCTAAGTCCATAATTTAATTAAATTAATTACATGTCATGTTTTATTTAATTTAATAACTTGTTAAAATACTTACTTGTAAAAATAAAATACTTATACATATTTTAGTCATGAACCAAACCAATGTATTTAAGTTACACATGTCATGAACCGGACCCGGAACCCTTTAAACCGGTCTGAACCAAACACCCTTAATAGTGGAAAACCGGCTTGGTCGGTTGCCACTGCCTTTGTCTAGGCTGCCACCGGCTTAAGCCGGTGGTCTTGCTTCTCTCGGCTAGCCGCTGCCAACAGCGGTATTCCCACCGGCTGTGTGCTGGTGGTTGCCACTATTGCGCAGCGTGCCCCCACTCCTGCTTGACCCACGACGGCCACCGGCTGTGTGCCCGTGGTGGTGGCTGCTTGCTGTCGTGACCCAACCGAACCATAAGGACACTCCCGACTCGCGTTGAGGTGCCTTGTCCCTTCTGTCGACCGAACCAAACACCACCGAGATCATAGATCTCGGTTGGTGGTGTGGTCAAGAACACGTCAAGAGCCTTGGGGCTCTCGGTTTGTGTGTTGGCCGAACAGCCAACCCGAAACAAACCCTTAATTTACCCCCTGATCATGTGGCATGTTTTTAATCCATGTTTTATTTAATTCATGTTCATGTGCTAATTAATTAAATAAAAGAAAAAACAAAAGGGTTTACGGATTACCAAATGCGTGAAAAGGTTGAAGAACAAACAACACGAACACGATCTTGGATTTGATTAACTAAAAATCAAATCAACCACCCCTTTGGTGTGATGATTTCCACCGGCCACAAGAGAGGAAAAGAAAAGAGTAGGGTTTTTAGTTTCTTTAAAATTCTCTGTAAAGTGAAAAATTATTTTCCTTTATTTGTTTAATACTCAAAATCAAATGGGCTTGGCCCGTTTCTCTCTTTGGTGCCGCGGCTACTATGGCCCACAAGGGAAACCCGAAGTTTTCCCGTGTTCTAAATTTACATGTTCGTATTCTCGTGTTTTCGTGTTATAATTAAATGTTCGTGTTATATTAAATACTTATACATAACGATATTAATCGTATATTATTAATTAAGTACGTAGTTACGTGTTCGTGATTATTACGTTCATGATTTCATGTTCGTGATCATAAATATTATTGTTAATAATTATCGTGTACTAACACGTACTTACTACTTATCGTGTAATTTTGCGTACATAACTTCTGTAATTACTAATCGTGACACGTGTTCATGCTATAAAAGGAAAGTTTTAATATGTACGTACGTTTAGTAACTGTATTGTTCATGGTAAAAGCATGCGGGCTTTACAACTGTTATCCTTAGACTTGAGATGCAAGTGGATCTTTGCATGGATGGATAGCATTTCTTGAATTAAGAAAACGTTGTGTCATTCGCGTGGGGAGTTATAAAACTCATTTCAAAAGTGTTTATTACATGTGTAAAAGGTACTTGTTGTAAAAAAGGGATAATGTTCCTCCATGAATGGAGTATGATACATATTGGGCCCCTCGTGGGATTAATCGAATGTATACGTGGCCGCGTCCAAGTTGTAGTAAAGAAGTTTCTTTGTATATTTGGTAATCTTGATTAATCATTGAAACGAGAAATAGAATTGTTAATCCACTGAAATGGCATTTGATCCATATTCATGTGTTGTCCCATATTATATGATGATATAACACGAATTAAAGGAAGAAAAGAGATGAAAGTAGAAGAATTCTAGAGAGAGAATGTAGAGAGAGAAAAAAGAGATAATGGTGAAACTTAGGGAGGAATAGATTGAAAAATGAAATGGCTTACCCTTCCTAACATGCTAGGAAGGGCTTTATATAGTCCGCCTACATGTGGGTTTTGTATGAACTATATTGTTTGTGTCGAGCTTGAATAAATGCTTAGTACCTTGAAAGAGGCCTTTTAAGCTAGCCATCAAGCCCGTATTGTTACTGTTGGGTCGAAATTATGAGTTGATGCGTCAAAAACAACAAAATAAGAAGATAAGGGCTAAAGTGTACAAGTTACAAAAGATCAAGCCGGTGGAGTCTTTTTATTATTTTAGCTTTCTTTGTAAGCTATGTTTTCTAGTATATAAAGAAAACATAGACCGTAGGTTTTTATATATCATTCATTCACAAATGTAACCTACAATTGAGTTCGTGTTCTAGGCGTGGGATTTAATGTATACACGCCTAGAGATTATTTGTTTTAATGTTTAATGCAAGTAATCATTGGGGAAATTCATCTTGTTCATAACATCTTGTTACTAATCAATTGTGCTATTTCGCTATGTTAATCACATAAGTGCAATTGATAATCCTAGATAGAATGGTTTTTACCATTGAGTCTAACGATCATAGGACTCCACAATTGGTATCAGAGCCTAAGGCTCGTGATATCTAGGAGATACAAGGTGTTATGTTCGTGTTCGTGTTGCTGTGAAGCCACTGTCCAGGATTAGCGACAGTTTTAGTGACGGTTTAGCGACAGACTGTCAGATCTGTGACAGATTTGCGATGTTTTTATGACAGATCTGGTGTCGCTAAAGTTCTAATTTTTAGGGTTTCGTTAATAAACCCTAGATTGATGAGTTGTGGTGCTGTGAAGACGACTGTGTAGGGTTCCTTTATTTGTGAACCCTTAATACGTAGCTAGTTTTCTTGTTTGAGGCTGTGACGATCTTCGTTTTAGAGTTTTTCTTGTAAACCTCTAGATCTGGTTATTGTTTATGCCATCAAGACACGTGATGATGCTGTAAATTCAGTGCTATGTTTGTGTAATACTGAAAACATTCGATTTGGTGTTTTTGAGGTTTCATGAACAAAGTAATTGACAAGCAGCAGAATGGGGACTGATTTGGTTCTGATTTGACAAAATACAACAAGTCTTCAAGCTCAGAACAATGGATGTGATGGCGGATCAAGATGTTTTCAAGAGTAGTTGACGTTCGATTCAAAGATCACATGTTTCTGGAAAGGCTGGGTTCGAAGAAGCAAAAAAAACAGAAAGAACGGTGATGATACTGTTGCTTTATACGTATGAAAGTGACTGCTCATTATTTGAAGGATAAAGTATCACAGTGATCCCAAACAAGATAATGGACGTTTTGATATTCACGTGATTTGAGCAGCTGTATTATGGGAAAAGAATTGGTAAGTAATCTATTACTTAATTGTAGGAATTTTATTCCTTTCCTGATTTATTGGATCATATACGTAATATATGCTGCTATATGGGAATATATTCGTTTATTGCTTTGGACGAGATTATGCTGATTTTTAGGAGGTATCAAGAAAACGCGTGCATAAGGCTAAGGGTATGTGTTTTGGGCCAAAAGAAAAGCGGCTGGTCCAAGGAAAGGAGAAGATCTCGTTCAAAGATAACAACAGTTGGCTTTTATCGAGTTAAAAAAAACAGATGTGTCGACGATTATAGCCAACATAAAAGGAACAACAGCTTGTTGAAAGTAAAATGTGAAGTACCATGTTTGTTTTTGTCCTTACTGCTCGACTTTATTTTCTGGATACAAGGTACTATTGTGGTCCAACTTTATTGCTTTTGTATGATGGTCATTGCGCATGGTACACATTACGTGTGTCAAGCTAAAGCAAAAAGAGATGTGAGCAGCAAAAGAAGGTGGTACAAGTCAGAAAAAGGACGCTTGATGCTTTGTTTATATTATAGAATACATTGGTAGAATTTGTACGTGATAGTATAATGAGTAAAAGGAGATGTGTTTGCTAGGGTGATTGTTCACAAAAGGAAAAAGGTGTGACACAGTGGGGTATTTTTCTTAGCCACTTATATAAATTTCTACCCAGTGTTGCATATATTTGTATCCACTTATGGATGACAGTGGATTAATTTATCCGCTGACGCATGAAACTCAGCCGCTGACAGTCGTAGTTTAGTCGCTGACAGCATTGTTCGCAGCCACTGACAGTATTGAAGATTTTTGGTTTGGAGTTCGGTTTATTCACAGCAACTAGTTCTTAAAGGTATATAGGCTCGTTTTATCTTCATTTGATTACGAAGAAAAGTTTTTATTACTTGTTTGAAGACGAAGTAAATTTTCGCGGATTGGTGTTCTATCATATCTTCAAATTTTCAGCGTGTTTGAAGATAACTTGTAGGTTCTTTTAATTTGTGACAACGGACTTGATAAAAAGGTAGCAAAGGTATGAGATTTTTCTTAAGACGCTCTATGCTCATATTTGCTAGAGAACTCTTTTTGTCAAGAGACTACTCATTATAGCCGTGAGTTTTATAGTCTACTCATTATAGCCGTGAGTTTTGGAGTCACGTGTTTAGTACAAGACATGGAATACAAGTTTGGGTTATTCTACTTCATCATCAAGTAAGTCGTAACTAGATTTCTTCATATGTGATCATTACATAAAGCCTACAGAATTTGAAGATTCAAGAATGATTAGCACAATTTAAGGGGAAGCTAAATTGTTCATGTGTTAGTCATTTACATGTAACATTAAGGTGAAGGTGTTTACTACTGCTCATTAGTTTTACTATAACTTGTGTGAGTTTCTATAGCTCAAATTCATTTAATTTCATCCTGCTGTTCTTCATGGAGGGTAATTTGAGACACAGAAAACTTGTATTAGTGGTGTGGTATTATTTAAGCAGTGGTCGAAATCAAGGTTGCTTACATACAAGACCCCTATTTGGATCATGTCAAAAAGGGGAAGAAGTCTACACAATGCAATCTGTTGATCCTTGGTGTTATATGTTATACAAAGAATGTGAGCTTAAGGGGAAGTGTTTTTGACATCATCAACTAGGGGAATATTGTTGGATCGAAATTATGAGTTGATGCGTCAAAAACAACAAAATAAGAAGATAAGGGCTAAAGTGTACAAGTTACAAAAGATCAAGCCGGTGGAGTCTTTTTATTATTTTAGCTTTCTTTGTAAGCTATGTTTTCTAGTATATAAAGAAAACATAGACCGTAGGTTTTTATATATCATTCATTCACAAATGTAACCTACAATTGAGTTCGTGTTCTAGGCGTGGGATTTAATGTATACACGCCTAGAGATTATTTGTTTTAATGTTTAATGCAAGTAATCATTGGGGAAATTCATCTTGTTCATAACATCTTGTTACTAATCAATTGTGCTATTCCGCTATGTTAATCACATAAGTGCAATTGATAATACTAGATAGAATGGTTTTTACCATTGAGTCTAACGATCATAGGACTCCACAGTTACGACTATTATACTACCTATTACAACGTTCTTATAAACGAAACATAATAAACCTATGACCGATCATTCTTGGTTGACTCAATATTTTGAGGCTAACAATCTCCCCAATGAGAGGTCATTCCCCTTCGTCATTTGAAGATTTGTAGAGATTACTAATCTCGTCATAACTGAGTCTTGAACGTGTAATAGTAGTCTTGTTCCTTCATGTTGTGATATTTGAGCCTTTGTCGTTGTCTTTCAACTTTGTCTTTTGATCTTGAGATCTTCAAATCATCCTTGACTTGTCTTTGCCATCTTGCGATCTTGTGTCTTCATCCACATACTCACACTATGCACCATCTTGAAAGCTTTCTAACAATCTCCTTTGAAGAGAGGTCATTCCTCTACATTAATAGTTAAGGAAGATTTTGATCATCAGAGTTGCAGAAGTGGTTTTGAACCTTCGACTTTGCTGAGTACACCGTAATGCCACCTTCTTGAGACAAAAACATAGACATTTACTGAATGGCTTTGACATTCGTCCTAAATCGGTAGCGTTTTACCTCTGGTCGGTGAAGACCGTTAGACGATATCAAATATCGTACCTGTGATTAGGTAGATTCAACTAGGAACCTCTTTGACAGGGTTTCGCGGCTGTACTAGCCGTTATCTTTACTCGACCGTCTCAAAGCAAGACTGCGAACATAAAGTGTGAATCAATTGGATAAATATCCGCTTGATTAAAGTCGTCAATTCAAGTTCCTGGAACAAGTTTGATTCATAAAGAATCTTACCATTGTTGCTTTCCATTTGACACAAGCTTGATCCATGAAGAATCTCGCAAGTCACCTACTGTAGCACTGTTTGAGGTTGACGCTAGAAGGATTTCCATTCGTCACTGTGAATATTAATGAATATCACTCTGAATGTTTGGCAAGACCATAAAGATATTGCGTATAAACCTGAAACGAGTTTGAATCAGTAAAGAATCAAACCACCGTTGCTTTTCAGTTTTACATATGTTCAATTCATAAAGAATCTTACACATGACCTACCGTAGTGCTGTTTGATGTTAACACTAGAAGGATCTTCAATCATCATTGTGAATACTAAGTAGTATCACTCTGAGTGTTCTAGCAATATCACAAGGATATAACGTAGGACTCTTTTATCGTTATTTCGTGTGTCCTAACGAGATTTGATTGATCTCTTGACTCTAGACTCGATTTATGCGCTTTTAGTGGTTGGAGGCTGGAGCAGATGCCACCTATTCAGTATAAACTATCTCGGAGTGAGAAAGTCAATGGAAGTCGTGTTGATCTCCGTGACAATAAAACAAACTTCTTTTGAGAGAAGCCTGAGTCAGCTGGGGAAGGGTTGTGCATTACATCACTGGGTCCATGATGCGTGTCTTCATGATGTGTTGACCCGGTTTCTTCCTAAGTTGTATGGAGGGCTTCTTTCTTTACACCCTTTATCCTTACATTTCTTTTTCATTCTCCAACCCTTTCAATGATTACCAAGACATCATTACTAGCACCTTGTTGTGATTGTTCCAGTGCTAGCATCAGTACTTAGTCGGCATTCAACTACGTTCACATTCTACTCCATCTTTCCTATGGACTTCTAATAATCTATTGGATTGTCCCTGGGAAGATCCCTCCGGTTCTAGTTGGATTATAGGACTTATGCCTAACCACCCTTTTGACACCAATAACGTCATGAATTAAAGATGTTGTGGGTATGAGATCGTAACCATAAAATCACTTGAAAATCAATCAACGTATTTGATAAGTCATTTTAATACGTTGATAGTTTTGATGTTTCAGAAATACTCCCCCTTCACATGTGCATCGATAATCGAAAGTGTTTCGCACATGTGGCTAAGAGTTAAAGTTCTTGAGTCTATAGATCACATTTAAATCACATTTTCTCCCCTTTCTCTAATATATAAAATCGTTTGATATTAGAAATACCAAATTTGATTAAAATATATTGTGAAAAATAGTCTTGAAAATCTTCGGGAGAAAAATGTGTCTTACTAGCATGAGTTATTTTGAACGCTTCCCCTCAAAAATTGATCCAATTGAATTGTCATTGTGAGGATGTGATCTACATTTCGCTTTTTGAGGATACGAGTTGTTAAACACACGATTTTTGAAAGATTTTGAATAATCATTGAGAAATTCTTGAAAAAATTGTGTTCAACGCTTTTTGAAAATCTCTTTTTCTTTTTGGCGAATAGGTTTTTCTAAAGCATAAACTTGAGTTCATAGACTTTGAATGTCTTGACAAATCCACTCAAGTGTAAGAAGATGTCTCTTCTTTTGCTGAGGGTAAGGGCATTAAAGCGTACACTCCCCCGTGAATATCAATCCGGGTTGCAATCTGAAAGTGATTACAAGCCATTGTGTTGAGCTAAAAACATTGAATGTTTTGTGACAAGCTCAACCCAAGATAGATTGATCTTCCCTTTTTTGGAAAAAGTGTCCAAAATAGACATTTTCCTTTATTAAAAATAGAAATGACATGTTTTGAAAAATATTTACAACTTTCATTCGAGATTTATGTACAAACCTGTGTCGTTATTGAGCGACATTTATAGGTACGTCCATATTATCAACACTAAAAGACATGTCGAGAAGAATATTTTTGTATTTTCAAATATTTTTATTTTTGTGTTTTGTTTTTATATGTTTTATGTTTTTGTATTTTTCTTTTTCAATGATATTTACAAGTGGATGTTTAATAGATGAATCAAGCAGGCAACTTTGCCAGAATCTCCAGTTTTGCTAGAGTCAAACATCTCATACCAATTTGCCTAACGAGGTACTCAAACCTATCTTTCGACAGAGCTTTCGTAAACAAGTCGGCTAATTGTAATACGTTCCGACAAAGTATAGTTCAACGATACCGCGTTCAACTTGTTCATTTATGAAGTGGTATCTGACATCAATGTGCTTCGTGCGGGAATGTTGTACCGGATTGCAAAAGATGTTTATGGTCGACTTAGAGTCACAGTACATAGGTACTTTATCAAAGTGGAAGCCATAATTCGTGTGTTATGTTCTCATCCAAAGAACTTGAGCACAACACGCAGATAGAGACACATACTCCGCTTCGGCTGATGAAAGTGACGTGCAATCCTACTTCTTGGAAGACCATCTTATGAGTTTATCTTTTCCTAGAAATTGTGCACTACCAGAAGTACTTTTTCGAGTATCAAGACACCCTGTATGATCAGAATCTGAATAGGCCGTTAGAAAGTAACCGATTTCCTTCGGATACCAGAGTCCCAAATGAATGGTATTCTTGAGGTACCAAAAGATCCGTTTAACCTCCTTGAGGTGCTTTTTAGTAGGTCTGGCTTGATATCGTGCACAATAGCATGTAGCATGTGAAATATCTGGTCTGCTTGCTGTCAAGTACATAAGGGAGCTGTTCATGGAATGATATTTTGTTTGATCTATGGCATTTCCCTCTAAGTCAGCAACTAGGGATGTGGTTGATAATGGTGTCCCAACGGGGTAACATGAGGTCATACCATGCTTTTATATTATCTCTTGACAATACTTAGCTTGGTTTATAAAGATACCACGTGGGGATTAGTGAACTTGATTTCCTAGAAAGAATTTTAGTTCGCCCATCATAGACATTTCAAATTTGTTGTGCATTACTTTTTCAAACCATTTTGAAAGTTTTGGGTTTGTAAAATCGAAAATAATGTCATCAACATAAATCTGCACAAGCAAAATGTCATCCCCATTTTTATACATGAACAAGGTAAGATCAATGGAACATGTTGAGAAACCTTTAGATACCAAAAATTTTGAGAGCTCATCGTACCACGCCCTTGGAGGTTGCTTTAGTCCATGTAGTGCTTTGTGGAGACGATACACCTTGTCAGGATAATGTGGATTAATGAATCCTTCCGGCTGCATGACATAGACATCTACCTTCAAAGGACCGTTAAGAAATGCCTTCTTTACGTCCATTTGATAAACAGTGAATCCCTTATGTGCAGCATAAGCAAGGAAAATCATGACCGCTTCCATACGAGCTACTGGTGCAAATGATTCTTCAAAATCAATTCCCTCTTTCTGGCCATACCCCTTAGCCACTAGCCTAGCTTTGTTCTTGATGGTTGTGTTTTCTTCATCCATCTTGATTTTATAGATCCAACAAAGATTTAACGGAGTAACATCGTATGGTCTGTCAACAAGTTCCCAGACATTAAGTCTTTCAAATTGAAGAAGTTCATCTTGCATCGATTCAATCCTAGCATAATCAGCCATGGCTTCTTTGATGTTTTTCGGTTCTGCTATACTCACGGCGAGTGCGAACATACAAACATCGCCATCGGTTTCTAGTTGTCGTCTTGTACGAACGGTCTGTGAAGGGTTTCCAATTACTTGAACTAAAGGGTGATCTCGGGTCCAATGATGTGTTGAAGGATGTCGTTGGTAGAACGTATGCATATTTGACGGATCAACATGGCGAGTAGAAGACTCTCCAGTTTCATGTACCGATGTACTGAATGGATTGTGAAAATTCTCATCCTCAGATAATGCATTGTCTGCTTGATTTGTGTTCTCTGGAGCAATGAAAGTAGTTGTGGATGTTGTAGGATCGATTGTTGAAGTGATATTCTGAGGAGGTAAATCTGCAGCAACCCGTGTTGAATTAGATGAAGTTGTATCCTTTCGTTGACGATTATCAGTATCATCATTCTTATCATGAGTGACAGTAGAAGAATTTGATACAACATGTTTCTCCCCCATGAAATATTCATCAAACATTGGTCCATATAACCTTTACAACTCTTCAATTGTCGTGGCGACTGTCATATCTGCTCTTGGAACATTTCTTTGAACCAGCTTTGAACTTGACGGTTCATTGTTGTGGTCTTGAGTTCCGAGTTCCGTGCGGTTGTGCACAGAAGTCTTTAGTCGTTGTGGATCGTGACTTAAACTTTTTTGTTCAAGTGCCATTTCTTGTAATTCATCAAACCTGATATGAATAGTCTCGACTATCAATTTTGTTCTCTTGTTGTAATCTCTATATCCCTTAGACTGAGTTGCATATCCCACTAGAATACATGCATCACCTTTCTCTTTCATCGTATCCAAATTTTCACCATCTCGTATTACGTAACAAGTACATAAAAAACGTGAAGGTGTTTGAGTGAAGGTTTTCGATCATGAATTATGTGATATGGTTTCTTTTCGTGTCTTGGAATAATTAAGGAACGATTTTATGTGTAGCATGCGGTTGACACGGCTTCAACCCAAAATAATAGTGGTAGTTTTGAAGCGGATAATAATGTTCGAGCAGCCTCAACTAAATTATGTTTTCGTCTTTCAACAACGCCGTTTTGTTCAGGTTTTCTAGCAATAGATGTTTCGTGTTTAATCCCTTCGGCTTCAAAATAATTCTTCAGAGTTGAATTCAAGAATTTTGTGCCTCTGTCAATACGTACCACTTATACTTGAGCTTGAAGACCACGTTGTATATGCTTAATGAAGTTGATGAGAACTTCAGGTGTTTCATCTTTGGATCTAAAAAAGAAAGTCCACGTGTACCTTGAGTAGTCATCGATAATCACCAGAATGTATTTCTCCCCATTGATAGTTTGAACACGCATAGGACCACACAAATCCATATGAAGAAGATCTAACCGTCCTTTAGAGCTTGGTGTAGTTTTTATCTTGAAACCAATTCGTTTATAATAACTGGTTTTTACTCAGTTAAAAAGTTCTTTGTCGTATGTCTAATCGAATTGACTACTGGTTTAAGTGCGACTCAGCCGTCTTTTGGTGAAAAAAAATATTTTTCGTTGTTGAAAAATAAATGTGCAAAACTTTAAAGTAAATGATGGGTAAATAAATCTAAAACTAACTAAAACTTAAATGGTGCAATATTAAAGCTTTTAAAAGTAAATTAATTAAATGACTTAAAAATAAAGTGTGACGAAAATTAAATTGACAATGTAATAAAAATGTCAACTTTTAAAAATTAAACTAAAAGAAAAATAGCGGGAAAAATAAATGCTTGAGACTGAAACAGAGGATAAACAAAACCTGAGTTGGACCCCGAAATACTGTCACTATCCGGAATTCACAACAAGATACTGCTTATCCGGAATAAAGCTGTCACCTTTATCCGAAATCTGAATCTGCTCCTTATCCGGGATAAATGCCCAACAGCTTATCCGGAATAATCTTCAGATGCTTATCCGGAATCACCAAATAAGCCTTATCCGGAATAATCTGCTGAGAGTTATCCGGAATATGTTCGAACCTTTATCCAGATTTTAAATCTAACCCTTATCCGGATTTTAAATCTAACATTTATCTGGAATAACTAGATTGTTGTTATCCGGAATATCTTCTTAAGCTTATCCGGAATAATTTCCTGTCACCTCTTATCCGGAATAACCTCAGTCCTTATCTGGAATGACTGAATCTGCTTATCCGGGATATCCACCAACTGCTTATCCGGAATAATTGAAAGGATCCTTGTCCGAAATACGGTCTCTTATCCGGAATAAACCTTAACGTGCTTATCCGGAAAAACCTTCAAGTAGCTTATCCGGAATAAATGTTCTGTCGCTTAGCCTGAATAAACTAAACAAGTAGCCACTATCCGGAATATTTCCCGGACACTTATCCGGAATACACAGTTATAGAGCTTATCCGGAATAAGGTTCACAGCCTTATCCGGAATATTAGGGTTTTACCGAACCTAGATATCACTAAGAATCAAATAAGCTAAAAACTAAAATTAAGCTAAAAACAAATAAGCACTTATCTAAAAACTTTACCATATTAAATTTAAGAAAAAGCTAATCAACGAAAATTTAAAAACTTTTAAAAACACTAAATAATAAAAATGTTTAAAATCAACTTTTTATAAAATTAACTAAAAAGCACTTAATCAAATTTAAGAAAAACACAATAAGCTATCAAATCAATAAGCTAACACAATCATAATCATAAAAACATAATAAGTAATCAAATAAGTATGACAATAAGATAATAAGCACAAAGATTAAGCAAAACAAGAAAGGTAGAATGAGAGATTAATTAAAACTTGATTAAGATTAAGGATTCAACAATTAAAAGTAAAGATTAAACTTACAAATTGAAGGTGCAAGACAAGAAACTAAAGGTGCAATTAAGAAAAGTGCAAGTAATTAAAATGGAAGACTAGTGTGTCAAAATAGCCAACACCTCCTAATGTGAGATTAGGAGGGTATTTATAGTGATTAGGGAGGTTAAGCATGTGTTGCTTCCTTCTTTCTTTCTTTCTCATCTTCTTAATTCTTCGACTTTCTCGGGATTAATTAAACTCGTCTTGTAATTTCTTCATTAATTTAGACTTGAGTTCTTCGGCTTTTATTAAACTTCCGTCTTTAGACTTTTCTTCGATAAATCTTCAGAATAGGCCTTGGACTTCCGTTCTTTTTGCACTCTTGATCTTTTGACTTCGTCTTTTGTATTTTCTTCGATAAAATCCCGTGAAAGCCCGTGTTTTCTTCACTTTTCACATTTTGATCCTAAATCACAACAAAAACACAAACCACGCATAATTCTGACATTTACGACATAAAATACACGTTTTGGCTTGGTTATTATTGTAATTAAGTGGTAAAAGGATAAGTGTTTTCACACTTATTAAATCCCCTACACTTGACCATTGCAATGTCCTCATGCAATGCATTAGTTACAAAGCAAGTTTAACATTTTCCATCATAATCAATCCACCTTGGCCTTTATTAAAAAGATAGAAAATTACAAAATATTCAAAAGAAGAAAACAAGTTAAAAGAACAAAAACTTACCTTGGGGTTTTGGAAATGTCATGAATGATTATCATCCTCAAGTTTCACGTTTCCCAAACCAAGCTTAAAAACGAGATCATTGTTCTTATAAGTTAGCAAACTAACATAAACTCATGTGGGCCAATTATTTACTTAGACTCCCTTATTCCTAGGTGTATCTCTTATATTCTATTATTGTCTTGAATGATCACGAGGATGCATTGTTGACTTATTTCGATAGTTATTTAGGGTGAAAATAAAGTGGGACGATTTAATCAATAGTTAGCTAAAGGACAAAATCTTTTAAAACTGCTTCTCGGGATCTCATAAAGTTCATATCTTGGCATAACTTGCTTCACGATTTGAGACCTTTCTCGGACCGATATTTGGCAGCGACTTCATACTTCAAATCTTTGAGAGACGTTCTTGAAATTATGGTCTTCTCTTCATAATAGGAATTTCTTCACATGAAGTTTTGAGAGATTCTTCATACTTGGACCACGACTTCTTCATTTTTCTCCAATCTTTATTATGGACTTTTATATACAACGATCTGCCTCCTTTTAGGACTAGGATCTATTTATCCTCATACCTTGTTAGGGCCTTTTTGGATAGACTTCTCCATGATCTTTAGGGGAGTATTTGCTTTTCGTCGTGTGTCTCGATCCTTCATATTGATTTTTGATTAATGATTCTTCACATCACTTTTGGATCTTTAGCAACAAAATGTAGCCCTCATGTCTTGTTAGGACCTTTTCGGACTCGCCAATCTTCACATCCCGCTTCAATAAGTTATGCCTTGGCTATGAACTCTAATTAATACCGAGCAACTTTTAAACGATCTTGTGCTAGAAGCTAAGTAACTTTCCAAATCGTATAACCTTATTTATTGCAGATAAATTTATTAACAAGCGATGGGAGAAAAAGCTCATAATCAACTCACATAAACTCATGAAAGAATACCAAACTTATAATTGACTCTATCATCTCTCGTTCTCCACAATTTAAAATCTCAAGGAATGAGACTCGTGGATGCTTAGCCAATTAAATCAAAGTTTTGGGTTTTCGAGTCATCTATAGGATCTTGCAAACTCTTAGACTTTTTCAGGTTTAGAAATCGCATTTTAAAGTTCCCTTGATAAACGACTCTCTAGGATCAATTATAGGAACTTGCGAAAAGTTCTTGTTATTAACCCGTAAGAGTTAAGACTTTCGCGTTTTAAAGTTCCCTATATAAAAGCCTAGCAAAACTTGAATTAAACACGTTAAGGATACTAGCTAGAGTAAACTTGGATAAGTAAACTCGGGTTGAGTCAAAAGATTCACAACGTTTGAAAATTAAAACCACTTTATTAAAATTTATTCTAGCAAGGAAGGAAAATAACTATAACAAAGGAAAATACAACTAGGCCAAAATAGATCAAAATTTTTGAAAAATGTCGAAAAATCAATTTTCCGGTTAAAATGAGGACAAATACAAGGAAAAGCCCACTTAACTTCGATAGAAGTCCCCCCACACTTAATATAAACATTGTCCTCAATGTTTAAGCATGTGGAAGTAACCTCCCCTACACTTAGGACATTGTGCACGTTGTTTAAATCTTGCTAAGGGAGAGATAACTAAAGGGATTCCTATTTTAATATTGAAGAATATAAAATAGTGAATCAAAAGAGTTTAGGATAGAACCGGGAAGACGGGTACATTGGATCACGGTTCGTCAGAAGTCATCAAGAATGGATCTTTGATAGCTCGAATCCCTTCACATGATAAGAAAGAAAACAACAAACACATACTAGGGTCTCCCCCTACACTTATTATAAAAGTAAGGAAAAAGGATAGATACTGCGGTTTGCCTCCCGAGAAGCACTTGTTTTTGTTAACCAAGTCGTGAGCCTGACTCGACCTTGATTATCATAGAAAGAAACTTGAAACACATCCACCGGGATCAAATACATGGTTTTCGTCCATCAAATAGCACAATCTTAAGGCGAACAAGGCAGGCCAAAGAAGAATAGGCAAGGTTCCCTTAAGCAAAGATGGAGTACGGTGGTAGTAAGGGTGCTGAGGTGCAAGCATATCTCCATGGTTTCCAAAACTCTTTCCTTTTATTTCATCAGATGGATACTGAGATGGCTTGAAAATTCCAATACCGGGGTCGAACACCTTTTCCTTTAGGGGAAAATAACACTCAGGCTCAGCAGATGTTGAAGAAGAGCCGATCATAAATCTCGCAATCTCATCCTCAGAAGGTGGATATAGAGGTGTCAAGACATAAGTGTTGTGGATATCGGTGTCGGCCGGATTTTTCTACTTTGAAGCGGGTTTCTTCATATCCAAAGTAGGATAAAGACCATAATCATCAAAGTCCAAAGGAGGAGCATCACTCTCATTTGGGAAGTATGTGTTGAGAAAAGTAGCAAAGTCTTCCTCAAATGAGTAGTCATCCAAAGTAGGATCAAGTGTTGTTGGCGGAGGATCTTCATCATGTGAAGAATAACTCGAGAGAGTATCAGCCTCATCAAAATCATCATAAGTGGGCATGTCTGGATACTCAGAAGTAAAGTCATCATAATCATCTCCATTGGAACTAGAATCGTCATCATAAGCATCAAAGATCGGTGGAGAATCATAAATTGGTGGAGGATCAGAACTGGATAGAGAATCATCCACATCATCTTGGAACATTGGATTATCATAGCAAGAATCGAATAGAGGATTGTTGTAGACGACAAAATCATCAAGCACATTAATCATATTCGCTGATTCTCTTCCATTAGATTTGGTTGTAATCTTCCCCATTTTGAACACTTGTGCATCATGCCCGACCCTTAAAATTAACTCACATTCGGCAACATCGACTAAGGCTTTTCCGGTTCTCAAGAATGGCCGACCAAGTATTAAAAGAATATGAGGGTCCATTTCATAATCAACAACAACAAAGTCGACCGGAAAAGTGAAGGTGACAACTTTAATGAACACATCTTTGGCAATACCAAGAGGGTAAGCGAGAGTGCGATTTGCAAGCTCAAGAGTCATCTTCGTTGGTGTAAGGTCGGGTAATGATAACATTTTCCAAACACTTAAAGGCATCAGATTTATACTTGCCCCGAGATCGGCTAAGGCAGTAAATTCTTCGGTTTGGTGACAAGTACATGGTAGCACAAAACAACCGGGATCTCCAAGTTTTTCCGGAAGTTTTTTAAGAATGACGGCAGAACAATTTTCATTCAATCGAGTATTAACAAACTCGGCCATCTTCTCCTTCTTGCTAAGCAATTCCTTAAACATCTTAACAAATTTAGGCATTTGTGCTAGAGCTTCAACAAGGCTAAAAGTGATGGTCATTTCCGAAACTTTCTTCAAATAGTTTGACCCTTGAATGTCATCCTTAGTTTGTAGTTTGGCCTTGTCTAAGCGAGATGGATAAGGAATATTGGGTTTATAGGTGGAAGGTGTAGGTGTAGCAGGTAAAGGTTGAGATGTTGAAGGCTTAAAGGTAGAAGGTGGGGTTGGTGAAGGGTTCTTCTTGGGTACTTCAGTAAGAGGTGGAGACGGTAATGGAGAACTAATACTAGGCGTGGGAGTAGGAGGGATAAATGGTGGTGGAGGAGGTGTAGATGGAGTAACTGGGGGAGGGATGGATGGTCCTACTAAGGTTGCTCCACTGCGTGTAGTAATAGCACTCACATTCGCTCTTGGGTTGGTGACGGTGTTTGAAGGTAGAGAGCCCGAAGTAGAGGGTTGAGTAGTTGGTAAGAAACTAGCCAGCATATTCTTCAAATCATTTGTTTGAGTGCTAAAAGAGGTTTTTATATCATGTCGAAGCTCGGATCTTATGTCATTACCTTGCTTAGTGATATCCCCTTTCAAATTGATGATTTGGCTTTGTAGATTCTTAATTTGCTCTCCTTGGGTTCTCATTAAAGCTTCAACATCATGATTAATGGGTGGGGCTTGTTAAGCGGGTGGGTGATAAGGATTAGAAGCTCGAAGTGGGATTTGGTTGCTTCTATTGAAGTTGTTGGGATTGTGGTTTTAAGGAGAAAAACCTAGTGCAAGAAAGTTGTTACTACGGTAACTTAACAAGTTACGATCACCTTGAGGTCCAGCTTGATGGTTTTCTGATGAATAGTTACCATAAGCTGCATACACGTTTTCCGGATTGTCATGAGTAGAAGAACAATCAGTGTATGAATGAGGACCGTCGCAAGTCTCACAAGAAATTGCTACAGATTTAACTTGTTGTTTATTTGTAGCCAAAAGTTGCATATTCTTGCTCGTTTCGACCATTGCGCGGGTCAACTCGGTGATATCCGGGTTTGAAGAAGTAGAAGAAACATTGACTCTCGGGTTTGATCTTGAAGAAGCGGATGAATCCCAATTTTTGTGGTGAGTAGTCATGTTCTCGATAAGCTCTCCACACTCTCGGGTCTTCTTTTCATAAATGTGACACCGGCGGCTGCATTAATCGTATCACGATCACGAAAAGTTAAACCATTATAGAAAGTATCAATCAAAGTAACGGGGAGCATGTTTAGGTTTGGACATCGATCGATCAAAACATTATAGCGTTCCCAAGCATCAAAAAGTGATTCATTGGGTTCTTGAGTAAATCCACTAATTTGATTTCGAAGGCTCGTGACCATGGATGGTGGAAAGTAGCGCGACAAAAAGCATTGAGTCATCTCATCCCAAGTATGAATTGAATTCTTCGGAAGACGATCAAACCATTTTTCGGCATGGTGGGGTAAGGTGTGTGGAAATAGGTGAAGGCGAAGAAAATCCATAGTAACACCGGGCAACTTCATGCTTTGAGTAACGGTAATGAATTTGTCGAGGTGTTTGTTGGCCTCATCATCCGGTAATCCGTGAAATGGACAAGTGTTCTGCACTTGTTGGATCATGTGATGCTTCAACGAAAACTCCGGAGCCGTGATTGCATCGGCGCAATCGGTCCTCCTCGTCCATTCATGGTAGGTTGACAAAGCTCCTCCATCGTTCTAAGGTCGGGTGGTGGAAGAACATTGTTGTTGTTATTATTGTTTAGGTGCGGTGGGTTATTGTTATTGTGCACACCAGCCATATCTAAATCTTCACGAGTCTCGGGCTCTGGATAAGTTGAAGATCTAGTACGCATACACCTGCAAAAGCAAAAGAAAAAGATACCAAATAAATAGACAATATATATACACTAAAAATAAAAATAAAAAATCTTTTTGGATTTTTGAAAATTTTAAACTTTTATGGATTTTTAACAATTATTAATTATATGGATTTTTTGAAAATTTTTAAGCAAGAAAAATAACGTTCACGAGTGAACGGATCCCAAAATTCAACGCGTCTCTCACAGAAAACCGTTAATCTTTACGAAAAGAGCCGTCAACGGCGCCATTTAATAACTGGATTTTACTCAGTTAAAAAGTTCTTTGTCGTATGTCTAATCGAATTGACTACTGGTTTAAGTGCGACTCAGCCGTCTTTTGGTGAAAAAGAATATTTGTCGTTGTTGAAAAATAATGTGCAAAACTTTAAACTAAATGATGGGTAAATAAATCTAAAACTAACTAAAACTTAAATGGTGCAATATTAAAGCTTTTAAAAGTAAATTAATTAAATAACTTAAAATTAAAGCGTGACGAATATTAAATTGACAATGTAATAAAAATGTGAACTTTTACAAATTAAACTAAAAGAAAAATAGCGGGAAAAATAAATGCTTGAGACTGAAACAGAGGATAAACAAAACCTGAGTTGGACCCCGAAATACTGTCACTATCCAGAATTCACAACAAGATACTGATTATCCGGAATAAAGCTGTCACCTTTATCCGAAATCTGAATCTGCTCCTTATCCGAGATAAATGCCCAACAGCTTATCCTGAATAATCTTCAGATGCTTATCCGGAATCACCAAATAAGCCTTATCCGGAATAATTTGCTGAGAGTTATCTGGAATATGTTCGAACCTTTATCCGGATTTTAAATCTAACCCTTATCCGGATTTTAAATCTAACCTTTATCCGGAATAACTAGATTGTAGTTATCCGTAATATCTTCCGAAGCTTATCCGGAATAATTTCCTGTCACCTCTTGTCCGGAATAACCTCGGTCCTTATCCGGAATGACTGAATCTTCTTATCCGGGATATCCACCAACTGCTTATCCGGAATAATTAAAAGGGTCCTTGTCCGGAATACGGTCTCTTATCCGGAATAAACCTTAACGTGCTTATCCGGAAAAACCTTCAAGTAGCTTATCCGGAATAAATGTTATGTCGCTTATCCTGAATAAACCAAACAAGTAGCCACTATCCGGAATATTTCCTGGACACTTATCCGGAATACACAGTTATAGAGCTTATCCGGAATAAGGTTCACAGCCTTATCCGGAATATTAGGGTTTTACCGAACCCGGATATCACTAAAAATCAAATAAGCTAAAAAATAAAATTAAGCTAAAAACAAATAAGCACTTATCTAAAAAGTTTACCAAATTAAATTTAAGAAAAAGCTAATCAACCAAAATTTAAAAACTTGTAAAAACACTAAATAATAAAAATGTTTAAAATCGACTTTTTGTAAAATTAACTAAAAAGCACTTAATCAAATTTAAGAAAAACACAATAAGCTATCAAATCAATAAGCTAACACAATCATAATCATAAAAACATAATAAGTAATCAAATAAGTATGACAATAAGATAATAAGCACAAAGATTAAGCAAAACAAGAAAGGTAGAATGAGAGATTAATTAAAACTTGATTAAGATTAAGGATTCAACAATTAAAAGTAAAGATTAAACTTACAAATTTAAGGTGCAAGACAAGAAATTAAAGGTGCAATTAAGAAACGTGCAAGTAATTAAAATGGAAGACTAGTGTGTCAAAATAGCCAACACCACCTAATGTGAGATTAGGAGGGTATTTATAGTGATTAGGGAGGTTAAGCATGTGTTGCTTCCTTCTTTCTTTCTTTCTCGTCTTCTTAATTCTTCGACTTTCTCGGGATTAATTAAACTCGTCTTGTAATTTCTTCATTAATTTAGACTTGAGTTCTTCGGATTTTATTAAACTTCCGTATTTAGACTTTTCTTCGATAAATCTTCAGAATAGGCCTTGGACTTCCGTTATTTTTGCACTCTTGATCTTTTGACTTCGTCTTTTCTCTTTTCTTCTATAAAAGCCCGTGTTTTCTTCCCTTTTCACATTTTGATCCTAAATCACAACAAAAACACAAACCACACATAATTCCGACATTTAAGACATAAAATACACGTTTTGGCTTGGTTATTATTGTAATTAAGTGGTAAAAGGATAAGTGTTTTCACACTTATTAGTTTAGCTTTACAAAGCTCACAAGAAGAACAAAGATGATCTTTATTGAATTTCAAGCTTGGAAGACCTGTCATAATATCTTTCTTGGAAAGCAAGTTGATGGTATCAAATTTGAGATGAGATAGACGTTAATGCCATAACCATGCTTGAGTCGTTGAAGCTTTAGCCATGAAGCAAATTGGAGTTGTAGAAGTTGTGTCTTGAAGTGAGATGGTGCAAAGATATGTACCCTGTGAACCAGTGAGTAAATCATTCCCATCATAATCACAAACAAAACATGTCTTCTTTCTGAAAGCAACCTCCAAATATGCATCACATAATTGACCAACCAAGAAAAGATTGTGATTGAGCCCTTCGACGTAGTATACACTTTTGATCGTGATATTCCCCTGAACCAAATCTCTATATCGTAGGATTGGTGCAAATTGATCATTTCCGAATCAGACCGTACCCAGAAACTTCTCCACGAATTTAATTAGAAGCTTAAGATTCCCCGTCATGTGCTTGGTGCACCCGGAGTCCAGTATGAAGAGAATTATATTGATCACCTGCAGAAAAATTAGAGCACGATGGAGCATTTGCTAAATTGGATTCCATGTTAGTTGTGATTTCCGAATCATTAGTTTCCCTAGTTTCAACACTTAAAGGCAGACTAACGCTCGTTGTCACATTTTTTTTCAAACCTTAGGCACCCATTTATATCTGGGAGGACATTGATTAGCAAACCACGATTTCCAAGACTTGCTAGCAGACTCAGATAATTCCCTAATTCGGCTTCTAGTGTTCTTAGTGGTGGAGTCTGATGCATTACTTTTCTTATGGGGGGTTGCACCAGAATGGTTCACTTTACGTTTAGGTTTACTAGCACTAATAGGCATCACAATTTGCTTCTTAGTTCTAGTATCTACGCCTTTGCCATTATTCATAGCACACATAGAATGATCAGCATTAGCACATTTTCCACATTTTACACAAACAAACTTAACTGTTAAAGCATTCAAAGCAGTCGAATCATTCTAATCGTCATGACATGCGATTACAGACGTTTTATTCTTAGAAACATTCAAATTCCTAGGGTGGTCTTCTACTTTCTTCATCGTCCCTTGACTCTTGTTTTGCCAAACCTTTTCATTCATTCGAGTGCTCTTAAGCTGAGGCCGGCTAACACTAGCAGTGGGGACTACTCCTATAGTAAAAGACACACGTCTATTAGTGTTTCTAGAAGTCTGAGGCGAGTGACTATCTTTGTTTTGGGTTTAGTGGCTAATCTATACATCCCTGGTTTGAGCACATTAATGTTTTGTGCTTGAATAACCGTTTTGGGACGAATTTGTGGTAACCTATGTTTCCCATCCGTCTTGTGGGCAGACCCAGATGTTGCAAATGAAGAATTTGAGAAAACAGATGGTTTTCCCAAGATAGAGGATTTAGTCACTTTATAGGCATTGGGTTCTCTCATAACAGGTTTCTTAATTTTAGGTTCCACAATTTTTCCACCCATTTTAGCAACGAGTTTCTTCAACTCTTCTATTGCTATGTCTTTTTCTCGTAACTGAGCTTTCAAATCCGTAATGTCAAGACAATTTTCGTTTAATAGTCGACATGACTCAGATAATTTTACTTCCAAAGGTATATCATGTGAAAAACTTCTAATTTTGTTTTGCAAATCAAGTTCAAGTGTGTGACAATGTTGTTGAAGATAATCACAACGATGTTTAATTAAGATCAAAATCTTTTTGGTTACTGTTTGCGAAAGCTTAGTTTCAAACGTTCACACTCTTTGACTTTATCAAGATATTTGCATGCAAGATTATAATATTCATCAATATCAGCACAAGATGTAACATAAACACACATAATATCTTTGGAGAGGCATTCTTGCAAGAGTAGATCATATGCTATAGAAAATTAGTCTCTTTCAGGTTGATGGTCGTTCACTTCTTGTTCAAAAGATTCCACATATTTCAAATCATCAAACATTTCTTGCTTAATTAATGTTTCAAATTCCAAAATATGTTTATGCGTTCTCTCCGCAAGCGAAATCAAAATACCTTTTGTAAGTTTATGGACTTATATTTAATAGCCGTGTGATAGGAATGCCTCGAGATTACGGGATTGCACACAATACGTAAAGAGTTATTATAATTAGTAAATATATTTATTATATCTATTAATTTATTTAATAAATATATTTATGTATTTATTAATTTAACCGAGCAAGTAACTATATAACCTTAACAGTTGTTAAATAATTAATAGTTAAGTTATACCGAGCTTTGAGACGTTTTGCTTTGATTTGGACAATCGATTCGAATTGGTTTCGGTTTTTAACTAAATTAATTCTACCAATTTTTTAACCTAAAGTGCATGAATCGTAAACCCAAAATTTATTAAATCTAAAAACAATTACTTAAAAGTTAAAGTTATTTTAAAAATTAAAACTACTTAAAAAAATCTAATAAAAATTAATCTATTTAATTAAAATAACTTTTACACTATTTATAAATCTATTAAAAACAATATTACTTCTAAAAATAAATCAAATTTAATTTGTTTAAAAACTAACTTTATTAAAATCTAATTATTTAAAAACTAATAAAACATATTTTTTAATTATTTTTATTTATTTATTTATACTAATTATTTTAAACTAAACAATAAAACTTTTATTTATTTAAAGAAAATAATATTTATTATTAATTAAAAATTAAAAACGTGTTTTAAAACAATACTGAAAAGTCAAAGTTATAATTTGTATATTAAATATATTATGTAGAATTTAACTAACATGAGCCTTTGGCTTAGATGGTTATCACGCTGGGTAACTATCCGTGAGGTCACGGGTACGAATCCCTTGGGGGACTAAATTGTGCAAAATTACTAGTTTTTTGGACAACAAAAAGAAAGTAAACACGTCACTAGAATGACTTTTAAGTAATTTTGAGAGCTGATAAGTTTATCAGTCATAAACCTATCAGACCAATTGAGTCTGACAGTTATAAGCAATAAAAACACAAGATCAGTAAAGCTAAATAAGCTACACGTAAAAGCTTATTTCATGTTCACAATCAAACAAACAAACGAAGTTTAGAGCAGATGAGATTCATAACAGTTGATGATATTAGTAAACTCAATATAAACAAACACAGACTAAACCACTTCACAGATAAGCAGTGATAATTCATAGATCAACTCACAAATTCAGAAAAATCAGCCAAACCAAACACAGAATAAAACAATTCTTATAACAAATCTAGCAGACTATTTATCCCAAACCAAATAATCAAAACTTATCTAATTAAAAATATCAATAAAATCTTACAAGATCAAGTATACCTTACTCCTATAAATTCAGCTTACAAGTTAAACAAGTTATATCAGATTTAACTGATAAACAGATATTATCATCTCAGCAACTAAATCATTCAGCAGTCACAACCAGATTTATGCATCTTATTTATCAGCTAACTCAAATAATCAGACAAAAGCAAATTCAAAAGCCCAACTATAAAACTAAAATCAACCTATATCTTAGCAATCTAAACAAATAAGATCCAAATCCTTAAGCAGAAAATTAAATCAGATTAGATTTAAAACCCCTCAACTTAAACTAAACAGATTAAGACCACAACCAAACAATGTCAAATAATCAAACAGGTTCATCATTATATTTAACATAACCATAGATCCTTAACTCTTCTAACATAAACTTTATTTAAGCAACTTAACAGATTCATTCAACAAAAATAAAAACAAAATAAAAACTAAATGGATTCAAACCTTTTGTAGATATCCTTTGAGATGAAGTACAGCGCTGAGCTGACTTGTTAAACCGCATCTCTACCACCATAAAATACCAAAAACATTCGAACCCCAATGTAACTCGAACAACATTAATTTAAATCGTCTAACAGTGTTGTTTTAATTCAACCAGTGGGGTTAAATATTCCCAAATTTCACTTTAATATTGCATTAAACTATTGAGCAGCTTAATGAAATATCTTTATTATTATAATATCGAAGTAGAATGAAGAAGAATAACTGTGTTTAACTTTAACAGTAAATAAACCAAAGAACAAATATGAACCAAAATAACTTGTATTAATCAGAAATATTAATACAAAACTATTAAAATAGAAATACAGATTACCCTATCTCTAATTCAACATTATAACAGTAAAGTAAAAAATGGGATACCAAATACTCTATTTGAGGGGGATATTTATACTCGAACTGAGAGGGTTGGGGTGGAGCGTTTGTTGAGGAAGAAGCGAATCTCGATCGTCCGTTTAGTATCTTTTCTTCTCTTCCTTCTCACTCTTCAAATCTACGGTTGAGATGGGTTTACTAGCACACAGATCGCAAACGTGGCACGATTGTGTGCTAGCTGTGCTAGTTGTTAGCTGATGTGGCATCTTCTCATTGGTGGAATGAGGGTTGATGATGTATCAAGACCAATCAGATTAGGGGAAGGGAGACCACGTCACCAAGATTCTCCACCTTCAATCTCCGAAAACATAGGGGATTTAATTCTCTTTGTGTGAATCACACGTGCCAACCAAAACCCCCAAATTAAAGTGAGTAATTTTGTGATATGGTTAAATTAGGGTTTGAGGGAACAGTTACTTTTACAGGTTTATTTGGTGAGGTGAGGGATGAGATGCATAGTAAATAACGAAAGTATTTGTGGTGAAAACGTGTGTGGGTGATAAATAAATGTTGACCAAGAAAAGTATACTTAATACACGTTTTCCACCATTTATTCATTTGGTGTCATTATAGGCTTTGGATTTTTGATGTACCATACTCCATTCGTTTATATAATTTATGATGGGCCTTTATACATTTTCGACCCATAAAACTTCCATCCGTTTCATACATTTCAGTTTGAGCCAAAATTATGGGCTTTGATAAAGTAGCAACATAACAAATTAATGGGCTTTTAGGCCCATTTCCCAAATGTGGGTCCCACTTGGCCATTTTGTATTAAATCCTCTAAAAACTACTTGTTTTTTGCTTCCTCGATCTTTTTATTCAAACTCGTGTTATTTTCGCCGCTTTTCGTGATCATTGGTACCTACACACATGAGACAAGAAACATGCATATACAAGGCCATATTCATACATTTTATGCATTTTATGCTCTTTTATTGATATAAATGATATGAGTAAAATCACTCATATCAAACTCCCCCTTGCTAAGCAATTGTCGTGTCCTCACGCAATAATAAAATAAAACACTAACTATACTTTTATTCAACTTTTTGACATTTTAATTTGCAAAGACTTAATGTATTGCTTTCATTATTTGAAAAATAACTTTTAGGATCATAAAACTAAAATAGATTCATCGTCCCCGACTTTTCACTTTTCCATGCCAAGTGTAAAACAAGATCATTGTCAATCATAAGCCCCAAAATTAAACCAACTCATACAAGTAATTTGTGTTAAACTCAATCTCTTATTATTCCTAATTGTATCTCTAGATTTTATTGTCATTCATCCAAAGGCTCATTTGACTTTATTTGATATTTATTAGTCCAAAAATGAAGGCAAAAACGGTGTAAATCCAACAATCAAAGCCTAACCTCGACTTCAAAAACCGTTGTCACTAAAGAAAGCCCACATCAAGGATAACTTAACACGATTTGAGGGATAAATCCCCGGACCCGAAATTTGACTAATAGGACTACTTAAAAGCAACAATAAAAACCTCCAAAGTCAATTATGACTTTATTAATGGAGTTAACAACTACATCATAACACCTTGTGGCTCTTTAAGATGCAATTGTGCTCCTTAATTAAAATCCACACCCGAAGGCTCCTTGGACAAAAATAAGGGAATTGACATCACCATCCCACCTTACCGCTCATGATGATGAAGCAATTTTTATTCAACACGTCCCCTTGCCATACACCCTAAGGCTCTAATGACAAGGTTAGTGCTACATGACTCCTACCCGAAGGCTCCTAGAGAACATGTTTTTGTTTATTCTTCTTTATTAATATGATATGTATAGTAAGCCAAATTTCCGCAATCCCATGATCAAAAGTCCATGACGCTGACACCCTTAATGTGTTCTCACTTTAATTACAAGGGAAGAAAAAGAAGGAGTTACGAGTTAAGATATCAAGCCTAAACCGCTAAAAACTTCATTTATTAAGCAATTATTATTCAAGTGTGGAAAGTAAATACGAGGAGATTAAATCAAACACAAAAATACTTACACAAAGAAGAGTTAATTTTAGAAACTTATGATTGAACTCTATCATTTCTTGTTCTCCATATTATAAAATCTCAAAAATGTGAAATCAATGGATACGTAGCCTATTAAATCAAAGTTTTGGGTTTTCAAGTCATCTATAGGATCTTGCATCTTCTTATACTTTTTCAAGTTTTAGAATTTGCGTTTTAAAGTTTCCTTGATAAACGACTTTCTAGGATCAATTATAGGAACTTGTGAAAAGTTCTTGTTCTTAACCCGTTTGAGTTCAGACTTTCGTGTTTTAAAGTTCCCTATATAAAAGCCTAGCAAAACTTAATTCAAACACGTTAAGGAAAAGCTAAGGTAAAAACCGAGTCGGGTCAAAAACTATTTTTATTTTCACCAACGGAAAGCCTACATTTGTGTCAAAAGCACTTATTTTATTTATTAAAACTTAAAAATAACACTAAAAATTTAAATTTTTATGAAAAACGAGAAAAACAATTACGTTTGGACACGACAAAAGAAATTGCAAGCAATTATATCGATTGACTCCCCCATGCTAAAACCAAACATTGTCCTCAATGTTTCTTAGCTCAAGAGTAACACCCCCTTGCTAATACACGAAGAGTCTAACGCAAAATTCTAACATGGAAAGAGCACACAAATCTATAAGCCGTTTATTAATTAAGCCTCAAGATAAAATGTTAGTCGATAAAAATCAAAGGATAGAGAGTGTGCCCCTTTTTGGCATTCAAAGAATGGAAGATCAAGTGGACCGGCAAAAACCGAACACGAGAATCTTCAAATATTAGGGTCATACCTAAGATTCACAACCCACAACAAAACACGAGCACGAGCTTGAAAGATCAAGCCTTATTAGTGTTAGAAAATAGAATGAACATAGAATGTATGGGACTCCCCCACAAGGCACCTCGTTTTTGTTAACCGAGTCATGAGCTCGACTCGATCCCCGCATTCATTGGTCCCTAGGGAAAATGGTGAAAACTGGCATAATGGAATAAAATCCAACATAAAGCACGATGTCGATGTCAAAGATTACATCCTCGTTGTCGAATGACAAACGAAAGGATAAAACTCCAACACAAATCTCTAACAAGAGATAGTGGTCACAAATCACGAAATGAAAATAGCATGCTCCCCGAGATAAACTCGCACCAAGATGATTAAAAAGTCTTTCAATTATTGCATCGGTGAAAGGTTGAGATTTCCCTAAATCAACGATTCCGGGGTCGAATACCTCGTCCTCGTGAGAGAAAGGAATAGACAACACGGTGTCGTCCCCCCCATGCTAATCCAAAATCATATTAAGCACATGGTAATGGTGGTATAAAAGTCTCAACACTAGTGGTATTAATTTTCATGACTTTGTTGACCTTATCACTCTTATGAATGTGAACAAAGGGGTCATGGTACTCAAAATGAGTCGCATGAAAAACCCGCACATTAAGATCAAAGCGAGTGGGAAGGATAATTGGAGCAAAGGTAATTTCTCCCTCTGGGTCAAAATTATCATCATCATAAATCGGGTGATCAAACCAAAAGTCTTCATCACCGTCATTAGACTCTTCCTCAAATTCCGAAGGAATGTCTATATAAAGAAACTCATCAACCTCCTTCAAGAGAAGTTCATCATCACAAAAGTTGTGAGATGTAGGAGGTGTGATGCTCTCAAAATCCTCTTGAAACAATGGATTATTGTTCATTGAAGCTTCAAAGAGAGGATTTGAGTAAGTCACAAAAGTGTCATCAATCTTGTCATCACAAGAAATATCCGACAAAGTATCAAGTGTGTCACACTCGGATACAAGGTCATCATTCTCATTAGAAGGAAATTCATCGGAGAATTCCTCCAGAATGTTAGGTAAAACATAAGAATCACGCTCGATCTCGAGATCGGAAACGTCTTCACTTCCCCGTGGAAGTGGATCGATGATAGCAAAAAGTTCATCGGCAAACTTATCGAATGAATAGTCACTAACCTCACTCGGTGTGAAGTTAGGAATCAAAGGCTCTTCAATGGAAGATTGTGCCTTAGGAACATCAATTTGAACCTTCGAAGAGAGTGAAAATGAGTCCATTTTCAAAGATTGTTCAATTAAAACAATATCACTCTCGGGATCAAAATTCTCATTATTAAAGTCACTAGCATCAAATGGTGCACTTAGGTATTCATAAATTTGTTTTTCAATCTTAGAACTATCATCCTCGTGTGGAGTGAGTAGAGATGAGGAAAGATTACAACATGATTCAACAAAACAAACATCTTCCTTTAACTTTTCTTCATCACAAAATGAGGTTTCCAAAATTGGAAAAACACCTTTATCAAAAAGAGCTTTCTTGTTACTTTCAATAGTCTCAACAAGTTTTACACTTTCCACTTTCTTAGAAACAAATCTTGGAATCTTTTCCGGTTTGAAAACAATGCTTTTATCCTCATAAAACAATTTAATCTCCTCTTTCCTTATATCAACTTGAACATGAGCCGTGCACAAAAATGGTCGTCCTAAAATAATTGGCACACGAGGATTGGTCTCATAATCAACTATAGCAAAATCTGCTAAGTACAAAAACTTTCCCACTTTAACAATGACATTTTCCGCTATACCAACCGGACGGGTGGTGGTACCATTAGCAAGGTCAATGATCATTCGAGTGGTACTAAGTGGTGTATAGTCAATAGTTTTCCAAATGGCTAGGGGCATTAAGTTAATGCTAGCTCCTAGATCGGCTAGAGCTTTGCATACCCCAAGCTCATTGAAAACACAAGGTATCAAGAATTGACCCGGATCTCTATATTTCTCGGGAAAGAAATAAAAGAAAACCGAGGTACTAATCACATTTAAAGTAGCCTTGGTGACATCTAGAAAAGTTTCCTTTGGTGGAGGATTAAACTCAATCACTTCAACTTCTTCTAAATTATCACAATCATCATAAACGGTTATGGCCTTAAGTTCTCCCTTCGGGTTTTGAATGGTATTACTAGGTAAGCAACCCGAAGAAGATGATGGTTTAGACATAAATACCTCAAACATCGAAAGTAATTTATTTTGACTTTGTTCCAAACTTTGTTGCATACGATTGTGACTTTGCTCTAATCTTTGTTCAATTCTTTGTTGGTTAAGCTCAATCTTGTTATTTTGCCCCTTAAGCGTATTTTGAAACTCATTTTTCAAAGTTGCCATTTGTCCTTGAATGTTGTTTTGAAAAGCTTTCAAATTTGCCTAATTCGACTTGATGTAGCTTGACAAATCATTTTGGTTATTGCTTTGAAAACCTTGATTGTTTTGATTAGCATTAAACCCATTTCCTTGATTGAAATTCCCTTGGTTACCACGGTTAAAATTATTCCCATTATTTCTGTTGTTGTACCTATTTTGAACCGGTGGAAAACCCGGTGGAGCAACATGATTTTGACGAGGAACTTGACCGTTGGAGCCATAAGTTCCCGTCGCGGTAAAAGCACTAGCTTGATCAAACCCCGTGGTTGAAAAAGCATAATTAGGATGTGCTCCACCACATGTTACACAAAAACTCTCAACCATATTAATCGATCCATGAGGATTCTTCCTAAGATCATTCAAAAGCGTGTCAATCTTAGAGTCCAATCTATCAATCTCGGTATTAGATGAATTCACATTGGAAACAACCGGTGTGTTTCATGAATATTGAGCTCTAGACCTATTCTCAATTATACCCCACGCGTCTCTCAGAGTTTTTCTTAAAAGATTACCACCCGCGGCGGCATTTAAAGAATCTTGTTCAATTATATTAAGTCCATTATAAAAAGTATTTATTTGATGCAATTCCGAGAAACCATGGTGTGGACATTGTCTTAACAAATCTTTAAATCTTTCCCAAGCAACCCCAAACGATTCATGCACTTTTTGTTCAAATCTAGTGATGTCGTTCTAAAAGTGTGTTGTCTTAGATGGTGGAAAGAAATAATTCATGAACTTAGACACTAAATCATCCTATGTTAAGATCGAACCCGGTGGTTCTTTCTCATACCAAATCTTAGCATTAACCTCGAGCGAGTACGGAAAAAGCATGAGCTTAATCGCGTCATTCGGCACATCTCTAAACTTGAGAGTCGAGGTAATTCAAAGAAAATTCCAAATGTGAGAATGCGGGCTATCGGTCTCATTGCCAAGAAATTGGTCGGCACGAATGAGTGATAAAAGACCCGACTTAATCTCATAATGATCCGCCAATATAGCCGGCACAACGATTGCTTCCCCATACCCTTCGGTGGGTGCACGGAGCAATTCCTCCATTGTTTGGTTATCGGCCATCTCTACAACAATAGGTGGAAGCTCGGGTTCCACTATTCGTTGTTGACGATTTCTATTTCTACGAGGAATATTTTCAAGCCTATTAAAATCAATCACAAGTCGAGAAGAACGTAATTGCATACACTATAATGACGAGAATTTAGAGGATTGAAGAAAAGAAATTAGACAAGAAGAAGATTATTTTTGGTATTTTTATTTGGTATTGCTCAATCAAAAATGATCGATAAAAAAAAACAAGGAATAAGGATAACTACTATGGAAGTAAAATACCCTCGGTCGACTTTGAAACGATAGGTGAAAACCTAAACGTCTCGAGGTTCAATAAGTAAACTACAAAAATAAGATCTAATACTACTTGAGTTGGCAAACCAATAATAGGTTGTCCCTCTCAATATACGCACAAGCAAGCGGGGAAACGAGGTGGCACAAAGCACTTAAAAACCTTTTTCCTTAGACCGGTTTTTATAGCACGTCGCCTTATACCCACCTTATAGTTTGTATAAATCGAGTTCAAACTACTTATTAGTATTTATCTATTTTGCCTTTTTATTTTTGTTTTAGATTCGAATACAATAGCTAGGTGATGAAATCCCAACTAAGGTCTTATTTGGAAAGTAGGTAAATTTATTGTTCTACGTAATACAATATATTAATCACAAAAAACACGAAAACGATACATACTATAATAATAAAAAAAATAACAAAACTTTCCGAGGACGGAAAGGGTCTTCAAATCAACGATCAACAAATCTCCATGAAACGAATCGTACACAAGATCCCCGGCAGCGGCGCCAAATTTTTTGATGTGATCGTGATAGTATATGTGATAATTAGATACGTTATAGGGTGAATTAGTAAATTACCTTTAGGAAAAAGTAATAGACTAAAATTACCAAAGACGAATTCAATTAAACACGTGGGTGAACCAAGTTCGTTGTACACGAAGATCTTATGAATTTGAGACGTTTTGCTTTGATTTGGACAATCGATTAGAATTGGTTTCGGTTTTTAACTAAATTAATTCTACCAATTTTTTAACCTAAAGTGCATGAATCGTAAACCCAAAATTTATTAAATCTAAAAACAATTACTTAAAAGTTAAAGTTATTTTAAAAATTAAAACTACTTAAAAAATCTAATAAAAATTAATCTATTTAATTAAAATAACTTTTACACTATTTATAAATATATTAAAAACAATATTACTTCTAAAAATAAATCAAATTTAATTTATTTAAAAACTAACTTTATTAAAATCTAAATATTTAAAAACTAATAAAACATATTTTTTTATTATTTTTATTTATTTATTTATACTAATTATTTTAAACTAAACAATAAAACTTTTATTTATTTAAAGAAAATAATATTTATTATTAATTAAAAATTAAAAACGTGTTTTAAAACAATACTGAAAAGTCAAAGTTACAATTTGTATATTAATTATATTATGTATAATTTAACTAACATGAGCCTTTGGCTCAGATGGTTATCACGCTGGGTAACTATTCGTGAGGTCACGAGCACGAATCCCTTGGGGGACTAAATTGTGCAAAATTATTATTATTTTGGACAACAAAAAGAAAGTAAACACGTCACTGGAATGACTTTTAAGTAATTTTGAGAGCTGATAAGTTTATCAGTCATAAACCTATCAGACCAATTGAGTCTGACAGTTATAAGCAATAAAAACACAAGATCAGTAAAGCTAAATAAGCTACACGTAAAAGCTTATTTCATGTTCACAATCAAACAAACAAACGAAGTTTAGAGCAGATCAGATTCATAACAGTTGATGAGATTAGTAAACTTAATATAAACAAACACAAACTAAACCACTTCACAGATAAGCAGTGATAATTCATAGAGCAACTCACAAATTCAGAAATATCAGCCAAACCAAACACAGAATAAAACAATTCTCATAACAAATCTAGCAGACTATTTATCCCAAACCAAATAATCAAAACTTATCTAATTAAAAATATCAATAACATCTTACAAGATCAAGTATACCTTACTCCTATAAATTCAGCTTACAAGTTAAACAAGTTATATCAGATTTAACTGATAAACAGATATTATCATCTCAGCAACTAAATCATTCAGCAGTCACAACCAGATTTATGCATCTTATTTATCAGCTAACTCAAATAATCAGACAAAAGCAAATTTAAAAGCCCAACTATCAAACTAAAATCAACCTATATCTTAGCAATCTGAACAAATAAGATCCAAATCCTTAAGCAGAAAATTAAATCAGATTAGATTTAAAACCCCTCGACTTAAACTAAACAGATCTAAACCTCAACCAAACAATGTCAAATAATCAAACAGGTTCATCATTATATTTAACATAACCATAGATCCTTAACTCTTCTAACATAAACTTTATTTAAGCAACTTAACAGATTCATTCAACGATAATAAAAACAAAATAAAAACTAAATGGATTCAAACCTTTTGTAGATATCCTTTGAGATGAAGTACAGCGCTGAGCTGACTTGTTAAACCACATCTCTACCACCATAAAACACCAAAAACATTCGAACCCCAATGTAACTCGAACAACATTAATTTAAATCGTCTAATAGTGTTGTTTTAATTAAACCAGTGGGGTTAAATATTCCCAAATTTCACTTTAATACTGCATTAAACAATTGAGCTACTTAATGAAATATCTTTATTATTATAATATCGAAGTAGAATGAAGAAGAATAACTGTGTTTAACTTTAACAGTAAATAAACCAAAGAACAAATATGAACCAAAATAACTTTTATTAATTAGAAATATTAATACAAAACTATTAAAATAGAAATACAGATTACCCTATCTCTAATTCAACATTATAACAGTAAAGTAAAAAATGGGATATCAAATACTCCATTTGAGGGGGGTATTTATACTCGAACCGAGAGGGTTGGGGTGGAGAGTTTGTTGAGGAAGAAGCGAATCTCGATCGTCCGTTTAGTATCTTTTCTTCTCTTCCTTCTCACTCTTCAAATCTACGGTTGAGATGGGTTTACTAGCACACAGATCGCCAACGCGGCACGATTGTGTGCTAGTTGTGCTAGTTGTTAGCTGATGTGGCATCTTCTCATTGGTGGAATGAGGGTTGATGATGTATCAAGACCAATCAGATTAGGGGAAGGGAGGCCACGTCACCAAGATTCTCCACCTTCAATCTCTGAAAACATGGGGGATTTAATTCTCTTTGTGTGAATCACACGTGCCAACCAAAACCCCCAAATTAAAGTGAGTAATTTTGTGATATGGTTAAATTAGGATTTGAGGGAACGGTTACTTTTACAGGTTTATTTGGTGAGGTGAGGGATGAGATGCATAGTAAATAACGAAAGTATTTGTGGTGAAAACGTGTGTGGGTGATAAATAAATGTTGACCAAGAAAAGTATGCTTAATATACGTTTTCCACCGTTTATTCATTTGGTGTCATCATGGGCTTTGGATTTTTGATGGACCATACTCCATTCGTTTATATAATTTATGATGGGCCTTTATACATTTTCCACCCATAAAACTTCCATCCGTTTCATACATTTCACTTTGGGCCAAAATTATGGGCTTTCATAAAGTAGCAACATATCAAATTAATGGGCTTTTAGGCCATTTCCCAAATGTGGGTCCCACTTGGCCATTTTGTATGAAATCCTCTAAAAACGACTTGTTTTTGGCTTCCTCGATCTTTTTCTTCAAACTCGTGTTGTTTTCGCCGGTTTTCGTGATCATTGGTACCTACACACATGAGACAAGAAACATGCATATACAAGGCCATATTCATACATTTTATGCTCATTTATTGATATAATTGATATGAGTAAAATCACTCATATCACTGCCTGATATGATTATTAACACTACGTTTACTTTTTGCCATTAAGTCCCTTTTTAATCATAACCGTTAATTAGAATTGAGCGCTAATATTGTGAATAGTAAGATTTGGAGACTGACATCTCCTATTTGGGCAAGTACATACATTATTTTGCTAAACTTAGGAGTCCGGCAAACTACATACATGAGGGCAATTTCTTGGTTTCTGTTTATGTCAAGTAGCGGTGCATGAGCTAGTGCAATAAGAATTGATTAATTTAAAATATCGGGTGTATAACACTGTAGCCCTGAGGTAATACTTGTATTCAAATATTGTTTAAACCTATGAATTCACACAACCATTGTGTTGATTTTTGAGCATATATTTCAGGTGAATAAATACTGGCGAGCTGCGGATGGTGATGTCTTGAAAAGTTATCATTTAAAGAAAACTACATCTTTAGGAAAACCTGTAAAGTACATAGTATGTACAATTGTTTTATTGGGAATCTTTAATTTCGAATGATACTGATTACTGATAATTGATAATAAATAAATAAAGTTCATTAAAACACTCTTTTGAGTTGTTATCTATTATTGTGACTTTTGTCCCATGAAGTAATACCCCAAAATTATTGTTCCACTGCGTCAAGGTAAAAATAGGGGTGTTACAGATTGGCATCAGAGATTACGGTTATAGAGAATAAAGATTTTTCTTAACCTATAACTAAGATTTATAAATTTCAAGACCATCAACCATCATCAGCGCCAGTGTAAGATTTTTATCCCTTTAGTATCATATCTTATGTTATTATATTATATAAACTACAGGGATGTCTAATTCCACCTATATTATCATTTTTAATGATGAAAGAGAAGTTCCGATGTTAACCCCATCTCCCACAGATGTGTGTGTTCCAACTTTGTCTATTTTCGATAGTCCTATAGTACAAGAATATTTTTCACGTCAAAAAAAGAAGTGATGAATAGTTCGTCTGCACCTACGTCTAGTTTTCTTTTTCCTAAGGATCTTTTCTCATCTCCCAATCGAAGTCGTGAAGAACCCTATGAAGCTGAGGAAGTTTCTAGAGCACGGATTATGGAGAAACACGACAAGAAATTTTTTGCAATTGCGAGTCATCTTGACGAGATATCTTTAGAAGCCTTTAGAAGGATGGAAAATAATATCAAGAATTTGATAAGAGGAAGAATGGAGATTGAAGAACATCTTAGTAAGTTGGAATATAATTTGGACGTTACTCGACGCCATAATATTAAACTGAGCAAAAGAATGCACCTGTACGAGGAAGATATGAAGAAGTTGAATTTTGAGAATTCTAAGTTGAAAGAAGGACATATGAGGACTGGGCTTAGTCTAGAGACATTCATTCATGATCTTAAGACAACTCAGCAATCAGATTCAGGATATATCTTGGTTGGATTGAGGAGATCAAAATGAGGAGTTAAGCTTAGAAATCTAGTTCTAATCTGTGACATATGTACAGTTTTCTTTATGTAATAAGAGATGCTTATCGTGTAAATATGAACGATAAGTTGTTAATAAATAAGGAAGTGTGCTTTTGTTCCCAAAAACTCTTGTCATTTTATTTTATCGTCATTCGTATTATGAATCCTTATATATATGAATTTGTCGAAAGAATTAGAAACTATCGTTATTCTATGATATGTTAAATTGATTCCATACTTGAACGTATCTAAAAACAATATCATTCTTATCTAGTGTTATTTTTGTAAATGTTGGTAGAATGGCTCATACGAGATCAACAACATCTACAACTTTAACTATGACACCGTAAGGAATAAGGCAATTGGTTGATGAGAGTGTGACTACAGCTTTGCAAGCACAAGCCGCCAATATAGCTAGTTCAAGTAATAGAAATGCTGCTCGAGGAGAAGCTCATGTGGCAACGAAGTGTACTTACAAGGATTTCATGAACTTTCAGCCTTTTAATTATAAAGTATCAGAAGGAGCTGTTGGACTTATTCGCTTGTTCGAGAGGATTGAATCAGTATTTGTTCGTAGTGACTGTTCTAAAGATTGTAAAGTGAATTTTTCTACAGGTACGCTGATAGAAGAAGCTTTGTCTAGGTGGAATTCTTATGCTCAACCCATCGGGATAGAACAAGCTTATCAGACTCCCTGGAATGAATTCAAGAATCTACTAATTAAGAAGTATTGTCCTTGCAATGAAATAAGAAAAATAGAGGAACAATTCTATAATCTAGCAGTAAAAGAAAACAATCTCAAAGTTTACATCCAAAGAATTTAGGAATTGGCATTTTTACGTCCTAATACGGTGCCTAATACTAAAAAATTGATGGAAGCTTTTATTGGAGGATTGCCCAGAAGCATTGAAAGGAATGTTACCGCCTCTAAACCCCAAACTTTAGAGGAAGCTATCACCATTATTCAAAGATTAATGGATCAAGTGATAAGGTATAATCCTGTACAAGCGGAAATTAACATTAAATGGAAGTTTGATGATAGGAGGAGCTTTCCTGTTAATCGTAATTTCAAGAAGAATCATTATCGTAACTATAACCAAGGCAATAATCTTCAACAGCAGACCAAAAGAACTGATAATTCTAAATGTTATGTTGTAACGTCAAGCAATGGTTATAATGGAAGACTTCCCCTATGTCAGAGATGTTCTCTAAATCACACAGGATATTGCACTATCAAGTGTCAAAACCGGTGGAAAGATAGGACATCAGACAAGAAACTGCAAGGGTAAAGGAGTAGCTACTAGAAGTAATCAAATTCTTGTAACTAAGATTTGCCATAATTACGGAAAAAAGGGGCATTTTACGAATGAGTGTCATAAAGAGAGCAATAGCCGATGAAAAGCCTATTTGCTAAACGATACTCAACAAGATCAGAATACGGTTACGGGTATGTTTCATCTAAATCAACGTCTGGTTAAAGTAATATTTGACTCAAGAGCTAATAGAAGTTTCATATCTGTTAAACTTGCCGCTAAATTGGATGTTCCGATTGTTTCCATGAATACTAAGTATGATATAGAAATAGCTAGTGGAAAAATAGTTAGCACAAATACCGTTATTCAAGGATGTATCATTACTTTATTACGTCAATCCTTTAAAATCGACCTAAACCCATTAAGCCGGTAGTTTTAACGTAGTCATGGGGATGGACTGGTTATCTAAATACCATGCTGAAATCCTATGTGACGAGAAAGCCGTCCATATTCCTATTAACGGTGAAGTTTTGATTATCCATGGCAATCGAAGTAGAACTAAAACTAAATATCATATCGTGCTTAAAGATAGATAAGTACGTTTTCTGAGGTGGTCAAATTTTCTTAGTTCAAGTAGTGGAGAAGAAGGAAGACGAGAAGCGACTAGAAGATCTTTCGATAGTTAGAGAATTTCCCGAAGTATTTCTTGAGGAATTACCAGGTTTGCCACATGTACGTCAAGTTGCATTCCGAATCAATTTGACCAGGAGCGACACCAGTTTCTAAACGCCTTATCGATTAGCACCTTCGGAAATGCAAAAATTGTTAAGTCAAATTTAAGAGCTAAATGATCGAGGTTTTATTCAACCAAGTGTATCACCGTGGGAGTTCCAGTCTAATTTGTCAAAAAGAAAGATGGATCTTTTAGGATGTGTATCGATTATCGTGAGTTGAACAAACTTACTATAAAGAATCGTTACCCATTACCCATAATCGACAATTTATTTGATCAACTTAAAGGATCAAGCGTGTATTCGGAATTTGATTTACGTTTAGGTTATTATCAACTGAGAGTTAAGGAATACGATATTCCTAAAACTAATTTCAGGACGCGATACGGACATTATGAATTTTAAGTGATGCCTTTTGGTTTAACCAATGCACCAGTTGTTTTCATGGACCTCATGAACAGAGTGTGTAAGCCTTACTTGGATAAATTTTTAATCTTGTTTATCAGTGATATTCTTATCTACTCTCGTAATAGAGAAGAACATGCCAATCATCTTGGTATAATTCTCGAATTACTTAAGAAAGAGAGTTGTATGCTAAGTTTTCGAAGTGCGAATTTTGGATCAATGTTGTGCAATTCCTAGGGCATGTCATTGATAGCCAAGGTATTCGTGTGGATCCTACAAAGATTGAAGCGGTGAAGAATTGGACTAGACCCGTTACGCCTACAGAAATAAGGCAATTCTTAGGATTAGCTGGATATTATCGAAGATTTATCGAAGGTTTTTCAAAAATTGCTAAGGCTTTGACCAAATTGACTTAGAAGAACAACCTGTTTGACTGGGGAAATGATCAATAGATAGCTTTTCAATTATTGAAACAAAAGTTGTATTAATCACCTATCCTAGCATTACTAGAAGGTAACGATGACTTTATCGTTTATTGTGATGCATCAATTAAATGAATGGGAGCAGTGCTTATGCAAAGGAATAAAGTTATTGCTTATGCATCAAGGAAACTTAAACCTAATGAGAAGGATTATACTACTCATGATATAGACTTAGGAGCGGTGACATTTGCTCCTTAAATCTGGAGACACTACCTTCATGGTACGAAGTATGTAGTATTTACTGATCATAAGAGTCTTCAATATATTCTTCATCATAAGGAATTGAATATGAGACAACGCCGTTGGTTAGAATTACTTGCTGATTACGACTGTGAAATGCGTTATCATCCAAGTAAATCCAATGTAGTAGCTGATGCTTTAAGTCGAAAGGAGCGTGTTAAGCCGTTACGAGTTAGATCATTAATGATAACTCTTTTCCCGAAGTTACCTACCTAAATTCTTGAAGCTCAAGAAAAAGCACTTAAGGCAGAGAATGTAGAAGCTGAGAAGTTAAGAGGAACGAATAAAGAATTTGAAGTTCGTCAAGATGGAATTCGTTGTATTAAAAATCGTAGTTGGTTACCGGCCCATGGTAATTTACGAGATTTTATTATGTACGAATCTCATAAATCAAATTATTCTATACATCCTGGTTCCGATATGTATCAAGATCTAAAGAAACTCTATTGGTGGCCTAACATGAAAGAAATCATAGCAGAATACGTTAGTAAGTGTTTAACGTGTGCAAGAGTCAAAGCTGAGTATCAAAAGGCATCCGAACTGCTGATACAACCGAAGATTCCGATATGTAAATGGGAAAGATTTACGATGGATTTTGTAACTAAGTTACCTAAGACATCAAATGGACATGACACCATCTGGGTTATTGTCGATCGTCTTACTAAATCTGTGCGATTTCTTCCTATTAAAGAGACTAACAGTGTGGAAACTCTTACGAGATTGTACATCAAGGAGATAATCTCTCAACATGGAGTGCATGTATCTATCATCTCAGATCGTAATAGTCGCTTTACATCTGTATTTTCGAGATCGATGCAAAATGCCTTAGGAGCTCAATTAGACATGAGTACGGCATATCATCCTCAAACAGGTGGACAAAGTGAAAGAACGATTCAAACGCTCGAAGATATGCTTAGAGCTTGCGTAATAGATTATGGAAAAGGATGGGAGAAACATCTACCTCTAGTATAATTCTCTTATAACAATAATTATCATGTGAGTATAAAAGTAGCGCCTTTCGAGTACTTTTTGGAAGAAAGTGCTGATCGCCTGTTTGCTGGGCTAAAGTTGGAGATATTCAACTAACAGGACCAGAAATAATACATGAAACTACTAAAAAGATTTTCCAAATCCGACAGCGATTACAAGCTCCACAAGATAGACAAAGGAGTTACGCTAATACTAGACGTAAACATTTGGAATTTATAGTTGGAGATCGTATTATGTTGAAAGTTTCACCTCGTCAAGGAGTTATTTGATTCAGAAAGAAAAAGAAACGGAATCTAAGGTATATTGGACCATTCAAAATAGCCAAAATAATTGGCCATGTGGCATATAAACTAGAGCTGCCTAAAGAGCTTAGTAATGTTCACAATACCTTTCATGTTTCAAATATGAAGAAATGCTTATCCGATGAATCTCTCATCACACCGATGAAAGAACTTCAACTCGATGATAAGTTAAATTTTATAGAAGAACCTGTGGTAATCATGGATAAAGAGATCAAATGATTAAAGAAGAGCCGTATCCCAATAGTTAAGGTACGATAGAACTCGAAAAGAGGACCTGGGTATACATGGGAACGTGAAGATCAAATTCAAGCAAAATATCTGTATCTATTCCCTAATAATCCAAGTTCTAGCTAAATCTCGAGACAAGATTTAAAATAAGGGGAAGAGACTATAATATCTAGTAGTTTTGGCTAATGTAATATCAATATATATATATAATTGCCCATTTGATAAATAAATAAAGAAGAGAATTTGCTAGAAATGTTTTGAATTTTGCTACGACATATGACTGAATTGTGAAATATATGGATTCTCACTATCTAACTGCCACTTCAATATATGCCTATATGTTGTGAACAACATGTATGTATCAAGTCTGAGTTCTAAAAGTAACAATATGTATACATTATGAATAAGAACATCTCAAGTATAACAAAGATACCTTAAATTACTAAAGAACCTTAAAAACTCTAGAATTCACTTTATAAACCAATGTTTCAAGCAATATAACTACATAATATATATGTACAAATATCAAATACAATATACTAGTTATAATCTATCATATAAAGGAAAGGTAATTGATCACAAAATACTAATATTCACTAATCTAAAGCTAATTACAAGTATATGACCTAGTAACCAAGATTAACATATAAAATCTATTTCATATTGAATTAGAGTATAATCTTTTGCAACTAATTATAAAGCTCAACTAAGTATCATATAAATATCATACATTTATCTCAAGCTAAGTTATAAATTAATAAAGCATAATGTACAAGTTATCAAAGCATAGGATCTTAAGCTCACTTAATTATCCCTAAGATATGATTAACCTATATAAACCCTTAAACTAAGAATGTAGAATCCCTAGAAGTCATAAAAATACTATATAAGACCTAGAATAAGCTTACATTATGATATAAACACTATTTACCCAAGATAGAAAGTAATTAGGATTAGTAACCTAGAAACCCTTATATTAAGCATTTTACATAGAATCAATATCTAGTATTTTAGGACAAGTCTTCAAACACTTATATCATTTCATTAAGGTTATAAGATTATGTTAAGACAATGTAAAAGTACCCTTAGGCACAAGATATAAGATTTCAATGCATGACCTGTAAATTAGGTCAAAATAAGTATTTTCACTCTTTAGACATGTATACTTAGAATAACCTATCAAACCAAGTGTGGAAACTCACTGGACACCTGAAACACAATTTTTAGGACCTAAATTAAGTTTACATCAGTATCAAAGAGGAGGATAATGACTTTTACAATGAATTAACTATAGATCATTACAAACCCGAATCTACATAAGTTTTATTCCCAAATTTACATCGAACCTTTGTTAAACTTCAAAACAAGGACCTAAATATTCTAAATACAATGTTTATACCCTTATTATACCCTAATCCATTACTAACCACATTCCTAAGTCCTTAATCACCAAAATGACAAAGTATAAGTTACAAGCCCTAGTTTTTAGACCCGGTTTTACATTTTTCCCTCCAAAACCTTGTTTAAACACCTTACCTCCCAACTTCAAACCTTAATTCAGATATTTATAGTATCCCTAGATATTTTGGAGTGCCAACAAGGAGTTGCAGCATCTACTTGAAGGCTACACATCACCATTCCTATCCATATGGTGTCGTGACACCTTAAGGACCACAAGTGTGCTAGATATTTTCATCCTAGACTCTACAAACTTGCATAGACCTTCAATATCTTTCCATTGTCACTATCCTATCCTTGTTTCGCGTTGGATGCCAAGACTTGGAACCTAAGGTTGGAAATGCTATAAATAGGGGCGAACTACATAGAATAGAACTTGCATCTCGTTTCTTAAGTATCTCAATACCCATTCTCAAGTATACTTATATAAACATTCAAGGACTCTTTAAAGACCAGAAACCAGGTCTAGAAAGAAGTCATTAAAGCTCTTGAAGCTTTGATAGCAAGTTGTGTTCAATAGAGGCCATAAGGAGCCATTTTGGAGCTACCTAGTTAATCTCTATGTAAACCAACTTTGATCTTGTTATAATGAATTCTTTGACTTTTTATAATGTTAAAATGATGTTAGAAAACTAATCTAAAAGAAATTAGAGCATTTGATCATTTTAAATGAAAGTTATAAGCTAAAGATGTCTTAAAATCCTAGTTTTGTAATTTACATGAAATAATGACTTTAAATACATTTCAAAAGCTATAATTCTAGTGAAATGTTTTTATTATGTTTATCAATTTGTTTTGTAACTTTGTTTTAAAATCCTAGATCATTTGGTACATTTTTAGGTTATTATATGATTTTAACAAGTATAGGGGTTAAAACTGTCATTTTTGAAACAATAAACATTTTGGGCCAAAAGTGTCATTTTTTCAAATTTAAAACTATAAGTATAAATATTGAAAAGTTTGAGACCCTAAGGTTAATTTTTTAGGGTTTAAAATGTAAATAATAAAACTATATACTGTAAGGGTTAAAAGTGTAATTAAACTAAAAGGGCTATTTTTGACAATATTGAAACTACAGACATAAAAGGTAATAATATACTATGTGTCATGTTAGTAGGGAGCTTTGTGCAAATATATTCCATCTCGATATAGAATGGCTTATGAGTATAATGACCCGAACAATGATACTATAATTACAAAAATATATAAATCAAATAGGAATACAAATTACTATATAAAGAAATTTAACTCAGAGGTTACGACTTGATATATATACATATTTGTGTGTCAAATCAGATTCTGTGAGAAGGTTATGATTGGTAAAATAAGAGTAATTCAAGATTCAATAGGCTAAGGTGAGTTCATAGCCTCACTAGCGCCGATTATTAAAAAAATTTGAAGACTTGTGAGGGGGGTATATGCTAAACTAGAATACAAGTATTTTGGTATGTTGTCTGATATGATTATTGACACTACGTTTACTAATTGCCATTAAGTCCCTTTTTAATCATGACCATTAATCATAAATGAGCGCTAATATTGTGAATAGTACTTTTTGGGGACTGAGATCCCCTATCTGGGCAAGTCGCACTTGCTGGAATACCGATAGGTTCCTACCTAGGCTAAACGGATACACTTTATTTTGCTAAACTCGGGACTCTGGCAAACTACATGCATGAGGGCAATGTGTTGGTTTCTGTTTATGTCAAGTAGCGGTGCATGAGCTAGTGCAATAAGAATTGATGAATTTAAAATATAGGGTGTATAACATTGTAGCCCTAAGGTACTACTTGTATTCAGATATTGTTTAAGCCTATGAATTCACTCAACCACTGTGTTTATTTTTGAGCATATATTTTAGGTGAATAAAGACTGGTGGACTGTGGATGGTGGTGTCTTGAGAAGTTATCATTCAAATAAAAATAGATCTTTGGGAAACCTTTGAAGTACAGAGTATGTACAATTGTTTTATTGGAAATCTTTGCTTTTGAATGGTAATGATAACTGATAATTGATAATAAATAAATAAAGTTTATTAAAACACTCTTTTGAGTTGTTTTCTATTATTGTGACTTTTATCCCATGAAGTAATACCCTAAAATTATTGTTCTGATGCATTAAGGTAAAAATAGGGGTGTTACAACCGTTACTTGACATAAATAGAAAACTAACAAATTGTCCTCATGCAGGTAGTTTGTCGGACTCCTGAGTTTAGCAAAATAAAGTTTATCCGTTTAGCCTAGGTAAAAACATGTCGGCATTCCAGCAAGTGTGACTTGCCCAGATAGGGGATGTTAGTCCCCAAATAGTACTATTCACAATATTAGCGCTCATTTTATAGAAATGATTAACGGTCACGATTGAAAAGGAACTTAAGGGCAGTAGTAAACATAGTGTCGGTAATCATAACATGCAACATACAAAACCACTTGTATTCTAAATTTAGCATATATCCCCCTCGTGGGTTTTTAATTCATTTGTAAAAAATTTAAAAGTGAGGCTATGAACTCACCTTATGTACATAGAGTCTGAGTTGCAATCAGATATATTTCATTCACAGATAAACAGCTTGGTCATATAAACCACAACTTGGTCTCACACAAACTTGGATTAACATATTTGGTATAGTATAAAGTCTTTGATATTGGTTTTAATACTTTTAAGTATTAGTAATGTATTCTTTGATTTATAATTTGTTATAATTATAGCAACATTGTTCGGGCCATCATACTCGAAAGCCATTCTATAAACGTTTGAGGAGCGAGGGCACTTTAAATCGTAAACCGAACCACTCAGTCAGTACGTAATATCGAGATGGAAGATCTTTGTACAAATCTCTCTACTAATATGATACATTCATTACTTTAATATTTATAATTTATCTTGTTTAGTTTCAAAATTTACAAAACTAGCCCTTTTAGTTATACTTTAGCTTAATTACACTTTTAATCCCTAAAGTATATAGTTTTAATATTTATGATTTCAACCTTTAAATATTAAACTTTAGATTTTTAACTTAAAATATTAATCCTTATAGTTTTAAATTTCTTAAAATAACACTTTTGTTCCAAAATGTTTAGAGTTTAAAAAATGATAGTTTTAGTCCCTATATTTGTTTAAAAATATAAAACAACCTCAAAATTGTACCAAATGATCTAGAAACTTAGAAAAAAGTTTATGAACACTTTTATAATCATAATAACAACATTTCTCCAGAATTATAGCCTTTGAAATGGGTTTTTGCTTATTATTTCATGTAAATTACAAAACTAGGGTTTTAAGACATCTTTACATTATAAATTTCATTCTAAATGATCATATGACCTAATTTCTTTTAGATTAGTTTTCTAACATCTTATAAAAATTATAAAAAGTCCAAGAAAGCATTATAACAAGATAAAAGCTTAGCTAACAAAGTGATTACCTAGGTGGCTCCAAAATGGCTCCTAATGGGGCATATGGACTATATCTTTTTCACAACTCTTCAAGAACTTTTAGAACTTCTTATAGAGCTTAATAATGATCTTAGGGACTTTTTAAGGTTTCAATGGAGTATCTAGAACATAATGTTAAGGTAGAGAAGTTGGAAAGCGAGGGATGATTTAAAAATGAGGCATAAGGTCCATATTTATACTATTTCTAACCTTTAGCCTCCAAGTTTTACCCCTAAACGTGAAAGAACAAGAGAGTAGCGACTAAGGAATGCTAGGAAAGTTCTATGAAAGTCTAGGAATGAGTCATGAGGTCTAGAATCAAACTTATCAATGGTATGTGGCTAGAAAAGCTCACGACTTGTTTTAAGATGGGGTCAATGATGTGTAAGCTACAAGTAGGTACATCACCAACTTAGAAATATCTCAAAATATCTATTAGTACTGATCCTAAGTTTAAATTTGGGAGGGAAAGGTTTTAAATGGGTTTTTGGAGGGAAAACCTAGTCGGATCATAATCTAGGGCTTGTAACCTTGTAACTTTGTAATTTTGTAATTAAGGGTTTAGTGTAACACTCCCATTTTTACCTTGACGCAACGAAACAATATTTTTGGGGTATTAATTCATGGAATAAAAGGTACAGTAATAGAAAACAAATCAAAAGAGCGTTTTAATAAACTTTATTTATTTATTATCAATTATCATTATCATTATCATTCAAAATAAGAGATTTTCAATAAAACAATTGTACATACTCTGTACTTCACAGGTTCCCGAGATCTAGAAAATGGATTTGAATGATAAAAATTCCTTAGTATATATCTCTCCACGTCATCATTATGCTGCTCCATGCTATCAATTATCAACACCTGAAATATATGCTTAAAATCAACACAATGGTTGAATGAATTCATAGGTTTGAAATCATTTTTGAATACAAGATCCTTTTCCTGAGCTACATTGTTATTCGCTCACAAAACAAATGAATGGTTGCACTAAGCTCATGGTACCGCTGCTAGGAATATCAGAAACCGACAATTGCCCTTATGAGGAAGTCTGCCAAACTATCCTATATAGAAAAATAAAGTATGCCTGTTTGACCACTAGCGCTCATTTCCATGAAATGATTAATGATCACGATTAAAAAGGGGCTTTCAAGGCAGCAGTAAACATAGTGTCAATAATCATATTTGAGAAGCATACCAAAAACACTTGTATTCTAGTTTAGCATATATTCCCCTCACGGTTTTTCAAATCATTTAAAGTAGTATACTTTAGTGAGGCTATGAACTTACCTTATATCCAGTAATTCAGTATCTTGATAGGTTTATATCACATAGAACAACTTGAGCTAGCAAACAAGAACTTGGTCTCACACCAACCTGGATTAACATATTTTGTATAGTATTAAGTCTTTGATTTTTAGTTCAATATAATTTAGATAATAAATTCTTGAAGTTATAATTTCTCATAATTATGGCATCATTGTTCTGGCCATCATACTCAGAAGCCATTCTATAAACGTTTGAGGAGCGAGGGAAATTTAAATCGTAAACCCAACCACTCAGTCAGAACGTAATATCGAGATGGAACATCTTTACACAAAGCTCCCTACTAGCATGATACATTGATAACGACCTAAATATACATATTCAACCCGTTATTATAATGCCACTTTGTATTATAAATAAGAGCTTTCGATACTTAATATATTGCGTTTTACATGCAGGTATAAAGTTTGAAGAAGCAAAGTGAAGATATACAAAGAAGGGTCCTTGAAGTGCAAATAAACAAAACTATTGAGAGAAGATTCTGGAATGCACAAAAGTGCGGCGCACAATTTGAGAAGTGCAGCGCACATTCCACACCTCCAAAGTGCGGCACACTTTTGGAGAAGTGCGACGCACATTTTCTCCCAGCCAGCACTATAAATAGAGGCCACTTCTACTCATTTTACACATACCTCTCCTCTTCAACACTCCATAGCTCGAGTATTTTAGCTTCCTTAGTAAATTTTCAGTATTATCCACTTATGGGAAATACTTGTAACGAGAGTATTCTACTCTTTGATTCTTGTAGAAACGATACATTCGTGACAGTTGTGTACTCATTCATTCAATCAATCTAAGTATGATGTTATCTTACTCTTTTCCATTTGTTACTTTCATTACTATGTTAGGTTAAGCTATTTGTGACTATATGGGTATGTGACTATAATTAGTGATGATGCTATGATATGATCCTTTATAATTGATTTCAAGCTAATGCTGTAGAACCATTTTACCACCTAGTTCTATAAACCATATTTTATCTAGAGTTGATTTGTTACGATAGTTTGGCGTTGAGAAACGCAAATTGTTATAATAAGTTTTTAAGAACTTGTGTATGGTTTTGAATCTTTGTTTTGAGAGATCCGCTTAGAAACTTTGATAAAATATTGAATTTTTTGGCAACTTGTTTTAAGCTTAGTCGCTTAAATAAACATAAGTCTTGAATCACACCAAAGTAAATTGTGAAAATGCCATTTTGACGAAAAAAGATTATCACTCTTTACCTACATAAACATATCTCGGTCATTATTATCATCATCAAGAACTTATACGAACTATCCCATATTAGTCATACTTATTGTTATTTATTTCAATCATTTCTTAATTCAATTATTATATTGATTACCAAAATGAAATTAAGTCTCAACGAACGATCCTGGCTTACCACTACAAGCTATATTACGAACGAAAGGGTATACTTTCCCGTGTTTGTATTCTCGACCCTTGTTTTGTCTAAACCTTGTAATATAAATTTAAGACTTGCAAATGAACTTTAAGTTTTTAGCGCCGCTGCCGGGGACTTATAATCCTGTTTTTTATAATGTCACTTTCATAATCTTTGAAGAATTGAACCATTTCCCACCCAAAAACAAACAAAAATTTTATAGTAGTACAGAAAGTATGTTTCACAACTCAAAAGTGCGCCGCACTTCCTGTAGTGAACAAAGTACGCCGCACAACTCAAAAGTGCGACGCACATTTCCTACTGTAACAGCAAAACCATTGTTGGATGCACACCCATTCATCTGAAACTCCACCAGTATCACCGTTACCTAAGCCTGAACGTACCCTTAAGCGAAGGTTACGTAGACTTCACCTTCGTGTACCTTTAGATAGGAGACATGAGCAACCTCAACCTCGCGAAATCAACCAACCTTTTGACAAACTTTATCAATTCCTATTTCTCACAAAACTCATCAACCGTTATGATCTAATGTAGGACACCGATGATGAACCGATGTGCTCAGCCGATAGAGTTGTAGCACCAACTCTTGGCTCTACAATCGTTATACCTGAAATTGCAAACGATTTTGCAATCAAAGGAAACCATTTGACACTTGTCAAAAACCACCAATTTGATGGTCGAATCAAAACCGATCCTCACAAACACATCCATGTATTTAGCGAAATTTGCAAAATGTTTAACTATGGAGAAGGACAAGCCGAAGCCGTTCAACTCATGATGTTTCCATCATCCCTTACTGGAGAAGCCAAGTCATGGCTCGACCAACTTAATGAAGGAACCATTCGAACATGGGAAGGTCTTAGAACCACTTTCATTAGCCGATTCTTTCCCCTTTCCCTGTTTAAAAAACTCCTCGGAGAAATCCAAAGCTTTTCTCCACAAGATCGAGAAACTCTCACTGACGCATGGTTAAGAATGAAAGAATTACTCATAATGGTCATGGACTCAAAAAGGAAGGAACAATCAAGATTTTCTGTCATGGTCTTGACGATGCTACCCAAGATGCATTGAACGCCGCAGCGGGCGGTATTTTCCTTTAAAAAACTCCTAACCAAGCCTACCAATTATTAGATGACAAAGTCTTACTCAAGCTTGATTGGTCCAAGAATCACAAGAAAAAAAATCCTAGAAAAACCGTAGCTTTTGCCGAAGAAAGCAACAACCCAACCGACATCAAAAAAATTATGGCTCGTATGGACGCCATGTCTCTTAAGATTGATACTCGATATAAAGAGATAAAAAAGAAAAGTCATGAAACTTGCAAACACTATGGAGGAAACCATCATTCTTGTGAATGTGATGACGATGACACACCCATGACAAAGGAAGAAGAAGCCAATTTCATGAACACCTTTCGTCGAACTCGATTTTATAACGATTATCGTAATCGTGACCGTGATAATTGGAGATCTAACGATAAACCAAGTTACGATCGAGACAAAAAGAAACCCAACCAAACCAAAGACAAACCCAACCTCTAAACCAAGCTCGACAATTTTATTGGATCTCAAGGAAAAACCAACCTTTTCGTGCGAGATACATTCACTGACATCAAAATAAAGTTTGAGACTTCAAACAAAAACCACCAAGCTTCCATTCAAAACCTCGAAGCTAAATTTGATCGTTTTACCGATAAGCAATCCAATCGCGCTTCTGATTCTGTACCAAGCAAAACCAACCCAAACCCCAAAAGCAGCAACAAATATCAACCACCGCAAGCTCGTAACGAGCATGTGATTACCGTATTCACGCGGAGTGGTTTATCATATGAATCACCCACCAAACCTACCAAAGATACACCAATCGAAAACCCACTCGATAGTGATGATGAGGATGAAGATCAACCAACTGAAAACACAAACCCAACACCCAAGCCATATAAACCAAAAGTACCATACCTCCAACCCTTACGCAAGCAAAAGAAGCAAGTTAAGTAAATTCCTCGACTTAATCTAAGAAGTTCGAATAAACATGCCTTTAGTCAATGTTCTGGCTGGAATGCCAAACTATGGCAAATTTCTCAAAGAACTTATCAAAAGTAAACATAAGTTTGAAGATGTTTCTTCAGCTTTTCTAAATGATGAATGTTCTGCCATTATCCAAAACAAAGTTCCACCAAAACTTGGAGATCCTGGAAGTTTTCTAATTCCATGTACTTTCCATCACTCATACTATTGTAACGCCTTGGCCGATCTTGGCGCTAGTATAAACCTCATGTCATACTCTTTGTATGCAAAACTCTCAAAAGATGTTCTCAAACCCACAAAAATGAGCGTCCGTCTTGCGGACCGTTCTTTTCAATACCCAATGGGAATAGCCAAAAACATGCTCGTTAGAGTTAGAAAATTCATTTTTCTTGTCGACTTTGTAATCCTAGAGATGGAAGAAGATAGCAAGGTACCACTTATCCTTGGTAGACCTTTTTTACATACATCAGACGCTGTGATTCGAGTAAAACAAAAATAACTCAACCTTGGAGTTGGAGAAGATAGAATTTCTTTTTCTATCGATGAAGCAATGAAACACTCGTATTCTAATGACGATACTTGCTTTAGTATTGATGTCATTGATGAAGTTATTGAAGCTTATTTCGACACTCTTCTTGATGAAGGAAGCAAAGAACCATCCTCGAAGAAGAACTTTTTGCTGAATTTGACGCCTTCATAGCCGTTAGTACCGATGAACCAATGAAACCCCTGAAGAAGAAAATGAAACACCATTTGAAACCATAACTTTCGAAACCGATTTCAAAGTTAAGAAATCTATGGAAGAGCCTCCTAAAGATTTAGAACTTAAACCTCTTCCTGAACATCTGGAATATGCGTATCTTCACAAAGAAAAATTACTGCCTGTAATTATTTCATCCCAACTTTCGGAAGAACACAAAATCGATCTAATTGAAGTTCTCAAGAAGCATAAACAAGCTTTTGCTTGGAAAACTTTTGACATTCCTGGCATCTGTCCATCGTTCTGCAAACATAAAATCCAAATTTTGGATAATAAGAAACCGATTGTTGTAAAACAACGAAGATTAAATCTTAACATGAAGGACGTTGTTAAAAAAGAGATCATTAAACTCCTCGATTCTGGAAGAATCTACACAATCGCAGATAGACCCTGGGTTAGTCCTATTCACTATGTACTTAAAAAGGGAGGTATGACTGTAGTAACTAACGAAAACAATGAGTTAGTACCAACACGAACCATCACCAGATGGAGAGTTTGTATTGACTATAGAAAATTAAATGACGCAACCGCGAAAGATAATTTTCCTTTTCCCTTTATGGATCAAATGTTAGAAAGACTCGTAGGAAATGAATACTTTTGTTTCCTCGATGGTTTTTTCAGATAATTTCAAATTCCAATCAACCCTATGGATCAAGAGAAAACCACATTTACTTGTCCATTTGGAACTTACGCGTATAGGCGCATGCCTTTTGGCCTATGCGATGCACCTGCTTATTTTCAGAGGTGTATGATTGCAATTTTCCACGATATGATTGAAGAATCAATTGAAGTATTTATGGACGATTTTCCGTCTTTGGAAATTCTTTTGACACATGTCTTAGCAATCTTGGTAAAATGTTAGCATGATGTAAAGAAGCAAATCTTGTGCTAAGCTGGGAATAATGTCACTTTATGGTTAAATAAGGAATTTTGCTTGGACACAAAGTGTCTGGCGCAGGCTTAGAACTTGACAAATAAAAAAAACGTAATCTCAAAACTCCCACCACCCACTAATATGAAAGGCATTAGAAGTTTTTAGGTCATGCCAGTTCTTACCGACGATTTATCAAAGACTTTGCGAAGATCGCAAGACCTTTAACTCAACTTCTAGAAAAAGAAAGAGCATTTGACTTTAATGATGAATGCCTTTTAGCATTTGAAACTCTCGAAGCAAAGCTTACACGCACACTAATTATTGCAAGCCCCAATTGGAATTTTCCATTTGTGCTTATGTGCGATGCAAGTGAACATGCCCTTGGAGCCGTACTTGGACAAAAAGATGGAAAAAAAATTCACCCCATCTACTTTGCTAGTAGAACTCTAAACGCAGTCCAACGAAATTTCACCGTCACGGAAAAAGAAATCATGGTTGTAGTTTACGCATTTGACAAATTTCGATCATACCTTGTATTATCAAAAACAATGGTTTACATCGATCACCCAGCCTTAAAATACTTGTTTAAAAAGCAAGATGCCAAACCTCGTCTCATACAATGGATATTGCTTTTATAAGAATTCGATTTAGAAATTAAAGATAAAAAAAGGAGCTGAGAATGTTGTTGCCGATCACTTATCTCGCATAGTGAATGATGATTTTAGCGATGATGAAATCGATGATTTTCTCGATGAACACATAATGCAAATACATACTAACGATACACCATGGTTCGCAGACTTTGCAAACTATTTGGCTATAGGTATTTTACGAAAGGGAATGACGTACCAACAATAGAAAAGATTCGTTTCTGAACTCAAAAAATACTTTTGGGACGAATCTCACCTATTTCGAGTCGGTTTTGATGGAATGATCCGACATTGTATTTCTGGAACTGAATCTCAAAAAATTCTCGATAAATGTCACTGCGGAACGACCGAAGGACATTACGCAGCGAACACCACTTCTAAAAAGTGTTCGACGCTTGCTTTTATTGGCCTACGATTATTCGTGAAGCTCATACCTTAGTACGATTATGCGAAGCATGTCAAAGGACTGGAAATCTTACAAAAATATATTAAATGCCTCTAAATAATATCCAAGTCTGCGAATCTTTGACGTGTGGGGTATCGATTTCATGGGACCATTTCGCCGTCGACTATGTATTGAAATGGGCCGAAGCTCAAGCCTTGCAAACTAACGATGCAAGAGTTGTTATAGCATTTTTAAAGAAATTATTCTGTCGTTTTGGAATTCCAAAAGCACTAATAAGCGACAGAGAAACTCATTTCTGTAACAAACTCATGAAAAAAATTCATGAAAAGATTTGGAGTCAACCACCGATTTTCCACATCTTACCACCCTCAAACGAGTGGCCAAGTTGAAAACACTAATAGAGATCTTAAGCGAATCCTTGAAAAGACCGTCCAAAACAACCCTGCTTGTTGTTCTTAAAAATAAGAAGATGTTCAATGGGCCTTTCATACCGCATTCTAAACACCAACTAGAACCACACCGTACAAGCTCTTGTATGGAAAAACATTCCACTTACCAATAGAAATTGAACACCGTGCATATTAGGCACTTAAGAACTACAACCCTGATCTTATTGCAGCTGGAGAAAAACGTATCTTCCAACTTCATGAGTTAGATGAATTTCGACATCAAGCTTAGGAAAGTTCACGTTTATATAAAGAACGAACTAAAGTGTGGCATGATCGTAAACTGCGACAAAGAAAAGAATTCAGACATGGAGAGAAAGTACTTCTCTTTATCTCAAAATATAAATTCAAGCAACCTAAGCTTACTTTAAGATGGACTGGACCATATATAGTGAAACACCAATATCCATCTGGATATGTTGAACTATACTGTAGAGACAACACCACTTTTATTGTCAATGGACATAGACTTGAGCTCTACCATGAAGAAAAAAACTATAATGAATTCGATGAAAACGAAATTCCATTATTTTTAAAATAAAACCGAGTAGCCTAGTCTGGTTGAAGACTCTAAACTTTACACTATTTGGAAGGAAATCCGTATTTTATCCCCCACTTTTTACCTTAAGTGTGGAGGAGGACTTGTAAAATAAATAAAACCGTCCTTGTATATATTTTGCATGTTTTTTTGTTATATGATATCATGCAGGAAAATAGCAAACTTGGAGCTCTAAGCTGGACTCATCTCTTGAAGTCCCACAATTTTCTACTTAGCCCCGGGAAGTTCTCGTTTCCCTTTGCATTTTTCCTATTTTTTTATCAGTTATCACCTCGAGGGGACGATGTTCACCTTAAGTGTGGAGGAGAAGGCAAATAGGAAAAATAATAATAAATAAATAAATTTCTCCACATGAAAATCTTTTTGAAAAATAAAATAAAAATATATATGTTTTGTAGATAAATAAAGTTTTAGCATAGCAAAAATCTCATTGACTGACACTATAACTAAGCACAAAAACCATCCACCAAATATGTGAGAAAAATCTAGCCTTATATTTGTCGATTTTGTGTGAAAGTCGATAGTCTAGTATGCTTCAGAATTTGTGCTTGATCATCATTTACTAACCTAAGTGAGGTTAATTTATAGATATTTTTGAAAAGAGGCAAAATAAATCACCATTTTATCATTTTAGTTAAGCTACACTGGCTTGCTAAAATATGTTGCACTCGTACCTATGTGTTATATTATCCCGTGTGCTATTATCTCGATACGATGCCTATCCATTGTCAAGTCAAAATGTATATATGATGTTCTCTTAAAAAAGAATAAAGTAGTCTAGTATAGTTGTTCTACGACTTTAACAAGGCGTATTTTGTTCTAAACCCTCATTATTATTACATTTTGCTTCTTTGAAAATTTATTTGGTGCTCACGCCGCAACGGTTATGTTTATGAGTCATTACAAACCTATGGTAGCTATCTATTTTATGTTCGAGATACTTGAATGTTATCTTACATTTACTCTTTGTGAGTGACATTTGTGTGAACTTAAAATCCAAACACTATCCATATGAGGTGCTGAAATTATTTTGTCATTTGCTTTTGCTACTTAGAAAAATTTAATCATTTTCCTATCATACTTCACAATACTTAAAAGTTTTAAAAATCTAATTTGTTTTCTCGCTTTGATTGCTTGAGGGCTAGCAATAGCTAAGTGTGGAGGGATTTGATAACGACCTAAATATACATATTCGACCCGTTATTATAATGCCACTTTGTATTATAAATAAGAGCTTTCGATACTTAATATATTGCGTTTTACATGCGGGTATAAAGTTTGAAGAAGCAAAGTGAAGATATACAAAGAAGGGTCCTTGAAGTGAAAATAAACAAAACTATTGAGAGAAGATTCTGGAACGCACAAAAGTGTGGCGCACAATTGCAGAAGTGCGGCGCACATTCCACACCTCCAAAGTGCGGCACACTTTTGGAGAAGTGCGGCGCACTTTTTCTCCCACTCCAGCACTATAAATAGCGACCACTTCTACTCATTTTACACACACCTCTCCTCTTCAATACTCCATAGCTCGAGTATTTTAGCTTCCTTAGTAAATTTTCAGTATTATCCACTTTTGGAAAATACTTGTAGCGAGAGTATTCCACTCTTTGATTCTTGGAGAAACGATACAGTTGTGACACTTGTGTACTGGTTCATTCAATCAATCTAAGTATGATGTTCTCTTACTCTTTTGCATGTGTTACTTTGATTACTATGTTAGGCTAAGCTATTTGTGACTATATGGGTATGTGACTATAATTAGTGATGATGCTATGATATGATCACTAGTACAAAAATGGGTTTTGGTCACACATACCGAATTTCGTGTAGTCACGAATAAATTTTTTTGTGTGATTGAATTCGCCAGTCATAAATAAACGGTCACACTTGAAGTCAGTTTGCATGATCATTTCGTATTTTGTTTGTCACGCATATGAATATTTAGGTGACTAGGGCTATCAAATGCTTTTTGGATGAGTAGTTAGTCACTTAATAATTTGAGAGTGTTACCGAATCAAAGTCTGGTTCAAGTAGTAGTCACATTATACGTATACATGTGTGGCAAATATTTGTCATACACACATTGAATGTGACCAAAAATCTTATATGGTCACATAGACTTATTTTACAAGTGACAAATTGATAAACAAGGTTGTCACACACATTATTTTAATGTGACTAGTATATTTTGTTAAATGTTAACCACACATGAATTTTGTGTGTGTGGCAAATTGAAAGTAGGTATTGGAACATTTGCCACTATATTTATTTAAATGTGACAAATATTTTACAATCACTTGAAGACTATGATCAAATATAATACATGATCATATTAAATCGTCAAACAATTATGTGACTATATGATTGCCAATAGTCACAAAATTTGAGAAATGTGTATCTAAATTATACTTATGGTCACATTATAATGGGATTAACTATCAACAACACATTGAAAACGTCACACAGTAAAATATTCATGTGACAAATGTTTATAACCAAATGTAATCTCTATTTTCACTAATGTTAATATTAGTCACATATTTAGAACCAAATATGTTCATGTGGCAAACTGGTTAAGTGTGTTAGTGTTTGAATAGAAGGTCTAGGGTTCGAGTCCTAGACCTTGTTTTTTGCTATTTTTTTTAAAACACAATAAACCCTAAAAACATAGAAAGCACACACTTTCTACACGCCTAATGAGAATGCTAATTCTTAGAACATCACAAAATTTAATTACATGCATGAATATGCATTAGATGTTTATGTAGGTTGCTGACCCTTTGTATTCCATCCTTGGTTATATAAACAAGGATTAAATAATGAAATTAATTATAACAAAAACACAACAAACACTTAATTATCAGCATTTTAAGAATCAAAAAATGGATTCTTCATCAAAAAGAACATTTTCTGCTGCTTTTGAAGATACCAGTGCAGTTCCTAACAAGTATGTATCATTATTTATTTTATTAACGTTGTATCTTTGTTATCATTTAGTACTAATAATCTTTTATGTTCTTTTCAGGAAACCTTGTGTGGTGCCCAAAGTAAAAGCTAATGCAGATGGAGAGTTCCCTGTTGATTGTCCTTACGATGATAAATATAATGAGTACGATTGCTATGTTCAGGAAGCTTACGAACAGCGACAATGGAAGTTGGAAGACGAAGAGAATGCCCGACTTGAACAACAATGCCGGAGGGAGAAAGCTGCTTCCTTAAGAAGGAGGCAACAGGAGCAAGAACAACGCGAGAGGGAGGAAGCTGCTTCCTTTAGAAGGAGGCAAGAGGAACAGCAACAGAGGGAGGAAGCGTATAGGAGGCAACTGGAGGAAGAAGGTCAAATCATTGATGATGATGTTTATTCTTCTGAGCATGAAATTGAAGAAGACGAAGACGAGTTCAAAGAGGCTTTAGATTACGATGAACTTCATTTGGCTTTTGATCCTGAAAAATCTCCAAAGTTTGATTAGTTAGAGAAACAAAATGTTTGTTTTATTTAAAACCTGTAATCCTTTAGTATTATTGAATTGAATTTATGTTTGATCAGTTTTCACCTTGTCTTATTTTTATTTTAGTTCAGTCATTTCAAACTTTTCATTTTCAGTTTGATTAATAATTAAGCACATTTTTTGAACAAATTAGTTGTTTATGTGAAATTAGACACGAATTGGAATAAATACTTGGGAGGACTAGTGAAAATAGATTAAAAAGATAAAAAAATCTTAACTTGTGCTTGACTAGATAATGATTAAAAACAAAATAAGCTGAAACAAGCAGCTTTTCAAGGAAATACTCAATATTAGCTTAGTTCTGAGTGAAGAATGGCCTAGCAGTATTGTTACAAACATATGCTCAGAAGAATAAGGCAAGAGCCTAACAACTTTCTATCCAATAGGAAAATAATTGCAGATGTAATAGCAAAAACTTAAAAGCACCTTAGGGTTAAGGTAAGTCGAACATAAACTGCTAAAAGCTTAATTAGTTTTGGCGGGAGCATTAGGGAAAAACATTGGGTTATAAGATCCACCGAAGTGGAAAGCCTTAACCGGATGTGTAGCAGGTAACTTTGACACAAAAATCTTGGTTATATGTGTTATGCATCTAGGATTATACAAATCACAACATGAATAAATAAAATACAAGATGAACCATGTTTACATCTATGAAGTACAAGTCTAAATTCATAATATTGATGATAATATTGCAGGTTCATACAAAATGTGAATGACAACATATTTGCATTTTAAAAATAATGGATACACCCATCCATGTAGATTAGTGTTTAAATTGTTTACATAAACGATACCTACACTTGACCGAAATAGTCTAAAGAAGATTCATCAGATTCATCCATAAAACAGAGATAACAAGTTCTTCCATAGCCTACCCCCTATAGGTTCCTCCATAGACTACCCCATCTTCCTTTTTCCTAGCTTTGTTTCAAATTCTTTCAGTTTTTTTGGACAAGGCAGGAAACATACTGCATTTCTGATAGGTGGGGGCCTTTCTGTTGTAGAAAATGGAGACCGAGAAGATGACTCTGCTTTTGGTGTACATCCCTTGCTAACCCTTGGACTGAGTATCTGTTTGGATGATCCACTCGCCTTGCCTGCAGTCTGACTGGATGAGCCAAAAGCTTTGCCTTTCTTCTTGGACGGTGAATTAGTCTATCCCCAAGTATCGTCCGAACTACAACCATCTTCAGAGGTGCTGGAATACTTCGAAGGTTCATCCTAGTCATCATGAAATGGGTGCTGGAAGTATTTAGTGTTTACATGTTCAAATCTTTCATCTAATGACAACAAATCTTCCTCAGAGCTTTCAAAGCTTTCATCTGATGATAGCGTATCTTCTCTAGAGCTTTTAGAGGAATCAATAATGATAACATCTGTAAATTACAAGACAAATTTTAATAAATTCAGATGCTAACAGCCACCCAGATACTCAAAAAAATAAAACATTCATATACAAACTTATTATAGGTTAAAAGTTAATATACTAACCTCCCTGCAACAGTCTCTGTTTGAAATGTTGGAATTACCTTTCAAGCTTTTCCACCCTATTATGTAGGTTAGAAAGAGCAGTTGTGGTATCAGTTTCCATTGAACCGTTTCCTTTTTCTTTTTTTCAAGTCACCTCCTGTATCTACATACCATAATACCGCATAAGTTAACTACAAATACATAATCACATGTCTGCTATAAACTTTAACAGCTACACATAAATGACATCTTAAGCCCGTTTGCTCTTCGAGGTAGATATCTCCACAATTCCTCTATCTCGTGAACATGTTCATCTTCGTTCCCAATATATGAATCCAATATGGACCTACTTCTTTTTCGTTTATCCTTTTTTTTATGTAATTAGCTCAAAATTTGACATTCGCATTCGGTCTCTGATTGATATCAATATCATCAATACCCATGAAAAAGCGAATATGAGTGCCAAAGTAAGAGGTCCTTTACTAAAAAGGCTAAACAAAAAGATGTTAATGCATACTGAATTCACATATTGGGCACGAAGATGATGATTTTCACGAGAAAGAAGAATCATGGCGATATTTACCTCGAAGAGGAAACGGGCTTGAGATGTCGTCTATGTGGTGCTGTAATACTTTATAGCATACATGTGATACCGAAGCTAGTGAATAACTATATTTCTCTAATGGTTAAAATTTAGTTTACTTACCTCCCTGCAACTGTGTCTGTTTAAGAAGTTTGAATTCCCTTTCAAGCTTTTCCACTCTATTATCTAGATTAAAAAGATCAAATGCTTTATCAGCTTATGTTGATCCCTTGCATTTTTCTTTTTTCTTTAAGTTAGCTCTTGTATATGCATCAACATATAACCAACATATAAACAACATAGTAAATGAACCAATGCAGCTGTGAAAACGTATAGACTTCCTGGCCAACATTTTTGAATCTAAGATGGCATCGACAGAACAACCTACATATTTTCGTTTACCCTTTTTTATGTAAGCCCCTCTTACTATGGCCGTCACATTATCTTTTTCATGGGCATTGTTGATGCAAAAGTTGGGTGATCCTTGCTAGACCCGAATTAGGATTAATTCAAGTTGGCTGGGCTCTAGCTCTTGCACCAAGTGAACTGTTTGGTTGGGATCCTGCACACTAAACAACACGCGTTAGGCTTACCGTGGGAATGTTTCCCACGATTAGACTCCGGTGTGAGAGTAAGTAATCGGTTAGGGTTTATATGAGTTGAGAGTATAGAACGTAATACCTTTGTGGAACCCTTGGGGTTCCTTTTATAGGCAGTGAAGCCCTAATGGGTTGTCACTGATGCTTCGGCCCTAAGGAAAGGATAAGCACCAGAATTAGATTGATTGTTATCTTCTAATTATGGTGAGTGAATATCCTCTTCTTTGGGATGAATCATATTCAGAGATAGAATATGATTCTGTCTAACCCTGTACCGGTCATGCCGGGCCGTGGGCCGCACACGTGTGTGCGGTTACTGTTCATCCAAGCCCATAAGCTTAAATGACATTATTCCCACCCATCTTTGATGGGCCGGATACGGGTAGTACCCGTGGGCCGGGTTCCTGACCCGGCTGGGGACTATACGTCATCATGTCCCCCCAGTCTAGTTGTTACAGTCGTAGGCGTAACCTCTAGACTATCAAGATGCCCTCCGGACATACCAAGAAAGACCTAGGGAATGAGAAATATTGAAAATTTTGCTTTGGCCGCACGTGGTTGCCTGCCTTAGGAATATTATTCTAATAGCACCTCAGCCGTACGTAACGGCCGAGACAAATTAAATGTAGCATTGAACATGGTCTTACGTAAGACCGCATACCCCGACACAAGAATAAATGCATTAATGGTAGTCAACTTTTCAGCCGCACTTCTGCAAAAGTGCACCATTACTGCCCACCATTGAGCCACGTAAAGCTGCCAAGAAGTGACCCGTGGGCCCCTTCTGATTTTGCAGAAGTGTCAGAAATCCCATCCGTTGGATAGGCGTGGTGGCCTACATGTGTCGAACATCCACGTGTCCTCGGAAACCGAGGCAACCCTATATAAGAGTTGGTATGTGTGTTTGTTACACACACAATTCATCCTTCCTTCCGCCATTGTTATTTTCAAGCTTCAACCTCCAAAACTTTGCCTTCGATTCCACGGATTTCCTCCGTCGCAGGTTAGATCATCACGCCTTTCAAAACCTTTTTATAAAACATGGTAAAGGACAACCCACTTATCACGGATGTCCTTAACGTGATGTCGGCGGAAAAATACATCGACTTTCTATCGAAGTATTACATTCCCGAAAGCGTACACCCCACCTATCCAGGTGAAGGTGAGGCAATTACGGATGCACCAGCGGGGAAAATAGGCGTGTACACGCGCCTATTTGATTCGGCCAACTATCGTATCCCCCTGTCCAAATTCTTGGTAGATCTGCTATTGTATTACGACTTCCACATAACCCAGCTTCACTGCATAGGGGCGTGTAAAATCAATCAGTTTGAAATTACATGCCATACCTGCGGAGTGACTCCGACCGTGAACCTATTTAGGGCTTTTTACTTCCCCCAGCTAGTGAATGGGTGGCTATCGTTTAAAAAGCGACCCGGGAACGCCCCCATGACGTATAGGAAGCCTTTAGACTCCCTTAATTACTGGTACGACCATTACTTCTTTGTTGATGAGAAGGTATTCCCTACTCCTTTCGTACTCAAAACCAAAGCGCCCAAAGATTTTCCGCCCAAATCCAAAGACTACAGTAGCAAAGACTTAAAAATACTAGATACCCACCGCATAGAATTCCATAGGGGGTTTCCGGAACACTTTCTGTGCTTAGTAGGAATAAGCCGCCGCTACTTTGGGAGGGATGACTTATATCCGTGCTTCCTGATGAAACAGGGAGAGGGTAGGTTTACTTATACCTTGTAAATGTGAAATGTCATGCGTATTTGTAGAACCGCACTAACCCGTGTATTTATAAATGTCCGCAGAAATGAATCTACATGGATTAATACGCCAGGGCGACCCAATGAAGGTACCTGAAGGGTTCCGCCCTCTGAAGGAGAATGAGCTTCCCCTGCTTGATGCGACCGCAGACCGCACCATTCCACTCGAAGAAAAATCCGAGCAAAGATCACATGAAGAGGAGCCTGTCATCGAGAAATCCCCATTGGACTTCCATAATGAAGATGGTGGAGAGCTACTATTGGAGGGAACCGCGACGCACCAGGAAGAAGACATCACTCAAGCTTCCGGGTCCGCCCCCCCCCCCCACCTCTAGAAAGAGAAAGACCACTAGGAGGGTGGCAAAGACGACAGGGGATGAGGTCGGGGCTTCGAATGCTCCCCCAAAGAAGCTTAGGAAGGATCATACGCAGTACCAAGAGGGAAGTGGTACTGCGACTGCCCAGGCCGACCCTACCCTACACATAGAAGAGCAAGTCTAGCGAGCTACCCCTGTGAGTGCCGTAGCTCCTAGCCACCCAGAACCTGCAATTGGTACCACGTAAGTACCCTTCGTATACCAGCCGCACCATTTTGCTTGCGAAATAGATAATGCTTAAACAAAATTGGCAATTTCAATAACAGGGCGGATCCGTCGGCCGTAGCCCAAGAGGAAGAAGTGGAGAGGAATCCATCCCCCGCACCATCAAACAGACCCCCATCCCCTGCTGCGACACACGCCGAGGAGCCACTCCTCGAAGGGCCAGAAAATAGCCTGCGCCTAGCATGGAACCTCTCAAGTCTGACAAGGTTGGAAGCGGAATCTAAGTGTTCAGAATTCATCGAGCACATTACCCCACCAGTCCTTGCACAAGACTTAGACGAGTTGGATCATGAATCCCTTCTGGAGCAGGTTGACATGTCGTCCGTGCATCAAGTGACGGTGGGAGCCGCCCTAAGACGCCGCTTGATCAAGGCCCTGGCTAATGTCAAGCGGGCAGACAAAAAGATAGCTCGCCGTGAGGCAATGGTCATGAAGAACGAGAAGACCATAGCGTCCTTGCAAGCAGCGCTGGTGACAGCCGAGGCGACAGTGAAAGAGCAAGCTCATCATGCCGACATCCGAGAAAAATGCATTGCCGAGCTCGAAGCCCTTGTAGCCGCATCGAATGAGAAGGTATGCTTTCGAAAATTTTATACATATACTCTTGCCTTGATTTTTTATTCGACCCAAGAAAAAGAATATATTATCCTTGTGATAACTCAAAGTTCTATATGCAGGTGTCTGCGGCCGAAGCTTCCACCAAGGCCGTAATCGTACAAGCCTTCAACATCGCCCAAGAGCGCGATGCGCTGAAAGATGAGCTAACACAGGTGCGGGCTAATTTGGAAGAGCAAACTGCAACGGCGGAGGAGGAGCTGAGCAAGATGGCCACAAGTTGTGCTGAAAGACTGTATCCTCCCTTGCTATCCGCCATAGCTGGACGCAGGTGGATGATTGGGCAAGGAATGCGCCTCGCCGTAAGCAAGGCCATGGAAGCTCCGCACCTACTGCAAGCATTCGCCGGGGTCGTATCGGATGGAATCGACCGTGGTAGGCATGAGGGTTTGGTCAAGGCTGCGGAACTGATAGGTAAGAGCGAAGACATCATGCAGCATCCATACCATAATCCCTCAGCTGCGGACAATATGACCGCATCGATGAATGCACTGGCGGAAATCCAGCACCCTCTCATGGATGAGCTTGAGGCACTTAAGGACGCTCCGAACGAGACGATAATGTCCAAGCTTACTGCGGATCCCATCCCCTTGACCTTGCCCACTTATGACTCCGTATCAAAAACGATGAAAGGTGAAAAGCTGCTTGTGGAGGCATTGGATGCGACTGCGGTCAAGGCACAAGATGGGAAGGATGCTCGTCGGGAGGCCCTCCGTGCTCTGATTGAAGAAGGAAAGAAAGACATGGAGGAATTCCTACCCCCTTTGTAATTTATCAGCTGTAAACATTTGTGATTTTTATTCGTCCGTGCATGTACACGGCTAAGACATGTGTGAAATAACTGTCCTTTGTATGTAAGTCCGTGATGACCACGGCCATTTTGTTATTTATTTGGAAACTTGTGTATTTTTATTTTGTTAAATACCGCATACCGATACTGCATGACATGGCACGTCTTACACAAAAGGAAAAAATACATTCAAGCCTATAATTTACTAGACATGCGATGTACGTCTTTATTATGCAAAGCACTACGTGAGTACGGCATACGAAAACTTATCACAACGCCTTGTGAGTAAGGTGTCTAGTAAGGATACATGATCCGCGCCGTTGGGGTTGCATCCCTCTTACACGGCAAGTTGAATTAGTAGGTTCACTTAATCCTCTTACCTTGCCTGGAGGCGTATAGTACATGTACGGTGATTGAATGAATGCATATGAATGAAACATGACATATTATAATAATAACTAAAATTCATATGACTAACAAAATCCTAAAAAATGATTTGCACAAGACAAGCCGTGGAGCTAGCTAGGCACCACGGCATTTTATTAGAACGTGTACATTTTTTGTTTGAACAAGAATGATAAGTCCTATGAAACAAAAGAGGAACCTAGACAAAACATAAGAAGCAAAACAGATAGAGTACATGGATCTTCATTAAAGCCACATATAGCGAAGTACCCATGCGAAAGCCGTGGCTTTCAAAGATAGCACCTTTTGAGATTGGAGATGTTCCATGTGCGTTCCAGATCGCGGCCATCCATGTCATGTAATCTGTACGCGCCTCGTCCTAAAGCTTCCGTGACCTCATACGGTCCTTCCCACTTAGGGCCCAGCTTTCCTGTATTCTCCGCTCGACTTGCTTCGTTAGCGCGATAGACATAATCTCCCGGTCGAAAAGAGACACCTTTAACCTTGGCGTCATAATAAGCTTTCATTTTAGCCTTGGACTTAGCCTCATTAATGGCCGCTATCTCTCTTTTTTCCTCCAACAAATTCAAGTTGATTTGTAGTTGCTCGTCGTTCGTGACGACATTAACCTCCGCCGTGCGGATGGTAGGCATTCCGATTTCCGCTGGTATGACAGCTTCAGTGCCGTAGGCCAATGCAAATGGAGTATCTCCGTTGGCTGTTTTGATCATAGTCCTATGCGCCCATAGAACATGTGGTAACTCATCCACCCATTTGGCACTTCGTTCCTCCAGATGTGCCTTGATGCCATTTCCCAAGCTTCTATTTGCTCGTTCCACAAGGCCATTTGTCTGTGGATGCTTAACAGACGCGAAGCGCCGTTTGATATTCAATGATGCACATCAGTCCTTGAATGGATTATCCGTGAACTGTTTACCGTTGTCCGAGATGATTTCTCCTGGCAAGCCAAAACGGCACACAATGTTCTCCCAAACAAACTTCTTAACTTGTTTGCCTGTGATGGATTTGACTGCCTTGGCCTCTATCCATCGTGTGAAGTAGTCCATTGCGACAATCAAGAACTTAACTCCCCCCGCAGCTATAGGAAATGGTCCTGCGATGTCAATTCCCCACTTATAGAATGGCCATGGGGATGTAATAGGTGTAAGCTCCTGCTGCGGATGTCGCGACACTGGTCTATGCACTTGGCAATCACTACACTTGTGAATCATGTCGTGCGCGTCCCTATGCATGGTAGGACAATAATATCCTGTTCGTAAGGCTCGAGCTACCACGGATCGTGGACCTGCGTGCATGCCGCATAACCCTTCATGTATTTCACTGATTACGTAAGTGGCCTGACGTAGTCCAACACACCGCAACCACGGCTGCAAGAAAGAGCGCTTATAAAGGATACCTTCTCGAAGTTCGAAGTGCTGTGACTTCCTTCTGATGCGTCGCGCCGCTTTTTCATCGTCCGGAAGGGTTTCACTGGTCAAATAGTTGATGATCGGGGCCATCCATGTAGGTCCGTCCTCCTCAACTATAGTAGCGACCTCCCTTGCTTGGACAAGTGGGCGAAGCTTGTGGATGAGATCTTGCTAAGAGCGTCCGCCTTCTTGTTCTCGCCTCTTGGCACCTACTTGATGGAAAACTTGCTGAAAGCCGCGATGAGTGACTTGACTTTCTCCAAGTATCGGACCATGTTGTCCTCCTTAGCCACATATCCACCTAGAATATGGTTTGCGACAAGCCGTGAGTCCACGTAGGTCTCAAGGTTGCGGACTCCCATTCTAGCGGCGATTTTTAAACCCGCAATTAATGCTTCATATTCCGCTTCGTTGTTGGTGGCTGTGAACTCAAAACGGAGGGCGTACATAAACTCCATTCCTTCCGGATTTGTGAGGATGAGACCAGCTCCTGACCCATCCGTACACGAAGATCCGTCCGTAAACAACACCCATGGTTCTGTTGGAGTCTCGTCTTGTTTAACGATTGGTCCCTCCTCATCCGGCTTCTCTATCAAGAAATCTGCCAAGATCTGGCCTTTAACAGCCGTCCTTGGGCGATAAGATATATTGTGCTCCCCCAATAGAATACTCCATTTTTGTAGCCTTCCTGCCACATCCGGTCTAGAGATTACTTCCTTTATTGGTTGGTCAGTAATGACTACAATTGGGTGCGCCTGAAAGTATCGGCGCAACCGCTTTGTAGCAAACACTAGTGCCAAAACCAATTTTTCCATAGAGGAGTAATTCAACTCCGGCCCTTGTAATGTTCTACTTATGAAGTAGACCGAAGTCTGTACCGTATCCCTATCCGTCATGAGTACCGCGCTTATTGCTCCATGTGTGGCTGAGAGATACATAATAAGTTCCTCCTTCGGCCGGGGAGCTACTAGCATAGGGAGAGACGCGAGATGCTGCTTGAGTTGGCCAAAGGCTTCCTCGGCTTCCTTTGTCCACCGGAAGTCTCCCTTCCTAATGCACTTCTTGAGTGTCTTAAATAGGGGTAATGACTTCTCTGCGAACTTGGATAGGAACCTATTTAGCCCGGCTAGCTTCCCATTTAAGGATTGCACCTCTTTTCGTGTCTGAGGGGATGGCAGCTGTATTACTGCGTCCGTCTTTTCTGGGCAAGGTTTGATGTCATTTGGATCAATCATATATCCAAGGAACATCCCCTCTGTTGCCCCAAACGTGCATTTCTTTGGGTTTAGCTTCATATTAATCCTCCTCAGTGTGTCGAATGTCTCTTGGACATCCCGGAGAAGTGCATCCTCCGTATGACTTTTTATGACTAAGTCATCCACATAGACTTCCAGGTTGCGGCCTATCTGCGAGTCAAAGGCTTTGACCACAAGCCGCTGGTATGTAGCACCTGCGTTCTTTTGTCCAAACGGCATTTTTGTATAACAATATACGCCCTGACTAGTATGGAACGCCGTCTTTTCCGCGTCCTCCTCCGCCATCTGGATCTGGTGGTATCCTTTATATGCGTCTAGGAAGCACTTAAAGGGATACCCACATAGGGATTTCACCTTCCAGTCAATCTCCGGTAATGGGTAATGTGGCAATCCGTCAATTTATGGTTGATATTTTATTCTCAATATTTATTTGAAAATATTATTTTAATGTTACAATATGAACTCACTTATTTTTGGGAAGTAACTTGGATTTACGTCTTGAAGTAGCGTCGACTACGTCTAAAGCGGAGGATTCAACGTTACGTGCTTACGTTTACATACACCGTCTTTAGTGACAGTCCGACATTTCAGAAAATAAATTTATCTGTGAATATTATTTTGGAGTTTTAAATTTGTGTTGGTTCATAAACTCACAAATTTACGAAAAAAGATTAGGACTTACGATTTTATTTTTAACGTCCTTTACGACTAAACCGGAAACCTTAGGATTACGTATTTACGTTTTCGAACTCCGTTTTTGATGAGACAATTTTTATTAGATTCGTTTTGTGTCGTTGATTCATAATTTATAAAAACGTTTTTCGTAAAACGACCCGAGGGCACGCAAATCGAGGAAACTAGAATCGAGGAGTACCCATAAATAAATGGGGATGAGACAAGTGGGACACTTGTCCCACCCCACTCAAAACCGGCCTAATTTAGCAACACCACCCTTGATGTGGCCAACTTGCAACAAAGTAACTTACACTTGTAAGCTAAGCTTACAAGTTAAGCTACACTTTTCCACTAACTTGTAAAACCACCATCACAAACCATTTCCTCTCATTTCAACATGCAATACCACACACAATTCTCTCCCTTGGCTCCATTAATGCCGTCCCATATCTCCCCTTAAACCAACACTTTTGATCAAATTTAACCATAAACCTCATGTTATTTCTACATATGTTGAAGCCCTCTTGAAGCTCTCTTGAATGGTGGTGATTATAACATCCATGGAGGAGTTTTCGTGGTGTCTTGGGGCTGATTTTCCACAAGGAGTTTATGAAGATTGGTGGTCTTGAAGATGGTCTTGGTTATCCACAAGTTTCTCCATCAAAATCCATGTCCAAATCATAACCTACATCAACTTGGTGGTATAAAGATTGTCCTCCTCATCCTCTTGTTATTTTTGGTTATGTAATCATGCATTGTATTTCCTATTGTATATGTTTATGATGATTATATGATGATAAAAATATTGTGTGGGGATTTGGTGTTGATAAACATGCTTAAAAAGATGAAAAACTATAAGAAACAAGGCTAAAATCTTGTCTAAATTTGTTGGCTGTATAAAACAGTAAAGAAACATGTTATGAACTGATAAAATGATGAAGTAGAACTAATATACAGTAATCTATGGGTCTTGAACACATGTGAGAGTTGGCCATGCAATGGAATCATTGTAATGAGTGAGATATGATCAAAACAAGTTTAAGATATAAATCTGAGTTCACAGTTTTGGACGATTTCTAGAAAATACTTAGAGGATGATTCAACAGTAGCTATAGAAGAGTTAAATGGAGCACATATCATGTAGTTTATGTGTTGAAAATTTTAGCTTCTATCTCCATATAGAACTCTAGATATGGAAGTTTTGGTGAAGATGAAAATAAAAATCAGATTTTTAGAATTAATGTTTATTATTATTATATAAGCACTCAAAATTATATTGTATAAAATGTAAAATAAAAACCCACAAACTTATGAATTTTATATATATAAGTATGTAAAAGGTTAAATAAGTGGACATATTATAAAAATGGTAACTTGTTAAGTTTTATAAGTTATAAAACTATAAACATAATTTTTACGATTTTTCGGCTATTACCGTAAAATTAACGTTTTTGTTAAATAAAACTTAGACGGTTGGACCCGTCTAATGTAAACTTTTATAAACACATATACTGATATATAGACATGTATAACAAGTAAAAACCGATAAAAACCCGAACTATAGGACATACGGACATTAACGAGCTAAGTAAACATATTGGACTAATAATTGGACTAAATAAGTTAAACACTTATAAAAAGAACTTATTGGACTTAACCCATTTAGGCCCAACTTGTAAAGTGTAGATACTGATAATATAAGTATAACATGGATTAATACAAGTTAAAGAGCTTATAATAAGTTTATTGGACTTAAAACACGTAAATAGGTAAAACTAGTAAACTAGTATAAACGTTACCGACACATAATACTAAAATGAGCAAACGAGAATATGTAAACCCACTTGATCATCATATATACAAAATCATCATATGTATACATAATTGTTATTTTTATAAAGTCATTGGACATGAGTCTAAGACGAGTATTATTTGTCTAGGTTTCCGTGATTGAAGCGCGTACCGTACGTCCGAATTGCCGATAACCCGCCTTCCCACATCAACGTGAGTTCATAGCCTCGCACTCTTTTAAATGTTTTTATGAAATGTTTTATAAACCCGCTAGGGAGATAACATGTTAGTTTTTATAAAATAGGACACCATTTGTCCCGATTGTTTGTTTATTGATTTAGACCCGAGTGATTGTATGACCCGATTGTATGACCCGATAAATGATTAAAGGACCCGATAGATGAAATTATATGGATTATTAAAGTTAGGTTATGTCACTAAAAGTCCCATTAGCATGAATTGTGAACTACCGGGAGTTGGTAGACGCTTGTGCATAAAATAGTACTATTTGGGGACGATCACCCTAGTTCGCGCCTTGACGGTTGATCCCTGTCGTGCCACATTGATTGGTAAGCGAATTTATGTATGAGAAGATTTCCATAGCGTGACCTTTGTGACGACACGCTACTTTAGATGGGCAAATTGAGTATCGGGTTAGCTACCCGTTGTTGGTTTAGTAAGGTAACAATGTCATGCGGCTTATAATAATCCAAAACTAACAAAATACTACTAGACGCACCGAATTACGATGTATTGCCTGACTAGCAATACAGGGTCATACTATTGATATTATGTTCGTGTTTTGGTTTTCATAACCATATTCATATAACGATTTTTATTCTCATACAACGTCATAAGACGTATTGTATGATGTTTTTACTATATTGGCTCGTATAATGATTTTTAAGGCAAACGCCTATATTATGATTTTGATGAAGATTTGTATAAAATGATTTTGGCTATTTCATGGCCTATTAAAACGATTTGTACAAAATGATTTTCAGTAATACTTTTATACTGATATTATATTGCTGGAATTTATTAAACTCAATGAATTCACTCGGCGTTATCGCTGACCTTTTCTTTTAACATGTCTTATCTCAGGTACTTGAAGGTAATTCTCGGGAAGACGACAAGAATTCATGGCCCGCACTTAAACAATATTTTTCCATTCAAATACTTTGTAAAACTTTGTATGAAATAATATGACTTGGGACCTATGTAACTTTGATTATTTATGAATGGAAATGCTTTATTATTAAACGACGCGATTCTTAAGCGTTGTCTATGATGTGAGTAATGTGCTATCCCGTAACACCAACTAGTCTTCCGCTGAACTGAGTTGTATAAATTTGGGGGTGTTACAGTTTGGCATCAGAGCTCTCGTTATAGAGAACGAAAGATTTTTAAAACCAAGGTTTTGAATAAAACATTTCAAAATCTTTCAACTATAAACATTTTTCTAAAAATGTCTAAAAATCTTTTGACTATAACGGTGCCGTAGAATTCCTGAGTTACCGACAAGGCCAAGACTGAGAAGTGTTATTTTAATATATATATAACTTGGATTATATATATATATATATATATATATATATATATATATATATATATATATATATATATATATATATATATATATATATATATATATATGATGTAATTTTATTACATGATTGTTTGATGATTATTTTGATTTTTATACGAGGTATTTATACGACGTAGATTGTCACAAGAAACCCTAAATCCCCTAGTAAATTAATCGAAGCTATTCTCGTAGGAATTCTAGCTATCCTAAATCTAAACCAAGTAGGATTCCTACTAGTGGCATGAGGCTTTTGGGTAATGGTTCCAATGACAGCTATCCTAATGTAGATAGTAGTTGATTGTGATATTAAAGAAGAATTGGTAAGATTAAAACTGATATCGATGTCATGACGATTTTTCCTTATAGAGTGAAGTTTGACAAAACGTTACCACCTAGAAAGATGTCATCTGACTCGTTGTCATCCAATTCTTAAATTGAAATCGAAAGGGTGAATGTTGCACTTGAGGCTGTCATTGGAACCATTACCCAAAAGCCTCATGCCACTAGTACCTTTCCGAGAAGTCTAATTGAATGTATGAGTCATCTCATACTAGTGACTCATTTGATAATTTGTTGTTGTAAGAGCTATAGGATTGGAAATTAAGTGTTGATCATATCGAGCTTTTATTGCCCTTTTAATGTTTATAAATAAGGCTGAAAGTATTGGAAAATGAGGTAGGATATCGAATTGAGTATAAAATTGGTTGGAACTTGAACAAAGTAAAATTTAACCCATATGGAATATGAGATTGTTAAGCGGAAGTTGTTAAGTTCTGTGATTGAATTATAAGGTTTTAATTGATTGTTGATTCGTGTTAAGTGTTGTTCCTAGGCCATTGTCCACTAATGAGGATGCCCAGTGTCCAAGAAATAAATTGAAGAAATCTTCTTCTGAATTGGGACCGATGGATCTTTTGGGACATGTGGAACACCTAATGACTCTTGTAGATTAGTATTCATTGTGGTATCTTTTAAAAATAATCCCTAACTTAACTGTGACATCAGTTGGTAGGATGAGTTCTGAGAATTGTATGACATAGTGACACGTAATGTGTTACGGTACAATTTTGACTTGTTTGTGATTAATGAGAAAGACTACCTTTGATTGCTAAATTCTACATGTATCGATATTATCTATCTTTTATTGCATCTTCCTAATGTTCGCATTAGTGATGCAACCATTGAACAAGTACTCATCTTGATTTGAGTTACGTTGTAGATTAATCTTTTTGAGTTCCATCAAGGTCATGAACCTCATGATTAATTGGCTAAGGCTCATTTCCTATCATATCGTAGTTAATTCTTGGTGAACAAGCTTTCATCACTTTTCTGCAGATCACACATTGTTTTTATAAAGTTAAAACGGTATCCTTTGAGGAAATAAAATTTTCATCACAATAAGGATTATTCAAAGTGAGATTTATAAGTGATTGATATCAAAATGAAGTTGTTTATGAGACGCTTTGGAAAACTTAACTGTTTCCATAACAAAGAAAATCTTTGTAAATTTATTTTTGATTCTTATTTAAGAATTAAGCATGAAAATGTTTTTATTATAAACATGATGATAAAGTTTTGACGAACTGAGTATTGCATCGTTAATCTTGAAATTGTATATAGTTGCGCGCCTACATACAATTTGGAATGGACCATGCAAGGCTGATTAGTAGTCACCATAAAACTGATTAATAAACACTACATTTTCTTTGAAGATTGTGAAAGATAAAATTTTATGAGATCTGCAAGAAGTGAAAAATAAGGACATAATGTTAGGGACACCTACATATGTGCCTATAGCATCTATTCTTCTGAGTCGAATTTACTCATCTGTGGAAATTGTCTTATTTGACAATTGTTAATTCCTTCTTGACCAATTCTCCCGTAGTGAGATTCTTAGGAAAGTATCTGATTACCGAGTGTTGATACCCGACTGGATGTATTGACGTTCTTATCATTTCTTTTGATTTGATTTCATTTGAATGACCTGGGTAACGATCCGAGGAGCTTTCGAATGCGTACTCAAATTATGAAAACATAGGATATATTCATATTCGTTAAAATGTTTTCGTCTGTATCTGATATGAAATTCTCTCGCGTAGATTATGCGTTGACCTTACTCTTTTAAGGTTAGTTGTGTCTCCTGATATCCTTGAACTTGTGAAGGATTATGAGTTATTGTTAGTCTTTTGAGAAGTTCACATCTTATCGACGGCAATGAAACTGGAAAGTTGATAGTGCCAGTAGAATGGATTGATTGATTATGACATGACGACATTGTCTTAATTGATGGGAACTCGAGTAGAATTCCCCAAAAACATAAGATGTCGATTATCAAAAGTGATCTAAATAATTCTTGATGGATGACCATATCCTGCATTTAGATTTGAAAATTTTACCGTGAATGGTTGTGAACTAGTTATAGATATTATAATCTAGAAAGAACCTAATATGAACTTATTAAAAGATTTTTTTGTTATCTGAAACTTTAGTAAGTATTTGTTTATGAATTACCTAGACTTTTGTCATTAAGGTAGATTGAAATTGGTATTGATTATATTCCCGGTGCTGCACCTGTGACTTGTGCACTGAACGTCAGCACCATCTAAATTAAAGGAATTACCGTACAACTGAGAGAGTTGTCGGAGAAAGATTTTATTATACCAAGCCTGTCATCATGAAGAGCTATGGTGATATCATTCCTTATATTTATAGATTACTGTGAACTGAGTAAATTGACAATCGAAAACGATATCCATAACTCGAAATGGAAGATTTGTTCGATCATTTACAAGGTTCTAGTGTATGTTTTAAAGATTTGATCCATGGCATGGTTATCATCAACTTCGCATCTGCGAAAAGGATTATGTATTCCAATCACTACATCCGATACTTGTAATGGACATTACGAGTTTCATGTTATGTCGTTTAGATTGACTAATACACATGTAGCATTCATAAATTTGGTGAATCACGTGTGTGGGCTGTAATTTGATAAACTCATGCTCGTGATCATTAAGGGCCATTTGTTTACAAGAATAAGAATGAAGTTAATAATTAATTATAGATTGCCCTGAATTGGCCGAACAATTAAAAATTGTACCTTGAATATTTAACATAAGACTTAAGACTTAATACTTTACATGATTTAACCATGTGATTAATAGAATATAAATTGACTCTTAAAAAAAATAGAAGTCATTTAAGACTTTGGGTTATACTAAAAAGAAAGTGCAAATATATTTTGACAAATGTTTTAACAAAGGATTTTTAAGGGATTATTCCCTTATACACAAAACATTTAACTAAACTTCTGTTTAGGGGTAAATGTTTTTGCATACATTAAGACAACCTAAGAGGGATTGAGGAAACCATTTAAACCATGACTTAAAATTGGAAACGACAATTTTTGCTTTTCAAATAAGAAAATTCTGACCAAAGTGTCAACAAAGGTTTTTCAAACATTTACGAATCTTAATAATCAATTTCGATAAATCAACAAAAATCATGTTAATTAAATTCAAATTTTATTTTGAACACCTTTATATAATTGGACAAACTGAGAAAATTCAAAAACTTTTTGTGTTTACGTTTCATAAAAATTAAATGTTTATTTAATTAGTTATAATAATTATCGACGCTTTAAAACATCAGATTAAGCAAAACTGATAAAAATGATAGTTGAGACAAAACTAAAACTTAGAAAATATAAAGAAATAATTTTAATGCGGACATGATAACTATTCCATCTAGGAAAGTGAATGTAGATACTGACACATTATATAGAAATGATAACGAATCAATTAGGATATGTTTCTTAATAATGAATGTGCAAAATAAATTGCCGAACAATTTAAAAATAACTAATGCTTATAAAAAGGATAATATAGATAATAAAAGGGGTTCGCGGCTAATGTGAACCATTAAATTTGAGAAGCCGATAGCGTTAAATATTTTAAATACCACTTGTGATTGTCTAAATATGGAGGACTGTGAGATATAGTTATGTTGGAATCTGTAAGTATAAGTATTCTAGTATGTCATTTATGACTAGAAGTATCTTTGTCTGAAGAAGTTGTACTGATGGCAATTATGAAGGCAGACATCGTCTCATACATTAGTAAATGTCTAGCTATTGCAAAGGTCATCATCTGAATTTGATTCGATTTGGGTCATCGTCGACAGACTGACCAAATCTGCTAATATCATTCCCGTTAATGATAAATGCAAAAGACTTATGTAAACATAGTGTGCCTGTATCGAACATCTTCATCAAGATCCTCGCTTCGCATCGAATTTCTAGAGATTTGCTCCGAAATCATTGAGAACGAACCTTGATGAGAGTACTATGTACCACCCCAATCGAAGGGACGAGGTAAAGTAACGATACAAAGTAATATAAGCGTTGTTCCATGTTTGAATGATTGACCTTTGATAATAGACCGTATAATCGTTTTCCTTTGGAGAGATTATCATTGATAATTATCGTATTAGGATCGAGATCGAATCTTGTTAGGATCTATATTAGAGCATCTGTAAGCAGGAGTTGAGATGAAGACACCCGACATACACCCATTGTGGGTTGGACATGTCTCTTAGGTTTAAGGTTTCCTATGATGGCGAACCTATCCTTGCAAAATACCCGACCCGCGAGATCTGAAATGATTGTTGAAATAAGGATTTGATTATTAACTGCCGGTAGTGGGCAAGAGGTTATGTGAATATGAAATGTAGATCTTGAAGTGCCAAATGGGTAGCGAAGTTATGCCACAATTTTTAACCTTGGAAAAATGAATTCATGATCTGACAAATCATGGGATATAAGTCCCCGTTGTATGGGACCATTGAGATGATGTAAAAGTTGGGATTGAAAGGCATATAAGCTGGATCTACCCTAGGACTTCAAGAACTGCGTGAATTATGTTTCGTAAATCGAACTTGATGGAATATCTATCAAGTGAAAATCTGATTGTTCTTAGTAAAGCTTAGATCGGCGAAAAGTTGCATTCATCAGAAACCCGTGAACATCATGGATAGAGAAAGTAAGTCAACATTTAGCCTGATCTTATTCCCGTAGTTATGTTTGATGAAACTCGCTTATTGCAATGAATTGCACTTGTGAGGAAAGACCGAATGTGGAGGAAATACCCACATGGCTTTAACTCTATAAGAAGTGAGTAGTAAGGTAAGATGATCTTTGAGGACAAAGATCCTGTTTAGGGGTAAATGCTGTGACAATCCGTCAATTTATGGTTGATATTTTATTCTCAATATTTATTTGAAAATATTATTTTAATGTTACAATATGAACTCACTTATTTTTGGGAAGTAACTTGGATTTACGTCTTGAAGTAGCGTCGACTACGTCTAAACCGGAGGATTCAACGTTACGTGCTTACGTTTACATACACCGTCTTTAGTGACAGTCCGACATTTCAGAAAATAAATTTATCTGTGAATATTATTTTGGAGTTTTAAATTTGTGTTGGTTCATAAACTCACAAATTTACGAGAAAAGATTAGGACTTACGATTTTATTTTTAACGTCCTTTACGACTAAACCGGAAACCTTAGGATTACGTATTTACGTTTTCGAACTCCGTTTTTGATGAGACAATTTTTATTCGATTCGTTTTGTGTCGTTGATTCATAATTTATAAAAACGTTTTTCGTAAAACGACCTGAGGGCACGCAAATCGAGGAAACTAGAATCGAGGAGTACCCGTAAACAAATGGGGATGAGACAAGTGGGACACTTGTCCCACCCCACTCAAAACCGGCCTAATTTAGCAACACCACCCTTGATGTGGCCAACTTGCAACAAAGTAACTTACACTTGTAAGCTAAGCTTACAAGTTAAGCTACACTTTTCCACTAACTTGTAAAACCACCATCACAAACCATTTCCTCTCATTTCAACATGCAATACCACATACAATTCTCTCCCTTGGCTCCATTAATGCCGTCCCATATCTCCCCTTAAACCACCACTTTTGATCAAATTTAACCATAACCCTCATGTTATTTCTACATATGCTGAAGCCCTCTTGAAGCCCTCTTGAATGGTGGTGATTATAACATCCATGGAGGAGTTTTCATGGTGTCTTGGGGCTGATTTTCCACAAGGAGTTTATGAAGATTGGTGGTCTTTAAGATGGTCTTGGTTATCCACAAGTTTCTCCATCAAAATCCATGTCCAAATCATAACCTACATCAACTTGGTGGTATAAAGATTGTCCTCCTCATCCTCTTGTTATTTTTGGTTATGTAATCATGTATTTTATTTCCTATTGTATATGTTTATGATGATTATATGATGATAAAAATATTGTGTGGGGATTTGGTGTTGATAAACATGCTTAAAAAGATGAAAAACTATAAGAAACAAGGCTAAAATCTTGTCTAAATTTGTTGGCTGTATAAAACAGTAAAGAAACATGTTATGAACTGATAAAATGATGAAGTAGAACTAATATACAGTAAGCTATGGGTCTTGTACACATGTGAGAGTTGGTCATGCAATGGAATCATTGTAATGAGTGAGATATGATCAAAACAAGTTTAAGATATAAATCTGAGTTCACTGTTTTGGACGATTTTTAGAAAATATTTGAGGATGATTCAACAGTAGCTATAGAAGATTTAAATGGATCACATATCATGTAGTTTATGTCATAAAAATTTGAGCTTATATCTCCATATAGAACTCTAGATATGGCAGTTTTGGTGAAGATGAAAATAAAAATCAGATTTTTAGAATTAATGTTTATTATTATTATATAAGCACTCAAAATTATATTGTATAAAATGTAAAATAAAAACCCACTAACTTATGGATTTTATTTATATAAGTATGTAAAAGGTTAAATAAGTGGACATTTCATAAAAAGGGTAACTTGTTAAGTTTTATAAGTTATAAAACTATAAACATAATTTTTACGACTTTTTCGGCTATTACCGTAAAATTAACGTTTTTGTTAAATAAAACTTAGACGGTTGGACCCGTCTAATGTAAACTTTTATAAACACATATACTGATATATAGACATGTATAACAAGTAAAAACCGATAAAAACCCGAACTATAGGACATACGGACATTAACGAGCTAAGTAAATATATTGGACTAATAATTGGACTAAATAAGTTAAACACTTATAAAAAGAACTTATTGGACTTAACCCATTTAGGCCCAACTTGTAAAGTGTAGATACTGATAATATAAGTATAACATGGATTAATACAAGTTAAAGAGCTTATAATAAGTTTATTGGACTTAAAACACGTAAATAGGTAAAACTAGTAAACTAGTATAAACGTTACCGACACATAATACTAAAATGAGCAAACGAGAATATGTAAACCCACTTGATCATCATATATATAAAATCATCATATGTATACATAATTGTTATTTTTATAAAGTCATTGGACATGAGTCTAAGACGAGTATTATTTGTCTAGGTTCCCGTGATTGAAGCGCGTACCGTACGTCCGAATTGCCGATAACCCGCCTTCCCACATCAACGTGAGTTCATAGCCTCGCACTCTCTTAAAAGTTTTTATGAAATGTTTTATAAACCCACGAGGGAGATAACATGTTAGTTTTTATAAAATAGGACACCATTTGTCCCGATTGTTTGTTTATTGATTTGGACCCGAATGATTGTATGACCCGATTGTATGACCCGATAAATGATTAAAGGACCCGATAGATGAAATTATATGGATTATTAAAGTTAGGTTATGTCACTAAAAGTCCCATTAGCATGAATTGTGAACTACCGGGAGTTGGTAGACGCTTGTGCATATAATAGTACTATTTGGGGACGATCACCACAGTTCGCGCCTTGACGGTTGATCCCCGTCATGCCACATTGATTGGTAAGCGAATTTATGTATGAGAAGATTTCCATAGCGTGACCTTTGTGACGACACGCTACTTTAGATGGGCAAATTGAGTATCGGGTTAGCTACCCGTTGTTGGTTTAGTAAGGTAACAATGTCATGCGGCTTATTATAATCCAAAACTAACAAAATACTACTAGACGCACCAAATTACGATGTATTGCCTGACTAGCAATACAGGGTCATACTATTGATATTATGTTCGTGTTTTGGTTTTCATAACCATATTCATATAACGATTTTTATTCTCATACAACGTCATAAGACGTATTGTATGATGTTTTTACGATATTGGCTCGTATAATGATTTTTAAGGCAAACACCTATATTATGATTTTGATGAAGATTTGTATAAAATGATCTTGGCTATTTCATGGCCTATTAAAACGATTTGTACAAAATGATTTTCAGTAATACTTTTATACTGATATTATATTGATGGAATTTATTAAACCCTATGAATTCACTCGGCGTTATCGCTGACCTTTTCTTTTAACATGTCTTATCTCAGGTACTTGAAGGTAATTCTCGGGAAGACGACAAGAATTCATGGCCCGCACTTAAACAATATTTTTCCATTCAAATACTTTGTAAAACTTTGTATGAAATAATATGACTTGGGACCTATGTAACTTTGATTATTTATGAATGAAAATGCTTTATTATTAAACGACGCGATTATTAAGCGTTTTCTATGATGTGAGTAATGTGCTATCCCGTAACACCAACTAGTCTTCCGCTGAACTGAGTTGTATAAATTTGGGGGTGTTACAGGTAACAATCCTGTGGACAGGCTTTGTTCAGATCCGTGAAATCCACACACATGCGCCAACTTCCGTCATGTTTTTTGACCATGACCGGATTGGATAACCACTCGTGGTAGTATACCTCGCGCATGATACCTGCGTCAACTAGTTTCCGTACTTCCTCTAAAATCACTCGACTGCGCTCAGGTGCTTGGTCGCGCTTCTTTTGCTTGACGGGTTGGTACCCCTGGCGGATTTGGAGCTTATGTTCTGCTATCGCGCGTGGTACGCCTGTCATATGCTTTGGCTCCCATGCGAATATATCCAGATTTGCACTTAAAAGAGAGCACATGGCCCTTTTGTCGCTATCCGAGAGCGCCCCCCTATGGATATCTCTTGTTCCGGATAGTCAGGATGGATTGCCACCTTCCAATTGGGAGGTGGTGATCCATCCTTGGGTGGGATAGGTGGAGCCAGTGTTGTCACAGTATGACACTCGGATGCTGGTACGATTGTGTTGTAAATGGTGACGATTCCTCCCTCAACAGGGAACTTGATCATTCCGTGTGCCGTGGAAGGTACCGCCCGTATAGCCAGAATACCTGGTCTGCCTATGATCCCATTGTACGGAGAATGTGAGCGTATCACCATGAAGTTCATCCACGCAGTAGTGGATTGTTCCTCATTCCCAATGGTTACAAGCAGACGCAGTTGACCTATCGGCCAGATGGTGTCTCCACTAAAGCCGGTGAGCGGCGCCGTGGCCGGTACTAATTGGCTTCTTATTTCTGGCTGTAACTGCACAAAACAGTGTTCATACAGTACTTCTGTTGATGACCCTCCATCCACATACATGCGATGAACATTGTGTGTTCCAATGCTTATCTCAATAGTGAGAGGCGCATCAATCACATCGCTTGCTGTGATGGGAGGGAATGAGATTTCCCTGCCGCGTAAAATTTTTTGGCCAATTTCTGCCTCGTGCGGCGTTGTCTGGATTGGATCATGTATATGGTCGAAGGTTTGTCCTTTTGGGGATCCTTCTTGTCATACTTCTTGTTGTCTTTTCCATCCTTCCAATCCTTAACCAAATGCTTGAGTTTACCTGACTTGATCAGTGACTCAATGTGCTTCTTGAGCTGGATACACTCCTCCGTGCTGTGGCCCTTGTCATTATGGAACTCGCAGAAACGATTTCCTTGATGACGGTCCGGCGGAGTTGTCATTGGGGGAGGTCTCGGAAAATTTGCCCCTTCCGTCAGCAAGATCTCCCGGTAAGACATCTTTAGGGGGGTAAACTTATCATCCAACCGTCCTCCTTTGTTTTGGCTCTTGTAGTCTGAGCCCCTACTACTGTTTTGATTGCTTTGACCACCTGACTGTCTCCAGGACTGGTCGTTTGACCGGTAGCCGTTTCCTTTGGAAGGGTAAGCCGCGGCAACCGCTGTTTCGCCCTCTATGAAGTTTCTGACCCTTTCCATGAGATCATCATACTTCTCTGGACGCTTGTCATTAAGACGCCTGATTAACTCCCTATATGTTATGGCGTGCATGTAGTCGGAGATTTTCAGGAGTTCCGGCATCGTCTTTGTGCGTGTGCACTCTTCGTTGAAGCGTTCAGTGAAGGCTTCTGTAGACTCCCCCGGCCGTTTCTTGACAGTTGCCAATGAAACCGGATCCCTATTATACTTCTTCCGCTGAGTATAATTATTCTTGAACGCAGTGCGTAATTCCGTGAAGCTATCAATGCTTCGTGGAGGGAGTCCCTCGAACCAGTCACGGGCATTGCCGATCAAAGTCGAATTGAACATTTGGCACCATATAGGCATGGGCCATCGCTCAATTTTAGCCAGCGTATCAAATATTTTAAGGTGATCATCCGGATCACCCGTTCCATCATAGGTCTTGACACACGTCGGCATGCGACGTTTTGTGTCCTCGGAGTAGTTCCGTATACGGAGAGTAAAAGGATCTTCCCTGGGATCCGCCCATGGACGGGTGAGCCTAGGGTCATCCCATGGGTCACACCACGGGCGGGAAAGATCCTTCGCTTCTGCCTCTCGATAATAAGGGCCACCATAATACTCATCATTGTTTGGTGGTGGTGGAGGGGTACGCCTAGGCCGGTGACGCTTGGGCGGATGGTCATCCGAGTCCTCTCCCGATAGATCTGGATACGGGGGTGGTGCCCCATCCCTTGGGTGAGGTCCACTGTTTTGAGAAGAGCCGGGAGCCTTCTTCCCAGTGTCCATCCTATCCCACACACTTGTGCGGCGAGCGGCTCTGGTTAGCTCTCGGTCTGGTCGCTAGGGTGAACCGTCGGACTTCTCTCTCCCCTCTCGAGACCGCGTTAGTTCCTCTATGAGGCGATCTCCTATGCGCTCGAACACATTCCTAGGTTGAGGAGTTTCCTCGAAGATGCTCTGCTCCTGAGGTCGAGTCTTCCTTTTCCCCTGAGTTTGGGAAGAGGTGATTGGTCCGGCATTGCCAAAGTTGAGTCTAGATTGGAGGTTTCTCCCTAGATTCAATCTTGATGCAATCCATGGGACGATCCTATCAAAGTTCTGCGTGAGAACTCGAGTGAGATCCTCCTTGCTGAGTGGTTGGACTTCTACTTCCTCCTCAACCGCTGGTCTGCGCGGCTCCTTGTTAGGGGGATTGGGCGCACTCCCTGGATCAGGGTTGTCCAGGGTTGAAGTAGGTGGGGGAGTTATGGAGATCGTGCTCGTCACCCCCATGGACTGAAAACCACCACGGTTACCAGGTCCGCCCGCTGGGCGGCTAGGGGATTGATTGGGGATGAGTGTCCCTTCCCCTTGGGACTTCCGATTTCCAGGATTTGTGTTCCTGGGATTAGCTTGCGGATGCCCCTTCGTCATTGGAAATTCAAGATGAGGTTTCGCTCTAGCTTAGTGTAATGGGTCCCACGGATGGCGCCAACTTGTTGATGCAAAAGTTGGGTGATCCTTGCTAGACCCGAATTAGGCTTAATTCGAGTTGGCTGGGCTCCGGCTCCTGCACCAAGTGAACTGTTTGGTTGGGATCCTGCACAGTAAACAACACGCGTTAGGCTTACCGTGGGAATTTTTCCCACGATTAGACTCCGGCGTGAGAGTAAGTAATCGGTTAGGGTTTATATGAGTTGAGAGTATAGAACGTAATACCTTTGTGGAACCCTTGGGGTTCCTTTTATAGGCAGTGAAGCCCTAATGGGCTGTCACTGATGCTTCGGCCCTAAAGAAAGGATAAGCACCAGAATTAGATTGATTGTTATCTTCTAATTATGGTGAGTGAATATCCTCTTCTTTGGGATGAATCATATTCAGAGATAGAATATGATTCTTTCTAACCCTATACCGGTCATGCCGGGCCGTGGGTCGTATACGTGTGTGCGGTTACTGTTCATCCAAGCCCATAAGCTTAAATGACATTATTCCCACCCATCTGTGATGGGCCGGATACGGGTAGTACCCGTGGGCCGGGTTCCTGACCCGGTTGGGGACTATACGTCATCAGGCATCACTACCATCAACTACGGTCTTTACTGAGCGACCCTTTCCCTTCCCATTTGTAAATTTTGGCGCTTATTTCGGCATCAAATTATCCGAGTCGTCACTATGAACACGCTCACTCTCACTTTGAGTTTCAGTATCGAAATATAATCCACACATGGATCAATCCGAATACTAAATGCATGATATAAACCACACAAGTCTGTATCTAGATACTCAACTGGAAAGAGTATTTGGATACTGAAACTGAAGCTGGAAAGAGAGCATTCATAGTGGTGACTCGGATAACTTTCTACCCCATGAAGCCCCAAAAGTGGGAACTGGGAATGAAAACATTCGACCAATAAATAGAAAAGAAAAGGGTCGTTTATTAAAGGCTGTAGTTGATGTTAACAAGGACCATGAAAAAGGAAATGACACGGCCATAGTAAGAGGTACTTACATAAAAAAAGGGTAAACGAAAAGATGTAGGTTGTTCTATTGATTCCATCTTAGATGCAAAAAAGTTGGCCAGGAAGTCAATACGTTTTCACATCAAGATAATCAAACCTAATCTTAACTCAAATGTTTAAGGTTTCTAGTATGACCAACCCCTTTTTTAAAAATTTATGGTGTGTTTTTTTAGCTTATATAATGGGCTTATATAAGCTATTTTTTGCTTATATAAGCCTATGTTTAATAAACTTATAAGCCCATGGCTTATATAAACTTAAGTTAACATAAGGGTAAAATGGTAAATATGTTATATAAGCCCAAACCTTCCTAAAAAATCCACATTTTTATGGCTTATCATAACACCCATATATAAGTTTATAAGCCCACTAATATAAGCTTAGCCAAACACTTGGTTTGAGCTTATAAGCTTATATAAGCTAATAAGCTTATAAGCCCATTATATAAACTAAACCAAACACCCCTTATCTCCTGTATCTACATCATCATATAACAAACAAAATACTTGAACCATTTATCATTTTCACTACTCCTAAAACTTTACATAGTAAACACTAACTAATGATCCATCTAACGCCTTTCTGACAAACATATAAACATAAATTTCACAAAATTGACCTTTAATATGTGCCTTCGTAGCTTCATCAACCTTCATAGCTTCATCAACCTTCATAGCCTCATCTGCCTTGTCATCTATATAACAAATATTAAAACAGAATCAATTATTGGTATTTTCATAACATGCAACATCATCAAAACAAAGACAAATCATCAAAACTTCAATAATACTGTTGCGAAGTAAAAACCCTAACCTTGTTTTGATTTTCCTTTAGTTCGGTTTTTTAAATCTAACTGCATCAAGTCTTCAATAATAGTGTTAACAAGAGGATCATCATATCTCCAGTTGGTTCCATACTTATCCATCACATAATCAATCATCTCAGCAGTGATCTTGAAATCAATATCCATCTGGTAATTTAGGTTTGATTTATCAGGGTTTGAAGATTTGTTACTGTTTGTGTCTGGGTGGGTGGGTGGTTGATTCATTATTTGACCTCCGGATATTGAATGTGTGTGTGTGTGTATGAGAGAGAGAGAGTGAGTTATTAGTGGACGGGGTACCGATGCAATATGATGCAAATTAAACGATTCACTTTTTAGACACGTTAGTATAAGTCGAGTTTAGTAGTATAATCTTATTAATTTTTCATGATTTTATTAATTGAACTTTATCTTACATGATTAATGGATAATTAAATTAAATCATGTTATTAATTTAATTAAACCTTGGTTAAAAATTAATATAACATAATTAAGCTATGTTTCTTAATTAATTAAATGTAACATGAATAATTATATTAATAATTATTTTAATCTAAAGTTTATTTAAATAAAATGGCCATGTTTAATTATCATGATAAATATATTAATAATTATAACATAAATCTTGTTTATTAATTATATAATATAAGTCGGGTGATTAAATGGTTTTATGACTTATTTCAACAAACTCACGTATGAATGTAACATAAACGATGATTAATTTGTTATCTGATAGATTTTAAATCCTTAAAGTTTTTAAAAAATATGAAATGTCAAACCCATCTATCTCGAATGATGCTAACCCTAAATCATAAATCTTAACCAATTAAACCATAAATACAAATTAAACCATAAACCAATAATAAAACCTAAATCCTAAACCTTAAACCATTTAACCGTAAACCATAAACCATTAAACCATAAACCTTAAATAAACCATAAATCATAATCATGCATACCATAAACCATAAACCATAAACCCTAAACCATAAACCATAAACCCTGCACCTTAAACCAATGAACACTAAACACTAAATCATAAATCTTAAAACATTTAACCTTATACTATAAACATTAAATCATTAATTAATAATTAAACCACAAACCCTAGCTAATTAAACCATTAATCCTAAACCTTAAACCCTAACCCTAAACTGTAAATACTAAGCCCTAAACCTTAACCCAAAAAACCCTAAACACTAAATCATAAACCTTAAACCATTTAACCTTAAATTATAAACATTAAACCATTATTTAACCCTTAAACCACAAACCCTAAACCATAAACCATAAACCCTAAACTCTGAACCTTAAACCGATGAACACTAAACACTAAATCATAAATCTTAAACCATTTAACCTTATACTATAAACATTAAATCATTAATTAATAATTAAACCACAAACCCTAGCTAATTAAACCATTAATCCTAAACCTTAAACCCTAACCCTAAACCGCAAACCCTAAGCCCTAAACCTTAACCCCAAAAAACCCTAAACACTAAATCATAAACCTTAAACCATTTACGCTTAAATTATAAACATTAAACCATTAATTAACCCTTAAACCACAAACCATAAACCTTAAACCCTAAACCCTAATCCCTGAACCTTAAACCAATGAACCCTAAACACTAGATCATAAATCTTAAACTATTTAACCTTATACTATAAACATTAAACCATTAATTAACCATTAATAAACCACAAACCCTAGCTAATTAAACCATTAATCCTAAACCTTAAACCCTAACCCTAAACCGCAAACCCTAAGCCCTAAACCTTAACCCCAAAAACCCCTAAACACTAAATCATAAACCTTAAACCATTTAACCTTAAATTATAAACATTAAACCATTAATTAACCCTTAAACCACAAACCATAAACCCTAGCCCTAATCCCTGAACCTTAAACCAATGAACCTTAAACACTAGATCATAAATCTTAAACCATTTAACCTTATACTATAAACACTAAACCATTAATTAACCATTAATAAACCACAAACCCTAGCTATGTATACCATTAATCCTAAACCTTAAACCCTAAATCCTAAACCACAAACCCTAGCCCTAAACCTTAACCCCAAAAAACCCAAAATACTAAATCATAAACCTTAAACCATTTAACATTAAACTATAAACATTAAACCATTAATTAACCCTTAAACCACAAACCATAAACCTTAAACCCGAAACCCTAGACCCTAACCTTATTAAACCGTTAATACTTGATTTTAAAGCCTAAAGTATCAAAGTTCAAGTTCGTTTTAGTTCCGAATCTTTTCAAATTGAAAACCGGTCTTAAGTGCGACTCAATCGTCTTTTGGTGAATCAAGAGAATGGTTTGGTTTGTTTTTCTAATTCAAACTATTAGCAAGTAAATAAGTGTCGTTGAGTAAATTAAAGCTTTGACAAAATTAAACTTAAAGTTAATTTAAAAAAAAAAAACTTAATCAATCGTAATAAAACAACTCATGTCCATCGGAATACACCATAATAGTAACCATCGGAATATTACTAACATTATCCATCGGAATAATTAAGTTCAGATCGGAATACTTAAAGAGCACTTCTGTCGCAATATTCATCTATCGGAATGATGCTGTCGCAATGACTCTATCGAAAAATGGGCAGCACTTTGTCTTAACCAAGTCCTTAAGACCCGTCGGAATATGCGATCGCAATAAGCGATCGCAACCCAGATCGGAATAAGGGGGAAGATCCAACCGATCGCAAAGTAAAACCCTAATGGGTTATTGCGATCGAAACCAAAGCTGTCGCAATGTGGAGTAACCGTCGGAATGTGTGTCAAAACCCTAAGATTGCGATGGGATGTAACTGATTCCGAAATTCGTGGCAAGAGTGAATCTCATTAAGCAAACGCAATAAGCAAATCCAAACGAATCTTAAACGATCCCAAAAAACTCAAATTCGATGACTTTTCAAAACTTAAAATCAAGAACTTTATGAAATGAACTTTAAACCATTAAAAACCTTGAAGAAATCCGAAAATCAATAAGCTAAGATTCGAATAAGCCAATAAGCATTATGAGCTTATGACCTAGACGTGTAAAAGCTTGTGAGTAAACCAAAAGATCAAACCTTTATTCACGAAAAGCATCAAATCATACGAGTGAGATGTGAAATTCGGATCAAAGGTAGAGTAAATCAAGAAATGTAGAATGAGAATAAGGATCAAAAGCTTAAAATAGAACTTTGATTAATGAAATAAGCAATACAAAAGTATTTAATCTTGAAAGATTAAAAGAAAAAGATGAACTAGTGAGAGAAAGTTTAAGACTTTCTCTCTCTAAAAACTAGAAAGAAACTTAAAGAAAATAAAAACTAGCTAACCCCCTCCTAATGTGATTAGGAGGGTATTTATAGGGAAGTGGGAGGCATGTGTGGTGCTTTCTTCTTTCTTTTTCTTCTCGACTCGATTTTAATTCTTCGTCTTTGTAGTCTCGGGATTTGAACTTGTCTTTTAATTTTCTTCTTCTATTAGACTTAAGTTCTTCGACTTCATTAAACTTCCGTCTTTAGACTTGTTCTTCGATAAATCCCCAGAATAGGTCTTGGACATCCGTTCTTTAAGCACTCTGGATCTTTTGACTTCGTCTTTTCCCGTTTTCTTCAGTAAAAGCCCGTGAAAGCCCGTGTTTTCTTCCTTTTTCATATTTAGGTCCTAAAACACAATAAAAACACAAACCACGCATAATTCCGACTTTTACGACATAAATCACACGTTTTGGTCTTGTTATTATTGGAAATAAGTGGTAAAAGGATAAGTGTTTTCACACTTATTAAATCCCCTACACTTGACCATTGCAATGCCCTCATGCAATGCATTAAATTTTTAAAGCACGGTTTACATTTTCCATCATAAATAACCCACCTTGGCCTTTATTAAATTCTAAACATAAAAGATAGAAATAAGTAAAGAAATTAAAAACTTACATTGGGTTTTGGCGGCCATGAACATTTATCATCCTCAAGTTTCACGTTCCCCATACCAAGCTTAAAAACGAGATCATTGTTATTATAAGTTGGCAAACTATCACGAACTCATGTGGGCCAATTATTCACTTAGACTCCCTTATTCCTAGGTGTATCTCTTATATTTTATTTTTGTCTTGAATGATCACAAGGATGCATTGTTTGACTTATTTCGATAGTTATTTAGTCCGAAAATAAGGTGAGCGATTTAATCAATAGTTAGCTAAAGGACCAAATCTTTTAAAACTGCATCTCGGGATATCAGAAAGTTCATATCTTGGCATAACTTGGTTCGCGATTTGAGACCTTTCTCGGGCCGATATTTGGCAGCGACTTCATACTTCGAATCTTCGAGAGACGTTCTTGAAATTATGGTCTTCTCTTCATAATAGGAATTTCTTCACTTGAAGTTTTTGAGAGATTCTTCATCTTTGGACCACGACTTCTTCATTTTTCTCCAATCTTTATTTTGGACTTTGATATACAACGATCCGCCTCCTTTTAGGACTTGGATCTATTTATCCTCATACCTTGTTAGGGTCTTTTCGGATAGACTTCTCCATGACTTTTGGGGAGTTCTTGCTTTTCGTCGTGTGTCTCGATCCTTCATATTGATTTTCGATAAATGATTCTTCACATCACTTTTGGATCTTTAGCAACAAAATGTAGCCCTCATGCCTTGTTAGGGCCTTTTCGGACTCGCCAATCTTCGCGCCCCGCTTCATAAGTTATGCCTTGGCTATGAACTCTCGTCATTACCGAGCAACTTTTAAACGATCTGGGGCTAGAAGCTAAGTAACCTTTTAAATCGTACAACCTTATTTATTTGCAGATTAATTTATTAGCAAGCGGAGGGAGAATAAGCTCATAATTAACTCACATAAATTCACGAAAGAATACCGAACTTATAATTGACTCTATCATCTCTCGTTCTCCACAGTTTAAAATCTCAAGGAATGAGACTCGTGGATGCTTAGCCAATTAAATCAAAGTTTCGGGTTTTCGAGTCGCCTATAGGATCTTGCAAATTCTTAGACTTTTTCAAGTTTAGAAATTGCATTTTAAAGTTCCCTTGATAAACGACTCTCTAGGATCAATTATAGGAACTTGCGAAAAGTTCTTGTTCTTAACCCGTAAGAGTTAAGACTTTCGCGTTTTATAGCTCCCTATATAAAAGCCTAGCAAAACTTGACTTAAACATGTTAAGGATACTAGCTAGAGTAAACTTAGGCAAGTAAACTCGGGTTGAGTCAAAATGTTCACGACAAAGAAAAATCTAAAACCACTTATTTGAAAATTTATTCTAGCAAAGGAAACATAACAAAGACAAATACAACTATACAACTAGGCCAAAATAGATTAAAAATTTTTGAAAAATGTCGAAAAATCAAATTTTCCGGTTAAAATGAGGGCAAATTCATGGAAAAGACCACTTACTTCGATAGAAGTCCCCCCTACACTTGAGATAAACATTGTCCTCAATGTTTAAGCATGTGGGAGTAAACTCCCCTACACTTAGGACATTGTGCACTTTGTTTAAATCTTGCTAAGGAAAGGACAACTAAAGTGAATTCAATGTGAACATATGAAATATTGAATCACAAGAGTTTGAGATAGAACCGGGAAGATGGGAAACACGGTATCACGGTTCGTCAAAAGTCATCAAGATGCTCTCTGAAGCTTTAATCCCTGCACAGCACAAGAAACAAGACGACAAACATATGCGGGGCTCCCCCTACACTTATTATGAAAACAGTAAGGGATAGAACACGGGTTGCCTCCCGAGAAGCGCTTGTTTTTGTTCACCGAGTCATGAGCCTGACTCGACCCAATTTTAGTTCATGGGGAATGTGGTGAGGGATGGAATCATCTCTTGAGAGATGTCCTCACCAAAGTACAGCTTCAAACGCTGGCCATTCACCTTGAAATTGGGCCCATTCGGCTGAGAAAGCTCAATGGTCCCATAAGGAAAGACTTTGGCGACGGTGAATGGACCAGACCAGCGGCTCTTCAACTTGCCAGAGAAGATCTTCAACCGAGAGTTAAAGAGTAAGACTTGATCACCAACGTGGAACTCTCGGTTCTTGATTTTAGCATCGTGGATCATCTTCGTCTTCTCCTTGTAGATCAGCGAGTTCTCATAAGCTGCATTCCTCAGTTCATTTAGCTCGTTGAGTTGAACCTTGCGATGATCACCGGCTTTGATGATGTCGAAGTTAGCCCACTTCAAGGCCCAGTGCGCCTTATGTTCCAGCTCGATGGGTAGGTGGCAGGCTTTCCCGTACACAAGACGATAAGGTGTACAACCGATCGGGGTCTTGTAAGCAGTACGGAAAGCCCACAGAGCATCATCTAACTTATCGGCCCACGCGGCACGATGCTCACCCACAGTACGCTCCAAAATTCTCTTCAAGCCACGATTGGAAATTTCGGCTTGCCCATTGGTTTGGGGATGATAAGCGGTGGAAAGACGGTGATTGACACCATACTTTGCCATGACTCGTGCAAATTGATCGTTGCAAAAATGAGTCCCGCGGTCACTGATGATAGCACGAGGAACGCCGAATCGAGCGAAAAGCTGCTTCAAAAAGTTCACAACTACCCTCGCATCATTCGTAGGAAGAGCCTTAGCTTCAACCCATTTAGAGACGTAGTCGACGGCGACGAGGATGTACTTGTTCCCTTTGGAGGATGGAAATGGCCCCATAAAGTCGATGCCCCATACATCAAAGATTTCACATTCCTGTATGAAATTTTGAGGCATCTCATCCTTATGTGTGATCTTGCCTTGACGTTGGCAAGCATCACAATGCTTAACCATTTCGTGAGCGTCACGATAAATGGTAGGCCAGTAGAATCCAGAATCAAACACTTTCTTAGCGGTGTAGTTGGGACCAAAGTGACCACCGGTGGGTCCTTTGTGGCAAGCTTGGAGAATGTCAAAAGCTGCCGGTCCGTCAACACATCGACGAATAATCAGATCAGCACACTGTTTGAATAGATAAGGGTCATCCCAAAAGTAAGTCTTAACATCGTTCAAGAACTTCTTCTTTTGTTGGGATGTTAACCCTTGGATGAGAATACCACCCGCTAAGTAGTTTGCGATGTCCGCAAACCACGGGGTGTCATCAAAATTGAGATTTATAGACATTAGAGTCTCCAGGGGGAAAGAGTCATTGATCTCTTTGTTCGGATGATCCCCTTGATATGGATTCTCAAGTCGACTCAAATGATCCGCGGCCAGGTTTTCGACTCCCTTCTTGTCACGAATTTCAATGTTGAATTCTTGAAGGAGCAAAACCCAGCGAAGAAGTCTTGGCTTAGAATCGTTCTTTGTCATCAAGTACTTCAACGCGGAATGGTCCGTGTATACGATGGTGGTGGATAAAACAAGATAGGGGCGAAATTTCTCAAAAGCATAGACAACAGCTAAAAGCTCTTTTTCGGTTGTCGTATAGTGCAGTTGAGCCCCTGTCATTGTTTTGCTAGCGTAGTGGATTGGTTGGAAGTGTTTATTCACTCTTTGGCCCAAAACCGCACCAATAGCAAAGTCGCTAGCATCGCACATCAATTCAAAAGGCAGCTCCTAATTTGGGGTAACCAAGACCGGTGCTTTAGTTAGCTTATCCTTAAGAAGATTGAAGGCTTCCAGACACTCTTTAGAAAAGATAAAGGGAGTATCTTTTTCCAAGAGGTGGGTCATCGGGCGAGCGATTTTAGAGAAATCCTGAATGAATCTACGATAGAAGCCCGCGTGACCCAAAAAGCTTCTCACACCCTTCACGGTTGAAGGTGGAGGAAGTTTGGCTATGACATCAACTTTAGCACGGTCGACTTCAAGACCGGCTTTAGAGATTTTGTGTCCTAGCACAATGCCTTCTTTGACCATAAAATGGCATTTTTCCCAATTCAGAACAAGGCGAGTGTCTTCGCACCGCTTAAGCATACGTTCCAAATTGGCAAGGCAAGCAGAGAAGGAATCCCCGAAGACCGAGAAATCATCCATGAAGACTTCCATGGTTTGCTCAACCATGTCATGGAAGATAGCCAACATGCACCTTTGGAAAGTCCCGGGGGCATTGCATAAGCCAAATGGCATTCTTTTATAAGCAAATGTGCCGTAGGGACAAGTGAATGTTGTCTTCTCCTGATCTTGGGGATCGATGGGTATTTGAAAATAACCCGAGAAACCATCCAGAAAGCAGTAATATTCATTACCCGCTAGACGTTCAAGCATTTGGTCCATAAAAGGTAGAGGGAAATGATCCTTTCTCGTGGCATCATTGAGTTTGCGGTAGTCTATACAAACTCTCCACCCAGTAACGAGACGGGTAGGAATTAACTCATTGTTTGCATTGGGCACAACGGTGATTCCGCCTTTCTTAGGCACACAATGGACTGGACTAACCCACGGTGAATCCGAAATAGGGTAAATCATACCCGCATCAAGAAGTTTGATAACCTCTTTTTTGATGACGTCATGTATTTTAGGATTCACCCTTCTTTGGCTTTGAATAGTGGGCTTAAAGTCGTCCTCCATGAGAATTTTATGTGTGCAGAAATGAGGATCAATTCCACGGATGTCCGAGATTTTCCAAGCGATAGCTCGTTTATGCTTCTTCAACACAGCGACAAGGCGTTCTTTTTCGTCTTCTTTCAGATCCTTAGCGATGATGACCGGTAGCTTCTCGTTGTCTTCCAGAAAAACGTACTCAAGATGAGGAGGTAGGTCCTTAAGCTCAAGAGTAGGAGGATTCTCAATAGATGGTGAACCTAACGATGGATCATCATTAGTCACCTCTTTAGGAGCAGGAGGAGAGAATGGGTCCTCATTGAGAAGTCTCTCAATAGTACTAATGTCTTCATCCCAATTTGTGGACAAATTATCATACTTAATATCGAGAGGACCCAAGCTAGCTTCGAAGTCATCCAAATCACTTTCTCCGAAAGGAGTCAATGCTGGAGCAATTGAGGCAACGGTCTCAACATTGGGTAGAGAAGAGAGAGTACTTTTGCAAGCATCATGAAAATGTTCTTCACAAGCCTCATCGAGAACATCAATAGCATTAACACTCTCATATGAATAAGGTTGCTTAGAAATCTTACCCATGTTGAAGACAATTTGATCGTCACCAACTCTCATGATGATTTCGCCTGCGGCAACATCAATAAGAGTGCGACCGGTCCTCAGAAATGGACGTCCGACGATTAATGGAACACGGGGATCCATCTCGTAATCAACGACGACAAAATCCGCCGGGAAGGTGAATTTATCGACGCCAACAAAGACATCTTCGGCTATCCCCACTGGATAAGCAACCGTACGGTTGGCTAATTCCAAAGTCATTTTGGTGGGGACTAGCTCGGGGAGAGATAATTGCTTCCAAACACTTAAAGGCATTAAGTTTATACTAGCACCTAGATCGGCTAGGGCCATGCAATTCTCTACTCCCGGGAAGTTGCAAGGAATCAAGAAGCGACCCGGATCACCAAGTTTGGTGGGCAATTGCCTTAAGAGCACTGCGGAGCAATTCTCATTAAGGTGGGTCTGAGCAATGTCAAGAAGCTTTTCTTTATCACTTAAAAGATCTTTAAACATCTTAGCGTATTTGGGCATGTGAGCGAGAGCCTCGGCAAAGGAGATGTTAAAATTCAATTGTTTGAACATTTTAAGGAAGTTCGAAACCTGAATATCATCCTTGCTCTTTTGCTTCTCTTTCCTCAACCTTGAAGGATAAGGTATATTGGATGAAGAAGCAGGCTTTAAGGGAATAGGATCACTCACAACCACGGGTGGTGGGGAAATAGGGATAGAAGGTGAAAGAGGTGAGGAAAGTTGCTCGGTTTCCTTGTTCACAATCACGGGTGGAGGTGTAGGAAGCTCGGGTTCCATGTAACCTTTGCCACTACGAGTGGTGATTGCTTTCATCTCCCCTCTTGGATTCACAACGGTGTTACTAGGAAGAGTACCCGAAGCAGAGGGTTGATTACTTTGGATGAGCGAACCAATCATATCACGAAGGTGAAGAGCTTGATTGTTAAAAGAGTTTTGCATGTTGGCATTAATATCATTGCTGTGTTTGGCCATGTCATTCCTTAGCTCGGCTCGAATATCGCTCCCTTGTTTCACCATGTCATTCTTCAAGTTGACAAATTGACTCTGAAGATTCGTCACCATCTCACGATTAGTCTTCATAAACGTCTCGACGTCTTGACTTACGGCCATCGGTTGATTGAGAGGTGGAGCTTGGTAAGCTTGAGAATTTCCTTGAGTTAGGTATGGGTTTCTTTGGGATTGATACTGATTGTTTGCACGAGGTTGGGATTGATTGTTCCGGTTAAAGCTTTGTTGTTGGGTTTGGTTTGCAGGGGGAAAACCGGGGGGAGCAAGATAATTGTTAGAACGATAACTTAGCAAGCCACGGTCTCCTTGCGGGCGAGCTTGATAGCCTCCCGTGGGATAAGTGCCGTAAGCTGCGTTAACGTCTTCAGAATAATTGCCGTGAGTAGAAGGACACTCATTGTAGGAATGAGGACCACCACATGTGTCACAAGAAATAACAACGGCTTTAGCTTGTTGAGTTTGGTTAGAAGTCAAAATTTGGAGACTTTTGTTGATATCAAGAAGAGCACGTTCCAAAACAGATGAGTTGGTGGTGGTAGAAGTAGATGAAACATTGACTCTCTGATTAGATCTTGAGGATGCGGAAGAATCCCAATTCTTGTGGTGAGTAGTCATGTTTTCAATCAACTCTCGACACTCTTCCGGTCTCCTTTTCATAAAAGTACCACCGGCGGCGGCATTGATCGTGTCACGATCACGAAAGGTGAGACCATTGTAGAAGGTGTCAATGAGAGTGACGGGGAGCATATTGTGATTAGGACAACGGTCGATCAAATCATTGTAACGTTCCCAAGCATCGAAAAGCGATTCATCATTCTCTTGCATAAATCCACTGATTTGGTTACGAAGGCTAGTGACCATGGATGGGGGAAAGTAGCGCGATAAAAAGCGTTGAGTCATGTCGTTCCACGTATGAATAGAATTCTTAGGAAGACGGTCAAACCATTTTTCGGCGTGGTGAGAAAGCGAGTGTGGAAAAAGTTGGAGGCGAAGGTCATCCATAGAAACACCGGGGCACTTCATGCTTTGGGTAATGGTAATGAATTTGTCAAGGTGTTTGTTGGCATCATCGTCCGGAATTCCACGAAACGGGTTCGTTTGCACTTGTTGTATCATGTGATGCTTCAACGAAAACTCCTGAGCCGTGACGTGCATTGGCGCAATCGGGCCTCCGCGTCCGTTCATGGTGGGTTGGCACAATTCCTCCATGGTTCGTAAATCAGGTAGAAGGACATTGTTGTTGTCGTTGTTGTGGTTGTTATTCAAATTATTTTGAGGTGGGTGATTATTGTTGTTGTTAACACCAGCCATATCTAAATCTTCACGATTCTCGGGCTCAGAATAGTTTGTAGATCTAGTACGCATGCACCTGCAGAAGAAAAATATATACAAGAAATATCTATATAATCTTTTTGGTTTTTATAGGTTTTTTAATGTTTTTGTATTTTTGAAAAGTTTTAAATTTTTTTTTTGGATTATTTTTTTTTTTTTTTTTTTTTTTTTTTTGAAATTTTATAGCAATGAAAATAACGTTCAAAGAACGGATCCCAAAATTCAATGCGTCTCTCACTAGAAACCGTTTATCGTAACGAAAAGAGCCGGCAGCGGCGCCATTTAATACTTGATTTTAAAGCCTAAAGTATCAAAGTTCAAGTTCGTTTTAGTTCCGAATCTTTTCGAATTGAAAACCGGTCTTAAGTGCGACTCAATCGTCTTTTGGTGAATCAAGAGAATGGTTTGGTTTGTTTTTCTAATTCAAACTATTAGCAAGTAAATAAGTGTCGTTGAGTAAATTAAAGCTTTGACAAAATTAAACTTAAAGTTAATTTAAAAAAAAAAACTTAATCAATCGTAATAAAACAACTCATGTCCATCGGAATACACCAAAATAGTAACCATCGGAATATTACTAACATTATCCATCGGAATAATTAAGTTCAGATCGGAATACTTAAAGAGCACTTCTGTCGCAATATTCATCTATCGGAATGATGCTGTCGCAATGACTCTATCGAAAAATGGGCAGCACTTTGTCTTAACCAAGTCCTTAAGACCCGTCGGAATATGCGATCGCAATAAGCGATCGCAACCCAGATCGGAATAAGGGGGAAGATCCAACCGATCGCAAAGTAAAACCCTAATGGGTTATTGCGATCGAAACCAAAGCTGTCGCAATGTGGAGTAACCGTCGGAATGTGTGTCAAAACCCTAAGATTGCGATGGGATGTAACTGATTCCGAAATTCGTGGCAAGAGTGAATCTCATTAAGCAAACGCAATAAGCAAATCCAAACGAATCTTAAACGATCCCAAAAAACTCAAATTCGATGACTTTTCAAAACTTAAAATCAAGAACTTTATGAAATGAACTTTAAACCATTAAAAACCTTGAAGAAATCCGAAAATCAATAAGCTAAATGAGCTTATGACCTAGACGTGTAAAAGCTTGTGAGTAAACCAAAAGATCAAACCTTTATTCACGAAAAGCATCAAATCATACGAGTGAGATGTGAAATTCGGATCAAAGGTAGAGTAAATCAAGAAATGTAGAATGAGAATAAGGATCAAAAGCTTAAAATAGAACTTTGATTAATGAAATAAGCAATACAAAAGTATTTAATCTTGAAAGATTAAAAGAAAAAGATGAACTAGTGAGAGAAAGTTTAAGACTTTCTCTCTCTAAAAACTAGAAAGAAACTTAAAGAAAATAAAAACTAGCTAACCCCCTCCTAATGTGATTAGGAGGGTATTTATAGGGAAGTGGGAGGCATGTGTGGTGCTTTCTTCTTTCTTTTTCTTCTCGACTCGATTTTAATTCTTCGTCTTTGTAGTCTCGGGATTTGAACTTGTCTTTTAATTTTCTTCTTCTATTAGACTTAAGTTCTTCGACTTCATTAAACTTCCGTCTTTAGACTTGTTCTTCGATAAATCCCCAGAATAGGTCTTGGACATCCGTTCTTTAAGCACTCTTGATCTTTTGACTTCGTCTTTTCCCGTTTTCTTCAGTAAAAGCCCGTGAAAGCCCGTGTTTTCTTCCTTTTTCATATTTAGGTCCTAAAACACAATAAAAACACAAACCACGCATAATTCCGACTTTTACGACATAAATCACACGTTTTGGTCTTGTTATTATTGGAAATAAGTGGTAAAAGGATAAGTGTTTTCACACTTATTAACCGTCCATTAAAAATCGACCTTATTCATAATAAATTGCTTGAGATGATTATTCAAGATGATTGATATAAAGCTCAACTAAATCCGACATACTGTCAAAAAACCAAAAGATATTTATCTCGCGGTTGTCAAGCATTATAATAACCTAATATATTTAAGTTATTTAACTATAATTTTATGTTTAAAATTAAAGTAATATTTTAATTTTTTGTTTTTCATAAAAATAAAACGTATGTGCTTTTTTATTTACTTATTAACTTTTAAAAATTAAATTTATTATTATAACTTTTAAAAATATTTAAGTTATTTAATTAATAATATATTAAGTTATTTTATTATTTATTTATTATTAACTTTTACAAAGTAAATGTTAATTATACTTTTATTATTAAGTAAATTTAATATTTGCATTTTCATTAAACACAATATCTGGTGACCATATTGTAACCACCACCATTTTCACCACCATTTTTACAATGACACACGAAGAACGAACCCTAAATTAACCACCCAATAACCGATCAAAAAAATCAAACCTCATAAAGAATAGTCGCCAATCTACAGAATCATTAACAACACGAAACATCAGTAAAGAGGTAATGCAAAAATCAGTATTGTTTAATTTAATATTAGGGTTCATACGAATAGTGTAAGTTTGTTACTGATATTAGAGTTTACACTTACATTTAATGCATGTATGTGGACCTATGTCATATTTAATTAACGTGATTCAATTTATAGGATTAACCCTTCTTAATGTGTTTATATGGTCTATGTTTCAATCTAGGATATGGGTTTTGTTAATGTGTCTGGATATGGTCTCATGGTATGTTATAGTTTAAGGATATGGTCCCCTATACAAACATATATATAACCAAATCCAAATGTTATTAGGGCATCCACAACCATGATACACATTATGCCAAACACTCCCTTCATTGACATATAACTAACATTAATATGTACATGTTTGCAGAAGTGATTCATATAGAATCCGACACTTCATCATCTAGTTCTGAAAGTGCTAAATTTTGCCCACCCCCTAGCAATACAAGTCCTATTCGTAGTTTGCCAAGAAGTTCTTCAAGTACTCCCTCTTTTCGTCCTCCACTGTTTCAAACTCCTATTGTAGGCATACATAATGTCACAAGTTCTTCATTTGTTCGTCCTTCTTTGTTTCAAACTCCTAATGCCACAAGTTCGTCCGCTCGAGTTCGTCCTCCCTCTGTTCATCCTGCCTTGTTTCAAACTCAAATTTCAGGTGTACCTAATTCCACAACATCTTTCAAAAAAGTTAGTCCTCCCTGTTTAGAAACTCCTATTCTATTCAAACCTACTATAGAGGATGAATCAGATTCATCTGATGAGGATGAAGACACTAATGATGCCGAGGTAGATTCTAGTGATGAGGAGGAATATACAAGTGATGAGGAGAAAGACACGAGTGATGAGGATTATGAGTTAGAACTCAAGAAGAATAGAAATTCTAAAGGTAAATCTGTTTAAACTAAAATTTTATGGTTTAATGTACAGCATTGTGAAGTTTTAATTTATTCAACTTAATGCTATGTCAGGTTCAAAGTCAAAGCCGACTACTTACTCGAAAGGATATAAGAAAATTTCAGACAAGGTATAGTTAAGTTGTTATGTGTTCATGCATAAAGTTGTATACGTTTATACCATCAATTAATTGTTTTAAACACATGATGTGGTCAAATATCAGGAGGAATGGGAAAACATAGATTGGATTAGAAAGAGCCCTTTCTTTGACTCTAGTGATGAAGAATTAGTTACTCAAGCTGAAGCTCCAAGACGAAAGCACACTCCCAGATCAAAGCACACTCACAAAGCTCCATCTTCTCAAGCTAAAGCTCCAAGACCAAGTGTCGTTGTTGGCCTAGCCAATAAAAAAACTTGGAAAGAAATTGTTGAGAAGGGTCGGTCAAGGAATGCTGCAGAGGGGAGCAACAGCAAAGGCAAAAGGAAGGTTGGATGACGTCAGTTCTCCCTGTTTAATATGAACAATTTTTTTGAGTTTTGTTGGTCTGGTATTGCTAGGCACCTGTTGTATTATCAAACTACAGGTTGTAACAATTTAATAGATTTGTATGCATTACTAGCATTATGAAACAATTATCAATTATCTTAATCAATAATATGGTTTGTTAACTAGTTAATATTAGTATTTTAAGTTCATGTACAATTCAATATCTGTACTCAAGCAATTATCAGTTAACTATCAAAGGTTTTTGGTTGAATGTTAAAATGTGTAAAATAGTATAAAATTATGTTCAAAATTTATTTTTACCAGGAAACTCAAAGGGAAAGTTTACATAGTTTAAATGTTTAATTTGGAGGCAAATTGGAGTTCAAAATATTTGGTTGTTTAATTTTTGTATTTGGAGCCAAATTTTTCATGAAAATTTTGAATGTCCATGCTAAGTTAATGCATATGCAGTTACCATAATATTCTAATTCCATCTCCATCTCAAATCCTGATTTTTCTCTAAAGTCACAAAATATACCATAGTTTTCTAACTCCATCTCCATCTCAATTACTTTTTCACTAGTTTCATACCATTTCTACTTATTGTTCTTGTACACATGTCAATAATCATGAACACTAAAAACAATGATCAAGATTATATTGTTAATGATGATGATTATTTGGTTAATAATGATGATGTAAATCACGATAATCAAGGAGATTATGAATCAAAGGATTATGGTGATCAATCAGATGAGGATGAAGACATCAGTAAACAGAAGGTTGTTAATAAGAGGGGTATAACTAGGTTATCCAAGTTTCGGATAAAATATGGAAAACCAGATGTCATGAAGATAAATGTGAACTTTGATGCACTGAATAGAATATCAGGGCCAAACAGATCATTGTTTATCAGTTTTTTAGGAGACACGGTTCGGGAGCAAATAGGATTGAAGATTCTATCGTGGAAAGATGTGAAGGAGAAAGCAAGAGAAAAACTTTGGACTGAAACCATGGTACAAATACAAAATTTTTTACCCAACTATTAGTCGTATTCCTACATTTACTTTAACATTATGTTAATATGTGCAACAATACTTTGAATTTGATGTGTCCTACAAAAAGTTGGTTATGAATAAGCTAGGTGAACTGCTAAGAAATTTCAGAAGCAAATTGACAGCAAAGCACATAGTTCCCAACCTAGATAATCCTGAAAAACTAAATGTAGTTCCAAAGAATTACAAAGCAATCGTCAATGCCGAACACTGGGTTGCGTTTGTAAACCATACGGCGACAGAAGAATTTTAAGGTTGTTAAATTCTATTTCGTTTTACATTTATAAACACCGTATGTATGCATTGTTTGGAAACTCCGTATAACAAACACAGTCTGTTACTTACTAGCAACTTCTCATCAAGTAATCTTTTTTGTTAGGTGAAATTAGCTGCTAATAAATTGGCGTGTTGAAAGTCTCTTTATCAGCATACAATGGGATGTGGTGGTTATGTATATATAAAAGAGTAAATGTTAAGGTTATATTGGTGTAATATCCTAACATTGTTGTCCATGTTTGTTTAACTTTTCATCTGTATGTATTTGATGTTTAGAAGATCATAAAAAAGAAATTACACCAGATCAAGACCCCCCCCCCCCCCCCCCCCCCGTGGTGTATTGTGGTTTAATGGAAGGGTTAGAAAAGAAGGAAAAAAGACAGATCATGAAACAATCAGAGTTAGCACTAAGATTGTAATTGTTATTGCAAATTTTTTTATATAATGTTTATATTCGTATAATAAATTATTTACCATTTTTTGTGTGCAGCTGGAAGCAGAGGAACAGATCAGAGATGGAACGTTGACGGTTGATAGTGGCTCAGATTCATTATCACATGTATTAGGAAAGGAAAAGGGAGAGTATGCACGAGGAGTAGGAGGCAGAGTTAAGTGTAGGAAGTTCTTTGATCTACCTAGAAGGAAACAAGGAACTGATGTAAGGATTGCGTTGCTTGAAAATGAACTTGAGAAGGAGAGACAGGCGCGTAAAGAAAAAGAGAATACAGTCGCTGAATTAAACACCAAGATGTCACAAACACAGGAAACTATTGAAAAAATGTTGAAAGTTATGTCTGCACAAGGGGTTAATATAGCCGAGTTAATGCCAAGTCAGTCAAATGTAAGACTAGTTTTCTAATTTTGATTTGATGATTTTCAGTCTGTAATACCAATAACAATTAACATACTTATATATTGCAAGTATTACAACTAGAACATAATACATTAAACAAAATACCTAGTGAAGAGCAAAGGACGACGATCAGTGGTGGTAGACTTCAGAAGGGTGTGTTATTTCCAATGTCTAAGATAACTGTAACTTCGAACAAGGATTTGGACACTACAACTGCAGTTGCAACTGCAACTGCGAAGAAGGTAAGTTATAAAAAGCCCATGTTTGGTTTCTAAATTGTACTATACATGACTTATTTATTGTGATATGTATATATGCAGGTACCTACTAGAACTAGGTTAGAAAAAAATAAGACTAGATCGTTGGAAAAGAAGTCTCCACTTCAAAATTCCCAATCTCAAGAAGATATTTATCCAGCTTCCAGATCACAACAAAATCTGTCTCCCTCGACACAACAAGACATACATATTACATTATTACGAAAGAAGCGTACACCTTCTAAATCGAAAGTAAATCAGTCTCCACCATCACTACCAGATGTAAGTATTTCATCATTTTTCATATAATTACTTGTTTAATTTATTCCTCATTAACACATGTAAACATTTTTTTCTTCAGACATTTAAGTGCAAACTGTGGAACATATCTAGGACAATTATCATTGGTAACGGTAGGGTATACAAGTCTAAGGATGGAGACAATGTAATGATTCATAACCAACCACTACCAAAAAATTGCTACAAAGTTTCAGTTGATGAATCCATAGTGGATGCAGCATTCATACCTGATGACGGAAATAATGGTTTAAAAACTGTTAAGGATGTAAAAGGTAGTTTCGTGGCATGACCAAAAGAAAAGGTTATTTTTTTGGAAGAGGTACATACACTTGATTTATCATCCTACATATACATAGCTTTTCATATTTAGTTCAATGTTTAATAAACGGCTTTTGTTTCCATACAGGAAACAACACCACCAAATACCATGAAAGATGTTGTTGAAAGTGCGCCAAAGATAGGATCTAAGCACTCGATGAATGTTCCAGCAGGCAGTACATTTACGACTATTACTCATATGCAGAAACAAGCTAGGAATAACAAGACTCAAAAGACTTTACAATACGGTGATTCAAAGTCTTTACAAATGTGATTCTATGTGAAAAGTATGTTACTTGAGAATAATACGACATTACATTTGTTGATTTGATTATGTATATTCAATTTTATGTATTAATGCAATTGAAATTTGATTTCCAGAACTTTGTTATTTGTTTTTATTGAATTCTGAAAGGTTACTAGAAGATGAAACATAGTCACACTTATTCACATTCCAATGTGTGACTATATATCATAAAAATTCACACAAACATACAATTCTATGTGACTATTGGATACATATAGTCACACAAAATATAATTTGCTTGACTTGACAAAGCATACAGTCACACTTATTACTACTATTGGTAACTCTTTGGTTTATTGTATGTGACAAACTTAGGCCATTAGCATGATTTGTATGACTACATGTCATAAAAGGTCACACAAACATACAATTCATGTGACTATTGGATGCATATAGTCACACAAAATACAATTTACTTGACTTGATAAAGCATATAGTCACACTTACTTCCACTATTGGTAACTCTATAGTTAATTGTATGTGACAAACTCAGTACCATTAGCATGATTTGTGTGACTACTTGTCATAAAAGGTAACACAAACATACAATTCATGTGACTATTGGATGCATATAGTCACACAAAATACAATTGGCTTGACTTGACAAAGCATACAGTCACACATATTACTACTATTGGTAACTCTTTGGTTAATTGTATGTGACAAACTTAGAGCCATTATCATAATTTGTGTGACTACATGTCATAAAAGGTCACATAAACATACCCTTCATGTGACTATTTGATGCATATAGTCACACAAAATACAATTTGCTTGACTTAACAAAGCATACAGTCACACTTATTTCTACTATTGGTAACTCTTTGGTTAATTGTATGTGACAAACTCAGTACCATTAGCATGATTTGTGTGACTACATGTCATAAAAGGTAACACAAACATACATTTCATGTGACTATTAGATGCATATAGTCACACAAAATACAATTGGCTTGACTTGACAAAGCATACAGTCACACTTATTACTACTATTGGTAACTCTTTGGTTAATTGTGTGTGACAAACTCAGTACCATTAGCATGATTTGTGTGACTACATGTCATAAAATGTAACACAAACATACAATTCATGTGACTATTAGATGCATATAGTCACACAAAAGACAATTGGCTTGACTTGACAAAGCATACAGTCACACTTATTATTACTATTGGTAACTCTTTGGTTAATTGTATGTTACAAACTTAGAGCCATTACCATAATTTGTGTGACTACATGTCATAAAAGGTCACACAAACATACCCTTCATGTGACTATTTGATGCATATAGTCACACAAAATACACTAATCACATAGTAAATGTCACACATATTGTATAATCATGTGACAAATTTATAAACATAGTCACTCTAAAACAAAACTCGTGTAACTGTAGAGTGTTTACCGTCACACATATTCACTAAAACACCAAATATTGTACCTAGTTCGTCACACATTTTCGAGTATTGGTCACATTTTTTGCTGGTTATCATCACAAAGATCAGATCGTGGCCGTAGTGTACCTACGGTCGTGGGACCTTTAGTCACAAAGACAAAAAAACCGTGTGTGACTGTATGCCTACGGTCACTCTTTTTGAGTGTGACGGATACCATTTTTATTACTAGTGGATCCTTTATAATTGATTTCAAGCTAATGTTGTAGAACCATTTTACCACCTAGTTCTATAAACCATATTTTTTCTAGAGTTGATTTGTTAGGATAGTTTGGCGTTGAGAAAAGCAAATTGTTATAATAAGTTTTTAATAACTTGTCTATGGTTTTAAATCTTTGGTTAGAGAGATCCGCTTAGAAACTTTGATAAAATATTTAATTTGTTGGCAACTTGTTTTAAGCTTAGTCGCTTAAATAAAATAAGTCTTGAATCACACCAAAGTAAATTGTGCAAATGCCATTTTGACGAAAAAAGGATTATCACTCTTTACCTACATAAACATATCTCGATCATTATTATCATCATCACGAACTTATACGAACTATCCCATATTAGTCATACTTGTTACTATTGTTATTTATTTCAATCATTTCTTTCTTCAATTATTATATTGATTACCAAAACAAAAATAAGTCTCAGTGAACGATCTTGGCTTACCACTATAAGCTAAATTACGAACGAAAGGTTATACTTGCCCGTGTTTGTATTTGAAACACCCCAGAAATCGACGTCACTATTTAATCCTATTTTACGTATATTTTTGAAATTTTTAGAATTTTTGTGGATTATATGTTTGACGGTTTAAGTTGAAACCAAGGTTGGAGGTCTTAATTTTAACGTTTCACGATTTAAGAGGAACCGATGACGATTACGATACCGACGGATGCCCGAAATTTATCTTTTATTATCGATTGATCGATATTTGGATTTTTTGAAGTTTTTATTTTTATTTCGTGTTAAGTCGAGTCGAAACCATTTTTATTCCATTTGGGTGCGTTTGACGCATTTAAAATCATTTTGGAATAGCCGGGATGAACCCCGACTCCCGTAAAAATTCAAAACTGACATTTGGATTAAATTCCCGCTCTTTATATATTAGTTTGCCATTAAGGCCAAAAAAAAGCCAATTTTGCAAAAAGGTCCCTCCCAAATTCTTAACACAAACAAACAAACACACACTAAATCATTTTTCCCCAAGAATTTTCCCACTCTTTTTCTTTCTTCTCTTTGGTCGTCGGCCTACACCACCACCATCACATCACCATTTGTTTTCTTGTTTTGAGAAAAACTAATCAAATACCATTCTTTCAATTACATTTGTAAGTCTTCCTAACTAATTTAATCATACATGCATCATCTTTGATTTTTCAAAAAAAAATTATTTTTGATTAAGTGGGTTTTGATCTATTATTCTTCATTGCATGTTCTTAATGTGTGTTTAAGTGAAATGAAACAATTAAACAAGTTAGAAAAATATTTTTTAGTGTTTTTGTTCTTTAAACCCATGGCAAAAAGGGGGTGTTTGTTGATTTTGATTTTTTGATGTAATTAGCTTATGGGTTTGTGTTTAAATACTTGTTTAAATGATTTTTCTTTTTGTTGGTTAGATTGCATGTGCAATTTTTGAAATGTGTTTTTGTGAGAATGAATTATACAAGTGATTTAGGATGTTTTTGAAGTGTTAGGGTAGTTTATAGATTATTTTAGGATCATAGGAGTAGTTTGGATGGGTTGAAAATGGGTAAAAATGTGATTTGCAAAGAGTTATTTTTAATCAGATTTTTCAAGGCCATTTTTTCTAAATTTAAGTTTGATTCCAGATTTGTATTATAGGATAGAGTTGTGGAGATTCTTTTTAGCTTCTATTTGATATAAGATAGAGCTTGTAGCTCCAAACGAGTCAAAAGTTACGTTAGTTTAAAGTTTTGTGTACCAGGAGATGAAGGTCGACGTAATCCGAATTTATGTTCGATTTTAGGCAAATCTCGGGGACTTTAAATAGAGCTTTAAAAATGATTGAGGGCTGTTCTTTAGTTACAAACTTGAGTTTTTGAGTCTATTTTCAAACTTAGATTTTGGTTTTGCAAACGGAAATGGTTAAGTGAGTCAAATTGGTTTTACAACGTAAGAGTGCAAATCTGTCCGGATTTTCAAGGTTGGAAATGTGTTGGGCAGCATGACTTAAAAGTGATATCTTTTTATGAAAATTTTTAGGGGCTTTTTACAGGATATAAATGAAGTCTATAACGAGTTTCGTAGAACTTCGTGATGTTTAAGTCTGAGAATTTAGTCCGTACATTAGGTATGTACCGGCAGAATTGTAAATCGAGTAAATGCTTTAATAACGTAGAACAATGGATGTATCTAGTAAATATCACTTGGTTGAGGTTTTGGTGTGAGTTATATGAACATTTAGTGTACTTAATTTTGTAAATACAGTACTTGAAGGTACTTTGAAGTGTTGATTCATTGCGCGACTTGTTTGCTAGGTATTGAAATTGAATTCAAGGGGCGTCCTCATCATCGGTGATTGTTTTCTGTCTACGTCTTCGTAATACTACTACTTAAGGTGAGTCTATAGCCTCTCTCTTTACTGTATTTTAAATGATTTTACCCGCGAGGGGGATACATGCTATTTAAACATAAAAGGAACATAAGTCATGAATGATTGTTGGACCCGAAAGATGTTATGAATTATGTTGAGTAGCTAGTTGCCAAAGACCCTAAATTCATGAACCGTTAAATATTGTTTGATCCTAGTGTGGATTGGAAATAGCCTCTTGAACAATTGGTAGTACTATTGGGTTGACGACCCTATCCTAGACGAGAGTAGTACGTTGAGTACCCTCTGCGGTTGGATAACTTGTGTCGAGAAAAAGGTATGATTGGCTACGAATACCTAAGAGGGGCAATGGTTTCACTTAAATCACGTCGGCATTTGGTGCGGGTGATTAGTTTATGGGGTCGGTGTCATGAGCTTAAACATAACTAAATAGCCTATGCTATAATGATTAATACCCGCTAATAGTTTGTAATGATCTACATACTATTGAACGATCGTGAATGAATTTTATACTTATGTTCAATTATGATTTTGTAAAACCTATAGATCTCGCTCTACATTATTTGTTGACGATTTTTAAGCATGTATTTTAGGCAATCGAGGATGATAGAAGCGGAGCATGCAATGGATGTTGTTGTGGCTTGTGGATGGTCTAACTTGTTTTTCCTCCCTTTTAACAAAAACAGTTTGTAACTCTTGTATGATTTGTAAACAATGGGGTTGGTTTTAAACGGGTTGAGATTTGTGGGGACCTAACGCTACTCTGTTACATTTTGGGATGGAAAACTTTTAGACAATTTATGTTGTTGTTGTAAATTAACAAGTTTTTAATTTACTTATGTTTAAAGCCTCTCTTTTGAGTCGTTCAATATGGCTTGTGTGGGATGATTCTTTGACTAACACCCAATTGTGATATTCCGATGCGCAAGGTAAATTGGGGGTGTTAGAGATTGGTAATCAGAGCCACAAGTTATAGAGAACTGGGTCATTTTTGAAAAAGGTCATAATCTATAACTTTGGTGTCGTAAGTATTTTGTTTCCAAAGCACACAACTATCCCGCATGGCTCCGGTAAGATTTCTTTTAGTATTGTTTTATTTCGAGATGTATCCCTTTTAAAACTAAAATGATTCCTGAATATTTGTTAAGTAATTACTATGGTATTATGATATTATATGGAGGTATTGTGAACGTACGCGGAGTACCTGACATCGTAATTTTTGCATTGCATTTGCATGGCTATCATTTTGATACATATTGGCTTACGTACTACATTTGCAGTGCATGTGCATGCATGTATATATAATTTTGGGATCATGACCTTATATACCCTCGAACTTTCTGTATTTTGCAGAAATGGTAGATTTATCACCGAACGATAATGGAGACGATTACATTGTAGGGGCTGAAGGTGGACCTAATGCTCCTAACCCGCAAGGAGAAAATGGATGGATTGAACTGGATGAGGTTGAAAGGAATGAAGTTAGAAAAGATGAGACTGACAGTGATGAGGAACCGGAAGAGGATCCGGAGGAGGATGAAGTTCTTGTGGCTGCAGTTGGACAGACTAAGCAACAACCTGTTCGTTCTCGTTTTGCTACACCTACATGTGATGCTTATTGAAGGGGTTTGCCAGTGGTTGCTCGTGATAGTAGTGATGATGGTCAAGTTGATTCTAGTACTGCGGTTAATGCTCGTTCTCTCCACGAGAACATAGCAAGGGTCAACTGTCCTGGACCAAGGATCTACAGTAACACGAATCATTGTTTGAAGAAGTTCGATCTACTGTTGTAAGAAAGGTATGTGGTAGAGACAAGGGTGATTAAGAGATTTCAGAGGAATGAGAAGGCTTCACATAGATTCTATTTGGGTGTAAATAGGGCTAACGAAACTAGGGATCGTGAAAGGATGGAGATGGCAAAGCTGAAAATGATTGTAGAGAATCTGTGTGCTAAGTTTGAAGGAATCAAGGGAGATCGTGTCATGTTTGATCGTCTTCGATGTTGGGAGGATCGAGTACGACCTTTCTTGATGAATGCATGGAAGTTTCGAAGTGATCCGAAGTATGCAAACACGTATTTCATGGTCGAACCACCAGAAGATGGCGAGTAGTATACTTTTGAGGATAAGTTGTATTTGGATCAGTGTATGGTTCCATCGGGTGAAGGCTCTACTTTGAAGGGAAAGAGGAAGGTTTAAGAGGGAACTACTTCGAAGGGTAAGGAAAAGATGGAGGATTTTGAGGAAGAGCCAGAAGAAGAGGAAGAAGATGACATGGACGAATGGCCATCAAAGAGATCATGTGGATCATCACGTGATTAGTTACTATATTTCATTGTTATTCCTCGTTGTAATGGAACTATTTCAGACTTTTGTATTATGGCATTATGGTAGAACTTGATGACTTTAAGTTTTATTTGGTGAATGATTGTAGTGGCATATCTTGTCAAAATTTTGTTGATATCAATGCAATCAATGTTTACCTCTCGTGATCTATGATGTGTCTTTACTAGCTCTTTTGTGATTGGGTTGATGAATATTTGTAGCATTCGTTGATTGTGCTTGTGGTACTTATATTATGTCTTGAAAAAGAAATCCTTCTTAATCTCGATATGTATACTTACTTTGTTTTCTTTACCTGTCATTGCAGAGACGTGTAAGGGGAGGAGTTTGTGGGCATTGTTCTGTTATCACCAAACCATTGTGTGACTAATTGTAAAACATGCCTTCAAAGTTGACAACTGAGCGGGTGAACACTATGATTCAAGAGGCGATTGCTAATGCTCTTGAGGTGGATCGTACAGCTAGAATTCAAGGCCAAGGTGGCAATGCTGGTGGAAATGCTGGAGGACCACAAGTCCCAAGGGAGTGTTCTTATGCTAGTTTTATGAAGTACGGACCTACGCAATTTCGTGGGACTGGAGGAGCTTTAGAACTTCGTCGTTGGGTGGAGAAGATTGAGAGTACGTTTGAAATAAGTGGGTGCTCTGAGGCTAATAAAGTGAAGTTTGCGACTACTACTTTTCTTGATGACGCTTTGAGTTGGTGGAACAATCAAGTAGCTACTGTTGGGCTGGTAGTGGCCAATGGGAGAACTTGAGATGCTACGAAGGAACTTTTGACTAAGAAGTTATGTCATGAAGAGGAGTTGGGTCAGTTAGAGGATGAACTAAGGCATCTAGTGTTGAGAAACAATGACATCACTGCTTACACGAGGAGATTTAATGAGTTGAGCTTGTTGTGCCCCGATACTTTTGCGGATGACCGTAAAAAGATGAAGCAATACATTAAAGGATTGTCAAGAAACATAAAGGGTGGCACTACTTCGTCAAAGCCGAAATCTTTTGATGAAGTTGTCCAAATGGATCATGCTCTAATGGATGTGAAGGTGTAAGACAAGAAAGATAGTATGGCTGAAGGTAACAAGAGGAAGTGGGAGACGACTCAAGCAAGTCAAGCACAAGGTCAGAATCGTGGTGGATACCGCAATAACACCCAAGTAGCCAACATAAATCAGTAGTTTAACCCGAGGAGGAATGATGGAGTAAGAACTGCCTCAGTGCCAAAAGGAAACAAGGTCAATCCAAAATGTGACCGTTGTAGTTTGAATCACGTGGGGAATTGCCCTCCTGCGTGTAACAAGTGTGGAAAGGCAGGGTATAGGGCAGTGGAATGTCAAGCAAGAGGTGTGGCAACAGGTGCAAATGCCATAAGAGTTGTGGTATGTTTTGGATGTGGTGAGAAGGGACACAAACAAGGAAACTGTCCTAAGGCTGGAAATCGGCAAGGAGGAAACGTTGCTGCTCCGGCTTATGTTGTAGGAAACATGGACAAACCTCAAGGTCCTAACGTGGTGAACGGTACGTTTTGCTACATACTTGTTATGCTAGTATATTGATTAATTCTGGTTCAGATAGGAGTTTTGTAGAAATACAAATTCGGTCGCCTTATCGATTAAGAACCAATAGAGTTAGCAACTATGTGTAGTGTGTAATTAGCCTATGGAAAGAGAGTTAGCACTAATTCTATACTAAAAGGGGATTTCTTGAAGTTAGGGAATTATCTATTTGATGTGGATTGACGCTTTTAGAATCAAGATTGTTCGATGCAAATTTTGGGATAGACTAGTTAGTTTTGTGTGGCGCCAATGTTGTGTTGTATGAAGAAGGCCGGATTATTCAAATTGTGTATCAATTATTGAGGACTAAATCAAATAAATTAACACACATGTGTTATTTGATCCTTATAACGGATTTGATTCGTATTCGTATTCAGAGATCGACTTGAGATCAGGACTATCACCAACTATGAGTTAGAGAGGAAGACATTCCTATAACTAATTTTCCATATCTAGTGTGACCGTTGTGAGATTCAGGAGATGTCGTTTAGTCTTAAGAATGCGCCAGCTGTGTTTGTGGAATTGGAGAACCGTGTAGATGGGTTCAAGTCGTAAATGGGATAAGTTTTTCATTATGATTAGTGATGATATCCTTATTTATTCCAAGGGAAAAGAAGAAATTGAGGAGCATTTGAAAATAATTTTGAATTGTTGGTGGAAGAGAAGTTGTATGCTGAATTTCTCGGAGTGAACCATTATTCGCGCTTAGATTAAGACATTATGGTTGGGTTCAGTACGATATTCTTGGGCATGTGATTGACAACAAAGATGTTGTGGAGATCCTGCCAAGACTGAGGCAATTAAGGACTGGTCGGTACCAAAAACGCCGACTGAAGTCAGATAATTTCTTGGTTTAGTTGGTTATTACTGGTGATTCATCAAAGAATTTTCGTTGATCGCGACGCCAATGACTAAGCTTACTAAGAAGGATCGGGATGTGAGTACATCCACTACTATGGTACTTAGTAGTAAGGAAGGAGAAGGCCTCTTAGTGTTAGGGTTTCGATGACGGCGGAGGATGTGGATTTGATTGAAGGGATTTTGAAGTTGTATGTGAAGGAGATCGCGTATCGACATGGAGTACCTCTATCGATTGTTTTGGAGCGCGACAGTAGTTTTGCTTCTGAGTTTTGAAGATTTCTTCAGTGTGTGTTAAACACTGGGTGAGACTGAGTGCGACCTATCAACTCGAGACCGATGGCAAGAGCAAAAGGATTATTCTTCAAGAGTCCGAATGTGTATTATAAATTGTGGAAGAAGTGTTCGAACGAGTGCTACTGAATTGGAGGAAAACAGGAATGTCGTTTGTTTTCAGTGAAGTCGTGAAGAAACAGTTATCATATGAGGATTAAGGCAGCGCTATTTTGGAGGTTTCGAATGGACGAGAATTGTTGAAGGCCGGCATATTGGAGTGAGGAAAGATGACGTTATTTGACTGGACCAGAGATGAATCTGGAGACTACTGAGAAGGTGGTGCGAATCAAGAACCATTTGTTTGTTGTGAGAGATCGACGGAAGAAATTCACGTTTCCTATGGGATAGGAAATTGTATTTTGCATTTAGTTTGAAAAGGAAGGGGAGTTGAATTAGAGGTGTATCAAATCATTGAAGATTTTTAACGAAATGGGCGATAGCATATATGTTGGATTTACTGAAGGAGATGACGCGTTTCATGTGTTGAAATTGGAGAAATGCTTAGCGGATAAGGAATTGGAGATTCCTCTGGATGAGATTTAATTCGACGATAGATTGCAGTAGCGGAGAAGCCAGTGGAGATTATGGATGGGACTCTCATAGAATTTCTTGTTACGATGAAATTCTAGGCATGGATTGAATATACGTGGGAATGTGAGGACTTCTTTAGGGAAAAGTATCCTCATTTGACCTAGTGGTACGAAATATGAGTATAAGAAGAGGAGAACGCCGGGACGTCGTTCCTTTAAGGAGGGGAGGATGAAACAACCCAGAAATCGACGTCACTATTTAATCTTATTTTACGTATATTTTGGTAATTTTTAGAATTTTTGTGGATTATATGTTTGACGGTTTAAGTTGAAACCAAGGTTGGAGGTCTTAATTTTAACGTTTCACGATTTAAGAGGAACCGATGACGATTACGATACCGACGGATGCCTGAAATTTATCTTTTATTATCGATTGATCGATATTTGGATTTTTCGAAGTTTTTATTTTTATTCGTGTTAAGTCAAGTCGGAATCATTCTTATTCCATTTGGGTGCGTTTGACCCATTTAAAATCATTTTGGAATAGCCGGGATGAACCCCGACTCCCGCAAAAATTCAAAACCGACATTTGGGTTAAATTCCCGCTCTTTATATATTAGTTTGCCATTGAGGCCAAAAGAAAGCCAATTTTGCAAAAAGGTCCCTCCCAAATTCTTAAAACAAACAAATAAACACACACTAAATCATTTTTCCCCAAAATTCTTCTCACTCTCTTTCTTTCTTCTCTTTGGCCATCGGCCTACACCACCACCACCATCACACCATTTTTTTTCTTGTTTTGAGAAAAACTAATCAAATACCATTCTTCCAATTACCTTTGTAAGTCTTTCTAACTAATTTAATCATACATTCATCATCTTTGATTTTTCAAAAAAAAATTATTTTTATTAAATGGGTTTTGATCTATTATTCTTCATTGCATGTTCTTAATGTGTGTTTATAAGTGAAAGGAAACAATTAAACAAGTTAGAAAAATATTTTTTTTGGTGTTTTTGTTCTTTAAAACCACGGCAAAAAGGGTGTTTGTTGATTTTGATTTTTTGATGTAATTAGCTTATGGGTTTGTGTTTAAATACCTGTTTAAATGATTTTTCTTTTTGTTGGTTAGATTGCATGTGCATTTTTTGAAATGGGTTTTTCTGAGAATGAATTATCCAAGTGATTTAGGATGTTTTTGAAGTGTTAGGGTAGTTTATAGATGATTTTAGGATCATAGGAGTAGTTTGGATGGGTTGAAAATGGGTAGATTCGTGATTTGCAAAGCGTTATTTTTAATCAGATTTTTCAAGGCCATTTTTACTAAATTTAAGTTTAAGTCCAGATATGTATTATAGGATAGAGTTGTGGAGATTCTTTTTAGCTTCGATTTGATATAAGATAGAGCTTGTAGCTCCAAACGAGTCAAATTTTACGTTAGTTTAAAGTTTTATTTAGCGGGAGATGAAGGTCGACGTAATCCGAATTTATGTTAGATTTTAGGTCAAATCTCGGGACTATAAATAGAGCATTAAAAATGATTGAGGGCTGTTCTTTAGTTCAAAACTTGGGTTTGTGAGTCTATTTTCAAACTTTGATTTTGGTTTTGCAAACGGAAATGGTTAAGTGAGTCAAATTGCTTTTACAACGTAAGAGTGCAAATCTGTCTGGATTTTCAAGGTTGGAAATGTGTTGGGCAGCGTGACTTAAAAGTGATATATTTTTATGAAAAAATTTATGGGCTTTTTACAGGATATAAATGAAGTCTACAGCGAGTTTCGTAAAAATTAGTGATGTTTAAGTATGAGAATTCAGTCCGTACATTAGGTATGTACCAGCAGAATTGTAAATCGAGTAAATGCTTAAATAACGTAGAACAATGGATGTGTCTAGTAAATATCACTTGGTTGAGGTTTTGGTGTGAGTCGTATGAACATTTAGTGTTCTTAATTTTGTAAATACATTACTTGAAGGTACTTTAAAGTGTTGATTCATTACGCGACTTGTTTGCTAGGTATTGAAATTGAATTCAAGGGGCGTCCTCATCGTCGGTGATTGTTTTCCGTGTACGTCTTCGTAATACTACTACTACTACTACTTAAGGTGAGTCTATAGCCTCACTCTTTACTGTATTTTAAATGATTTTACCCGCGAGGGGGATACATGCTATTTAAACAAAAAGGAACATAAGTCATGAATGATTTTTGGACCCGAAAGATGTTATGAATTATGTTGAGTAGTTAGTTGCCAAAGACCCTAAATTCATGAACCGTTAACTATTTTTTGATCCTAGTGTGGATTGGAAATTGCCGCTTGAACAATTGGTAGTACTATTGGGTTGACGACCCTATCCTAGACGAGAGTAGTACGTTGAGTACCTTCTGCGGTTGGATAACTTGTTTCAAGAAAAAGGTATGATTGGCAACGAATGCCTAAGAGGGGTAATGGTTTCACTTATATCACGCCGGCATTTGGTGCGAGTGATTAGTTTATGGGGTCAGTGTCATGAGCATAAAAATAATTAAATAGCCTATGCTATAATGAGTAATACCCGATAATAGTTTGTAATGATCTGCATACTATTGAACGATCGTGAATGAGTTTTATACTTATGTTCAATGATGATTTTGTAAAACCTATAGATCTCGCTCAACATTATTTGTTGACGATTTTTAAGCATGTATTTTAGGTAATCGAGGATGATAGAAGCGGAGCATGCAATGGATGTTGTTGTGGCTTGTGGATGGTCTAACTTGTTTTTCCTCCCTTTTAACAAAAACAATTTGTAACTCTTGTATGTTTTGTAAACAATGGGGTTGGTTTTAAACGGGTTGAGATTTGTGAGGACCTAACGCTACTCTGTTACATTTTGGGGTGGAAAACTTTTAGACAATTTAGGTTGTTGTTGTAAATTAACAAGTTTTTAATTTACTTATGTTTAAAACGTCTCTTTTGAGTCGTTCAATATGACTTGTGTGGGATGATTCTTTGACTAACACCCAATTGTGATATTCCGCTGCGCAAGGTAAATTAGGGGTGTTGGAGTATTCTAGTCCCTTGTTTTGTCTAAAGCTTGTAATATAAATTTAAGACTTGCAAACGAACATCATACATTCATACAATAAATTTTTTCAAAGATTAGTATGTTTTTCATCCTTATAGTTTCTATAATTGGCTAAGATAGTCCTTTTAGTTTATATTACTTTAGAAAATAGGTTTTGTTATATAACTTTCATCCATATAGTTTCATAAATGACCAAAATGAGCCTTAAAGTTTCTAATCTTGGAATATTTACCTTTTTATCACATAATATTATAAGTTTAACATATTTACATTTTTAACCCCTAAAGTGTATAGTTTTTAATATATACATTTTCAACCTTCAAATACTAACGTTAGTGTTTCAAACATTACAATATTAATCCTTACAGTTTCAACTTTCATAAAATGACACTTTTGGCCCAAAATGTTTATATTTTTAAAAATGACAGTTTTAGTCCCAATACTTGTTTAAAATACATAACAAGCTTAAAAATGCTCCAAATGATCTAGGAACTTAGGAAAACGTTTTGAAACACATTTATAATCATAATAATAACATTTATCTAGAATTATAGCTTTTGAAACGGGTTTTTAATCATTACTTCATGTAAATTACAAAACTAGGGTTTTAAGACATCTTTAGCTTATAACTTTCATTTTAAATGATCATATGACCTAATTTCTGTTAGATTAGTTTTATAACATCATATAAACATTATAAAAAGTCTAATAACACATTATAATAAAATCAAAGCTTAGTTAACATAGAAATTACCTAGGTAGATCCAAAATGGCCCTTATGGCTTCCTATGAACACTACTTGCTATCAAAGCTTAAAGAGCTTCAGTGGCTTCCTTATAGACCTGGTTTCTGGTCTTATAATAGTCCTAGAATGTTTATAGAAGTGAATTTGAGAATAGGTATTGAGATACAAAGGAAACGGGGTGCAAGTTCTTATGTTATGTATTCGCCCCTATTTATAGCATTTCCAACACTTAGGCTCCAAGTTTGGGCTTGAAACGTGTAACAAGGATATTTTAGTGACTAAGGAAGGCTAGTGAAGATCTATGCAAGTTTATAGAGTCTAAGATGAAAAATATCTAAGGTTATGGCTAAAAATGGCTCACGGCTTATACTGATAAGAATGGTGATTCTAAACCTATAAGAAGGTGATCCAACAGCTTAGACTTCTTCTAGAAGGTCTAAAGTATCTTAAAAATATCTAGTTTCAAACTTATAATAGGACAGAAAGTGTTTAAATTAAGTTTTGGGGGAAAAACCCAAACCGGGTCAAGAACTTGGGCTTGTAACTTTATGGTTTGTTATTTTGATGATTAAAGGCTTAGAATGTGATTAGTAATAGATTAGGGTATTGATATGAGCTTAAACTCATATCCTTTTATCAACAAATAACCCTAAAACATGAAGCAAAATACCAATTTATCTTGCAAAAACAGTGTTATGTGGTATGTTTGTGTTTGTGTACACTTGTGTAGGTAAAAGGATACATTTTCAAGCAAACAAAGAAAAATCAAGCTCAAATGGATGAAAAAGACAAAGAAAGATCAAAAGTGACAAGACTTTGAAGTACAAGGACCTATCTTGACAAACTGCCAAAGTTGAAGGACTAAAGTGCAAATATTGTGAAAGTCAAGATTCAAGTCAAACCTGGTCAACTCTCAAGTCAACTCAGTCAAAGGACCATTTTGTTCAAGAAGTAAAGTTGGAGGACTAAATATGTCAAAAGAATGAAGCTCCTAGCTCAAAACAACAATCTGCTAAATCAAGGGACTGATTCTGCCAACATTTGAAAGTTATTCAAAGCTTAATCCATGTGTACAAGAATCAACCAATGAGAGAAGAGAAAAATAATCACACGGATCACCAACTAGTGCATTTATTACCCACTCACAGCCGCCATTCATTAATACCCAATCACAACAGTTGGATCCGTGTGATCCATTTTTAGCCAATCACATGTTGACACGTGGCGTCTTCTTCATCAAAAATATTTGCCAGGATCGCGTTTGAGCTACAATCCATTTCATGAAAAGTTGTCAACACCAAAATTGATCATTTTGAAGAGACGAACACAATGGTACAAGTCAATTAACATGAAATCAACTATTGAAGAAAAGCCCAAATCATTGTTCATACCTGCAAATGCAATTATGCAGAATTGTCCACGTGGAGAGCTGGGATTGGTCCTGACACGTCACCAACCCCAACAACCATCTTCTTCATGCCTATAAATAGATGGATAGGACTTCATTTGTAACTGGTAGCTTAGTTTTGTAAAAACACATAGTTTCTTAATTCCTTTCCCTTTCCTCCATTTTTACCCTAGCTACTCAAGAGTATGACAAACTCTTGAGTTAGTTAGTTAGTTACTTACCTTCTAACAACTTTGTAACCGTTTTCATTGAATAAAATTCAAATTTCCCATTTCCCGCCAAAACTGTTCTTCATATTACTGTTCATACCTGCTGCTATTGGATACTTGTGTTGCTGTTTTGTGTTTGTTATGATCATAGATTGATCATAACTGACCTTGAAGGAGTTTGTTAGCTGTTTGAGAAGAATTCAGTTCATTCCATAGTTTCTTGAAGATTTCAAGCATGTTGATGGTTTCTGTTGATTTGTAGCTGTTCTTGTTGATTGATTGTTGTCCTAGTGATAAGGTGGTGGTTATCACTAGGCTAAGAGAGCACAGCGCTCCTCTTCGTCCCAAAGGTTTACTACAAAATGTTTTAAAAGCTCTTGTTTCAATTCCTCTCAATAAGTCAAATGCATGCTTTCTTTTCATAGTGTAATCTTGATGGCTGCATGATAAAAGTTGTTTAGATTTGCTCTTTGTTTGATCTTGATTACTTGTAGTTTGATTCTGTTTGTCTGATCTTAGTTTTGGATTAAGCTTAGTCTTAGCTTATTTTTCAGTAGAAATTTGGTTCTATTATCTTGTATGGTCATTGTTGCTCTTAGTGTTCATTTGTAGTCTTAAATCATTTAATTTGGAGTATCAAGTTTGGAAGTTAAAAGCATTTGATTCAGCTTAATTCAGTTCTTAAAAAGTCTTTGCAAAAGTTTGTAAAATCAAATAAAGGAGTGTTTGGGATTAGCTTAAAAAGAGTTTTCAAGAATTGAATCCTGGTGTTTTAAAGTTCATTTGCAGTTAGAAGGGGGTTATAAAGTGTTTCAAGTCATTTACAAGTCAAAAAGATAGTCAAACAGGCAAATGGCATGAAAAATGTTTGGGTTGATTTTAGTCAGTTTTGACATTTAGAACTTGTCATTTTGATTTGGCTAGTACTCATTCAATTCTAGATGAAATTGCACCAAATTTGTTCTCAGTCATAGCTTATATCATAGAGATTTAGATTCCAAGAGCATTTTCTACAGTTTACAATAAGCAGATAGAAATAAGCAAAATTCATATAAGCATACTTAAGGCAAGTTTCTGTAAATGAAAGCTGAAAATTTGTATCTCCTTATCCTCTTCATTAACATGGCCATTTTTCTTCACAAATCCACTTAAAACATTGAGTTACTTGATTTTTGAAAGTTTCAGCTTTTTGAAAAATAAGTTGGTCAACGCTGGTCAACGATAAGCCCATTTTCAGCTTAATTTAGATTCCCAGCTTATTTCTTGATGAAAAATGTTCTAGTTTGATTTCCTGTTCATTAATTGAGTTGCTTAATCAGTTTCAATCAGAAAATCAAGTTGTGATTGTCTAGTTTTTGCTACAGCTTATTTTGGGCTTATTGATAAGTTCTAAATTGCTTATTTTACAACTTTAGCCAATTTCCTTTTACACACGTAGCTTATTTTGGATTTAAATCATTTTGCAACTTGTTTCATTGAATTTGGTTAAGAAATAAGCTCAAACGAGCTTATTTTCTTCCTTAACCCGTTTTTGGCTTAAATAGTTCTTGAAATTGCTCTTTGGTCCCTATAGTTTTAAACAGTGTGTATACTTGGCTAAATTTCCATATTTTTAGGGTTTGCAAGTGTTAAGCCCTTGTAGTTTTGGAAGTTGTTATTTTCAGTTAGAAAGTTGTTAAGTTTGTTACATTTTGGCTAGTTGGTTAAAAGTTTTGCATATTTGATCCTTGTAGTTAACTGTTTTACACTTTTAGTCCCTAGAATTGTTAGAATTTACATTTCAAGCATTTATCTTTCCTAGAATTTACATTTTCAGTCCTTTAAGTTTCATATTTTACATTTTGAATTTTACTTGAATAAAAACTTGGTATTTGCAAATTGTTTTACATATAAGTAGGTAATATTTTTCCGTTTTGCAAGGCTTTGTTGAATTAGCAAATAGAATATCCAAACAAGCTTAACAACCAAAAACAGTTAAAAACCCGATATTGGTTGGACTTTCTATTAGCAAGAACTGAGAAAAAACGAACTGCATTATACACAATATTAAATGGCGCCGCTGCCGGTTCTTTGACTACACGAGAGACTATCGATTGACGGTTTTCATTGGCTTTTGGGATCCGTTCACTTTGTGAACGTTATTTTTACGTATCATAAATCAAAAACAAATAAAAAATCAAAAATATAAAAAATATATAAAAACTAAAAAATTAACAAAACAATTATTTTCCTAAAGAATTGACCAAAAAAAATAAAAAATCCAAAAAGCAATCTTTTTCCTAAGAGATTGCAACCAAAAATATATATTATTGGATTCTCTCGGTTTTTATGTACATATAGTATTTTCTCTTAAAAAACTCATAAATACAAAAATATTTTCCATATATTATTATAAGTAAATACGTATACGTATAAGAACAACCAATCTACATATCTTCCATAAGTATTGCCGAGGCAATACACCGTGTTGAGGGGCGTTCCGGTCCTTGACACGTGTATCGATCAAACAAAATAAAGCAAGAATAGATAAATACTCTCAATAAGCAACAATTCGAAGAATACGAACATTTAAGTGAATAGAAAGGCGATGTGCTATAAAATGCCATCTAAGGGTCAATAGGTACTTAAGTGCTTCGCGCCACCTAACCCCCCGTTCACTTGTAAGTATTCTAAGAAGGAAGGCTTCATTGAGGGTCTTGCACCCAAGTAGTACATACATATATTGTTATTTTCTTGTGGATATTTAATATTGAAACTCGAAGAGGATAATCCATTTCTCTTCAAAGGCACACGAGAGCTTCTCTCTCATTCTTCGTATTGAGTTGCATGCTCACTCGCGGGCGTGCACAAATACCGATTGGTGTACAACCTCTTCCTCCGAAAAGGAAGAAAAAGAGAAAGAGTAAGACCACCATCGTCCACCAAGCCGATCACGAGAATCGTGCTTTGACTCCACCACAAGAAGCCATGGCTATTGATAATCGCTCTTTGTATGAACGTATGCAATCCAACATTCATGGATATTCTAGTGCCATTAAGATTCCCGACTTTCCCGCAAACACATTTGAGCTACATACATCTATGATTAATATGGTTTCACAATCACCTTTCTTTGGTAACAAGAATGAGGATCCTCATGCTCACCTTAAGAGATTCCTTTCTCTTTGCAATACCATTAAGCATAATGGGGTTCCACATGAGGTGATTAGGTTGATGTTAGTGTCATTTTCTTTAGAGGGAACCGCTAAGCATTGGTTAGACACCCAACCACCCGATAGTATCACCACATGGGATGGTTTCACCACTAAGTTTTTGAACAAGTTCTTTCCTCCACATAAGACTATGGCTTTGAGGACTTTAATTATGGGCTTTCAACAAAAACCTAGTCAATCCTTTAGTGATGCTTGGGAAGAGTACAGTGAGTTGTTGAGGCGATGCCCTAATCATGGATTGGATCAAGTTCACCAAATCAACCTCTTCTATGATGGACTTAAATCTCACCACCAAGATTCACTCAATGCTTCCGCGGGAGGGAATATTCTTCTTAAGACATATCAAGAGGCTTTGGACATCATTGAGACTAAAGCAATGGTTCAAACAAACAATCCATTTGAAGAAAAGGTTCATGTTATTCAAAACAATTCTCAAACTCCTTGTGACAACCAACTTCTTAAAGAAATCCTTCAACAAGTCAAACAAGGACAACAAGAAATGACTCATGAGATAGTTCAATCTTTTAAGACCATTTCATTGAACAATTCCTCAAATAATGTGAATGCCATCACCATTTCTTGTGTTACTTGTGGAGGTCCCCATTCTTATGAACAATGTGATAAGGTGCAAGGGTATCAAGGGGAATGCTATGCTTACCAAGAGGAACATCGTGAACACTTCAAGCCTAATATCAATCCAAATAACCTTTCTTACAAGTCCCAAAACTACCTTACTCCACCCGGATTCTCACCCCAACCACCCACCCAAATTCAACAAAATCCTCCTCAAATTTTACCAAGGAATCAAGGGCAAAGACCATCATACCAAGGAAATAACTACAAGGCACCCAATCAATTTCAACCTCAAGCAAATACCTTTTATCCACCAAATCAAGGATTTAACTCCCAACCTTTACCTTTCCAACCTCAAGGTTTTCAAGGTCATGTGCCACGAGAGTATAACACAATGGATCTCTTGCAAAAAATGAATCAAGAGAATGAAAGGAAGTTCCAAGCTATGGAGAAGAAAATGAATGACCAATTCAATAGGGTTTTGGTGGTATTAAATCAAAGACCACAAGGGGCTTTACCTTCCAACACACAAACAAACCCACGGGCCAATGTCAATGCTATTACAACAAGGAGTGGAACAACAACAAAGGATCCTTCACCTTCTAAACCTACTATTGTTCAACCCACTTGTGCTCCTACTTGTGACAAGCCCTCTACCTCTACTTCACCACCTCAAAATGCTCCCATTTCTCCAATTTCAAAGCCTATTCATGAAACACTCAATAAGGAAAATCCTTCATCCACACCTCAACCACAACCAAAACCAAGTCTTCCTTATCCCTCAAGATTGAGAAAAGAAAAGCTTAAGAACAAGGATGATATCCAAGTTTCTAACTTTTTGAGGATGTTCAAGCAACTTAACATCAATATCTCCTTTGCGGAAGCCTTAGCCAATATGCCTAAGTTTGCTAAGATGATTAAGGACTTGCTTTCTAACAAGGAAAGATTGGTGGATTTGCCTAATGCTTCTTTGAATGAAAATTGCTCCGCGGTTTTGCTTAAGAAGTTGCCTACTAAGCTTGGAGATCCGGGGAGGTTTTTGATTCCTTGCAATTTCCCGGGGGTGGAAAATTGTATGGCTTTAGCGGATTTAGGAGCAAGCATAAATCTTATGCCATTATCGGTTTGGAAGAGACTTTCACTTCCCGAGCTTACTCCTACTAAGATGACTCTTGAGTTGGCCAACCGTACTATAGCTTATCCGGTGGGAATTGCGGAGGATGTTTTTGTTGGGGTTGATAGATTTACATTTCCCGCGGATTTTGTAGTGGTTGATTATGATATGGAGCCTAGAGTGCCTTTGATTGTTGGTAGGCCATTTTTGAGAACGGGTCGTACTTTAATCGATGTGGCGGAAGGAGAACTTACAATGCGGGTAGGAGATGCGAGAGTTGTGTTTAATATGGGGAAGGTGTCCAAAAAGTCTAATGAGCCCGAAGCGGTAAAACACATTGATGTTGTGCATGAGGAGGAAACACAAGATGATCTTCTTGATGAAGTTTGTGATGAGTACTTTTATGAAGCTTGCTCAAGTGGAGACTATGATTTCCCTCATATTGAGACCATTGCTTCCATTACTTCCTTCTTGGATTTTCATGAACCTCAAGAGCTAAACTTTAGTGAAATCCCATATGACAATCCACTTTTTCACAATGATAATCTTCATCATGAGAACTTAAGTGATGAGGAATTTTTTCTTTTTGATTCACCAACATATGATGACTATAGTGATGATGAGCTTTCTACTTGTGACTCTCCATTTGTTGATGCTCATACTTCCTTTGGTTTTGAGGGATCACCAATTTTTGATAGTCCAATCTATGATGTTTATGGTGATGAGGAGGATTCTATAATGGATGAGAGTGATGAGTTTTTAGTGGAGGATATATCTTTTGAGTATACTCTTGGTTACCTTGATGAGGAGGGGGACATACTCTATTTAGAATCCCTATTGAATGAAGATCCTTCACCTTTTTCCTTGCCCATCTCAACTTTTCAAAGTGATAAAGGAAAACAAGTCATGATGGTTCCTTCCAAGAGCTTGTTGTTACCCATGTCTTCACAACTTTTCTCTCACCATGTGAACTACAAAGGAGAATCTTCTAAGGCAACCAACACTTATTGTTTTCCCATCAAGGAACGGATTTTTGATCCTGGCATAGAGCTTGCTAAATCATCTCAGTATCCATCTGATGCAACAAAAGGAAACCTTGTGAAAGATTTGAGAGCCTTACACTATCACCTTGGGAAGAACATATTGGAAACCATTTTAGAGAACTACACCTAATTCTTTTTACCATTGCTTGGGAAGCTAGTTGTTGAATTGTGTTATAAGTGGGAGGGGAATTATGTATTTGATCCTGGTGGATATTTATGGAGTTTTGATATATGAACACTTGTTTTACCTCATCATGGAGACTTTTCTTTAAAAAAGGGGGCAAAATTTTTCTTCTCCATGATAGGTTTTAGACACTTTTTAGTGTGGGACGAGTCGAGCTAGAGACTCATTAACTCAAGCATCGTATAACTAGGTTTAGAGTGTTGTAGGTTAGAAATAAAGGTATAGACTTGGAGATAAGTGTAGGGGAGACCTTTTTTTGTCTTCATGATTGTTTGTATGGTTGCTCACTCATCTCATGCTTTGGAGCTTATGGAGGAGGCCCTTGTATCCGGTTCACTTCGTTACTATAGTTATTTTTCATTGACACCTTATGCTTAAACATGATTTCACTAATAGTTGTCCTTTCCTTAACTTGGGTTAAGCAAAGTCTATTCATTGTCATAAGTGTAGGGGAAGTTTTTATACTTCCATGCTCTTAAACATTGAGGACAATGTTTAGCTTAAGTGTAGGGGGTCTTCTATCGAAGTGACCTTACCTAGAAATTGTCATTGTCTTGCATGATAACATGGAAAATTGAATTTTCAACATTTTTCAAATTTTTGATCTACTTTGGCCACCAAAAATATGCATTCATAATTTTTGCATTAATAATTTTTCATTTGCATATTACATTTGCATTGTATATATTTCTTCTTTATGTTTCATCAAAAATATATAAAAAGGAAAAAAAATATAATAAAACATGGTTTTAACAAATTTAGACTTCTTTGACATATTAGGCCCGCCATGGATATTTTGACTCAACCCGAGTTTGCTTATCTTAGCACTCTCTAGCTAGTATCCTTAACCATGTAGTCCTTCATTGGTCTATTAGGCTAAGCATCCACCAATCTCATTCTTTGAGATCTTAAATTTGTGGAGAATGGGAAATGATAGAGTTGAAGCAAGTGTAAAAGGGCTAGATAGACTTCATGGCAATTACTTGTGGCTAAAGCTTTCTCTTCTTTATCTCTACTTTCTTCGCATGTATATAAGTGTTAATAAATAATCAAGTACGGTTTTAATTGGTTTATAATCTCTTATGCATTTTTGGCTAATCATTTATGGTTGATATGAGTACGTCTTAAGATTCTAAGTTAGCACGTTTTATGTGTACTAGACTTATGTCATGCTCCATACTTAGCGGGTATTTTTCCTTTTCTTCTTTTCAAATTTCTTTGTGAGGAATAAAGAAAAATAAGAGCGGCTTATGAAAAAAAATGAGTGGCTAGAAAAAAAAAAGAAAAAAAAATGCAAGACTCCCAAGAGGGGCAGTGTGGTGTTAATTATAGTGACTATTGAGTTTCAATATTACCTTGACGGGTTGCGGGGATTCAATAGATTGCTCCAATCCAATATTACCTTGACGGGTTGCGGGGTTGAAGATCCAAAGTCTCAAAAAGATGGCGGATGTAAATTATTGCGTGAGTTTTATTTTCCTTTCCTTAGCGAGTGTGTAGCTACTTATGAAAGCATGACATGAGGATTTTACACATAAGGCGAATGACTTATTACTCTTAAAACGGACTTATATTAATTGTGAGCGGTTTTTCAAGTAATGGATGAGAGGATTACTTAGGATTAAAACCGTGCTTCCTTATTTTTGGATTTTACATTTCTTATACTCCACACTTGAATAATGACAAATTTGCCCACAAAGCAATTTGCTCAAATAATAACCGGTTCCACATTTAACTTTCATGAATAAGTTGATGCATTTTTTACTTGTGAATGCAATGATCCCATTTTTAAGCTTGGTATGGGGAAAGTGAAACTTGAGGGTGATAAATGTCCATGGTACCCAAGCCCTAATCTAAGCCATTGAATTCTTTATGAGTTATTTCCATCAAAACCATTTCAAGAAAAATCAAAAAGATATAGATAGAATTGAATTTTGTTCATTGCATTATTAAAAGTCAAAATCATGCATCATTTAGTTTAGAGTAGTGTAGATGCATCTCATATGGCCAAGGTGGATTAATTATGAGGGAAATGTAAATTTAAGCTTTAATATATAATATTGCATGAGGACATGACAATGTTCAAGTGTAGGGGATTTTGATATGAGATTAAACTCATATCCTTTTATCAACAAATAACCCTAAAACATGAAGCAAAATACCAATTTATCTTGCAAAAACAGTGTTATGTGGTATGTTTGTGTTTGTGTACACTTGTGTAGGTAAAAGGATACATTTTCAAGCAAACAAAGAAAAATCAAGTTCAAATGGATGAAAAAGACAAAGAAAGATCAAAAGTGACAAGACTTTGAAGTACAAGGACCTATCTTGACAAACTGCCAAAGTTGAAGGACTAAACTGCAAATATTGTGAAAGTCAAGATTCAAGTCAAACCTGGTCAACTCTCAAGTCAACTCAGTCAAAGGACCATTTTGTTCAAGAATGAAAGTTGGAGGACTAAATATGTCAAAAGAATGAAGCTCCTAGCTCAAAACAACAATCTGCTAAATCAAGGGACTGATTCTGCCAACATTTGAAAGTTATTCAAAGCTTAATCCATGTGTACAAGAATCAACCAATGAGAGAAGAGAAAAATAATCACACGGATCACCAACTAGTGCATTTATTACCCACTCACAGCCGCCATTCATTAATACCCAATCACAACAGTTGGATCCGTGTGATCCATTTTTAGCCAATCACATGTTGACACGTGGCGTCTTCTTCATCAAAAATATTTGCCAGGATCGCGTTTGAGCTACAATCCATTTCATGAAAAGTTGTCAACACCAAAATTGATCATTTTGAAGAGACGAACACAATGATACAAGTCAATTAACATGAAATCAACTATTGAAGAAAAGCCCAAATCATTGTTCATACCTGCAAATGCAATTATGCAGAATTGTCCATGTGGAGAGCTGGGATTGGTCCTGACACGTCACCAACCCCAACAACCATCTTCTTCATGCCTATAAATAGATGGATAGGACTTCATTTGTAACTGGTAGCTTAGTTTTGTAAAAACACATAGTTTCTTAATTCCTTTCCCTTTCCTCCATTTTTACCCTAGCTACTCAAGAGTATGACAAACTCTTGAGTTAGTTAGTTAGTTACTTACCTTCTAACAACTTTGTAACCGTTTTCATTGAATAAAATTCAAATTTCTCATTTCCCGCCAAAACTGTTCTTCATATTACTGTTCATACCTGCTGCTATTGGATACTTGTGTTGCTGTTTTGTGTTTGTTATGATCATAGATTGATCATAACTGACCTTGAAGGAGTTTGTTAGCTGTTTGAGAAGAATTCAGTTCATTCCATAGTTTCTTGAAGATTTCAAGCATGTTGATGGTTTCTGTTGATTTGTAGCTGTTCTTGTTGATTGATTGTTGTCCTAGTGATAAGGTGGTGGTTATCACTAGGCTAAGAGAGCACAGCGCTCCTCTTCGTCCCAAAGGTTTACTACAAAATGTTTTAAAAGCTCTTGTTTCAATTCCTCTCAATAAGTCAAATGCATGCTTTCTTTTCATAGTGTAATCTTGATGGCTGCATGATAAAAGTTGTTTAGATTTGCTCTTTGTTTGATCTTGATTACTTGTAGTTTGATTCTGTTTGTCTGATCTTAGTTTTGGATTAAGCTTAGTCTTAGCTTATTTTTCAGTAGAAATTTGGTTCTATTATCTTGTATGGTCATTGTTGCTCTTAGTGTTCATTTGTAGTCTTAAATCATTTAATTTGGAGTATCAAGTTTGGAAGTTAAAAGCATTTGATTCAGCTTAATTCAGTTCTTAAAAAGTCTTTGCAAAAGTTTGTAAAATCAGATAAAGGAGTGTTTGGGATTAGCTTAAAAAGAGTTTTCAAGAATTGAATCCTGGTGTTTTAAAGTTCATTTGCAGTTAGAAGGGGGTTATAAAGTGTTTCAAGTCATTTACAAGTCAAAAAGATAGTCAAACAGGCAAATGGCATGAAAAATGTTTGGGTTGATTTTAGTCAGTTTTGTCATTTAGAACTTGTCATTTTGATTTGGCTAGTACTCATTCAATTCTAGATGAAATTGCACCAAATTTGTTCTCAGTCATAGCTTATATCATAGAGATTCAGATTCCAAGAGCATTTTCTACAGTTTACAATAAGCAGATAGAAATAAGCAAAATTCAGATAAGCATACTTAAGGCAAGTTTCTGTAAATGAAAGCTGAAAATTTGTATCTCCTTATCCTCTTCATTAACATGGCCATTTTTCTTCACAAATCCACTTAAAACATTGAGTTACTTGATTTTTGAAAGTTTCGGCTTTTTGAAAAATAAGTTGGTCAACGCTGGTCAACGATAAGCCCATTTTCAGCTTAATTCAGATTCCCAGCTTATTTCTTGATGAAAAATGTTCTAGTTTGATTTCCCGTTCATTAATTGAGTTGCTTAATCAGTTTCAGTCAGAAAATCAAGTTGTGATTGTCTAGTTTTTGCTACAGCTTATTTTGGGCTTATTGATAAGTTCTAAATTGCTTATTTTACAACTTTAGCCAATTTCCTTTTACACACGTAGCTTATTTTGGATTTAAATCATTTTGCAACTTGTTTCATTGAATTTGGTTAAGAAATAAGCTCAAACGAGCTTATTTTCTTCCTTAACCCGTTTTTGGCTTAAATAGTTCTTGAAATTGCTCTTTGGTCCCTATAGTTTTAAACAGTGTGTATACTTGGCTAAATTTCCATGTTTTTAGGGTTTGCAAGTGTTAAGCCCTTGTAGTTTTGGAAGTTGTTATTTTCAGTTAGAAAGTTGTTAAGTTTGTTACATTTTGGCTAGTTGGTTAAAAGTTTTGCATATTTGATCCTTGTAGTTAACTGTTTTACACTTTTAGTCCCTAGAATTGTTAGAATTTACATTTCAAGCATTTATCTTTCCTAGAATTTACATTTTCAGTCCTTTAAGTTTCATATTTTACATTTTGAATTTTACTTGAATAAAAACTTGGTATTTGCAAATTGTTTTACATATAAGTAGGTAATATTTTTCCGTTTTGCAAGGCTTTGTTGAATTAGCAAATAGAATATCCAAACAAGCTTAACAACCAAAAACAGTTAAAAACCCGATATTGGTTGGACTTTCTATTAGCAAGAACTAAGAAAAAACGAACTGCATTATACACAATATTAGGTATATTTAGGGTTTACACATTGTAATTAAGAAGTTTAGGTCATTGGTTGGAAGTTTAACAAAGGTTTGAAGTGAAATTAGGAAGACAACCTAAGTAGATTAGGGTTTCTATTGATCTAGGGTTAAATCTTTGTAAAAATCATTATCCTCCTATTAGATACTGATTTAAACTCAATTTAAGTCTTAGAAATTGTGTTTTAGGTGTCTAAAGTGGTTCCACACTTGCTTTAATGAGTTATTATAAGTAAACATGTCTAAAGAGTAAAAATACCTATTTTGACCTAACTTACAAGTCATGCATTGAAATCTTATACCTTGTGCTTTAGGGTACTTTTACATTGCCTTAATCTAATCTTATAACCTTAATGTAATGATATGAGTGTTAGTAGACTTTTCCTAAAAGACTAGGCATTGATTCTATGTAAAATGCTTAATATAAGGGTTTATAGGTTACTAATCCTAATGACTTTCCATCTTGGGTAATTAGGGTTTATATCATCATGTACACTTATTATAGGGCTTATATAATATGTTTATGACTTCTAGGGATTTTACATTCTTATTTTAAGGGTTTACATAGGGTAATCATAATTTAGGTGTAATTAAGTGAGCTTAAGATCCTATGCTTTGATAACTTGTACATTGTGCTTTACTAACTTGTAAATTAACTTGAAATAAATGTATAATATTAATATGATACTTAGTTGATTTTTATAATTATTTGTAAAAGATTAGACTCTAATTCAGTGTGAAATAAATTTTATATGCTAATCTTGGTTACTAGGTCTTATTTTGTAATTAGCTTTAGGTTAGCTTTAGATTAGTATTTTATGATTAATTATCTCTTCTTTATATAATATAGTATAACTAGTATATTGTATTTGTTATTCATTCATGGATGTTGTGTACTTATATTACTTGAATTGGTAGTTTATAATAGATTTTCTAGGTGATGATCTAGACTATTATGTATACTTATTTGTACTTTAGCTTTGTATGGTTCGTATTTACTTATTCTTGGGTAACTTCATATCTTAACATGAGAGTTTATTACTTGTTTATAATCCTTGATTAGTTATTCATATATGTTATGTATTCATATTTTTACAATCCTTGAGTTTAACATTCATTTATAGGAGTTCTAGGGTTTCTAAGGAATTTAGGGCATCATAGTTATATTTGAGATGTTCTTTATTCATAGTATACTTGTTAGATTACTATTAGAACTCATACATGATATAGTAATATGTTGGTATAGTAATTCAGGTTATAAGAAGCAGTTCATCTTACCAAGTAATGCACAAAAAACAAAAAATTCTAGTGAATTTTCCATATCCATTCAATCATAGCACTTATCATACTTGTGAATTTTATGGGTTGACATATTTAGGAATGTGATTAGTGTTTTATTAGGGTGTAATTAGGGTTTGGACATTGTAATTAAGAAGTTTGGGTTTATGGTTTGAAGTTTAACAAAGGTTTGAGGTGAAATTAGGAAGAAAACCTAGCCGGGTTAGGGTTTCTAATGATCTATGGCTAAATATTTTTTAAATCAATTATCCTTGATTGATACTGATGTATACTCAATTTATACCTCCTACATTATCCTCAATGTGTCCATGAAGTCTCTACATTGGTTTTACTAAGTTATTCTGAGGAAACATGTCTAAAGGGTGAAAATACTTATTTTGACCTAATTTACAAGTCATGCATTGAAATCTTGTACCTTTTACTTTAGGATACTTGTACATTGTATTAATATAATTATACCCTTAATGTAATGCTATGAGTATTTTTAGACTTGTCCTAAAAGACTAGGTATTGATTCTAAGTGAAATGTTTAATATAAGGGTTTTTAGGTCATTAAGCCTAATGCCTTTCTATCTTGAGTAATTAGTGTTTATATCATAATTTAAACTTATTATAGGTCTTACATAGTATGTTTATAACTTCTATGGATTCTACATTCTTAGTTTAAGGGTTTATATAAGGTAATCATATCATAGGTACAATTAAATTAGCTTATAGTTCTATGCTTTAATAACTTGTACAGTGTGCTTTATTAATTTTTAACTTAGCTTGAGATAAATGTATGATCTTTATATGATACTTAGTTGATTTTTGTAATTAGTTGCAAAATATTATATACTAATTCAATATGAAATGGATTTTAGGTGCTAATCTAGGTTACTAGGTCTTTTACTTGTAATTAGCTTTTGATTAGTGAATATTAATGTTTTGTGATCACTTACCTTTCCTTTATATGATATATTATAATTAGTATATTGTATTTGATATTTTTACATGAATATTATGTAGTTATATTGTTTGAAACATTGTTTACCAAAGATTTCTAGGTGGTGATCTAGACTATTATGTATATTTATTTGTACTTAGCTTTGTATGGTTTGTTCTTACTATTCTTAGGTATTATTATGTCTTCAAATTATATTTTACCACTTGTTTATAATCCATAATTACTTATTCATATGTATTATCCATTCATAGTTTACCATTCTTGAGTTTACAACTCATTTAAAGGGATTCTAGGGTTTATAAGAGAATTTAGGTATCATAGTTATATTTGAGATGTTCTTATTCATAATGTACTTACTAAATTACTTTTAGATCTTGGACTTGATATATACATTGTGTGTACAACATATAGGAATATGTTGATACGGTAGTTCAGGTTGTGAGGACTCATTCATCTTACTAAGTAAGACATTATAGCAAAAATTTCCAGCCAAAATTTTATATTCATTCAATCATAGCACATAAAACATATGTGAAATTTGAGTATTGTCACATTAGGGAGGCAAACTACCTCCCAAAATGTTGGATGTTTTTAATAAGGCCTTGGCATACGCAGGTTGGATGTTTTTAGTAAGGCCCTCATGGTATCCCATATATGGAAACTGTTATTACTTAAGCAATCGTTGTGTGTTCAATGGATTCACGAATATAAGCTCCGTAGACATAATTTTTGGGATATTCCTATCCAGGGTAACATCTCGTAGGGGTGGAGGAAAATTTTACAGTTAAGACAAACTATTCGTGAATTCTTGAGGCATAACATTGGTGATGAAACGAAGACGTCCATCTGGTTTGATTCTTGGTGTGAATATAGTCCACTGGCTGATTATATTACACCGCGGGAGATGCATTGGGTTGGTCTTAATAAGAACCCCAAGGTTCATGTTATTGTTCATGATGGACAACGGTCGTGGCCTAATAATTTGAGCAGCAAGTATCCGTTTCTTAATGGAATAACTGTTCCTACGATTGTGGAGGGTACGTGTGACACTTTATATTGGCAGGAAGGGCTACTAAAAAGTCTTTCTTGGTTGCAGAAGTTTGGTCTTCTATTAAACCTCGTATGCAAAGATTGACTGGTTCTCAGTTGTTTGGTTTGTGAGCTGCATTCCTAGGCATGCCTTCAATCAATGGTTAGTCATCAAGCAATGCCTGAAGACACAGGATCGTGTGAGTGTGTGGGATGTCTCATTTTCGGTTTATGCGCTTTGTCCTCTCAAAGGGTTTGGATTCATGTTCAGGTCCTGGTTGATTTACAGATTACTTCTCCTGTTTTTGCTCATATTGTTGTGGATATTCTGCCTTATGCTGCGAGGAAGTAGTTGAAGAGTATTATTGCCAAACCAGTTTTAGCTTCAGTGGCTTACTTTATTTGGAAAGAACGCAGTTGGAGGCTTTTTAGATTGAAGAAACGGACGCTTCAACAGGTGATTGATTACATTGTTTCTTAGGTTCGTCTCAAATTGATGTCATGTCATCTGAAGAAGTCTCGAGCAGGACAACAATTCGCTCAGCTTTGGAGTTTACCGATTGAAACGTTCCTTTAGAAGTTTTTTATGAATATGTTGTATGTTTATGTGTTGTTAGGTGGTTTTCTCCTATTAGTGTGCTTGGCTATGTAAGCCTTGTCTAGGTTTCATGTGGCATGTCATATGATCTAGTGGTTGTTCAAGCTTTGGCTTGAGGTTAATGTAGCATTTTAACCACATTCCATTGTACCTAACAATTTTTTGGTTTGATATATTTTACCAGGGTGAGTCCCTTATACCAAAAGAAGAGAGCGTATCCTGAGTAGCTGAGTTACATGTTCATCCATACATAACATAAGCAACAAAGAAACTACTAAGCTACTAGTACAATTTTACGCTTTGAGGGCGCATACGTTGGAAGCGATTCATAATAGTATCATCGTTGACTTAAGAACAAACGTCTTTCTCTATGTAAGTAACCAAGCAATCATTTAGGAATTGATCACCAATGTTATTACGTAGCTTGTTCTTCTCATATGTCATTGCTGAAAATGTTTTTTGATACTAGTTGTTGCTACTGGAAGGATCAACACCAACTTGATAAGTAAATAAACAAGATAAAATGTTGTGCTTTTCTTTAGTTCCACAAGTTTCAAGGAAAGCTCTCCAACATCCTTTAACCCCTTACATCTTTCATCCTTTCTCATGTCATGAATATAGTTGTCAAGTCGATCACTAAGGCGTGACAACGAAGGGTGGCACACAAACATTATCGATATCTATTTTTTTTACCTCTTTTCAACGATAGTCAAAAAATTTATGAATAGATGTTTTTGGTTTGTTTATAGCATCATATTTATCCCTAGCCTCATTATGGACACTATTAAATTTTCTAACATGCTTATCAAACACACCAGGTCTAGTACATCACTTAAATCTATTTTTGACAAAGCATCTTCAACATGATCCATGTTCTTGAATAAGTAACATACCAAACAAAATGCCGCATCCTTATTAATATTATATTCAAACCAATCATACTTGTTAAACCAAAGAGGATTAAAGCGGCGTGACTTAACTCTAAACTTTTTTTTGGGTAAAGGGTTTTACCCCGGTAAATGGTATTAATCACAAAGAATAGAAGTTGAAGTACAATGGAATTTGGCTAATGTACCACATTAACCTCAAGCAAAGCTTGAACTACACGCACTCGGCCATGTCCTAAGTGCCAAAGTCCTCATAAACTACTAATCATAAAGTTGAAACGAAGCAGGCTTGTTCCAACGAGACAGCAACCTTACCATCGAGCCATTCTTCTTAAACTTAAGCGTAAGTAACTTAAGCCGAACAGTAACAGTAATCAAGTCAACAATGTCTTGAGCCTTCCTCTTGACCTTTTTGAACAACCTACAATTCCTTTCGTTCCAAACATAGTATGTAGCCGCAGAAAAAATAAATCTGCCTATCGCAGAAAAAATAAATCTGCCTATGACACTTTGTGCGGACATATTGGATGGCTGAGATTGAAAATGATTGAAAATGATTGCAAATATCAACCAACCTAGGCTGAACGACATCCATGTCTGCCAACCCTCTAACACTAGACCAAACTTGTTCCGCGAACACACATTTCATATATTCTCTTCTTACCGCATCTTGATCGTTAGGACTATAATCAAGGATATTAATTCTTAATCCCAGGGCACGAGGAATAGCACTAACATTAAAGTCACTTTATTTTTCTCTGTCTTTAGTATCGTCGTTCCCTCTTCTAATTTCAGTCTCTTCTATTGATGGTTATAGCGTTAAGAAGCATCCATCTTGCGTCTTCGCTTTCTTTTAAATAGGAGTAAACCAATATCCACTATCTGTACTTTCTTTTTAATAGTCGACATATTAGCTTATTGAGTTTCTAAACCAAGTTTAAAACACATGTTTTAATTACTTAATTAAAGTCTAAAAGATTTCATAAGTTTAAATTTTATAAATTTCTAACACTCTAACAGCTTGACAATTATATATGATTCATTCAGTCATTTATCATTCATATTATTAAACCATGTAAGTAGTTGTAACTTATTTAATATACATAAATTGATATCTTAAAATTGAAATTTGGGAAAAGGAGTTGTCTAGCAGGCTTGACTTAATGGATCAAAGATTTAGAAAATATATTAAAGTGTCGGTTGGTTCAATATTTTGAAATTCTGGAATTTTAAATTCTAGCAATTTAAAATTTCTAAGAATTAAAATTTCAAGAATTTAAAATGCCTACGCATGTTTGGTTGACAGAAATTCATAATATTTTAAAATCTTGATTTTCGGTTGAACCAATTAACGTATAAATATTGTTTATATAAATTTTTTTATTAAAAAGAGTAAAAATCGAATTTTCATTTTCATATAAATTTTATTATAACTTTATATAAGTTTATATAAATTTTGAAAAAAGTTATATAAGTTTTTTAAAAAAATTATATACATTTTATAAAAAATGTATATAAATTTTATAAAAAAAATTATATAAATTTTATAAGAAATTTCAATAATTATATAGAAAGTTTCAATAATTTTATAAATAGTTTATATAAATTTATAAAAAAATTCTATAAATTTCATAAAAAATTTATATAAATTAAAAAAAATGATATATATATTTTATAAAATTTTTATGTAAATTTTAATTTGCTTGTTTATATGATTAAAAATCGATTTTTTTTTATTTTCATAATTTTTTTAAGTTTTCTAGTTAAGTGTGTAAAAATCGAATTTTTCATCTTTTATATAAATTTCATAGAAAATTTTTTATAGAAATTTTATTTTTGCTATTTAAAAAAGTAAAAACCAAAAATTATTTTTTATACAAAAATTTTAATTTTATAATTTTTATATAAATAAAAAAACAGAATAAAAACGAATAGAAACAAGTTTATAAAAGATAGTTTTTAAATAAATTTAAATTCCTCACATTTTAGAGTAATTCTAATATCTTTCATTTTGGCAATTCATGAAATTTTTTAGTTCCTTCGTTGGTTATACCAAGCAGAATATTTGAAACAAATTAAAATGTAAATATATTAAATATCTCCTAATACCCTCCAATATCCTCCAACCAAACAAAACCTAAATGAAATATTAAACACCTATACCCATATCATATATTCACACAGATAATATTTTGAAACCATAAACAAGCATTGATTTCTTTTCTTGTTATATGGGTTTCAAAGAATCAAAGTCAGTATAAGTAAGGAAGAATTAAAATACTTACTCAAGAGGTCACAAATATTCCAAAAGATTGTGCATTGATGTCGATCAATCTTTGCAAAATTAGGTTAGAGTTGTGGCATCCTTCCAAGGATTCATAATTACGTATATATTCAAGCTAAACTTTTATTTGCGTAGATATCCTTTCAAAACATTAAATTTATCAAATGTATCCAAATTATTTTGGGATAATAGGTTCTAAATGTAACATTGTTGTCCATTTTTACTATGTTATGCAATCACTTATTAATCTTACCAAAAAACGCACCCACCATTACTAATCCCTACTATTCTAACACTATTATCCTTTCCGTTTGATTTTGATGACGTGGCACCGTTACTATATGTTTGACCCGTTAACTTTTGTTTGACCCCGTTAAGTCTAATAACTATAATGGCATTTTCGTCTTTTCATTATTATATTATATTAAAAAAATAAATAGGTTCCACAATCACTCAATGTACTTCCACATTTTCTAAACACTTGGCTATAACTTCCACCTCAATCACTCAATGTACTTCCATAAACAAAGCAAATCTGGGCAGTCAAAATCAATATCAACCCTACAACACTCAGCACACTCAGCAGCGAAAATACAAAGGAGATTCAATAAGTTGTTTTAGGGGGGGGGGGGGGGGGGATTTCTTAGATTTGTCCATTCCTTGCATTTCATATTCACTTGATACCCTCAAGGCAGATCCAAAACCCAGATAAAAAAAATGCCGATCTTAATAAACCAAAACCTATCAATAAACCAAAAGCAAAACCCATATCCAAAAAAACCCACAGATCTTGAAGCACACTCAAACAACCCAGAAGCTAAAGTTCATGAAGATGATGGTAGATCGACCACGACAACAAATAAGTTGTCGCGTAGTGGTGGTGGTTGGTGTCAGGGTGTAGGCACGGCTGCTAGAGCCGCGATTACTCGTGGCGGCGCGTGGTTTGAAACCATGGCGAATGGATCTGGTGGTGTGGTGGGGTGACGACGTGGATTCTGGTGGGTGTAGTGGTAGTGAACGGTGGCTGCGGTTTCGATGGTGAGGGTGGCAGTGAGCGGCGGTGGCTGACGGATAAGGACGTGGTGGTTGGTTACGTTTAAAAAATATATTTGTGGCGGTGATGTGGTGAGATAGATGGTGGTATTTGAGAGGCAGCAGTAGATGGCGGTGGGTGGCTGAAATATTTTCCCGTAGCGTCTGCCAGATTATGAAAAGAGAAGAATAGTATGTGTGTTTAATATGGAGGCTAGGTTTAGGTTATGAAAATGGGTAGGTTGTAAGAGAGAGAGAGAACTTTGTGCAACCTCCCATATAACTTAAATTTGTATAATAATAATCCATCATTTTCTCTAACGAGTTAAACAAAAGTTAACGGGGTCGAACAAAAGTTAACGGGTCAAACATATAGTAACGCTGCCACGTCATCAAAATCAAACGGAAAGGATAATAGTGTTAGAATAGTAGGGATTAGTAATGGTGGGTGCGTTTTTTGGTAAGATTAATAAGTGATTGCATAACATAGTAAAAATGGACAACAATGTTACATTTAGAACCTATTATCCCAATTATTTTCTAAGAGTATCTCCAATAGAGTAAATTCTCTGAAGGTTTTTGCACTTAATGCATTGAATGCAAAATACGTTTAATAAGCAAATTTGTATGAAAGAATTTGTGTATGCAAAGTCATTCTACAAACCTTATAAAAACATTTCTAAAAAGTTTTTGGTGTAATGGTAAAAACCAGCTCAAAAGCTTTTTAAAATAGTGAAAAACTATATATATCTTTTCCCTATTAGAGATACTCTAATGTATTTTAAAATTCAGAAAATACTTTATAATTATAATTTAATTAAAAAATAACTCTTATGCCCCTAGAGTAAATAGGTGCATGTCAGCATGTGTATTCATCTTCTTCTACTTTGCGTGTTCAAGAAATGAAAGGTCTCAAAAATGAATTTAGAGTTGATCTATCCAAAATCAAATCTTCTGTTTTTATTTCATTTCAATTTATTGTTAGCACACCACTAATTAATTATGAAAATAATCCTAATAGCCATCATCTTCAATTCAATATTGTCAAAATTTGCAAAGACATGAAAGAAAACTACCCATCTATCCGTAACTTCAACTTCTACTGCGACTAAATTGTGCTTTCTTGGAATCACAGAAATCTAACTAGAACACATACCAAAGTGAAAATATTTTGGCTTTCGTTATTATTGTTTTTGGTAGTTTCGTTGGATGTAACACAAAAGCTGCAAAAATGGTACCTGCAAAAAAAAAAAGAGATTTGTCGATAAAACTCAATGGTCACCGGGGTAGTTTCAATTGTAGTTTGGGATGTAACATCAAGGTTTCAAGGTTTTCGGTTAGTTTTTCACCGTATCAAGCAAGCAATACTGCAAGAAGTTAAGGTTTAAATTCGACAAGTCTCTAGTGTTCAATCTCAATGGTCTCGTCAAGTCTTCCTTCAATATGTTGCAATGATTGTTAGCAGTTTCAAGTGTAGTTTAGGTTGTAATATCAATAGGTCCATCTTTTGTATTATCATTTTGGGATCTCCTTGAGTTTCATATCAATATATTGTCACTTTTGAAAAAAAAAAAAAAAAAAAAAAAAAACCTGGGTATATGGTCATTTTTGAATCTAAATTAATGTGTTTTTAAGATATAAAAATATATTAAAAAGCAATTTGGATATATTTGACAAATTTGAAATTTTGAAAGGATATATACACAATTAAAAATTCAGATTAGATATATACGTATTTATAAGTATTTAAAATGATATATACGCAATTCACTTTAAGAGGGAAAATAAGAAGGGCCTTTTGTCAATCTCAAAAGAAGAAGATGAAAAGGCTTTTTTTTCTCGTGGGTTTAAGAGATCGAGGGGTGTTTGTATTTGCGATTTGGCATGAATTATTAGCTTATCACGTTCACAAAACCTAAATAATCAAAAAATAGTGTTTGGCAATTTTGTCCAAAGAAGTGCTTATTTGCGTTTAAATTGATACAAAATGACGTTTTGTATAATCTATACAAAAGTCACTTTTTGAAAACGGAGGAAACTTGCTGCTTTGTGGCCCAACAAAAATATGTCAAATACCAATATTACCCTTTGTCATTTAATTTTCATATGGCATACTTTATTAAAGCAAATGTCCACTTTTGTAATTTTACTTGTTAACAAACAAAATAGTCACATTTAGCAAACACTAAAAGAATAATTACATGATATCGAATAGAATAATCAAATCCAAGACACTATATTTCATAACCACGTTTTGTAACCGTTGATTATCTAATTATTCATTTTTAAAACGAATAATCTGTTTTAAATAAGTAATCTCAAACATCCTGCAAGTTTTGTTTACAGTTTCTAAACTCCACCTTAAAAGTGGTTTTGTTTGACAAATGTTTTTGGGCTTTTAATCCATTAAATGGTACGAGTGCATGAGAGAGTTAGGTGTGACAACAAGTCAAAACCTGCTCATTTGGGCCCCACTGGCTGTTACGTCATATGACACTCCCACTTTCTAAAAACCCATGTTATGCCAACAAGCACCCCTTCTTCATTTGGGCCCACCACTACCATTTTAATTTCTTTTTTTTTATCATTTTTAATTAAAATAAGTTCATTTTTTAAATAAAATAAATTTAATATTTAAAAATAAAATAAAAATACAGAAATAAAAATACAAAATTATAAATAAATTTTTATAAAAATTAGAAACACATTTTTTTATAAAAAATTATAAATTAAAATCAAAATTGAATAAAAACAAAACTACAAGGGTATAATTGCGATTTTATTTATAAAGTGAAAAGAAAAAAAGGAAACATTATCTCATTTTAGCTGTTTCTTCTTCTTCCTCAACAAACCTACACACAAACACACACTAGCATCACATTTATCTTCCTCAATAAACCCACACACAAAAAAAGGAAACATTATCCTGTTGTATTCAAACGTTTAAACCATGTGGGACCTACTATTGTTTTGTCTTATTTTCGTTGTGTATACGACGAGGGGGTCGTTTGGCAAGCCCAGGCGGTGTGGCAACGAGTCGTAGCGAGAACTTGGTGAGTGTCATGTCACTTTGGCGAGGCAAATTGCTACCACACCTAGCTCTCTGATAAATTTTGTCAATGTTTTGAGTTTTCAACTTTGGAAAGTATTTTTTAAACACTTTGGAAGGGTATGCACTCCATGTATATTATTGAAAAAAAAATTAAAAAAAAAAGTTTACACTAACGTGACGAATAGCAGGGTATGCACGTGCATACCCGTGCTACACTACAAATCCGCTCTTGTCTGCCACTGTCCGTGTCCGTCACTGTCCGCCACTGGTGAGGATAGTGTATTTTTCCTAGCCTAATGATTTATCGTTTGAAATATATTTTTATAGAAAAAAGATAAAAGATAAATTTTTGTTTTTTATAAGATAATAAATGATTAAGATCGATTAATAGAATAATATTTTATGTTAAACTTATCTCTTTTCTTGCTCTTTCAAAGCCCAAAAAGGAAGGCTTATATGAATTTGTCACGAGTCGATTTCAACTCACCCTTATTCACATGACAACAACCGAATCTTGTTTGAGTTGTGGTGTCTAAGGAATGGCCACATCGATTCCAAAAGAAAACTATGGGTAGGGTTATTTTTTATTTTGTTAAGAACGTTTTTTATGACATATGTAAGCGTGTCGGGTTTTCCGTCAAGAAAGAGACACCTGTGAATTTCTTGACTGACCCGTCAGATGGAAGATCCACACTTAGACCCGCTGATGTTTTAGTTTTTGGATGGGTTGGAAGTAAACATGCGTGCGTTGATTTGACAGGGGTTTCTCCTCTTGTGGAGCTAGGCAGTCGAGATTTTATAGCGGGTCAGGCTGCTATAAAAGACGCCTCGTGCAAAGTGACTAAACACGAGAAAGCATGTGTTGGAAATCAACACGTGTTTATTTTTTTCGCGTTTGAAACATTTGGTTTCCTTGCACCTGAGGCGGTGGAGCTACTTACCAGAATATAACGTGTTATGAATAGTAATGTTTTGACTCCTAAATCTACAAATGTTAAATTTAATAGACTTGGTTATGCTATACAAAAAAGGCAAACGGCGCAGCTTTTTGTCCGTTTAACTTCTTCTAATATGTAAATTATAATTATTTAGGAAAAGTAAAAGCATATATTCTAGAACAATTTTTGCAATTTTAATAAGCTGCTTTTAACCACTAAAAGATTTTGAAAAGTAAAAGCATATATTCTAGAACAATTTTTGCAATTTTAATAAGCTAGCTTTTAACCACTAAAATATGATCTAATAGTAAGACTGTGATTATAGTTACTGGAAAAATTTAAGAGGTATAAAATTTAGTTTGTAATTTAATGTTGCCACGATAACCTTTTTTAAAGGATAACTTTTAGCTATTCGTGTTTTTATAATGAGAGATACTCAAACTAGGAGTGAGTATGATCTTAGACGGTGCGAATTTTGGCAAAAATTAAATTGCATATGTAGTTACGGTTTTAAAAAGTCTGAACCAGCATCGCGCGGTTTTGCGAGTGTTGCATATTTTAACCCCACTGCATCACCATTTATGATTTATATAATTAACGTGCGTTTTTTTCGGTGTTTAGTTTAAAATGTTCGTATTTTCAGTTATAAAAATATATATATTTAATGTAATAATGTAAATACATACATCACTTAGAATCTTAATGATAATAGACACTTTAACCCTTATAACATAACTAAATAATCCATGTGTCATTTTGGTTGTACATAACTAATTTACGATGTGATGCAGATTTTGTGGTGCGGTTTACGGATAAAACCACAACCGCACCTCATTTTGCGGTTTCTATTTTTTCGTGGTGTGGTTTTTGATGTACAACTTTTTCACTTTTTCAGTTTCTACGATTTTATTGTTTGCAATGCGATTTCTACTCACCCGTAACTCAAACCTTATAGCAATTTATTTGGTCAAAAGAACGCTTTTGTAATGAATTTACATGTAACTTTCTAGTTTCTACTCCTTATGTGAAATCTAATAAAAAAAATCAACATTAATTTTACGCACCAACTTACTACTAACGCCAATACAAAGCATTAGTTTCGCATTAATTATGCGCAACTCCTTATGTCATTGGTAACTCACTTTACACATGCTTAAAATTTCTTTCTTTTCATTGTCTACAACTTTGGTGTCCCACAAACCGGCCTAGCCGAAGAAGACGAACTAGTTTCTTTGCCGGAGAAGTTTATTGCTCGAAACCGCTTTGGTATCTTTCTAATTCACTGATTTATATTTTGACTATTTTGTTATGATATACTCCTCCGGCCTAAAATTCTAGTCCCATTTTAATTTTTTCGTTTTTTTTCTTCCAACTTTAACCTTAAATAGTTTTTTTTTGTTATATAATACTTAATGAAAAAAATATATCAATCGATTAGTTTTTTAAACATACTTTTATTGTTATATTTTTTTATCAAGTATTATATAACACCAACAAAAATATTTAAGGTCAAAGTTGGAAAAGAAATACCGAAAAAGTCAAAGTGAGACTATAATTTTAGGACGGGGAGTACTGACACATACTTTTTTGGTTCTAATTTTATTGTTTATATTTTTTTTGCATGTCTCAATTTATTTGTCCACTACTAAAAACAAATAAAGAAGTTTGATTGAGTTCACAATATTAACCTTGTTTGAAATTATTATAAAACTTTAAAAAAAAATACAATAGTTAATTAGTTAAAGGTAAATCCGTTATTGTGTTAGAAAGTTAAAGAAAATAGTAAGAAAAATCTAATTTGAGAATGAAAGACTAAATTAAAAGAAATCTTACAAAATAAAGTTGTGTGTTACTAATATAATTTGAAAAAATAAAATCAACATTTATATTGTGATTTTATTAAACTCAAAATAACATATTTGGTAGATTCTAATATATTTTGAAAAAATAAATCTCGCCTAAAAAATTATTTACACCCATCTATCTTTAAATCGACTCTTTTATTTTCTTAATCTCAAAAAAATTGATATTTTTGGTTATTTGTTGCTGAAAAAAGGTTAAACATATATGCATGTGACAACATTATTTGCAGAGGTAAAAAGTGTGAGAAAAAAAATTGATGTAACACAGTGAAAAAGTGTTTTATTTAGTCATAAAATAGTATGTTAAAACTATTTGGCCCATTCAAAACAATTACAAATAAGTAATACGAGTAATATATTTGATAATAGAAGAAGATATTTTACCAACATTATGTGAAACTTATTTGGTAGAAATTTTATGGCGTAAGATATATGTAGCTCAAATAGTTTTCACTTTAAATGTTTAAATACCTCTCTTGGCCCACTTATTTTAGGAGGAATACTACATCCATTTTTATAACAAAACTAAAACTATAAAGATTAAAAAAATAAAAAATTTAAAGGGTATATATGGATCAAAATCTACTCATTATGAGGAATACTACATCCTTAGCGCCTATGGCGGTTCCTTATCGATAAGGAACCGCGGGCAGATATATCCGTTGGATCTTTTTCTTATAAATAGTAGACCATTCTCAGACTTTCAATCCACCTCTTTTGCACATACATTTCCAGATTCTTTCATACTTCTTAAATCACTCAAATCCTTGATCATTTCTTTGATTACTACTTGTTTAGAAGTGAATCGTTCTCCTCTCATCTTTTCCTCTCAAAGTGCAAAGAGAAGAACACTATCATTCTTGAAGTGTTGTGTCTACCTCAAAGATCCATTAAAGATCCAAACTTATTTATTCATTGTTGTGTCACTATTGTGAAGATCCAAGTAGTTGTGTCTATTTGGAAGTTGTGTATGTATTAAGGTTAATACTTAGTCCTTAAAGTATATTGGTATAGATTGGTCCTAGCTAAGATTAGGGCTCGACTTTTACCTTAGAGTCGGAAATTGGTTAAGTGACGTTGCGTACGGTTTCTCCACCTTAAGGAGGTTGTTGATTAGTGAACTCTCGAGTAAGGAGTACTTGAGGAGTGGAGTAGGAACGAGGAGTGAGATTCGTTGCCGAACCACTATAAATCCTTGGTGTTTGCTTTGATCTTTCCTTCCCTTATATCTTTACATTCATTATTCTTTATACTTGTGATTATTAGTTTAGTTTCACTATACATTCATTATTCTTTATACTTGTGATTATTAGTTTAGTTGCACTATACCTTGTTCATATTGTGTATAAGAAGGTTTCATATAAATACTCAAGCCTAAGTTTTTGAAAAATGATTTTTTAAAACCAACCTTTAACAAGTAAATTTAAGAAACTATTCAACCCCCCCCCCCCCCACCTTCTAGTTTCGACAATTGATATCATAGCGTGGTTGCTTAATACTTTTTAAAATATATTGTATTTTTAAAACTTGAATCGATCTATGGATTCCAACAAGTATCTAGAAGGGCAATCTATGCAAAGACCACCTCTTTTTGAAACCGATAGTTTTATTTATTGGAAAAATAGGTTTGAGACTTATGTGAAATCAAAAGATTTAGATCTTTGGCATGTTATTACCAATGGTGATTTTTTGCCATTTCAATATTATGAAGTTTCTAAAAGTAAGGAGATAGTCACTTTTGACAAAGCTAATGATGATACTAAAAGGAAACTTGCTAAAACTAATGAGGCTAAAATGGTGATTTATAATGCTTTACCAAAGAAAGAGTACGAAAAGATTTTTATGTGCGAAACCACTAAAGAGATTTGGAACACTCTTTTAGTAACCCACCAAGGTAATAGTCAAGTCAAAGAAAGTAAAATTGATCTTCTTGTTCAACAATATGAACAATTTGTCATCTTAGAAGATGAAACCATATATAGTGCATTTGCTAGTTTTAACACTATTATTACTAGTCTAAAAGCACTTGATGAAGGTTTTTCTAGCAAGAATAATGTTAGGAAGTTTCTTAGGGCGTTGCATCCCAAATGAAGAGCTAAAGTCACGGCGATTGAAGAATCAAAGGATCTCGCCAAATTATCACTCGATGAACTCATTGGTAACTTGAAGGTTCATGAGATGATAATTTTGAAGGACTCGGAAATGGTGAAAATTAAGAGTGAAAGAAAGTCTCTTGCACTCAAAGCCAAGAAGGCACAGAGTGACCATGAAAGCTCCTCGGATAGTGATGATGAGGAATATGACTTGGCGCTTGGAGACTTTAAGAAGTTCTTCAAAATACGAGGTCAAACGTGAGGCAACCAAACAACGACAAGAAACCCTTCTCCAAAAACCGATTTGCCAAAGATGATAAAGGTGATAGGAAATGCTTTATATGTGGTGATCCAAATCATTTCATCGGAGATTGTCCCAAGCCTTCACGCGACAAGAAGCACACGGCGTTTGTTAGAGGTTCATGGAGCAATAGCGGTGAATATGTTGATGACAACCCCAAAGATGAGAAGTGTCTCATGGCTCGCACTTCAAAAGAGGTAGTTTCTGAAACCGAGTATTATAGCAATAATAGTTCTTCTCAAGATGATAGTGAATTAGAAGGTCAATACAATAACTTGCATAAGCTTAGTCTAATATTCATTGAAAAGAACAAAGTGCTAAAATCAACTATAACTAAGCTTGAAAACGAGATTAGTGAGCTAAAAGAGAAATTAGCTAAGCTTGAGAAAAATAAAGAAATAGATCTAGGATGCTTAAAATGTAAAAACCTTAGACAAGAAAATGAAAACCTTAAGATCCCCTCCATTAGACTTGAAAAGTTCATGAGAGGTACTAATGCTCTTGATGATATGTTAAACAAACAAATTCATTCTAAGGAAAGACTTGAGTTAGGATATAACACTAATGAAACATCAACTAGTGAACCAAAACAAGTTAGGTTTTCAGAAAAACACTCCCGTGTACGTGGTGCTCCAGTATATGGGGCGGTTCCTTATCGCCATGGAACCGCCGATGGAGCTAAGGAACCGCGTCCAGAAGAAGATTTTTGTGAAAATCCTGAACTTTCTGAAAAGTCAATTTTAGGTGAAGGATCAAAACATATTCTTATTAACAAGGTCAAAGTACCTATAATTGAAAAGTTTACTCTAGATAAATTCTACAAGCCCTTGAGTAAACCTCTAATGGGAACTAGAAACTTATCTAGACAAACATCTACTCTTCCAAGAGTACGAAATGAATCTAAACCTAGAAGTAGAACACCTACGCCAAAAAGAGATGATCAAGCTAAACCACGACCTAGAAGTAAAACTACAACACCTAGGATGAATAATAATAATACTAGATCAAGATCAAAGACACCTAGGAGAAACTATGGACAACAAAATGGCCATATGAATTGGAATAATTTTCAACAACAATACTTTTCCCCATGAGGAATGTCACCTTCATTCATGCATCCCAACCAAATGCAATAGATGTTTGGAACTAATAATTTTAGACCCATGAGATATTGGGACCAAATGTTTGATCTTGTGTGTTGTTACCTAGATATGCTTGAGAATCGATTTAGAGCCCGACGAGTGGATTAAGGATAGTGGTTGTTCTAAACACATGACGGGTAATCGAAGTTTGTTCTCACACTACAAAGCATATGATGGAGGTAACGTTACATTCACAAGTAATCAACGTGGTAATATCATTGGAAAAGGTACGATCTCTCTTGACTCTATGACTATAGAAAACGTAGAGCATGTAGATAACTTAGGTTTTAAGCTTCTAAGTATAGGTCAAATTTGTGACAATAAGTGTAACACCCCACTTGGATAAGTGGACCGTTACGTGTGTTTATGACGTGTCATCAAAGCATAAGGTAAATGTCCTAGAACATTAACTGACCATAAAGGAAATACCGGAATCAAACATCGGTAATCCAACATAAGCTCAAAACATGAAAAGTAAATACTGAAGGAAAGGACTAAACAATGTCCAAATAAGAAGAATAATGTAAGAAATGCATAAAGTAAGAATTCTGGATAGCTTCCATCCAAATGCACATGCTCTCAGAATCCTAAGAGTGTCCTGGTGTACCTACCGTTAAAACATGAAAGAAACTACGGCTGAGCATAACGCTCAGTGAACGAATATAAAGCATGATAAGGAATTACTGAAATGAAACAGATGATAAAATACTGGAGCTGTAAGTAAAGTTGCAGGGGAAATCTGCGTATAATATGTAAAGTCTAATTTATAAATAATAAAGTTGAACTGTTATCTGTTAAATCTGAAAACATGCATTTACTGTATTTTAATTGTCAGAGCTTATATAGGTCATGTGCTGTAACAACGGTGCATGAATAACTGGCGGGGTGTCCTCGTCATGCTGTAGAGGGGTGACCTCTAAATAACTGTAGAGGGGTGACCTCTAAATACTGTGATGGGTGGAGGGATCAGCTCCAATGTGAAGGATGTAGAGCACACACCACATTCACCCTGATAACTTGTAAACTGATAAGCCTAGGATGCATCCATACGCCCCACATGACATGATAATAATAATGGCCAAAACTTGAAGGGACGATGCAGGATATCACTCTCCTGCATGTGAGTCACGACACCGGTGCCTCTAGTGCCGTGGTTACGGTACCTCCGTAACTAGTACATAAACTGGTCATGCTTGTATATAATTCTCAGGCAATTTATTTAGTTATTAACATGATTACTGATAAGCTTAAACATATACTAGGGAAAACATTTGGCTGAAGACGGGGAATCCTAATCATCCATAGAAAGGAAGTCCTTATTGAAAGGACGGAAAATCCGTACCTCGTGTCCAGTAATGAAATAAGAGCGAAAGCTGAAAGGTCTACTCCGACTCTACGGATACTACATAAATAACATATGCGGAAATAAATTGACTAATGGTTATTTATTTTACTGATCTTAACTGTTTCTCGTTTTATTTATTTTATTCCCGAATTACTGTACTCATATTAACTGATAGTTCCGAGCCTTCTGCTATTTCTTTTTAAACATATAACGTTCTGCTATTAATTACGGTACAAAATGTATTCTGACGTTACACCAATTCTATATTTGGTAACCTGCTAAAAATAGAAATTTTCCAAAATAATTAATTCCTATTATAAAATTATACCCTTTTACAATTTATAAAACTAATTTATATTTCATTCCTTAAATGCATTTTTAAAACATTTATTTAAGTAAAGTAATTTAAAAGGTATAATTCAAAATCCTTATTTTTTTTAATTATATCCCGAGCCTACCGAGATATCCCTTCTCGGTCGCACTAAAACAATTCAACAATTATATAAAATCTGCCTACTAGAACTAGCGACAGAAAAATCTATCGCTAAAACTGTGTGACTAAAAACTGTCCATAAAAACAGTCACTACAGAACTACGACGAAATTTAGTGTCACTAAACCGTCGCTAATTTCAATCTAAAATTATTAGTTTCTGTCCAAAAACTTTCCCACTGATCTCCCATACTTTTCCCACTGATTTCATCACGTTCTCACTATTTGTAACCCCAAACACACCCTTACTTTTGAAACAGCCCGGTTGGTTGTGTTTGGCTGTGAATGGCTGAACCACAGCCCATGCCGCCCCTGTGTGGGTCACGGCTGGGCAGACACTACTAGAAAATCTGGCATCAGTAACGAACGTTTTCATCGCTATTCCGTCTCTAAAGCCCTACAACGACGGAATGCTGACGAATAAATTCCATCGCAAAAAAGGGCCTCGCAATTTTTTTGTGACAAAATTAGCGACAAAAGTGTTTTGAGTTCAGCGACGGATTTTTAGTCTCCAACCCCTCACTAGTTTCTTTATGAAGTTATTTAAATGCAACTCGATTCCACCATAAAGTGGCAGTTTGGTGACAAATTTTCTGTCGCTAAGAGTACCAACAAAGTAGTCGCTAATCCAATTCTAATAATCGACCAAACATTTTGCCGTTAGCACGTCGCTACTAGACAAATATATATTTATCATTAATTTGCCACTAAAAGTTGTCTAAAACCCGTGACTAGCTAATTGTTGCTTAAATCTACACGATTGCATAGCATATTTTGAGCAAACCCATCTCCTATTTAGAAATCTTTTGAGGATAAAAAATATCGCCAATAAGGTAGTAAATTATACAATTTATTTGCCATTCGTTCACGCATTTCTTCTTTTAGCTCTCCGCGTATTTCTTCCTTGAGCTCATTCTTCATTTCTTCCTTGAGCTCGAATTTTATTTATTCCTTCAATTCTTGCTTTAACTCTCCACGAATAGTTCTGGAACATACCAAATTCAAATATTAGTTTTTTGATATATAGGTTTATGGTCCTAAAAATATCAATCCTATTCCAAAAAGTAAACAAAAATATATGGACAAAGCAATACCACATAGACTGTAAAAGTGCTACTGAAAATTCAAAAATAGAAACAAGCCTCTTATAACTAATATGAACCAAGTGATAACAAAATCATTACCTCCATTTAAGAGGGGCACGAGATTGATTTTTAAAGCTGTTATGGCTCTGAAATAATCAGTTGAGCTACTCTCAAACTATCAATCAAAAATTTCTTACTGCCCCATCTAATCATATATGTGGTTCCGACACCTCAAAAACGTCCATATGTGTTGCATTATAACACAATAAGCACATGAGTATTTTTCTTGAACAGCAAGCACATAAGTAGTTATATTAAGCCTTTTCAAACATCCATGTAGCGAAAGAGTGATAGAAGAGTTCTGAACTATGCTAAAAGAGTTTATATATAGGAAAAAAGACTCGGACCTACGTAGGAAAAAGGTCCAAATTGGTTTTCAATATTCCGTGGCTATACGAGTGCCTAAATGTTTATAGGTTTTCTATATTTCATGGCTGGCTGGTGTTCAATGAGGGTTCTAACCTAGAATGTAATAAAGTAAAGGTATGTGATAATTCTAGCAGTAAAAAACAAGTATTGAGAAACTTGAAGCTGTTTGCATATAAAAAAAGGAACACACCCCGACATCTTTCGATCCCGAGGATACAGCACCGATACATCTTATAGTACATGGTTTACAGGATCTGATCCATATTTATCCAGCAGAGCACCATTATATGCAGCCTCTAAATCGTCAAGAAACACCGTAAGAATGAATATGGATGTAAGAATCATAAAAAGAGGTATTTTGGACGTTGAAAAGAACGTGGTAGGTTACCAGTCGTCGACGCAGTTCTCTAGCAAGGCGTTCAAGTAAGGCTCTTGGAGGAAGTTCTTCAACACGACATGATAATAAATATAAAAATTTCTTTCCCATACTTCAACACAAAAGAGATTTGCTTTGAAAGATGTAATGTACTTACCAGCATTACACGGGTCTAAATCCACATCATCTGTCGATTGCGCAGCAGATGAAACCCATGGAAACGGAAACACAACAACACTTCTTGACAACTCACGCCTGCTAACATCAGGTAAGGAGAAACGTCACACAACCTTAATTGCATCTCCAACAATGTAAACTTTGAATAGAACACCTCCTAAGAACCAAAATACCAGTCACCATTATTACTACGTAACCATAAACATGACCTTAAAATACCAAATATTTTGACTGCGAGTAAATATGATTAAATACCATGGTTAGCGAACTCGTAGAGTACAAGTAGAGACTCTAGCTTCTAAAGGGAGTATTCATCATAAGCTAGTGATAGTGCATGTGATTTAGCAACCAACGGCTTCGCAACTGACAAAGATGTACACATTAGATTGTATTCTGATAAAAAACAGAAGCATCAACTACAAAAAATATAAATAAATTAAGAGGAAGGAATAATCCGGCCTCTAAGATAGATCATGGATCTTTTTGAATCACCAACTGTCCCGGGACACCTACTATACCTACAAAAATCAATTTTAGCACCAGAAACAACTGTGACTAGTATTAACAAGTATAAGAAAATATACCATATGCATCAGAGAAGTCCAGACCAGCGACATCCTGTAGCATAGACTGTCTATTGTAAACATGTTGTATGGCCCTTGGAGGATCTAGAACCATGGATGTGTCAGCCGATAATCCTTTAAAGACAGAAACATTATCTTAGTTCATCTAATATATCCACAAAAGATACAAGTTAATGTCAATTTATGGATAAGACTTTCAACCTCGCCCTCGACTGAGCTGAGAATTTCAGACATGAACATAAATGTCTTCCAAAAAATTTAGTGTGATATTGTAGGCATGAGCATCATGGGTTGACTGTTGAACACGGATACATAAGTGACTTCCTTTTTCAAATAGGTGTACATATTTTCCTTGTGGCCATCAGTCGTCTGAAATATGCTTCTTTGGTTAGAATTAATACAACCCTCAATTTGTTTGAGAAGCTGCATTAGTTGTATAAGCTGGCCTTTCTTTTTGTTGATAAGCTCTTTCCTACCATGATCGCACTATTTGTATAGTCTTCCTACAATTTTTCCAGAACACGAATTCATATAGACAAATCACTTATATGAAACATGTGACATCTCCTTGGTCAGTGGATATCGTACTATGATAAAATGTTACAGCATAAAACTAGAAAAAATGCCTACATGTTGGAACTTATAAATGAGGAAGGAATGAAGGCAAACATGTTCGCATACTCATACCACACTAGGATGATGCGAGTCTATCATTCTAAGTTTCTACTCTTCTCTCCGCGTAGGAATATTGCTCTCTCGGCGTTAAATTAACGTGCACTTCCAAAATGAACTCAATTTAAAAAAAGAAAAGACAATTATCACTTCAATGTGAGCTTTACGTTTTATATCTCCTTTATTAGTTGGCATCTGACAATAATCAATTATTTTGAGACAAAGCTAGAACTGAACTCTTTTTCTCATTGAGCCATTATATTCTAGTCATACTTGCACTCAGATTATTAGTCATGTTTGCTTCTGGGCCTAGTTTGCCGAGTATACACAGGATGTGTTCATTATCGTGGCTTCAAACCAAGGTTGGTTAATAAACTGTCTTTTCCTGAGGGTTTGTTGTATTTCTGCTGCTTGACTTTGTTCGTGTTAGAACTCCGTAAAACGTTTCTGTTACCCATTTGACTGGGTACCACGATATGGTACTTTGTCCCAGTTATCAGAAAAGCTAGTTTATTGTTGGGCCCGACGCATATTTTTTTCTTATACTTTAGGCAGTGCCATTTAGATTAAAAATTTGGCTTCATTGCTACCATAAAGTTTATATCCGCCTAACTGCTTAGTCACAAACTGAATGTGTACCGTGCCAATATTGAACTGCTACTATACTAGTAACCCCCTCCCTCCCCCGTATGCCTAAAATGCATCAGTGATAGATAACAAACAAATTCGGGAATTTATGTCAATTTCTGCCACACATAAAACTAGTATTCGATTATAGTTACTGTATGAAAACAGCATATTCATTTATTCAAAAGTAGTGTATTCATAACAGCTACATTGGGCGAAACTTGTGATCTAACCTCGTAAAAGAGAGTTACCTTTTATGCGATAAAAGTTGACTTGCTGTTACTGAAGGCAATGAGCCCAATGGGAGCAATGATCTCAATGATTGTGTGTTCAGTTTCCCATAGGCCCGTGTTGTAGGTTTGTGAGTGACAGATGGGTTTCCCATCATTGATTGGTTATGTCTGGTACTTGTTCCAACTTGCTGAAGCTCTTTGGGTCCAAACGGGCTTGCAGGTTGTTGCTGTGTCTGTTTCTTTTTCAGTAGTTCCCACAGCAACTTGTCATCCTTGACTTGATTCTCTTGTGGTGCTAATAACTGGGCCACAAGAAAACAACAACTACATGATGAAATAGCATTCACATTAGGTGAGTTTCAACCCATTTACTTGAAACGAGTCACATTGGGTTCTCTTTTTACCTTAAACAACTCAAAACGCATTGAATTGCTTAAAACCTCGTGAATCAACTTATCCAAAATAGAGAGATTGTTATTGTTAATCATATAATTCTTAACTACAATTAATAAAACTAATTTTAATTATTAATAAAGTTAAAAAAGATTAGAAAATCAAAAACAACAACCTAACTTGACTTAATTTGACAAGATACCTGACTTTTCTATCCGCTTTTGCTAAACTCTAATGCATGAAAGATCATTTAATATGTATGTGAAAAAGAAAAATTGGGAGGAAAAAGTGGCCGAAAAAGTTGACAACATCTTAGGTCACCCAGTAATCAAAACCCCATAAACAATTAAACCTTCATAAATAATTGATGTCCTAATCGTGTTTCATATTAATAATCAATAACAAAAATCATTAAATACTTATCTAACAAATAAATTTATTCTAAACATGGAATTAAATAATGATACAAAATTAAACACAATTAAGATTAAAATATTATGTACCTTGAATGGATCTACGGTGATAATTGATGAGGTGTAAAATGTTAATACATAATAGCTAAGAGTGGCAATGAATGTTGCTGGGAAAATGAAATGAACAATTTATTTTTGTTTAGATTTGTAGATCTATTCACAAATCATTGGCGGGAACTAACTGTTGCCGCTCAAATCATTAGCGGGTTATTTCTGGCTTTGTAATTTTATAATATGAACCGCTTGTTATAGTATATGTTAAGAAATTATTTATTTCATATATAATATAGTATAAACTACTATAAAGATATAAGAATATCAAAAGATAATTTTTTATTATCTTTAAAAATTGGTGGAACATTTTTTAAGTTACCAAATATTTTAGTTTCTTACGGAGTAGTTGATACATAAGTGCAACAAGATAAAAGAAAGAAAAAAGTATAAAGTTTAAACGTTGAAGTGCGGTACAAATTTAATTAGCGTAATAACAAGTCTAAAAAATTATTTTAGTGTTATAAGTAAACTATGTATAAACTTAATAAAACGAAAGTATGTGTGTGCCCGTACGAATATATAAATCGTCATTACTAAAGACATATGTGACTGATAAAAAATGAGCTAATTCTCGGTTGTTACTATATCGTTGTTTCTTAAAAGCTAAGTATAAAAATTAAGCGACGTATTTGAGACAGATAAAAAAAATCCATCGATACGTCGTCATAATTTTGTCGATGATAGTTGGTACCTGAGTTCGTCATTAACTCCGTCTCTGTATGATCACAATTAGCGATAAAATTGTGATAGATATGTAATTCGTCTCTAACTTTGTCACTAATTTGTTACTAATTCGTCACTTTTTTATCAATGATAATTTTGTAGCTAATTTATCGCTAATCTGTCATTGTTAACCATTATTCTCTGACGAACTATTTTGGTCGCTAATTTTGGTCGTTGTTGCTCAGTATTCTAGTAGTGAGAGAAAGGGCCACCGAGACCTCTTGGTCTCGGTTTCATGAACCACATCAAACCCATAACCCTCTTTTATATATATATCCCCCTGTTGGGATTGTTTGCTCGCGGCTGGCCAAAGAACAACACCACCACGACCCCTGGTTGGGTCACGGTTGGTATTAAACATCACACCGTGACCTTATGATCTCATTTTTCTCGTGACACCGCCAAAACGCAACACCCCTGTTTCTTAATTCGTGATTAATCATTCGTTTTGGTTATACACATGTTGATTTCATGATTTAAAACAGAAATAAAAGGGAATAGATGTTACCGTTATAACGATTAATAAAAGCGGATGATTACACACGGATCGAAGATGAACAACGAACCTGACATTCCCTTTTTCTTCTCTAACTGGCGGCCAAAAGATGAACCCTAGTTTCCTTTTTTTTATACGTATAAAGTGGAAAGAGGGGGCTTATACCCGTATTTTTTTTACAACACAAAACCGGGCCTAAAGCCCATTAAACTTTTCTCTCTTTTTTTATAACAGGCCCTCTATTCTTACATTATATAGTTTTTTTTATTTCTTGACATTTATATTTATTTACGTATGTTCGTATTTAATTCTCGCGTTTTTTTTTCTGAAACGAATTAAAATTTCTGCTCTGATAATTATTTTTCTGAATAATTAGTCGTAATATTATTTCTGATCTGATAGTTATTTTCTGAATAATTAGTTTTAGTAATAATTTATTTAAACTGAGGCTGCGTATTTAATATTCGGGAATCTTTAAATACGAGTTTTACAATTCTTCCCCTCTAAAAAAAATAATTCGACCTCGAATTAAGGATACGATGATATCGTGGTTTTACAATAAGTGTAAGGTCATCTTTTTGGAATATGACAGTGAAATCGTAAAAGATGGAAAGGTCATTGGAAAAGGTGTTAGAAAACATGGGCTTTATGTCATGAAGGTTAATAGGAAGTCAAAGAACGACTTATGTCTAGCGACTTTAGATGATAGTTCTACTCTTTGGAATAGGAGATTAGGTCACGCTAATATGCGTTTAATTCAATCTTTAGTCTCTAAGGAGTTGGTAAGACATCTCCCCAAGACGAAGTTTGATAGTCACTTTTGTGATGCTTGCAAAATTGAGAAGCAAGTTCACTCTAGTCACAAAGCCAAGAATTTGGTTTCGACCTCTTGGTGCTTAGAGCTCCTACATATGAATCTCTTTGGACCTTCCGCCATACGGAGTTATGGAGGTAAACTTTACACCCTAGTTATAGTTGACGACTACTCTAGATTCACTTGGACTAGATTTTTAGCGTCTAAGAATGAATATTTCGATCACTTCGAAACCTTTAGTCAAAGAATTCAAAATCAACTAAGATGTTCGATTGTCTCTATTAGGACGGATCATGGTAGGGAACTTGATAATGAAGTGCAATTTGGTGCCTTTTGTGAAGCTCATGGTATTACCCATAACTTCTCAGCTCCCCGCACTCCACAATCAAATGGGGTAGTTGAAAGGAAGAATAGGACCATCCAAGAGATGAGTAGGACGATATTAAATGAGCAATATTTGCCTCAAAAAATTTGGTGCAATGTCGTGGACACATCGACTTACATTCTCAACCGAATTCTTATTCGACCTTTTCTAGGAATGACCCCTTATGAGATTCTTAAAGGTAAGAAGCCCTCATTGGAATACTTTAGGGTGTTTGGAAGCACGTGCTTCATTCTCAACACCAAATATTACCTTACAAAGTTTGACCCAAAGTCTTACGAAGGTATCTTTTTAGGTTATTCTCAAACTAGCAAAGCCTACATAGTCCTTACGAGAACCTAGGGTGTAATTGAAGAATCACTTAACGTGACATTTGATGAAACCCCTCCTTCATCTAAGACACCACCTTTGGTAGATGATGACTTAGATGAAATATACATAGTTAATGCCAAAGATGTTAAAAACATAGGAGTTGAAGACCTTAGTGTTGAAAAGGGAGTAAACATTAAGGATTCTAAGGATCATGCTCTTGATAACGTCATAGGCGAATTAAATCAAAGGACCCTAAGATCTCAAGTCCAAAATCAAAGTAACTTCTTTTGTTTCGTCTCCTTGATTGAACCAAAGAATGTTAAAGAAGCTTTGATGGATGAGAGTTGGGTCATCGCTATGCAAGAAGAATTGAATCAATTAATTACTAATGATGTTTGGGAACTTGTTCCTCCACCTAGAAGTTCGACCATCATGGGATCCAAATGGGTATATAGGAATAAGTTAGATGAGAATGGTGTTGTGTCTCGTAACAAGGTTAGACTTGTAACTCAAGGCTATAATCAAAAAGAAGGTATTGATTATGACGAGACATACGCACCCGTAGCTAGATTAGAATCCATTAGAATCCTCTTAGCTTACACTTGTGCTTTAGACTTTAAGCTTCAACAAATGGATGTAAAGAGTGCATTTCTTAACGGTTTGATCAATGAGGAGGTATATTTGGCTCAACCTCCCGGCTTCATTGATTTTGAGAAACTGGATCATGTTTACAAGCTTAAGAAAGCTCTTTATGGTCTCAAACAAGCACCCAAAGCTTGGTATGATAGAATTAAAGCGTTTCTTGTAAAACATGAGTATACCATGAGGATGGTAGACAATACACTCTTTACAAAGAAGAAAGGTTCTCACCTCATTATCGTACAAATATGACATTATATTTGGTTCAACTTGTTAATCATTGTGTGATGCCTTTGCCAAAATCATGCATGACGAGTTTGAAATGAGTATGATGGAAGAACTTAACTTTTTTTAGGACTCCAAGTTAAACAAATGGACAATGGTATTTTCTTTAATCAATCCAAGTATGTTAAAGAAATGCTAAAGAAATTTGGATTAGAAGACTCTAGACCAATGAAGACCCCTATGGCCTCGGATACTAAACTCACCGTAGATGATGATTGTGAGTCGGTAGACAACACCAAATATAGAGGTATGATTGGTTGTTTGTTGTACCTAACGGCAAGTCAACCGGATATCATGTTTAGTGTTTGCCTTTGTGCTCGCTTCCAAGAGGCTCCCAAAACCTCTCACCTTGAAGCGGTTAAGCGTATCTTCCGATACATTAAGGGCACTATACATTTAGGATTATGGTATCCTAAAGGGACCGGCGTAGAAACCATTGTCTACACTGACTCGGATCATGCGGGAGACTATGTGGACCAGAAAAGCACTAGTGGAGTTTGTACCTTCATGGGTTGTTGTTTAACTTCTTGGTTCTCCAAGAAACAAACCGTTCTTGCTATATCTACCACGGAAGCCGAGTATGTGAGTGCCGGTAAAGCTTGTCAACAAGCTCTATGGATGAAGCAAGCGCTTGTTGATTACGAGATTTCTCTTGATGATGTACCCATCATGTGCGACAAGGGTGAAATAGACCTTAGCAAGAATCCCGTGCAACATTCTCGAACTAAGCACATAGAGATTCGCCACCATTTTCTTAAGGATAATGTTCAAAAGGGGAACATTTTGATAGAGAAGGTACCCTCGGTAGAAAACTTAGCCGATATCTTCACTAAGCCACTTAAGAGGGAACCTTTTAATTACTTGCGTCTAGGTCTAGGTTTAATGGAACATATTCCTTAATTATGCATTCTAATTTATCAATTATCTTTTATCTTTTGAGTCTTTTCTTTCTTTGAGCTTTTGAGTATAATAAACTCTTTTTGGAAAACTTCTCTTCCCTTTTTCAAAATTCTCAAAGTTTTTTCGAAAAATGATCGAGAAATGTTTTTGCATTGTTAATTCAATCTAAAAACGTTTTTTATAGCTTCTTGCTATTCATAATGAGCTTACATAATTCATATGTATTTGTCTCTCAAATATAGCAAGAACAAAAGAGAATTATGGAGGATCATTGTGTCATGACCTTGTGTCTAGTTCTACATACTTCCTACATAGATTTTATTAAAAAAATCATGTATTTTGGTCTAAACCTTGCTTGGTGAGCTCTTGTGTGTTTTCTTTGTCTATCTTTGCTTCTTAGCATAGCCTCATGATTAGTTAGACTAGAAAAATGGATTTCCTGAATTGGAAAATCCTCCCTCATCAACAAACTCAACCCACTGTGGGCGGTTCTTTATTGATACCGCGGTTCCCTAGTGATAAGGAACCGCCGGCTGAGGTAAGGAACCGCGCCCAGTACTATACTTTTCAAGTATTCCTGAAACTCCAAATTTGTTTTAACACTTTTTGGAATCTTTGTTTCAACCCATTGACCACCCCCATATTATCTTGGGCTTTCTCTATTTAACCTTAAGCATTTTGCATTCTCTCTCAAATAAAAATGTCTTATTCCCCAAATGAAAGCTTTGATTCTCCTCCATTCTCTCTAATTGCTTTCAACCCCAGTTCACCCAAGACACTCAAAATTACATATCTTCTCCTTCTAATAATGTCGATTGTAGAACTTCTTATCTTCCACCACTAGCCTTTAGTGTTCTACCTCCTTCACATGATAATATCATGCATCATGGAACATATTGTCAATGTTGTCAATATCAACATCTTGATATGGCTCATATCTATGAAAAGTTGAATTACATCAAGAGTCTCTTAGTCAAACCTCCTCTTTACTATAACTATGAGATCTCTACCAAGCCACCATCACCTCCTTCCGCCACTACCTTGTCTTTTATCTAAGCATTGGTTGCTTATCTTCAAGACATTTAGTTCAAGCAAATCTTAGGGTTCTAGTTTAACTATGATTAAATTTATGCTTTTTCTTTTGGTTTGTGTCTCATACATCTTTGTATGATTTATTTCCTTGTATTCTTTATCATGTTTTTTTAACATGACTTATCTTGGATCTTTTGTTTCTTATTTTTTTTTGTGACCTTAGTAGATCTTGTTGGGTGTGTCTTCTTTACTACTAACCCTTCTCGGTAGCTTGTCACCATATATTGATTCCTTGGTGCCCCAAGCAAGGGGAGTAAGCACCAAGGAGGAGCATTTGCAAAGTCCGGTTCTTTTCTTCTTTAAATACTCTTGCAACCTTTTTGCTTCGACAAAGGGGGAGAAATGATAAACTCATCTTCGAAAATCTTGTTTTATTAGATGATTGAGTTTATGGATTGTCGGAATTAAAAAGGGGGAGATTGTTAATGCAATGATGCCTAAAAACATTACTTGCATTTTTCGATCTCACTTTGTTTTGGTTACGACAAGATGTAAAAACAAGCATTTACAAAAACAATGAAAAACAAATTCTTGAGTTCAAGTATTTTTCATTTCAACCATTATCACTTAAGGTATGAACAAACAAGTAATTATCCTAATTAAGTGATCAAGGATTTAATATTTTCTTAAAACTCACTTTTTATTAAGTGTGAGAAAGTTTTATTTTTAAACTTTCTTTTTAAGAAAATGTTTTATTAAATTAATTATTTAAAAATTTGAAATTTGAAAATGGCATATTCTATCTTGGTTTTGAATATCCTTTCAGGATATTTTAATCCCCAGATTCAAACCAATCCACTAAAAGACAAAAGGGAGGGGACTCTACGCCGGTGGTTCCTTAGCGCCTATGGCGGTTCCTTATCGATAAGGAACCGCAGGCTCCAATAAGGAACCGCGGGCAGATATAGTTGTTCCAATGTTTGCCTTATAAATAGTGGACCATTCTCAGACTTTCAATCCACCTCTTTTGCACATACATTTTCAGATTTTTTCATACTTCTTAAATCACTCAAATCCTTGATCATTTGTTTGATTACTACTTGTTTAGAAGTGAATATTTCTCCTCTCATCTTTTCCTCTCAAAGTGCAAAGAGAAGAACACTATCATTCTTGAAGTGTTGTGTCTACCTCAAAGATCCATTGAAAATACAAACTTATTTATTCATTGTTGTGTCATTATTGTGAAGATCTAAGTAGTTGTGTCTATTTGGAAGTTGTGTATGTATTAAGGTTAATACTTAGTCCTCAAAGTATATTGGTGTAAATTGGTCCTAGCTAAGATTAGGGCTCGACTTTTAGCTTAGAGTCGGAAATTGGTTAAGCGACGTTGTGTACGGTTTCTCCACCTTAAGGAGCTTGTTGATTAGTGAACTCTCGAGTAAAGAGTACTCGAGGAGTGGAATAGGAACGAGGAGTGAGCTTCGTTGCCGAACCACTATAAATCCTTGGTGTTTGGTTTGATCTTTCCTTCCCTTATCTCTTTACATTCATTATTCTTTATACTTGTGATTATTAGTTTAGTTGCACTATACATTCATTATTCTTTATACTTGTGATTATTAGTTTAGTTGCACTATACCTTGTTCATATTATGTATAATAAGGTCTCACATAAATACTCAACCTTAAGTTTTTGAAAAAAGATTTTTTAAAACCAACATTTAACAAGTAAATTTAAGAAACTATTCAACCCTCCCTTCTAGTTTTTACATGATCCAATATGTTTAACAAAAAAAAAAACTCATACGAAGTAGCCTCTAAAATAAATCATAACCATTTATACATTTAACCACCATTCATACAACAATAAGAACAAAAATTAAAGTCCAACTACTAGAGGATGTGACAACAAACCGAAATGTGATTGTGTAAAGTAAATGATGGAACTTGTTTCATTGACACACACAAAGACCCCACACACTTTAACTCGATCCAATGAATATATCTACCTACCATTCCAGTAACGTATCACATCAAGTCACAAACACTCTTAATTTTAATGAGAATATTTGTAAGTCTTACTGTAATTATAGTGATAAGTGTGCTTGAACCTGTAAACTAACGAAAAACGCCACCAAAAGTCTTCAACAAATACTTCCTTCCCAAACCATGACCAAAGGTATATCTTTGCCGCAATATCGTTGTTATGCAAGTTTGCTCTTATCTTCTTAGGGTCTACGAAACAAAATATCTCGGTCATCACAATAGTAATGTCATTTTCATCGCCTCTGTGTGCCTCCTCAACTCGCATCTTCTAAATTAAATTCACTTACATAAATACTCGCAACTAAACAAATGCACATAAATTAATTAATGAATACATAAGCAATACTAATCACGATACACAATAATCACAAATTTGGTTTTCTAAGATAGATTCATTCATTCTTCCGTTGGATCTTAAAAAGAATCACAGAGCAATAAACAAATTAAATACAAATATATTCTCTCAACAACTTTACCCTTTTTTTAAATAGTTCAACCACCAAACTTCTTCATTTTTAATAAATCATCATCTCCTATAATTATTTCTCTATACACATTCACCATATCCTTTCACAATCATCATTTCATTGTTAGTCTGATAAAATATGTCTTTGCTAACATACTTTACATAATTATATATCGGTTTATTGTCACATCCTTATGGTAGCTTATGACTGAAACATGACAAAAGAATAACCATCAAATTAATTCACTTATAAACTATGTATATGAAGAAAAATGATCAAAAAAATTCATAAATTATAACTAATTCTGATATCTAAACTTGTCTAACACTATCAAGTTTGCAGATAAGTTATTCGTTTTTCGCAAACGAATAGAACATCAACACAACACGTAAGTTGAGGCATAAATTAGTCATTTTTTTAGCCTTTTGATGATTTTTCATTTATAAAAAAATGTAGTTTACATTTTTAGTGGCTCAAGCTCTTCCTGTTACTAAAAATCTTATTTATTTTTATGAAATGTGAGGACATATTTATTAATCACCAAACTATAATAAGAGGATAAAAAGAATTGAGCTAAAAAGCCAATGGACATGTCAATGGAACAAGCTACTAAAAACATACTGTATCAAACAATCAAAATCAAAGATTGATTAGTCACATTATCACAACACCAATATTTGTGAATTTTGTAACAATAAAAAATAATTAGCCAGAAGATAGTAACAACAATATTTGATTTATATATGCAAGTAAAGAATGTTACTTAGCTAGAAGATAGTAACAACAATAATATACTAGAGTAGAGTAATAAAATGGTTATACATGCATTTGTTTTGGTGATAAAGAAAAAGTGTTTACCTTCATATAAGCAGGTTTTGTACAGAAATATTACCCATTTAGGGGTTGTAAGAAAATATCGGGCAAGAAGGAAAAAGTGACTCACATGGACTCGATCATATATACTAATACTAATATTTAATTTTTAAGACAAGCTGATAGAGTAAAAAAGACAAGTAGTACTAAATCATATAAATACAAAAATACACACAAATATATATACGGTATACTAATACAGTACTTGAGTTATACATACTCTCTCTTTGCTTAACTTAACTGTGTATATAATCAATCCCTCTTTCTCACATGCATTCCAAGTTTCCAACAACACATTCTCCCTTCTCTCTTTAATACTATATACATTCTCTCTTCTCTCTCTCTAAAATATATATAAAACAAACCCTAACCGTAACCTTAACCTAAGAGATGATGACTATGCATATGATGGCTCGTAGGGTTTTTACTAAGGTTGTTGGAGGACGTTCTCATGGGTCTTTGTTGGCTGGTGGTTCTGTTATCAGAGGTGGGTGTTTGGCGGATGGTAGTACTAGTTTTATCGGGGGTGGTGGAGCTTTGTTACTTGGTAATATTAATGGTGGTGTTTGTTTAAGACGTTTCTCAGGTAAATAGCTTCTTGTTCTGTGGTTTAATAGTCTTTTTTATAAAACCCTTGTTACAAAAATGAGTTTTAAAAGATGATATTTTGTTTAAGTTTTTTAAAAGGTTTAAAATATTTTAACAAAACTAACAAGTTTGTGGGTTTTTTGTTTATTTTGGTTTACGAGAGTAATTTAACAAATGGGTTTTAGAAGAAAAAGTTTTTAAAAGTTACGTTTTGGGTTTGTTAATATTTTAACAGAAAGTTATGATGTGGTTTTTTTTGGTTTCATAATAAAACATGTTCGTTGGTTAACAAATGTAAAGATTTCTAAAACCTGTTAGGTTGTTTGTGGGTTGTTTATTTTGGTTTAATGGGCTTTTGATTAGTGAACCTTTTGGACTTTTGTTTGGGCTTTGTGTTATTTGGTTTTCATGTTTATAATTTTCCTGTCTTTAGTTGATTGCAGTAGCTTCTTTTATGATGGGTTTTGATCTAGATTGAGATCTAGAAAAAATATTTCATGTGTTTTGTTGATTAGCTTTTTTGTTGAGCTTATCAATAAGCCTATCGAATAAGCTTAGACAAATACCCTAGCTAAAAGCAAAAGCCGGTTAATGGGGTGTTTGTTTAAGCTTATTTGATGGGGCTTATTGAGGTTATCAGAATAAGCCCATCAGTTTTCTATCTGATTATTATATTTAAGATGGGTTAGTTTTATTCCGTATTCAAGATGGGTGTTTGTTGATGGGTTTATGAGCTTATCAAATAAGCTTAGGGGTGTTTTGTTTGGCTTATATAACATAAGCTTCAATTTTGTGGCTTATTTGGAGACTTATGGGCTTATATAAGTTTCTTATATCATGATAAACTCATATAAGCCCCTAAGTCTCAAAATAAGCCACAAAATTGGGGTTTATGTTATATAAGCCGAAAATAAGCAACTTATTTTTCATAAACCTCAATTGTTAAACCTTATTTGGAGACTTATGGGCTTATATAAGTTTATTATATCACAATAAACTTATATCAGCCCATAAGTCTCCAAATAAGCCACAAAAATGGTTGTGATGATCTTTGTCTTAGTTATTTTCTATAATGAATGTGTTGTGGTTTTGTTTGTTTTGATGGGGCTTATTGTGGTTTTGCTACTTTCTTAGCGAAGTTTGATGAAAAAGTAAAACAAGTATGTATTAACTCACTGAACACGATAATTATCTACCTAACTAAGCACGATAATTACCTACCTAACTAACTAACTAACTTCTTTTGATTCAAAGGCTTGACATGCTTTACACCTTCTTACCTTCAGATTAGATAACAGTTCTAAAGGAATTAAGCACTAAACACATTGGGTTTGACTTGTAAAAATTTCTCCTTTAACCATTTAATTATCGTGTTCAGTGAGTTAATACATACTTGTTTTACTTTTTCATCAAACTTCGCTAAGAAAGTAGCAAAACCACAATAAGCCCCATCAAAACAAACAAAACCACAACACATTCATTATAGAAAATAACTAAGACCAAGATCATCACAACCATTTTTGTGGCTTATTTGGAGACTTATGGGCTGATATAAGTTTATTGTGATATAATAAACTTATATAAGCCCATAAGTCTCCAAATAAGGTTTAACAATTGATGTTTATGAAAAATAAGTTGCTTATTTTCGGCTTATATAACATAAACCCCAATTTTGTGGCTTATTTTGAGACTTAGGGGCTTATATGAGTTTATCATGATATAAGAAACTTATATAAGCCCATAAGTCTCCAAATAAGCCACAAAATTGAAGCTTATGTTATATAAGCCAAACAAAACACCCCTAAGCTTATTTGATAAGCTCATAAACCCATCAACAAACACCCATCTTGAATACGGAATAAAACTAACCCATCTTAAATACAATAATCAGATAGAAAACTGATGGGCTTATTCTAATAACCTCAATAAGCCCCATCAAATAAGCTTAAACAAACACCCCATTAACCGGCTTTTGCTTTTAGCTAGGGGTATTTGTCTAAGCTTATTCGGTAGGCTTATTGATAAGCTCAACAAAAAAGCTAATCAACAAAACACATGAAATATTTTTTCCAGATCTCAATCTATATCAAAACCCATCATAAAAGAAGCTACTACAATAAACTAAAGACAGAAAAATTATAAACATGAAAACCAAATAACACAAAGCCCAAACAAAAGCCCAAAAGGTTCACTAATCAAAAGCCCATTAAACCAAAATAAACAACCCACAAACAACCTAACAGGTTTTAGAAATCTTTACATTTGTTAACCAACGAACAGGTTTTATTATGAAACCAAAAAAACCACATCATAACTTTCTGTTAAAATATTAACAAACCCAAAACGTAACTTTTAAAAACTTTTTCTTCTAAAACCCATTTGTTAAATTACTCTCTTAAACCAAAATAAACAAAAAACCTACAAACTTGTTAGTTTTGTTAAAATATTTTAAACCTTTTAAAAAACTTAAACAAAATATTATCTTTTAAAACTCATTTTTGTAACAAGGGTTTAATAAAAAAGAATATTAAACCACAGAACAAGAAGCTATTTACCTGAGAAACGTCTTAAACAAACACCACCATTAATATTACCAAGTAACAAAGCTCCACCACCCCCGATAAAACTAGTACTACCATCCGCCAAACACCCACCTCTGATAACAGAACCACCAGCAAACAAAGACCCATGAGAACGTCCTCCAACAACCTTAGTAAAAACCCTACGAGCCATCATATGCATAGTCATCATCTCTTAGGTTAAGGTTAGGTTAGGGTTTGTTTATATATATTTTAGAGAGAGAGAGAAGAGAGAATGTATATAGTATTAAAGAGAGAGAAGAGAGAATGTGTTGGTGGAAACTTGGAATGCATGTGAGAAAGAGGGATTGATTATATACACAGTTAAGTTAAGCAAAAAGAGAGTATGTATAACTCGAGTACTGTATTAGTATACCGTATATATATTTGTGCGTATTTTTGTATTTATATGATTTAGTACTACTTGTCTTTTTTACTCTATCAGCTTGTCTTAAAAATTAAATATTAGTATTAGTATATATGATCGAGTCTATGTGAGTCACTTTTTCCTTCTTGCCCGACATTTTCTTACAACCCCTAAATGGGTAATATTTCTGTACAAAACCTGCTTATATGCAGGTGCAACACTTTTTCTTTATCACCAAAACAAATGCATGTATAACCATTTTATTACTCTACTCTAGTATATTATTGTTGTTACTATGTTCTAGCTAAGTAACATTCTTTACTTGCATATATGAATCAAATATTGTTGGTACCTCCTTTAACATTGACAAAATAAATTTTCAGTGTTGAAATACTATTGAGGTCAACAGCCGAAAATCATATGTTAAAAGCTTATCTTATAAGTGTCCATTCTTTTACAATGACGGTAAACCGTTTTTATATACAATTTCTTATTTATAAAAACTTAGGATAAACTTTTTAAATTCTAAGTGTCTATTCTTTTACTATGACCGTATTCTTTTATAATTGAGCTCAACAGCCGAAAAGCTTATGTTAAAAGCTTATATTCTAAATCACCAGGTTGCGGGTTTGACCCTTCGACTAATGGGTCAACCTGATCGAGCCACCGGCTCTTTAATTCGACTGCTCGATCAACCTGATCGAATAATTAGGTTACCAGTTCAACTAGCAAATTAATGATAATATCATAATTATTTAACACTAAACAATTTTTGTAAATATACGCAAGTATATATCTACTTACACAAGCAACAATATATAGTTTAATATTTATGCTTTATAAGTCCAGAACCAGGTCAGTTTACGTATTAGATGGTCCAAACAGTGATTTACTAAAAAAGTCAGTTTAGATCTTAAGGTTCATTTGGTCAAAAGAATATCTATCCGCTTTATTGGATGGTTCAAATGTATTAAGGAGTTCACACGTTGGAATGGACCGTAGGTGCGAAGTATTTTTAAATAGAAACAATAGTTTCACGAGTTCATTATTTAATAAAATTGCATAATATGATGGTTCATTATTTGATGGCAAAATGGACCAGCATCTTTTTTTTTTTAAAAGTTACCGTTCTTTAAATCAAAGTTTTACTAATGCAACGTATAAAATAGCAGTGTTGTACTAAGGATGCAATCGAGTGAGCTCAAGCTTTATACGACATGAGCTTGGTTTGATAAAATAATTATAAGCTTGAGTTTGATTTGATAGGTTGTCAAGATTTAACGATTTAGGCTTAAACTTAGCTTAATAAGGCTTGATCAGAGTTAAATATGTATAAAGTTTATTTGTTTTATAATAAAACTCATAATTAAGAAAAACATATATATAAAGGAAAACAAACAAAAACTATAACTCAAAACCAAATTCGATTCATTTAACATTAATTAAACTCAAAATAGCATAAATCGTACGGTCTTAGTTTTCAAAATGTGTTTTGCGATCCAATGCGATTAAATTTTCAAATACCATTACATGATGTGATTGTTAACATAATTACAACACCTTCGTATTAAAAATAGTACAAGTAAATGTAATAAATTTATACAAATAAAAAAGTAATTTGAAATACGATGAGCTAAATTATAAATTTAATTAAAGTTAAAAATATTTTTAGAATATATTATTTATTTATGAAATAAGCCCTTATTGTTAAATTAATACTCAAATTAACCATAAGTTGCTTATATGAATTTATCATAAAAACACATCTTAATAAAGTTTAATAAGAGTTCGAGCCGAGCTATAAAAAGCTTGAGCTTAATATATGTTTCAAGCTATTTTTTGGGCTTGAGCTTGATAAAAGCTTTAGCTTGATCGAGCTTGAGTTGCTTGATAAAAATTTGGCTTAATTGCAACCCTATGTGATACTACAAAAAGGTAATATTATTGCTACCCATTACTAGCCTAACCTAATTTTTTGTCGATAAAAATTATTTTTGCATCCTTGTTTCTTAATACATACCAAAAGACTGGTCCTAATTGTTTTTTTATCTAAGAATAATAAAACACGATAAAATTATTTTTGTCAAAATATTTAAAAGTTAAAAAAAACTGAAAAACTAAAGTTGTAAATATGACAAAAACTAATTATCACTAGTGATATTTCACTAGTGATAAAAGCAATATCATGAGTGATATTTTATAAACATATTTATCGTATAATACCACGAGTGGTATTGCTTTATACGTGATGAGATTTCTCTTTGTGATAAAAAGTATAGCTACATATTCACAAGTTTAGTCTTTTTGTACATTTTTTTTTTTAACTTTTGGATATATTGAATAATAAAAACCCAATCGATATATTGTTTTCTTAATATGAATCTATAGTGAAAGATAGAACTTACCAAAAACCCTAACCCACATCGAGCTTGGGCCGTGTAATCCTCTAATACTTTCCCGTAATCCAAGCGTTAAAATCATAAAAGCTCGGATTAGATGAGAAAGTTAAATAAACATGAAACAATAAAAGTTTTGTTGACAAAGACTTCCTATGGCAAGTGGAGACAAATTTCCATCTACAGCAGCAAAAGCAAAACAAAGCGATAGTAAAGCAAATAAAACAAATAATTTGTTATGATGACGGCATCCGACAACAAGCGAAAATTAATCTTCATTAGGCATCAATAACAAAAGAAAACAAAAATAAAAGCAAAGCTTAGATATTTTTTTTAAAATGATAATTGCGGTGGCTTGAGTTTGATGGAGATGGCATAAATGATGCGGCTCAATGTAGCTACCTAGGTCTAGGTCTTACGATCAAACCTCTGATAACATATTGAATAATGAAAACCCAATCCGTAAGTATTATTTTATTAATATGCATTTATAGTGCAACATAAAACATACTAGAAACCTTAACTTACAATGAGGTTTGAGTCGTGATTTTTTTAAGAATGATCATTTCGTGTTTCTTTTTTAATTTTAAGTTAATCTTTACTACTCCCTCCGTCCCATAATAATAGTCCACCGACAAAAAACACGCAGTTTAATAAAAACATCACTTTTTCAGCTTTCTCTCTCTTACTTTTTACACAAAGACAATTTTACCCTTAACCAATTAATTTACAACTTCTTTATTATTTGTAATAATACCCTCAAGTGAGGGTGATATAGTAAATTTAATTTATATTTCTTATCTATGTTTGGACTGGACTATTAATATGAGACGTCCAAAAATAGTATAGTGGATTGTTAATATGGGACGGAGGGAGTATTAAATTAAACCAAAATAAATAGTAAAAATTTGTCTCTTAGTTTGTGAGAAAAACAAAAATCTAAATAAACTTTTCTCTTACTGGTATATTCTACCTATTTGACTATGTGGGATAAACATAGTAAATTTTTTTGACTATGTGGGATAAATATAGTAAAAATTATTAACGCTTGAAAAAGTGTATAGAAAAACATATAAGGGGTTTTTTTATAAATAAATTCTAACACGATGTGTGTGATTCAAAAAAAAATTCTAACACGATGTAAATAATTTTAAAATGCAGTATGATGTGTTCATTTTAAAATAGGTTGCCTACGCATTGCCACGACATCACATGAGTGATCAATAGTTTTGCGTAAGTCTCCTTACTGCTAAAATTATTATATCAAAATAGATTTGAAAAAACATATAGAACTAAAAAAAATGATTAAAAAAACAAAAGGAAAACAAGCCATTGCGTGTTGATGGGTTACCAATCTACCAAACGCTGATGATTGCACTCTGAAACTATGCGCTCTTACGTTTGTGTGAGAAGTACATGTATTTAATGATTGTATTGTTTCATTTGTGTGAGAAGCACATGTATTTAATGCTTGTACCATTACGTTTGTGTGAAAAGCACATCTATCTAATGCTTGTATTTTTATGTTCGTATGAAAAGTATTTTCACGCTTTGACTATCTTTATCATAATTCTTTTAAATCTATTTTTTTTAAATATTATTTTTTCTATCATTTAACTAGACAATCAACATATAGAAATAATTTATACTCTTCTACCATTTATTTATAACCTAACATAATATTTAATATTATTTCTTTTATATATAATTAAAATACTTACAAAAAATGATATAAATTATATACTAAATAAAATATATACTTTATGAACATATTTTTGTATAATGAATGTGTTAATAAAATTTTACGTTGTTATTAAAATATTGCAAATTTCATTAACAAAAACAAAAAAAAAGTTACAACTATATGTATAATTAAAAATTACAAGTATAAGAGATATATATGACTTAATTCATTATCATCGTCAAACTTTTTCCATAAATACTCAATAAAGTCTTTTTATATATATAGAGTGTGTTTGGTAACATTTTTTTAAGAGAATTTTTATCAATTAACATTATCATTTAGCATAATTGTTAAAAAAATCTTGTTTGCTTAGAGCAATGAGCATTGACAGTTCCCATAAAAATAATATATTTTTTATATGCTATTTCAAAGAGTATTTTTAGATGAGCATTATTAATGTAAGAGGTTTAAACTTACTAAATTACTTAAGTACCCTCATTAATATAACACATTTAACTTAAAAGGTTTTCTATTTATATATGTATGTAATTTTATGTCTTTTCCCACATTTAAATTACAACTACTGCTAATCTACCAAATACTTTTAAAAATCAACTGCTATTATTAATACTATTGTTAACTGCTATGATGACTGTTATTACTAACTACTATTGCTACTGCTATTACTAACTGCTATTGCTAGTTACTCATTCATCTCAAAATCATTGTCGTTGGACAAAAAACACGCAGTTTAAGAGGGGTACATGTATTACAAAATTCTCTTTCTTAGTTTTTTTTGACAAAATGGCCGTTTGTACTTATAATTTCAAGTAAAGATAATATAATAAATTTATTAAATTTTTATTTTTATTATTGATAGTGAACAAATTAAATTGATACATGAAAATCGTAAATAAAAATATTAAGATGTAAAAAGTATTACTTTAAAAATATAAATTAATATCTTTTATTTTAATCTTATCTATATCATAAAATAGTCTAAATGAAAACATTAATACCGAGTAGTAAAATGACACTTGTGAAGTTGGTTGTGAAATTTTAATGTCATTTAATGACCGATTAGTTAAATTTAATGTAGTGTAAATACCTCCACCAACTAGTTGGTTCCAAATCAATGATATATTCTATAGCTCACCAGTGTGCAACATAGAACACAACAAATACAAGTCCTCATTTCTCATTTTCTCTCTAATAGTCGTTTTTATTAATCTCATATTCGTACCCCCACCAGCCACCATTCACTTCGACCATTGGCCACCACTCACATACTCTTACCAACACAGCAAGTACAATGTTGATATTTGATAATATGTTATCATCCACCCGACATATCATCCAAGGAGTTAAAAATCGTTTAGATTACCTTCATAAAAGTATTTTGTAAGTTTCTTATTGCTAATAAACTCTTCTCTATAAAAAAATTTATGAATTTATTTTTGTCAAAAATATCAGATCTTACAACAGATCTAAATCTTTAGTTGCTTCTCATTGTTTAAAATAATTAGGGAAATATAAATTTGTCGAAAAATTTGTTGTTGCGAGTACTAAACATGATTAGTAAACAAATATAATATAAAACCATAATATGTGTTTGGTTTGACACCATAGTGACAACTAAGGTGTTCTTATTAAAAAAATTATTTATTTTTCGGTAGATGTTTGGTTTTGGCGAATTTTAAAAAGAGTACCGAATATATGTAGCTTATATAATGGGCTTATAAGCTTATTAGCTTATATAAGCTTATAAGTCGAAAGCAAGCGTTTGGTTAAGCTTTTATAGGTAGGCTTATAAGCTTATATAAGGGGATTTTGGTAAGTCAAAAATTTATGGCTTATATAAGGATAGGTGGGCTTATATAAGAATATTATATGAAAAGACATTTATACCCTTATTTAATTATGACATCCTTTTTATTTATTATGTACTTTTTTGTCATTCTACCTTATTAACTAGATTTAAGTTCATTCGGATACTATACTTTTCCTTGAATATGAGGGGACTCATCCCCACCATTTATCTTATTTTAATTCAATGGATAAGATTAAACACAAAATATATTTTCACCCTCTTTTTTTAAACATTAATGTCTCTTAAACTGTTAATCGGTATGCGGAAAAAAACATACCGTTACAAAGAGCATTTAATTATCTTTCTATAGATATGATATATGATACACTTTCGACAATTTTTTATTTTTTTTTATTTTTTTCACGTTTTCATTAATTATCATATACGATACTAATATTATATATGATGTAACACCAGTATCATATATGATATGACGTATCATATATGATAGAAACCAACATCATATATGATTTAACGCTTAAATCATATATGATGAAACAGTATTATCATATATGATATTTCACGTAAATTTTAACAAGAAGAAAAAAAGCGAAAACAAATTTCTTTGAAAGTATATCATATCGCATATTGGTAGAAAGATAATTAAACGCTCGTCGCGTTGGTATAATTATTTTCGTTTAACACTTAACGGTTTAGAAGATATTTAAATAATAAAAAATAAATAAAAAATAAAATATATTTAATCTTATCCATTTGATGAAAATGAAATGAATAATAGTGATGAGATGATGATAAATGAGAGAAAATCAAATATTGGAATGAGTAAAAAAGGTACCAATTATATGAGGAATGGATGTATGGGTTTTTTTATATCTTCTCATTCCCATAGTCATTGATATATGTGGACCAAACATATCTATTCAAAATGATTCCATTACTTTCATTCCATATTAGGTAAACAAACAGACCCTAATTTCATCAAAAATCAATTAATATATCTATTGGTCGTAATTGGCTCTTATTTTTATAATATTAAGTTTTCTTTACATTAACCCTCCTATATACATAGAGTTGGGTTAATGTGGTTAAGCACCTTAAAATTGTTAAAATAAAAAGTGATAGGAACCGTTAGATGTGTTTATGATGTTATGATTAGATTAAATGATGATAATGTCATTTTTGAAAATAAAATATACTTCATATCATCCTTAAAACGCATTTAAAGACCATGTTACGTACATTTCTCCAACACATTTATTGTGTTGAATTGTTAGAGTTATGGAGTAATATTTATTATGTACAATAGTAATTATGACATATTATCATTCTTATTCTTATAAAATGATACAAAAAGATATCTTTATTCATGCATATTTTACAATTACTCTTACATAATAAAAAGTTAATTATATAATTTATTAGTGTAACTTTATTACGGATATTCATACAAATATTGTCAATATTAAACTTGTTGATACATGGCATCTGTTTTTAGGCAGTCATAATTGTGATACATATTTCATATACAATTAAATACTCCGTAGTAAATAGAGATACATAGTAAGAAGAATAAAAAATTCCGAAGTACAAAAATAAAGACGCATAAATAGTTATACATAGCAAAAAAAACTCATAATAGTGATACATAGTAAATAAAAACAATAAAACAAGCAATAAAAAAACTCTTAAATAGTGATACATAGTAAAAAGAACTCATATATAGTGATACATAGTAAATAAAAACAATAAAACATGCAATAAAAAACCCATAAATAATGATACATAGTAAAATAAACCAACGTACATGAATGAGTAATAAGTGCTACATGAAGTTTTAGTGCATTTATCTGATACATAATCCCAAAAATAGAAGTTCTAGTTGTAAAACTGTTTTTTCACAATGAATGCTTGGTGAAACAAAAGGTTTTTTTAGATGGACTAAATGAGAGAAACGAAGATATGAATATGATGAGATGGAAATAAAACGTAACAATGATTTAAGTTATTCGGTTATTAAGAAATAAAAAGTAATAAATGCCTTTAATCACATATAAATGTATATAATTCAATCTTGATTTTCTTTTAAATAATTTGTTATCATCTTAAACCAACTAGTAGATCCAAAAGTCTAAAATGCTTCAATTTTAAAGACATAAACCATTTTAACTAAATTATCTCTCTCTCTTTCTATATATATATATATATATATATATATATATATATATATATATATATATATATATATATATATATATATATATATATATATATATATATATATATATATATATATATATATATATATATATATCAAATTGAGCCAAAAAAACTTCATCCAAATAACTCGAAACAAATAAATCAAACAATCCGAGACCTGAACCAAATAAACGCTTCTACTTATAAGCATTTCAATTTTTCAAAAACAAAATTGAAAGGCCGAAAAAGCTCAAAAATTAACTACTAGTAAGATTCAATTAAGAAATAAAGAAAACAAAAGAATTTTAGAAAGATTTCTCTATTCTCCTCTTTACGAGTAAGAATATATTCCGTACTCTTTTTAATATTCGCCAGAACCAAACATCTACTGATTTTTTTTATAAGAATAGCCTAGTTTTTACTAAGGTGTCAAAGCAAACACATATTATGGTTTTATGTTCTATTTGTTTACTGATCATGTTTAGTACTCGCAACAACAAATTTATCAACAAACTTATATTTTCCCCAATTATTTTACACAATGAGATGCAACTAAAGTTTTAGATCTATTGTAAGATCTAACATTTTTGACAATAATAAATCTATAATTTTTTTATAAAGAAGAGTTTATTAACAAAAAAGAAACTTACAAAATACTATTATGAAAGTAATCCAAACCAGTAAAAACTCCTCCAATGATATGTCGAGGTGGATGATAACATATTATCAACATTGTACGTGTTGGTAAGAGTATGTGAGTGGTGGCCGATGGTTGAAGTGAATGGTGGTTGGTGGAGATACGAATATGAGATTAATAAAAGTGACTACGAGATAGAAATTCAGAAATGAGGACTTGTTTTTGTTGTGTTCAATGTTGCACATTGGTGAATATTTATCACTGACTTACAACCAAGCAGTTGGTGAGGTATTTACACTACATTTAATTGTCAACAGTACATAATAAGAGCATACACAACGCTAAAAGTCATTACTGACTTTTCCTCCTTCACAACATTAACTTATGTAAGTTTCATTAAATGAAATGTCAAGTCTAAAAATGAGATACAATGCATCGAGTTATAGCAAATAATTTTTTTCAATAAATGAGAAAGAGATTGAAACTCAAAATTTTAATGCATTACCAAGAAAAGGTTCTTGTTACATTTAATGCCAATTCTTGTTACATGTAAGGTATATATATATATCTTATACTTGTAACTTTTAATTAATGCACATAGTTGTAACTTTGTTTGTTTTTGTTATTGAAGTTTGCAATATTCAATCACAACGAAAAGTTTTAAAACATATTTTTTATTAATACATTCATACCAAAGTATGTCCATAAAGTATATATTTTATTTTTCTTAGAACGGTAAATGTTAGTGGTTAGTGGATCGAGTCGTGCAATGACATCCAAGCGGACATATGTCTTCTTTGAACCTTCGTCTAGTCATGTTAAACTCCTTATCGGTGAAGCTTCACCTGAGAGGAAAAGCCTTTAACAGGTCTTGAAGAAAACCTTCCCAAGAAAACTACTTAATGGAACTTTGGTGGCCAACTGGGCTAAATAGAATAAATACTTTTTTTAGTATATAACTTTATATCATATTTTGTAAATATTTAATTATATAAAAAAGAAATAATATTAAATGTTTGATTAGATTATTGATAAATGGTAAAAGAAAGTATAAATTGTTTTATGTTTTGATTGTCTAGTTAAATGATAGAGAAAATAACATTTTAATGAAAAAGAGGGTGTAAAAGAATTGTGAATATAGATAGTCAAAGAATGAAAATACTTCTCATACAATCATAACAATACAAGCTTTAGATACATGTGCTTCTCACACAAACGTAATGATACAAGCATTAGATGCATATCACATGTTATGGTAAGTTGTAGTAACGAGTCATCTTGTAAGAGCACATGGCGTCATAACACTAGTAAAAAAAATGGTATCTGGCTCACTAAAAAAGAGTGACCGCATGCCTATAGTCATACACGTTTTTTTACGTCTGAGACTGAAGGTCACCTGAATGTAGGTATCTTGTAGCAATACTCAGATTTCACTTATGTGTTATGTGTTATGATTATATGAATATGAAAACTTGATTGGAAATTTTTGCTTTTGTGCCATACTTGGTAAGATGAATGTTTTCTCCTAACCAAAACTACTACTTCAACATATTCTTATATGTTGTAAACACAACGTATATATCAAGTCTAAGTTCTAAAAATAATCCTATAAGTACCATATTGATAAGAACATCTCAAATATAACTATAATGCCCTAAATTACCTTAAAATCCCTAGAAACCCTAGAAACCTTGGAAATGAGTTATAAACTAAAAAATGGTGAACTATGAATGAACAATACATATAAATAAGTAATCAAGGATTATGAACAAGTTATAAACTATCATTTGGAAGTATAATTTCATCCTAAAATACCAAGTACAAAACATTTAAAGTTAATTACAAGTATTAAGACCTAATAACCTAGATTAACACCTAAAATCCGTTTCACAATGAGTTAAGATCTATTCTTTTGTAACCAATTATAAAACTCAACTGAGTATCATATTCAAATTATAAATTTATCTCATGTTTACTTACAAATTACTAAAGCACAATGTACAAGTTATTGAAGCATAGAATCATAAGCTAACCTAATTGCACTTAGTTTATGATTATCATATACAAACACTTAAACTAAGTGTGTAGAATCATTAGAAGTCATAATCATAACATAAAAGACCTAGAATAAGTTTACGTGTGTAAATAAACACTAATTACCCAAAGTACAAAGTCATTAGGCTTAATGACCTAAAAACCCTTAAATTAAGCATTTTACATAGAATCAATACCTAGTATTTTTAGGACAAGTCTACCAACATTCATATCATTACGTTTAGGTTATTAAAATATCTTAGAGCAATGTACAAGTACCCTAAAGCACAAGTTACAACATTTCAAGGCATGGCTTATAAATTAGGTCAAATAGGTATTTTCACCTTTTCGACATGTTTACTTAGAATAACTTAGTAAAACTAATGTAGGGACATCATGAACACATTAGAGACAATACAGAAGGTATAAATTGAGTTTACATCAGTAGCTAAATAAAGAATAATGGCTTTAACAAGGATTGAACCCTAGATCATTAGAAACCCTAATCCAGCTAGGTTTTCTTCCAAATTTCACTTCAAACCAAGGATTCAAACTTCTTAATTACAATGTGTAAACCCTAATTATACCATAATCCATCACTAATTACATTCCTAAATCCTTAATTACAAGAATTACAAAGTTAAAAAGTTACAAGCCTTAAAAATAGATTCGGCTAGGTTCTCCCTCCAAAATCTCATTCAAACCCATTTTGAAATCATCCCTCACTTTCCAACTTCTCTAAGATATTTACAGACAATAGCAGCTTACAAAGTAGGTGCATCACCTATTTGCTTGGTTTGTTAAAAAGGAATGACTAAAACTTTATAAAATTGTACTTTATGTTTCCTAATACCTATCCTTAAGCTTTAAGGTTCTTACACCTTGCATAGCTATGTTCCTAGCATCCATTAGTCACCTAAATTCTGTTATTACATGTTGCTAAGCTTTACTTGGAGCCTAAGTGTTGAAAGTAGTATAAATAGGTACCTTATGCCTCATTTTGAAATCATCCCTCACTTTCCAACTTCTCTACCTTAGCATTCTAATATAGAGCCTCCATTGAAGCCCTAAGAAGTCCGAAAGATCATTAGCAACCTTTGGAAGAAGTATTAAGAGTTCTTGAAGAGCTGTGAAGAAGATATAGTCCATATGCCCTATTAGGAGCCCTAGAATTCTGATTTTCTTGTTTGTAAGTATCCGCCCTTTTCAATAAGTGTTTTTTAACACCCCTAAATTACATTGCGCAGCGGAAATACACATTTGTGTGCTACAACATCGTTCTACAAGACATTTTGAACAATCTCAAAATCGTACCTTAGAAATGCTAAAGGATATAATTTTAATCAATGTCTAAAACTTTCATTCCTAAGTAAAACAATTTTAGAAATATCAGAGTCACATTTAGGTACCCCGAAGATTTCATCACATTAATAGACAATTTACCAAAGTACATGATCGTACGTTATTAGTTTTATGACAAAAAGGGAAAGAAATTATGTTTTAGACCAATCACCACAAAAGCAATCCGCAATCCTTCTCCAGCAAGCTCCGCAATTCTTCAACTTCAATTACCTGAAATACATGCTTAAAATCATCAACACAACGGTTGAGCGAGTCTATAGGTTTTTCAAATCATCATTTGAACACAAGAGAAAAATCAATCAAGATCATTTAATAGAATTGCTGTACATACAATCTATTAATCAGGCATTCTGGCATATAACAATAGCTATAGAATTGTATTAAGCTCATGAAACCGACCCCTTAACTTAGTCACCCACGCCTAAAGCCGGCATGACTAGATGAAATTCCAGTGCCCCTACTAGGGTATCAATTGCAAGAATACCAATTCTCATTCTCGTAAAATTATCCTTCCCAGCGGGTTACTCAACGTAAAGCCCTGGTCTCGAATAGGGTCGTCAGCCTAATAGAACTATTATTAGAATAAGCGGCTATTCCCAACTCACAACATCAAGTCATAAGATAGTTTACGGCTCATGAATTTAGGGACTTTTGCAATTTAGGTACTTATACAATTCAAAACAACAAAGGCAACATTCGGGTCCAAACAATCAACCATGACGTGTCTTCATTTTACTTTCAAATAGCATGTATCCCCCTCGCGGGTTTTAAAATCAATTGACACAATTACAAAAGCGAGGCTATAGACTCACCTGGAGTAATAGCAGTAGCAAGACGATCTTCGACGATAGTTGATGCCCGATAAACACAAAAACCGCAACCTATCAAATAAGGCGCGTTAATCAATAATAAACTCGAGTAAAATCCATACTTAGTAACATCTCAAAATCATAAAATCACATACAACCCAAAATGAAAACAATACAAGTGACCCTTTTACTTCATTCTATATGTTTATTCTATTAGTTAATTCTTTCGATAAAAATCTGCCGGTACACACCAAATGTACGAGCTCATTTACCCCACTTAAACACGTCAAATTCTTATGGTACTAATCAGAGACCTCACTTACTATATTTAGAAAGACCTGTTAAAATCTCATCAAAAGATTTTACTTTTAAAGTTCCCTGCCCGACACATCTTTGAACTACAAAAACCGGACAGTTTTACGTCACCGACTCATACAACCATTTTGACCATTCTAAACAATCCCGTTTACAAATCCGACACTTGAGTTTGAAAATAGACTCACAACCCTAAGTTTAGAACCAAACATAAGTCCTTGTCCATTTTTACAACTCATTCTATAGTCCCCGAGATTCGATCCAAATATCGACAACAACTTCGGATTGTGTCGATACTCGTCTCCCGGTACACGAATAATCAAAACATGATAACTTCGCGCTCGTTTGGAACTAGAAGCTCTATCTTATATCAAATCGAAGAAAAAAGAATTCTCTACACCCTCATCTTATTAGTTTCTTCATTTTCAAACAATAAGTCAGCCAAAAATAGCCTTAAACCTACAGATCTAAATTGCCTCTTTAAAAACCATACTAAATCAATTTTTCATCCAATTTTAATCAATCCCTTGCTACTAATATCACCCTAATATCATTACCAACATATCATCTAACCCATAACACCCTTGAATGATCATACAAAAATTTACCCACTCAAAATTTCTAACATGCAATAATGAAAATATGTATATAATAATACTAACAACAACATACAAGCATAAAAATGGATCAAACCTTCATTTTCAAACAGTAAGTCAGCCAAAAATAGCCTTAAACCTACAGATCTAAATTGCCTCTTTAAAAACCATACTAAATCAATTTTTCATCCAATTTTAATCAATCCCTTGCTACTAATATCACCCTAATACCATTACCAACATATCATCTAACCCATAACACCCTTGAATGATCATACAAAAATTTACCCACTCAAAATTTCTAACATGCAATAATGAAAATATGTATATAATAATACTAACAACAACATACAAGCATAAAAATGGATCAAACCTTCATGGATCATATGAAAAAAAATAAATGTTGGTGCATGTTGTTAAAAATTACACCATTAGAATGAGCATCAAATATTAGAGATGAGACTTGTTTTAGTTTCTCATGAATCAAAGTTGATCATCAAAATCAAATGGATTTTGGTGTGGTGGTGGTGTACGGCTAAACAAAGAACAAGGGAGAGAGAGATTGATTTTTTTTAACCATTTTGTATGTGTTAGAGATAGTGGAAAGTCCTTTTATAGTGGGGATGGAGGGGTAGTTTTTGCCAATTTGTGATAATTTTGGTCCAAAATGCAATAAAATAGTTGTAAGGGTATAAAATGTAAATTGTCAATTTTGAAATATTTACGAGGCTCGGGTTTCGTAAAAATACTTTTCAAAAATTAAAACACACTCAAAATATGATAATAATATGATCCCGGTTCGACTTAATACGAACTTAAAATAAAAACGTCAAAAATATAAATACCGAGACAACAATTAATAAAGCATAAAATCTCGGGCATCCATCGATATCGTGGTCACTAATAATCCTCACTATTAGTAAAAAGATAAAAATAAGACCTCCAACGTCGGTTTTAAATAAAACCATCAACCGTCATATCATTCAACTCATCAAAAATTTCAAAATCATTCGTAAAATAATATTATATAATATTAAATAAATGACCTCGGGTTTGGGTTGTCACATCCTACCCTCCTAAAAGAGAGCGACGTCCCGGCGCTCGGCCCCTCTTATACTTACATTCCATACTTCCAGAACAAAAGAGAACTCTTTTCCCTAAAGAAATCCTCATGCTTCCTTCACGAATTTGAATCCATTTCTAGAATTCTTGTATCTTCACAATATAATATCTTTACTATGTTTCGACCTCCTAAGAACTCTTCACAGTTCTTTTTATATAAAACAGCTTATCTTCAAGTTGAATTCTTTCCTTGTTCCCAAAACAAATTTCACCCTTCATAATGAAACCTTATGCATAACCACGTTTCCCAATTTCAAACTCCATTGATTTCTTCTAATACCAACGTAACTCTTCTGATGATTCCTTGTTACTAATGGATAATCCTTAATCCATACAGTCTTATCAATATTGCCAATATTATTTCTAGTTCAATCATTCAATTCCACCTACATGTCTTTAATACACCGAAAACCTAACTTACGTCCATAACTTACGATCTTTAACCTTCACAAATTGAAGTTCTTTGTGTACCATCAATAGTACAGCCTTACTATTAGCATGATAATCATCGTCATATAAAAATTCCAACAATTCCTTAGTCAATCATACACGCACAAGTATACCATTTGATGTTCGAATCGTCCTTTCACTCTGTTCACCAGTCTCTGTATAACACACAACACTCAACTCAACTTTCATCTTTACCCAAACCAAAATGTATCGATTACTTGACTTGTGAGATTCCTTCATCACTAAGTCTCACTCTCTCAACTCATGTATGTTAGGAGTGCTCAATATTCCATGTCTAACTTGGCTTTACAACAAAATCCTTTCCATAAGGTTGACAAAATGTTGAAATCACTTACCTTGACATTTCTCAAGTCAAACAACTAACAAATTTCGATATCCTTTCTTTCAAGTCCACACTTTTTGTCATCACCAAAACTCAAATCCCAAAGCTTTTTCCTTTTTCTTCCTGATAAGTACACCAGTTACCACATTCGCCTTTTCCGGATGGTAGCGAATCTCGTAGTCATAATCACTCACAGTCATAACCACCAACATACTCAAATACTCAAAATATATAACTGGTGATACTCTACTCATTTCCTTTATCATCCCAGGAAATTAATTATGGAGCAACTTCTATGATCCTTTATCACTACACACTTGATTCCATACAAGTAATATTTCTACCATCTCAAAACAAACACCACAACTACATAACCCTTATGAGACGCATTACAGCAAGCTACAACTATAAATACTTCAGATCCTTTCAATAATGACAACATCAGTGCAGAACACAACTTACCCTTCAGTGTTCAGGATACAACTTCCTCATCTAATAAGGATCAGATCTCAAAACTTACAATTGAGATGTATAAGTGGGACATACACATCCAATTCTTCATAGTCAGCTTAATCAAAGGGTTAACAATCAGTGAAAACCTTTCGATAACCCTCTAATTATTCCCAGCTTAGACCAAGGAATTAACAGATTTTCATCGGCGTCGTTGGTACCGACCAATCCTTAATCGTTTCAATCTTGGCAAGATCTTCACGGATACCTTTGTTTTCAATCAACTGTCTTAAAACGCAATTATTACAACTAACATTCACACATAGGAAACTTTACATACAGTTTCTCTTTCTCCAACCATCCCAAAAATTATCCTCATATGCTACGTATGATCCTCCTTTCCTCTTGGAATAAAATAGAATATCTTCAATAGATATAATGACTAACTCATCCAAGCACATCTTACACACAAGATTCACCCAGTCCATGAATACGGCATACGCGTTCGTCAATTCCAAAAACATCACTTGAAACTTAAAGTACCCACATCAAGTACGAAAAAAACTATAGGAATATCTTCCGTCTCTAATTCTCAGTTAATGATAACTAGAACTCAAAGCGATCGTTGAGTACACACTGGATCCAAACAAGTTGCAAGGATCAAACGAATCATCAATTCTCGATAATGGATACCGATTATTGGCTGTCAATTTGTTAAGCTCTCGATAATCAATACACATCCGAAACAATCCATCCTTCTTGACAAACAATACAGACAATCGCCATTGGCAACAAAACTTAATCTAATACATCCCTTATCCATCACTTCTCGCAGTTGACCAGATAACTCATTCTACTCTGACGGTGCCAAATGATAAGGCATACAAATACTACTCAACAAAACGCAGAAGCACTACACCTATCGCTTACAACACTCAATCGAAATGAACTCCACTTTTATGAGACGGCAGCAACTCTGCAAAACTTCAGGAAAACTTCAGAATACTCTCGAGTCATTAACAGATCTCCCAACTTCTCCTCAACTACCCTATCACTAATTACCTGAGCCATAAATACATCATATCCCTCTTCTACATACTTCCTTGTTTCCAAACAAGATACTTCTCAAACGGAAAGTTCATTCATCACCTCTCACAGCCAACACTAAGTTCTCACCAAAATCTAAACCAACAGCTATCAATTTATGGTGCAGATTGGTTAAATCTCAAGCATCATCACTATGCATTACCAACCAATTCATACCAATAATCTATATTCAAAGATTCCAACTCTTTGAGTATCAAGTCGATACTAAACACTTACTTTCCTAAATTCAAGGAACACACTCTTAGTATAAAACTAACACTAGCAACCTTTCCATCGGTTAACTCCACGTCATTGTTAATTTTCAATTTTACTAATTCTCCATTGATAAAACAACTGAATGTTTACATTTCTATAGTTTCTACCTGATCTGAAATCAAACAACATACTGACATAAAGAATCTCAAGTAAGAATATACCATTTACAATGTTCAGACCTTAAGGTTTGTCAGCATCATTCAAACGTAACCCGGAGCGGCAGCATTCCTATCTTGTCAATTTCCTTTCCTTGGAAAATTCCCTTGCTTGTCTTTTCTCACCACGACTAAAACATATCACAACTCCAGGGGTACTAATTCTAGAAACTAGTCCTCTTGTTCTGCACTTAGCAGCTTTATGACCAGGTTTTCTTAACGCTAGTCGTAATTGTGGAAAATTACCTACATGCTATAGAGTACAGCAAACACACTTGAGATTTATCTTGTCACTTCTAGACACATGGAAACACGAATCCCATCATTCCTCTCATGGTTTAAATACCGATTTTGGTTCTGTCTTTGGTTATTGTTTTTACTGTAATCCTCACAATTCTGACCTTGATTCTGATTAGACTGAGCAGATTCCCACTTTCTCTTATTGTTTTCAACAATACTATCTTTCCCTATCTTGCACTTTTACTTCCATTAAATCATGCGCCATTTGAACAGCTTCATCGGAAGATTCAGGATTTGAAGAAATATTCTCACTCTTGATATCACTAGACAATCCTCTAATGTACTGCTTCGTCTTCTTACAATCATTCCCAAAAGTATCAGGGCATAGCAAATATAGCTCAGAAAATTTCCCAGTAAGCAGTAGTAACATCGTTTCTTAGCACGAATTATCTCAATTCGGATTCCAACTATCCTAGTTCCTTCTTAGGACAAAACCTAGCAGTCAATAGTCCTTTCATCACGGGCCATGCCTTACTATTAGTCACAACCAATCCTAAAGTAGTCACTTGGTATTCCACCATCTTAGTGTACCATCCTGAAATATAGCAGCAGTAAATTTCACCTTATTAATTTCTGAACACCCAATAATCTCAAAGTACTCTTTTTCTTATCAATCCACCTATGCAATTCTAATGCACTACTACCACTACAAAACTACACAGAACCACGCTTCTGAAAACTAACATAAGTACATTCTCTTGAACTTACAGAACAGCAGCAATATAATCATCTGGATCAGCAGAATCCTCATTATTGTTAGCAGCATCCCCATTATTCTCAGCAGCATCATCATTATTCTCAGCAGCATCTACTGCAGCACCATTATCTCTAACACAATTAACCCCAACATCTTTAAAACCTGGCAGCACGATCAGCTCCAAAAGCTTTAGCAATAACTTGTTCAATCATAGTGTTCACAATAGCAGTCGTTAGCTTTGGCGACATATTTCAAGAAACTTAGTCACGTAGCGATCTACTAATGACAGAAATATGCTTCCCTTACTCCTTCTTCCGTCATCACAGAAGAAAGAAACATGATAAGTATACATATCAAGATAAAAGAAGAAATTCTTTATCAGGACTTCTCATGGATACTACATGTATGAATAACACAAACTACAATGGTTCATCAACCAAAACTCAAAAGAGTTAATAAAGACACATCATAGATCATGAGGGTAATTTAGACTGTGTTGAGGATTCAACAAGACAGTGGCAATGTCTGTCACTACAATCATCTACCGAATAAACTTAAAATATAATAAGTTCCATCACAATGCTATGACACAAGGTTTAAATAAGTTCGATCACAAAAAGAAAATAAGGTACAAAGAAATCCATTACGCGATTAGTTCCTTAGACAACAGCTCCTCATCCTTCTTAACATTGTTATCAGCTTCTTCACACTCGTCTATTTCCCTTTTCACACCTCAAGGTTAAATCCATAACATGATGGCAGCTCATTCTTAATATCGAAATACTCACTGCTACAAGGCAGATTAATCACTAGGTAAATCTCAGTACAAATTTCAACATTCCTAAACTTCCAAACACTCCTAAAAATTGATCTCACATGAGACTCCCACTCACTTATCATTTCAAAACTTACCTACTTCTCTTTAAACTTCTCAATTCAAACACACAAATTCATCACAATCGACCCAGGACTAGCAATCTCATCCATCTTCCAAGTCCTAACAAACTCAATTCTCCACATACCAAATTCAACCTTTTAAAACAACTTTTCTTTCACATAAACCTTCTAATCACACCAATTTCAACCACATATCTATCATACATCAGCTAATCAAACTTCTTCATACCCGATATAAGTCGTAAGAAATCAGTTGTAAAATCGTTCATCATCTGGTCTACTGTCCCAGACCCTCGGCAGTATATAAGGTAATTATTTAAAATTTTATACATATGCATTACATAAAGAAAATTACGATAACAAGTACTCAACGTACTTTCAACAACATTAATACATCATCAATACATCATTAATACATCATTATATATCATCATAGTATTTACTTAATAAATACTTTAAAATCATTTCAATTTTAAGGGATACATCTAACTATAAAACAATACAAACAAATAATCTTACCGAAGCCTTGTGGAGAAGTTGCGTGCTTTTGTAAAACATTTTTGACACCAAAGTTATAGTTTAGAACATTTTTCAAAAATCGACCTAATTCACTATAACTAAAAAGCTCTGATTACCAATCTTTAACACCCCCAAATTACATTGCGCAGCAGGAAATACACATTTGGGTGCTAAATACAACATCGTTATACAAGACATTTTGAACAATCTCAAAATCGTACCTTAGAAATACTAAAGGATATAATTTTAATCAATGTCTAAAACTTTCGATCCCAAGTAAAACAATTTTAGAAATACCATAGTCACATTTAGGTCCCCCAAAGATTTCATCACATTAATAGACAATTTACCAAAGTACATGACCGTACGTTATTAGTTTTATGACAAAAAGGGAAATAAATTATGTTTTAGACCAATCACCACAAAAGCAATCAGCAATCCTTCTCCAGCAAGCTCCGCAATTCTTCAACTTCAATTACCTGAAATACATGCTTAAAATCATCAACACAACGGTTGAGCGAGTCTATAGGTTTTCCAAATCGTCATTTGAACACAAGAGAAAAATCAATCAAGATCATTTAATAGAAATGCTGTACATACAATCTATTAATCAGGCATTCTGGCAGATAGCAATAGCTATAAAATTGTATTAAGCTCATGACACCGACCCCTTAACTTAGTCACCCACGTCTAAAGCCGGCATGACTAGATGAAATTCCAGTTCCCCTACTAGGGTATCAATTACAAGAATACCAATTCTCATTCTCGTAAAATTATCCTTCCCAGCGGGTTACTCAGCGTAAAGCCCTGGTCTCGGATAGGGTCGTCAGCCCAATAGTACTATTATTAGAATAAGCGGCTATTCCCAACTCACAACATCAAGTCAGAAGATAGTTAACGGCTCATTAATTTAGGGACTTTTGCAATTTAGGTACTTATACAATTCAAAACAACAAAGGCAACAAAGGCAACATTCGGGTCCAAACAATCAATCATGACTTGTGTTCATTTTACTTTCAAATAGCATGTATCCCCCTTTTTAAAATCAATTGGCACAATTACAAAAAGTGAGGCTATAGATTCACCTGGAGTAATAGCAATAGCAAGACGATCTTCGACAATAGTTGATGCCCGATAAACACAAAACCGCAACCTATCAAATAAGGCGCGTTCATCAATAATAAACTCGAGTAAAATCCATACTTAGTAACATCTCAAAATCATAAAATCACATACAACCCAAAATGAAAACAATACAAGTGACCCTTTTACTTCATTCTATATGTTTTTTCTATTAGTTAATTCTTTCGATAAAAATCTGCCGGTACACACCAAATGTACGAGCTCATTTACCCCACTTAAACACGTCAAATTCTTATGGTACTAATCAGTGAGCTCACTTACTATATTTAGAAAGACCTGTTAAAATCCCATCAAAATATTTTACTTTTGAAGTTCCCTGCCCGACACATCTTTGAACTACAAAAACCGGACAGTTTTACGTCACCGACTCATACAACCATTTTGACCATTCTAAACAACCCCGTTTACAAATCCGACACTTGAGTTTGAAAATAGACTCACAACCCTAAGTTTAGAACCAAACATCAGTCCTTGAACATTTTTAGAACTCATTCTATAGTCCCCGAGATTCGATCCAAATATCGACAACAACTTCGGATTGTGTCGATACTCGTCTCCCGGTACACGAATAATCAAAACATCATAACTTCGCGCTCGTTTGGAGCTAGAAGCTATATCTTATATCAAATCGAAGCTAAAAGTATTCTCTACAACCTAATCTGATTATTTTTTTCATTTTCAAACAGTAAGTTAGCCAAAAATAGCCTTAAACCTACTGATCTAAATTGCCTCTTTAAAAACCATACTAAATCAATTTTTCATCAAATTTTAATCAATCCCATGCTACTAATATCACCCTTTTATCATTACCAACATATCATCTAACCCATGGCACCCTTGAATGATCATATAAAAATTTACCCACTCAAAATTTCCAATATGCAATAATGAAAATATGTATATAATAATACTAACAACAACATACAAGCATAAAAATGGATCAAACCTTCATGGATCATATGAAAAAAAATAAATGTTGGTGCATGTTGTTAAAAATTACACCATTAGAATCAGCATCAAATATTAGAGATGGGACTTTTTTTAGTTTCTCATGAATCAAAGTTGATCATCAAAATCAAATGTATTTTGGTGTGGTGGTGGTGTACGGCTAAACAAAGAACAAGGGAGAGAGTGATTGATTTTTTTAAACCATTTTCTATGTGTTAGAGATAGTGGAAAATCCTTTTATAGTGGTGATGGAGGAGTAGTTTTTACCAATTTGTGATAGTTTTGGTCCAAAATGCAATAAAATAGTTGTAAGGGTAGAAAATATATATTGTCAATTTTGAAAATATTTACGAGGCTCGGGTTTCGTAAAAATACTTTTCAAAAATTAAAACGCACTCAAAATATGATAATAATATGATCCCGGTTCGACTTAATACGGACTTAAAATAAAAACGTCAAAAATATAAATATCGAGACAACAATTAATAAAGCATAAAATCTCGGGCATCTGTCGATATCGTGGTCACTAATAATCCTCACTATTAGTAAAAAGATAATAATAAGACCTCCAACGTCGGTTTTAAATAAAACCATCAACCGTCATATCATTCAACTCATCAAAAATTTCAAAATCATTCGTAAAATAATATTATATAATACTCCCTCCGTCCCAAAATTATTGTCCTCCGACAAAAAATACACAGATTAAGAAAAGTGCATTTATTACAGCTTTCTCTTTCTTACTTTTTGACAGAATGACGATCTTACCCTTAACTAATTAATTAGAGTCTTCTTTAAATTTTGTAATATTAATTTCAAAGAAGGGTAATATAGTAAACTTGACCAAACATCCCTACCTATTTTTAGTAGTGGACAATTAAATTGGGACATCCCAAAATAGAAACATGGACAATAAAAATGGGACGGAGGGAGTATTAAATAAATGACCTCGGGTTTGGGTTGTCACAGTTTTTTAAGGTTATAAGTATTTATTAAGCTTAGTTATAATCTAAATAAGCTATTACAAAAATTCTTAGTTCATATGATCATCTAAAATGGTAGTTATAAGCTAAAGATGTACTAAAACCCTAGTTTTGTAATCTACATGAAATTATGAGTTAAAATCCATTTCAAAAGCTATAGATCTATAAAACTAATGTTATTATGATTAGAAATGTGTTTATAAAAATTGTTTTAAGTTCTTACATATTTTTATTCAGTTTTGAGGTTTTTATGTAAATTTAAACAAGTCTAGGGACTAAAACTGTCATTTTTGAAACTATAAACATTTTGGGAAAAAAGTGTCATTTTACTAATGTTAAAACTATAAGGATTATTATTTTTAAGTTTTAAACCCTAAGGTTAATATTAGAATATTGAAATCGTAAATACTTAAACTATATACTTAAAGGATTAAAAGTGTAATTAAGCCAAGCTTATAATAAAAGGGTAGTTTTTCCAACTTTGAAACTAAGGATATAGATTATATATTATACTATACTTATCTTTTGAAGAAAATATATAATGTATCATGTCAGTTGGGAGCATGGTACAAAGATGGTTCATCTTGAGATTATGTTCTGACTGAGTGGTTGGGTTTACGATTTAAAGTGCCCTCGCTCCTCAAACGTTTATAGAATGGATTCTGAGTATGATGAACCGAACAATGATGCTATGATTACAACAATTTATAAATCAAAGAATACATAATTAATACTTAAAAGTATTAAACTCAAGATCAAAGACTTGGTACAATACAAAATGTGTTAATCCAGGTTTGTGAGACCAAGTTGTTATTTGTGAGACCAAGTTGTTTGATTATGAATGAAAATATCTGATATAGCTCAGAATTTACGGATTTCAGGTGAGTTTATATCCTCACTTTTTATGCTTTCTAAATGATTTGAAAACCCGTGAGGGGATATATGCTAAAAACTTGAATAGATGTGTTTTTAAACTGTATGATTTTAATGAAATATGTTATTGCACGAGTGCTTGAGTTGTTACTTGTTTCCCAAATTTCACGAGTTATTAAACACATACGTGTGCGCTAATATGGTGAATAGATCTATTGGGTTTAACGAATCTTGTTTGTGTTACCTGTTCGTGTGGGGAATCAAGCACACTTTATTAGAATTAATGGGTAACCTGGACCTGCAGGTTACTTGTCATGATGTCCTGTCATGATGGTCACTTCGGTGAATTTATGTTTGTTTTGATGTCATGATTTTAGTGCAATAAAATATTGCTTTATGTGAGTGAATAGTAACGTAGCTCAAAGTGGAAGACATGTATTCAAAACTGTTAATGCAAACAAATGAATTCACTCAACCTTTATGTTGAACTCAACCTTTATGTTGACTTTTAAGAATATATTTTAGGTAATTATGACTGATAGCATGGAGCAACACAAGGATGGCTCGAAGAGGCATGAGCTTGAAATTATTATTCTAGATTTTGGGAACCTCATATTGTAAAACTCTGCTTTTTAAATGATATATAAAGAAAGTTGATTTAAACATCCTTTTGAGTTGTTTTCTATTATTATGACTTGTGTTTCATGAAGTAATACCCCAAATTGATATTCTGTTGCGTAAAGGTAAAAATGGGGTTGTTACATACCTTTAGGCCACTTATTCGTCTTATGACCATAGCCATAAAAAAAGAGTGACCAATACTCGAAAATGTGTGACGAACTAGATATAATTTTTGTAGGTTTAATGAATATGTGTGACGGTAAATACTTTACAGTTACACGAGTTCTGTTAATGAGTGACAATTGTGTGTCCTTCTGCCACATGAATATACAATATGTGCGACGTTTTGCTTTGTAAAATCAAGTGAAATTATATTTTGTTTGACTATATTTACCCAATGGTCACATGAATTGTATGTTTGTGTGACGTTTTGTAACTTTTGGTCACACAAATCATGTTGGTTATAGGGATTCAGTCACATACAAGTAACAAATGAGTGGCCAAAAGTAGTAATAAGTGTGACGGTATGCTTTGTAAAATCAAGTGAAATTGTATTTTGTGTGACTATATGTCACCAATGTGTTGGAATTTAACAACCCTAATGTATCTAATATACATGCATCAAGAGTAAACGCAGCGGATAAGATCGATTATCTATGCACATAATGTAATTAACATAAACATAAAGAAAAGATACCTTTAGTCCAAGAACGATTGATCAAGAACCCTAAATCATCAAAAACCAAACGAAACCCTAATTAGTTTATACCAATCCGATTCACCATTAACCAAAAATCAAGATATTTCTTCTGTAAGATAGTCCAAACGACACTTCAATCAACCACCTTCGATTGCTAGATCTTGATTAATTTATACTTAATAAAAATCAAACCCTAATAACCTTTTGGGGTATTATTTCCGTCGACTACAAGAAAAAGAGGAGGAGATTTTTGGCTTTCAAGTTATGAAACAATGAACCACATCTCATTATTTATATACTAGAGCCCTAGGATAATTATGAAAAACATCTTTTCTTTGTCTCCAAGTAATTAATCCTTCTAGAGTAAAAATCTATTCTCTTATCGTCTTAGCTATAATTGACCAAATATCACTCTAGCGGATTTTAGTTTGACTTTTTGACTTTCTATTTTACTTATGCAGTAATTACATTAATTACCTTAAAGTTTAAAGTGTAAAGTCTTATTAATTAATCCTTGTTAAACCTTTTAACTTATTAATTAATTACCGTTAAGTATACACTTTTATCAAACTAAGTTTACACAACAAATATAGCCATATTATATGGTATAACTTAATAAAAGATGATCTCGATGTCTAAGTGTGTGACCCCTTAGGCCCACGTACTTCCAACCGTATAAAATACTATCTATGACTTATACACAACCCAACAGCTCCCACTTAAGGAAGTCTTCATCATAGGGTAATTTTATACTAACATTGACAGATAGTCTAGCAACACCATCAATGCTCCCAAAAGTACTTGAGTTTGGTTTCTGGCAAACAAGCTTAACCTTATGGTAATTTAAATAATAATACTACATCCCTTTCGTTTATGGTACGGTTAATCATGATGTTATCCTCAAAATATTGAGTCAGACAAGAATGATCGTTCATAGGTTTATTATGCATCGTTTATTAGAACGTTGTAATAGGTAGTATAATAGGTAGTATAATAGTCGTAATAATACGGACTTGATGGCTAGCTAAAAAGGCCTCTTTAATGGTACTAAGCATTTATTCAAGTCCGACCCAAACAATATAGTCCATACAAAGCCCACATGTAGGCGGTCTATATAAAGCCCTTCCAAGCATGTTAGGAAGGGTAAGCCATTTCATTTTTCAGTCTATTCCTCCATAAGTTTCACCATTATCTCTCTTTTCTCTCTCTACTATATCTCTATAGAATTCATCTGCTTTCATCTATTTTCTTCATTTAATTCGTGTTATATCATCATATAATATGGGACAATAATTGGTATCAATCGTCACGGGGTAGATTAGTGATTGTTTTTGTTGTTTTCGTGAGTTTTGATAGATTTTTACCCAAGTTTCAAGATTTATTCATGTTTTTGTTGTTCCAAGTGATTTACATATCTCCTAGATAGTTGTGGTAGGGATTTAGGTGCTATGGATTGGTTAAAATCACGAATTTCTAAGCAAAAATCTCATTTTTTTTCAAATATTACGAAACAGCAACTTTATTGCGAAATATTTGCTCAAAGTCTTTGCAATATTTAAGGGTTTCTGTTATTGCGAAATTTGCATTTTTGCAATAACAAGGGTTTTCATTATTGCGAAGTTTGCTTATGTTTCAGTATTGCGAAGATTGAACTTTTGAGTTTTTGCGAAGATTGGATTTTTGAGTTATTGCGAAGATTGGATTTTTGAGTTTTTGCGAAGATTGGAATTTTGAGTTATTCAGAAGATTGGAATTTTGAGTTATTGTGAAGATACAAGTTTAATATTGCGAAGTTTCAGATTTTGAATTATTGCGAAGATATAGGTTTTCGACATTGCGAAGATTAAGTTTTGTATTATTGCAAAGATTCATTGTGTCATTGCGAAATTTGTTACTTTGAGGGTATTGCGAAATCTTAACTTCTAGGATATTGCGAGATCTTGTGGTGTGAATTATTGCAAAATCATTTCCGAGATTTTCTAAAAAAACGTGAATTTTTGGTCTTGGATTTTTTGGTTTCCTAAGCACACATTATTAAGGGATTTCAACAACTTTTCTCTTCAACAACAATCAATACAACATCTACTTAAGATCCATATTCATTTTAAAACTTAGAAATTATCAAGATGGATTCTACTACAGAGTATCGTGTGACGAACAACAACATCATGGTGGCGGGTAACAAAGAGAGACCACCAATGCTCGTGACTGGTCGATATGATCAATGGCAATCACGTTTTATTCGATATCTTGATACAAGACCAAATGGTGATCTTCTCCGACGTTGCATCAAATAAGGACCCTATGCTCTCACTACAATCACCAATCCTGCAACTCCAGCAACCGACACGACCCCAGGTGCCGCTGAGTAGACTATTAAGGAAACATATGAGAATACTTCGAAACAGAACCGTGCTTGGATTGATACAGAGAAGGAAGCAATCTATCTAATTCTAAGTGGGATTGGGGATGATATTTACTTAACGGTTGATGCATGCTCAACTGCAAAAGAAATGTGGTTTGCCATTGAACGTCTCCAACAAGGAGAATCACTAAACCAACAAGATGTCAAAACCAACTTGTTTTGGAACTTTGGTAAGTTTACTTCATTGGATAGGGAATCAATTGATTCATATTATTCAAGATTCTATAAGATGATGAATGACATGACAAGAAACAACTTGGAAGTCTCCACCATGCAAGTCAATGTGCAATTTCTACAGCAACTTCAACCATAGTGGACACGATTTGTAACTTTGGTGAAACAACATAATAAGTTAGACGAGGTCAACTATCACACGCTCTTTGACATTTTGAAACAATTTTAGAATGAGTCACATGAACTTAGATCTGAAAGGGTTGCAAAGACTGCTAATCCACTTGCTTTGGTGTCTACCACTCACCACGTCCAAGATCATCGCTCTCTAATGTAAGACTTTTGCCCGTATAAAAATTAAAGTTCGTTGTGTTGGTCTAATCGAATTGATCCTGGTTAACTATGCGACTCAGTCGTTCTTTGGTGAAACAAATAGTTGTGTCCTTGTAGTAATTAAAAAAGTGCAAGACTTAAAAGTAAAAGGGCGTTAAGTAAATCTAAATCTAATTTAAAATAAATGGCAAGTAATTAAAAGCGTGACGAAAATTTAAAAGGCACTAAAAGTAAATAACGTGAACTTAAAACTATCTAAGGCAAACTTAAAACGCAACTAAAACTTAAAACTAAGGAAATGCTAAAATAAATCTAAGGCAAATAAACTAAAAGTGCGACTAAGGAAAAAGGAGAGAAAAATAAAGCTTGAAAATAAAAAAAAATAAAAACAGAAACTAAAAATAACCTGAACACAGCTTATCCGGAATAATCCTTCGTTCGGAATAAACATTCATCTGGAATGTCACCTTCGTTCGGAATGTTCTTCTTCACTCGGAATATTTACCAAAAACCTTGATCCGGAATAAATCCTTTATCCGGAATATGTCACTTATCCGGAATAAAGTCTTGATTCGGAATACTGGTCCTTGATCCGGAATATCTCCTTGATCCGGAATAAAGCCTGATCCGGAATATCTCCTTGATCCGGAATATTATTCCGAATAAAACTCCTTGATCCGGAATATGTCACTTATTCCGAATGGAAGCCTTTGATTCGAAATATCTCCTTGATCCGGAATGTTTGGTTGATCCATAATGTGGACTTAATCCGGAATAAAAGGCTGATCTGGAATGTTTGGTATTCCGGATGAAATGCTTGATCCAGAATAATAAATTATTCCGAATAAGCACTACTGATCCGAAATGTCTAATATGCCGGATGAACAACCCTTGATCCGGAATAACCAAGAAACACACCTTTACTCATAATAACCTTGGCTTGATCCGGAATGATCATGGGAATACAGTAATAGAAACACGAAGAACACGGAAGAACAAGTGTATACGAATCTAAACAAAACTTAATCAAATCAACCACAAGATTAAATCAAACTAAACAAATAACATCTATTAATCATAAACAAACAATCCAAAACAATCAAACTAACAAATATAACCAAAATAATCAAAACCCAGTTTAATCAAATCAATAAAATATCAAAAACATAAACATGAACATGAACATGAACAATAAACATAAAAATTAAAGATTAAAGAAAGGTAGATAGGAGATGAACAATAAAAATAAAGATTGACAAGAATTAAAAGGAAACTTACTTGAAATTAAAGGTATTTAAGGTGCAAGACAAGTATTTAAATTTGACATGAAAAGTAAATGACAAGGTAATTAAAATTGGAAGAACTAATTGTCACTATTAGCCAACAAGAGAAAAAATAATGAAATCCTAATCTATTTATAGAGGATTAGGAGGTGCTTATGAATCTTCCTCCCCTCTTTCATCTTTCATTAATTGCATGCTTAAGTCCTTAAGCCTTTTAATCTACTTAAATCTTGGACTTTAATGACTTTGTCTCGGGATTTTTTTAAACTCGTCTTTTAATTCTTCAATAAATAAGACTTGAGTTCTTCGGCTTTTATTAAACTACCGTCTTTTGACTTTTTCTTCGATAAATCTTCAGAATTGGTCTTGGACTTTCGTTCTTTTTGCACTCTTGACTTCTTGACTTCGTCTTTCGTCTTTTTCTTCGATAAAAGCCCGTGAATGCCCGTGTTTTCTCCCCTTTTCACAATTTCGTCCTAAATCACATCAAAAACACAAACCACGCATAATTGCGACATAAATGACATAAAATACACGTTTTGGCTCGGTTATTATTGTAATTAAGTGGTAAAAAAGATGGGTGTTTACACACCTATCAAATCCCCTACACTTGACCATTGCAATGTCCACATGCAATGCATTAGTTACAAAGCACGATTACACTTTTTATTATAATCAATCCACGTTGGCCTTTATTAAAGAGATAGAAAATTATAAACATTCAAAGTAAAGAAATCAAAAACATACCTTGGGTTTTGGAAATGTTGTGAATGATCATCATCCTCAAGTTTTCACTTTCTCCAAACCAAGCTTAAAAACGAGATCATTGTTATTATAAGTTAGCAAACCAACACGAACTCATGTGGGGCAATTATTCACTTAGACTCCCTTATTCCTAGGTGTATCTCTTATATTTTATTGTTGTCTTGAATGATCACGAGGATGCATTGTTGACTTATTTCGATAATTTATTAGGCTGAAAATAAAGTGGGACGATTTAATCAATAGTTAGCTAAAGGACAAAATCTTTTAAAACTGCTTCTCGGGACCTTATAAAGTTCATATCTTGGCATAACTCGCTTCGCGATTTGAGACCTTTCTCGGACCGATATTTGGCAGCGACTTCATACTTCAAACCTTGAGAGACGTTCATGAAATAATGGCCTTCTCTTCATAATAGGAATTTCTTTACTTGAAATTTTGAGAGATTCTTCATATATGGACCACGACTTCTTCATTTTTCTCCAATCTTTATTTTGGACTTTGATATACAACGATCCGCCTCCTTTTTGGACTTGGATTTATTTATCCTCATACCTTGTTAGGGCCTTTTTGGATAGACTTCTCCATGATCTTTTGGGGAGTTTTTGCTTTCCGTCGTGTGTCTCGATCCTTCATATTGATTCTTGATAAATGATTCTTCACATCACTTGGGATCTTTAGCAACAAAATGTAGCCCTCATGCCTTGTTAGGACCTTTTTGGACTCGCCAATCTTCGCATCCCGCTTCAATAAGTTATGCCTTGGCTATGAACTCTAATCCATACCGAGCATCTTTTAAACGATCTTGGGCTAGAAGGTAAGTAACTTTTCAAATCGTACAACCTTATTTATTGCAGATAAATTATTAGCAGGCGATGGGAGAATAGGCTTATAATTAACTCACATAAATTCACGAAAGGATACCAAACTTATAATTGACTCTATCATCTCTCGTTCTCCACAGTTTAAAATCTCAAGGAATGAGACTCGTGGATGCTTAGCCTATTAAATCAAAGTTTTGGGTTTTCGAGTCATCTATAGGATCTTACAAACTCTTAGACTTTTTCAAGTTTAGAAATCGCATTTTAAAGTTCCCTTGATAAACGACTCTCTAGGATCAATTATAGGAACTTGCGAAAAGTTCTTGTTCTTAACCCGTGAGAGTTAAGACTTTCGCGTTTTATAGCTCCCTATATAAAAGCCTAGCAAAACTTGACTTAAACACGTTAAGGATACTAGCTAGAGTAAACTTAGATAAGTAAACTCGGGTTGAGTCAAAAGATTCACAATGTTTGGAATTTAAAACCACTTTATTTATTCTAATAAGGAAAGAAAATAACTATACAAAGGGAAAAACTAATAGGCCAAAATAGATCAAAAATTTTGAAAAATGTCGAAAAATTGATTTTCCGGTTAAAATGAGGACAAATACAAGAAAAAGACCACTTAACTTCGATAGAAGTCCCCCTTACACTTAATATAAACATTGTCCTCAATGTTTGAGCATGTGGGAGTAAACTCCCCTACACTTAGGACATTGTGCACTTTGTTTAAATCTTGCTAAGGAAAAGACAACTAACGAGATTCCTATTTTAATATTGGAAAATATAAAATAGTGAATCGAAAAGAGTTTAAGATAGAACCGGGAAAATGGAAACATGGAATCACGGGTCGTCAAAAAACATCAAGAGTGGATCATTGAGCGCTCGAATCCTTGAATAGTAGAAGAGAGGAAATAGAAAACACCAACGGGTCTCCCCTACACTTAGGATAAAGAAAGCTAAAAGATAGATGCATGGGTTGCCTCCCAAGAAGCGCTTGATATTTGTTAACCGAGTCGTGAGCCTGACTCGACCTTGATTAGCATAGGAAGAAGCATGAAACATATCCACCGGGATCAAAGACATAGTTTTCGTCCATCAAATAGCACAAGCTTAAGGCGAACAAGGCAAGCCAAAGAAGAATAGGCAAGGTTCCCTTAAGCAAAGATGGAGCACGGTGGGAGCAAGTATGGTGAGGTGCAAGCATATCTTCAATATTTCCAAAGATCTTTCCTTTTATTTCATCAGACGGATACTGACATGGATGAAGAATATCAATACCGGGGTCGAACACCTTTTCCTTTAGAGGAAAATAGCACTCAGGCTCAACAGAATTTGAAGATGATCCGCGAAGAAGATGCACAACCTCGTCCTCAGAAGGTGGACAAAGAGGTGTTAACTCATATGTGCTGCGGATGTTGGTGTCGTCCGGTTGCTTCTCCTTTGAAAGAATTTTCTTCAAATCCAAAGTAGGATCAAAACCATAATCATCAAAATCTAAAGGAGGTGCATCACTCTCATGAGGGAAGTATGTATTGAGAAATGTAGAGAAGTCTTCCTCAAATGAGTAATCGTCCAAAGTAGGATCAAGTGATGGCAGAGGATCTTCATCATGTGAATAATCACTCGAAAGAGTATCAGCCTCATCAAAATCATCATATGTGGGCATGTCGGGATACTCGGAAGTACAATCATCAAAATCATCCGAATCTGAGCTAGAATTATCATCATAAGCATCAAAGATCGGAGGAGAATCATATATGGGAGAAGGTTCCAAATTGGAGAGAGAATCATCCACATCATCTTGAAAAAGTGGATTATCAATGCACGACTCGAATAGAGGATTGTTGTAGATGACAAAATCATCGATCACATTAATCATATTCGCAGATTCTCGTCCATAGGATTTGCTTGTAAGCTTCCCCATTTTAAAAACTTGTGCATCATCCCCGACTCTTAAAATTAATTCACCTTCGGCAACATCAACTAAAGCTCGTCCGGTTCTCAAGAATGGCCGACCAAGTATTAAAGGAATACGAGGGTCCATTTCATAATCAACAACAACAAAGTCAACCGGAAAAGTGAAGGTGCCAACTTTAATGAACACATCTTCGGCAATGCCAACGAGGTAAGCGAGAGTGCGATTTGCAAGCTCAAGAGTCATCTTCGTTGGAGTAAGGTCGGGCAATGATAGTGTTTTCCAAACACTTAATGGCATGAGATTTATACTGGCCCCGAGATCAGCTAGGGCAGTAAATTCTTCGGTTTTGTTAAAAATGCACGGAAACACAAAACGACCGGGATCTCCAAGCTTTTTCGGAAGTTCTTTAAGAATAACTGCAGAACAGTTTTCATTTAAGCGTGTGTTGGCGAGCTCAATCAGCTTCTCCTTCTTGTTAAGCAATTCCTTGAATGCTTTGACAAATTTTGGCATGTGGACAAGTGCTTCAACAAGGCTAATGTTGAAATTCATTTGAGAGATCATCTTCAAATAATTTGACACTTGAATGTCGTCCTTGGTGTGCATTTTGGCCTTGCCTAAGCGAGATGGATAAGGAATGCTGGGGTTGGGTGGAGGATTCTTGGTGGGTACTTCATCACGACGAGGCGGAGACGGTAATGGTGTACTAATACTAGCTGTGGGAGGAGTAGGGATAAATGGTGGTGGAGGAGGTGTAGATGATGGGGGCGGGATAGGTGGTCCTACTATGGTAACTCCACTACGGGTAGTAATAGCACTCACATTCGCTCGCGGATTGGTGACGGTGTTTGAAGGTAGAGAACTCGAGGTAGAGGGTTGAGTTGTGGGCAAGAAACTAGCAAGCATATTCTTCAAATCATTCGTTTGAGTGCTGAAGGAGGATTGTATAATATCTCGAAGCTCGGTTCTAATGTCATTCCCTTGCTTGGTAATATCTCCTTTCAAATTGATAATTTGGCTCTGCAGATTCTTGATTTGCTCTCCTTGGGTTCTCATTATCGCTTCAACATCCGAATTAATGGGTGGGGTTTGTTGAGCGGGTGGGTGATAAGGATTAGAAGCTCTAGGTGGGATTTGGTTGCTTCTAGTATAGTTGTTGTTGGGGTTTTGGTTTTGAGGAGAAAAACCGGGTGAAAGGTAGTTGTTTGATCGGTAACTCAGCAAATTTCTATCCTCTTGAGGTCGGTTTTGGTAATTTTCCGGTGAATAATTACCATAAGCTGCATACACATTTTCCGGATTTCCTTGAGTAGAAGGACAATCAGTGTATGAGTGAGGACCGCCGCATGTTTCACAAGGATTGGCAACCGCTTTAACTTATTCTTGTTGGTTTGTAGCGAGAAGCAATATATTTTTGTTCATTTTAGTCATCATGCGGGTGAATTCGGTCATGTCAGGGTTTGCTGAAGTAGAATAAATATTGACTCTCAGGTTGTTCCTTGAAGAAGCGGAGGAATCCCAATTTTTGTGGTGAGTAGTCATGTTCTCAATAAGCTCTCTACACTCCTCGGGTCTCCTTTTCATAAATGTGCCACCGGCGGCTGCATTAATCGTATCACGATCACGAAAAGTCAATCCGTTGTAGAAAGTATCAATTAAGGTCACAGGGAGCATGGTGTGGTTTGGACAACGATCAATCAAAACATTATATCTTTCCTAAGCATCAAAAAGAGATTCATCGGGATCTTGCATGAAACCGCTGATTTGATTGCGAAGGCTCGTGACCATGGATGGTGGAAAGTAGCGCGACAAAAAGCGTTGAGTCATGTCATCCCAAGTATGAATTGAATTCTTAGGGAGACGATCAAACCATTTCTCGGCGTGGTTTGATAAAGTATGTGGGAAGAGCTGTAGGCGAAGAACATCCATTATGGTACCGGGCAACTTCATGCTTTGAGTGATTGTAATGAATTTGTCGAGGTGTTTGTTGGCATCATCATCAGGCATTCCGGCGAATGGATTAGTCTGCACTTGTTGAATCATGTGGTGCTTCAAAGAAAACTCCGGAGCCGTGATTTGCATCGGCGCAATCGGTCCTCCTCGTCCAAACATGGTAGGTTGACAAAGTTCCTCCATTGTCCGAAGATCGGGCTGTGGAAGAACATTGTTGTTGTTGTTGAGGTGCGGTGGATTATTATAGTTGTTAACACCTGTCATACTTAAATCTTCACGTGTCTCAGGCTCTTGATAATTAGAAGATCTAGTACGCATACACCTAAAAAGGCAAAAGAAAAAGAAACCAAACACAAAGAGAATATATATACAAAATACAAATAAAATCTTTTTGGATTTTTGAAATTTTTAATTTTTATGGTTTTTTGAAATTTTTAAGCAAGAAAAATAACGCTCACAAGTGAACGGATCCCAAAAAGCAACGCGTCTCTCACAGAAAACCGTTAATCTTTACGAAAAGAGCCGGCAGCGGCGCCATTTTAATGTAAGGCTTTTGCCCGTATAAAAATTAAAGTTCGTTGTGTTGGTCTAATCGAATTGATCCTGGTTAACTATGCGACTCAGTCGTTCTTTGGTGAAACAAATAGTTGTGTCGTTGTAGTAATTAAAAAAGTGCAAGACTTAAAAGTAAAGGGCGTTAAGTAAATCTAAATCTAATTTAAAATAAATGGCAAGTAATTAAAAGCGTGACGAAAATTTAAAAGGCACTAAAAGTAAATAACGCAAACATAAAACTATCTAAGGCAAACTTAAAACGCAACTAAAACTTAAAACTAAGGCAAGGCTAAAATAAATCTAAGGCAAATAAACTAAAAGTGCGACTAAGGAAAAAGGAGGGAAAAATAAAGCTTGAAAATAAAAAAAATTAAAAACAGAAACTAAAAATAACATGAACACAGCTTATCCGGAATAATCCTTCGTTCGGAATAAACATTCATCCGGAATGTCACCTTCGTTCGGAATGTTCTTCTTCACTCGGAATATTTACCAAAAACCTTGATCCGGAATAAATCCGTTATCCGGAATATGTCACTTATCCGGAATAAAGTCTTGATTCGGAATACTGGTCCTTGATCCGGAATATCTCCTTGATCCGGAATAAAGCCTTGATCCGGAATATCTCCTTGATCCGGAATATTATTCCGAATAAAACTCCTTGATCCGGAATATGTCACTTATTCAGAATGGAAGCCTTTGATTCAGAATATCTCCTTGATCCGGAATGTTTGGTTGATGCGGAATGTGGACTTGATCCGGAATAAAAGGCTGATCCGGAATGTTTGGTATTCCGGATGAAATGCTTGATCTGGAATAATAAATTATTCCGAATAAGCACTACTGATCCGGAATGTCTAATATTCCGGATGAACAACCCTTGATCCGGAATAACCAAGAAACACACCTTCACTCAGAATAACCTTGGCTTGATCCGGAATGATCCTAGGAATACAGTAACAGAAACACGAAGAACACGGAAGAACAAGTGTATACGAATCTAAACAAAACTTAATCAAATCAACCACAAGATTAAATCAAACTAAACAAATAACATCTAATAATCATAAACAAACAATCCAAAACAATCAAACTAACAAATATAACAAATATAATCAAAACCCACTTTAATCAAATAAATAATATATCAAAACATAAACATGAACATGAACAATAAACATAAAAATTAAAGATTAAAGAAAGGTAGATAGGAGATGAACAATAAAAATAAAGATTGACAAGAATTAAAAGGAAACTTACTTGAAATTAAAGGTATTTAAGGTGCAAGACAAGTATTTAAATTTGACATGAAAAGTAAATGACAATGTAATTAAAATTGGAAGAACTAATTGTCACTATTAGCCAACAAGAGAAAAAAATAATGAAATCCTAATCTATTTATAGGGGAGGATTAGGAGATGCTTAGGAAGCTTCCTCACCTCTTTCATCTTTCATTAATTGCATGCTTAAGTCCTTAAGCCTTTTAATCTACTTAAATCTTGGACTTTAATGACTTTGTCTCGGGATTTCTTTAAACTCGTCTTTTAATTCTTCAATAAATAAGACTTGAGTTCTTCGGCTTTTAGTAAACTTCCGTCTTTTGACTTTTTCTTCGATAAATCTTTAGAATTGGTCTCGGACTTCCGTTCTTTTTGCACTCTTGACTTCTTGACTTCGTCTTTCATCTTTTTCTTCGATAAAAGCCCGTGAATGCCCGTGTTTTCTCCCTTTTTCACAATTTCGTCCTAAATCACAACAAAAACACAAACCACGCATAATTCCGACATAAATGACATAAAATACACGTTTTGGCTCAGTTATTATTGTAATTAAGTGGTAAAAAGGATGGGTGTTTACACACCTATCACTCTCGTGTTCTGAAGTCATACTCCACTCAATAATCCTCACCAAGATACTCTACTTCATCCAAGTCTTCAGATCCCACAAGATCACGAGGCAAAGCAGCAAGAGCACCATCACCATCATCTGAGCCATCATCTGAAGAGGCCAGTGATGAAGAACAAGCTCAGAAGGATAGGGAGATGAACCAACAAATTGCTTTCATTATGAAGACCTAAAAGAAAATCTTTAAACCCACCAACAACAATCTTCGAACATCATCTAACACAAGGAACCGCTATGTTGAGAGTCCTCAAAGGCATGACACACGTCGACGTAATGAAACTCCTCTTAGGTATGATCAACGTAATCCAACACGTGTTGAGGGTTCTGTACGGTATGATCGAAAAACTGCTAAGTATGATACTTAGAGGATTGCTACTGTTGTTGGCAATAGGGAAACTGTTGGAACTCAAGTGGTTCAGCAAAGTGGGATTCAGTGTTTTAATTGCCAAGGTTATGTCCATATGGCAAAGGAATGGAGGAAGCCGAAACGGGTTAGAGACTCTGGTTATCATAAGGAAAAGATGCTGCTATGCAAGTAGATGGAAGTTGGGGTTAAACTGTCGGCTGAGGAAGGAGCAATGCTTGATGACACTGATGATGAAGCCTTCGACCAAGAACTTGAAGCACATTACTCAAACATGGCAAAGGTTGAAGAAGTTCTCAATGTCACTGAAGATGACAATGGTCCTATCTTTGATACTGAGCCAATCGATAAGGTACAAACTGACAACGAATATAATGTGTTTGGTGATACTCATGAGCATTGTGAGCTACCTACAACCATTACTGACACATGTATGATGGAAACGGTTGATAGCAATACCAAACCCGATTCATCTTAGACATGTGCAATAATGAGTATGAGGATGATCGACATGCAAACGAGTATGATGATGATGAGGAGCGTATTGCGCTTGCTAATTTAATTGCTACTTTTCAAAAATATGTCAAAGAAACTAAAAAGAGTCAAAAGCAATTAAAGAAGGCAAACGCTACGCTCACTCAAAATTTTGAAGAAAGCAAAGCCGCAGTTATAAAATATGGTGAGCTTCTTGCAAGCTGCAGAGCTGAGCTTATTCAAAAAGACAAAGAGCTTGCAAGGTACAAAGGGGGTGTCATTACTACTGTAAATGATGTTTTTGAAACTAAATACAACGAAACTCTTAAGCTTTTAGAACAAGAGAAATGTAATTATAACACCTCTTTAAGTACGGAACGACACAAAACGTATCTTGCTACCACTAAAGTGAATGAGTTAACTCAATAGATTAGTTTTCTTCAAGAGGATAAAACTAAACTAGTTATTACGAAAATGGAAGAGGTTGCAAACTTGCAAAAAGATTTCAAAATTAAACAAACTAAAGACATTGACAAAGTCGTGGAACTTGAAGTTCAGATTGATTTTTATAAGAAATATGTGTAACCATGAGAATGTTGGCACTTCATTCGTTTTTCAAGGGTAAATCTAGTTTTGCTAGTCCTAAGTACCTCAAGCAAGCTCAATCTGAGAACCCGCGCCTATATCTTGAGGAGTCCCAATGGACCGACGTTGATTGTATAATTGTTAGGCCGATAGTGACGAGTCACTAATTTTTGAAGAGGAGAGTAGATCACCGGTAAATAAAGACTTTGTGAAACCATATAATTATGCTTATGAAAATAGTCTGTATGAAATTTTCAAACCACAAAAAAATAAGTCTCGTGAGCAAATATTTTTGAATGTGAACAAATAAGAATTAAATGGAGACAAGTGTTTGCCACTAAGAAAGCTAATGTTTCAAAATTTATTGAGTACTTGCCATATAAAGCTTCTATAAGCAAGAGTAAGCAAGCACTTAGTTTTCTAAACAAAACATTGAAAATTTCAAAAAAGTTGTAGACGATGACTGGAAAGAACATGAACGTTTAAAAGGCAACAAAGAAATTCCTCACGATATAACTGTGCTTGTGAAAAGTGAAGGTTTATTAGTATCATAACAATTATATAAAACCCTAAACGAGATCAAAGGACATATAGCGGAAGCGATTTAACAAGATCATAACTAATAACACAATTATAATTAATCAAATAAGGGTTACATACCTTTACGCTAAAGAAAATTCCACAAGACGAAGAACAAATCACCGATTCGGGTTTAAACCGTATATACCAAGATATAGTCTAAAGTAAGACTATATTACGTTCTTGTACACACGTAATACAACGAGCTAACCGTGATTTTAGCACGTGAAAACCGAGCTACAACGCTTGTAATTAATCTACCCAACAACCCTAGAGAGGGGCTAGGACTAGATTATGTATACAATCAATCAACCAAGAAAAATCAACCGAAACCCTTTTGTTGGTGGGGATGGCGATCGACCAAAAGAAAGAGAAGGGGAAAAGATTTATGATGTTTTGAATTATGAGAAGTTAGGAGGTGTATTTATAGGCCTAAACCCTTATAGCCCAAGATAAATAAAAGGCAACAATTGCCCCCCCCCCCCTTGATCCCATATTCGACCGCCTATAACACCCCTTAGGGGTGTTTCGGAATCTTCCAAACTTCTTTCCTTTTGTTTATACATACTATATATTTATTTAACGCTCGTTATAACTTAACTATTAATTATTTAACGACCGTTAAGGTTATATAGTTACTTGCTCGGTTAAATTAATAAATACATAAATATATTTATTAAATAAATTAATAAATACAATAAATATATTTATTATATATATTAACTCTTTACGTATTGTGTGCAATCCCGTAATCTCGAGTTCGATCCTATCACACGACTATTAAATATAAGTCCATAAACTTACAGCTCCCACTTGGACATATTTCGAATATCGTGATTACATTGACTAACGTCTAGTTACACTAGAAATGTCTCCAGTACAACTCGAGTAAGGTTTCCTGGACAAAACCTTTTAACGATTCTGCATCGTTATTATTATCCTTTTATTTCTAATACAACGTTAATAAGGATATGGATCTCAGTCATTCCTTTCATTGACCATTCTGTTTCTTGGTCACAGATTCAACAAGATTACCAAAAAAAAATTTAGGTGTGGCCACATAAGCATCTTACTAATCCCACGAGGGGGCCAGCTGTATTAAACTCCAAAACGAAATTGGAGGAAATAAATTCCATATTGACTACGAGCAAAACTAATGAATTTTGCAACACTTCCGAAAATAAATCTTATAGCTACCAGTTACGTTTAGCGTTAGATTATTCCACAGAGATGCACTAGATTCATAACAGTTTCCTGGTATCTCAAGTCTAAGGATAACTATTTATGTTTTACTTAATGACTAAGATCCATAAAATATAACATATAGTTGGGATAAGTCCTATATTCGATTCATCGAATATCATATAAAATCGATCAATATACTTTCAAGTATACTCTATCGCTATTTTGATTTGTCTTAGTTTAGTAATACTCCCATATTATTAATCGACAACAGACATTTAACATAACTTTTATTCATGGATTAAAACATGTAAAATAGGATACACTTATTAAATAATAAAAATAAACGAAACCCAATCTTTATTTCATTATATTATAATGCCATAACATCCTTTATCTAAATACTAATCACAGATTTATTGCATGAGTTCGCTAGCTAGTTGCACCCCAATCGCCTTGGCATGCTTAACTACCTTTGGTCTAGGCAAAGCCTTAGTTAGAGGATCAACTACGTTATCATCTGTGTGAACTTTTATCAATTTTATTTCACGAGCTTCAACTTGTTCTCATACGTAGTGATGTCTACGCATAAAGTGTCTGGCACCTTTCATGACTCCATGGTCATTGGCAAATATTATTGTGGTAGAATTGTCACAATACATATCTATTAGGTTTTTATTGCAAGCATCATCCCAAGACCTCCAATAAAACTTCCTAATCCAAACCACATTTAGTTATCTGTGTGGCTACCCACTGAATACCAAATATTTCTTTTCGTATTCCTCAAATACTGTAGAAAATGTTTAACAGTAGCCTAGTGAAGCTACCCTGGATTCTATTTGTATCTACTGACCATGTTCTGAGCAAACGCCACATCAGGCCTTGTGCATCTAACAACATACATTATAGATCCTACAGCCGAAGCATAAGGCACCTTCTGCATGTATGCCTCCTCTTCAGGAGTTGATGCATCCATCTCATAACTCAGATTATGCTTAACTTCCATAGGTTGAAAACCTTTCGTGGAATTATGCTATTATACTTTTCAAAATCTTATCTATATAAGCATCTTGACATAGACCAATTAACCGTCTTTTCCTATCCTATAGATCTTAATTCCCATAATGTATGCAGCTTCTCCTAAATCGTTCATAGAAAAACATTTACCAAGACAATCCTTAACATCTTTAAGTCTTGGAATGTTACTTCCCATGATTAATATGTCATTAACATATAGGACTAGTAATACTACATCACTCCCACTAGATTTGCGATATACACATGGCTCATCACGATTCTGAATAAATCCTAACTTTATGATTTCTTCATCAAATCTTTTATTTGATTGACGTGATGCGTGCTTCAAACCATAAATGGACCTTTGAAGTTTGCACACATGTCCTGGATTCTCAGGATCAACATACCCTTCTGGTTGCTACATATAGATGTCTTTATCTAAGCGACCGTTCAAGATGGCAGTTTTAACATCCATTTGCCATATGTCATAGTCATAGTATGCTGCTATAGCTATGAGAATCCTAATATCTCTTAAGTCTGCTACATGAGAAAATGTCTCCTTGTAGTCTATGCCAAAAGTTTGAGTAAAACCTTTAGCTACTAAACGAGCTTTATAGGATTGTACTTTTCCGTCCATGTCGGTTTTCTTTTTGTATATCCACTTGTGTCTCACTACTTTAGCATTCGGTGGTGGTTTTACAAGAATCCAAACATCATTTACTTTCATTGATTTCATTTCCTCATCCATAACAACCATCCACTTATCCTTCTCAGGATCAAGTATGGCGGATTTATAATTAGCGGGTTCATCAAGATCCCCTAACTCATAATCATCCTCTATGTTAAGACACATATTGCTATTTGTGTTTTTAATCCTTGCGGATCTACGCAAAGGAACTAATTCCAGTGGAACTGCCAGACTTTCTGGTTCTACAGGAATTACATCGTTAGTACTTTTAAAATGTAATCTATCTATATGACTCTCCTCAAGATCATAATTTCTCCCACTGAATTCTTGGTTTACAAGATCAAATTCAATGAAGTCTCCATACCTAGCAACAATAACTTTGTTCTCAGGTGGAAAATAAAAGTAGTAACCCATAGTTTCCTTAGGGTATCCTACAAAGATACATTTTACAGATCGTTGTTGAAGTTTGTCACCCGTGTCACGTTTCACATATGCCTCGCAACCCCAGACCTTTAAATAATACAAATATGGCTTCTTGCCATGCCATAGTTCATATGGTGTCTTATCGATCTTCTTTGTGGGAACCTTATTTAATATACGAACAACAGATTCTAGAGCATAATCCCAAAAGGATAAAGGTAAAGTTTTAAGATTAAACATAGATCGTATCATATCTAATAATGTACGATTTCTCCTTTCAAATACACCATTTTGTTGTGGAGTATAGGGAGAAGTAAGATGCTGAACACTTTCATTCTCACTTAGATAATCTATAAACTCTTGACTTAAATATTCACCACCTCTATCAGAATGAAGAGCTTTAATCTTCTTCCCTAATTGCAGTTCTACTTCTGCTTTAAACACTTTGAATGTTTCAAATACCTCATGTTTATGCTTAAGTAAATAAACATAACCATAACGGATATAATCATCCGTAAATGTTAAGAAGTAGCTAGCATCTTTCCTTGACGTGTGTCTATGTGGTCCACACACATCAGTATGTATAAGTCCAAGTAGATCAGTAGCCCTTTCAATATTGCTATTAAAAGGTTTCTTCGTCATCTTTCCATAGATACAAGACACATTTATCAAATGATTCATCATTGATATTTTCTAAAAGACCTTCACGTTGAAGCTTTTGTATACGAGTCTTCTCAATATGGGCAAGTGTACAATGCCAAAGATAAGAGTTCTTGTCAAACTTTCTCTTCTTACTCATGCTAAATACATATTTATCGTTCTTGGATTCATTATCATGCATGTCTAATTCAAACACACCATTCACAGAAATTACATTAAAATAGAAAATACCATTTTTCTAAATAGAAATTCCGTTATTATCAATCGTGTGAACGAATACATTATTTAACAAACAAGAAAAGGAAATAAAACCCCAAATAATTGTAGGTGCATAATGACAATCATTTAATCTTAGTACTAAAACCGAAGGTTAAACTAGATCAAAAGTTCCTATAGCTTCAATTGCTGCTTGTGCGCCATTGCCCACTTGCAGATATTGTTCCCCATAGGAAAGCTTTCTTTCCAGATTAAATCCCTGCAGCTTATTTACAAATGTTAATACCGCAACCCGTATCATATGCCCAAGAATTTAATTTGTATGTTAAATTGAACAATTCAATCATAAATAAAGTACATGAAGCTACAGCGCACTGCTCAGACTTCTTCTTTATTTCTCACAATTCTTCGAGGTAAAGAGGGCAATTCCTCTTCCAGTGACCACTTGCCTTGCAATGGTGACAAGTCTCATCCTTTTGAGATTGACTCCTCTTATCAAAGTTCTGCTTGAGTTTCGAATAAGTCGCAACTTGTTTGCCCTTATTACCCTTGCCTTTTCCTTTCTTCTTGTTCGCTTGCGGTTTTGACTTACTCAATCTACCCTTTTGTATGGTTAGTACAGAAGGTGTGGCGGTAGATGCCTTGTCTTTCAACCCCTTTTCATAGTCAATGAGAATTGCATGCAAATCATTAACTGTCTTCCCCGTGCAATGCATATTATAGTTTCTAATGAAATCATTGAAGTCCTTGTTAAGGGACCTATTAATCAAGTTGATAGCCATATTATGATCATAGGGTTGTTCTAGTGCAATGAGTTGTTCCATATAACCCCTTATCTCCAAAAAATGGGCACTTACAAACATTACTAAAGCTTGCTTGCAGCTATGCAAAGCATCTACTAAGTCGTAGATCTCCACAGCTTGCGGCTTTTCGAACATAGCCTTGAGCTCATCAAGCATTCGCTTCGGATAAAATAGCTCATACTTTTGTGTAAGTGCAGGAGCCATTTTTCCTAGCATTAAGCAAGTCACCTCAGAGTGCTTCTTAATATTAGCATCATGTTCAAGCCTTTGCGCTTCAGATGCTCCTTCAGCAAGATCCTCCAGATAGGGAGTAGTCAGTATATCGATAGTACCCGCTGCTCTCATGACAATTCTTAGCGAGCGGTACCAATCATTGAAGTTTGGGCCAGTAAGTTCAGGTCGTTCAAAGAAAGCTTTGAACGCAAAACTTATCGTGTTATTGGTGGTTGAGCCATTTCTACATAAATAAGTTCAAATATTAGTATTTTCAATAACAAAATACTTTCAAGAAAATAAAATTACCCCGGTATTATAACCATATTATTTTCCTTGAATTCTAGAACTATATTGACATAGATCCATTACATTAGTTGATCTGCTAGTAATGAATGTACTCAACACATCGACTTGTCTAACAATTCCATTGACAAACAATTTTCAATTTCTAGATATTTAAGGGATTTACATTGCCAGAAAACGTTTTGCATTGTAGACATGTTTCATCCTTTCTAAATGCATTAAGTTTCCAGATCTCACTGAGTAACTTAATTAAGTCATCTAATATGAGTAACGTAAACCCATCATACGAATTCTCATTCTACAAACGGTTTTCTCTCCATCACAACATCATCCAAAAATCTCATTTGATGATGAAGTAATTTTAAGTGTTCGTCAATTTTGAGCATTCGACTTAAATTTTAAGGGTATAAATTTTGATGTCAAAATCAATGTATGGAGAAGCATGCATACAATCTCCATAGCATAAGTTTAATAAAAATATTTAGTAAACTTTTTCATGAGATTAAATTTGTTCATAAATTATGTTGCGGTATTGGTTAAACCAATTAAATAATTTACCCACAACTCATCACATCGTACTTTGCTAGAACTCGGCTACGCACAAAGCAATACCCTTATTCATTGTGGTTTGGATGTGAATTTGTGGTAAATCACCCTTAAGGTATAATTCAATTAATAATCGTAGGTAATTCCAATTTGACGCACAGGCAAGCCGGGAATTTGGTCATGGACTAATGGCATAACACCTCCTTCCTTACTGGGCACATGACCAGCGGTGCGTTATACCATCTTTATAGTTTGTCAAATTGAGTAGGCCGTTAGATTATTATTGCAGTTCACCAATCAGCGTAATCTTATGTAATTTAAATCTCTTAGCAAATCATTATTTTTAATATGATTTAGTCCATATTATTCTTTTAAAAAAACCCTTGTTTACAACAATTCAACATTTTTATATAAACAAGTAAAAAACTAAATCATAAACACATAATAACAATTTATATATGCAACAAATAAATCAAATAGCCACATGCATACGATTTATTCAATAATCATCAAATCTAGGTCTTTGTATCTCTATATAAAAGTCTTACCTAATTCTGGATTTATTGAATCAAATAATCACATAGCACATAAAATCATATAAACATATAATTTTACGATCCATGAAAACATGCACGTAATCATGGAATCCCCACAAATCTTGTAAAACCCGCATACTTTTACCATGAACAGTACACTACGTAAACATACAAACCTATTAAAACTTACTAATTATGTCACGTACACGTATCACGAATATTAAATCCAGAAATTTCGTACGTGTTATTACACGATAATTATTACGTACGTGTTAATACACGATAATTATTACGTACGTGTTAATACACGATAATTATTAACTATAATAATTATGATCACGAGCATATAATCACGAATATTAGAACACGAACTATAATACGAATTTTCTAGGTATATTAATTAAACACGATAAGTAATCACGTATTCTAGTAGTTACATACAACGTGTATAATCACTACAATAATAATCCACGACTTGTTATAACACGAACACGCGTACGAATTTTAAGAAGAAAGGCTTTGGGCTTAAGTGGTTGCTTAGGCCATTTAGACAAAATAAGACAAGGGAAGATGGGCTAAAGCCCATGGTGTATCCTAGTCGGTTTAATAGGGAAAAAGACGGGGAGGGAATTGTTTTGTTAAGACAAAAAGAAAATAAGAAAAACCCTAATAAAAAAAACAAGTAGCCGCCGCCTATTTTTTTGTGTCTCCTCCCTGCCGACGCGTGACACAACAGAATCAAGAACAAAAATCGTGGTTCAGTTCTAGAAATCAAGGTTGGTTCGTGGATCATCATTCTTAAAACCCTAAACGCACGTAAAAACCCTAATCTCATTTCTTTTTATTTTCTTTTTGTCAGTCGATCTAAAATCTGGGAATTCGATTCATAAACATGTTATATACAAGCCTAAATCATTCAGGTCAATGAGGTTGCTGTTGGGTTACGGATTTCACAAAAACCGAGACAATTATGTGTCTCGGTGGTGATTATATACCACCAGCCGCAAAGCCAGTGGGTTTTTTTTGTCAAAATAGTGGCAACCCTAACGTGGGTATTTTTGTTAAAACAGTGGGAACCGAGACCTTAATAGGTCTCGGTGGTTAATTGTTGATGGCAGTGGGTGAATGTGACAAGGCAGTGGGTAGAGTATTAAGGCAGTGGCAATAAAGCCACTACCAGTGGCAAAAGCCACACCAACACAGGGGTGTTTGGCTGATGGTTTTAGTCAGGGTGTTTGGATGGCAGTTTAAGGAATTAAAAAAAAAGGGATGTTTGGTTTACCATTTTTCAAGTTATTCTATTAATTTAATTAGGGTATTAAATTAACCATGCAATATTAATTTTATTTAATCTAACTAATATTGAATTAAATCTTGTCAAGCTAGGCTATGTTATTTAAACCTTTGTTATGTTTTTACAAGAATTATTAAATTAATTTGTCCAGTTCATGGGGTTCCGGGTCTGGTTCACGTCATGTCTAAATAAATTCACGGGTTCGGTTAGTGACTAAAATGGTACAAGTATTTATTTTACAAGATATAAAATTTTACAAGTTAATTAAATTAATTCAACGTGACTTATAATTAATTTAATTAAATCATGGACTTAGGTTGAATATTATTTATTAAATAATACATGTTTTAACCTAAGTATTTAATTATTTAATTTAGACTATAGTATTTATTAATTATTAAGACAATGAAATATAATTAATTAATAAGCATGACTTAGGTTATTATTAATATAATATTAATACATGTTTTAATCTAAGTATTCTTATATATTTTAATTTAATTAAATCATGCTTATATTTAATTAAATCATTTAACCTATAGTTTATTTAATTAACATGTTATGATTAATAAGCTATACTATATCACATGACTTATGATATTTAATTCAGCTTAATTCTAAATATGGAAACGTTCTATTTTTAGAAACCGATCTATTATAAGAAGTTAATCTATTTTTGGAAACTTTCTATTTTGGGAAACCTGCTATTTTTAGAAAGTTACTTATTATTACACGACAAGTATAATAATACAAGAAATACAAGTAATACTTAATTAGAATATTCATAATACATGATAAACACATCATAACGTTAAACTCAGTAAAACAAGACATGAACATGTAAAACAAGCTAAGACACGATATAAACTCAGTTAAGAACTTAGTAAGAAGTATACTTATACATGTCCCGTGTTTATGTAGCATTAATGAGATCGGTGTAGGAATTCTTTTCGTTCATCTTTTCCGTTCACTAGACATAAGGAACGAATTTCCAGTCCTTTCAGTATGGACATTCTTTCCTTATTAGGATTCCCCTTCTGCAGCCAACTGTTTTCCCTGTATTTGTTTTATATGTTTGATACTTATGTTAGATTAAGAGCCTAAGCCATATACATGCATGACCAGTGTCACCTAGTTATGGAGGTACCATAACCATAACACTAGAGGCACCAGTGTTATGACTTCCCCACGGCAAAGTGATTGCTCGTGGCGTCCCTTTTCAGTTTGGCCATTATATTAAATTATCATGTGAGGCGTATGGGTGCATCCTAGTTAAATGTTTATCAGTATTATCAGAGTGATTGCGATGTGTGCCTTGCATCCTTCACTAGGAGCTGATCCCTCCTACCCAAACTATTTAATTAGAGGTAACCCCTCTAATTGCATGACGAGGTCTCTCCTCCAAGTATTCATGCACGGTGGAACCTCATGACCTATATAGGCTATTGGCTAATTAATACAGTTTTCAAATAAAAACGTAAGTCTTTTCAAACTATAATACCAGTTTTATGAACATGTTCTAGGTTTTCCAAGACTTATATATTTCCGCTGCTATTAGTCTTATTTATGTTTCAGCCATTCATACTATGTCGTATATCCGTGCACTGAGCGTTATGCTCAGCCGTTAGTTTCCTTTCCATGTCCCAAAACGGCAGTTACCCAAGGACGAACTCGAGCATTTGGAGGAATTTCATAGGATGGAAGCTGCCATAGACTTCTTCTCCTTTTTGCCCATATACTTATGCTTGTTTAGTCTTTCCTAGTTCATTTAGGGGCTGTTTGACAAAACAGTGTGATTAAGCACTGAGTCAATAATGACTCTGAATGAATCAAAGACACTGAATGAAACATGATTCTGAATAAAAATGATTGTTTGATTCACATTCTGAACACGAAAAATAAATTAAGAGTTAAAATACTATTATTTGCTATCAAATGATTATTCTTTTTTAAACTTTATTGAATGATATATATTTCTAAAAAGATGACATTTTATTTAGTTTTTTTTTGTAATAATATAAATTTGATTTTTTATGAAGTAAAAACTTTTTTAAAAGAATGTTTTTTTATTAGAAAACATTCTCTTGATTTATTCTTTTAATTTTTTTTATGTTTTTAAAAAAATTTAAAAATTTCCTTACTTGGTAAAAGTTTTTAAAAAACTGATAAAAAAATTTAATGAATAAAAAAAGATATAAAATTATAAGTGTCAAATTTGTGAAAAAGAACTTTTAATAAAGAGATTATATAAAAAATTAAATTAAATTTATTTGTAACCGCATACATAAACGAAACTTATAACTAGTTACTATAATAGCAAGAAAAGAATTATACTCTAATTGCAACAAACAATAGGTTACGTAGTACATAAATTGAAATTCACTTTGAGAAATAAATATAGTAAGCCGAATATTGTACTTTTTTATGTAGTATTAAAATAGAAAAAAATTGATATAAAATAAAAAAAGAAGAAAGGATGTCACATGAATTTATAAACACAAATGCCACTGAATGGCAGACCTACCCCTCCTATCATTATTCGCTCAGTAATGAATTGATTGGTCCAGCTTTATCTTTTTTCTTGCCAAACAATGTGGTCTCTGACTGATTAGGATTTAAGCGTTGAGTCATTCCATTAAGCTGCTATCAAACACCCCTTACTTTATTTATGTTTTGGGCTTATGTTTGGAAACCGATGTTTGATTCCGGTTTTCCCTACGGTCATGTATGTTTTACTACATATTACCTTGCATGCTTTTATGACACGCCATAATCACGCGTGACATTCCATTTACCAAAATGGGGTGTTACAATTATGGTATCAGGGCCAAGGCTTCGACCTGTAGGCTCTAAAACTCGACCTGTGACTAGTGGGTAGTCACTTGAAGCTTCCTAAGCCAACGCTTGTTATTCCACGTATTGATGTTTTCAGCACTTTGTTGTTCTAACCATGATGTTTTCATCGGTATTGTTTTACTAATATGGATGAACAACCGTCATCCATACTTAGTTATGTGTCATTGTTTCATGCATGATGTTCCTTGTGAACTGTGGCTAATGTGGACTGAACCCCAATAGTTCACAATTGGTCACATAATTTTTTTTTCTTCTGTTAAATTTTGACAGCTGAGTTTCACTCATTCATTCCATGTACCATTGTCGCAGGTTTATGACTAAGTAACGATACAGGACTGGCCCTATATAGTCGCATGTGCTTTTATCGAAACTTTTTACTTTGGGACCGACCCTTAGGCGTCCCCTCGCCATGTATTTTGTTTTGGGTAAATTGACCATAGGCGTTTACCCTCGCGCATATAAAGGTTTTTATAAACTGCATCATGCATGCACGCACTGTTTTCATGCATAAAATTTTTCTCAAATTTTATTTTTCATGTCCCCTCATAAGTTACTATGTCTTTATGTCAAGTTTGTTTTCATACTATCATGGTTAACTTTATTTTCATGATTATGTTATATACTCCTTAATGTTAAGTGGTTTCATGTTTTTCATGATGATTTCGTCTTCAGGTTGATTACGCCTTACGTCTCTTTTGTTGTTTATGCTTTCATGCAAGACATTGTTGGATTTCATTTACTCCTGCTTTCATGATAATCATGGTTGGTTTTCATTAATCATGCTTTCAGGAAAATCATCGTTGAATTTCGTTTAACCACACTTTTAGCGTTTCTCTATGAAACCAGAATGATGTCTAGGCTGGCGTTGCCAGGTTATCATGATGGTTTCCTAACCATTTAACCAATTATTTTCCTCTCAAATCATGTCAGATGATCGACCCCATCGATCATTTCATGTGCATTCCATGTGTATTATACATACGGTAATCCATGTGTATCTCACTTGCAATACTTGACGAGTATTCGCTAGCCGATTCTAAATTATCTCAGGCGTATTCCACTTGCTGATATTCTACAAGATTGCTGATGCCGCTCATAACTGGGAGACGTTACTGAAAGTTGATGCTGTTGACTATTTGGAGACGCTACGAGATGGGGATGCTGTTCACAACCTAGAGATTTTACCAGACGAAGACAAAGGCGTTAGATCAAAGCGGTCGGACGAGGAGATGCTTCACCATCAGGCGATTTCCATCACAATCCATGTCCCTAATTCTTAGTTACATGTCACACGTCGTTTGGTTGTCTTTTCAATCATACGAGTATGAACCGGCACCAGCCGACCACTCAGCTGATTAGTTACATGAATCACCGTCAGAAGAAGGACCATCATGGAACTAACAGACAAGACGATAGTAACTACTACTGCGACAAAAACTATCCTAGCAATTTCAACAGAAGCTCCGGCCACGAACGTGATCAGAAATACAAAGGATCAGTAGTCCAACCGATCCGCCAATTCTGGGCGAACAACCTAATATTTGTAGTTCTATTTGTTTCACATCTCGAGACACATGTCAAAACATCAGTCAAGACACATGTCTCACGTATACTTTCTGAAGACAAATGTCAAGACACCAGTCAAGACACATGTCATGCTTATATTTCCCAAGACACGAGTCAAGACACATGACTCACGTCTAATTCTAGAACATCCCTAAGAAATTCAGGGTACCCTCCAAAGGGTATATCCATTTTGTTGTGCCATGTATTAATCAGGCCACAAGAATTTCAGTACCATCACCGGCGTATCAGTGAGATCTGTCACGTTGCTCGATGACACTTTCATTTCTTACACCCATATTTCATATATTCATGACCATAGAGGACACCATTCGTATCCCCCATCTATACGAAGGTTTTCCTTCAGCCTAATGATAAGATCCAAGCTGCTAATGCATTACCTCGGACAGATGCGAGTTGAATTTAATCCTAATTATGGACTACGAACAACACACCATGCTCAGATTCATGATTATGTACAGTAATGTTCAGGCTCCTGAATACCTTCAGCATGGTTTTCCATCAGGAAAATCTGTACAAATTATCTATTTTTTACAAGCACGTGCTTTGTTAGCCATGGCTGCTAAAAATTTTCTAGCTATGAGTTAAGACACGACCACAGAAGTTCCTTTTACGCATAACCAGTCGATTATTCCAAAATCTCCCATACATTCCAGAAGAACCTTCAAGGAGAAGGACGGTAACAGGATATTATGTGTCGACTACCGTCGATTTAAACAAATCACCATTCATAACCGTTATTCTCCTCCATGTATTGATAACATGTCCAATCGACTTTAGGGCGTTAAGCACTTTTCCAAGATCGGATTCATGATCATGCTTCCAACAGTGACGAGTGAAAGAGCATGACATTTCCATGACTTCTATTCGTACACGACTCGGTCATTCTAGATTCATGATTTTGTATAAGTCTTATAAATGCTCCAGTAGCATTATGGACATAATAAATTGAGTTTACATAAACTCATAAACAAATTCATCAGTGTTTTCATCCAGGACAACCTGATTTTCTCTAAGTCTAGGAAGAGTAGGAAGACCATATTTGCACTATGTTGCAAATTCTACGACAGAAGAAATTTCATCCTGAAATTTTCCAATATAAATTCTGGTTGATTACAATGACACACTAACTCACATGGATTCTCACGGTTAATCTTAGAATGACTCAGCTTATGCGAAAATGTGAGAACCCTACACTACATTAGGTGTTCCAAGAAAATCCTACGCTAAGAAAAGACTAATTTAGGAGACTCGTAGTTTTGCAAACTTCTATGTATCCAGTTTCTATGAAGCAAGATACATTTACGTTCATATCTAAGTACTTGTCATACAAATAGGCTAAGATAGAACACCAACAGACTGAGATGTTTTTCCACCATCAGAAATTGTGAACAGAAATGGGACAAGATCTCCATAGATTTTGGTTACCAAATTAACGCAAACTTAGAAGAAGCATGATGCTATCTGGGTTATTGTCAACAGTTTGACTAAGTCTGCAAAATCCTTACATCCGCAAGGATTTCAGAGCCAGTAGATTGATCGGACATGTTCCAACCAAGGATCATCCGATCACTTGGTCATCCCTCAGCTATCGGGCCTGACAAAGGTTCGCATTTGTGCTCCTTATTTACGTGCACGTCCTTGTTCTAATTTTACGACTTGCTTTTACATTCACGATCATGACACTATTCACGTTCATGATCGTATCCTGGCTTACGATTTTACATTCATTTTTGTTCTGGGAAGTTTTGTAAGAACTTGAGAGACCGGACTCAAGATTAGTATAACCCTCTATCCTTAGACAGACGTTTCACGTCACATTCCACGTCTCACCTTATTACATTTGGCGTTATCGCCACCGTATTCCATGTTCACGATATGTTTCACATGTCATGTTCATTCCATGGTTCTCATATCACGTTCACGATATGTTACACGTATCATTGATCACCATATGTTCTCTCATATTACACTCACCATATCTCTACGTATCACGTTCACAAATGTTCACGTATTACGTTCAAAACTGTTCACGTACTACGCTTCAGTATGTCTCGCGCATCATTGCTAAGACGTTACTAATGTCAGTTGGTATACATTATTTTGCATCGTAATGTTTCATGTATCTTTGCATGTTAGTTCTTATCCACTCGATTGAATTCAGGAGGATCGGTCTTACGTTGATAACCAGGAACTGTTACGTCTTGTCAAGTCAAGGTCAGAAGGACCTAGATTTATTAATTGTGTCAAGATCTTGTGGAGGAACCGTTCCGAGAGGGAAGCCACTTGGAAACGGACGAGTCCATCCGGATTGTATCCTCTCATCATTCCATAATTCAGTTATGTTCTTTCAGACACGTCACGTTTCATGTCCTTATCAGTCATGTCGCGTTCATGATCTTTCAGTTTTTTCTATAATTCGGGGACGAATTATTTTTTTTAGGGGGGAAGAGTTTTAAAACCCGCATACTTTTACCATGAACTAGTACACTACGTAAACATACGAACCTATTAAAACTTACTAATTATTTCACGTACACGTATCACGAGTTAAATCCAGAAATTTCGTACGTGTTATTACACGATAATTATTACGTACGTGTTAATACACGATAATTATTAACTATAATAATTATGATCACGAGCATATAATCACGAACTATAATACGAATTTTCTAGGTATATTAATTAAACACGATAAGTAATCATGTATTCTATTAGTTACATACAACATGTATAATCACTACAATAATAATCCACGACTTGTTATAACACGAACACGGGTATGAATTTTAAGAAGAAAGGCTTTGGGCTTAAGTGGTTGCTTGGGCCATTTAGACAAAAGAAGACAAGGGAAGATGGGCTAAAGCCCATGGTGTATCCTAGTCGGTTTAATAGGGAAAAAGACGGGGAGGGAGTTGTTTTGTTAAGACAAAAAGAAAAGAAGAAAAACCTTAATCAGAAAAACAAGTAGCCGCCGCCTATTTTTTTTGGTGTCTCCTCCCTACCGACGCGTGACACAACATAATCAAGAACAAGAATTGTGGTTCAGTTTTAGAAATCAAGGTTGGTTCGTGGATCGTTATTCTTAAAACCCTAAACGCACGTAAGAACCCTAATCTCGTTTCTTTTTATCTTCTTTTTGTCAATCGATCTAGAATCTGGGAATTCGATTCATAAACATGTTATATACAAGCCTAAATCATTCGGGTCGATGAGGTTGCTGTTGGGTTACGGATTGCACAAAAACCGAGACACTTATGTGTCTCCGTGGTGATTATATACCACCAGCCGCAAGGCTAGTAGGTTTTTTTTTCAAAACAGTGGCAACCCCAACGTGGGTATTTTTGTTAAAACAGTGGGAACCGAGACCTTAATAGGTCTCGGTGGTTAATTGTTGATGGCAGTGGGTGAGTGTGGCAAGGCAGTGGGTAGAGTATTAAGGTAGTGGCAATAAAGCCACTGCCAGTGGCAAAAGCCACAGCAACACAGGGGTGTTTGGCTGATGGTTTTAGTCAGGGTGTTTGGATGGCAGTTTAATGAATTAAAAAAAAGTGATGTTTGGTTTACCATTATTCAAGTTATTCTATTAATATAATTAGGGTATTAAATTAAACATGTAATATTAATTTTATTTAATCTAATTGATATTGATTTAAATCTTGTCAAGCTACGCTATGTTATTTAAACCTTAGTTATGTTTTTACAAGAATTATTAAATTAACACGGTCCGGTTCATGGGGTTCCGGGTCCGGTTCACGACATGTCTAAATGAATTCACGAGTTCGGTTAGTGACTAAAATGGTACAAGTATTTATTTTACAAGATTTAAATTTTACAAGTTAATTAAATTAATTCAACGTGACTTATAATTAATTAAATTAAATCATGGACTTATGTTGAATATTATTTATTAAATAATACATGTTTTAACCTAAGTATTTAATTATTTAATTTAGACTATAGTATTAATTAATTATTAAGACATGAAATATAATTAATTAATAAACATGACTTAGGTTATTATTAATATAATATTAATACATGTTTTAACCTAAGTATTTTTATATACTTTAATTTAATTAAATCATGCTTATATTTATATAAATCATTTAACCTATAGTTTATTGAATTAACATGTTATGATTAATAAACTATACCATATCACATGACTTATGATATTTAAATCAGCTTAATTCTAAAGATGGAAACGTTCTATTTTTAGAAACTGATCTATTTTAAGAAGTTAATCTATTTTTTGGAAACTTTCTATTTTTGGAAACCTGCTATTTTTAGAAAGTTACTTCTTATTACACGACAAGTATAATAATACAAGTAATACAAGTAATACTTAATTAGAATATACATAATACATGATAAACACAGCATAACGTTAAACTCAATAAAACAAGACATGAACATATAAAACAAGCTAAGACATGATATAAACTCAGTTAAGAACTTAGTAAACAACATACTTATACATGTCCCGTGTTTATGTAGCATTAATGAGATCGGTGTAGGACTTCCTTTCGTTCGTCTTTTCCGTTCACTGGACATAAGGTACGGATTTCCAGTCCTTTCAGTATGGATATTCTTTCCTTATTAGGATTCCCCGTCTGCAGCCAACTGTTTTCCCAGTATTAGTATTATATGTTTGATACTTATGTTAGATTAAGAGCCTAAGCCATATACATGCATGACCAGTGTCACCTAGTTATGGAGAACCATAACCATAACACTGGAGGCACCAGTGTTATGACTTCCCCATGGCGAAGTGATTTCTCGTGGCGTCCCTTTTCAGTTTGGCCATTATATTATATTATCATGTGGGGCGTTTGGGTGCATCCTAGTTACATGTTTATCAGTATTATCAGAGTGATTGCGATGTGTGCCTTGCATCCTTCACTAGGAGCTGATCCCTCCTACCCAAACTATTTAATTAGAGGCAACCCCTCTAATTGCATGACGAGGTCTCCCCTCCAAGTATTCATGCACGGTGGAACCTCATGACCTATATAGGCTATTGGCTAATTAATACAGTTTTCATACAAAAACATAAGTCTTTTCAGACTATAAAACCAGTTTTATGAACATGTTCCAGGTTTTCCAGGACTTATACATTTCCGCTGCTATTAGTCTTATTTATGTTTCAGCCATTCATACTATGTCGTATATCCGTGCACTGTGCGTTATGCTCAGCCGTTACTTTCCTTTCCATGTCCCAAAACGGCAGGTACCCAAGGACGAACTTGAGTATTTAGAGGAATTGCATAGGATGGTAGCTGTCGTAGATTTCTTCTCCTTTTTGCCCATATACTTATGCTTGTTTAGTCTTTCCTAGTTCATTTACTTTATTTATGTTTTGGGCTTATGTTTGGGAACCGATATTTGATTCTGGTTTTCCCTACGGTCATGTATGTTTTACTACATATTACCTTGCATGCTTTGATGACACGCCATAATCACGCTTGACATTCCATTTACCAAAATGGGGTGTTACAAATCCTAACAATTAAATCTCTACGGATCGTAACCATACATGAAATAACAATTAATCATGCACTATAATCTAAAATTATCCCACGTGTAATTTAGGGTTTCAAAACAATTCACTTTTTTTTATTAAAAATAGAGTAAAAGCCTAATTTTTAAAAAACAAAACCCTAATTTTATGAAAAACCTAAAAAAACATGCAGTTTTAACTCAAAACAATTATAGTTAAAAAACTTTAGATTTTCGATAATTATAACATGTTAAAACGGCTCACGATGCCACTGAAGGTTTATTAGTATCATAAAAATTATATAAAACCCTAAACGATATCAAAGGACATATAGCGGAAGCGATTTATAAAGATCATAATTAATAACACAATTATAATTAATCGAATTAGGGTTACATAGCTTTTCGCTAAAGCAATTCCACAAGACGAAGAACAAATCACCGATTCGAGTTTAAACTGTATATACCAAGATATAGTCTAAAGTTAAGACTATATTACGTTCTTGTACACACGTAATACAACGAGCTAACTGTGATTCTAGCACGTGAAAACCGAGCTACAACACTTGTAATTAATCTACCCAACAACCCTAGAGAGGGGCTAGGACTAGATTATGTATACAATCGATCAACCAAGAAAAACCAACCGAAACCCTTTTGTTGGTGGGGATGGCGATTGACCAAAAGAAAGAGAAGGGGAAAAGATTTATGATGTTTTAAATTATGAGAAGTTAGGAGGTGTATTTATAGGCCTAAACCCTTATAGCCTAAGATAAATAAAAGGCAACAATTGCCCCCCCCCCTTGAGCCCATATTCGACCGCCTATAACACCCCTTAGGGGTGTTCCAGAATCTTCCAAACTTCTTTCCTTTTGTTTGTACATACTATATGTTTATTTAAAATTCATAAGATCTTCGTGTACAACGAACTTGGTTCACCCAAGTGTTTAATTGAATTCGTCTTTGGTAATTTTAGTCTATTACTTTTTCCTAAAGGTAATTTACTAATTTACCCTATAACGTATCTAATTATCACATATACTATCACGATCACATCAGGCAGCATGCCAAAATACTTGTATTCCATTTTAGCATATATCCCCCTCACGAGTTTTCAAATCATTTAATAATCAGCGCTAGTGAGGCTATGAACTCACCTTAGCCTATTATATCTTGAATTACTCTGATTTGACCAATCACAACCTTCTCACAAAATCTAAGTTGAGACACAAATATGTATATATATCAAGTTGTAACCTCTGAGTTCAATTTCTTTATATAATAATTTGTATTCCTCTGATATATATATTTATGTAATTATAGTGTCATTGTTCGGGCTATTATACTCAGAAGCCATTCTATAAATGTTTGAGGAGCGAGGACACTTTAAATCGTAAACTCAACCACTCAGTCAGAACGTAACATCGAGATGGAACATCTTTGTACAAAGCTCCCTAACATGACACATATATATATTATATTATCACCTTTTATGTCTTTAGTTTAATATTGGCAAAAATAGTCTTTTAGTTATATTTTGGCATAATTACACTTTTAACCCCTAAAGTATATAGCTTTATAATTTACATTTTCAACCCTAAAAAGTTAACCATAGGGTCTCAACACTTTCAATATTTATCCTTATATTTTTAACTTTTACAAAATGACACTTTTGGCCCAAAATGTTTATAGTTTCAAAAATGATAGTTTTAGTCCCTATACTTGTTAATAATCATATAACAACCTAAAAAATGTACCAAATGATCTAGGATTTTTTAAAAAAAGTTTCAAAACACATTTATAATCATAATAACAACATTTCTCCAAAATTATAGCTTTTGAAATGGATTTTAAGTCACCATTTCATGTAAATTACAAAACTATGGTTTTAAGAAATATTTAGCTTATGACTTTCATTTAAAATGATCGAATGCTCTAATTTCTTTTATATATTTTTTCAACAACAGTTTGGTGCAGCGGAGTATCTTGCGTGCCATCGAGGCACCAAGTCTCTCGGCCCGAGTTCGAATCATCTCACGAAGAGAATATCAACCCTCATGCTAGCCATCCAGTTTCCCATTAAAGGGCTTCAAGGAATTGCGATGGGATTCAAACCCGGCTGCCAATTCTAGGAAAATCCCCCATATGGGGAATGACAGGAGTCGAACTCCTGACTTTCCCCACATATAGGCTATTACCAAATTCATTATAACATGATCAAAGCTTGATTAACATAGAGATTACCTAGGTAGCTCAAAAATGGCTCCTTATGGATTCCTATGAACACAACTTGCTACCAAAGCTTCATGAGCTTTAATGGCTTTTTTCTAGACCTGGTTTCTGGTCTTATCAGAGTCCTAGAGTGTTTATTGAAGTGGATTTGAGAATGGGTATTGAGATACATAAGAAAGGGGGTGTAAGTTTTATTCTATATAGTTCGCCCCTATTTATAGCATTTCCAACCCTTAGGCTCTAATTCTTAACCTCAAACGTGTAAAAAGGGTAGGTTAGTGACTAAGGAAAGCTAGTGAAGGTCTATGCAAGTTTGTAGAGTCTAGGAGGAAAATATCTAGCACTTGTGGTCCTTAAGTTGTCACGGAAACATATGGATAGAAATGGTGATGTGTAGCCTTCAAGTAGGTGATGAACCTCCTTCTTGGCACTCTAAAATATCTAAGGATACTCTAAATATCTAAATTAAGGTTTTAATTTGGGAGGGAAGGTTTTTAAACTAGGTTTTGGAGGGAAAATGTAAAACTGGGTCTAAAATTTACGGCTTATAACTTATACTTTGTAATTTTGGTGATTAAGGACTTAGAAATGTGATCAGTGATGGATTATGGTATAATTAGAGTTTAAACGTTGTATTTAGAAGATTTGGATCCTTGATTTGAAGTTTAACAAAGGTTTGATGTGAATTTGAGAAGAAAACTTATGTAGATTAGGGTTTCTAATGATCTATGGTTAATTCTTAGTAAAAGTCATTATCCACCTCTTATATACTGATTTAAACTTAATTTAGGTCTTAGAAATTGTGTTTTAGGTTTCCAATGAGTTCTCACACTTGGTTTGATAGGTTATTCTAAGTAAACATGTCTAAAGAGTGAAAATACCTATTTTGACCTAATTTACAAGTCATGCATTGAAATATTGTACCTTGTGCTTAAGGGTACTTGTACATTTTCTTAACATAATCTTATAACATTAATGAAATGATATAAGTGTTTGTAGACTTGTCCTAAAAGACTAGGTATTGATTCTATGTAAAATGCTTAATATAAGGGTATCTAGGTTACTAATCCTAATAACTTTCTATCTTAGGTGATTAGTGTTTCTATCATAATGTAAGATTATTCTAGGTTTTATATAGTATGTTTATAACTTCTAGGAATTCTACATTCTTAGTTTAAGGGTTTATGTAGGTTAATCATATCTTAGGGATAATGAAGTGAGCTTAAGATCCTATGCTTTGATAACTTGTACATTATGATTTATTAATTTGTAATGTAGCTTGAGATAAATGTATGATCTTTATATGATACTTAGTTGAGTTTTATAATTAGTTTCAAAAGATTAGACTCTAATTTAATATGAAATGGATTTTATATGCTAATCGTAGATACTAGGTCATATACTTGTAATTAGCTTTAGATTAGTGAATATTAATGTTTTATGATCAATTACCTTTCCTTTATATGATAGATTATAACTAGTATATTGTATTTGATATTTTTAAATATATATATTATGTAGTTATATTGCTTGAAACATTGGTTTATAAAGTGAATTTTAGTGTTTCTAAGGTTCTTTAGAAATTTAGGGTATATTTGTTATACATTAGATGTTCTTATTCATAATGTATACATATTTTTACTTTTAGAACTCATACTTGATACATACATATTATTCACAACATATAGGCATATGTTGAAGTGGCAATTGAGATAGTGAGAATCCATATAATTCACAATTCAGTCATATATCATAGCAAAATGCAAAAAAAATCTTGCAAATTCTCCTCTTTATTTATTTATCAAATGGACAATTGCATATATATTGATATTAAATTAGCCAAAACTACTGGAGAACATAGTGCAATATGATAACTATTTTATGTGGGTGTATAAGAACGTAGCCCGGATGATATACTTGTATTCAAAACATGTTTAACCCTATGAATTCACTCAACTTTTATGTTGACTTTTAAGCATATATTTCAGATTATTGGGACTGATAGCATGGAGCAGCACAAGGATAGCATGAAGAGGCTCACGCTTGAAATTATTATCTTAGATTTTGGGAACCTCATATTGTAAAACTCTGATTTTATATGATATATAAAGAAAGTTGATTTAATCACTCTTTTTAGTTGTTTTCTATTAATATGACTTGTATTCTATGAAGTAATACCCCAAATCAATATTCCGCTGGGTTAATAATCGGGGTGTTATAGATTGGTACTCAGAGCCATGGTATAGAGAACAAGAATTAAAAATCTTGACTATAACTACTTTTAAAATAATTTCAAGAGAGTCCTCCGTGCCAAAAGCCAGTCCTGCTACAAGTGTGATGTAGATGCCTATACTGCTACTCTCTAGAATTATGTGTAAGTTTAAAGATTATACTTACGAGTAAATGATATTATGTTTAAGTATACATAATATAATAAGTTAGGATTTATCGACGTCTCTATCTTCCCCCTATTATCATCTTATCAGATTCTCAAGATGAGCGTTTTGCAAGTATTCTTGACGCTTTCCCAAAGTATATTCCCAATCTCCCGAGCGTATTGAAGATCTTGAAGATAAAGTTGAAGGACTTAGGAAAGGCCGAAGAATTATAAAACTAGAGTTTGAGAAGTTAGAAGAAGATTTTGGAGAAGTTAAGGCCAAGTTGCAGAGAAGACAAATGATACACGATGAAGAAATTGTTCAAGCTCGACTGAAGATTTCTAATCAAGAGTTAATCATTAAGGACATTCAAATTAGAAATCGAGCCAACATACGAAGTCTTTTTGGTGCCATCAAAGAACTCAAGAAGAAGAGATAAAGGCATAAGACTGAAAGTTGCAAATACTTTCAACTTTATGTCTTTACTTTTATATTAACAGTGAAGCTTATCTTGTAAGTATAAACAAACAAGTTGTTAATAAATAAAAGTTTTGTTTCCCATCAAATCCGTTAATCCATACTTATTTCTAAGAAGTAAGAGATCCCTATTTCTTGATTTTCTCACAAATAATTATGGATGAAATTATGTTAATTCTGGGAAAAGCATATGCTTGATAAAGTATATATTTTTGGAATTTCTGTTATCTTCTATGATAATATGTATTATCAATTGAATATAACCCGCAAGTTTGAAGAAAGGCTAAGGAAACTCCCAAAGTTTGCTAAAAGTCATTCTCTTCTAGGTTTTTGTTTCTCAAAAGGATTCTTTTATAGAATATATGATATGTAAAAGAGAAGCTTGTTTTATAAGACGAGTTTTTACATTTTCCGTTATATTCCTTCATTCCATATCATGGATAAATATGTTACGATTATGTATGATTCATATCTTTATAAATCCGTTGTAAACTTTGAAATTATTTTATCTATCATTCTAAACCTTAAAAGTATTTGACGAAGGATTGGCGATGATGTAGCTGCAATTCTGCAATTACAAATTATCAATAAGAAGTATTATCCGAAAGAAGATTCTATGGCTGGTTAGTTTTTGATATCCAAGGAAGAAAAGATGCTATTAGTATCACCAGTTGGATTGAAAGAGCCAGTTCAGTTTTCTATCGTATTAATCGTAGTTGGAATTGTAAAGTGAAGTTTGCTACCAGAAGAAAGCACTTCCTCAATTATCTTTGTGAACTGTTTATACTCAATGTATTGAGATAAAAGAAGTATATAAGATCGCTTGATTAAATTTAAAATATCTCTTAGAAAGATGATCGAGAAGATGAAAGAAGAACTCCACTATCTAATGATAAAAGGAATTAACCTCGAGACATACACGAGGAAATCTCAAGAGTTAGTAGAATTGTATCCTATCCCGTATAATGATAAAAGCCTTCATCAGAAGATTTTACCAGAAAAGTTTATTAAGGAATTTTATCGAAGATTTTGAAGAAAGATTACCACTTCCAAAATCCCAATATATTGGAAAAAGTCATTAATCTTTACCCAAAGAGTTGATGAACAAGGTAATTAAACACAATCTTATGCAAAAATCGGAAGCATAAATTCAGCAATGAAAGAACGATAATAAATTCAAGTAAACTAGAATCCAACCTACGGTAAATATGATGGAAATTTCCTTCTGTGTAAGAAATACAGTCTGCATCACACGGGACTTTACACCATCTAGTGTCAGGTTTTCAACATATTAGGACGTTGAACTAGGAATTTTAAGGGCAAGTGGCCTTATAAGCTATATGTTCGGTAGAATTATCGTGTATCTTATATACATGTTGTAAGGAATAAAATACCGCCTTCTACATCGTTCGTCTCTAGGAAATCGTATATTTAGATTTTATATACAGGACGTCTTACCTACGCAAAAGTAAGAAGGAAATCTAGGGGTATAATAAATATGTCAAATGCTAGACTATTCTTCTTATCCTTATTGTATTTTTGAAAATTTAGATAATAGTCGTGTTATGTCGGAAATTTCTAAGTCAATGATTTACATTTTATTTATTTGATTGAATTAGGACGCTTCTTCAGTCAAATGAATAAATTTAAATCACCAAATTTATAATTTCCTCCTTACATAAAGTTGGATGCATCTTTATGTTAGTAAGAATTTATAAATAGACTTAAAGATATTCAATATAAGACAAGTGTAGACTTAATAAAACGTTAGAATCCTAAGTGAGAAATTACGTATATTACTATATATTATATTAGAAAAGTACGCCAATATCATTTGTTATCCTACTCCTTTGAATGTTCGTCTTAGATTTGGAATATGTAAATACTTGGAAGTATTCCATTTAACTGGAAGAAATTTTAAAATCCTTATATTATGCTTTTAAAGTAGAATATTAAGTCATCCGACTTACTAGTTCGAACTGAATTTCCATGGAAATAGGAAAGAACAATAAGGATTTTGTTACTTCAAGTAGACATGATGACATCCAGGTCATTAATGATTTTCTTACTAGAGCTGCAGGATTTATTCATATCTAACAAATCAATAATATGGAAATTCTGACAAGGTTATATGTGAGATAATCTGTCGATATAGAGTATCGATATCTATCATCTAAGATCGTGACGAATATTTCACATCTTAATCCTAAAAGTATATACAAAATACTCAAAATTGATATGTTATACTTAAATAAGTATACTAATGTATTAAATGGAAGAACTATCCATATACTAAACTACATACTTCATGTATGTGTTATAAATTTTGGAAGGACACTTACTATTGGTAAAATTTTCCGTATTTACGATGGTTATTATGCTAGAAATAAAGCAATACTATTAGAAGCACTGTCACACCCCACCATGGCGGAATATGGGGCTTGATGTATGGATATCATCACAACATGGCGTGTCTATAGAGATAACTAAATGAAATAAGAAATATCATAAAATGGTGACACAAATGTCATGATAATATCTCAACAATGCAGGAGTCTACGTAAGTAGGTAACAGTCCTACCGCTTACCCAAGACAAACAATTAACACAAACAAAAAAACATATAGGTGTCAACAAAGTATCACTTATTCAAACATCAAATAAAGACTAAGAGGAAAGGGGGTTCCTCCAAATTCAATCCTAAGCCTCCAAAGCTAGCCACTCCTATTCTCATGCTTAACCACATTCTCACCTGAAAGAGACATTAAAACACGTCAACATAATCTTGGTGAGAGTCATAGGTTTAGACTCCAACCTCAAATCATTTATAACATAAGCTGTGAATAACTACCAACAATAAAAATATATGGACAATGTATTACAAATGTGCATTAACAACTAACTATTCAAGATTAATCATACCAAACCAATTCCAAGGCTCCAAGCCTTTCTAAACACCATGGTCCCATAGGCGCCCATACACCTATGAACCAATCCCAAGGCCCCGCCTTGTCAACATCCCCTTGGTACCAAGTCAAATCACAAAACAATCATGAATCAATTAGCAGTTAATCACATAAGTACATACAAGTCCATCACCAATCATAAAACATTCACAACAACAATTTACAAAACCATAAAGAGTGTCTCTTCCATCCCATCTAGAAGTCAAAATCATTAAAAGATATGGGACTATCAAACTCACCTAATTCAAGCTTCTCTAAATATCCGCGCTCTAGCGAAAATCTAAATACACAAACATATACAATCAAGAGATGAACCACATTCCAAAATGGCTCATCAATCTATGATGGATATCTAACATTCTACTACAACTTAACCTCATTTATGTGCTATAAGCATCCCATTACACCCCTCTCTAAGCCCTTAACTTAGTTACGTTCATAACCCGTCCTGTTAACATTTTACCCAAAACAGTCTCGATTTTCATACTCCGTATGAGCAAACCGCCCACCAAACCTAACCCAAATTCCTTGCCATGAAAATCTCATAAACTTATATGTGTTAGCTAAAATCTAAACCCTTGCCCTAACATCAAAGCAAATTTTAAGTCCCCGATATACAACTTATACTTTCACCTATCCAGATTTTACCGATTTTGAACATATGAAAAGTTTGTTATGATCAGAGGGTCTTCTACTATCCCAATTGATTATCCCTCTTACAGATATCTTAAATAACATATAAACTAACTCTCATGTTTGTTTGAAAGTCTAATTTTACACCTAAGTACCCTAACCATCTTAAAACATTAAATTAAACCCGACTAATTTCAAAAATGTTTTGACCTCCGACTGTTGTAACCTATTTTTGACCCACTTCCCTACCTCCAATTCAATTCTAGTTTCTTTTGTTGGGAATAAAATTAGCTAAGTCACTCAGACGCTGACAAAGGGATTTCAGACGCTGACAAGAAGAATTGAGGCGCTGACAGGTGAGACGTTGATAAGAATTATCAAGGCGTTGACAAGAAGAATCTTAACACAAAGACAAGGACTAGATCTGACAATGATGAATTCTTCAAACTGGTGGACAAAATATGAAGATAAGAATTCAGAATATATTCTTAAATATTTAAAAGATTTAGTCAATAAGTTATTTGAGTATGTTTATCTTATGTCTCTTCCTAAAATAGTTGATCTTAGCTTTTTGTACAAGGCTCCTTAAACCTATAAAATGAGGCCTTAGGGTTAGACATAAGACACATCCCTTTCATACACCTCTTCCATATATCTCATAACACTTTCATTGTAATCATTCATTGATATTATTAATCAAAGTGAAAGTTTGGTTTACTTTGTTTTGTTCTTTGTTCTAAGTGTTAAATTCTGCATAACAATTAGATTGTTAAATACAACAAAGTTTCTCTACGTGTTAAACTTGATTTAATCTCGTTAACACAAAGCTAAATCGATCCAAGTTTGGGATCAACAAGTGGTATCAGAGCTTCTTGAGAAACTTTGATTTGAAGAACGAAATCCAATATCGTGAGGTGAACCAGGCTAAGGAAGAAGGTGTTGAAGAATTTGATGATGTTTTCAGTTAAGGCCAAGTCAACTTTGTTGGGTCAAAAAGTTGATGTGGCAGAAACTCAAAATCGAAGAAAATATCAAGACATTTGTTCAAGCGTTGACAAGAGCAATCTAAGCGTTGACAAGAGCAAATTGGGCGTTGACAGAAGTCAACAAAGTCAAACGCAGTCAACAAAGTCAAACGCTGATGGATGTTGAAGATTTGATGGAGAATTCTATTTAGGGAATATATTGAGTATATTATTTATGATATACACAATATATAGTTTATCTAAATAGAAGATTTAGATGTTTATTTGATATTATCTCTTGTAGATTCTGTTCCTTCCACTATAAAAGGAACAAGAGTCTTAGGTTTTATTCATAACTATCATTCACAATGTAAACCTAAAGTGTGTGTCGCACTAGACGTGGGATTCAATGTATACACGTCTAGTGGTTGTTTATTATTAATATAATGAACAATCGTTGAGTAATTTATGTGTCTTGTGCCTAAACACCTTGTTATGATCATTGTTCTATTCCGCTATGTTATCATATGAACGATGATCAACCTAGATATAATGGTTCATAACCATTGAGTCTAACAATCAATGGACTCCACAATTGGTATCAGAGCCTAAGGCTCTTGATATCTAGGTCCGACGAGGTGTTCGTGTTTCGAGAAGAAAAGAAAAATCCGTCTAGGGTTTTTCTGGACGTTTTTGTGTGCGCAGCAGTATTCAGAAGGTCATAACTTTTGATTGAACCGTTGGATCGTCACGAAATTTTATATGTGTGTTCTACATACATAGATCTAAACATCCACTGGAGGGATTGTCGAGTTTTATCCCCAGGCAAAAGTTATTAAGCGTCAAAGTCAGCAGCAGGGTATATGCAGTTTTCTGTGGACAGCCATGTTCAAAACACGATCTCTCCTTCGTTAACCGTTGGATCTTCGTGATTTTTGAACTGTAGATTCTTGGCACATGTGTCTAGAATCTCACCAAAGCGATCTTCGATCTGAGCCCTAATGAAGAAGTTATTTGCTGTCGAAGTTCGCGGGTTAAGGTATTAATGTTTTGCTTCCACATAAAATCATGACCTAGGGTTTCTCAAACCCTAGATCTACCTAGAAAGCAGAATGTTAGGTTGTTCGTGGCTGTTAAAACGTGTGAAGATACACGATCTAAGGTTATTTACAAACCCTAATTAGGGTTTCGATGCTCAAAGTTCCAAACCCTAGATCGCTGTGTCCATGGGATCTCTTCGTTTAACTAGAAGACGTGAAGGTTAATGCAGAAAAGGTAATATTATTGATCGATTTGGATGAAGAGGCTGCGTGAGTTATGGAAGGGATTTATTCAAACAAGGCAAGCATCCTATTGGTGGATTACGTTGCATTCACACGATCAAAACTTAAATACAAGATATTCGTGTTACTGATTTTAAATCCTCTACATGCTAGTCTACGATTACTCACATGGGGCTAAGTCATTCGATTCTGATTGGTTATTCACATCTATGTTCACACGGTTTTTAGATTCTTATTGGTGGAAAAAGGGAGTGTTCACACGAAGAAGCAAAAGAGATGAGCTTTCTGTTCACACGAAGTGGTTTTTGATTGTGTTCACATGCAACGTTGACATGCAACGTTGATTGTATTCAAGTAATTGTATTCACATGCAACGTTGACAAATGTATTTTGACGTTGTCAAAGTCTTGGAGCAACGTTGACAAGAAAGAATGAATGCAACGCTGATAAGAATGGATGCTGACAAGGTTTATGGGTGGCGCTGACGTTTGTAATTCAGACGCTGACAGGAAGTGTTTTGACGCTGACAAGGAATAAGTCAACACTGATAGAGTTGACAGTGTTGTCCGATATATATGAATTTGAACGCTGATACGTATTGTCCGATATCAGACAATACAACTGCCAAGGATATTGGTTAAAGGATGATATCGGATGACACAAGGTTTGCTGCTGTTGAGAAAATAGGTACGTTTTGAGCACACAAAAAGGAGGTATTTACACACGAAGGTACATGGAATCTCCGTTTTAATTTAGAATATCATGATGATATTTATGGCTCGGATATTTTTACATGGAGTAAATGGTTTTTAAGTAAGTTAGCAATAATTCATGAAGACTTTGTTTGATATTAGATTATGTAATCGGGATAGCCTTGTGAAAGAGTTATTCGACATCTAACTTTTACATATGAAGATATTGGTTCATTAAGACTTGTCATGAAGAAGTGTTAGCTTAAGGGGAAGAATTCTTATGGTAAGTTTGATGATTGAAGAAGATTTTCGCGAGTTTGTGTTCTATCATATCTTAAAGTCGTGCACTTCCAGTCATAGACTTTAAAGGTAACTTGTTTATGCTTACATGGTTACTGATGAAGTGATACAAGGTCTAGAAATATGTGATTTTTCTTATGGTTCTCTATGCACATATTTGCTATCACTTGAAGGAGTTACATTATCGTGCTCAGTGTCTCACAAAGGATGAGGATTTTTGTATCAGCCACATACTGCATCACATCATCGTACAAGATATGGAACATAGGTTTGGGTTACTCTACTTCTACATCAAAAATATTATATTAATTATTCTTCAAGATCATTACACAGAGTCTACATTTGGAGAATCTTCAAAGATTGCATACATTGTTTACTTCCTTGTTGATGTGACAAAAAGGGGAAGAAATACATGCTACGCTTGAGGGGAAGCAATCTGAAGATCATGTACAACTTACAAGAGATACACATAGAGTTTTGCCACTATCAACTAGGGGAAGATTGTTGGGTCAAAAAGTTGATGTGGCAGAAACTCAAAATCGAAGAAAATATCAAGACATTTGTTCAAGCGTTGACAAGAGCAATCTAAGCGTTGACAAGAGCAAATTGGGCGTTGACAGGAGTCAACAAAAGTCAAACGCAGTCAACAAAGTCAAACGCTGATGGATGTTGAAGATTTGATGGAGAATTCTATTTAGGGAATATATTGAGTATATTATTTATGATATACACAATATATAGTTTATCTAAATAGAAGATTTAGATGTTTATTTGATATTATCTCTTGTAGATTCTGTTCCTTCCACTATAAAAGGAACAAGAGTCTTAGGTTTTATTCATAACTATCATTCACAATGTAAACCTAAAGTGTGTGTCGCACTAGACGTGGGATTCAATGTATACACGTCTAGTGGTTGTTTATTATTAATATAATGAACAATCGTTGAGTAATTTATGTGTCTTGTGCCTAAACACCTTGTTATGATCATTGTTCTATTCCGCTATGTTATCATATGAACGATGATCAACCTAGATATAATGGTTCATAACCATTGAGTCTAACGATCAATAGACTCCACAAACTTCAAGTTCCACAAGTTCCAATTCTTCTTCAGTTCTAATAATGAGGTATGTGATGAATCTTCTTGTAGGTTAAATATTGAAAAACTTAACAAAGAAGTTTTAAAATAAACAGCAGATGTTGTTAATGAAAGATGCAAGTTATCTAATTATCAACTTGCTCTTAGTCAAACTGAAAAGACTGTAGCTGAATATAAGAAAATGGAGTTTGACCTTTAAGATCAAATCAATATTTTGACTCATGATCTAATTGCTAGTGTTGAGGTAAGGAACATCTTGGAGAGATCCAATGGTGTTATACAAGCTAAGTTAGATGAGGCTATCAAAAACAAAGATAATGTAGATCTTAAAATTCAAAGATTTGTTAAAGCTTCTCAAACCCTAGAAAAATGTGTTAGTGAACAAAGGGATTCTCGGGATATGAGTGGGATTGGGATGAAAGAATATGTTGGTGTTCCACCACCTGCTGGGAACTTCTATGGTGTCCTGAGAAAGGATTTGTCTTGGACTGGTATACCATAACTCAAAGAAGAGGAATTTATTCCTCCACCTAGAGTTCTTACCCCACTAGAGGAGTATAAGCAGAAGTTAACTAATTTAGAATAATGGAAGAAAGCCAATCCTACTTTGTTTGTTAAGGGTGGGATGCTTAGTGAGAGTCCAGTTGAATCTACACCCATTGTTGTGACCAACCCCGCTACTGGAAAACCTGTTGATCTTGGCTCCCCTGCTAAGAAAAAACCTAGTGTTAAGTATGCTGAAATGTATAGAAAACCTAGGTCACCCCAAAGCCAAGCAAGTGTTAATGGGACATGGTTTTATCTGCCTAGGCCTAAGTTTGTGTCTAAAAAGGCTTGTTATTCATGTGGTAGCTTTCTCATTTGGCCTATAATTGTGTCAGTGGATACAATTCATTTGTTGACAATAGGTCACCCAATGTCAATTATAGACCTTTTGTCTACATTAGACCACAGGCTACTAGACCAGCTCCTTTCTTCTCTAAGGAAGCTAATATCCAAGGTCGAAGACCCTTTCAAAAGACCAACACTTGGTCAAATAGACAGTATGTTCCTGTAGCAAACCCTGGGTTCAACGCTAATAAGGGTAATTTCAGCGTTGACAAGAACAAATTAAACGTTGACGGGAACAAATTCTATGCTGACAGAATCAAATGCAATGCTGAAAGCTCCAACTTTGGTATGAAAAGGCCACAACTAGCTGATGTCAGACCTTATGTTAGACCATATAAACAAAGATACTTGTTTAATAAGGGTCAAGGGTCTAAAGCATCATCCCACTTAACTTGGAAACCTAAACAAGAGAAAAACTCTAATTTTAATGGTATTTCAATGACTTGTAATAGATTTAAATATCTTGAGAAGGTCATTACTAGTCTCATTGGAACAAATTGGGTGTTTAGGTCACAAAGGGATGAACAGGGATTTGTGGTAAAGGATAAGACCACTCTAGTTGAACAACTAGATAGATCCAAGTCTGACAAGGCTTGGATCTCCAAATAAAACTAATTTGTTTTCTTTTTGAGCAGACTATCCAAAAGCAGGTTAATGATCAAGGATATTGGGATAGTGGATGCTCAAGGAACATGCATTTTTGTTCTTTCCACTGTTATTATTTTTATCCACTGACATGTTATCTCTACCAATTATTCTGGGAAAGGGTAGCCTCTGTTGGTGTGTTTTTGTGTTTTTTGTCTAACTATGTAGGAAAATGGAGCTACATTTGGATGGATACAGAATTGAAAACTTTTATTTATGATGGTTGGAGTGTTTACATTCATATCTTGAGATAAAAATTTGCTTCTTCACATATGATGATTTGTATGCTTCTCTTAAGGGGAGGTAAACCTTTAGGTTTTTGGGTACTCTTAGAGCACTCTTGCCCAATTCTAGATTGTGTCAACTGGTGAGTACGATTTAGTTTTCCAATTCGTGAGGCGCTGTAGCATGCAAAGTTGATATACTGTGCATGCTGCCAAGACTTTTGACCTAGAATTGGGTGTGGTCGTATGGGTCACTTGGTGTAGATATATTTTTAGGTTACTTGGGGAAATGCAAAGGTTTTATATAAATTAACTTTCTCTTTGGGGCATTTGTGAACAAAGGACTCTAGAGTTCATGTGTGTCTATCATACTTTTGCATGTGTGTATGCATGAACGGTGTTTGTCACTCTTGCTTATTAGAGTCTAGTTAATTTCCTTAGGATTATTACCTTTGTTTATGTTCTAACTGAAGTATTCTACATTCTCAAGTCCATTTTATGCTATGACATCGTGGTTGGTGTCATGTATAAACTTCTTTATAGACCTAAAACGTTTCATCACCATTTCATTTTTAAGAATTTTTGGATATCTGGAAGCCTAATGATCGTTGAGATGTTTTTCCTAGTGATTAACTTCTAGTAGCAGCAGAGATCACTTTAACAAGGGTGTATAGTGTTATGGAGATGGCTGAGACTATTGGCACTAGCTTTAATGCAAGTCAAGTCAGTCTTATCATTAATAAGTCCATCTCCATGTCCTATGAATCAACATTGAGGATTCATTTCCCGAATGTGGATGAGGACAGTATGAAACCTTTGACATTAATCGAATTGACGAAAATCTGTATTAGCTTGCAAAAGCAAAATACAGAACTGGTACAAATTGTCAAGGATCACTGTTTTGAACTGATAGACTTGTTGTTTTGGAAGTTGATATGAAGCTATGGAGGATATTCATGGTTCCGTCCTTTGATACTAATCTTGGAGAGGAGTCTTAAAAAGGGAGGAGTAATTGAATTTGAGTAACAAAGTTATAAAGAAGGTTCCAAAAGACTCTATAGGTAACTCAAGAAGCTTGCTGTTATAAGATGTATGGCAAAAGATGATTAAGATCAAGTTTGAGTGCTGACTTTTTGAGGTTTATTCATACTCAAACTCAAGAATAGAGCGTGTTTGTAAGAATCCTCTCTGTATGTTTTCTTTTATTCAGAAACTTGATTACTAGAGTAGATATCAAGTTTAGGGGAGGATTGTTGGGAATAACATTAGCTAAGTCACTTAGAGGCTGACAAACGGATTTCAGACGCTGACAAGAAGAATTGAGGCGCTGACAGGTGAGACGCTGATAAGAATTATCAAGGCGTTGACAAGAAGAATCTTAACACAAATACAAGGACTAAATCTGACAATGATGAATTCTTCAAGTTGGTGGACAAAATATGAAGATAAGAATTCAGAATATATTCTTAAATGTTTAAAAGATTTAGTCAATAAGTTATTTGAGTATGTTTATCTTATGTCTCTTCCTAAAATAGTTGATCTTAGCTTTTTGTACAAGGCTCCTTAAACCTATAAAAAGAGGCCTTAGGGTTAGACATAAGACACATCCCTTTCACACACCTCTTCCATATATCTCATAACACTTTCATTGTAATCATTTATTGATATTATTAATCAAAGTGAAAGTTTGGTTTACTTTGTTTTGTTCTTTGTTCTAAGTGTTAAATTCCGCATAACACATAGATTGTTCAATACAACAAAGTCTCTCTACGTGTTAAACTTTATTTAATCTCGTTAATACAAAGCTAAATCGATCTAAGTTTGGGATCAAAATATTTAATTTGAAATCCAATTCAATTACCTTTTCAGGGATATAAGATTCGAAAATTAAAATTTGGTAGAACTCTAGATATGATCAAAACACTAGCCCTAAAATTCTGCCTAGTTATTAATTACGAATTTAATTAAACTAACCTAATTAATTACCCAACAATTTATTAATTACAAGCCCTGATTATTCTAATCATTACATATCATTAATATACTGATTTTAATATAAACCCTAACCTAAATCCATCATTGAATGATTAAGAAAGAATTAAAAACACTTTAATTGAAAAGGGTTTTAAAGATTTACCTTTGATTTATGAAAATCCCAAATTTTATGAAGAAACCCTAATTCTTCTCTTTTTCAGTCGACTATAAATCTCCAAGAAGCAAGTTTTATGTGTCTGATTTGTGTATGGAACTCTTTATATAGTATAAAAAGTCCTAGACCAACCATAAGCCCACTTACTATAATTTTTCCCTTCCTTTTTGTTTTAATCATAATAACCGACCCTCCCCTCTTAAATTTTGTTTTTTTAATTTTAATTATTAATAATTGTATTATAATATTACCTTAATTTTCCTTAATTTATTTCAGCTCCTAAAGCCTCCAAAACCTCAAAACCGTAAAACTAGTCAAATTTACGCGTATACCGTAAAAGACATAAAATATACAGCTTTATAAAAACTCTTGAAATATGAAATAAACTAATTAACTAAGTCCTAACTGACTTAAAACCATCCCAAAAAAATACTCCGTGACTAATTACCTCATCTGACACCTCTAAATGCTAAACCTTAAGTCGTAAAAATACGATTTCAATAATACATATACGTATATGTAAACCACTAAATAACACCATCATAATTCATAGTCACTGCTTTGTGAGCTGATGAACATGAAAAACATCACACATCATTTCACTCACAAGGTACCCCATACTCGAAAATGATGTCCCAACCACACTTTGTTCACACCAAATAACACGTAAACTCATAAAGGCACATAAGTTCACGAAATATGCGCAAAATAAAGCTAAGTGACGAACCTCAAAACCGTGGTTGTCACATCACTCCCTCCTAATAGAAATCTCGTTCTGAGATTTACTTCTTAAGACCGTCATTACCAATAGTTGAGGATACTTGTTCCTCATAAACTCCTCCCGTTCCCACGTGAACTCTAGTCCAGGTTTCAAATTCCATATACCCGTAACTACGGTATATTAATTTTTCCAACGTCTTAGATTCATGATCCAAAATATCTATCGGCTATTTGATGAAACGAAGACTCGTATCCATACTAATATCATCTAACGATACTTGCAAGTAGGTTCCTCATAAACTCCTTAAGACCGTCATTACCAATAGTTGAGGATACTTGTTCCTCATAAACTCCTCCCGTTGCCACGTGAACTCTAGTCCAGGTTTCAAATTCCATATACCCATAACTACGGTATATTAATTTTTCCAACGTCTTAGATTCACGATCCAAAATATCTATCGGCTATTTGATGAAACGAAGACTCGTATCCATACTAATATCATCTAACGGTACTTGCAAGTAGGTTCTTGCTAAGAATTTCCTCAAGTTTAACACATGAAATACATTACGCATACTACTCAAGTCTCCCAGTAATTCCAACCTATAAGCCACTGGTCCAATCCTTTCGAAGATTTCGAATGGACCCACGATTCTAGGTGTTAACTTCCCTTTCATCCCAAACCACGTCACTTCTTTCCATGGTACAACCTATAGCATAACCTTATCCCCAATCTCAAATCCCAACGGCTTACGCCTCTTGTCCACACAGCTCTCTTGTCGACCCTTTGCCATTTTCAACCTCTACTTAAGCACTGCCACCACCTCTTGTAGTTTTCCGTTCCAACTCCGGTCCAATATGTTGACTGCTTCTAACTTCACCCCACCATAACAGTGATCCACCTCATCTTCTATGGACTAACTCCAGCAGTTTCTACTACATTTCCTATCACCAGACCTAACGGTTTTCCCTTCTATATCACTACACTATCTTGACAACCCTTTGCTCCCTCAAGCCATTCTTCCTCCATACTACTTCTCGCTTGTCTCTCCATAATCTTAATTTCCATACCATCTTCTATCTCATCTTCAGCCAATAATTTAGGCGATCTTCTTTTATTCCCTACATTCTCATCAATGAGGAATACACCCCTCTTACTAGTGACTCTCTTTGTAGAAGAATTCTTCCTAAATAAAATGCATTCCCCAACAATCTCCAAACCGCACGCCAATGCTCTAGGCATCTTCCACCATTATCCTTATCGTATTCTCATACCAACCATTAGTCTATCAACGGTATACTATGCTTACTTCCCATTATTTATTCCCTTGCCATAATCCTTCATAAAGCATTCCATACTTCTTAGGCTAATTTTTATGCAGACACTCCTATTCCATCACATCCGTACGTAATCCTTCCAACCTCTCAACTACTTGACTTCTCATTCCTCTTAGAATATGGAATGAATTATTCAGTCTATCGACTATCACCCAACTCTCATCATACTTATTCCTCTACCTCATTATGTATCCCCTCTACCATCTTCGTCCTTACACCGCCCTTTCTATGCTACTCTTATCTATGTAGGAAGTATAGCCTATGCCCCTTTTCACCATATGATTGTCCAAGCCACACAACATAAATGTTGACGCGTTCTCTGCTTTAGACAACTACTCGTGCAGCTTACATCCTTCATCCAAACCCTCTTAACACGTCATCCATATAGCTAACTTTTGTCTCAGCATCACTTCCTCCCTCTTTTTCCATGTCTCATTAACTATGCTTGCCTTTCCCAGATGGTACTTGGCCTTGCAATTTTCCTTCATCACTTAACTCCACCCATTACCTTTGCCAAATGTTCAATCAAGAGGACTGAATATGTGTTGGAGACGTTCATGATCCGTATAGATAATTCTCTACGTCTCGTACACCAAATGCCTCTAGCAGTATAGTCACATCTAACAATCCAGCTCTACTAACTAAGTCTTATCTAGTTCTTCTCAATCTCCAGTTCCTGCAACGTATAAGCAATCGCCTTTCTTTGTCGTCCTCGTACGCATCCAAATCCTTGCTCCACGTATCGTCATGCTTCGTGAATGCATCCAGTCCTTCCGATAATGCCAGGATCTACTCATTATCCAATCCACTTCTTCAGCCTCCAAAATGCTTCCTCATCCTTCTTCACTTCGCCCCTTGTTGGTTCCATGATATGCCGTTATCTCTAACTACTCATCATGGTAAACTTAATACTAAAACTCACACTAGAAAATCTCACGTATAATTCCTTTTTCTAAACCACTCCAAAACCAACACATAATTCGCCTCACTCTCCTTCTTAGACTTTGAGTAGATCAAGATATCGTCGATACTCCCGAAGACAACTTGTTTATATATGGTCATGCACGCTCGGTTCATTGACTCCATGAAAACCGCTAGTGCTTTGGTGAAGCCAAATGCATAACCGTAAACCCAAAGCATCCATTCAACATGCTTAACATCATCCCTGCATCCTCTCTTTGCAGCAACACAAACAAATTTCTACCTCTTTCTACTAGCGAAATTCTACATACATTCTAAAAGATCGATACTCCTTCTTATCAACCCATCCAACCGCTTTCACATCACATTTACTACCAGGCAACTCAACCTTTATCTTGCATTCCTTGTAATTTCTAATAACTCATGTCTTTAAAATAATTCCATCAACAATTGCCTTGGAAAGGCACTAACTACAACTCATCTTGCTCCTTCTACTGGCTCCGTTCATGGTTCTTCTTCAAGATAATAGGTAAACCTACTAAATCTTAAGAAATTTTCGGAAAATTTTACATACCTAACGAATATCACAAGTACCTTTGAAATATCACATCCCCTTCCAACATTCTCTATGATGCGTTACTTGTGCCAATATCTATACTTTATACAAATCTCTATTCATCTCTTTTGGCACTCCTAAGAGACCTCATGACCACATTAGTTCGTCTTTCTATGAACTTCTAACTCTTTCCCCATCACAAAGGGCATTCCAACTATTCTCTCATATGACTATATCAATGCTCTTAATCAATACAAAACCAAAACTACATCTAGAACCCACCAGACACGACCAACGAATCAAAACTACGGATAACTAACGACATTTCACGTGCACCAGTTAAAACAAGTCAAAAACCACGAGACTCAAAAGAAAACTCAAACCCAAAACATGTATTAATTCAAAATGACCCATGACAACGAAAAATAATCCAAGAAACACCCAATGGCAACCAAAACATATTACGCCCCGCGACATATTTTTTTAAACCTTGCACGACATCGACTTTTTCTAAAAGAATATTTTTCTTTACCTCTCCACTTCTATGTGACTCAAACAATCTACAAACAACCCTCTATACGATCTCTAGACTCACCACAAAGACTAGGTACCCCGAACATCCCAAATCATAAGTTTAAAAACTACTATTCAAAACTCAACCTTGAACCCGACACTTGTACAACAATTTCGACCAGGCTACTTACCTCCCATGACTATACATTCTGAATATTTAAAAAGTACGTTCCGAGTACATAATTTTAGCCTTTTGAATCACCAAAAAAAACTTCAAAAACGAACAAGTTATGACCAAAACAATTTTATACTAGTTGTGTTAAAAACTAAAGAATCGTCTTAGTAATTAACGTAATCCCTTTTAAATGAAAAGAAATAAATGTATGTGAAATTTTCATGATCTTTGTTTAGTCTTGTATATATAATTATAAATGACATATATCAATTAAACTCACTTATATGAAATATTTAAGTAGGAAAATTTTATTTTGCTTTATTTTAAAGAAGGTCTTTTAGAATTTGAAATAAATAAGTGTTGATTACATAAAAAAAAACTTATTTTATATCTTGTTGCAAACACGACTCCTACCCCTACCCTTATTTTACCGAATACAACCAACTATCTAACTCTATAGTAGATTTCCGAGTCTTTTTTTTCAATATATACCGACCAAAAGAAATGTAAGACTCAACACAAAAGATTTTATTATCCCAAAAGAAATCCCAAGTTAATTCAATAGACTTAAAACCAAAAACACCATTTTAAAACGGACATGTGAAATAGGGAACTCGAAGAATACGCTACGACGGAGGTTGAAAATCTAAAAAGAAGCGAGCTAGCCACCCTCCTAAGGATACAATCGATAATAATAGGGGATCATACATATATAGGCATATTAGGATACATATACTCAAATCCGTCCAACATCTACTATACAAGCATGTATTAATCCTCTTTCATGCAATCATACTTAGGAATCCATCGAAGTTGTGGTACTTGTATAACTATGTTGGCCATCATACTTATACAATTACCCTTTCCCCAATGCACTCTCTCCTATGATAACACTTATAAGAATCAATACAACACATAACACATACATCCATCAACTCACCTAAGCACATAACCACATAAACAATAAGGTCAAAAACTCCACCTATTAAAATAACATAGTGAAACTCCTGGAATACAGAAATCCATAGTCTAGCTAAAACAGCAAAGACAAAATCTAAAATGAAAACATAATCAATTATAAGTCATGTCGTCCATCAGAATGGAAACAACTTAAAAATCCTTCCTATCTACGTACTCCTAGTAACTCGAACCACCATATGATTCTTAGGGAACATGACTTAAACATCAAAAGAAAAATACTATACCTCATGTACATAAAATAACTCAACAAAAGACAGAAACTACCCTGTACCAAATTATGTACTATAATGTACAATTTAAGCAAAATACAACAATGACTAGCGTGAACGATTATGGTTCAACCCGCACTAGTCACAACCCGAAAAGAACGTGGCCAAGTATGAACTACTATGGTTCAACCCATACTAGTCAAAACTTAGCACACATCGCAAGTAAAAACCAATAACATCAAGAAAAACTTCAATTAATATCAAATGCACACATACTCCTACGATGCCTATATGCGAGGACCCTTAAGCTATAGACTAGGCTACAAGACTAGGCAACCTAATTCTCTATAATCATTGTCACTGACACCATTCTGTCACACCCGACCATGACGGAATATGGGGCGCGATGTATGGATATCATCACAACATGGCGTGTCTATAGAGATAACTAAATGAAATAAGAAATGTCATAAAACGGTGACACAAATGTCATGACAATATCTCAACAATGCAGGAGTCTAGGTAAGTAGGTAACAGTTCTACCGCTTACCCGAGACAAACAATTAACACAAATAAAGCAAACATATAGGTGCAACAAAGTATCACTTATTCAAACATCAAATAAAGACTAAGAGGAAAGGGGGTTCCTCCAAATACAATCCTAAGCCTCCAAAGCTAGCCACTCTTATTCTCATGCTTAACCACATTCTCACCAGAAAGAGACACTAAAACACGTCAACATAATGTTGGTGAGAGTCAAATCACAAAACAATCATATAGCAGTTAATCACATAAGTATACACAAGTCCATCACCAATCATAAAACATTCACAACAACAATTTATAAAACCATAACGAGTGTCTCTTCCATCCCATTTGGAATTCAAAATCATTAAAAGATATTGGACTATCAAACTCACCTGATTCAAGCTTCTCCAAATATCCGCGCTTTAGCGAAAATCTAAACACACAAACATATACAATCAAGAGTTGAACCACATTCCAAAATGGCTCATCAATCTATGATGGATATCTAACATTCTCCTACAAATTAACCTCATTTATGTGCTATGAGCATCCCATTACACCCCTCTATAAGCCCTTAACTTAGTTAAGTTCACAACCCGTCCCGTTGACATTTTACCCAAAACAATCCCGATTTACATAATCCGTATTATGAGCCAACCGCCCACCAAACCTAACCCACATTCCTTGACATGAAAATCTCATAAACTTATATGTGTTAGCTAAAATCTCAGCCCTTGCCCCAACATCAAAGCAAATTTTAAGTCCCCGATATATAACTTATACTTTCGCCTATCCAGATTTTACCGATTTTGAACATATGAAACGTTTGTTATGATCAGAGGGTCGTCCACTATCCCAATTGATTATCCCTCTTACAGATATCTTATATAACATATAAACTAACTCTCATGTTCGTTTGAAAGTCCAATTGTACTCCTAAGTACCCTAACCACCTTAAGACATTAAATTAAACCCGACTGATTCCAAAACTGTTTTGACCTCCGACTGTTGTAATCTGTTTTTGACCCACTTACCTACCTCTAATTCAATTCTAGTTTCTTGAATTTGAAAGCCAACTCAATTACCTTTTCAGAGATATAAGACTCTAAAAATAAAAGTTTGTATAACTCTAGATATGATCAAAACACTAGCCCTAAAATTCTGCCCAGTTTTTAATTACGAATTTAATTAAACTAACCTAATTAATTACCCAACAATTTATTAATTACAAGTCCTAATTATTCTAATCATTACATATCATTAATATACTGATTTTAATATAAATCCTAACCTAAATCCATCATTGAATGATTAAGAAAGAATTAAAGACACTTTAATTGAAAAGGGTTTTAAAGATTTACCTTTGATTTATGAAAACCCTAAATTTTATGAAGAAACTCTAATTCTTCTCTTTTTCAGTCGACTATAAATCCCCAGGAAGCAACTTTTATGTGTCTGATTTGTCTATGAAACTCCTTATATAGTACAAAAAGTCCTAGACCAACCATAAGCCCACTTACCATAAATTTTTCCCTTCCTTTTTGTTTTAATCATAATAACCGACCCTCCCCTCTTAAATTTCGTTTTTTTAATTTTAATTATTAATAATTGTATTAATAATATTACCTTAATTTTCCTTAATTTATTTCAGCTCCTAAAGCCTCCAAAACCTCAAAACCGTAAAACTAGTCAAATTTACGCGTATACCGTAAAAGACGTAAAATATACAGTTTTATAAAAGCTCTTGAAATATGAAATAAACTAATTAACTAAGTCCTAAATGACTTAAAACCATCCCAAAAAATACTCCCGTGACTAATTACCTCATCCGAGACCTCTAAATGCTAAACCTTAAATCGTAAAAATACGATTCTCTATAATACATATACGTATACGTGAACCACTAAATAACACCATCATAATTCATAGTCACTGCTTTGTGAGCTCATGAACATGAAAAACATCACACATCGTTTCACTCACAAGGTACCCAGTACCCGAAAACGATGTCTCAACCACACTCTGTTCACACCAAATAACACGTAAACACATAAAGGCACATAAGTTCACGGAATATGCACTAAATAAAACTAAGTGATGAAACTCAAAACCGTGGTTGTCACAAGCACTCTATAGAAAGAAGTTCCATTGACGTATCTGCTGGGCTAAATTTGGAGATTTTCAACTTACGAGACCCAAAATAGTTCATGAAACTATTGGAAAGATTATTCAAACCCGATAAAGATTACGCGTTGCAAGATGAAGTTACGACAATCTACAATATAAATAGTTATTACGTCATATTATTATGTATTACCTTGAAAAGGTTTTATTCGATTCGAAAAGCAAAGAAAAGGTACATTCGACGATTCAAAGATTTTTGAATTGGGCTATGACATGTTAACTTGATTTTCCCAAAGAACTCAGTAATGTTCATGATACTTTCCGCATTACGAGTCTGAAGAAGTGTTTATCTGATGAATCTCTTAACATCCCAAAGAAAGAGTTTACTCTCAACGATAAAATAAGTTATGTGGTATTTATAATTGTTGAAGTATGAATAGAACCCTGAGAGATGGCTAGAATATGTTTGGAAACGCAAGGATTTTACTCGTCTCTAGTCTATGACATTACTCTTTTTCTAAATCTCGAGACGATATTTCTTTAAGGGGGGGAAACTATGACAATCCTCAAATTTCACATATGTGTTATGTGCTGTGAATGAATGAATATGAAATTTTGGCTGGAAAGTTTTGCTTTTATGTCTTACTTGGTAAGATTTAGCCCTAGATCATTTCCCTAACCCGACTAGGTTTTCTTCCTAATTTCACCTTAAACCTTTGTTAAACCTCAAACCAAAAACCTAAAATTCTTAATTACAATGTATAAGCTTTAATTACTACTTAATCCATCACTAATCACATTCCTAAACCCTTAATTACAACAATTACAAAGTTACAAGCCCTAGATTATGATCCGACTAGTTTTTTCCCTCTAAAAACCCATTTAAGACCTTTCCTCCTAAATTCAAACTTAGGATCAGTACTAACAGATATTTTGAGATATTTGTAAGTAGGTGACACACCTACTTGTAGCTTACATATCATTGATCCCATCTTAAAACAAGCCGTGAGCTTTTCTTGCTACATACCATTGATAAGTTTGATGATAGACCTCATGAACCATTACTAGACATTAATAGATCTTTCCTAGCATTACTTAGTCACTAATCTCCTGTTCTTACACGTTTCGGGGCAAAACTTGGAGGCTAAAGGTTAGAAATAGTATAAATAGGGACCATATGCCTCATTTTGAAATCATCCCTCACTTTCCAACTTATCTACCTTAACATTCTGTTCTAGAGCCTCCATTGAACCCTAAGAAATTCCTTATATCATTAGCAAGCTTTGGAAGAATTTCTAAGAGTTCTTGAAGCGTTGTGAGGAAGATATAGTCCATATGCCCCATTCGGAACCATTTTGGAGCTACCAAGGTAATCAATTTGTTAGCTAAGCTTTGATCTTGTTATAATGATTTATTAGACTTTTTATTATGTTTATAAGATGTTAGAAAACTAATATAAAAGAAATTAGGTCATATGATCATTTAGAATGAAAGTTATAAGCTAAAGATGTCTTAAAACCCTAGTTTTGTAATTTACATGAAATAATAAGCAAAAACCCATTTCAAAGGCTATAATTCTGTAAAAATGTTTTTATTATGATTATAAAAGTGTTCATAAACTTTTTTCTAAGTTCCTAGATAATTTGGTACAATTTTGAGGTTGTTATGTAATTTTAAACAAATATAGGGACTAAAACTGTCATTTTTGAAACTATAAACATTTTGGGCCAGAAGTGTCATTTTATTAAATTTAAAACTATAAGGATTAATATTGTTAAGTTCAAAACCTTAAGGTTAATATTTGAAGGTTGAAATTATAAATATTAAGACTATATACTTTAGGGGTTAAAAATGTAATTAAGCTAAAGTATAACTAAAAGGGCTATTTTTGCCAATTTTGAAACTAAAGAAGATAATTTATAAATATGAGAAAGTAATGAATGTATCATATTAGTATGGAGCTTTGTACAAATATGTTCCATCTAGATATTACGTTTTGACTGAGTGGTTGGGTTTACAATTTAAAGTACCCTCGCTCCTCAAACATTTATAGAATGGATTCCTAGTATTATGGCCCGAACAATGATGCTATAATGAAAACAAATTATAAGTCAAAGAATACATAACTAATACTTAAAAGTATTTAACCCAAGATCAAAGACTTGATACTATACAAAATGTGTCAATTCATGTTTGTGTGAGACCAAGTTGTGATTTGTATGACCAAGCTATTTATCTATGAATGAAATATATCGGATTGCAGCTCAGACTTTATGTACATACGGTGAGTTCATAGCATCACTTTTAAATGCTTTACAGATGAATTGAAAACCCGTGAGGGGGTATATGCTAAAACTGGAATACAAGTTCTTTTGTATGCTGCATGATATGATTACCGACACTATGTTAACTACTGCCCTTAAGTCCCTTTTTAATCATGACTGTTAACCATTTCTAGAAAATGAGCATTAATATTGTGAATATTATTATTTAGGGACTAACATCCCCTATCTGGGCAAGTCGCACTTGCTGGAATGCCGACAGGTTCTTACCTAGGCTAAACAGATACACTTTATTTTGCTAAACTCAGGATTTTCGACAAACTACCTACATGAGGGCAATTTGTTGGTTTTCTGTTTATGTCAAGTAACAGTGCATGAGCATAGTGCAGTATGATAACTATTTTATGTGGGTATATAACAACGTAGCCTGGATGATATACTTGTATTCAAAACGTGTTTAACCCTATGAATTCACTCAACCTTTGTGTTGACTTTTAAGCATATATTTTAAATTATTATGACTGATAGCATGGAGCAGCACAAGGATGGCATGAAGAGACTCAAGCTTGAAATTATTATCTTAGTTTTGGGAACCTCATATTGTAAAACTCTGATTTTAAATGATATATAAAGAAAGTTGATTTAATCACTATTTTGAGTTGTTTTCTATCATTATGACTTGTGTTCTATGAAGTAATACCCCAAATCAATGTTCCACTGCGTTAAGGTAAAAATCAGGGTGTTACACCAAAAGATAAAGGTATGGGAGGTAGTTTGCCTCCCAAAAGATGTAGGTGGATACACTCTTGGTTACCTTTTGTTATGGCTTGTAACCATAGATTTCACAAGTACTATTTTGTAACCATAGATTTTACAAGTTCTCTTTTGTTATGTAGTTTTTACCTTTTTTAATAGAAACCATGAGGGCCTTATTAAAAACATCTAACCTGCAAAGGTGGCATGGGAGGTAGTTTGCCTCCCAAAAGATGAAGGTGGATACACTCTTGGTTACCTTTTGTTATGGCTTGTAACCAAAGATTTCGCAAGTATTCATTTGTTATGTAGTTTTTACCTTTTTAATGGAAATATTAGTTTTTGCATAAGGTTCGTAAACGACCGAGAATGATCCGAAATTATACCTGACTTCGACCCGAAAAGCTTGACCCGAAACAGCCTGGATAATTTTTTTAGAACGATGTATTTTAATAAGTCGAGTGCACGCCCTATATTGGATTCCTAGTTCCGCCACTGGCGGAGAATCCAATAATTTGGGTCACGGGGGTTAAACAAATATTCCGATGATAGAATGTTAATGAGAAAACTTCAACAAAACGTATTAACATTTGAATGAGCAACAAAATGAACCATATTAACAACAAATAAAAAGACTTTGTAATTTTGTATACAAGTAATAAAATAAAATTTTCAAAGTTTATGAAATGTACTCAATAATATGATATTAGTGGGCTTGAATCGGCTTGTAGCTCGTTTTAAGTAGGTTATCCATCTGGATCGATTATTCATTTATTCAAGCGACTATTGAATATTTTGCTACAAATTATAAGAAATAAATAACTAATTGTTAGCATTGTATTTCACATATATCTTAACACTTGGTCAAAAACACGTTCTCTTCATCATTTATCTTCCATCATCTTCTTCCTTATTTTTTCCTCATCTCCATATAGTTTCCACCTTAAAAACTTCAACTAAAAATAAACAAACCCTTTATTAAACTAGTTACGTATTAGATTTTTTCTTAATCATCTTTTGCGTTGAGGCCATTTTCAGTTTCCAACTGAGGGCACCACTATTAAAATTTAAAAATTAACATTGAAAGATGTGAGTATTGAAGAATCCATTGAGGGCAGTTACCCCCCCCCCCTATTATGTACATGGCTCCACCCCTGATCCCGACGAGAAACTATTTATCTTTCAATAGACGGACATTTTGATATATTTTCTACGATTTTTCATTATTGAAATTTTCTTCTATAAAAATCACATCTGATTCAGAAAAATCATTTGTGATTTTTTGTGATATTCTATGATTTTTCTAGATTATATTTTTTCAGAAAAAAATAAGCTTTATTATTATTTATTACATACATAATAGTGAAAGACAAACGAGTAACTAGTTACTAAAAGTCTTTTCTTTTGAAAATCACTTTTGAAAATCTATATGTTGTAACTATATTGTTCATATTACCTCATTAGATTCTGTCAAGTAGCTCACGTTGTTTTATAAAAACCATAAAATCAAAAAATGTTGTGTTTTTGTAGTTTGTGTGTTTTTAGATTTTTTAGGTATTAGATAAGCTAAGACGAAGCCGAGATTCATGTGTTCGGCATGATGTATGCCTGAGATTCTGGTTTTCTCTTATTTTCCTATCTTTTAGTTAGTTTTATCACATTAGAACAATGCAAAATTTAAGTGTGAGGGGGGTTATAGGGTAACCGAGAAAAATGTTTAATTGTAATATTTTTTGCATAATTTAAAATTTTGTGTAAACTTGTTTGTCCTTGTAATATTAATTTCAAGTAAATGTATATAAATAACTAGATTAATCCACCGGTATTTTTTGAAAATTTGAAATATATTCATGTGACAACCTTACCCATGTCAAAGTCGTATGATTAGTTGTTAGCTGCATCGTAAGATGTTTTCTATGTGGGAGATCCTATGATATTTTGGAGAAAGTTACAAATTAATTGTTTTTAATTTGACATGAATTTTTCGAGTATGATGATCGATGGTTGGGATCTAGCCAAGTTAAAAAAGAAACAGAAAAAGTTAAAAGAAAAATAAATAACCAGTGAGATGTAATATGAAGATGTAGGAAGATAAAAAATTAAAAGGTATCGATTAGCCAATAAGATAAGTGGTGGTACATTATGCTCCAATTCATATGGATTGTGGAACGTAGTAGCTAGCAACATTTGGATATAAACATCTCGACTAGTATGGGTATTGTCTTTATGTCTCAATTTTTCAACCTAAAGCCTAAACTGATGAGTCCTATCTCGTACTTGTACTTGATACACTTGCATCGAATTTTTACAATAACAATCATGTACCTTTGGATTTTATTTTCTAGATTTTCTTGAGGGAAAGGAAAGTTTAACTGTGAGGGGATTTTATAACGCTTAATATGACTATGTTTTTAGCCGCGTTATCCGTGCTTTTGTACATGTATTGTTGTTATATTTCTATACTTTTGTTGTATATCTGTGCCAAAGTGTGTTTGCAAGTCTATGTGTAGCCAAATACAATAAAAAGAATAAAAAGATGAAGAAAACAATGAAAAAGTGAATAATAATACAAGTACGAAGAACCCTGATAAAGTTCAAGACCCGTGTACATGTTACAAGACGTTGAAGACCAATTATGGGTGCTAGAACAAGTACTTTTAATGGAAATGCAATCAGAAAAAAGATACTACTTGTATTGAATTTTATACAAAAGACTCAGCAACAACCATAGGCGGAGATAGGAGCCACCAGGAGGATATGGCAGCCTTTGGCTACCTACTTGTCAAGAACCACCATCAATGCTCCAGCAACTGTAAGTTTCCTCCTCATCAGCAGCGTACCATCGAATTGAGGAGCCTGGGGAATTTTTTTACAGGAAGTCGCAAAACCTTCTTAAACCCATCTAAGGAACAGACAATAACATCCTATTACACCTTCTATACTAACTACCCTTTTGGCTCTAAGCCAAGCATTAAAGACATATCCTTCAATTTCACCATAAAATAATACCACGAGGTCACACTTTTTATAACAACCTTATAAAAACTCTCATAACCATCAATTTACTCCATCTCATATCAAATAATCTCTCTCCCTTGGTACAAACTAGAAAATTCGGATTTAACCAAGGTGGTGCAAGAAAAATCATTTTTAAAGCTCGAAAAGTCAAGATTACTTCACCAAACTCTAAAGGGTCATTACACTTATCATTATGACTGTTATTTCACATTGAAAGACTCTTGATTATGACTCCTAAGACCTTTATTTATGAGTTTATGTTTATGTTTAATACGAGTGCCTAGTTTCACTTTACACTTGGTATTATGATATTTTTGGTATGACAATTTGGTTGTAATTGTGATATGTGTCTAATTTAATTTCAAGCTTTTCTTAAGAATCATTTTTACTTATGTTTCATGTGACAATTGGTTGTCAAAACTCATTTTGTTGTTGAACAATTTATAGGTCGAAAGGAAAATTTTCTAACAACAAGTCATTGTCGATTTATCTATGGTTGGCTATCTTTTGTATTGACCATTTCTTAAGGAGTTTGATTTATCAAGAAACATAAATATAAGTGTTAACAAGTTTGTGAAAAGAACCGCAAATCAAACAAGTTGAAATTAGATTAAGTCTTGAATTGGAGTGACTGAGTCTAATGCTTGTTTTCTTTATCTAAAGTCTTGACGAAGATTAAAGTTTTTGAAAACAATATATTCGATTAAACATCTAATCATAAGTTTATATGTTTATCACAATCATACAAAATCGAATTTCCAAACTAGTCTTACCAAGTGTTGCTTTTAATCATCTTATTTCATCATAATATTTTACTTGTTTGTTTGCTGAATAGTAATGCTAATGAATGATTTTAGTAGAATTTGTTACCATCATAGGTTTCTTAAATCCTCGTGAACGATCTCGACTTACTACAAAAATTTATACTACAAGCGAAAAGGTTATACTTGCTTGTGGGTTTTAGCTCAATCCGGTAAACGTGCTATAAATTTAAAACTTGTATCTTTCATATACACAAGAGAGGCATCATCCGCCTTAATTAATCATGCACTCTATAATTACTGCAAAATTAAATACAATCGATTAAGTATCAATATCTTATAATAATATATCAAATGGGTAAAATATTTGAAATAAATGATGTAATAAATACATCTTTATTTGATGTTATCAATAAAAAAAGATAAGAAAAGAAGATGTGAAGGCCTTAGTGGGGCTAAAAGGTCTCACACTAAAGAGAAAATTGATGTGACAGAAAAACGAGAGCCGTTAAAAGCCACAACTAGGCTAGCATTATGTATCACATTTAAAACCTTCTCGATGAACCTTATTAATATTCAAATGCAAAATAATAATTAAAAAAGGAAATATCTCGATCATTAGTTTTAAGCAAAAATGGGTCTAGGTGGTCGACTAATCGACGCTTAAGCATTGGACGGGGATTAATCGCCTCGATTTTCACTAATCGTCCTTATTAATCGGGTTGGTTAGAAATCGCTAGCTTACCGATTAATCAGATAAGAATCGGCCAAATGGGAAATCTCGGCCACGTAGGCCAACTCGATTATGGCTATAATTCATTCAAATCAAGGATAAATTGGACAAAAATCGGCTAAATCAATATATTTTTAAAGTTTTATAAACTTATATATAAAAAATCCAATCCAATTAATATTTGCTTAACCAAGTAAGTAATCATTAACTGGTATACAACTACTAAACTACTGTATTCACTTGTTATAAATATACTTGATACATTGATACACTCATTAATCATTTTCAATGTCCCACCCTTCCCAAGAAACCCCATTCTCACCTTCTTCAACAGCCATGGCTGACGTCACCTTGACCAAAGGGTCAAAAGTTGAAGTCAGCAGCGATGAACCAGGTTTCTACGGTGCATGGTACGAAGCCACCATCTTAGACATTGTACAAAAGAATAAAAAGATGGAGTATCTAGTAAAATACGACACATTATCTGAAGATGACAATCTCGAAAAGAACCTGTGTGAGAATGTGCATCCTATGAATGTTAGGCCTTTGCCACCTAAGAATGATGATGACGTGGATTTTGAGGTTATGCATGTGGTGGATTGTTATCATAGAGAAGGGTGGTGGTGTGGTGTTGTACAGGATGTGATTGTGGATGCTGAAAATGGTGACAAGAAATATGTTGTTAAGTTTGAGAATCCTGTTGAGGTTTTTGAGTTTGAAAAAACTTATATGAGGCTTCATTTTGACTGGCTTGATTCTTCTTGGATACTTGCTCCAAAAAAGGTGCTATAAACTTTTTTTATAGTTAGGGTTTTGATTTGTGTGTTTATGTGGTATATTCTTTTGATACTTTTTAGGTTTATGTTTGATTTTGAGATGTGCATATGTTATTTTGATTTATCAAGTTTTTGTATATTTTTTTGATGATTTTACAGCAAGTGATAAATAGGAAGGGTTTGGATATATAGTACCAATTTTTATAGGGTTTTGGAATAATTCTAAGGAGTTTTGGTCCACTAAGTATTTGTGAGAAACGTCAATACACATGGCGCAGTTAAAAATTGACATGTGTGCTACACGTAAGAATTTATGAGGATGCCGTCGATAGGGACAGGTGGACCCATGGAATCCCCACAAAAAATTACGTGAACAGAAAGTTTTGATTCAATTTCCTTTAAAAATTGGTACGTGTTTAAGGGTTGTTTATTAGAAGTGTTTTTTGTATTATATTTTCAATGTATGTGTTAGATATGGTTTTACAATTTTCAAGGTTTATGCTGTCCTTGAAATAGCTGGTTTTGACCTTGCGTTCTGGGTTCTAAAATTATGTTGTTTTGAACAATGTGATTGTTATGTATATAGTATAGTAGTGGTGATGTAGTGGTATATTTTATAACTGATTTGGGGAATGCTTGGGAATAAATATGGTTAGGGGTGTTTGGGAATGTATATTAAATTTTCTAATGAGTTATGATTGTTTTATCATAAAGTGGTCGTTTTCGGGATAGGGTCCTTAAACATGTGTTGTTTTGAGCAATACAGATGATTCAAATTGCATTATTGCGCCTTTAGATATTTGGAGATACATTTGGGGTTAGCAACCCTTCATATCATACCTTGCATTGAACACTTGTGATCTTGTTTTTGAGCTGGACGTGTTATAATGCAACTGTGTAAATTTGTTAAACATTCTTTTTTGACCTTTGAAAATTCTTTCCGAAAAGTTAAAAAAATCGAGAAATTGTATATGGCTTTGAAGTGAAATTTATTCAAAGTCATTTGTTATTGTTAAATGTTTTGGAGCAGTCACGGTATTTTTTAAGTAGGTAATGGGATGATTGACTTTAAAAGTCAAAACTGTACTATAATTTTATGTTTGAATCGCATTTGTTCTTTAGATTATGCAGACACCAGAGCAGGAAGTGGCTGAAAAAAGTGCAATTCCTACATCAGAGTCCAACGTTGATGCCCAATCTGGTTTCACGACACCATCTAAACAACCTCCAACTGGTAATTTGGCCAGTCAAAGTGTAATACGTTCTTCCAAAAAAAAGAAACATTTGCGAAAAAAAGCTGTGAGTTGAATCTATCTTTTGAGCTTTAAGATTCACTAATTGCTTTTATGAATGGATGTTGATAGTAAATTTGTAACCACTAACATGTGCAGGAAAGAAATGCTGAGATGGGTGGGGTGGTGGACGGTTCAGTCACCAGTAGCAGGAAGAGAAGCACTGTGAATTCAGCAGAAGTTTTAAGTAGTAAAAAGACCCGATCTTCAGGAGACGTGGAAAACTCAGGTTGTGATATGGATTTGTATAGAGGATTGTGTTTCTATTTGAAATGGTTTTAATGGGTCCAATGGTTGAGACGGGTTGAAGTCGCACAAAATGTACTTTTTTAAATCAGCATACATACTCTCCTAATTATCTTTCATATAGGATTTATATCACTATGGCAATTTTTATTGGTTTTCTATTCATGTTTAACTCATGAATTAATCACAAAAAAACTTATAAAGAAAACGTTGACAAAAAAGTGTGAGGGTCAACTCAAACCGCTTATTTTGTCACCTCTACTGTTAATGAATAATCTAAGGATTTAATATCACGTGGATTGTTATATAGGGAGAAAGGAAAACAATGAACTTATGCTGCATGCAATGGAAGCAAGTGGATCTGAAGCTATAAATCAAGATTCGCTTAATGAAGAAATGATAACAGTAAGTAGTATTTGCTCCATATATTTGCAAGAACAAAGGTCAGTTAGCATAAAAAAATTAACTTCAATGGTGTAAAGAGATAATATCTCTGCATGTTCCATTCTGAGAAAAACTATTTAATATGTAAGAATCTACAGTTTATAGTTCATCATCGCCAAAAAATATCACACGTTAAACTTAAATATAACTCTTTTGGACAACTTTACATGCGAGTACATACAAATTAACTAAACAGTATTCCCCCTTTGAAGAGACTGCTTTTGGGACTAAACAAAATCTAGAAGACAATAAAATATTTTGATAAAGTAGCTTTTGTTTGATTTTTTGGTTGTTCTATCAGAAAACACGTGAGGCGGAGCATGGCAAGAGCCAGCAGAATGAAAAAAAGAGAAGTGGGAGACCGCGAAAGTTGACAGCTACAAGAAAAGGCTTATCAAAAGGTTTGAAATAAATTACTCCGTTATCTGCTGTGTAGGGCTTTAGCTATTTAGACATAAAATCTAGTTGAGAACAACAACAAAACCACCATATATCCTGAACACTTAAGTATGGTATGGATGGCCTCTAAATTATTAAACTCGTTTGACCTATATATGTATATTTTTTTTTAGTTTACCTTTTGACTCTTTCGCAATAGATAGAACCTAAATAAAACCATGATTACCTTCATAGATTGCATATTTTTACATATTGTTATTGTGGTGGAATTTGATGGTAGTTTTTGTGTTAAATGCATAGTTACCCTATGCCGAAGGAATTCCAATTTGCTTAGTCCTTTGGCTGTATACCTACCTTTTAGGGCATATACCATCAACTACATCTAACGATACACAGTATTAAGATATAAAGAACTTGAAAAGAATTAGAGATGTCTGTCCAAAATTTCTAAATAAGTAGACATGTTTTATATGAGGAGCATAAATTGTAAAAGCTCTTTTAAAAGAATTTCGATGCAAAATCCAGACGATCAAGAAGCAAGGACAAGGTCTTCTTCAGACTCTAAGGAACTCAATATTGATTGTGACGATCAAACTCTGTCTGTCTGGTATCAAGGCCTGAAACAGAAGGAAGCTTTGAAGAGTAAGCACTTTTGCTCCATTTATAGAGGTGCCATAATGTGTAGGTCGGTTGGGTGAAATTGGGTTATTCTTGGATGAGTTTGGTTAACTTTACACACTTTTAGCTCATATATTTATATAATCACTTGCATAACTAGTCTTTTGAATAAAATAAATCTATTTGGGACTGAGGTTGTTGCAAATATATACTCCTTAGGCGACTATTGACCTATTTGATCCGCTTCATCTTTAGCTAGTTTTTTTGACCCCGTTACCCATTAGAGATGTAACATAACCTGAATTGTTCTTTTCCTAATCAAGTGTTCGGAATTGCCACCAACAATATGTGTTCTGATTCTGCATTTTCCTGCATCTAATCTTTGTTCTTATTGTACTTAGCAAGTTCCTGTCTCCATTTACGTGACCACCTTGATGAATCTACTGATGCATTGATTCCAACGGCAGTTGTTGAAAATAGTGGAACCACTGAATACCACATAACCTGGCCATTTGTGAAGCGGTCTCCAATCTGGGCCATTATTGAATCACATGAGCTGTACCAAAAGGCTCCAGTCAAGCCACATTTTGCACCATTAAAAAATGCCAGAGAAGATTGCCGCGAGGGGTTAGCCATTGCTCACATGGTGACATATGCAAATGTGACTCAGACGATTTTGGAGTTACAGCTGAATGATCCCATCGACATAATAAAAAACAGTTTAGTTACTTTAGCTGAGTTAGAGACTCATGGGTTTAATGTTGGTGCTATGCAAGCTCGTTTAAACGAGTTACGTGTTTGGAAAGCCAAAGTGAGCCAGCTGGAAGAAAAGGTGAAACTTATTGAGAAAGATATTGAGAAGCACAATGGTGAAAAGCCAATACTTGAAAAAAAGATAAGTGAACTTGAAGAGAAGAGTAGGGATTTGCAAGAGAAGCTATCGGAGTGTGTGACAGCGAAGCAAATGAATGATGATGAAATTGAAAGGCTGCAATCAAATAAGCTTCTTGCAAAGAACCAAATCAAGGAGTGGGAGCTTGCTTATGAAGTATTTGCAAGCAGCTAGCTCTTTCTAAGTTGTAAGGTCTTTTGGTGAATGGTGATATCTTTTGCTGTCGTCTCTAGTGCAGTCTTTAGTCAGCGTTATGGTTTCGTCCTTGTAATTATAATTTAGGTCTGCTAATTATGAAGAACTGCTTGATCTTAGTAGGTGATATGTAACTTAAGCCTGTCTTAACCCGAATGCTTCTATCTTAATGTGAAAAGCTTTAATTACTTTCTGATATCAGTGTTGTTTATGTGTTCCATTAATATCTCGTTGGTCCGGGTTTTGGGGTATAGACGAATGTTTAGATATGCTCTATTGTTTTATGTGAGACACCATAAAGTTGTCTGTCATCAAGGCCGGGTAGATTATCAACTGTGTGTTGCGGAAACCTCATTTATACGCGATATTGATGTGCATCACTCAAATTTCCTTCTACTGCATGCCCATTTAAAATTTTCGAAACATATTGCTTATCGACCTACTAAGTATCTTCCCAGAAATGTTTGATCTTAGATTTATACATTCGCACACATTAAAATGTTGGGCGTCACATAACTACTTAAATCTTGAATATTGTTCTGTTAAAAATAAAAGAATGATCAAACAATGTCCTCGTGAGTGTGTTTCCGACTACTTATTCATTAAAAATTTAATTAAACTAAGAAACGTAGAAATATTTCGAACAAAATGTTGACATTGATAATATTAAACTTTTGAATGTCTTTTTGAATGCCGACTAATCTGAGTTCGACTACTTTAATTCTATAGATGGCTCGGAGTCAGCGTAGGCGATCTTCCATAACCGCTCTCAAATGTACACGTACATTGAATGCACCTAACAAAGTTTGAGCTTTTAACCTGAAAGGAATAACCTAACCACCTATTATTCGTACGATACGGCCGCTAGTACCATATAACATAATTTTCGGTCAATAATATTTTAATTTTATGTTTTTGTTACAATGATATCTCAAAAAACGACAATTTAAGGTTTAAGTAACTTTATATAATTGTCTAGTCGAACCAATGTTGACTCCGGTTCTCGGTTGAACCCGTGGTCCGATTCTTCATTCAAAACTATATACACCGTGATTTTAGGTAAGCAACATATATATGCTTTTGTAAATATATGTTTTAAATTGTTGTATAATGTAAATGTAAAACTGTATATTTAAGTAATGAGGTGTATTAATTTTATATTAATTGATATTGATTAATTTTGAAAATAATAGATTGAAGTAACATTTGTATAATGTGTTGTTTTATTTGTAAATTATGGTAAGAAGACGTTTTAATTATAATAATATATTATTAAATGTAATGTGGTGTTGTAATTTTTTTTATGGTTATATATACGCATTAATATATTTGAGTTAAGTGTATTTTTTTATCCTCGTGGTTTGGCCTCATTTTCACTTTTAGAGTTTGCAACATTCGATTTATATCCTGATTCTTGAATACATTTTGGCGGCCGATAAAACTTTGCTTTCACTTTGATTACCATCCCGCTTTTTATTACGAGGGATTTCTCACTTCTATCCTCATATATGGTCAACTCATGAATTCCTCAGTCAAAGAGGAGTTGGGTTTCGGATTCTTCATCGAGTTTGGAGTTTTTGCCATCTCTATGCTTAACTAGTAAATCTATGTTTTGTTTTTAAATAAATATAAATAATAACAAAATGTTTTTCTTCAAAAATATATAAAAAAATTAGAACTATTTTAAATATTTTTATGTTTTCTGAATGAAGCTACAAATTTACTCATATATAATAAAGGAAGAAGTTTAATAAAAACCTTTTTTTAGCATATATTCAATCAAACAATCACAGTTATTCATTTTCTTATCTAACAAAAAAATGCATTTTTTAAAATTTAAATATCTCACAAACCGTTAATCATTACGCAAAACGAAACATACCATCGTGACGAGATTTAAATCATATCTCTATCGAGGGGTAAATGTATATAATTTCGACGAACTTTTTTCTTGAGAAAATCATATATGATTCGTATTACGAATCTCAGAAAAAAAAGTTCGTCGAAAATATATACATGTGCCCATCGCTAGAAAGATTATTTAATTGTCGTTGTAATATTGTATTTTTTGTCATTTGACAATTCACCGTATTTATGAGATATTTAATTTAAAAAAAATTAGAAAATTGATTTGAATGAATATGATTAGTTGATATGGATATAAAAAGAGTCTACATTGATTTAATCTCTTATACAGTAAAGCAAAATAAATAGAATATGTTTTTTTTAATAAGAAACAATTATTTCATTTCTTATTCTTTTCTTAATTTTCTTAAAACAATCTATAACTTTATTTATTTGACAAGAGTTTTAACTAATTTGGTGTTGCTATTTAAAATATGGACGAATTTAATAAAAAGAAAGACATAAAAACATAAGTGTTAAATTTGTGAAAAAAAAATTTGAAAAAAAAGAGAAGGTATTAATACTTCAATAATAAGGAGAGTTATAAAGGATATATTGTATCATTCGGATACAAGGGGTCAATCCTCACCTAGTCACCTTCCATCCAAATCTTGAACAAAGGCTCATATTAATCTTTATTTTTTAATTCAAAAAGGAGGGAGGGGCAGTTTCGTCATTTCACCCTCTCACCAAACATCTCCCACCCCTAGATCCAAAAGCGTATACGTCTTTTTTATTCTCTAAAACACACACAAAACGCACACACACACAACACATACTCTTTGTTACAGGCCACGATCGCTACATCATCATCATCTCCATACTCATCAATCGATCATAAATCATTAGAGATGATCAAATCGATCATCAATACTAAATCGATCATCTCCTTATTAAATAGATAATCTCCTTATTTAGATCATTTACAATCATCATATCTTTTTAAATTTTATCTCTCAGCTTATAAAAATATCTGTGAATGTATAAGCTTATAATTAAGCTTAATTGATAACTTATCTGAATACATTATGAAAAAAAGCTTTATATCCTTCTTTAGGTTGTCTAAATTTAAAAGTGCTAAATAATAAGCTAACTTATTTAGATGCTTAATGTGAATAAGTTTATTAGGAGAGTTATATGAATAATCATTTGAATTAGAATAGAGTTATGTGAAACGCTTATAAATAGAGTTTGTTGAAGCTTTAGGATAAGTATAAGGTGAGGTATGTGAATAAGCTTATTAGGAGAGTTATGCTGAGACTGTAAGATACAAAGAACAAATGTATCAAATATGATACCTCCATAAACCATATATGATAAATATATCATATATGATATATAGAGGTATCATATATGATAATATGACAATGTGCTTGAAAACAAATACAAGCAAGTCTGTGATCTCCTGGTTGGCAAGGTATTAATTCACTTTCTCTCCCATAAAGGGCCTACTAACCGTATGGGTGCAAACCATGAATAACATGCTTGATACTTTAAGCTACTATTAACTCACTCTACAGTACCATAGTGAGTCAAGTATCCAAGCAATGAAGGTTTGAGAGGATAAAAGAAAATAATCACAAACCATAAACAAATGTCAAGGCAAGGATGCCAAGAACAAGCACATAGTCAAGTAATGATCAAAAGAATGATCAAAGGGCGTGTGGAAGAACGAAGGCGTACCTTGGCCACAAAGAGCATTCCAATCCACCAAGGAATCAATGCAATACCCAACAAAGACTATGATGAGTACTAAGTCTTCAAGGACTAGTATCATTCCCAATCATCATGATATCATCATTCAAAGATGTTGAAGATCAATGAAGATGAGTCTTCTACAAGTGCAAGTAACTCAATCCACAACCAATTAAATGATTGATCTTCATGAGTACCTAAACAAAGCAAGATGCAAACTAGTAGATACATTTCAAGAGTAGATCTAAAATGTATAAAAGCTACTAATCTAAGAGGGATGCAATATTACCAATTAAAAGACCTATTTTCCAAGAAAAAATAGTTTTAACCAAAGAGAAACTTTAGTACAACTTGACCTTCTAATTTAAGGAGACAATGGATCGATCCAAGTTTTAAAGTACAATATACTTCAAAGATCTTGAGTGACCATCGCTCTGATACAAATTGTAAAAACTAGAAGGGGGTTGAATAGTTTCTCTTCGATTAGTCACCTAATTAAAATTACTTTCAATTAGGTTTGTATCAAAACTATCTTTTACTTGAAGCTAAGTTGCATAATGATTAGATTCAATTCAAATGCATTAGCAATGGTAATAGGTAAGTATAATGATAATGAAATAAGTAAGGAGTAAGGAAAGAGACAACCTAATGAGAAGACACCAAGATTTATAGTGGTTCGACAACGAGGCTCTATCCTCGTTTCTACTCCACTCCTAGAGTACACCTACTCGAGATTTCCACTATATCCACAAGCTCCCTTCTTGGCAGAGAAAGCCTTACATCGTCGCTTACATTATTTTCCGACACTAAGCTAAATGTCGAGACATAATCTTTAGCTAGGACCAATCTACACAACGTTGCCTACTTCACAATTTAACGACACAAGGCTAGATGTCGAGTTCTAATCTCAAGGTAGAAACAATCTTCACGACGTTACCTACTTCACTATTTTACGACACAAGGCTAGATGTCGAGTTCTAATCCAAAGCTAGAACCAATCTTCACGACTCTTCACTTTGAATCTAAGTGAGAACTTCACACAACACAACTACTAATTACTTTCAGGTTTAGTGAGAACTCACAAGACACAACCACATCACTTTATAGTTTAGTGAGAACTACTACACAATCTATTACAACTCAACTAAAAATATCTAAGTACACACATGTAGCTTGGATCTACACAACACAAATCCAAGCAAACACATATGCAATGGATATACACAACAAATCCAAGTATTCACAAATAGCTTGGATGAACACAACTAGTCCAAGTATTTCATAAATACAAATGGAAAAATAAAAAGGCTAACATGATGAACATGACTAGTTCATGGATTCATCTTTATCACAACACTAGTGAGTGAGTGATCTTCTCATTGGACAAGGTAAAGGACGGGATCAAGAGGATAATCATATGTAAACATACTTAACACATTAAGTGATCATTTACTAATGATTATGCTATAGAAAAGAGAAAGGGGGCTGAGAAAAACGTCCAAGAAGGTTATTGGAAAATGAGATTTGATCCACTATTTATAGAAGACAAAGTGCAACGGCTAGCTGGGCGCAGATCCTTAACTAGCCCGGCGGTTCTATATCGCTAAAGAACCGCCTAGCTATTTAAGGTACCGCCTAGTAGAGTCCGCTCCTTTTTTTGTCTTTTAGTGGGGTAGGAATATCTGAGGTTTTTTAAACCTTCAAAGGATATTCTTATGGCATATGGAATATGCCATTTTGAAATTTACATTTTCCATTTTAATAAAACATCTTCTTAAAAAGAAAGTTTATTAAAAAAATATTTTGTCATATTAACAAAAGTGAGTTTTAAGGATAATCACTTTGATGATCACTAAGTATGATTAAGAAAAGTTAGTGGTATGATTATTACCTTGATGATAGTGTTAGTTAAATAATTCGTTTTGTGTTTTACACTAAATGTGTTGTATAGTTTGTTGTGATCAAAACTAAGAAAGATTAGTTAACACTAATAATGTTTTTAGGCATCACTTTCATAAACACAAGGGATGCTAACTTTGATGATACTAGGTTCTCATCTGTCCCTAGACTAAGCCTTAGGACTCCTACTGGAGCTGAGGACATTGGTGCTTCAGTGGAACCTGAAAGGGTCACTGATGAGGTTGTAGTTCAGCAACCTGAGACTGAGCTTAGAAGAAGCACAAGGCAAATGACTCCAAATAATTTTGGACTTGAATTTCAACTATACTTAGTTGAAGGTACAAGAGATGAGGGCTATGACCAATTCTACTATTGTTTTAATGTTGAGGATGATCCCAAAACATTTGATTAAACAATGAAGTCCCAGGATTTTGCTTTCTGGAAAGAAGCAATAAATGATGAGATGGATTCCATCATAGGTAACAACACTTGGGTGTTGGTTGATCTACCTCCAGGTTGCAAGCCACTTGGATGCAAATAGATCTTCAAAAGAAATATGAAGGTAGATGGAACTATTAAAAAGTTCAAGGCAAGGTTAGTCTTTCAAGGATTTCGACAAAAGTCTGGAATAGACTACTTTGATACTTATGCTCCTATAGCACGCATAAGTACCATAAGAATGTTGATTGCCTTGGCAAGCATTCACAATCTGATTATTCATCAGATGGATGTAAAGACATCATTCTTGAATGGTTATTTAGATAAGGAGGTTTATATGAACCAACCTCAAGGTTTCATCATGCCTGGTCATGAAGGTAAGGTGTGTAAACTGATTAAGTCCTTATATGGACTGAAGTAGGTACCTAAGCAATGGCATCAAAAGTTTGATGAAGTGGTTTTGTCTAATGGTTATTTACTTAACTAAGCTGACAAATGTGTATATAGCAAATTTGATGAATCTGGTAAAGGAGTCATCATTTGTCTATATGTTGATGACATGTTAATCTTTGGTACAGACCAAGTTCAGGTTGATTTAACCAAAGAGTTTTTGTCATCAAGGTTCTCTATGAAAGACATGGGGAAGGCTGATGTTATCCTTGGCATAAGGATAAAACATGAAAGTGATGGTATTGTAATTTCTTAGTCTCATTATATTGAGAAGGTCTTGAAGAAATTCAATCACTTTGATTGTACTCCAATGAGTACACCTATGGATACAAGTGAGAAACTAATGCCTAACAATGGTCAGGCTGTCTCCCAGCTTGAGTATTCTAGGGTGCTTGGTTGCTTAATGTATGCCATGACTAGTACAAGGCCTGACATAGCATTTGCAGTGGTTAAACTGAGTAGGTACACTAGTAATCCTAGTACTCAGTATTGACAAGCAATTCAGAGGGTACTAAAGTATTTGAAAGGAACAACGGATTATCGTTTGTCATATACTGTATATCCTTCAGTGTTGGAAGGTTACACAATGCAAGTTGGATCAGCAATATTGAGGATAATTCATCTACAAGTGGATGGGTATTCCTTCTTGGTGGTGGTGCAATTTCTTGGGCATCCAAGAAACAAACTTGTATTACTGGTTCAACAATGGAATCTAAGTTTATGGATCTAGCAGCTGCTGGTAAAGAGGCTGAATGGTTGAGAAACTTGCTTCTTGAGATTCCATTATGGGTCAGACCTATGGCACACATATCTATCCGTTGTGATAGTGCAGCTACATTGGCTAAGGCTTATAGCCAAATGTACAATGGTAAGTCTAGACACTTAGGTGTTATACATAGCATGATTCGTGAGTTAATCATGAATGGGGTGTGATTTCAATAGAGTTTGTGAGGTCTCAACAAAACTTAGCTGATCACTTGACGAAGGGATTGGCTATAGACTTGGTTATAAAGTCTGCTAAAGGGATGAGTTTAAAGTCCAAACTAGTCACTGAATGCTAGGACACCCAACTCCCTCCTAAGGAAACTTGGGAGTTGAGTTCAATGTGGAAAGCTGAACATTTAGATTACTGAAGCACATCTTTTACATATCATCCCAAGGATGTGCTTCTACCTGCTGAAATGAGGATGAAGTTATAAACTTCTTAATGGTTAATTTCTTTGAAAAAGTGCTTAATCAGGAGCATGAACCAAAGAAGAACCACCTATGTAAATGTTAAGGTTTCGCCGCCTCAAGGAGCATGAACTTTGGCTCTTACAACATTTATGAATTAGATATGGACACATGGCTTGTATGGTGTCAAGAGCGTTTTAAGTGTTTGAAAACTTGTGTGTATTTTATCTTCAGGTATTCAAAGTAGTTGAAAGGTTCAATTCTTAGAACACCCCAATTCTCGATTATTTGAAGTGATGTACTAAGATGGAAATTCAATCCTTAGGATATTTTCATTTATGCACTAGTTTTGTTAAAGTTGATTTTCATGCAAAAGGAATTGTACTAAATTAGGTAGAATTCTTGGAAATTTAGTATAATTGTGGGATATGGTCATACTTATAAATAGGTTTGGAGGTACAAAGTGTACACCCATTAAGTCCCTGACCACCCTCGACTCAATATAGTAGTTGCTGATGATTCGTGTCAAAGGCTAGTTTTCCCTTGTCAGTGGCTGACTTTGCCTTGTCAGCGGCTAGGCTTTGCCTTGTCAACAACTGACTTTGCCTTCTCAGCGGCTGACTTTGCTTTGTCAGCGGCTAAGTCATCAGTTGTGGGTTATCTTTGTAACCTCTTTGACATTTTTAAGGGGTTTAAGATTGACTTAATGACCATTATTCTGGTCATGTAACCACTATGTAGTCATGTGGGAAATAATGAGATTAATTGGCCGATTAATACTCATTATTCCTTTGACCAAGAGTTACATTTTTAGGAATGGGATCACTATAAATAGTGATCATATTTGCATGATGAAAGACACAGAAACATAAACACATAATTGCACATAGTTCTTGATTTGTTCCTAAAACAAGAAGTAACAGTTGGTTTTATCCGAAGGAGGTATTCGTGTTAACCCAGGCATAGGGTCGAATAATCTTCTCGGGAAAGTGATTACACGAGATATCCGGTAACCATTCATTGGTACTTAGTTTGGCTATTGATTATCTTTACCCTGTTGGAACGATGTAAACCCCAACATAATGTATGTGGATGTGAATTTGACATGATAAAACAAGTTACATATAATGTCTTTGTATTTGTTAGGATCATGATTATGAGGGCAATAAAACTGAGTGAGTATAATCCGATTTTCAACATCGACCATTGTTTTTGTAATGTTTCTAGCTTCTTGCTAGTATTTTAATCCAATTTGCCGTTAAAAAAAACATCCACCATTGTTATGTTACTAAATGTTATATTGCTGGCCGAACCAGAACCTCCTTGAAAAAGCGCAAAGCAAATAATGTTTAACCTCTGCATGTAAGATTACTTTATATACATTATCAAATGAGGGGTTAGCAAATATAATATGTATAAGTAATATACCAGCACATTTTTTATCCTAACCCTGCTTTGAGTTTTAGTAAAGGTGGAGTCGACAACCTTGATGTTACTAACAATGTCTCTCGAAACGTTCCTCCCTAAACAGACAAAACGACAATCAAGCTAATTATACCATACCATAAAGACTCTATTCTATAATTAAAAGTTGTAAAAAGTATTGTTAAAATTACCCACATATAATCTGATATCTATGTTATGAGGACTAATTATGTCAAGTGTGATAATACAGGGACTCATATTGCCATTTGCTAGATAGTTGCTGTAGACATGGACTGTGGGCTTGCTTATTGATGGGCTTTGAAGTGAAGGCCCAACCCTTTGGGTTATGACCGTTGCCTCATTGTGTATATCATACCCTAACTCATTATATGTTAGGGTTAAGAGAGTGTGTGTTTTTTCTCTCAGCCGTCAATGGCTACTATTTCTCTCTTCATGTTTCTAGGTTGATTCATCTTGTATTTTTCTGTTTAATCTTTGTAAGACTATTATCAAGTAGATAATAGATCCACACCAGATTATATATGTGGTGGATTTTATGTTTAAAACTCTCTCTTTTATTCTGTTCGCTTTGAGATTAATATAAAGTGTTTTGGATCATCATATCTTGTTTTGCTACATGGTATTAGAGACAGGTTTACGAATCTGACTCTGTTATTGTGAAAAGTTTTATATATATCTTTTTTGATACTGTCTCAAAAATTGATTTTCTTCTAAATCTGCTATTGAAATAGCTTTATACTACTTCGGTTTACAAACCCCCCAAATTTTTTGAAAAAAATTAAGGTTTGACTTTTTTTTTGGGATCTTTTGATTTAAGGATTCCGGTGGTTAATTGGTGTTACTATTGGGTTACTTGTGGCAATCACACTATCATACATGGTTAATCCCTAATTTTTTACAAAAATTAGGGTTTACTGTTTGTGATCTGTTCTTGAAGGTACTTTGGCGTTATTGATTACCTTGGTGGCCAATCTGTTGGCGTTGTTGATTTTCCCTAATTTTTCCCGAGAAGAAAAATTAGGGTTTGTCATCTTGGAGGTTCTGATACTTTATAGACTAAGTGAATCTAGAAGTATCAGTTCGATTGTGCTTATTTTGGGTTCACTGTAACACCTCTTGACTCTCTCTTTTTGATTGCTAAGTGATTCTTTGTTATTTATTTTTTATTTGTCTCTTGGGTTGGTAGTCTTTAATTCTTTACCCTTTATTTTGGACCCTCACTCATTGTCTTGCCCTTGACCTACCACCCTTGAGTGGTTTGGAAGCCTGGGAACTTTATTGACAATGGTGTGAGTTCTTTTTTGACCCTTGTGACTTGTTCACCATGTATGACAATGAGGGGTCTGCACATGGTGATGATGATACTCAAAGTGTGACTGGTCTAGTCACACTTATTAGCAAGCTTGATTTGAGTGATCCTTTACATTTACACCCTAATGATACTGATGTTTTAACAGTTGTTTTTGTTAAACTAAAAGGGACTGAAAATTATCAAGTTTGGGCTAATGCAATGTTACTTGTTTAGAAGGAAAGAATAAGATTGGTTTTATTGATGGAACTTGCAAAAGGTCCTTAACTGATGAGATTTTTGGAAAACAGTGGGATAGGGTGAATGCTGTTGTTCTTGGTTGGATTTTGAACTCTATTTCTGAGGAATTGTTCCTTGGACAGTTTTTTTTAAAAAGGCTAAACATGTATGAATTGAACTTAAAGAAACTTACCATAAAGTTGATAGGTCTGTTATATTCAATCTTCATCATAAGATTAATACTCTTAAACAGAATGGGTCTAACTTTGAGATTATTACCATAAATTAAATGCTTATTGAAAACAATATGATGCTACGATTGAGTTGCCTAATTGTGTGTGTTCTACTTCTAGTGAATTTAAGAAACATAATCAGTTGTTAAATCTTATGCAGTTTTTGATGGGAGTGGATGACTCTTACATGAGCATTAGAAGCTCAATTCTCTCTAGAGAAAGTCTGCCAGATGTTAAGGGTGCCTATGCTATAATTTCCAGTGAGGAATCTCACAGGTTAGCATTTGGGACTCTTGCTGGGTCCTCCCAAAGGACTCAGACATATCTCTTCTTGTATAATTGGCCTGCTAGAAATAATTTTCAAAGAAATTAGAACACTAACAGTGGTAATATTGACTTAACAATGGAAACAATGGCATGTTTAGACCTAGCTCTGTGCCCACTAGATTTAGACCTAATGCTCCTACCAATCTAATGCTGAGATTGTTTATGAAAATTTTGGTTATAATGGTCACACCATTGATAGATGTTTCAAGATTATTGGTTATCCTAATGACTTTAGGAAGAAAAAAGGGGGCAAAGTTTTAAAGGCAAAAGTGTCTCCAACAATTCTGCTGGGACATCTTCTTTATCTGGTTTCACAGATAAACAACTTGCCACTTTGCTCTCAATGATTAAAGACAACAAGGGTAACACTAATGTTTCTAGAAAAAGTGTTCAAGCCAATATAGCAGGTATTTACTTTAACAACAGCAGGATATTTAATGATAACTTTGAGAAGTTTTTTGTTCTAACACCAACATCAAAACTAAACTTGGGCAAATTGGGAAGGTTGTTGATTCTGGGGCTAATCAACATATGACCAACAATGATACTGAATTAGAAAATGTGCTTGATATATCACACCTTAACATCAAAGTGGCTCATCCCAATGGGACTGAGGCCATCATTTCTAAAATTGGAAATTTAAATCTTTCTAATAGTTTAGTCTTGTTTGATGTTCTTGTTATACCTGATTATTATGTGACCTTGATCTCTGTTCAAAAATTGGCTAAGGATAATAAGATTTTGGTTGTTTTTTATGAAAATAAATATTTTTTTGTGAATCAAGATTTGAATCTTAAAAATGTTTTGGGGACTGGTAGGAAATGTGGTGGTCTGTACTATTTAGATATAGAAGGTACTAAATGTGTGAATGATTCCAATGTGCTTACTTGCTCTCTGTCTAAACATGATTGGCATTGTAGATTAGGTCACCCTGCTGACCCAGCTCTAAATGTTCTCAAAAATCCTTGAATATTACTTTTGCTGATCAAACTGAATTTTGTGAAATATGTCAAAGGGCTAAACAAACTAGAGAAACTTTTCCATTAAGTGATCATAAAACTAAGTCTCTTGGTGAACTTGTTCATTTGGATTTGTGGGGTCCTTATAGGGTGACTAATCACACTGGTCATAGATATTTTTTAACTGTTGTGGATGATTTTACAAGAGCTGTTTGGGTGTACTTGATTAAAACCAAAGATGAAGTTGGTACCTCTATTGAGACTTTTTACAATATTTTAAAAACGCAATTTTAAAAGAATGTTAAAGTTTTTAGAAGTGATAATGGGACTGAGTTTGTTAATCATGCTTTTAAAAACTTTTGTCATAAACAGGGAATTGTACACCATACATCTTGTGCTTATACCCAACAACAAAATAGGATTGTTGAAAGGAAACATAGGCATCCTCTTAATGTCACTAGATGCCTTATGTTTCAGGGGGTACCTTTGAGATTTTGGACTGAATGCATTCTAACTGCTACTTATCTTATCAACAGATTACCTTCTTCTGTGCCAAATGGTAGATCTCCTTATGAGATGATTTATAACTCATACCCTAATCTCTCTCATATTAGAACTTTTGTTTGTCTTTGTTTTGCCACTATTTTAAATAGTCATGATAAACTCACCAGTAGGTCTGAAAAATGTGTTATGATGGGTTTTTCTAGTTCTCAAAAGGGTTATAAACTTTATAGTCTTGATAGACATTAGTTTTTTGTTTCTAAAGATGTTAATTTTTTTGAATCTATATTTCCTTTTAAGGATGCTATTTTGAATAAGAAGAATAATAATGAAAAGCTTGATGTTTCTCAAAATAATAATGTTTTGACCTTTTTTGACTTGGAAAATCCTGAGCTTCCTGATGATGATGAGAGAGTACCAAAAGAACATAATGGTGACAATGTGTCACCAAGTGATAGCACCCCACCCTTGAGTCTAGGTGACAGTGGAAACATTGCCTCAGGCAATGACACCACGATTGCCAGCTCAAATGAGATTGAGGCTGCCACACTTGATGAAAATCAAGTTTTTGAGGGAACCTTAGAATTTCATCCAGTTTTTCCCATCCATGGACAAAACTTGGGTTAAACATCTAATACTAATGCTCAGGAGGACCAAGTCTTGAGAAGGTCTTTGATGAGATGGCATTTATACATGATCTCATCGTTCTTTTCGGGCTTTAAATGCATAAAATGTCATAAAAATACCACATATATGCTTGTGTTTGTTTAATTATGTATTTTAGGTATGGATATCGTGAAAAAGACAAAAGATATCAAGAAACAAGGAAAAACGAACACGAGAAACGAAGCCGTACAAAGAACCGGGCCCTAGTTCATGATTTCTCAAAGAAAAACCCTTGAAGACTTGAATATGTACAAGATTGATCCCTCATTTATCAAGAAATGACACTTAATACCCCTTGTATATTAATAATTACAAGTTTGGTCCCTTAAGTTTGTCAAAATTACAAAAAGGTCCTTCAACTTTGAAGATTTGGCAAGTTTAGTCCCTCAACAATTCTAAATTGTCAACAATGGTCCCTCATGAAGTCAAACATCCAATGAAGACCTTCAAAGATGAGAAATGTCCAAGATCAGTCCTTGAACTATTCAAAAATGGCAAAAATAACCCTTATAACCCTTGTTACAAAGTTTTGTGGCCAAAGTGTGAAGTTAGAAACTTAAATAACAAAGGAAACCAAGTTTGTAAGTTGAAAAACATGATTTACCATTTCTTCCAAAACACAAGGACTCTTATTGTCATTTCCCAAATTTTAAACTGAATAAGCACGCGCCAAACACAACACACCCCCTTATCTCGGATCATACTTGTTACTATTTACCTTTATCAACCCAGAACTTACCCCACTTAAAACAAAGGGTAAAATGAAATTACCCAGGCACACGCTTAATTCACATGCCCAGGAACTCATCCCACACCCAGAACCCCAATCCCCACTCACCATGTGACCCCACCCTTTCACACGTTAACCAATCACATGACACCCTACTCTCTAAGCAATCCTAGTTAGCAAGATCAACAATTTATAGCAACAACTTGGTCCCCAAGCCTAAAATGAACATCCAAGATCATTTTGGACAACTCACAACATCAAAACACGCCTCAAGCACTCAAGGGTATTATGGGGATTTTCTAGCTAGGGTTTTCATGTATTTTGCATCTAGAATCGTCTATTGTTTCCTATAAAAGGACCCCCAACCTGTGGTGAGGCCTTTGTTCCAGATTTTAGCTATTTTCTTTGTAATTCCTTTTTATGAAATAATATTTGAATTTCTGAAAATATTGAATTCTCTTTTGTGATTTATAAAAGTTTGGTGTTAGAATAGCTAAGATCTGAGTTCCATATACATGTTTGATTGATTTTGAGAAAAGGTATTAAGGTTTAAAACACTTGTTTTCAAAAATCAAAGGATAATCTTTTTCGATCTTACTTTTGTGTTTGTTCATCTTAGCAGCTTGTGGAACCTGGTGCTTGTTCTTGCTAGCACCTCAGCTCAAACATTCCAAAGTGTTGCTGTACATTTTGGAGGTTTGATTCTCTTATCTCTTTTACTTTTTCTGAATTTTGCCTTAATTTTTGGTGATTTTGCATGATTGTTTGTGAATCTATGGATTTATGGTTGATTTGTGTTTCTGAGGGTTGGATTATTGTTGCTAGGTTGTTTTGATCTTGGAGTGAAGGTTAAATCACAACAATCCTTTGGAAAATTGAGAGATCAGATTCCAAAGGGGTGTTTGGGTTAACTGATTTATCAAGATTCAAGGCAACCTTTGTGGTTGTTTGTTGTTTCTTTGGGTTGGTATTTGTTTATCTGGTGCAAGTGGTCTGTTATCTACAAGTTTTGAGGGTCTAAACACCTAAATCAATTAAAGGTTTATAAAATATGTTTTACTTGGGTATTTTGGCTAAAATTTTGGGGACACCTAGATCTAAGGGTAGACTAGGGTTAACAAGTGTTAAATTTTGGATAACATAACCAGGGAAAGGGATTTGAGGTCTTGAAATTGGATTGGTGGTCAAATAGATCAGCAAAAGGATTTTAGATAATCACCTTTGCTCATCAGTAACTTTTTATGCTTGAATCTGCTTATTTACTTTGATCCAGTGCTTGAATCACGTTTATTTGTGCTTATTGGACTTTATTATAGCTTGTGTATGCATATGGTTCAATTTGGCTGGCTTATTCATGCTTAATTTGCTTATTTTGTCATAACTGCTTATTTTTAAGGTTTGTATCATATATGTGGACTGGTTGCTTATTCTGTGCTTATTGAGTGAACCAAATTGTGATTTGTTGATTGATATTGACTCCTTGTGATCCACTGATTACAAGGGTTCCTTTGTTTTCATTTGAATCCAACTGGATCTCTCTAAAAAAGCAAGTCAAATAGTCAAAGCAGTGGGAACTCCTTTCCCCTACTGCTAGTGTTATTTCACGTTGTGCATATCAATAAGCTGTTCTAGCTTATTTAAACCTGCAACAACTTTGAATTTATAATAGGTGTCACTTATTTGACCCAATTGTTCATACTGGAGCATTTGAGGGGTTGACTTTGAGGTTTGACTAGAAAACCAATAACTTTGACTTTACATAAGTGCTTATCAGCGCTTATTGAACTTTTCTTTGGTGATTTGTCTTAATTAAGTCATTTAGAGTCTTTAGCAACTTATTTGAAGGTCTGAGGTGGTCTAGAACTCTAAGTCGACTATTTTGTCTTTTAGTGAAATTCTACTTTGCTTATTTGTGGCTTATTGGGTTTGCTTTTTAAAAATTTCTTTTCACAGATCTCTTAGGCATCTCAAAAGAGGGGTGTGTGTCAAATCTGAGCTTATGGCATTGGCTTATTGCTTAATGGGCTTATTGGCCCAATAAGGATAAGCTGTTATACCATTAAGCTGTGATAAGCTCAAAACCAGCTTTTGAGCCTTCAGACCTTTGTGTTCAGGATCAAATTTTGAGTCAGATAAGGCTTTTTCAGCTTATTTGGACAATTTTGAAATTTTTGGGCCCAAAACCCCATTTAAGTGGACTGTTTTAGTTTTTAGCCCATCTGGGGGGACCATTAGGGGTATTTTGGTAATTTCACTTTCATTTTCTGTTTATTTAGGTTAAAATAAACTAGTTTGCAAGTTTTTAGAAATTTTTATAATTTTTGAATTTTTAATATTATTTTATTATTAAATTTCAATTTTCACATTTTTGCACTTTTGATATTTTTCTTAGGTCTAATACATTAAAATAGGATTTTTGCAACTCTTAGATTAATTTTATCATCATTTTCTTAATTTCTAGAATTATTTTAATGTTTTAATAGTTTTTAATCATTTTAAATAGTTTTAATTAGTTTTAAAATTTATAAAAATAGTTTTTATTCTTATTTAGTCATTTTAGAGGTTTACAAAGTGAAAAATCTTTGTTTGGGCTTTTTAATAATTATTTTTATTTTTAGGGCTTTAATTAGCATTTAAAATTTAATATTTAATTAATTAGAAGGTTTGAAAAAGTTTTGATCATTTATAAACTCTTAGTTTATTTAATTTGATTTTTGGTAATTTTTTGGTAATTTTTAGATTTAATTTTTATTTTGGCACTTTTTACGGTTTTTAATTTAGTCGTCGTAGTAATAATTTTCACGTATCCGTCATTCTATTTTCTCATCCCCTTCTTTCTCAAATATTAATCTCAAAGATCATTACATTTTAGTCACACACATATACCTCCTTGGGAAACGAACTTAATTGGGTCATTAACACTTGATTTTCCTAAATCATTTGTTTAATACTTTCCGCTTTTACGCCTTTTTCCTAAAAGGTGTATTTTACCACAATCATTTTGGCGCCGCTGCCGGGGAGGCGTGTCGTGATTAGTTTGTCATTTTGTTTTTAATATTAACCATAAATAGTATTTGTATTAGTAGAACTCTACTAATACGTATTATCGGTTTTTTCGTTTTTCTTGTGAAATTATTATTACTATATTGTATTAAGTATCACAACAAATAAAAATATCTCCAAAAGTGTGAAAACACAACCTTAATTGGGATTTGATCTCCTAATTATTGTATTCGAATCTCAAACAAAAAGAAAAAGGCAAAAATAGATAAATACTTTCGTGAAGCTCGATTTTGAAAAATACAAAGTATAAGGTGGGTATAAGTCGGGTATTATAAAATATACCCTAAGAAAAAAGGCTCTTAAGTGCTTCGCGCCGCCTCGTTTCCCCGCTTGCTTGTGAGTATTTTGAGATTGAAAGCTAATCGAGGGTTTTGCCGCCCAAAGTATTATTACGTATCATATATATTTGCTTGGTTTCTTTGTGATTAAACCCTCTTGAACAATTTGGTTTTCACCAAAGTTCTAAAGTCATTCGAAGGCGTTCACTCCACGTGATCGTTTTCATTCTTTTGAGGCTTCTTTAATCAAGAGATTGATTCGAGGAGAGATTTGGTAGATTGTTGTCTACGAAGATACACACAAAATCCAAAAAAATTAAAAACAATCAAAAACACAAAAAATTAAAAATTCACAAAACACCCAAAAAGAATCTTCTTTGCTCACCTCCCATTCTACGTCAAGTGTATGATAACTCGTAATCAAGCAAAAAGAGCTCGTAAACGTCGTCAAAGTCAAGGAAATCAAGAGCCTTTGATTGAAGAACAAACTCCAATTGTCGAACCCGTTGTAGAACCAATAGTCGCCATGTCTAATCGTACTATGATGGAGTTGCTTCAAGCACCCACCGAGGGTTTTGGAGAAGTTATTGTGATTCCCGCCATCCTTGCGGAGAATTTCGAGATTAAGACGGGTTTAATGTCGATGTTGCAAGCAAATAAGTTTAGAGGTCATGAAAAAGACAACCCGCATTATCACATAAGGAATTTTAATCGTCTCACCGCAACAAGAAAGTTTAAGGATGTTCCACATGACGCCATTAAGATGATGTTGTTTCCATACTCGTTGGATGGACCCGCTAAAATTTGGCTCGAGAAAGAACCGCCAAATTCGACTTTGACATGGGGTGATCTCGTCTCTATGTTTGTGAACCAATTTTTTCCACCATCTAAAACAACACAATTGAAAAATGAGATTTTAAGGTTTACACAACGCAATAATGAAAGTTTTTCAATGGCATGGGAACGATTTAAGGAAATGTTACATGAATGTCCACACCATGATTTTTCGGAATTGCATCAAATTGATAATTTTTATAATGGGCTTAATGATAATGAACGAGATTATTTGAATGCCACCGCGGGTGGTAATTTTTTGTGCAAAACGACCGATGAAGATTTAAAGATTATCGAGAATAGATCTAAGGTTTATAACCCTCGTAACACACCGAGTGTTGCCAATATGGGTTCATCATCGTCGTCATCGTCTCGTCACATTAATGCCTTACATATGATGAAGCAAATGAGGAAAATCGGTTTTTCGATAGGTTTTCGACGCTTATGACACATTGGAAAGCACAAGATGCTTTGAATTCCGCATTAGTTAAAGCGGTTGAAAAGAGTTGTTTATCTTGTGGTGGAGCTCATGATCTTTCCGAGTGCATTACCGCCGGTGGTAACACTTCGAGTGCTTGCGTAGCAACGGGAACTTACAACCAAAACGGCCAAGGTTCCCGCCCAAATCAAGCTCCACCAAATCAAAATGCTAACAACTATCGAAAACAACAATCAAAATGGTGGTTATCAAGGCAATTCACATAATTATAACAAAGGGAATTATCAAAGTGGGAATGGACAAGTTTCAAATCAAAACCAAAACCGTGATTTTCAAACTACTACACAAGGTTTTCAAAATGATCACACCAAAAATCTTCAAGGAGAATTTTTGAATTATGCTAAAGCAAATGATGCTAAGTTTGATAATATGCAATGTAACACCCCCACAATTGTTATGCGCAGCGGAACTACAACAATGGGTGCTACACAGTATTCATTGCACACAAGACATATCAAACGACGCTAAAAAGACGTCATCTTAAAACTTGAAATTTAAAATTGTTAGATAATACATGTCCACAGTTTTTCCAACCCCAAATAGTGCACAGAGTTTAGCGTTTTCGGTCCCCATGAATCTCAACCCCAAAAACTTCAGTTTTACAACCACATGACTTTAAACATAAAGATTGTTTAAGTAGAAAAGGAGGGAAAAACAAGCGGACACCAAGCCGATCACACAACATCCATCCCATGCATGCTCCATCCTACTGCTCAGCGGTTACCTGAAACACATGCCAAAAATTTGGTCAACGAAAACGTTGAGTGGAATTCATAGGTTTTTCAATCCATTTGAACGTATATATAATAAAAACCATTCGTGATCATTTATAGTCTTGTCGATCAAACAAACTATAATCAGGATACTGACAATTGTGTTTAAGCTCATGACACTAATCCGTTAACTCAATCACCCGCGTAAATATACCGGCATGATTCAGATGAAACTAGTGCCCCTTCTAAAGGCATCAGTTGCAATTATACCTTATTTCTCATACAAAATAATCTACCGCAGAACTTACTATAAGTACAGCTTCTCGGCTAGCATTGGGTCGTTAACCCCGTAGTACTACAAATTGCATAAGCGGCTATTTCCCCCTACTCGAGGGCAGGACAATAGTTAATAGTTCATGAATTTAGGGACTTTTGCAACTTTGGTACTCAACACAATTTCTAAGGCAACTTTCGGGTCTAACAATCATTCATGATATACGTTCCTTTTTAAAAACTAGCATGCATTTCCCTCGCGGGTAAAACAATTTGAAATAATATAAGCGAGGCTATAAATTCACACCTTAGATATTAAGTAGTCGGTAGTTCGAGGAGTGATCACTGACGATGTTACGGATGCCCGGGTAAATCAACACCTATCACAAATAACGCGTAATGAGTAATCTCATTTAAATACTTACGGTACTGTATAAAATACATATATACAAGTCACTTAAGACAAATATAACTCACGCCAAAAACAAAAACAACAAGTATCATTCATTTTATTCCATTCGTTCTTATAACCTACGTTGTCCATTTTTACACGTTCTCGCCGGTACTTGACTAAAGTACGGGCTGTTTTACCTTATTAAACCATGCTTATAAAATTTGACAAAATTTCCAAAAATCCTATATGACCTGTAGATAACATGTTTTTAAGCCCAACAAAAGTTTTCACTTTTACGACCCGTTACGCAACTCATTTCCACGACTACATTTTACGGGCTGAAATTGCGCTTCGACCAATTTTGACCACTTTGACCTATATGAAAAATACCTTTGACTTCCTTGACTCATAAGTCAACCTATAGACCCATTTGTACAGGTTAGGGACCAAATTTTGACCCTTGACCATTTACCAAATTATACTTGTGACCCTCGGGATTTGACTAAAACTTTGCACAAATCCGGATTGTGAAAGTCCTCGTCTCCCGGTACCCGATCTTTAAAATGTCATAACTTTTAGCTCGTTTTGAGTCACGGGCTCTACCTTATACCAAATTAAAGCTAGAAAAACCCTCTATCACTATATTTAGTTTTCAAGACCTGGAACAAAAATCATTTTTCCAAAATAGACCAAATGTTTCTGCCTAAAAATGACCATACCAAAAACATGCTTAGACTCGATTCCAAGACTTCTAACCAACACTAAACATCATCCTAAGCCTTCCCAAACATATCCTAACATCAAACTTCCATCCTACCCCTATTGATCAATCAATCTCAATATCAAAAATCAAAGAAAATAAACATGCAAGTAATAAAACCTATATGAATCTTCCTAAAACAACAAACCAAACACAAATATAACATGCAAAATCAACAACCACCATGGCTCCCCAAACACCCCCTTTGCCGTGGGGTTTGGGTGACCCAATCACCACAACCAAATTAATTTTGGTGGGTTTTCATGGTGTTTATACTTCCATAACACTAAATTATTAACATGCACTAGCTCTTTAAGCCTCAAAAACGAATTTGGATCATATGGAAAAATCTTGAAATTTTTTTATCAATGCATGTTGGATTTGAGCACATGAATAGGTGGGGAATGACCAAACTAAGCGTGGTCTAACCTTAGATTTTTGAAAAATCAAGTAGAAAAGATTTTAGGTGGATTTTTGTGTTGGTTGGGTGTGCCGTGAGTTTGAGAGAGACAAGGAGGGAGTGGGTTTTGATTTTTGGTGAAATGTTTAGTATGTGTTTGTGTGTTTAGTCATTTAGGCCCTTTTGATGGGTTAGGAGGGACCTAAGTGCAATATTGGGCTTCTTTTGTCCTTAAATAGAAAACGACCTCAAAACTTTGCGGGTTTGACTCATTTGTCAATTTTGAAAATTTTACGGGAGTCGGAAATCTTCCCGAATGCTCCAAAATATTTTTGGGATACTTTAAATGTACTTGGAAGGCTATAAAACTCACCCGACTCAACTTAACATGAACCGTAAATAAAATTCTCGAAAAATTACATTATCGATAAATCGTCAAAAATTATATGAAATTGGGCATCCCTCGGGATCGTAATCGTCATCGTCCTTCTCAAAACGTCAACCGTAAAAATTATAACCTCGAACATCGGTCTTAACCAAAATACTTATAATTATAGAAATTAAAATTTATCAAAAATTTCAAAAATTAGCGTAATTTAGGGTATTGTTAATGACCTCGATTCTAGGGTGTCACATCCACCCCTCCTTAAAGAGAGCGACGTCCCGGCGCTCGCCTCTTCTTGTTCTCACATTTCGTCTACTGGAACAGATGAGGATACCTTTCCTTGAAAAAGTCCTCACGTTCCCAGGTGTATTCCGGTCCACGCTTAGAATTCCATCGGACCTTCACAATAGGAATCCTACTACGCTTCAACCGCTTGACCTCCCGGTCCATAATTTCCACAGGTTCTTCCACAAAGTGCATTTTGTCGTCTAGTCGAATCTCGTCCAAAGGAATCACCAATTCCTTGTCCGCCAAACTCTTCTTCAGGTTCGATACGTGAAACGTGTCATGAATAGCACTAAGCTCGGTCGGCAATTCTAATTTGTACGCTACTGGTCCAATTCGTTCAACGATCTTAAACGGTCCAATATACCTCGGACTCAACTTTCCTTTCTTTCCAAAACGAATTACACCCTTCCATGGCGATACCTTGAGCATAACCATATCTCCAACTTCAAACTCCAACGGTTTCCTTCGGTTATCGGCATAACTCTTCTGTCGGCTTCTCGCAGCAAGTAGTCGGTTCTTGATCTGCACGATCTTCTCTGTCGTTTCTAAAACCATTTCGGGTCCAGTCAATTGACTTTCCCCTACTTCACTCCAACACACGGGCGATCTACACTTCCTTCCATACAATGCTTCGAACGGTGCCGCTTTGATACTCGCATGATAACTATTATTGTACGAAAATTCCACCAGAGGCAAGTGGCGTTCCCAACTTCCTCCAAAATCAATCACGCACGCTCGGAGCATGTCCTCCATCGTTTGAATCGTTCGTTCACTCTGGCCGTCAGTTTCCGGGTGATAAGCCGTGCTTAAACTCAGTTCAGTGCCCATCGCACGTTGAAGCGATTTCCAAAATTCCGACGTAAATCTACTGTCGCGATCCGAAATGATCGATAACGGCACTCCATGTCTACAGACGATCTCTTTCACGTACACGCTGGCGAGTCTTTCCATACTGTCCGTCTTCTTCATAGGTAAGAAATGAGCAGACTTCGTCAACCTATCCACAATTACCCATATCATATCGCTTCCACTAGGAGTCCTAGGTAAACCCGTCACAAAATCCATTGCGATTTTCTCCCATTTCCATTCTGGGATTTCCGGTTGTACCAACAATCCAGATGGTTTCTTATGTTCTGCCTGAACCTTTGCACAAGTCAAACACTTACTGACGTAACGAGCAATATCTGCCTTCATATTCGGCCACCAATAGACTTTCTTCAGGTCGTGGTACATCTTATCCGATCCAGGATGTATCGAATACTTCGACTTATGCGACTCATTCATAACCAATTCTCGAACTCCAGGCTTTCCTTCCTCAGATGAACACAATGGTAACCAAATCCGATTCTCAAAATATCTTAGTCCGTCAGACCTAATCACAAAAAGAGGTTTCAACATTCGTCCCAAATTCTCGGCTTCAACATTTCCTTTCATTAAACCTCTCTCCTGAGCCTTCAGTATGGTTTCGGTTAAGTCAACGCTCTCACTCATCACTAAAGCTCTAACCCTCAAAGGTTTCTCCCGTTCTTTCCTACTCAGTGCATCTGCTACAACATTCGCCTTCCCAGGGTGATAGCGAATTTCGCAGTCATAATCACTCAATAGTTCAACCCATCGTCTTTGTCGCATATTCAACTCCTTTTGATCTAAAATGTGCTGCAAACTCTTGTGATCAGTGAATACAACACACTTTGTCCCATACAGATAGTGTCTCCACAACTTCAACGCAAAAACCACCGCTCCTAATTCCAAATCGTGCGTCGTGTAGTTCTCCTCGTTCTTCCTTAATTGCCTCGACGCGTAAGCTATCACCTTCTCACGTTGCATTAACACTGCTCCGTAACCCTTACGAGACGCATCACAATACACTACGAAATCTTCGGTTCCTTCAGGCAATGATAAAATCGGCGCGGAACATAACTTATCCTTAAGCGTTTCGAAAGCAAGCTCTTCCTCATTTCCCCATTCATACACCCTATTCTTCTCGGTAAGCCGCGTCAATGGTTTCGCAATCAACGAAAATCCTTCAATAAACCTTCTATAATACCCAGCTAAACCCAAAAATTGTCGAACTTCAGTCGGCGTCGTCGGTGCTGACCATTCCCTGATCGCTTCGATCTTAGCAGGATCTACACGAACTCCTTCCTTATCAATCACATGACCTAGAAACTGCACTGATTCCAACCAAAACTCACACTTAGAGAATTTTGCATACAGCTTCTCCTTCCTTAACAACTCCAAAATCTTTCTTAGGTGCTTCTCGTGCTCCCCCTTACTCTTAGAGTAAATAAGTATGTCGTCGATGAAAACAATAACAAACTTATCTAGATACGGCTTGCACACGCGATTCATAAGATCCATGAATACAGCAGGCGCGTTCGTCAACCCAAACGGCATCACTCGAAATTCAAAGTGTCCATACCGCGTACGAAAGGCAGTTACAGGAATATCCTCCTCTCTTACACGCAGTTGATGATACCCTGATCTTAAATCGATCTTTGAGTATACACTGGAACCTTGTAATTGATCGAACAAATCATCAATCCTCGGTAATGGGTACCGATTCTTAACCGTCAGCTTATTGAGTTCTCTATAGTCGATACACATCCTAAACGAACCATCCTTCTTCTTTACGAACAACACTGGCGCTCCCCAAGGTGATGAGCTCGGCCTAATAAATCCTTTGTCCATCAATTCCTTCAATTGATCCGCTAACTCCTTTAACTCAGATGGTGCTAAGCGATAAGGTGCACGTGCAACCGGTGCAGCTCCTGGCACTAAATCAATTCGAAATTCGACCTCACGATTAGGCGGTAAACCTGGCAAATTGTCTGGAAAAACGTCCGGATACTCGCGAATAATTGGTACCTCTTCAATCCTCGCCTCTACATCACCATCGCTCGAAACTTGTGCCAAAAACACATCGCATCCGCTCTCTACGTACTTCATCATCTTCAAACACGAAATCACCTTCAAACGAGAAGTGCATTCGTCTCCCTTAACCGTCAAAGCCCTATTCCTCAGCGGAATCTGCACCAATCTCTCACCACAGACGATCGTAGCACTATGCGCCATTAGCCAATCCATTCCCACAATTACGTCAAACGATCCTAGCTCTATAGGCATCAAGTCGATTTTAAAAGCGTAGTTTCCTAACTTCAAGGTACACCCTTTCAGTATAGTATTCGTACTAACAATTTTTCCATCGGCTAATTCAACATTATAACTAGTCGTTAACAATACCGGTTCTCTATCGATATGACGACTAAATCTAACGTCTACAAAACTCTTGTCGGAGCCAGAATCAAATAAAATACTAGCATAACAAGCGTCTAGCAAAAACGTACCGGTAACCACATTTGGACCCTGTGGTTTATCAGCAGTTCCCACTTGATACACAGCTGCCGCATTATTTCCTCCCCGTCTGTTCCCTGCCTTCGGGCAATTTGCTTGCACATGCCCCCTTTCTCCACAGCTATAACATCCTCTCATCCTGATAGCATTAGCCCCAGTGGCTACTCCTCCCGTTCGACAACTAGCAGTCCTATGACCTGCCTTTCCACATTTGCCGCATGCCGGCGGGCAGTTTCCAACATGATACAAGTTGCACTTTCCACAATGGGGATTTACTTTCACACCTCTAGGGTTCGTCACGGCCCTCATCCCTTCGTTCCTTCTCTGATTAAACTGCTGATTACGGTTCGGCCCTTGGTTGTTTCGATTTCCTCCTCGGTTCTGGCCTTGGGATTGATTACTTTGTGCTGCCTCCCATTTCCTTTTGTTGCCCTCAGCAATGTAATTCTGCTTGTCCTGAAGCTTAACGTCCATCAAAGCGTGTGCCATTTGAACCGCTTCATCAAACGTTCCAGGTTTCGACGAAGTTGTCTCACCTTTGATGTTGCTAGATAAACCCTTAATATACTGCTTCATTTTCTTGGCATCATTGGCAAATATGTCCGGACACAAAAGACTTAACTCATTGAATCTCCTGGTGTAAGCAGCTATATCGTTGTTCTTTAAGGTCAAATGTCTCAGTTCGTCCTCCAATTGCCCCAATTCCTCCTCTGGGCAAAACTTCTTGGTCAACAAAGCTTTGGTTGCATTCCACGTTCTTGCATTTGCCACAGCCAATCCCACCGTAGCTACCTGAGTATTCCACCAGCTTAACGCATCATCCAGAAATGTAGCTGCTGCAAACTTTACTTTATCCGCCTCTGCACAACCACTGATTTCAAACGTACTCTCAACTTTTTCCAACCATCGCCTAAGTTCTAGGGCTCCACCCGATCCACGGAACTGCGTAGGACCGCACCTCATAAAGCTTGAATAGGTACACACTCTCGGGGCTGGTTGTCTCCCCGCGTTCCTTCCTGGATCCTGATTTCTCCCAGCTCGGTCCGCTTGCAACGCATTAGCTATCGCTTCCTGAATCATGTTGTTAACACGATCGGCAGTCAACTTTGGAGGCATTGTTTAATCGAATATCTCTTTCTGCAAGACAAGAAAAATAGAAAAACAATGTAAGTATTCATATCAAGTTTCCCAGACATAAAATACATACAACGACACATCACTACGGAGTTACTAATATTCATCAATTCACACCACAAAAGATCAAATTTAAGACATATCACAGATCATGAAAGGTAACATAGATTGTATTGATAGTTAACCAAAATCGTGACAAGTAATGCCACTACAATCATTCACCACAAAACATCAAGTACTTGAGTTTCTCGTCATAATACCATCATACAAAGGTCTAAAATAGTTCTATTACAATGATCAAAGAAAATACAAAACAAGTAACTAGGCATGTGGTGATCCACACGGCCTCTTGGATGGCGGCTCGTCGTCGTCTTCCTCGGTTTCCTCATCACTCACGTCCTCGTCCACATCATCCACTTTTCCCTTTCCTTTCTCATCTGGCCCACATTCTGCTTCCTTTCTCGTCCCTGATGTGGATCCATGCTCAATCGCTACCTGATTTCCCACCGAAATACAAGCACCTCCAGTAGGCGGCTGAACCATGAAGTCATTCGCCTCCATCTCCAAATCGTCCACGAATCTCCAATCCGGGGGCAATGAATCCCTCACACGATGCTCCCAACTCTGCATCCTCGACAACCTCATCTGATCTTCCCTCACACGATCAAGACTAGCACTTAAATTCGCAACCATTGATTTTAAACTGTTGATGGCACTTGTGTTCATCATCCCATCATACGCAATCCTTGAAGTCCTTTCCAACAGTCTTTCATCCGCCTTATCATTCTCGTCGAACCTACTGACCACCCTTGATTCCACTACATACCTCATGCACATCGATCCTTCCAAACCTCTCACAGTCCGTCGTACGTCACTACTCATGCTGAAATTATCCACCTCACTTTCGCCATTGTCGTTTTCCGGCCCTATTTCGTCTTCTGGAGCGATCCATCCATTATTATTGTCCGGCGGGTTCGGAGGAAACGGTCCCCCTTCGTGACCTACGACGTAATCGTTTCCGTTATCGTTAGGCGGTACCTCGGCCATTCCTGCAATAACAGCGAATTTCGGAGGGTACATAAGTAATTATACAATAATTATAAATACATGCATGCAAATGCAATGCAAAGGTGGTACATATGCCCGAAATGTAATAATATGATGCTCATGCATGATTAATATGAAAATTACGATGTCGGATATTCCACGTAAAATTTAACGTCTACATATAGTAATTCCATACTTATATAATAATTACCCTCTTATATACTTTACTCAAAAGTATACGTCAAATGCCATAAATACAACAATAAATCTTACCGGAGCCATGCAGGATAGTTGTGTGTGCTTGGACCCTTTTCTTACGACACCAAAAGTTATAGTTTAGGATTTTCAAAAACGACCTAGTTCTCTATAACTCGTGGCTCTGATTACCAATCTGTAACACCCCCACAATTGTTATGCGCAGCGGAACTACAACAATGGGTGCTACACAGTATTCATTGCACACAAGACATATCAAACGACGCTAAAAAGACGTCATCTTAAAACTTGAAATTTAAAATTGTTAGATAATACATGTCCACAGTTTTTCCAACCCCAAATAGTGCACAGAGTTTAGCGTTTTCGGTCCCCATGAATCTCAACCCCAAAAACTTCAGTTTTACAACCACATGACTTTAAACATAAAGATTGTTTAAGTAGAAAAGGAGGGAAAAACAAGCGGACACCAAGCCGATCACACAACATCCATCCCATGCATGCTCCATCCTACTGCTCAGCGGTTACCTGAAACACATGCCAAAAATTTGGTCAACGAAAACCTTGAGTGGAATTCATAGGTTTTTCAATCCATTTGAACGTATATATAATAAAAACCATTCGTGATCATTTATAGTCTTGTCGATCAAACAAACTATAATCAGGATACTGACAATTGTGTTTAAGCTCATGACACTAATCCGTTAACTCAATCACCCGCGTAAATATACCGGCATGATTCAGATGAAACTAGTGCCCCTTCTAAAGGCATCAGTTGCAATTATACCTTATTTCTCATACAAAATAATCTACCGCAGAACTTACTATAAGTACAGCTTCTCGGCTAGCATTGGGTCGTTAACCCCGTAGTACTACAAATTGCATAAGCGGCTATTTCCCCCTACTCGAGGGCAGGACAATAGTTAATAGTTCATGAATTTAGGGACTTTTGCAACTTTGGTACTCAACACAATTTCTAAGGCAACTTTCGGGTCTAACAATCATTCATGATATACGTTCCTTTTTAAAAACTAGCATGCATTTCCCTCGCGGGTAAAACAATTTGAAATAATATAAGCGAGGCTATAAATTCACACCTTAGATATTAAGTAGTCGGTAGTTCGAGGAGTGATCACTGACGATGTTACGGATGCCCGGGTAAATCAACACCTATCACAAATAACGCGTAATGAGTAATCTCATTTAAATACTTACGGTACTGTATAAAATACATATATACAAGTCACTTAAGACAAATATAACTCACGCCAAAAACAAAAACAACAAGTATCATTCATTTTATTCCATTCGTTCTTATAACCTACGTTGTCCATTTTTACACGTTCTCGCCGGTACTTGACTAAAGTACGGGCTGTTTTACCTTATTAAACCATGCTTATAAAATTTGACAAAATTTCCAAAAATCCTATATGACCTGTAGATAACATGTTTTTAAGCCCAACAAAAGTTTTCACTTTTACGACCCGTTACGCAACTCATTTCCACGACTACATTTTACGGGCTGAAATTGCGCTTCGACCAATTTTGACCTATATGAAAAATACCTTTGACTTCCTTGACTCATAAGTCAACCTATAGACCCATTTGTACAGGTTAGGGACCAAATTTTGACCCTTGACCATTTACCAAATTATACTTGTGACCCTCGGGATTTGACTAAAACTTTGCACAAATCCGGATTGTGAAAGTCCTCGTCTCCCGGTACCCGATCTTTAAAATGTCATAACTTTTAGCTCGTTTTGAGTCACGGGCTCTACCTTATACCAAATTAAAGCTAGAAAAACCCTCTATCACTATATTTAGTTTTCAAGACCTGGAACAAAAATCATTTTTCCAAAATAGACCAAATGTTTCTGCCTAAAAATGACCATACCAAAAACATGCTTAGACTCGATTCCAAGACTTCTAACCAACACTAAACATCATCCTAAGCCTTCCCAAACATATCCTAACATCAAACTTCCATCCTACCCCTATTGATCAATCAATCTCAATATCAAAAATCAAAGAAAATAAACATGCAAGTAATAAAACCTATATGAATCTTCCTAAAACAACAAACCAAACACAAATATAACATGCAAAATCAACAACCACCATGGCTCCCCAAACACCCCCTTTGCCGTGGGGTTTGGGTGACCCAATCACCACAACCAAATTAATTTTGGTGGGTTTTCATGGTGTTTATACTTCCATAACACTAAATTATTAACATGCACTAGCTCTTTAAGCCTCAAAAACGAATTTGGATCATATGGAAAAATCTTGAAAATTTTTTATCAATGCATGTTGGATTTGAGCACATGAATAGGTGGGGAATGACCAAACTAAGCGTGGTCTAACCTTAGATTTTTGAAAAATCAAGTAGAAAAGATTTTAGGTGGATTTTTGTGTTGGTTGGGTGTGCCGTGAGTTTGAGAGAGACAAGGAGGGAGTGGGTTTTGATTTTTGGTGAAATGTTTAGTATGTGTTTGTGTGTTTAGTCATTTAGGCCCTTTTGATGGGTTAGGAGGGACCTAAGTGCAATATTGGGCTTCTTTTGTCCTTAAATAGAAAACGACCTCAAAACTTTGCGGGTTTGACTCATTTGTCAATTTTGAAAATTTTACGGGAGTCGGAAATCTTCCCGAATGCTCCAAAATATTTTTGGGATACTTTAAATGTACTTGGAAGGCTATAAAACTCACCCGACTCAACTTAACACGAACCGTAAATAAAATTCTCGAAAAATTACATTATCGATAAATCGTCAAAAATTATATGAAATTGGGCATCCCTCGGGATCGTAATCGTCATCGTCCTTCTCAAAACGTCAACCGTAAAAATTATAACCTCGAACATCGGTCTTAACCAAAATACTTATAATTATAGAAATTAAAATTTATCAAAAATTTCAAAAATTAGCGTAATTTAGGGTATCGTTAATGACCTCGATTCTAGGGTGTCACATGCAACGTGAGATGATTTGCTTAAGATCCGAGTTGAAAAACGAGCTTAAAAACAAACTTGCTAATGAACTTAAGACTCATGCTAATAAAATAGAAGGAAACGTTCAACGTCTTCAACAAAATCAACAAAATATGGAACAAGGACAACATGAGATTAAGCAAAAATTGTTAAAAGCGGATGCTAGGCAATCAAAATTTAAAGATCGAATGGCAAAAATGTTAGAAGCAATCATGTGTAGACCCTCTTCCTCGGGTGGTCTTCCTAGTGATACTATTGCAAACCCGAAGGGAGAAATGAAGGTTATTACTACACGTAATGGTAAAACTTTCAAGGAAACAATCTCTCGTCCAATTACTTCTACGGAGAAGGAAATCGAGAAAGAGCCCGAGGTGATGGTCGAAAAGGAGCATATCACAAGCCCACGAAGTACCGCTCATACCACACCTACGGTTGAACCAATACCTATTATGGAACCCGAGATTCCAAGGCCGTTGCCTAATGTCCAACCCACACCACCCTTACCTTACCCTTCGAGACATAACAAGGAAAAAGCACAAGAACGGAATAAGTATCAATTTGAGCTTTTTATGAAAATGTTTCGTGATATACATTTTAACATAAGTTTTGCCGATGCTTTAATCATGATGCCTCGATTCGCCGCAAACTTCAAAAGTATGTTGAATAACAAAGAGAAGTTACAACAATCGTCTAGTTTTTCATCGGTTTTTCTAAGCCGCATACCCCAAAAAGTCGGTGATCCCGATAAATTTTTGATTCTGTGTGCAATACAAGATATGGAGGAATGCTACACCTTGGCCGATCTTGGTGCTAGTATTAATTTAATGCCTCTTGCGATTTTCAAATCGCTTTCGCTTCCGGCTCTTACTCCTTCGAACATGTCTATCGTGATGGCCGATCATTCTACGATTTTAGCATGTGGAGTAGCCGAGGATGTTTTCGTTAAAGTTGGAAAGTTCTACTATACCGTGGACTTTATCGTTGTAGATATTCCTATCGATCGAAAAGTTCCCCTCATTTTGGGTCGTTCATTTTTGGATACATCGAGAGCACTTATTGATGTTCATGCTCGGAAAATCACCCTTCGTTTAAATGAGGAAGAACTTGTCATCAATGTAACACAAAACTCCAAGCTTTCTCATGTCTATTCTATTGCTACTTTAAACCATGGTGATTCAACCAATGTCGTTTGCAAAGAATTTTCACCTAGAGTTTTAGGAAATGTCAACAAGAACGATTTACCATTTCCTCCGCCGGTGGAGGTTATGAGTATGAAACCTACAAAGAAGAAACCGTCAATACTTGAATCGAAAAATCTTTCGCCTCACCTCGAACATTCATTCTTAAAAAGTGTTGAAAATTTTCCGGTTTCTACGGAAGATCTTTCGGATGACGAATATGTTGACCCCGATGGGGAGGTTTTCTTTGTCGACAAACGTTTTGAGAACTTACCACCACCAAAACCAAAGCGGTTTTCAAATGTGAGAATTTTTAGTGTGACTAACATCATCTTAGAAACACCAAATTTTTTCGACATAATCAAAACGGGGTTTCATAAGGAGAGTTTAAAAGATAAAAAATGAAAAGATTTTAAAGTTGATTTAAAAGGTTTTTCTACAAATCTAACTCCGTCATCACCACGTGTTTTGAGTGCTACAAGCTCGTCTTCTCCTTTTGACGATGCTTTGTGTGGTTTTAGTATGGGGGAAGCCCCTTATGTTCCCTCATCCTTCTCCATCGAGGACGAGATATTCGATCCCGGAATTGCTAATAAAGGGAAATCTCGGTCTTCCATCGATGCAATAAATGGAAACTATATCTATTTGCTTGGTGCGAGTCTACCTCGAGTAACTCAAAATTTTGTCTTACCAATTGTCCCACCCTTCTACTTTCTCATCTATTTTCTTCAAACTCTTTGAGTTTTTGGCACGTTTTGAAGTGGCGTTGGTTTGTTTATCCAATGAAAACGAGAACGCCATCTTCGATCCCGGTATTTTGCATCATTAAAGGACTTAGTCCTTAATACTGGTTGATTTTTGGGCCTTGTTTATCATGTAAGCCCCACTAAAAATTGACCATACCAAGTTTTTCCCTAAATGTTCACATTTTTAGGGGATCGAGACGAGCTCATGACTCGGTAATCCAAAACGAGGTGCCTCGTGGGGGAGATCCCATGCTTATCCTTTTAATGCTTTCTAATAAAATAACGAGAGGGGATTTGTGCCCTTCCAACTCGTTGTCTCGTGGTTGTTTGTGAATGTGTTATCTAGATCATCATCACTACGATTGAAGACTCTCGTGTTCGTTTACATGAGCCTCGATCGTTTTCTTGAAGAGTTTTTCACGAATCCATGACATATCCTTTATTGTTCTAACGATTATCTTTTAGCATAATTGATAAACGGCTTTAGATATATTGTTGATCACCCTTTCCATGCTAGATTCTAAGCATTCGACTTTTCGTATCTAGTATGGGGGTGCTCCACCTTTAGACTCGAAACATTGAGGACAATGTTTAATTTTAGTATGGGGGGGGGGGGGGTGAATAGATACTTGCTTTGCTACGCCCTCACGTTTTCCAACTTTTAATGTTTTGTTTTGTTTTGTTGCTAATAAGGATAAAAATGGCAAAATTTTAAATTTTTTCTTAGTTTTTCATAAGTATTTTAAGACACGAATGTATATTTTCCGATGGGTAGAATAAGAGTTAATTTTTGACTTGATGGGCATTTGGAGCCCTTTACATTCCTTAACCCGCTCGAATCAAGTTATGCTAGACTTTTATATAGGGAACTTTAAAATGTGAAAGTCTTAGCTCATTCGGGTTAAGAAAAAGAACTTTTAGCAAGTTCCTATAATTGATCCTAGAATGTCACTTATCAAGGGAACTATAAAATGCATTCTCTAAACTTGAAGAAGTCCAAGAAAGTGAAAGATCCTATAGGTGGCTTGAAAACTCAAAAATTCGATTTGATATAGTCTTAATGACAGCTAATCCAAATTTGGCTTAATTTTGACTTGCATGGCTAAGTATTCACGAGTCTCTTTAATTAGAGGTCTTTAAATAGTGAAGAACGAGAAATGATAGAGTTAGACAAGTGATCATGCTAAACGTAGAACATGAAAATGTTCTTTCAAAAACTCATATTTTTTTAATTGTGGCTTTTTCTCCTATAAGATCAATGCATTAGGAAAAAAAATAATTGCAATAAGTAAGGTCGTACGATTTGAAAGGTTACTTATCTTCTAGCACAAGATCGTTTAAAAGTTGCTCGGGGTTGAATAGAGTTCATAGCCAATACATAACTTATTGAAGCGGGATGCGAAGATTGGTGAAGATCCTAAAAGGCCCCAACAAGGCGTGATGAGCTCTATTTTGTTGCTAAAGATCCAAGATGATGTGAAGTATCATTATTCCTAAATCAATATGAAGGATCGAGACACACGACGAAAAGCAATTACTCCTCTAAAGATCATGGATAAAGTCTATCCAAAAAGACCCTTACAAGGTATGAGGATAAATATATCCAAGTCCGAAAAGGAGGCGGATCGTTGTATATCAAAATCCAAAATAAAAATTGAAGAAAAATGATGAAGTCGTGGTCCAAGTATGAAGAATCTCTAAAAAAGGTCATGTGAAGAAATTCCAAAATATGAAGAGAAGGCCATAATTTCAAGAACGTCTTCCCAAGATTTGAAGTATGAAGTACATGCCAAATATCGGTCCGAGAAAGGTCTCAAATCGTGAAACGAGTTATGTCAAGATATGAACATAAGGAGATACACGACAAGCCGTTATAAAAGATCTTGTACTTCGGTTAACTATCGATTAAATCGTGCTACTTTACTTTCGGACTAATAAATACTCAAAAAAGTCAATATGAATCACTTGTGATCCATGACAAATAGTTAAAAAAATCTAGAAACCTATTTCCTTTCATAATAACTAGGATTGTGGGGAGAAAAAGTATTACACAATTTGGACGTATGAGTAGTGTTAGCATTGTGACTTGTACCAACAATGATCTCGTTTTTGCACTTAGCATGGAATGTATGACAATCAAGGATGACGAACTTTACTCTATGGAACATTCACTTGTTTCTATTCATTGACCCTAAAAGTCACTCACGTGATGAAAATCATACATTATGTCTTTACACATCTTCGTAAGTATTGTTGCAAGTCCTTTACTTTTCAATAAAGGGGAATAAAATTGAATTTTGGAGATGATTAGATACTTTATTCTAGCATTGCGTGAGGGCACGACAATGGCTTAGTATGGGGGAGTGATGAGATGGAATTTATACATGATCTCATCGTTCTTTTCGGGCTTTAAATGCATAAAATGTCATAAAAATACCATATATATGCTTGTGTTTGTTTACTTGTGTATTTTAGGTATGGATATCGTGAAAAAGACAAAAGATATCAAGAAACAAGGAAAAACGAACACGAGAAACAAAGCTTTACAAAGAACCGGGCCCTAGTTCATGATTTCTCAAAGAAAAACCCTTAAAGACTTGAAGATGTACAAGATTGATCCCTCATTTATGAAGAAATGATACTTAATACCCTTGTATATTCATAATTACAATTTTGGTCCCTTAAGTTTGTCAAAATTACAAAAAGGTCCTTCAACTTTGAAGATTTGGCAAGTTTAGTCCCTCAACAATTCTAAATTGTCAACAGTGGTCCCTCATGAAGTCAAACATCCAATGATGACCTTCAAAGATGAGAAATGTCCAAGATCAGTCCTTGAACTATTCAAAAATGGCAAAAATAACCCTTATAACCCTTGTTACAAAGTTTTGTGGCCAAAGTGTGAAGTTAGAAACTTAAATAACAAAGGAAACCAAGTCTGTAAGCTGAAAAACATGATATACCATTTCTGCCAAAACAAAAGGACTCTTATTGTCATTTCGTAAAGTTTAAACTGAATAAACACGCGCCAAACACAACACACCCCCTTATTTTGGATCAAACTTGTTACTGTTTACCTTTATGAACCCAGAACTTACCCCACTTAAAACAAAGGGTAAAATGAAATTACCCAGGTACACGCTTAATTCACATGCCCAGGAACTCATCCCACACCCAAAACCCCAATCCCCACTCACCATGTGACCCCACCCTTTCACACGTCAACCAATCACATGACACCCTCCTCTACAAGCAATCCTAGTTGGCAAGATCAATGATTTATAGCTACTACTTGGTCCCCAAGCATAAAATGAACTGCCAAGATCATTTTGGATAGCTCACAACATCAAAACACGCCTCAAGCACTCAAGGGCATTCTAGGGATTTTCTAGCTAGGGTTTTCATGTATTTTGCATCTAGAATCGTCTATTGTTGCCTATAAAAGGACCCCCAACCTGTGGTGAGGCCTTTGTTCCAGGTTTTAGCTATTTTCTTTGTAATTCTTTTTATGAAATAAAATTTGAATTTCTGAAAATATTGAATTCTCTTTTGTGATTTATAAAAGTTTGGTGTTAGAATAGCTAAGATCTGAGTTCCATATACATGTTTGATTGATTTTGAGAAAAGGTTTTAAGGTTTAAAACACTTGTTTTCAAAATTCAAAGGATAATCTGTTTCGATCTTACTTTTGTGTTTGTTCATCTTAGCAGCTTGTGGAAGCTGGTGCTTGTTCTTGCTAGCACCTCAGCTCAAACATTCCAAAGTGTGGATGTACATTTTGGAGGTTTGATTCTCTTATCTCTTTTACTTTTTCTGAATTTTGCCTTAATTTTTGGTGATTTTGCATGATTGTTTGTGAATTTGTGGATTTATGGTTGATTTTGTTTCTGAGGGTTGGATTATTGTTTCTAGGTTGTTTTGATCTTGGATTGAAGGTTAAATCACAACAATCCTTTGGAAAATTTAGAGATCGGATTCCAAAATGGTGTTTGGGTTAACTGATTTATCAAGATTAAAGGCAACCTTTGTGGTTGTTTGTTGTTTCTTTGGGTTGGTATTTATTTATCTGGTGCAAGTGGTCTGTTATCTGCAAGTTTAGAGGGTCTAAACACCTAAATCAATCAAAGGTTTATAAAATCTGTTTTACTTTGGTATTTTGGCTAAAATTTTAGGGACACCTAGATCTAAGGGTAGAATAGGGTTAACAAGTGTTAAATTTTGGTTAACATAACCAGGGAAAGGGATTTGAGGTCTTGAAATTAGATTGGTGGTCAAATAGATCAGCAAAAGGATTTTGGATAATCACCTTTGCTCATCAGTAACTTTTTATGCTTGAATCTGCTTATTTACTTTGATCTAGTGCTTGAATCAAGTTTATTTGTGCTTATTGGACTTTATTATAGCTTGTGTATACATATGGTTTAATTTGGCTGGCTTATTCATGCTTAATCTACTTATTTTGTCATAACTTCTTATTTTCAAGGTCTGTATCATATCTGTGGACTCTTTGCTTATTATGTGCTTACTGAGTGAACCAAATTGTGATTTGTTGATTGATATTGACTCCTTGTGATCCACTGATTACAAGGGTGCCTTTGTTTTCATTTAAATCCAACTAGATCTCTCTAAAAAAGCAATTCAAATAGTCAAAGCAGTGGGAACTCCTTTCCCCTGCTGCTAGCCACTGCTAGTGTTATTTCACCTTGTGCTTATCAATAAGCTGTTCTAGCTTATTTAAACCTACAACAACTTTGAATTTGTAATAGGTGTCACTTATTTGACCCAATTGTTCATACTGGAGCATTTGAGGGGTTGACTTTTGTGATCCCCCGAATCCAACGTCATTTATTTTACCCTAATTTACGTATATTTTTTTATTTTTAAGAAATTTTGTTTGTTATATATTTTACGGTTTAAATTGAAACCAATGATCGAAGTCTTAATTTTTACGTTTGACAATTTGAGAAGAACCGATAACGACTACGATACCGACGGATGCCCAAAAATTTATCTTTTATTATCGATTGATCGATATTTGGGTTTTTCGAGATTTTTATTTTTATTACGTTTTAAGTCGAGTCGGAACCATATGTATATTTGTTTTGTGTGCGTTTGAACCATTTAAAAGTATTTTGAGGTAGCCGGGACGAAACCCGACTCCCGTAAATTTGTAAAAATCGACTAGTTACCATTCCCGCTCTTTAAAACTTGTTTTGCAACAAAGGCCAAAATAAGACTATAATTACACATATAGTCCCTCCACCACTATACATAAACCAAAAATAAACACACACTCTCATTTTTACACTTCAAAAATTTTCTCTCCCCCTTCTTCTATCTCAAAACCTACGGCTATCCCACACCACCATCAAAAATTTGTTTTGAAAAATCTAAGCAATGACCCATCCTTAAATCATCATTGTAAGTAAATCCCACCACAAAAATTCAACATGCAACAACTCTTTTTTTAAGATTTAATTGTTGATAGATTTTGAAAAATATAATATTTTGATCTAATTAATTTCGTGGGTTTGTGTTTAAATGTGTTTAGGAACATAGGATTGGAATATTATAGCTTGGGAAAAGATTTTTCTTGGTGTTTTTGCTTCCAAAAACCCACGGCCAACAAGGGGATTTTGGTGTTCTTGAAGCTTTGATCTATTTTGTTTATGGTATGGTCCTATATATGTGTTAATAATATTTTAATAATATTTCTTTGTATTGCATGTGTGATTTTTGATTTGGGTTTTGGATAAGGATGAACATACAAGTGATTTAGGGTATTGTGATTTGATTAGGATGTTTATTAAATGTTATTAGGGGTATATGAATGATTGAAATAGGTCGAAAAGATGTTTTGATATGATTTTGAAAGGGTCATTTTAGGTCAGTAGGTTTAAGGCAATTTTTCGCATAGTGGCTGTTGTGTAAGTGTTGGTATGATAGGATATTGTTGTAGTGGTCGTCAATACGGTCGTTTCGATATATGATAGAGATTTAACTCCAAACGAGTCAAAAGTTACGCTAGATTGAATATTCGTGTACCGGGAGGCGAGTATCGAAGCAATCCGGAATTGTTGTCGATATTGGGTCAAATATCGTGGACTATAACTTGAGTTTCAAATATGTTCAAAGACTGTTCTCAGGCCCTAAACTTATCATTTTGAATCTATTTGCAAAGTCAAGTGTCGTTTTTGTAAATGGTTTTGGTTAAGGAAGTCAAAATGGTTTTACAAGTCGAGTGTGCAAAACTGTCCGGTTTTTCAAGTTTAGAGATGTGTTGGGCAGACGGACTTAAAAGTAAAATATTTTAGTGAAATTTTAGGAGGATGTTTTTCATATTATAAATGAGATTTCTGAAAGGTTTCATAAAGTTTCATGATGTTTAAGTAGGGGAAAACAGTCCGTACATTAGGTATGTACCGACAGAATTGTGTTTGGAGCAATAGTCTTAATAAAGTATAAAAGTGGATGTGTCTAGTAAATATCACTTGTATGGATAATAAGTGTGAAAAAACTTATCCTTTTACCACTTATTTCCAGTAATAACAAGACCAAAACGTGTATTTTATGTCGTAAAAGTCGGAATTATACGTGGTTTGTGTTTTTATTGTGTTTTAGGACCAAAAGATGAAAAAGGAAGAAAACACGGGCTTTCACGGGCTTTTATCAAAGAAAACCAGAAAAGACGAAGTCAAAAGATCAAGAGTGCAAAAAGAACGGAAGTCCAAGGCCTATTCTGAAGATTTATCAAAGAAAAAGTCTAAGACGGAAGTTTATGTAGTCGAAGAACTCAAGTCTAATAGAAGAAGAAAATTACTAGACAAGTTCAATTTACATCGGCAAATCCCGAGACGACGTCGAGAAAGACAAAGAATTTAGATCGAGTCGAGACGAAAAGAAAGAAAGAAGGAAGCATCACATGATCCAGCAAGTTCAAAACGCTTGCCCATTTAGCGGATTACCGGATGATGATGCCAACAAACATCTCGACAAGTTCATTACCATCACCTAAAGCATGAAACTTCCCGATGCTTCCATGGATTTTCTTCTACTTACCTTTTTCCACACACTTTATCCCATCATGCCGAAAAATGGTTTGATCGTCTTCCCAAAAACTCAATTCAAACATGGGATGACATGACTCAAATATTTTTGTCGCGCTACTTTCCACCATCCATGGTCACTAGTCTTCGCAACCAAATCAGTGGATTCACACAAGAACCTGATGAGTCGCTTTTCGATGCTTGGGAACGCTATAATGTTTTGATCGACCGTTGTCCAAACCATAACATGCTACCTGTTACTTTGATTGATACTTTCTATAATGGTTTAACTTTTCGTGATCGTGATATGATTAATGCTGCCGCCGGTGGTACATTCATGAAGAGAAGACCTGAGGAGTGTAGATAGCTGATTGAGACCATGACCACTCACCACAAAAATTGGGATTCATTCGCATCCTCAAGATCAAACCCGAGAGTCAATGTTTCTTCTACTTCTTCTAACCCTGATATTACCGAAATGTCCCGCGTAATAGTCGAAATGAGCAAAAAGATTAAACTTTTAGCCACTAACCAATTTCAACAAGCTAAATCTGTAGCCACGTCTTGTGAGATTTGCGGGGATTCTCATTCATACACCGATTGTCCTTTTACTCAAGACACTCCGGAAAATGTGTATTCCGCCAACGGTAACTTTTCTATGGGAGGCTATCAAGCACGTCCTCAAGGTGACCGCAATTTGCTTAGTTATCGTTCGAATAACTATTTATCTCCACCCGGTTTTTCCCCTCAAAACCAAAACCAAAACAATTTCAACCGCAACAATCAAAGCCAACCTCGAGCTACCAATCAATATCAATCCCAAAGAATCCCATATCCACCTCAAGGAAATAATTCAGCTTACCAAGCCCCACCTCTCAATCAACCCACGACATTGATCCAAGACCTCGAAACTTACATGAGGACCAATAGAGAGATGGCGACGAATCTTCAAATCTAATTCATTTACTTGAAAGGTGACATGGCAAAACAAGGGAATGATATTCGAGCCGAGCTAAGGAATGACATAGCGAAACAAGGGAATGCTCTTCAAGCCGACATGAGAAACTCTATGAACAATCAAACAAATAACTTAAGGGATATGATGGCTAGTTTTTTCCCAAGTAATCAAGCCTCTGGTTCGGGTTCTCTTCCGAGTAACACTTTTGCTAATCCAAGAGAGGAGATGAAAGCAATCACCACCCGAAGTGGCAAAGGTTTAAAGGAACCCGAGATTCCTACACCTACACCGATGATTGTGACAAATGAAAACGAGTCCCCTTCTCCATTTACTCCACCTTCTACTTCCACCCCTCCACCACCCAAGGATGTGAGTGAGAATACCATACCAAAGCCTTCATCTCAACCCAATATACCTTATCCCTCAAGGTTGAGGAAAGAGAAATTGAAGAACAAGGATGATATTCAGGTTTCTAACTTTCTCAAAATGTTTAAACAACTGAATTTCAATATCTCTTTTGCTGAGGCTCTCGCTCACATGCCAAAGTATGCGAAAATGTTTAAAGATCTTCTCAGTGATAAGGAGAAACTCCTTGATATCGCTCAAACCCAACTTAATGAGAATTGCTCTGCAGTCCTCTTAAGGAAATTACCAACCAAACTTGGTGATCCGGGTCGTTTCTTGATTCCTTGCAACTTCCCCGGGGTAGAGAATTGTATGGCCCTAGCCGATCTAGGTGCTAGTATAAACTTAATGCCATTAAGTGTTTGGAAACAATTATCTCTACCCGAGCTAGTCCCCACCCGAATGACATTGGAATTAGCTAACCGTACGGTTGCTTATCCAGTGGGGGATAGCCGAAGACGTCTTCGTCGGTGTCTACAAATTCACCTTTTCGACGGATTTTGTTGTCGTTGACTACGAGATGGACCCCCGTGTTCCATTAATCGTTGGACGTCCATTCTTGAGGACCGGTCGCACTCTCATTGATGTAGCCGCAGGCGAATTAATTATGAGAGTTGGTGATGATAAAATCATCTTCAACATGGGTAAACTTTCTAAGCAGCCTTCTGAAAACGAGAGTGTTAATTTCATTGACTTTCTTGATGAGGCTTGTGAAGAACATTTTAAAGACTCTTGTAAAAGTGGTTCTTCTTCTCTACCCACTGTTGAGACCGTTGCCTCTCTTGCTCCATCACTAACTCCATTTGGAGAAAGTGATTTCATTTTCAAAGACTTTGAAGCAATTTTGGGAGATGTGGATTTGCAATATGACGATTCTCCCTCCAATTGGGATGAAGACATTCGTACCATTGAGAAACTTCTCAATGAGGAAAATATTTCTCCACCATCTCCTAAGGATATCTCTATCAATGACTCGAATTTGACTATGCCTTCCATCGAAAATCCTCCGGATTTAGAGCTTAAGGACCTACCTTCTCATCTTGAATATGTGTTCCTTGACGACAAAAACAAATCACCCGTCATCATCGCTAAGGACTTGAAAGAAGAAGAAAAATCCCAACTTATCGCCATGCTAAAGAATCATAATAATGCGATTGCATGGAAAATCTCCGATATTCGTGGAATTGATCCTCACTTTTGCACAAATAAAATTCTCATAGAGGACGATTTTAAACCCGCTATTCAAAGCCAACGAAGGGTGAATCCCAAGATCCATGATGTTATCAAAAAAGAGGTTATCAAACTTCTTGATGCGGGTATGATCTATCCTATCTCAGATTCACCATGGGTTAGTCCGGTCCATTGTGTGCCTAAGAAAGGTGGAATCACCATTGTGCCCAATGAAAACAACGAGTTGATTCCTACTCGTCTCGTTACAGGGTGGACAGTTTGTATAGACTATCGCAAACTCAGTGATGCTACGAGAAAGGATCATTTTCCCCTTCCTTTCATGGACCAAATGCTTGAACGTCTAGCTAGTAATGACTATTACTGCTTTTTAGACGGTTTCTCGGGTTATTTTCAAATACCCATCGATCCCCAAGACCAAGAGAAAACCACATTCACTTGTCCTTATGGAACATTTGCTTACAAAAGAACACCGTTCGGCTTATGCAATGCTCCTGGGACTTTCCAAAGGTGTATGATGGCTATCTTCCATGACATGGTTGAAGAAACTATGGAAGTATTCATGGATGATTTCTCGGTATATGGTGATTCCTTCTCTACTTGTCTTGCTAATTTGGAACGCATGCTTAAGCGGTGTGAAGAGACTCGCCTTGTTCTGAATTAGGAAAAATGCCATTTCATGGTAAAAGAAGGCATTGTGCTTGGACATAAAATCTCCAAAGCCGGTCTTGAAGTGGACCGTGCTAAAGTGGATGTCATAGCCAAATTACCTCCACTTTCAACCGTGAAGGGTGTGAGAAGTTTCCTTGGTCATGTGGGCTTCTATCGTCGATTCATTCAGGATTTCTCTAAAATTGCTCGCCCGATGACCCACCTCTTGGAAAAAGATACTCCTTTTATCTTTTCTAAAGAGTGTCTTCAATCCTTCAATCTTCTTAAGGACAAGCTAACTAAGGCACCGGTCCTGGTTACCCCTAATTGGGAGCTACCTTTTGAATTGATGTGTGATGCTAGCGATTTTGCTATTGGAGCGGTTTTGGGCCAAAGAGTGAACAAACACTTCCAACCAATCCATTATGCTAGCAAGAAAATGACGGGGGCTCAATTGTATTATACCACTACCGAGAAAGAGCTTTTAGATGTAGTATATGCTTTTGAGAAGTTCCGCCCCTATCTTGTTCTTTCCACCACCATTGTGTACATCGATCATTCCGCGTTGAAGTACTTGTTAACTAAGCAAGATTCTAAGCCAAGACTTCTTCGTTGGGTTTTGCTCCTTCAAGAATTCAACATTGAAATTCGTGACAAGAAGGGAGCCGAAAACCTAGCCACGGATCATCTAAGTACACTTGAGGATCCTTATCAAGGGGATCATCCGAATCAAGAGATCAATGACTCTTTTCCCCTTGAGGCCTTAATGTCTATCAATTCCAATCTTGATGACACCCCGTGGTTTGCAGACATTGCAAACTACTTAGCGGGTGGTATTCTCATCGAAGGGTTAACATCCCAACAAAAGAAGAAGTTCTTTAAAGATATTAAGACTTACTTTTTGGATGACCCTTATCTCTTCAACCAATGTGCTGATCTGATTATTCGTTGGTGTGTTGATGGACCCGCAGCTTTAGACATTCTCGAAGCTTGCCATAAAGGACCCACCGGTGGTCACTTTGGTCCCAACTACACCGCGAAAAACGTTTTCGACTCTGGATTCTATTGGCCCACCATTTATCGTGACGCTCACGAGATGGTTAAAAATTGTGATGCTTGCCAACGCCAAGGCAAGATCACACATAAAGATGAGATGCCTCAAAATTTCATACAAGAATGTGAAATATTTGATGTATGGGGCATCGACTTTATGGGGCCATTTCCATCATCTAAAGGGAACAAGTACATCCTCGTAGCCGTTGACTATGTCTCTAAACGGGTTGAAGCTAAGGCTCTCCCTAAGAACGATGCGAGGGTGGTTGTGAACTTTCTCAAGCAACTTTTTGCTCGATTCGGTGTTCCTCATGCTATCATCAGTGACTGCGGGACTCATTTTTGCAACGATCAATTCGCAAGAGTCATGGCTAAGTATGGTGTTAATCATCGTCTTTCCACCGCTTATCATCCTCAAACCAATGGTCAAGCCGAGATATCTAACCGTGGATTGAAGCGAATTCTTGAGCATATTGTGGGAGAGCATCGTGCCTCGTGGGCCGATAAGTTAGATGATGCTTTGTGGGCTTTCCGTACCGCTTATAAGACCCCGATTGGTTGTACACCTTATCGTCTTGTGTACGGGAAAGCATGCCACCTCCCTATCGAGCTGGAACATAAGGCATACTGGGCCTTGAAGTGGGCTAACTTCGACATCAACAAAGCCGGCGATCTTCGGAAGATTCAACTCAACGAGCTAAATGAATTAAGGAATGAAGCTTATGAGAACTCGTTGATCTACAAGGAGAAGACCAAAATCATCCATGATGCTAAGATTAAGAACCGAGAGTTCTATGTTGGTGATCAAGTCTTACTCTTTAACTCTCGGTTGAAGATCTTCTCGGGCAAGTTGAAGAGCCGCTGGTCTGGTCCATTCACCATCGCCAAAGTCTTCCCATATGGAACCATTGAGCTTTCTCAGCCAAATGGGCCCAATTTTAAGGTGAATGGCCAGCGCGTGAAGTTGTACTTTGGAGAGGACATCTCTCATGAGATGATTCCATCCCTCACCACGTTTCCCTTGAAATAGTCCTGGGTCGAGTCAGGCTCGTGACTCGGTTATAAAAAACAAGCGCTTCTCGGGAGGCAACCCGTTGATCTATCCTTTACCGTTTACATAATAAAGTGTGGGGGGGATCCCCGTATGTGTTTTGTTGTCTTGTTTCTTATTCTGTGCAGGGATTCAAGCTTCAAAGATTACTTTTGATGACTTTTGACGAACCGTGATCCCGTGTACCCGTCCTCCTGGTTCTATCCTAAACTATCGTGATTCAATATTTCATATCTTATATGTTCACATTGAAATCACTATAGTTGTCCTTTCCTTAGCAAGATTTAAACAAAGTGCACAATGTCCTAAGTGTAGGGGAGTTTTCTCCCACATGCTTAAACATTGAGGACAATGTTTATATCAGGTGTAGGGGGAACTTCTATCGAAGTAAGTGGTCTTTTCCATGAATTTGCCCTCATTTTAACCGGAAAATCTAATTTTTTGATATTTTTCAAAATTTTTAATCTATTTTGGCCTTGTAATTTTCCTTTGCTATCGTTGTTTACTTTCCTTGCTAAAATAAAAGTTTAATAAAGTGGTTTTAAATTTTTCAAAGTCGTGAATATTTTGACTCAACCCGAGTTTACTTATCTAAGTTTACTCTAGCTAGTATCCTTAACGTGTTTAAGTCAAGTTTTGCTAGGATTTTATATAGGGAACTTTAAAATGCGAAAGTCTTAACTCTCACGGGTTAAGAACAAGAACTTTTCGCAAGTTCCTATAATTGATCCTAGAGAGTCGTTTATCAAGGGAACTTTAAAATGCGATTTCTAAACTTGAAAAGGTCTAAGAATTTGCAAGATCCTATAGATGACTCGAAAACCCAAAACTTTGATTTAATTGGCTAAGCATCCACGAGTCTCATTCCTTGAGATTTTAAACTGTGGAGAACGAGAGATGATAGAGTCAATTATAAGTTTGGTATTCTTTCGTGAATTTATGTGAGTTGATTATAAGATTTTTCTCCCGTCGCTTGCTAATAAATTTATCTGCAATAAATAAGGTTGTACGATTTGAAAAGTTACTTAGCTTCTAGCCCAAGATCGTTTAAAAGTTGCTCGGTATTAATTAGAGTTCATAGCCAAGGCATAACTTATTGAAGCGGGATGCGAAGATTGGCGAGTCCGATAAGGCCCTAACAAGGCATGAGGGCTACATTTTGTTGCTAAAGATCCAAAAGTGATGTGAAGAATCATTTATCGAAAATCAATATGAAGGATCGAGACACACGACGAAAAGTAAAAACTCCCCAAAAGATCATTCAAGACAAAATTAAAATATAAGAGATACACCTAGGAATAAGGAGTCTAAGTAAATAATTGGCCCACATGAATTCGTGTTAGTTTGCTAACTTATAATAACAATGATCTCGTTTTTAAGCGTGGTATGGGGAACGTGAAACTTGAGGATGATAAACGTTCATGGCAGCCAAAAACCCAATGTAAGTCTTTGATTTCTTTACTTTTTCTATTTTTTTTCGTTGATGTTCTGTATTTAATAAAGGCCAAGGTGGGTTATTTATGATGGAAAATGTAAACCGTGCTTTAAAATTAATGCATTGCATGAGGGCATTGCAATGGTCAAGTGTAGGGGATTTAATAAGTGTGAAAACACTTATCCTTTTACCACTTATTTTCAATAATAACAAGACCAAAACGTGTATTTTATGTCGTAAAAGTCGAAATTATGCGTGGTTTGTGTTTTTATTGTGTTTTAGGACCAAAAGATGAAAAAGGAAGAAAACATGGGCTTTCATGGGCTTTTATCGAAGAAAACGAGAAAAGACAAAGTCAAAAGATTAAGAGTGCAAAAAGAACGGAAGTCCAAGGCCTATTCTGAAGATTTATCGAAGAAAAAGTCTAAAGACGGAAGTTTAATGTAGTCGAAGAACTCAAGTCTAATAGAAGAAGAAAATTACTAGACAAGTTCAATTTACATCGACAAATCCCGAGACGATGTCGAGAAAGACAAAGAATTTAGATCGAGTCGAGACGAAAAGAAAGAAAGAAGGAAGCACACATGCATTCCCCACTCCCTATATATACCCTCCTAATGACACATTAGGAGGGTGTTAGTCATTAGCTAGTTTAATTTTCTTTGTTTTAGTGTTTATTTTAAAGAGAGAAAGTGATTAACTTTCTCTCACTAAACTTCATCTTTTCTTTCAAGTTAAGCTTTGTTTAATCTTTGTATTAGAGTTTCATTAATCAAAAGTTCAAGTTTAAGCTTTTAATCTTTTATCTCTTTGTACCTTTCTTAATTTCACTTTGATTTTGATCCGAATTTTTATACTTCGTGTGTGATTTTTGTGTTTTAGTGATTAAAAAGTTAATCTTTTGATTCCTTACTAAGCTTTTATATGGTATAGGCTATAAGCTTTTTGTGCTTATTGGCTTATTTCATATATATAGCTTATTGCTTTTTGGTTTTCATAAAAAGTTTAGTGTTTTTAAAAGGTTCGATTCATAAAGTTTGCTATTTTGAATTTTAAAAGTCTTCAAATTAATGCTTATTGAGTTGTTTAAGATTCGGTTAAGTATACTTTTTGGAAGTGCTTATTGAAATTTCAAAATAACTCCATTTTCGGATTATTTTGATGTTCATCGCAATATTGAGGGTTTTTACACATTCCGATAGCTTGTTTGTATCGCAATAACCCTTGTGGTTCTACTTTGCGATCTAGAGGTTTTTCCCCCTTATTCCGACCGGGATGGCGATAGCTCATTGTGATCGCATATCCCGACGGGTCTTAAGGTTATTTCAAGTCGAAACGCTGCCCAAATTTTGTTAACAACATTCCGACGAGATTGAACCTTGTATTCCGATCTGGACATTCCGATAGTAGTGTATTGCGACAAAAGTGTTTCTATTATTCCGATCTGAACATTACGATAGATATACATTCCGATAGATTCAACTTTGTTACATTCCGATGGCTATTCAGATGGATTATTCCGATGGACTTTACTTTGATATTCCAATGGGTTTGATTGCATTACTTTCCGACAGATTGGGTTTATTATTATTCCGATAGTTTAAGTTTTTAAGTTTTATAAAGTTTTAAGTTTCGAGTTCATTACTTTTTAATTTCTAAGTTTTATAAAGTGTTTTTCTAGTAATTTTTAGTTTAATTTCTAAAAAGCATTATTTTTACTCAACGATATTTTCATATTTACTTTTAGTTTAAAAATAGATAATCTACCAACCCAAATTATTTTCCACCAAGAACGACTGAGTCGCACTAATTAACGGTAATCAATTCGAAAAGATCGGATTCAACGAACTTTCATAACTAAGTGAAAAATCTAGTTATTAATGGATTTTTGGCGTGAGTTTATACAAACTTTGAGTGACTTTAGTTATATACATACAGTACTTGAATGTACTTGAAGGAGTTATTCATTAAGTGTTTATTCGTTAGGTGTTGTATTTGATTTCCCGGGGCATCCTCATCGTCGGTGATTGTCTTCGTCTACGTCTTGCTACTAATACTACCACTACTACCTAAGGTGAGTCTATAGCCTCGCTCTTTACTTATTTCAAATGTTTTTACCCGCGAGGTGGATACATGCTATTTAAATGAAAATGAACATAAGTCATGAATGATTGTTGGACCCGAATGTTTCCTTGAATTGTGTTGAGTACATAGTTGTAAAAGTCCCTAAATTCGTGAACTATTAACTATTATCTTGCCCTTGTGTGGGTTGGAGATAGCCTCTTATACAATTGATAGTACTATGGGGTTGACGACCCTATCCGAGACGACAACTAGTACGTTGAGTACCCTCTGTGGACGGATAACTTGTGATAAGAAATAAGGTATAATTACAACTAATGCCTTTAGAAGGGGCCCTAGTTTCACTTAAATCATGCCGGTATATGTACGCGGGTGATTGAGTCAACGGATTAGTGTCACGAGCTTAAACACAATTATTAGCTATTGCTAAAGATAATATCCTTGAATAATACATTGTGAGTACGACAATGCTATTGAATGGTCATGATTGGTTTTAATACTTATGTTAAACTTATGATTTGATAAACCTATAGATTCACTCAACCTTTTGTTGACGATTTTAAGCATGTGTTTCAGGTAATCAAGATTGATAGCAGCGAAGCATGCATGGAGGGAGTTGGTGCTTTATTAGGCTAAATTTTGGATTTCCTTTCCTTTTTAACAAATTAGTAAATTTGATGTCTTGGTAAAAAAAATTATGTTGTTGTGTTGGTTGAGATCTTTGGGGACAAGTAACGCTACTCTGATGTAAACATCATTTTTGGGGTTGGAAATATTTTAAACAATGGTTATAAATAATCTTTTATGTTTATCTTAAACGTCTCTTTCGAGGTCGTTTTCTGTAATTGTGTGTGATGTGCTATGAAATAACGCCCAAAGTGGTATTCCACTGCGTGGTAAATTGGGGGTGTTATAGATTGGTATCAGAGCCACAAGTTATAGAGAACTAGCTCGATTTTTGAAATACCTAAACTATAACTGTTGGTGTGTCGTAAAAAGTTTTAAAGCACGCAACTTCTCCGCATGGCTCCGGTAAGATTTCTTTAGCATTGACTTATGATTTAGATGTATCCCTCAAAACTGATATGAGTTCCCTAGTATTTAGTAAGTATATACTATGATAATATATTGAGATATATCTTTGTGTACGCTTAGTAATTATCATCGTAGTTTTGCAAGCAGTTGCGTGAATATCATATAGGTTGCATGTAATTGGCATACGGGCTACATTGCATTACATGGCAACACTGCGTTGTGATCCTAGGTGTATGTAGGAATGATTGTATGTATAGGTATGTATATACAATGGTATTTAAAGGCATTACACGTGAAGCAATGGTCCGTGCGTGATTATCGTACATTTTATAATGCGATTTTGTTCAAAATTTGGCCTCACCGCCAATCATCGATCTTGATAATGAACTTATTGTTCGAATAACCGAGTGTGAACCTTGTTTGATATTCTAGATACGTAAATAATGGTTCGTAACATATTGTATATCGACTAGATTGATCCCGATTGTCGTTATCGCACCGTGATGTGTCATTTTGTGACATCTTCTTTTTGGAACGTAAATTACTAACGTACTATTTTATTTCCCTTATTCTTATGGGTTTGATATATTAGTTCGCGTAACTATAATATAGCAGAAGTATAATCAACGATGCGTACACCGTAGCGGCAAAGCATATGTGTATATTATAAAACGTGGTTGAGGCGTGTCGCCATTTAATCATTTTTATCATCCTACTCGAATTTAAAAATGTGTTTTAAGGATAGACTAGCGTTGTGATCAAGCGAGATAGCTTCAAGTTTCGGTTATTTTGTGTTAATTTTATTATGTACAGTTTTGAGACCCACCCGAAGCCGATATCAACACTTATAGAGTTGACATACGTATTCTCGTTCCGTTTATTTCATTTGGTTTTATTGATTCATTATTTTGAATTTAATATTTTATATGACGAGGTCCGACACTTGTTCCAGCTAAATAAGAATTGAATTTTGTTAATTGAATGAGTTAAACATAAAACGTCTTACATATTAAATATATGGTGAATGAAAACTTTGGCTAAAAATGACGTATTTAACATCCCCAAATTTACACCCAGCGGAATACATCTTTGGGTGCTAAACAATGATACAACAACACATAATTTATAAAGAACGACTCGAAAAGAGACGTTTTAGATTTATCGTTCCCAAAACATTCATCAGAGTAGCGTAGTCCCAAGTAATCGTTACCAAAAGATAAGTTAAAACAACATATTAGTTTGTTTTTAAAAATGGAACGATAAATAAATCAAAGAGTTTGAATAACATAGCAGTGCACAACTTCATTCTCGTGACCTCCAAGCTTCCACTTCTTGATTACCTGAAATACATGTGAGTAAAACAATCAGCAAAAATGCCGAGTGAATCTATAGGTTTATATAATCATTTTTGAACACAAGCAAACATTATAAGTTCGTGGCATGCTTAAAGGCAACAAGCATCAAATAATAATTCGCATCAACAATAATAATTGTATATAGCATAAACTGCAATAAGCTCATGGAACCGAGCCCTTAGACACTCCCTTTAGAGGTCTGATAAGACAGGAGATTTATTAATTGTCGGTTACCTCTAGATTAATGGTACATTGCCGTATACCTGATTTCTCAATACAATATGCTCAAACAGTGTGGAGGTCGGGCCTAAGCTTCAATGATAAGTCCACAAAAACTGAACCGGGGCGGCTTCCCCCATAGATCTATTAATTGTACTAGCGGTTAACCCATGATAGGTTAATTAACGGTCCATAATTGAGGTTTTAACAAAGGCAATCACTTAATGCAATTTAAAGGCAACCACGGGTCCATTCATAGAGGGACAAAGCATACCATAAAAATCTTGTGTTCTAAGTTTATAAAACATGTATTCCCCCTCGCGGGTTTAAAATCATTTAATAACTAGTATAAAGCGAGGCTATAGACTCACCTTAGCCGATAGTGGTAATTAGACGATCGCCGACGATAGATGATGCCTTTCAAACACGAGAACCGCAACCTCTCAAATGAGGTGCGTCCATTAATAATAGACTCGAGAAATAAACGTAACATAAGAATATAAAACTCGACTCATATAATCACGACAAACTCGAGAGAAAACGATACAAGTGATACTATTACACTCTCCTATATATTCATTTTATTATTCTATGTCTTTAATAAAAATCTGTCGGAACATACCGAATGTCCAAGCCGTTTTCCCATACTTAAACATATCAACTTTTTATGATACTACTCAAAGAACTTACTTACTATATGTATAAAGTCCTCTTAAGATCCAATCAAAAGATTTTACTTCTAAAGTTCCCTGCCCGACTCATCTTTGAATCACAAAATCCGGACATTTTAGCGACCTTGACTTACGAAACCATTTTGACCATTCTAAACAACTCCATTTGTAAAACCGCCACTTGATTCTAAAAATAGACTTAAAATGCTAAACTTGGAGCCTGAGAACAGCCCTTGAATCATTTTGAAACTCATTTTATAGTCCCCGAGATTCGATCCAAATATCGACAACAATTTTCGGATTGTGTCGACACTCGTCTCCCGGTACACGAAAATCAAACTAGTGTATCTTCCACCTCGTTTGGAGTTGGAAGGCCTACTTTATATGAAATCGAAGCTAACGAAATTCTCTACAACCCTATCCAATTAGTTAAGTGACTATCAAACAGTAAGACCCCCAAAAACGGCCTCAAACCTACTGCCCAAAATCACCTTTCAAAATCTCCCACAAAATCATGTTTTTGATCAATTCTAACAATTTTCCTCATCATCCTACACCCCTAATATCATCATGAACCATCCCTAACACTTGCATCATCATCAAAATAAAAAACCCAAAAATTAAAAATCAACTTTTTAATAAAAACATAGCATGAAAATCTTTTGATCATCACTACTAACACATGCATACAACAAATTTGGATCAAACATAACCAACTTTTCTTGAAAAATTTATATGGTTGCATGTATGAAAATTTTATACCAAATTGTAGCCCTTTGAAAATGGAGGATGGGACTTGTTTTAGTTTCTCTTGGATTAAGCTAGAAAAATTTTGATCATGGTGTTTTTTTGTGTTAATGGTGGATGGCTAAAACAAAGGGAGAAGAAGAAGTTGGTTGATGTTTTTGCCAATTTGTGATAGTTTTGGTCTAAAATGTAATTAAATAGTTTAAAAGGGTAGAAAATGTATATTGTAAATTTTGAAATATTTACGAGACTCGGGTTTCGTAAAAATACTAAAAAGTTTAAACGCACATGAAAAATAGTAATATAACGACTCGATACGTAATTAAAACGATATCGTCGAAAATATTAAATATCGAAACGATCGATAATAAAATATAAAATTTTTGGCATCCGTCGGTATCGCTATCACTAGTAGTCCTCGTTACTCGTCAAAATATTAAAATATAATATTTAATATCGGTTTCAACTTAAACCGTTAAACATAATAATATTTAACGTTATAAAATACTTCAAAATAATTGAAAATAGAATTAAGTTATGACCTTGTTTTTACGGGTTTTACATCCTCACCACCTTAAGGGAGCAACGTCCCGGCGCTCAACTCGCCTCATACACGAGTTGATCACTACCCGGAAGGATGACGACATTCCTTATAAAGAAGTCTTCACGTTCCCACGTGAATCTCGATCCACGATCTCCACTGGTTCTTTTACAAAACGCAACTTGTCGTCAAGTTGTATCTCACCAAAAAGGAATAAATAAATCCTTATCCACAAGTCACCCGTCAAGCTCGACACATGAAAATTTTATGAATCACAAGAAGCTCATTCGATAACAAGAATAGATGACAGGATTTTCGGATAAGTCCAGTTAAAAGGAATGTTGCAAATTAAAGGATATCCATCGGACGGATAGCCATGGACACACATCAAAAAGAACTAACAAGAAAAACATTTTTGTCGTCGGAGGGTGCTCACACGCGGGTCCCTACTCAAAGGATAATACAAAGACATCATCTCACTTTCGCCAACGCGCATTCAAAAACTCAATGAACATCGTCGTTGAAAGTCAAAAAGATATTACATAATATGTGTTCTACATGATCGGACGTCATCGGATGATGCCGTCTCAAGTTCTCACAACTTACGATCATTTGACTAGATCACACACCATATAAGTACATAAAAGAAAAGGTCAAACATAAACATCGAGTATAGATCTCCACTATTAATCATCGAGAAAACCTTGAACGAACACTTGATAATAACCACTTGATCTCTAGAGTCTTTCCACTTACGGTGTCGGCTTCAACATACTCCTCGAGGTTATAACAAATTTATTGACTCCATTAATTAAGAGATTCGGCCCTCCATCATTCCACAAGTACACGCATAAATCCTGGTGACACTTATCGTTTCTTCTTATACACTGCTTCCCGAGATTCATTTCAAACTCAGAATAAAATAGTGATCTTCAATACGAGGAACAAAACGAGATAAAAATAAATTCAATAAACGCATAAACGGGCAAGATGTGGTAAAATGATTTAAGGTTGACGATTGACGAGGGATCTCGAATCACGTAACCGTAAAACATAATAATTCGCAATACTAGAAAAATGAGAGCGAAGAACGAATTAAATATTAACATTAAAATAAAGTTTGTCACAATTATCCCTCCTGGATTTGGTATTACCTTAAAACTCAGTTGAGGTACCTTCTTGATAAAGATGATATATTAAAATAGAAGTTAAATAGCTTCATAATTTATTTTGGTTGTCTTAAGAAACTTTGAAAGAATGACATGAATTTACTAATTAAACTCGTATTGGTGGTTACAATTAGAAAATATAATTTCCAAATTAAATCATTATTAGGAATATAAATTAAACCAGTAATTTCATTACATTAAAAGTAAAGTATGATAAGTCAATTAGTTCAAAAGATAGAGCATAATTTCATTTTAACATTAGTTTTAGTTATACAAAATATGATGTATAAATTTGACCTTTTTCTTATGATAGTTATTTCGATAATTGAACATCATTGGAAAAATGTATAAAAGTCCCATGAAAATTTTATAATACGTTGTAGAAATTCATAAAGGTGTTTATTACTTCTAAATAAACATGGGATATATTCGGGTTTCAATATGTGACAAGATAACAAACGAATAGAATGGAAATAATGGTCAACAATTAGTACGAGATCAACGGTACAAAAGGGGACGAAGAAAATGTCGTATTCTTAAAGAGAATAATAAAATAAAGGCGTCGATGGTATTACGATAAGAAATAATAGATTAAACAAGTTGTCGATTTTGTTAGTGCGGTTGCTGGTTCACCAATATCAGCTCGTTAACTTAGCGGTGGTCGATACATGATCGGAAAGAAGATCCATACAAAAATTTTAATAAATAAAATTTCTAATAATCACTTGTAATTAAAACAAATCAAATGAACGATGTTAGTGTTTAAAAAGAGAAGTCAAAGAACGGTCCACGAGAGTGGATTTCGAGACAAACGAGAGTGACGGACGTCATCCCGGATATACGGAAATCACTCTAATGATAATTCATTATTCACGTGCGGAGACATTCCAAAGATCTACCCAGTCGCATAAAGAAGATTGGACGAGACGGAAGGATAAAACATCGAGACTTTCAAGTCTTTTATCAACAGTCAATAACTAGACGAGCAGTCAAAAGAAATCAGTTATAAGACAAAATGAAGTAACAAGTGGAAAAACAATCATCGAGTAAAAACGTACTTAAAATCACGTAATTCGTTTAACGAATGGTAAGAAAACATATGCGGATGCATAGAAATGGCGCTACTTGCATGAGATATAAAGGTTTTTAAAACTACTTTTCATTTTATTTCATTTTATTTCATTTTATTTATCTTTATCATAAATACAAGTAAAAAGTTCTTTATTATCAAGAGATTTTTTTTTTGACTACTATTCAGCCTAGCATGGCTCCTTCTAAATTAGACATAGGTGATCAGACCATGTACAATTTAGGGCTAGCAATGCAGTGCTCAGTTTCGTCGAAAAGTATTACGTTTCTTATGTTTATATATAAACCATGCCATTTGAAAAATGGAATTTAAAAATAGTTTATAATTTTATAGGATACAAGTAATTTGTAAGATACTCAATAAGCAACAACTTAAATGTTATAAAAATTATTTCATAATATCAAAGTAAAACAATTTGTGAAGTAATTGTAGTAAAAATGTCAATTAAAATTATATGGTGACATTTAATGAGGTATATAATAACCAAAAAGGTTGCAAAAATTTGCAAATAGTAGCTCATAGGAAAACCAATGAAATCTTCACGAATTAATAAGGTTTCAAAAGGTTATAAGGTTTAGACGAAAACGCCATGAGACATGTGATAAGAATGTCGAAAAAGAATGTGAAGGCAAAACTTCAAAACTCAACCCAAATCAGTGGAAGGTTAAAAGAAAATAAAAATAAAATAACATCGAATGACAAAGGAGTCATATATATGAAAAGAATAAAACAATCCACATGTGTATTCTATGTAAGATATATGACACAACATGCTTTTAAGAAAGTATATTATTCATTTTCAAATTACACCATTAATCCGGTAATTGCTAATCCTGTAATGTTTCTATTTTTAAATATTTTCACATGCAACTAGTATTCGTTAGTTGTAAAATAATATTCGTTAAAATTTTACAATCTCAAATGAAATCAAAACTGCTTAGAAACGTTTAAAACTCATGTTCTGAATTTTCTAACAGATTTAACTTTTAAATATGAGCCGATTAATTGACCCGATAAACGACATCTCCAAGACTCAGAGTCTAAAGCATTTTGATGCAAAACGACGTTTCAGACGACTTTCTAGATTTACCCGAGACCTGAAAACCAATGTAAAATGACCAAAATACCCCTGCAAGTTCTGTGCAGGTTTGACTATTTTATTTTAAAAACGCAGGTTTTACTTTTAAGTTTTGACCTGTTTATACTGCCCCTACAGTTTCTGAATAAAGTGTATTTTTCGACACTTCTTAACGGCTCAAAATATATACATATATACACACATGTCTTGTGGATTTTATAACAACGAAAAATAAATCTCGTAATGAGCATCAAATAAAACATAGCATAATGAATGACAAAAAATGCTTCAAGGTATTCAACACGAAATTTAGGAAGCAAAACGGTGAAAGACGTTCGTAATTTAGATTTCAATATGCAATGTAGGCAAATCTCCTTGGTGCCACGATTGTCAAAAACACAAAACATAACAAGAAAAGAATGGAACATTAACATGCTACACTCCGGGAGCGAGAAGGTTAATGAAAAACAAATGATACAATTTTATATAAGTAAAATCGTATTCCAATTCTAGCGCCATAATCTAGACGATGATTTATAAAATGACGATGACGTTACCGAGATATAAGTGAACAATACACTTCGGAGTCGATACATATAAATGTCAATAAATAGCGGTTAGTCTATTCCAAGGACACATTGAGCTACACAATGGTCTAGAAATTACGTTAAAAGACGTCCAAGCACAAATAGCCGGAAGACGATTTGAATATCTATATAGATATCACAAAGGGTTAAACAATGAAAGTAACGCGCGCAGATGAAGGTATGTAAGGTCATAATATAAAATTTTTGCAATAAAAGCAATTTAAATACTTCAAAAATAAATACAGAAAGATCTTAAAAATTCATTGTATTTATTTAAGTTAATCATTAATAAATGATAAACTTTTATCGAAAAGTTTACCGACATAAATATATATCGATAAAGGATTATAGTATTTATTTAGAAATACTTAGCAATAAGGCATACATAATAATGTATACTAAAGTTGTAATCCCAGAAGTAGCTTGAACCTGAAGTCACGCGAAATCATGTGCACCGACTCTTTGAAAAATAAAACCGACAGTTATAGTTTAGGTTTTTAGAAAAAGACCTAGTTCTCTATAACTCATGGCTCTGGTACCAATCTTTAACACCCCCAAATTTACACGCAGCGGAATACATCTTTGGGTGCTAAACTCTGATACAACAACACATAATTTATAAAGAACGACTCGAAAAGAGACGTTTTAGATTTATCGTTCCCAAAACATTCATCAGAGTAGCGTAGTCCCAAGTAATCGTTACCAAAAGATAAGTTAAAACAACATATTAGTTTGTTTTTAAAAATGGAACGATAAATAAATCAAAGAGTTTGAACAACATAGCAGTGCACAACTTCATTCTCGTGACCTCCAAGCTTCCACTTCTTGATTACCTGAAATACATGTGAGTAAAACAATCAGCAAAAATGCCGAGTGAATCTATAGGTTTATATAATCATTTTTGAACACAAGCAAACATTATAAGTTCGTGGCATGCTTAAAGGCAACAAGCATCAAATAATAATTCGCATCAACAATAATAATTGTATATAGCATAAATTGCAATAAGCTCATGGAACCGAGCCCTTAGACACTCCCTTTAGAGGTCTGATAAGACAGGAGATTTATTAATTGTCGGTTACCTCTAGATTAATGGTACATTGCCGTATACCTGATTTCTCAATACAATATGCTCAAACAGTGTGGAGGTCGGGCCTAAGCTTCAATGACAAGTCCACAAAAACTGAACCGGGGCGGCTTCCCCCATAGATCTATTAATTGTACTAGCGGTTAACCCATGATAGGTTAATTAACGGTCCATAATTGAGGTTTTAACAAAGGCAATCACTTAATGCAATTTAAAGGCAACCACGGGTCCATTCATAGAGGGACAAAGCATACCATAAAAATCTTGTGTTCTAAGTTTATAAAACATGTATTCCCCCTCGCGGGTTTAAAATCATTTAATAACTAGTATAAAGCGAGGCTATAGACTCACCTTAGCCGATAGTGGTAATTAGACGATCGCCGACGATAGATGATGCCTTTCAAACACGAGAACCGCAACCTATCAAATGAGGTGCGTCCATTAATAATAGACTCGAGAAATAAACCATACATAAGAATATAAAACTCGACTCATATAATCACGACAAACTCGAGAGAAAACGATACAAGTGATACTATTACACTCTCCTATATATTCATTTTATTATTCTATGTCTTTAATAAAAATCTGCCGGAACATACCGAATGTCCAAGCCGTTTTCCCATACTTAAACATATCAACTTTTTATGATACTACTCAGAGAACTTACTTACTATATGTATAAAGTCCTCTTAAGATCCCATCAAAAGATTTTACTTCTAAAGTTCCCTGCCCGACTCATCTTTGAATCACAAAATCCGGACATTTTAGCGACCTTGACTTACGAAACCATTGTGACCATTCTAAACAACTCCATTTGTAAAACTGCCACTTGATTCTAAAAATAGACTTAAAATGCTAAACTTGGAGCCTGAGAACAGCCCTTGAATCATTTTGAAACTCATTTTATAGTCAACGAGATTCGATCCAAATATCGACAACAATTTTCGGATTGTGTCGACACTCGTCTCCCGGTACACGAAAATCAAACTAGTGTATCTTCCACCTCGTTTGGAGTTGGAAGGCCTACTTTATATGAAATCGAAGCTAACGAAATTCTCTACAACCCTATCCAATTAGTTAAGTGAATATCAAACATTAAGACCCCCAAAAACGGCCTCAAACCTACTGCCCAAAATCACCTTTCAAAATCTCCCACAAAATCATGTTTTTGATCAATTCTAACAATTTTCCTCATCATCCTACACCCCTAATATCATCATGAACCATCCCTAACACTTGCATCATCATCAAAATAAAAAACCCAAAAATTAAAAATCAACTTTTTAATAAAAACATAGCATGAAAATCTTTTGATCATCACTACTAACACATGCATACAACAAATTTGGATCAAACATAACCAACTTTTCTTGAAAAATTTATATGGTTGCATGTATGAAAATTTTATAACAAATTGTAGCCCTTTGAAAATGGAGGATGGGACTTGTTTTAGTTTCTCTTGGATCAAGCTAGAAAAATTTTGATCATGGTGTTTTTTTGTGTTAATGGTGGATGGCTAAAACAAAGGGAGAAGAAGAAGTTGGTTGATGTTTTTGCCAATTTGTGATAGTTTTGGTCCAAAATGTAATTAAATAGTTTAAAAGGGTAGAAAATGTATATTGTAAATTTTGAAATATTTACGAGACTCGGGTTTCGTAAAAATACTAAAAAGTTTAAACGCACACGAAAAATAATAATATAACGACTCGATACGTAATTAAAACGATATCGTCGAAGATATTAAATATCGAAACGATCGATAATAAAATATAAATTTTTTGGCATCCGTCGGTATCGCGATCACTAGTAGTCCTCGTTACTCGTCAAAATATTAAAATATAATATTTAATATCGGTTTCAACTTAAACCGTTAAACATAATAATATTTAACGTTATAAAATACTTCAAAATAATTGAAAATAGAATTAAATTATGACCTTGTTTTTACGGGTTTTACAACGTACGAGGCGTCTTGTAACAAGTAAAAATTCACGTAGAGAGTAAAGTGACAACGTGAAATTATTTTTCCTTCAAACTTGGTTGGTAAATCATAATAAGTAATTTATATTACTCGTAAAATCCTTGTTTTCATATATTAATAATTTGATACTAGAAGCTTGTGATGGAACTGTCAAGAATTTGCTTAACTAAATTTGAAAATGAGTTATTAATAAAAATTAACGATATGACTATTGAATGAATGTAGCTTTGGGTTTGGTATGAATTAATTTTGGGTCAATATAGCAAACTTTTGGCGTATCTTGTAATATAAAATATGAGTAGCAAAATTGGCCTCGTATTTTGGAGCTAGAGACTTTGTAAAATTGGTTTTATTTTAAACATAAGGTCAAGTTATATTTACGAATGCATTGGTATAAACTGGAACTCGTCACTTGTTGTAGTGAATAAACTGGGATAAAATCGAAATATACACTTTAAGTGAGAAATTTAACGTTTGAAATAAATTATTAAAAATTGATGGAATGTCGTTTTACTCTACTGCGAGATGTGTTACTTTAAAAAAATCACTTGAGAATTGGGTAAAGATTTAAAATTCGAATTTTCTACATTTCAGAATTATTGAAATAAGCATTTTGATTATTTATTCTATTATTATCGAGATTCAAGTCTCGACTGAAATCAGTAAGTTGTCCGAGATAATACTACGTGAAACATCTTTAACGTCTGACTCGAGTTGCGTGAATAAAATATAGCATACCAATTCCAAGGAAGACTTATGTATAATAAAAAGTCAAGGTTAATTCTAAGAGTTAATTGGACTAGTTTGAGTCATGTTAGATACTTGTATATACGTGATAAGATAAGTCGTAATAATAATAACGTAAAACTTTGAAAATTATTACTATGAACGTTTTTGGTACTTAAGATATGAATATTAATGAGATTTTGACATAAGTATGGATATTTTCAAAACTAATGATTTTACCAGTTATAATAACCGAGTCACTGAATCCACTAATGCTAGTAATTTTCTTGAGATTGTGATAACTGCATAAATGAAAACTTTGTAAGTTGAAAAATGAAAAGTATAAATTCCTTAAACGATGTAACATAAATTAAAAATATGCAAATGATCGCTTTACAATATACAAGGTAACATTAATTAGGATACGAAAATGGATTATCCAACACACGCATACATGTATTATTTTCTTACTACGTAATGTTTTGAGTCACGATGGTCCAATAGTACGACATCCCTTCTTTGATTTTGCGAGTCTATATCTGAACTTTGGTAGTCCTGTGATTTCTCGTTTTGATATTTTCCATGGTAGGAGACCATTATTTATTTTTGAATTGCTACTTCGCTAGTACTTGATAATGAGGGTATGTCACCCGGTGTATTTTTGTCCTTTTTCATGGACCCCGTAACTTTTCTCCTTTCGGTTATTGAAACCTAAAATTTGGGGGAATGTGTGTGTAACTCGAGACGATGGGAATTATGATCCTTGTCCTATTTTTGACGCTTGTGTTGATGTTCGATGTTTACTCCATGTATCTATAGATCGTTGTTGTTATCCCGAAACTCTTGTCATATATTCGAAGTATTTTCATTTCTAATGTAGTAAATTTCCGTTGGCAAATATATTTCTCATTTATCTTAAATGATCTCATTGATTTTTGATTTTTACTATTCGTTATGCTTGCAATGATCTTTACTCTGGAACCACCTTACCGTTATTTGTGAACAATTTGTTTCGAAAATATGCATGAGTGTGTGAAATGTTTTATTGAACCAAATACAAATGGTGTCGATTTATTTATTTATTTATTTTTCTCATAAAAAGGCAAAGTAAAAGTATGTTTTCAAAGTGGATGAAAAATGTTTGATGTGTTCCTTGAAACGATGGTAACAATATTTTCTCATTTCAAATGATTTAATTATTTTGAAGATTAGGTCGAAAACTTTCGTAGTCATATTTGGTATGTAATATTAATGTATGTGTCGTCACTCGATCCTCAATTATGCACAGCTTAGCTAACTATGCATAATTCGGGAAGAGTCCGATTTTGTTGGTTGTCGTTTCCTGGTCCTCAAGTATGCATGATCTAGCTAATTATGCATAGTTTAGGAAGGGCAATGTAGTTTCAAATCAATTGGTCATCTTTAAAACTGTCAGTGATTTTGATAAATGTTTGGATGAGAACGTTTTTAAAATGGTGGATCCTTATGCAAGTAATCGTATTCTCTTTGATTCCTAAAGAAAATTTTGAATTTTCTTGTGTTCCTTGAAACCTTTTCTTTCGTTTAGCGTTGACTTGGTAAGTCATCGTGACCGAGTAATATTGGAAAAATGTTTTTATGTGTTGCAAATAACGTGTGAATTCCATCAAAATCACTAGGATGTTGATGAAATACCAAAGGAGCTCATGCTGACATTGAGAAGAAATTTTAACAAAAATAGAAGACTCCCAAAGTAGAGGAAATCCGAGTTCGAGTAACTCTGAGAGAAATGACGAAGACTTCTCCTACATCAAATGTACCTTACTTTAATTATTTTCCTTTCTCGTTCTTTTGATATGTCAACGACACGCGATAAACTGTTGAAGTTTACCAACGGTGCATCGGTAGTTGGAAGACAATTCCATTTCCCGTCTTTGTTTATTAAAGTGAGGAATCATCCTTGCTTGACCCGATTTTCTTTTATCGACGACGGTTAAACAAAAGATAGACATAGTTGATGTTTTGTGGTAAACCCTTTCCTTTTATGTATTTATGTGGTATGTGATCTGTTCGAGTGATCGTAAGTTGTGAGAACTTGAGACGAAATTATCCAATGACGTCCGATCATGGAGAACACGTGTCGTGTAATATATTTTTAACTATGAACGGCGATGCTTATTGAGATTTTGACTACGTTTGGGACAGAAGTGAGATGGTGTTCTTGTAATATATTTTTTTGGGGTATGGATCCACGTGTGAGCATCCTGCGATGACATATGTATGTATTTTCTTTCTTTTTGGATATGCATCTATAGCTAGTAAGCTTGTGAACCTTCTTTAACTTGCAATTTTCTTTTGACTGGACTCATCCGAGAATCATGTCAAATATTCTTATTTTATCATGGCTTAGCTGATTAGCAAGCATGAGTTAACTTGATTGAACTTATTTAATTGGCATGGTTTGTCTATTTTGCAAACATGTAGTAATGTGGATTGTATGTGCTTCATAATGGCTTTTGTGTTTGATTGGATTGTGATGTCTTCGAGAGAGTTATGTATACGTCGAATTATTTCCGTATAGATGAATTCGTTTTTGACGAACTAGGTTTGTATGTACATGATATTGCAATAAGGTTATTTCGTACGACTAGCATTAATTACTTCGTATCATATATTATGAACGTTTTCAATGGGGTTATGTGCGACCCGTGCGATTTTACTTTATGAATAATTATCTTTACGAGATAGATGGACCAAGTGAAAGGACGATTCAAATGTTGGAAGACATGCTCCGAGCGTGTGTGATTAACATTGGTAGTTGTTGAGATTGACACTTGCCGTTGTTAGTATCTTTGCACAACGACATTTACCATGTTAGCATTGATACTGCAGCATTTGAAGAATTATGTTGATGAAAATGTAGACCACCAGTTGGATGGAGTGAAGTAAGGAAAAGTCAGTTGAATGGACCTAAAATGATTCAAGAGAATACGGAAAGGATTGTGTAGATTGAGGGTCATTTTTTAACAACGAGAAGCTGTGAGAAGAGATGTGTTAATAACCGTAGGAAGAAATTAGGAATTTGAAGTGGAGATCATGGATCGAGATGTTAAGAGATTGAAGCAAGGTATAATACTCATTGTGAAGGTGTGATGGAACCCGGGACGTGAACCGAAGTCCACATCGGAACATGAAGACCCCTTTAGGAAGAAGTACCCTCATCTTTCTAGTAGTACGAAATGCGAGTATAAGAACCGGAGAGCGCCAGGACGTCGCTCCCTTAAGGAGGGGAGGATGTGATCCCCCGAACCCAACGTCATTTATTTTACCCTAATTTACGTATATATTTTTTTATTTTTTAGAAATTTCGTTTGTTATATATTTTACGGTTTAAATTGAAACCAACGATCGAGGCCTTAATTTTTACGTTTGACGATTTGAGAAGAACCGATAACGACTACGATACCGACGAATGCCCAAAAGTTTATCTTTTATTATCGATTGATTGATATTTGAGTTTTTCGAGTTTTTTATTTTTATTACGTTTTAAGTCGGGTAGAAACCATATGTATATTTGTTTTGTGTGCGTTTGAACCATTTAAAAGTATTTTGAGGTAGCCGGGACGAAACCCGACTCCCGTAAATTTGTAAAAATCGACTTGTTACCATTTCCCGCTCTTTAAAACTTGTTTGCAACAAAGGCCAAAATAAGACTATAATTACACATCTAGTCCCTCCACCACTCTACATAAACCAAAAATAAACACACACTCTCATTTTTACACTTGAAAATTTTTCTCTCCCCCTTCTTCTCTCTCAAAACCCACGGCCACCCCACACCACCATGAATCCACCATCAAAAATTTGTTTTTGAAAAATCTAAGCAATGACCCATCCTTAAATCATCATTGTAAGTAAATCCCACCACAAAAACCCAACATGCAACAACTTTTTTTAAGATTTAATTTTTGATAGATTTTGAAAAATATTATGTTTTGATCTAATTAATTTCGTGGGTTTGTGTTTAAATGTGTTTAGGAACATAGTGTTGGAAATACGTTTTTACGTATTTAGAAAGGATCGGTCACTCCAAAGATAGATTCAAGTAATGGGCTCGTGGTACAATATGTAAACATATAGCCCACCAAAGCCCACATGTAGGGTGGCTATATAAACCCCCTCCTAGCATGTTACGAGAGGTTGGTTCTCACAATTCACACACTTCTAATCTAATCTTTCATTATTCTCTCCAACCTCTCTCTACTTTCTATCTCTACATCTTCATCTATCTCTCTCTCTAATAATCATCTCCATAGTTAGATAATCTAAGGATTACGATAAACTGTCGATTGGTATCAGAGCCATGGGATGATTGTTTTGTTTTTGTGCTTGTGTTCTTGATTCATACGCCTATTTTGACCCAAATACATTAGAACCAAAATTTTTTTTTTGTTTTTTTATGGGTTTTTCTTGATACAAATCTTCTATATAGTTGTAGTAGAGATTTGGTATATTTACTTTGGCTAAAAACACAAAATTTTTGGGTGTTTGATTCGTTTTTAGGCTTAAAATTTCGAATTTGTTGTGTACTATCCGAGAAAAGTGGTACTTTTGTCTCCATCGCAAAGTTGGTATCCATCACAAAGTAAGCAGGGTTCTACATTGCGATCGCAAAAACCCTAGGGTTTCTACATTGCGATTGAAGTGTATTCCGACACTTATTCCGATTGTGGATTGCGATAGCTCCTTGCATCGTACATTGCGATCGGGTATAAGGAAATATTGCGACGTTACTCTGTCAAAATTTTGTCAACATTGCGATAGGTATTGCGATCAAACATTGCGATCAAACATTGCGATAGTTATCATTGCGATAGGTATTGCGATCAAGCATTGCGATAGGTAACATTGCGATAGGTATTGCGATCAAGCATTGCGAAAGGTAACATTGTGATAGGTATTCAGATAGATATTCCGACAGTGATTCCAACACTTACGACATGTATTCCGACAGGGTATTCCGATAGAGTGACAAGTATTTCAAGATTTTTCAGAAACGTGTTTTTGAAAATTTTGTGTGTTATTTTGTCTTGGAATTTTTGGTTTATCGAGAACAATTATTAGGGGATTTTAACATTATTCTCGACTTCTACACACAACAACAAACACAATTACTTTCTTTCATTGTTCGATCGAGAAGTAATCCATACCTTCATTTATCATCGATTTTCAATGGATTCCTTGAACTCGACATCTCGAAAGGGAGAATTGCAGAAGATGCAAGAAGAAGCAAGACAAAAATGTCAGGTCTCATTTAGACAATTTGAATGTCATCTCTACGAGCTTACCAAGCTAGACTATGGACCATCCTTTGTGGCAATATTTGGTCAAGATGCTCCTTTCTTCATGGAGGCTATGATGATAAACTTGGATATTCTTCAGCATCAACTTGACAAAGAAGACTTTAATCATATTGAATCTGCATCTGCACTTCAAGTTCTTTTAAAACAATTATCGATTCTTCTTCAATTCAATGTTGCCAAGAAAGAAAATTCAGTGCCCTGTCAGTCATTCCTTTAAGACATGCATAAAGAGATTCAAGACTTCCGTGGTACTTTGTTCAAATACATGACTTCTCTTACACATCTGTTTCAAGAAAGATCACGACTTCATATTGCTTATGATACTTGGAAGCAATAACATCCGATGTAGATGCCAAAGCAAAAAAATAGTCTTACGGATGACTCAAAGGAGACCGCTTTGGTTAACAATGATAGCAGCATCAATGCATCACGACAACATGACTCAAGCATGCATGACGAAGAGCCACTAGTTGAGGTACAATTGAATATTGAATCTCATAATGATCTACATCATGTTCAGAACTCAGAACCCACCTATGACAAACATGGGATGGAAAGGGTGATTCCACTTCTGATTCATCCGATGTGAGTCATAATAGGGGAGAGAATGATCAAAATGCTCAAAATCATGATATATGCCCTATGACTGCTTCTTTAACCAATTCTGCTTCTAGGATTGAAGAGCTTAAAACGATGATAGCTCAACAATCAAAAGAGCTTGAGGATACCAAAATTGAATTTTCGAAGAAAACAGATAAATTTGAAAAGTATTTTGAAAAACTTGAAAATTCAAACGTTGTTCTTGAACGAAAATTAAATCAAAAAATTCAAGATTCTAAATCCAAAAAAGATAATTTTGTGAAACAAATTATTTTGCTAGAATCTAAGTTGGCATCCCAACACCTCTTACAAAAGGAACAAGAGACCTTAAAACAGCGTTGTAATGAGTTAAATAATACTATCGTAGAGATAAGGTCTAAAACTCTAGAGTCAACGACCTTGTTAACTACTAAAAATGATGATTTAAAGGCTCAAGTTTAGAAAAAGGTTTTTGCTATAGCTGCTCTATAAAACGAGCTAATGAAAATTAAGGGCACTAGTGTAGACACTAAGCTTGAAAAACCATCAATCTTGGGGAAACCGCCTTAAAATCAGACCGTTCGTTAACCGACTGCATTTAGATCCGAGCGACCAAAATCCTTGAGACCGCGGTTTGCCTCCCAAGTTGATATGGTTCAAAGTTCTAGACCAGTCACTCCACTATCTAGGCCTACTGTGATCAAATCAGCCAATGCAAAACCTACAAACAAGACTGCTACTAGTGATTGTAGGTATAGTTCTAAGAATATGCCACATCATAGGTTGAATAGTATGCCTAATAATCACTATGTAGATGCATCTAAGAAAATGACACAAGCAAGAACTAGGATTTCTAGATCTCATTCGGATCTCAAACACGGTGTTTGTTCCGTATGCATGAAAAGTGTCTTCACGACAAATCATGCGGCTTGTGTAACTAAAGTCTTGAAGGAGCTGGACTCAAGTGCTAAAAGAGGGATTCTTAAAGGAAATAGGTCTTCTACCGCTAAGTCTTTCGCTTTGCATAAGAAAACCATGTCGCCTAGATCCAATCTTAGGTGGCAACCCACAGGTAGGATTATCAAATTAGTTAATCTTCAATGGGTTCCTATAGGAAGGATGTTTCCATCTAGCTCTACCAAAGTTGGTTGTGAACCCACGCATGGTTCTAAAATAGATATTACTAAACCATGTGAAAGTATGCAAATTGTTGATTCCAGTACATGTACTAAAGTCAAGCATCAACAACAACAAACCGGTCAAATCTCTGTATACCATTCAACTAAGGACTCTCTTAGCGTTTGGTTGCTGAAGAAGCTGATATCTACGAATCAAGTGTTTCAGGGGATTTACGATTAAGCTAACAACAAGGACTTATAGTCACATCACAGGCTGTAACTCGTTCATCAAATAAAGGAAAGTTTATCGCCGATGATAAACTTATCCTTACAACGAGAAATTAAGTTTTCTCAGGCATGAGCTAAAATTAAAAACATTCAAAGTTTTAAAGCTCATGCACAATGGCTCACATTCAAATCACAGTCTATGACTCGAACTTTAGGGAAAGGGAAGTTTATTTACGCAACAATAACTTACCCTCAAAACGAGAAATTAATTTTTCTCGGACGCGAGCTTACATTAAAACTATTCAAAAGTTTTAAGCTCGTGTAAATGGCGTATAATCATATTTCAGATTATGCCCCGGACTTCAAAGAAAGGAAAGTTTATCGCCGATGATAAACTTATCCTTACAATGTGAAACTAATTTTTCTTGGGCATGAGCTAATATTAAAAACATTTGAAGTTTTTTAAGCTCATGCACAAAGACTTACAGTTAAATATCAGACTGTCACTTGGACCTTAATATTAGGAAAGTTTATCTTTCATGAGAACTTTTCCTCGTAACGAGAAATTCATTTTTCTCGGTCATGAGCTTGTAATAAAACATTCCAAGTTTTAAGCTCATAAAGTAAATTGTATCTTTTAAATAATAGAACTTTTCTTATCAACGAGAAATTCATCTTTCTCGGTCATGAGCTTTACGTTAAAACATTCAAAGTTTTTCAAGCTCATGAAAACGACTTCTAAGTAAATGTCAACTTAGGACTCGTTCTTCAGTTAAAAGGAAATTTTATCGCCGATGATAAACTTATCCTTAACAACGGGAAGTTTACAACTTCTCGGACTTGAGATCGTTTTATAAGATATTCAACATCTTAAGCTCAAGTAATTGGTTTTCAAAACTTTGAACACAATTTTTCGAGAATTTCTCAAAAAGGTTTTTCTAAATCTTTCAAAATTGTGTGTTCAAAAATGCTTTGATAAAAAGAGCATGTCTTCTGGAATCGATAATATTTACGATACTAGAAATGTCATTCAATAATGACACGGGGTTGTAAATAAAGTTCGAGCAGAAGTTCAAATATTTTAAAACATGCTCAAAATGGTTTGCTATTATTTTAGATAGTAACCCGCTTTTTCATACTCAAGTCAAGCATTTCACCGGAAAGCTTTGACTCAACAACGAGAATTAATTTTCTCAGGCATGGTTTACTTTATAACCATGTTAAGGATTGTGTTTACGTAATAACACAATCTAACACGAATTTATGTACGGTTCAGTGCATTTATTTGTTAAAACAAGAGAAATCTTGTTTTTATGAAGTTATCATCTCCACCAACCGTAGCAATTTACAATTGATATCTACATACTCGACGATGAAACTACTCAAACGGTGACTACAGCTCTTTCAATAGAACACGGGTCAACAATTGAGGGGGAGCAATTGTCCAACATTCAGAATCTTTGACGCCTAAAGTGCCAAGTTCACATATTGGTGTCAAGACAACGATATCAATCGTACACATGGAGTCAAGAGATAACTTCAGACGTGACGAGGCGACCAACATTCGTGAACAAGAACCATGTGATTCTATCACATGAGGTTCTCCATCATTCAGGTCCAACCTTGTAAATTGCTAATCTTGTGAATACATTATCATATATGATCTTTGCACGTGATAAGTACCTTACGCTTGTGTTTAAAATGTATTTTATTTACGTTTCAAGTACACCCTCATTAATTTGAGGGGGAGCTTGTGTAAATCATGGAGATAATTGGATTTTCTTTTTTCTTCCCAAATTTTCTTAAACTGCTATTAAATCAATTGATATTAAAAACATAGATTGGGTTAATATTTTTAATATGGGGGAGAAAATGTGATTTAATATGGGAAATTATCACAAATGGTTTGACTTAACATGATGGCTCATCCCGACATGTGCGAAATGTTTTCGAATATCGTGGCATATGTTAAAGGGGAGCAAAGTGGATTTGCTATTTCAAAATGGATTTCATGGTGAATTTATACTTACCCGCAACACAGTTATTTCACGACGATGAAGATTGTGGTGACATAAGGATGGTAGGATAGGTTAAAGTCCAATGATTCCTCTAGAACCGGAGGAATCTTCCCAAGGACATTCCATAGCTAGAAATAGTAGTCCTTAGGAAAGATGGAGAAAGATTGTGAAAGTAGCTGAATGACGACCAAGTACTTAAGTTAGCACTGGAACAATCACAACAAGGTGCTAGTGATGACGTATTGGTAATCATTGAAGGGGTTGAAGAATGAAAAAGAATTGTAATGATAAAGGGTGTAAAGAAGGAAGCCCTCCTTACAACCTTAGGCAGAAACCGGGTCAAATCATTTTTAATGATGCTTGATATTGAAGATAAGACATCATGGACCCAGTGATGCAATGCACAACCCATCCTAGCTAACTCAGATATCTCTCAAAAGATATTTTTTTTAATCACACGGAGACAACGCATTATCTATTGATTTATTAATTCCGAATAAATTGGTATTGAAATGGTGGCACTCCTCTCCATCCTCCGATCACTAAAATCCAAAATGCACGATCGAGTCTAGAGCCATTTGAGATCATCAAATATCTCATTAGGACACACTTTCATAATTCCTTGCTTCTTCACACACTGTGAAAAGTAAGAAAGATCTTAAGAGTCCTACACAAAATCTTTATGATCTTGCCTGAACATCCGAGTAATATGAAAGTATTTACAATAAAGATGGAAATCCTTCTTAAGCTAATATCAAAAAGCTCATGGTAGGTGACTTGTGCGATTCTTTATGAATCAAGCTTGTGATAACTGGAAAGCAACAGTGGTTTAATTCTTAAATGAATTTAAACACGTTCCAGGCCTCTACGCAATATCTTAGTGATCTTGCCAGAACACTCAGAGTGATACCTTAGTGTTCACAGTGATGAGTGGAAATCCTTCTAGTGTTAACCTCAAACAACACTTGGTAGGTAACTTGCAAGATTCTATACGAATCAAGCTCGTGAAAACTGGAAAGTAACGATGGTGCGGTTCTTAATTGAATTTCACTTGTTCCAGGAACATGAATTGACGGCTTCAAATCATGCGGATATTATTATCCAAATAATTCACTCTTTATGTTCGCAGTCAGCTTTGGACGGTCGAATAAAGAGAACGGGATTACCCGCGAAATCTTGTCAAGGAGGTTCTTAATTGAAACTACCTGCCACAAGTACGATATTTAATATCGTCCAACGGTCTTCACCGACCGGCGGTAAAATGCTACCGAATTAGAATGAAATGTTCAAGGCCATTTCATCCGTGTATATGTTTTGTTGCTAACTGTCTTATGCAGCATAACAAGAAGGTGGCATTGCGGTGTACAATCCAGAAGAGGTCGTCAACACATGCTTATGCTTTCTGCACTTAAAAGTTCAACAAATTCAAGAAAGCCTGAAAGTCAAGTCTTCCGCTGTATCAAACTCTGAAGCATTCAAGAATTTATAAAGGTGTAAGTATGTGGAACATGAAGTCACGAAGAGGCAAATTTCACAAGTGATGAATGCACAAGGTCAAGGCAAGGAAACATGCTCAAGACTAAAGTCAAAGATCACATCAAGCATATTCACAAGAACAAGATCGAAGACTCATGCATAGTATGCTAGGTTTGACCTCCCTTAGGGGGAGATTGTTGGAAATACGTTTTTCCAAAGAAAGTCTCGATCACATCATTGTTAGCATAGATCACGAGCTATAGACTATTTAGGACATTGTAACTTGGAGTGGCCTCCCTTAGGGGGAGATTGTTGGAAATACGTTTTTACGTATTTAGAAAGGAGCGGTCACTCCAAAGATAGATTCAAGTAATGGGCTCGTGATCCAATATGTAAACATATAGCCCACCAAAGCCCACATGTAGGGTGGCTATATAAACCCCCTCCTAGCATGTTAGGAGGGGTTGGTTCTCACAATTCACACACTTCTAATCTAATCTTTCATTATTCTCTCCAACCTCTCTCTACTTTCTCTCTCTACATCTTCATCTATCTCTCTCTAATAATCATCTCCATAGTTAGATAATCCAAGGATTACGATAAACTGTCACATAGGATTGGAATATTATAGCTTGGGAAAAGATTTTTCTTGGTGTTTTTGCTTCCGAAAACCCCGGCCAACACGGGGGTTTTAGTGTTCTTGAAGCTTTGGTCAATTTTGTTCATGGTATGGTCCTATATTTGTGTTAATAATATTTTAATAATATTTCTTTGTATTGCATGTGTGATTTTTGATTTGGGTTTTGGATGAGAATGAATATACAAGTGATTTAGGGTATTGTGATTTGATTAGGATGTTTATTAAATGTTATTAGGGGTATAGGAATGATTGAAATGGGTCGAAAAGATGTTTTGATATGATTTTGAAAGGGTCATTTTAGGTCAGTAGGTTTAAGTCCATTTTTCGCATAGTGGCTGTTGTTTAAGTGTTGGTATTATAGGATATTGGTGTAGTGGTCGTCGATACGGTCGTTTCGATAAAGATAGAGCTTTTAACTCCAAACGAGTCAAAAGTTACGCTAGATTGAATATTCGTGTACCGGGAGGCGAGTATCGACGCAATCCGAAATTGTTGTCGATATTGGGTCAAATCTCGGGGACTATAACTTGAGTTTCAAAGATGTTCAAGGACTGTTCTCAGGCCCTAGACTTAGCATATTGAATCTATTTTCAAAGTCAAGTGTCTTTTTTGTAAATGGTTTTGGTTAAGGAAGTCAAAATGGTTTTACAAGTCGAGTGTGCAAAACTGTCCGGTTTTTCAAGTTTAGAGATGTGTTGGGCAGACGGACTTAAAAGTAAAATCTTTTAGTGAAATTTTAGGAGGATGTTGTTCATATTATAAATGAGATTTCTGTAAGGTTTCATAAAATTTCATGATGTATAAGTAGGGGAAAACAGTCCGTACATTAGGTATGTACCGGCAGAATTGTGTTTGGAGCAATAGTCTTAATAAAGTATAAAAGTGGACGTGTCTAGTAAATATCACTTGTATAGATTTTTGGCGTGAGTTTATACAAACTTTTAGTGACTTTAATTATATATATACAGTACTTGAAGGTACTTGAAGAAGTTTATTCATTAAGTGTTTATTCGTTAGGTGTTGTATTTGATTTCCTGGGACATCCTCATTGTCGGTGATTGTCTTCGTCTACGTCTTGCTACTAATACTACCACTACTACCTATGGTGAGTCTATAGCCTCGCTCTTTACTTATTTCAAATGTTTTTACCCGCGAGGGGGATACATGCTATTTAAATAAAAATAAATATAAGTCATGAATGATTGTTGGACCCGAATGTTGCCTTGAATTGTGTTGAGTACCTAGTTGTAAAAGTCCCTAAATTCGTGAACTATTAACTATTGTCTTGCCCTTGTATGGGTTGGAGATAGCCGCTTATACACTTGATAGAACTATGGGGTTTTTTTTTGAACGGCAACCTTTATTAAGAAAGCCTAGCAAGGCGCTAGGAAACCTTACAAAGAAAACAAATATGGGTTTTTATGCCACATATTAAGAGAAAATGAAAAAGCACTACGACTATTACACCAATTATAAGAAGTAGAAACAATCTCCTCAAACAAGGTCGAGCGAAGAGGAGGCTGATTCTCAAAAACAATCTTATTCCGGAACGACCATAAGGCCCACCAAGCTGTGAGGAACACACCTTCCAGGACGATCTTGAGCTTGCGAGATAACCTTATAGACATAAACCAATCATTCCAATCTAAAAAAGAAGAGATATTAGGCCAAGAAATACTCCACCACCGACAGATTCTTATAGAGATACTTTTTGCCAACTCGCAACCAAAGAAAATATGAGGAACCGATTCCGACATGGCACCACAAATCGGGCAAAGGGTAGAATCTAAAGCCACACCTCTAATAGCTAAATTGTCCCTTGTTGGAAGACGATTAATTCTAGCACGCCACCCAAAAACGTTTATTTTAATCGGGACCAACTTGATCCAACGAGTAGCCTCATTGGAAGGAAGGAACTGTGCGTCCAACACAGCCCGCACGTCTTTAACACGATAGATGCCTTCCCCGTTCAAGTCACAAACCCAACGATCCTCCATCGAAGAAAAACACACATTACTAAGCAGGGAGACGAACTCGTCCCATTGAGTAAGCTCGATTCCGTCACGAACAGATCTTCTAAAAGAGGCATTATAAGACACGTCGTTCCTCTTGTCAGCCACTGACACATCTTTGAATGTCTCGAGGGCGAAAAGTCTTGGAAACCGAAACTGAAGCGGGACCTCTGACATCCAAGGATCTCTCCAAAACTTTGTAAGAATCCCGTTACCAACCTTGATTTTAAGATGAGATCGCAGGTTAAAACCTTTCTCAGCCAAAGAGTTAAGCTCCCGAAGGATGACACTCCAGCAAGACGACGCTTTAGGGGAGTGACAGTCTAAAGATGAACCATAAAGCGCACTGATGACTAAGAACCATAACGAACCATCACGGGATAAAAATCTCCAGATCCACTTAAACAGAAGGGCTCTATTAAGAGCGAAAAAACTTGAAACTCCGAGCCCACCGTTCTCTTTGGCTGCTAAAACTCTATCCCATGCCACCCACGTAATATTTTTATCCTTTGAATCCGCACCATAAAAAAATTTATTACGAATCATCTCAAGGTTGTGAAGAATACCTTTAGGGGTTTTAAATAATGACATCGTATACAATGGAACAGAACCCAACACGGATTTGATGAGGGTCAACCGGCCGCCAATAGAAAGAGTACGAGCCTTCCACCTCGAAAGCCTTGATCTGACCTTTTGAATAACATTGCACCAAGAAGAATGACGAGCCATTTTATCTCCGATATTAACCCCAAGATATTTAAAAGGCATATGCAAAACCTCACATCCGATGAGAGAAGCGCCTTGACTAACAATCCCCGAAGGCACACCAACTCCCATGATTTGACTTTTTTGGAGATTAATACTAAGACCGGAAGCAAGATGAAAACTTTTAAGCATTCTGACGAGATTCACTAGATTGTCATCGGACCATTCTCCCAAGAAAATCACATCATCCGCATAAAAGAGGTGCGAAAGAACAGTGGAATTGTGGATAGTAAGACCTCTGTAAACACCCTCGGACATAGCTCTAGTGATGGAAATGTGAAAAGTCTCCATGACTAAAATGAATAAAAGCGGAGCGAGCGGATCCCCTTGTTTTAGCCCACGATGAATAGGAAACTCATTAGTAGGGCTACCGTTGACAATAACCGAAGCATAATTAGATGAAAAAATACCACAAATCCACGAACACCAACGAGGCCCAAAACCGAAAGCGTGAAGCGCCTCAAGAAGAAAGTCCCATCTGACCGAATCGTAGGCCTTAGCGAAATCAACCTTAAAGACAAGCGCTTGTTTCTTCATCCTTTTGCACCAAGCTAGGGTTTCATTAAGTATGAACGGACCATCGAGAATTTGCCTACCTTTGACAAACGCGGATTGTGTATTGGAGATGAGATCCTGAATAACCAATGAGAGACACGAAGCAAGAATCTTCGTGATCACCTTATAAACACTGCCGATCAAACTAATGGGCCTGAAATCAGTGACGAACTTAGCATCAACCACTTTCGGGATAAGTGCCAAGAAGGAAGCGTTGCATCCTCTAGGGAACGTGCCATGATCGAAGAAGTAAATGAATGCCGAACAGAAGTCAGGTCCAATAAGATCCCAAAAGTGTCTAAAGAACTCAAAAGTATACCCGTCAGGCCCTGGCGCTTTATTTTCACCGCACTCCCACACGGCACCTTTTATTTCCTCATGCGATACGGGACGATCCAACAATTCCACCTGGTCATGATCAAGACGCGAAGGAAAAGAACCGTGAAGCTTGAAACGAGATCTTGGAGGATTTTCAAATCTGCTAGCAAAATGATTCAGAAACAAATTCTTTACCGATGGAGGGTCAGTAATCCAAACCCCATTATCAAATATGCCCCGAATAGCTAATTGAGAACGTTTTTTGTTAATAATACCGTGAAAGAAACTTGAGTTCTCGTCCCCTTCCACCGCCCATTTAACTTTGGCTCTTTGAGCTGCATCTTTATTCTCGGCCTGTCTGATTACGAAAAGTTTGCGGTTAATATCTAAACGCTCAAGAAGAGAATCGTCAGAGATGACACCATTATCAATGTCTTTGTCGATACAGACCAGCTTACTTACTAAATCTTTTGTAGTAGACTCATGCACTGAATTTTGCTCCCTTATCCAGAATCTTATAATCTTTTTGAGGTCTTGCAATTTTTTCTTGAATCTAATAAGGCAATTAACGTCGTTGTGGGAAAAAGACATCCAAGCTAGTTTAATCATGTCATCAAACCCCACTCGCGAAAACCAAGAATGAAATACACGAAATGGGATAGGACCATAATCTGATTTGATCTCTTGCATTAAAATGGGTCTATGATCAGAGAGGTGTCTATCAAGACATAACGCAGTAATGGATGGAAACTTGTCTAGGATTCCATTAGAGACTAAAAACCGATCCAGTTTGCTCATTTTAGTAGCAGATGGAAGAGACCAAGTGAACGAATAACCTTCTAACTTTACCTCAGACAATCCTGATGAGGAGATAAAATGGTTAAAAGAACGAGCACTAGAAGGATGAAAAATCAAACCAAACCTTTCCTCAGAAGATCTCACTTCGTTAAAGTCACCCAATACAATGTAATCACCTTCCCACCGATCGATCAGAATGGACAGATACTCCCAAAGTGTACGTTTAAGCGTGACAGACTGCGGAGCGTACACTTCAATGATAAGAATTTTGGTACTAGTAGGAAGCCAAGTACCAAAAATAGCTATGAAATTATCTGAAACAGCAACTTCGTCTTTGCTGAAAATAGAACGTTCCCATATACATAAGATGCCACCCGAATTACCCGCCGAATCACTGGAAACAAATTGAAAGTTAGAATTACCCCACAAGAACTTAACATCTGAACATGAAATGTTATCCATTTTCGTCTCTTGTAAGGCCAGAAAGTTAATTTTATGTTTGAAATTCAACTCCTTAATCCACTCTTTTTTGGTCTTGTGGCCGAGACCTTGTATATTGAGTGAAAGGATCTTCATTTAACACCAAACTCTACTCCTTGTGCACCAATGATGCGTTCTATGTCCTTAGAACAACCCTCCATTTCGTACCCCATGGATTGTCCAACCTTGATGATATCATCCATCATATTAAGTATTGACCCGCCTTTAGTAGATTTACGTGATTGGATATTAGAAGCAAAATCACGTGATGGAGCTGAGGCAGACGTGTTCTGATTAGGAGAGGCAACAGGTTCACCACCCTTAATAGCAGAATTAGAAATGTTATCCTCCTGTTGATTATTTTCTGGAGTGAAACCTGGCGGGTTTGGTAAAGATGTATCAGATGATGGTGCATCAACCTTCTCTGGTTTATTTAAAATATCGTAAAGTCCGAATGGATCCTCTGAAGTTTGATGAGCATCATTCACTTTAATAGGTGTAGAGGAAGCTTCAAAAATAGTTTCGGAAACTGCTTCATCTTCACTGACCCCCAATTTGTCATCTCCCTCCCCCGTAGAGTTAATATTAGCATCAGAAGAATCTACATCGGAAGTGAAATCCGTGTCGGGATGATCCACAAAACTAGGAGTCCAAGTAAACAATTCTTTAGCCCGAACAAAGAACGTAGTACCTTTGAATACAACTTTGAAGGGTTCTAGTATATTATGAGGCGAGCTAGTTAGGATACAAACTCTTTTACGACCGAAGTTGGAACCAGTGGATTCTTCAATATTCATGAGCCCTCCCCATTTACTACAAATTTTGGAAAAAGTAGCATGAGTCCACAATCGCATGGGAATGCCTTCGATGTCAAGCCACACAACACGATCTTTACTGATGAAATCACTGGAAGCAATACATAACTCCTCAAACCAAGATTTGACACCTGAATGTTGTAAAAGATTGTTTAGGGTACCTTCATCAAGGCATTCGATCAGCACCCAAAGACCTCCTATATAAGCCAACTTTAACTCACCAAATCCTTCTTTATGAAGAATCATCATCAAATTGGGAAGAGAATTGATGTCCTTAACCCTACCTACAGCACGTCTGGATAAGTCAGTGACCTGACTACAGCTATCGTCCAATACCACTGAAGGGGAGTCCAACAAAGAAAATCGATTATTAGACACACTTTTGTTGATCTCAGAATTGTTAACTGCTGAAGCATAAGAGGGTTTATTCATATAAGCCTGACTAGGAGAAGGCTTCTTCGTGCCAGGGTATGTTTTAACAGACCTTTCATAGCGAACCGCATTCACTTGTAAGTGAAACCATCCCACCCAAAGAGTAGATAAGTTACTAATGAGGCGTTTCATATCATCCACGTGAATAAAACGAACAAAAGCATAACGTTTACCAGCTTTAGAGACCCGATGAGGGATGAACACGTCCACCACTTTACCATATGTTTGACAAAGATCCCACAGATCTTGGGAGCCGAACCGTTCAGGAAAATTAGTAACAAAGACAGATTTAGAAATGCGAATTACGTGATCCTCTTTAGATTTATGATTATGCATGATGCATGAAGGAAAAAGAATTGAATAAAAAAGAAAAAAGAAAAAACCCTAATTGACAGAAAAGACGAAACCCTAAATCAACATCGTTACTTACCAACAATCCGTCGAGCCTATTAAGACGTGATTAAGGCATCGCAAGCAACACATAATCAAGTATTAATGAGCGAATGGGTGTTGCGAAAGAGATTGAGATCCAATGTGATTAAAGGGAGACGCGGCCGCCATGGGAGGAATTAGGGTTTTCTTTTTTACTTGACTTCAATAATTGATAGAACTATGGGGTTGACGACCTTATCCGAGACGAGAGCTAGTACGTTGAGTACCCTCTGCTGACGGATAACTTGTGATAAGAAATAAGGTATAATTACAACTAATGCCTTTAGAAGGGGCCCTGGTTTCACTTAAATCAAGTCGGTCTATGTACGTGGTTGATTGAGTTAATGGATTAGTGTCACGAGCTTAAACACAATTATTAGCTATTGCTAAAGATAATATCCTTGAATAATAGATTGTGAGTACGACAATGCTATTGAATGGTCATGATTGGTTTTAATTCTTATGTTCTACTTATGATTTGATAAACCTATAGATTCGCTCAACCTTTGTGTTGACGATTTTAAGCATGTGTTTCAGGTAATCAAGATTGATAGCAGCGGAGCATGCATGGAGGGAGTTGGTTCTTTATTGGTCTAAATTTTGGATTTCCTTCCCTTTTTAACAAATTAGTAAATTTCATGTCTTGGTAAAAAAATATGTTGTTGTGTTGGTTGAGATCTTTGGGGACAAGTAACGCTACTCTGATGTAAACATCATTTTTGGGTTGGAAATGTTTTAGACAGTGGTTATATATAATCTTTTATGTTTATCTTAAACATCTCTTTCGAGGTCGTTTTCTGTAATTGTGTGTGATGTGCTATGAAATAACGCCCAAAGTGGTATTCCGCTGCGTGGTAAATTGGGGTGTTATAACATTGAGGTTTGACTAGAAAACCAATAACTTTGACTTTTACATAAGTGCTTATCAGCTTATTCAGCTTATTTGGCTTGGCTTATTGAACTTTTCTTTTTTGATTTGTCTTAATTAAGCCATTTAGAGTCTTTTGCAACTTATTTGAAGGTCTGAGGTGGTCTAGAACTCGTAGTCGACTATTTTGTCTTTTAGTGAAATTCTAATTTGCTTATTTCTGGCTTATTGGGTTTGCTTTTTCAAAATTTCTTTTCACAGATCTTTTAGGCATCTCAAAAGAGGGTTGTGTGTCAAATCTGAGCTTATGACATTGGCTTATTGCTTAATGGGCTTATTGGCCCAATAAGGATAAGTTGTTATACCATTAAGTTGTGATAAGCTCAAAACCAGCTTTTGGGCCTTCAGACTTTTGTGTTCAGAATCAAATTTTGAGTCAGATAGAGCTTTTTCAGCTTATTTGGACAAGCTTCAAATTTTTGGGCCCAAAAGCCCATTTAAATGGACTGTTTTAGTTTTTAGACCATTTGGGGGACCATTAGGGATATTTTGGTAATTTCACTTTCATTTCTGTTTATTTAGGTTAAAATAAACTAGTTTGAAAGTTTTTAAAATTTCTTATAATTTTTGGATTTTTAATATTATTTTAATATTATTTTATTATTTAATTTCAATTTTCCCATTTTTGCACTTTTTATATTTTTCTTAGGTCTAATATATTAAAATAGGATTTTTGCAACTCTTAGATTAATTTTATCATCATTTTCTTAATTTCTAGAATTATTTTAAAGTTTTAATAGTTTTTAATCATTTTAAATAGTTTTAATTAGTTTTAAAATTAATAAAAATAATTTTTATTCTTATTTATTCATTTTAGAGGTTTACAAAGTGAAAAATCTTTATTTTGGCTTTTTAATAATTATTTTGATTTTTAGGGCTTTAATTAGCATTTAAAAATTAACATTTAATTAATTAAAAGGTTTGAAAAAGTTTTGATCATTTGTAAACTCTTAGTTTATTCAATTTGATTTTTGGTAATTTTTGGGAATTTTTAGATTTAATTTTTATTTTGGCACTTTTTACGGTTTTTAATTTAGTCGTCGTAGTAATAATTTTCACGTATCTGTCATTCTATTTTCTCATCCCCTTCTTTCTCAAATATTAATCTCAAGGATCATTACATTTTAGTCACACACATAAACCTCCTTGGGAAACGAACTTAATTGGGTCATTAACACTTGATTTTCCAAAATCATTTGTTTAATACTTTCCGCTTTTACGCCTTTTCCTAAAAGGTGTATTTTACCACAATCAGTCTTCTAGACCTTCTGTCTTCCCAAAAAACTACAATGATTTTGTTGTTAATTAAAAAGTTAAATATGTGACTGAAAATTTTATTGGTTATTCTAAGATCAAATGGGATGTTTTATGCTTTGTGACTCATTTAAATAAAAGTAGTGAGCCTAGGAGTTTTTTTAGGCTTCTCAAAGCCACTATTGGGTTGATGATATTAATCTTGAATTTGTTGCTTTGCTTTAAAATGATACTTGGGACTTAGTTGAATTGCTTGTTGGTAAGACTGCATTAAATTCTAAATGGGTTTGGAAACTTAAGTTTAAGTCCAGTTGTGAAATAGAAAGGTATAAGGCCAGACTTGTTGCTATGGGATGTGGTCAAAAAGAGGGTATTGATTATGAGGAAACCATTTCTCTTGTTGTGAAAATAGTCACTGTTAGGTGTCTTACTAATTTAGCTGTTAATCAGTCTTGGCCTATTTATCAGCTTGACATTAACAATGCTTTTCTGTATGGTGAGTTGGATGAAGCTGTCTACATGAAACCCCCTCAAGGGTTTTACTCTGATAATCCTAACTTGTTCGCAGACTGAAAAAGTCCATTTATGGACTTAAACAGCCTCCTAGACAGTGGAATGCTAAACTCACTTCTGTGCTTGTTAAAAATGGTTTTACTCAAAGTAAATCAGACTACTCTCTTTATACTAAATCTTGTGACAAGTATTTTATTGTTGTGCTTGTTTATGTGGATGACATTATTGTTACTGGTAATAATGAGAAAGAAACTGACAGCTTTAAAAAAAATTGAAAGGAAATTTCAAAATCAAAGATTTGGGTAAATTGCAATACATTTTGGGGATTGAGGTTGTTGATACCAATTCTAGTGTTTGTTTAAACTAGAGAAAGTATGTTCTTGATCTTTTGTCTGAATATGGGATGCTTGCCTGCAAACCATCTAAGACACCCTTAATGGTAAAGCTGTCAATATCTAATGAGGCTTTTGAGAATGACCCTTTGTTGGAAAACATTGTTGATTATCAGAAACATATGGGGAAACTTATATACTTGAACAATACTAGACCAGATATTTCATATGATGTTCATTATCTTAGTCAATTTATGCATTCTCCCTTAAGGTCTCATCTGAGAATTGCTTTTCGAATTCTGAGATATTTGAAGGGCTCACCAGGGCTTGGTATTCATGTTGAGAAGAATTCAGGTATGTGTCTTAAAGCCTTTTTTGAAGCAGACTGTGCTAAGTGTATTGTGACTACGAGGTATGTGACTGGTTATTGTATGTTTGTAAATGATAATCTTGTTTCTTGGAAGAGTAAGAAACAAAATACTCTCTCTAAGTCATCAGCAGAAGCAGAGTATTGGGCTCTTGCTTCTGTGACTAGTGAAGTCATTTGGATCCTAAATTTTTTAAAAGATTTGAATTGTCACAATCTTTTACATGTGGATCTGTTTTGTGATAGCGATTCAACAATTAAGATTGCTGCCAATCCTGTGTTCCATTAAAGAACTAAGCACCTTGAGATTGACCTTCATTTTGTGAGGGAAAAGATCTTAAGTGGCATTGTTAGAACTAAGAAATTGGAGTCTGCAGACCAAGTTGCAGATATCCTTACCAAAGGATTGGATATAATTCAACATGGGAACCTGGTTACAAAAATGGGGATGATTGATTTGTTTAGGATATCAGATTAAGGGGGGATGTTAAAATTACCCACATATAATCTGATATCTACGTTATATGGACTAATTATGTCAATTGTGATAATGCATGGACTCATATTGCCATTTGTTGGATAGTTGTTGTGGACTTGGACAGTGGGCTTGCTTGTTGATGGGCTTTGAAGTGAAGGCCCGACCCTTTGGGTTGCCTCATTGTGTATATCGTAACCTTACTCATTATGAGTTAGGGTTAAGAGAGTGTGTGTGTTTTCTCTCAGCCGTCAATGGCTACCATCTCTCTCTTCAGGTTTCTGGGTTGATTCATCTTGTATTTTTTTGTTTAATCTTTGTAAGACTATTATCAAGTAGATAATAAATCCACACCAGATTATATATGTGGTGTATTTTATTTTTAAAACTCTCTCTTTTATTCTGTTAGCTTTGAGATTAATATAAAGTGTTTTTGATCATCATATCTTGTTTTTCTACAAACATATATATACCTTATGCCATGACTAGGGGCAGTGGCGGACCCAGCCACAAAACTAAGGTGGTTCCTTAATTTCGTCAAGACGAAAATCTCAAAAGTTCAATGCAATGTTAATATGTGGGATCGGGTTATATCGGGTCGAAAAAGTTTCAAATTAACTCATGGGTGCCCAGTGAAACAAAAAATAAAAGTTATTTACTAAATAACACGTATTCATAGTATTTGGTGTGACTTTCTCGTAGCTTATTACAGAAGTAAATATGACCGGGTGCGCAATTTTTTTTACCGTAATACAACAGAGTTAAAAAGTGAATTAGAACGATGATTAGAAATAAATCTCGATGGATCGGGTGCATTTAAGATAAATATGCAAAAAATCGATGTTAATTTCAAAAATTTATAATCAATCGAAAAAATTTATAAATGTCTCGAGCACTCACGAGATATCCCGACTCCGTCCCTACTTATTACTACTTACTAGGATCAATGCCCGCGCTCCGCCGCGGGGTAGATACATAATGTGTTTACATAAAAAGAGTAACAATAAGTGAGTGCAACCGAGTCATACAAACTTGTGCTCACTTGTGAAATATGATGATCCTCTAGACTGTAAACTTTGGTAGGCTGCAACACTTTATCAGACACGTCTCTATTTGGAAATCCGAAGCTCCCGGACCCTATCCATACAAATCCATATAAACGTCCATTATCAACTAACACAAATGTCTTCTACTTGCTCGCACACACCTGCAAACCATAAGACACCTAATTATATGGTTTCTTTTGCAACGATTTTAACATATATTCCTTTCATTTATCCTGTTATTAGTGGTTGAAATATAATTTTGTTTCAAAGTCAAGTTCATGTATAGAACTGTTAAGAATGTCGGTTACAAATGACCCAAAAGAGATGCCTAATATCTTATGAATCGTATGTATAAAAAGTAAGTGACTGAGTGACTAAACAGGGACAATGAATAAGTAAATTGGTAATTTATGCAAAGCAAAACCCCCTGTGTGTGGCTTTCTCTCAACCACAATAAAACTCACATAAAACCTCCCCCGAGTTATGAAATTAGAACCGAATATGCTACTAACAGTACCTGAGATATTATGGATCTTACCTATACAGATGTGACGTCAAAGCAATGTCATTCTACATTGCGCCAAAGGGTCCTAATAGAAAATGTCCAAATTAGACCACCGTATGAAAATACTCGGTATGTTATTTATTTTGATTTATAGTATTCCATACCAGAAGTGGAATGTTTAGTGAGTTCTCCACTTCAACCCAAACTTCTGCCTTTCTAGCATTAGAGTCCTGCATTTTATAAATAAAGAACGCTAAAAGTGCAAAAAAATTTGAAGAACAATGTGGCAACAAAATACAAATCGTGCATACGGTAAGTCTGCCTCAAAAGAGGACTCGTTGATTCAACTTTATGGCTCGAGGCAGTGCATGATGTTTACCTTCATTGTGAACAGTAGTGTAGCCTTCTCCACTGTTACTTGCAGCGGTACGCAGAACTAAATAGCTCTTACCTACACTTTCTTCGGTTTGTGCTGATTTTTATCGCTCTCTTCTGCCTAATTATCTCGCGCCTAGACAAAATAATAAATAAGCACATCTGAAAGGAAGCTTCGATTTATAAAAAAAATAAGACGGAAAAGCTCGAAATTGCTTACCAATCACCAGCTGTCGCTGACCGCCGGCATTCTCTTTCGCTTCCCAAGTTGCAATCTGTTGGGCATACCATGGATATGATCTCATAATTTGATAAATTCAGTTTTTAGCATCTTTTGCCACGAATAACCCTAACTATGGATATGATCTTATAATTTGATAAATTCAATTTTTAGCATCTTTTTAAATATTAAGACGTTTGACCCATTAGAGATATAACAAAACCAAAACTGACAAAGTAAACGGGTCGAAATTGTGAAAATTGCGTAAATCCATGACCGTTACGGTCAGACAATTTTACCAGCGACATATTTTAACATCCGTAAATAATCTTTGATAACCTAAGAAACATAAATGTAGTTTACTCTAAATAATAGACTACCTTTTCAATGGCTGTAAAGGTGTATCCAGCAGCATCCAGGCCATTAGTTCTGTGACAGAAAATATCTATGCCCTTTTTTTCTCCAAAAGCTTCACCCCACCGAACATGGAGGACGAAAAAAAAAAGATTGCAATTGTTTCCTTCTATATTTTGAGGCTCAGACCTGACATTGTGGGCCCATAATGGGTACCCGTCATGGCTGCAACCAGTCTTACTGTGGCTGCCCAGCCAACACACGGGCATCCGTAAATCATGGGTCACGAAACACAATGGAAGGTGGTTATCGTCATCGCCTATACCAAGTAATAGCTGATTTATTTAGAATAGACACACCAAAAATGCAGATCTATCAGTAGCAGATTTTGTAACTCTTTCCCACCAGAATCAGGAATCTAACAGAATGGGATTACAAAGGCTTAAATATTATCATCATTACCATTAGCATTCGCGACATTAGAGCTATGTTTCATGAGCATACGTTTTATAGCTTATTTTTAAACCAATAAGCCGTAAACGACAATATAACCAGAAACAAACACCACCTTATTTTAAAAGCTACACAGTTAGCAGGTTATGAGCTTATTCGAAAACCACACATATGGATTACGATGAGGCTACATATCAGTAACTTTGTGAAACAAAAATAACGGAAACTTGATATAAACATGGCAGAACGAAAGGCGTACCCAAAACCCGTCATGGCTGCGATTGCATGGTCGCCCCGCCAAGATACGGTTTTTAACAAAGCAAGGCTACTAAAACATTCCATACAGGCAGCTTTCATCATCACCAATAATCGTTACACCATCGGACACCGATCACATTCGCTACCCGGCATATAGCGGCAATGAAAGGACCGGTGACAGCGAGGGTCGCCCAAAATCAGTTAAGCCACCAACCTGTTACATAAGCTGGCCGCTAAGGACATGAAAACACCCCACAGCCGTAAATATTTCTATTCCAAAAGTACGACACTTGTAATGAGGCTCAAATTGGACACTCATCAGGTAGAAAGAATACACGTGCCATGGCTGCAACCTGAGAGGTTGCCCTGCCAAGATACACGCAACTAAAAAACAATATAAACTTATGTGAGGGAGGAATATTAGAACTACATATCTGCCGTTAGATTTTCCCCAAAAACTGTTCATTGGTATGGGCTTGACAAAAAATTACATCTCAACCGTTTGTGTTGGTTTGAAAACATGTTCACTGGGGCGGTTCGATTATTGATGATGATCTAATAGAGCTTATCTTTCGATTATTGATGATGATCTAATAAAAATAAGCCGCGCACCCCTATTATAAAACATAATTACCTCTAATAGAGCTGATCTTTCGATTATTGATGATGATCTTTGGATCATATTATGTTTTATAAGCCTATATGCCTTTTGCGACAACACAAACCATTCTAAGAACCGCCCCAACTGACCCATTAGAAAGTCACCAAAAGTGAGCAGTAAAAACGTAAGCAATCATGTAATAAACTTATCATATAAGCCTAAACAACAAATATCGTCATTTAATTTAGACTTTAAGAGGCTCAGATCTGTAAGAGAAAAATGTATGACCAAAGAGGATAAAACCGCCATGGCTGCAAAACATTGACAATGAATTACCCCGCCAAGATACGGCCAATCTCAGACTTTGTTCAAATTCATTGACTCGAATTCATTTGTAAATATCATCATTGCCCTGTTATAATACTACATAACATCACATGACCATCATACTTAACCAAAGGCATATAGGCTTATAAAACATAATACGAAATCAAATAAGCCGCGCACCCCTATATAAGCCAACCTTAAAGGGTCACCCTACCACGACCCTAGTATACTTTTAATAAACGTAATAAACAGTAATCTAAAATTAGTTATACTCACAAACAATTGATCTCGAGCTAAGTGATTTGATGACAGTTTGATCACCAATGAATTCAGACAAATGGAAAAACAAAGATCCCACCTAAGACACCCAACGTCACCAACCAATCACCAACGTCACACACCATTAATGGCGGCAACGAAGAGATTGGCGGCATCAAAGAGTTTCTGGTGTTATATATCAAAACCCATGTATAGATCCAAACTGATCAAGATCAAAACCCATGAAAAGTATCTAGATCTAAACTGATCAAGATCAAAACCCATGATAAGTATATACATCCAAACTGATCAAAATTAGATCCATTTGAGAGAGAGAGTGTGTGTTATGTATTATTGGTCCAACTATTGCATACAAACAGATGGCACCTCCTACTCCTAGATCGGAACAATCGAACGGTTGAAAAATGGGTTTTGGAAAAAGGCCATACCAGTGAACAACGATTGAACTGATCATACGGTTGAGATGTTGATTTTCTTTGCAAACCCATACCAATGAACAGCCCTTTGAAAAATCGAACGGCAGATACATACTCAAAATATGCCTCCCATACCAATGAACAGCGCTTTGAAAAATCGAACGGTAGATACATACTCAAAATATGCCTCCTCTCACAGACAGTTATATTGTTTTTTAATAATGCATTTCCCAATTCCCCTTATTGTATTAAGGGGGTAAACCATGGATATGATCTCATAATTTGATAAATTCAGTTTTTAGCATCTTTTGCCACGAATAACCCTAACTATGGATATGATCTTATAATTTGATAAATTCAATTTTTAGCATCTTTTTAAATATTAAGACGTTTGACCCATTAGAGATATAACAAAACCAAAACTGACAAAGTAAACGGGTCGAAATTGTGAAAATTGCGTAAATCCATGACCGTTACGGTCAGACAATTTTACCAGCGACATATTTTAACATCCGTAAATAATCTTTGATAACCTAAGAAACATAAATGTAGTTTACTCTAAATAATAGACTACCTTTTCAATGGCTGTAAAGGTGTATCCAACAGCATCCAGGCCATTAGTTCTGTGACAGAAAATATCTATGCCCTTTTTTTCTCCAAAAGCTTCACCCCACCGAACATGGAGGACGAAAAAAAAAAGATTGCAATTGTTTCCTTCTATATTTTGAGGCTCAGACCTGACATTGTGGGCCCATAATGGGTACCCGTCATGGCTGCAACCAGTCTTACTGTGGCTGCCCAGCCAACACACGGGCATCCGTAAATCATGGGTCACGAAACACAATGGAAGGTGGTTATCGTCATCGCCTATACCAAGTAATAGCTGATTTATTTAGAATAGACACACCAAAAATGCAGATCTATCAGTAGCAGATTTTGTAACTCTTTCCCACCAGAATCAGGAATCTAACAGAATGGGATTACAAAGGCTTAAATATTATCATCATTACCATTAGCATTCGCGACATTAGAGCTATGTTTCATGAGCATACGTTTTATAGCTTATTTTTAAACCAATAAGCCGTAAACGACAATATAACCAGAAACAAACACCACCTTATTTTAAAAGCTACACAGTTAGCAGGTTATGAGCTTATTCGAAAACCACACATATGGATTACGATGAGGCTACATATCAGTAACTTTGTGAAACAAAAATAACGGAAACTTGATATAAACATGGCAGAACGAAAGGCGTACCCAAAACCCGTCATGGCTGCGATTGCATGGTCGCCCCGCCAAGATACGGTTTTTAACAAAGCAAGGCTACTAAAACATTCCATACAGGCAGCTTTCATCATCACCAATAATCGTTACACCATCGGACACCGATCACATTCGCTACCCGGCATATAGCGGCAACGAAAGGACCGGTGACAGCGAGGGTCGCCCAAAATCAGTTAAGCCACCAACCTGTTACATAAGCTGGCCGCTAAGGACATGAAAACACCCCACAGCCGTAAATATTTCTATTCCAAAAGTACGACACTTGTAATGAGGCTCAAATTGGACACTCATCAGGTAGAAAGAATACACGTGCCATGGCTGCAACCTGAGAGGTTGCCCTGCCAAGATACACGCAACTAAAAAACAATATAAACTTATGTGAGGGAGGAATATTAGAACTACATATCTGCCGTTAGATTTTCCCCAAAAACTGTTCATTGGTATGGGCTTGACAAAAAATTACATCTCAACCGTTTGTGTTGGTTTGAAAACATGTTCACTGGGGCGGTTCGATTATTGATGATGATCTAATAGAGCTTATCTTTCGATTATTGATGATGATCTAATAAAAATAAGCCGCGCACCCCTATTATAAAACATAATTACCTCTAATAGAGCTGATCTTTCGATTATTGATGATGATCTTTGGATCATATTATGTTTTATAAGCCTATATGCCTTTTGCGACAACACAAACCATTCTAAGAACCGCCCCAACTGACCCATTAGAAAGTCACCAAAAGTGAGCAGTAAAAACGTAAGCAATCATGTAATAAACTTATCATATAAGCCTAAACAACAAATATCGTCATTTAATTTAGACTTTAAGAGGCTCAGATCTGTAAGAGAAAAATGTATGACCAAAGAGGATAAAACCGCCATGGCTGCAAAACATTGACAATGAATTACCCCGCCAAGATACGGCCAATCTCAGACTTTGTTCAAATTCATTGACTCGAATTCATTTGTAAATATCATCATTGCCCTGTTATAATACTACATAACATCACATGACCATCATACTTAACCAAAGGCATATAGGCTTATAAAACATAATACGAAATCAAATAAGCCGCGCACCCCTATATAAGCCAACCTTAAAGGGTCACCCTACCACGACCCTAGTATACTTGTAATAAACGTAATAAACAGTAATCTAAAATTAGTTATACTCACAAACAATTGATCTCGAGCTAAGTGATTTGATGACAGTTTGATCACCAATGAATTCAGACAAATGGAAAAACAAAGATCCCACCTAAGACACCCAACGTCACCAACCAATCACCAACGTCACACACCATTAATGGCGGCAACGAAGAGATTGGCGGCATCAAAGAGTTTCTGGTGTTATATATCAAAACCCATGTATAGATCCAAACTGATCAAGATCAAAACCCATGAAAAGTATCTAGATCTAAACTGATCAAGATCAAAACCCATGATAAGTATATACATCCAAACTGATCAAAATTAGATCCATTTGAGAGAGAGAGTGTGTGTTATGTATTATTGGTCCAACTATTGCATACAAACAGATGGCACCTCCTACTCCTAGATCGGAACAATCGAACGGTTGAAAAATGGGTTTTGGAAAAAGGCCATACCAGTGAACAACGATTGAACTGATCATACGGTTGAGATGTTGATTTTCTTTGCAAACCCATACCAATGAACAGCCCTTTGAAAAATCGAACGGCAGATACATACTCAAAATATGCCTCCCATACCAATGAACAGCGCTTTGAAAAATCGAACGGTAGATACATACTCAAAATATGCCTCCTCTCACAGACAGTTATATTGTTTTTTAATAATGCATTTCCCAATTCCCCTTATTGTATTAAGGGGGTAATTAGCATCCATGACTAAATCGTTACTACTCCCGTTTATGTTAAAAAAAAGTTTATATATAACAGTTAACATTTTCGTTTCAATATATAACAATATGTGTAGGTTACCTTTTGTCGACTTCTAGAATAAAATAAAATCTCCACTCTTGTTTAGTGCATCCTTTTAACATGCTGTGAAAGTACAAGGGCTAACATAGTAACTGTAGTTAAAAATATAGTTTCAGATTATAATATTTAATTAAACACATCGTGTTGCGAGTCATCTTCTCTATATCAAGAAAAGAGACCTTAAAACCTCCATTAAAGAACGATTCTCAGATTAGTTTTCTCTCCTGTTTTTGCTCTTTTAACTGTCCTTCTTTCATCTTTTTTAATGTAAGGTGGTTCCCGTTCAAATCCTAAGGTAGGTCCTAAATTTATTTGTTCATCGCTTCTTAAAAGTTTCAATTTCAAAGGTGGTTCCCAGGAACCACCTTCGTATAGCGTAGGTCCGCCCCTGACTAGGGGCCACAACTTAAATTAGTAATGTTGATATTGAAGCTATCTCCATTAATTGCAATACAATCGTCTCCTAGAAAACAAACAGAATTATTATACATTTTAAACGGACTTCACACAAATATGGAACTAATATCATGTAGATAGAATTCTAAACTAGACCGATTACAAATAAATTCACTAATTTATACATGTTCTGATATTTCCACCATTAATTTGAACACCGTTTGTAGCAGAGATGTCAATGCCATCAGTATTAGGACTGTCTTTGGGTGCGTTAATATTGATATTCGAGATAACAGCTCCGTTGCAAGCATTAATAGATATATGATTTCTCGGGCTATCAATCGAGTTCACTCCTAAAAGGTGAAGGCCGTTACAAGCATGAAACCCTAACGCCTGCAAATTAAATATAAAAGAAAAAGACATCAGTAATAGTATTTAAACACATAGTCACATGCAGTATATACAAATGATAGAATTGAAGTTAATCACTTACAGTTTGGTTGTTTCGCAATTGCCCGCCTGAAAAGGTTTTGATCAAACTTATTACTCGATTATTGGCTAAAAAGATATAGAAAACTAACCATGTGGATTAGTCGGCCAAAAGGTCATGAAATCATGGTTACCCAAAAAGCGGATATAAAAACTAAGATGTTCAAATCGATTAGAATCAAGAGAGCAATTGATCACTTTACCGTCTCCCAAGAATCCCACCACCCAATAGTCCCTTGACCTTTAAATTTCCCTCTTCTGGTAATAACAAGGTTATCTATATTTTGTAATTTCATCCATGTATCCGTGTTATTAGTCCAATCCTTCTTGGCTAACGTTGTAACGTTCCCTATGACCTATGAGTATATAAATATATAACACAAAATTGTAAATAATGTATGTAACGTGAAACAAATTTAATAGAATGTTGGCACCATTTACTTACATTTACAACCACGATTATAGCTTTGCATGGACCGGAGAAAGTTATCGGTTCAACGACAGTGTTTCCAGTAGGAAACATCAATTGACCACCAGAACCACATGCTTGACTCCATGCTTTATTCACCGCCTGAAACAAAGTGATACATGCACATCTATAATCAAAACACTAGAATTGTTCCATAACTACATGTATATATAATTTAAATGTAGCATCTGAGGATGTCGTATGGCTAATATATGTATATAAACGGAGTAGAGTTAGCTGCACTTACCAAAGTATCGTCCGTTATTCCATCTACTTTAGCTCCAAAATCCCTCATATAGTTTCTTCTTCTGAAGTGAATAGATTTTGAAGATTTGGAACGGCGAGCAGGGGCGGAGCCACCTTTATAGGAGTGGGGGGCGTTGCCCCCAACAAAACTCTTGTGGACACACTAAATTGGTAGAGATAATGTTCGATGCCCTCAAGCAAATTTTCAAAGTGCCCTCAACACTCGCTTGGATTTCTAGAAATCAAAGTGATTTGTAAGGTCAAAGTGATTTCGTTCATGGGATAAATCAAGAAGAAGAAGATGTACAGTAATAAAACTAGGGAAATGTGAATGTCTTGGGTATATTATTAGAGTTTAATTATTTTTAATGCATCTTTTTAATGCATATTGGGTACGGGTGGGTTAATCGTTCAAAAAAAAGAGTAATTATTTATCATTTATTTTATTAAATATAATATGGTTGAGTAAATTCTTTTTAATGCATATTTTCAGGATTTAAATGGGTATAATCCTTTTAAACCTTACGATTAGTTATTATGCGAATGAAATTTAAATAATTAAATAATAGTTCTCACAACAAAAGCTACTACGGAGTAGTATATAATTCTTACCATCATGTTAATATCATTGGTTCTTTAATTGTATTTAAGAGTCATAAATTTCTTGCAACAACTAAACCGATTGAAAATACGAGTAAAGTTTTATTTTGTGGACATCTTCACTCGTAGATAACGAGTCTTAATTGCATTGAGACAAAGCATTTTTGTTGCGTTTAATCAGCCAAGATAACATGTTTTTACCTTTAGTCTAATTACCCGACCCGACTTTTTCGAGTCACACTAAGAATATTTTATCGTCGGATGCCCTCGATGGTCAGAATTCTTGGCTCCGCCACTGACGGCGAGCCCAAGCACCATGAGAATGCTCATAATAAGGAACCTTGTATGAATAGCAGCCTGCATTTGATAAATAGTTACAAACTTAATGAACTGTTTAATCAAATTACCATGAGTATGAATATGAAATGAGTAACTGAAGATGTAAGTTGATGGATTTGTTATTAATTGGTTCCGACATTTATAGATATGGTGAGATGATAATTTAAATGGTAATGTTATTTTTGAAAATGGTTTATTGAATCTGGGAAAAAATTTGTCTATAAGATAAGATATATGCAAATAAACTATGATAAATCGTTTCTTTCTTGATTAACAAAATTATGAGAAAATAGGAAATAAGATTCCACTTATATTACCAATTTTTTTAATCGAGATAAGATCATTTTTGTAATGACGGTCTTTTTACCTTATTTACCACCATACACTATTGTTAGGATAAGATTATTTTTATGTTAGGTAAAAGCCATATATACACTACGCAGTATACAATTTAAATTATACATTATCAACTTTTTTATTTATTGAAAAAAAATTCAACTCTACTTTTATATATAAAAGAACCTCTTTAACCAGAATTTTGTTTGGTGACCGGTTGTTTACTTCTATAGCGTTAAAACATGTATCTCAATCTTCGACCTCCAACATGTTGCAACTACCATCACATCCGGCCATCATCACCACCACCTACCCCAAAACCATCACCACTTTAATCTGCTTCACTCATATCATCTTCACGAAATTCACCATCACCACCACCTCCTACCCCAATCCATCAACACAACCCAAATTCTTGAAAGGGAACTATGAACCCTACCAATGTAATACTTTCTGTATCATGATGCGTATGAAAGAAAACCATTGCTAAAATACATTACAACAAAACTAGCGGTTAGGGTCAACATTTTCGACCCTAAATGAAAGGTTTTTCGACCCTAGAAGTTTAGGGTCGGCTAAGTCGACCCAAAACATCTGTGCCCAAAATTTCTACCCTAGAATTCTAAGATCGACCAACCCATTGTAGTTTAGGGTTGACAGCAGGGCCCACTGCTTTCCTGTCTCATTAGTTTGACAATTTTAGGGTCAACTCTCATTTTGCAATTTAAGGTCGACCTAGTCAACCCTAGGTATTTATAACAAAAAAACTCTTTATAATTAATAAAAATACTTTTTGTAGAAAAAGAAAATAAAAATCTAGGGTCGACTTTTTTTACTGTAACTCTCAAAGGAAAGTCGACCCTAGATATTTGTACATGTGGCATGCAAAACCTAGGGACGACTAAGTCGACCCTAGGTTAAAAAATCTTGACAATTGTGGTTATCTAGGGACGACTTAGTCGACCCTAGATATTTGTACATGTGGCATATAAAACCTAGGGACGACTAAGTCAACCCTAGGTTAAAAAATCTGGACAATTGTGGTTTTTTAGGGACGATTAGAACCCTAAATAAACCTGGGGGTAAAAAATCTAGAAATTTTTGCAGTTTCCAAATTTTTTTAGGAAAAATATACAATTCAGAATGGCAGAATTCGATAAATCCACAATACAATATATTAACAAATCAATAAACACTAAAATACCACAATAAGATAAATTATCAAACGTTACGATACAATATTCATCAAATTCACTTATACATCCAAAATCAAATGTTTCACACACGCTACAAGTCTCAAACTTTATTACACATAATAAGAAAAAATACCACTACAACCTCTACTCGTCGTCCTCAGCCGAAAAGTTATTAGGGTCATCTTGTTGTTCGTTACTCCCTGATAAGTCGTCATGTAAAACCCGCATACTTTTACCATTAATAGTACCCTTTAGATCGTACGTACGAGATTAAAACTTTCCTTCTATAGCATGTTTACGTTCACGTATAGGAAATTTAAGTATTACGTACGTGTTAGAACACGTTAAGTATTTATTACGTATGAACACACAATAATTATTCAAATAATAATTATAATCACGAACATGCGATCATGAAATCATGAACGTAATTTAATCACGAACTAATATTACGTATGTATATATATTTATTACGAACACGAATAAATATATTAAGTCACGATCGATAACTATATAGCACGTAAACACGAACATTTAGCATGATTATTATAATCACGTGACACGAGGATTTAACACGACTACTATTACATAAATAATAATCACGTTTAATATGTATAAGGATGACTAAGAGATTTACGACATTAAAACACGTTTACGCATAACGTTTTTCGTGACGCGAATAAATATAAGAAAGAAAGTATAATGTTTATTTGGGCTGTTTTAGACAAAAAAAGAAAAAGGAAGGACTTGGGCTCAAGGCCCAAGTGTGTTTGTGCCATGTATATCAAAAAGACGGGAGGGAGTAGTTTTTTTTAGACAACACTTAAACATTTCCAAAACCCTAAAATCCAAATAACAGCCGCATGTTTCCTTTGTTCTCCTTGGTCGCCGCCTCCCACCACAAGAAACAGGAGCATGGTTTAAGGATCGAGTTTGAAGTATTAGTTGTCCTCCTAAATCCTAAACGAAACAAGGTAAACCCTAGATCTCGTTTTATTATTTTTCCTCTTTGGTAATTGATCAAGAATCCGTATATTAAGAATTTTAAACATGTAAAATGAGTTATAATACGGTGGGGTTCGTTTGTGATGTTGTTGTGGTCGTTTGGCACACAAACCGAGACCCTTCATGGTCTCGGTGATGGTTTCTGGCCACCAGCCGCAACCCTATTGGGTGCTGGCTGGGTTTTGGCTTAACAGTGGTAACAGCGGCCGAGCAGGGGGAAAACCACTGGCTGCGGCCAGTGGTGACCTTGTACTGGCAGTGGGAACCGAGAGCTTGTGCTCTCGGTGGGATATTATCACAGACAGGGGGAACTCGCCACAGGCGGGGGTATCATCTAAACTGCCAGGGGTAACTGGCAGTTTAAGGGGGGTGTTTGGTTTTTGTTTTAAACAGACTTAAGGGTGCGTTTGGCAGTCAGAGTAATGAAAAACAATTAAAGGGCTGTTTGGTTCGGTTAATATTTAAAACAACACGGGTTTTCACGGTTTGGTTTTCGGCACGTTTTCATAAAATAATACACGGGTTTGGGGTATTATTTTTACGAGTTTAATTAGCTTAACATGTATACTAATTACGAGACAATTAGACTAATAAATCATGACTTATTATTTTAAGATTAATTAAATTAATTTAACATGCTATATAATTAATTTAATTAGAACATGGAATTAGGTTTATTATTATAAATTAATAACACTTGATTTAACCTAAGTATTTTTATTTATTTAAGTTAGACTATAGTAATTAATTAAATATTAAACCATGACTTATAATTAATTAATTATCATGACTTAGCTTAATTATTTTACTATTAATACATAGTTAAACCTAAGTATTTTAATCATGAAAATTAGACTAAGTAATTAATTAATTATTAAAACCATGACCTATAATTAATTAATTCTCATGACTTAGGTTATATTAATATAATTAACAATACATGTTTTAACCTAAGTATTTATATCTTTATTTAACTAAATCACATTATATTTAATTAAATGGTTTAACCTATAGTTTACTTAAAATACATGGAATGATTTATAAACTATACTAATCTAAAGATGACTTAGAACATTAACTAGGAAACACTTAAGCTTATATAATTAGCTTATTTACCAGCTTATACCTAATTATGGAAACCTTCTATTTTTAGAAACTTATTTAATTAAGGCAGCTAATCTATTTTTGGTAACTTTCTATTTTTAGAAACTTATCTATTTTAAGCAGTAATTCTATTTTTGGAAACCTTCTATTTTCGGTAACTTTCTATTTTTGAAACTTTCTATTTTAGGAAACCTGCTATTTTTAGAAAGTTACTTATTATTACACAGCAATTATAATAATACATGAAATACAAGAAATACTTAATCAGAATAGACAGAATATAAGATAAATACAGTATAAAGCTTAAACAGTAAAACATGACATTAAGGTATAAAAGAAGCCAAGACATGACATAAAACCAGTTACGTATTCAGTAATCAGATACTTATACACGTATGTATTTATGTAGCATTAGTGATACTGAAGTAGGACTCTCTTCCGTTCGTCTTCTTCGTTCACTGGACATAAGGTACGGATTCCCGTCCTTTCAGTATGGACATTCTTTCCTTATTAGGATTCCCCGTATGCAGCCAACTATTTTCCCGTAGTATAAGTTTATATGTTTGATTTGCTTATGTTTAATTTAGAATACCTATATCCATATACATGCATGACCAGTTTCACCTAGTTATGGAGGTACCATAACCATAACATTAGAGGCACTGGTGTTATGACTTCCCCACGGCAGAGTGATTGCTCGTGGCGTTCCTTTAGTTTTGGCCATATTATTATATTTATCATGGGGGGCGTATGGGTGCATCCTAGTTACATATTTTCAGCAAATTACTTAGTGTGAATGTGGTGTGTGCCTTGCATCCTTCACAAGGAGCTGATCCCTCCTACCCAAAACAATATATTAAATTAGAGGCAGCCCCTATAATTTTCATGATGAGGTCACCCCTCCAAGTATTCATGCACGGTGGATTTTCATGACCTATATTGGCTAATGGTATAATATGTTAAACAGCTTTCATAAGATAAACATAAGGCTTTTCAAACTATAAAACCAGTTATATGAACATGTTCCAGGTTTTCCAGGACTTATACATTTCCGTTGCTATTAAGTCTTTATTATGTTTTAGTCATTTATACTATGTCTATATCCGTGCACTGAGCGTTTTGCTCAGCCGTTACTTTCCTTTCCATGTCCCAACGGCAGGTACCTTAGGAAAGACTCGAGCATTTGGAGGGCGTGCATAGGATGGAAGCTGCTAGAGACTTCTTTTCCTTTTTTCCTTCATAAACTTATGCTTGTTTAGTCTTTCATTCATTTCTTTTGCTTTATTATGTTTTGGGCTTATGTTGGTAACCGATGTTTGATTCCGGTTATCCCTATGGTCATGTAATGTTTTAGGCATTTATCCTTGTATGCTTTGATGACAAGCTATAATTACGCGTGACATTCCATTATCAAAATGGGGTGTTAAAATTATGGTATCAGAACCAAGGCTTCGACCTGTAGGCTCTAAAACTTGACCTGTGACTAGTGGGTAGTCACCAGGAGCTTCCTAAGCCAACATTTGTTATTCTACGTATTGATGTTTTCAGCGCATTGTTGCTTTAACCAAGATGTTTTCAGCACCTTGAGGTTTTAACCTTGATGTTTTCATCGATATTGTTTCACTAATATGGATGGACAACCGTCATTCATATTTAGTTATGTGTCATTGTTTCATGCATAATGTTCCTTGTGAACTGTGGCTATGTGGACTGAACCCCAGTAGTTCATAGTTAGTCACATAAATTTTTTTTTTCTGATACGTTTGACAGATGAGTTTCATTTATTTATGTTTCATGTATCATTGTTGCAGGGATTATGACTAAGTAATGGTTGGTACAGGACTGGCCCTATTTAGTCGCATGTGCATTTATCAAAACTTTTACCTTTGGGACCGACCCATAGGCGTCCCCTCGCCATGTCTTTTGTTTTGGGACCGACCCATAGGCGTCCCCTCAGACATATAAAGGTTTTTATAAACTACATTACGCATTCATGCACTGTTTTTATGCATAAAATTTTTCTCATGATTTATTGGCATAAAATTTTATTTTTGTGTCCCCTCATAAGTTACTATGTTTTTATGTCAAGTATGTTTTCATACTGTCATGGTTAAACTCAGTTTCATGCTGATTATCTTATACACTCCTTCATGCTAAATCGTTTCATGTTTCTTCATGATAATTCTGTCTTCATGTGGATTACGTCTTACGCCTCTTTTGTTATTTATGCTTTCATGCAAGACATTGTTGGACTTCATTGAATCTTTCTTTCATGATAGTCATGGTCGGTTTTCATTGACCATGCTGTCAGGCAAATCATCGTTGAATTTTGTGTAACCACACTTTAACGTTTCTCGATACAACCAGAATGATGTCTATGCAAATATTGCCAGGTTATCATGATGGTTTCCTAACCGTTTAACCGATATACTTTCCTTAAATCATGACAAATGATCGACCCCATACCGATCATTTCATGTACATTCCATGTGTACTCCATGTACCTTATCCCATGTACGTACTTCCACTTGCTGATACTCTACAAATTGTTGATGCCGCTTATAGCTTGGAGATGTTACTAAAGGTTGATGCTGCTGATGTTGGGAGACGCTACGAGATGCTGATGCTGTTCACAACCTGGAGCTCATACAAGACGAAGACAAAGGCGTTAGATCAAAGCGTTCGGACGAGATGATGCTTCACCACCAGACGATCTCCATCTATCATTGTCCCAAATTCTTAGTTACATGTCACACGTCATTAAATTGTCGTTTCAGTCATATGAGTGGAGAACCGATACCAGCCGGCCACTCAGCTGAATAGTTACATGAATCACTCTCATGAGAATGACCGTCATGGAACTGACAGACAAGATGATAGTAACCACTACTATGACAGCAACTATCCTAGAAATCACAACCGAGGCTCCGGTCGCGGACGTGATCAGACATACAATTGATCAGTGGTCCATCCGTTTCGCCAATTCTGGCATAATACCCAAATATTGTGGTTCTAGTTATTTCACATCTCGAGACACATGTCAAGACATCAGTCAAGACACATGTCTCACGTATACTTTCTGAAGACACATGTCAAGACACCAGTCAAGACATATGTCATGCTTATATTTCCTAGACACGAGTCAAGACACATGACTCACGTCTAATTATGGAACATTTCTAAGAAATTCAGGGTACCCTCCCAGGGTATATCCATTTTGTTGTGCCATATATTAATCAGGCCACAAGAATTTCAGTACCATTACCGGCGCATCAGTGGGAACTATCACGTTTCCTGATGACATTTTCATTTCTTGTACCCATAGCTCATAGATTCATGACCATGAAGGACGCCTTTCGTATTCCCACGTATACGAAGGTTTTCCTTCAGCTTAATGATGAGATCCAAGCTGCTAACGCATTTCCTCGGACATACACGAGATGAATTTTATCCTAATTATGGACTATGAACAGCACACCATGCTACGATTCATAATTATGTTTAGTAATGTTCAGGCTTCTGAATACATATTCAGCTTGATTTTCCATCAGGAAGATCTGTACAAATTATCTATGCTTACAAGCATGTGCGTTGTTAGCCATGGTCGCTAAAATTTTCTAGCTGTCAGTAAGACACGACTACTTAAGTCCTTTTTCGCATAGCCAGTTGATTATTGCAAAATCTTCCCATATATTCCAGAAGAACCTTCAAGGAGAAGGACAGTACCATGAGATTATGTGTCGACTACCGTCGACTTAAACAAATCACCATTCATGACCGTTATTCTCCTTCACGTATTGACAACATGTCCAATCGACTTTATAGTGTTAATCACTTTTCCAGGATCGAACTCATGATCATGCTGCCAACGGTGACGAGTGAAAGAGCAGGACATGTCCATGACTGCTATTCGTACACGACTCGGTCATGCTAGATTTATGATTTTGAATTAGACTCCTCAATGCTCCAACGACATTATAGGAATGAGTTTCCATGAACTCATAGCAAATTCATCAGTGTTTTCATTGAGGATAACCTGATTTCCATCTAAGCCTAGAGAAGAACAGGAAGACCGTATCTGCACTATGTTGCAAATTCTATGACAAGCGAAACTTTACCCTGGAAAATTTTCCAATATCAATTCTGTTTGATTGTAGTGACACGCTGAATCACATGGGTTTCTACGGTTAATCTTACCATGACTCAGCTTATGCGTAAAGGAGAGAACCCTACACTACGTTAGGTGTTCTAGAAAATCCTACGTTAGGAGAAGTCTAGATTCAGAGACTCAGAGTTTCACAAACTCCTATGTATCAAGTTCTACGAAGCAAGATACAGTTACGTTCATATCTAAGTACCTGACATACCAACAGGTTAAGATAGGACACCAATAGACTGGGATGTTGTCATCATCTGAAATTGTGAATTCAAATGGGACAAGATCTCCACGGATTTTGGTTACCAGTTTAACGCAAACTCAGAAGAAGCATGTACTATCTGTTTATTGCAAACAGTTTGATCAAGTCTACAGAATCCTTACATCCGTAAGGATTTCAGAACCAACAGATTGATCGGACATGTTCCAGCCAAGGCTAATCCGATCACTTGGCAATTCCTCAGTTATCGGGTCAGACAAATAGTCATAATTTTGCTCCTTATTTACTTCACGTCCTTGTTCTAATTTCACGACTTGCTTTCGCGCTCGCGTTCATGACACTATTAACGTTCATGATGGCATCTCGGCTTACGATTTTACGTTCATTTTTTTCTCATTCTGGGAAGTTTTGCAAGAATTTGAGAGACCAGACCCAAGTTTAGTATAACTCCCTATCCTCAGATAGACGTTTCTCGTCATGTTCTATGTCTCACCTTGTAGCGTTTGACGTTACCGCCATTATATTCTATGTTCATGACATGTTTCACATGTCATGTTCATTCCACGTTCCTCATATCATGTTCAAGATATGTTACACGTATCTTTGATCACGATATGTTTGCTCATACTGCATTAACCATATCTCAACGTATCACGTTCAAAATTTTTCACGTGTCACGTTCAAAATTTTTCACGTACTACGTTTCTTTGTGTCTCGCGCATCGTTGCTAATTATCAGTTAAGTTAGATTGTTTTGCACGATAACGTTTTAGTTGCCCTTACACGTTAATTCTTATTCCCTCGATCAAATTTAGGGGATCTACCTTAAGTTGATGACCAATAACTTCTTCGTATTCCAAGTCAAGGCCAAGAGGACCAAGATTTATCATTTGTGTCAAGATCTGTGAAGGAACCGTTCCAAGAGGGAAGCCACCTGGAAACGGACAAGTTCATCCGGACTTCTTATACGTTTTTCTCTTATCAATTAGGTATATCCTTTCAGTCACGTCACGTTCCATGTCCTTTCAAGACATGTCACATTCCGCGTTCCTTCTACCGGGTCACCTGGACGTTCATTTATCTTACAGATCATCGGGTATGTTTCTCTATCAGTTACGTTATCTATAATTCGGGGACGAATTATTCTTTTTAGGGTGAAAGAGTTGTAAAACCCGCATGCTTTTACCATTAATAGCACCCTTTAGATCATACGTACAAGATTAAAACTTTCCTTCTATAGCATGTTTACGTTCACGTATAGGAAATTTAAGTATTACGTACGTGTTAGAACACGATAAGTATTTATTACGTATGAACACACAATAATTATTCAAATAATAATTATAATCACGAACATGCGATCATGAAATCATGAATGTAATTTAATCACGAACTAATATTACGTATGTATATATATTTATTATGAACACGAATAAATATATTAAGTCACGATCGATAACTATATAGCACGTAAACACGAACATTTAGCATGATTATTATAATCACGTGACACGAGGATTTAACACGACTACTATTACGTAAATAATAATCACGTTTAATATGTATAAGGATGACTAAGAGATTTACGACATTAAAACACGTTTACGCATAACATTTTTCGTGACGCGAATAAATATAAGAAAGAAAGTATAATGTTCATTTGGGTTGTTTTAGACAAAAAAAGAAAAAGGAAGGACTTGGGCTCAAGGCCCAAGTGTGTTTGTGCCGTGTATATAAAAAACACGGGAGGGAGTAGTTTTTCTTAGACAACACTTAAACATTTCCAAAACCCTAAAATCCAAATAACAGCCGTATGTTTCCTTTGTTCTCCTTGGTCGCCGCCTCCCACCACAAGAAACAGGAGCATGGTTTAAGGATTGAGTTTGAAGTATTAGTTGTCCTCCTAAATCCTAAACGAAAGAAGTTAAACCCTAGATCTCGTTTTATTATTTTTCCTCTTTGGTAATTGATCAAGAATCCGTATATTAAGAATTTTAAACATGTAAAACGAGTTATAATAAGGTGAGGTTCGTTTGTGATGTTGCTGTGGTCGTTTGGCACACAAACCGAGACCCTTCATGGTCTCGGTGATGGTTTCTGACCACCAGTCGCAACCTTATTAGGTGTTGGCTGGGTTTTGGCTCAACAGTGGTAACAGCGGCCGAGCAGGGGGAAAACCACTGGCTGCAGCCAGTGGTGACCTTGTACTGGCAGTGGGAACCGAGTGCTTGTGCTCTCGGTGGGATATTATCACAGACAGGTGGAACTCGTCACAGGCAGGGGCATCATCTAAACTGCCAGGGGTAACTGGCAGTTTAAGGGGGTGTTTGGTTTTGGTTTTAAACAGACTTAAGGGTGCGTTTGGCAGTCAAAGTAATAAGAAACAATTAAAGGGCTGTTTGGTTCAGTTAATATTTAAAACAACACGGGTTTTCACATTCTGGTTTTCGGCCCGTTTTCATAAAATAATACACGGGTTCAGGGTATTATTCTTACGAGTTTGATTAGCTTAACATGTATATTAATTTCGAGACAATTAGACTAATAAATCATGACTTATTATTTCAAGATTAATTAAATTAATTTAACATGCTATATAATTAATTTAATTAGAGCATGGACTTAGGTTTATTATTATAAATTAATAACACATGATAAAACCTAAGTATTTTTATTTATTTAAGTTAGACTATAGTAATTAATTAATTATTAAACCATGACTTATAATTAATTAATTATCATGACTTAGGTTAATTATTTTACTATTAATACATAGTTAAACCTAAGTATTTTAATCATGAAAACTAGACTAAGTAATTAATTAATTATTAAAACCATGACCTATGATTAATTAATTCTCATGACTTAGGTTATATTGATATAATTAACAATACATGTTTTAACCTAAGTATTTATATCTTTATTTAATTAAATCACATTATATTTAATTATGCTTTAACCTATAATTTATTTAAAATACATGGAATGATTTATAAACTATACTAATCTAAACATGACTTAGAACATTAACCTGGAAACACTTAAGCTTATATAATTAGCTTATTTACCAGCTTATACCTAATTATGGAAACTTTCTATTTTTAGAAACTTATTTAGTTAAGGCAGCTAATCTATTTTTGGTAACTTTTTATTTTTAGAAACTTATCTATTTTAAGCAGTAATTCTATTTTTGGAAACTTTCTATTTTCGGTAACTTTCTATTTTTGAAACTTTCTATTTTAGGAAACCTGCTATTTTTAGAAAGTTACTTATTATTACACAGCAAGTATAATAATACATGAAATACAAGAAATACTTAATCAGAATAGACAGAATATTAGATAAATACAGTATAAAGCTTAAACAGTAAAACATGACATTAACGTATAAAAGAAGCTAAGACATGCCATAAAACCAGTTACGTATTCAGTAATCAGATACTTATACACGTATGTATTTATGTAGCATTAGTGATACCGAAGTAGGACTCTCTTTCGTTCGTCTTCTTCGTTCACTGGACATAAGGTACGGATTCCCGTCCTTTCAGTATGGACATTCTTTCCTTATTAGGATTCCCCGTATGCAGCCAACTGTTTTCCTGTAGTATAAGTTTATATGTTTGATTTGCTTATGTTTAATTTAGAATACCTATAGCCATATACATGCATGACCAGTTTCACGTAGTTATGGAGGTACCATAACCATAACATTAGAGGCACTGGTGTTATGACTTCCCCATGGCGGAGTGATTGCTCGTGGTGTCCCTTCAGTTTTGGCCATATTATTATATTTATCATGTGGGGCGTATGGGTGCATCCTAGTTACATGTTTTAAGCAGATTACTCAGTGTGAATGTGGTGTGTGCCTTACATCCTTCACAAGGAGCTGATCCCTCCTACCCAAACCAGTATATTAAATTAGAGGCAGCACCTCTAATTTGCATGATGAGGTCACCCCTCCAAGTATTCATGCACGGTGGATTTTCATGACCTATATTGGCTAATGGTAAAATATGTTAAACAGCTTTCATAAGATAAACATAAGGCTTTTAAACTATAAAACCAGTTTTATGAACATGTTCCAGGTTTTCTAGGCTTATACATTTCCGTTGCTATTAAGTCTTTATTATGTTTTAGTCATTTATAATATGTCTATATCCGTGTACTGAGCGTTTTGCTCAGCCGTTACTTTCCTTTCCATGTCCCAAAACGGCAGGTACCTTAGGAAAGACTCGAGCATTTGAAGGGCGTGCAGGTACCTTTTTGCCTTCATATACTTATCCTTGTTTAGTCTTTCATTCATTTCTTTTGCTTTATTATATAATGGGCTTATGTTGGGAACCGATGTTTGATTCCGGTTATCCCTATGGTCATGTAATGTTTTAGGCATTTATCCGTGTATGCTTTGATGACACGCCATAATTACGCGTGACATTCTATTATCAAAATGGGGTGTTACACGTCACCACTATTTTGGAGATCCCTATCTCGACCCAACTCGTCAACGAGCCGGTAATCGTTCATATGAGGATTCATGATTAAGCGGGAACCTCCAGGTTGGGAATTTGAAGCAGAGCCGATATCATAAGTTGAGTTTAAGACGGAATGATAACAATGGTTAAAGGTATTGTTGGTGACGGGAGTCATAAGTAAAGTGCCGGTATAGGGAGGTTGGAGTGGTTGGAGATGGCCGGGAAAAGGTGGTCGGGATGGGTCGGTGAAAGGAGGTTGGAAAGGTTGATTAAAGGGAAAGGTGGATTGGACTAAGTGAGCCCAATTAGGAGCTAGGGGGCATAAAGATGGGTTGTGGTGGGGGTACTAGGTTAAAACTAGGAGGTAATTGGGTGAGCAATATTTGATGAGTTAAAGTTCCGAAAAAACTCACTCATTGCAGCATGATGTTGCACCACATTTTGGTACGACGTCTGACCCCATTGTTGTGTCGCGTCTGCCTTTAACCCTGCCAAGTAAGCCCGTTGCTGCACCTCCTGAGTTTGTTTCCTCATCAACTACATCTCTTGAGCATGTTGTTCCATGAGTTGACAGATTTCTTCTCGAGTCACATTGCCAGGTCCAGCTGGAGGACCGCGCCTGCGATAAGTTACAACAATAATTTTTCATTATATACAACAAGACATCAATATGAACAACTGATTTATATTTTGTTTTATTGAGGAAATATAACCTGCGAGAAGTTAGGCCACCACCCGGTAGCTTCCTACCCATTGCCGACACATTTTGTTTATTTTGACTAGGCATGATTTGAGCCACTATTTCTTTATCGGTCATGTTCGGGATGGTTTTGGCTTTCTTGCGGTTGCTGATATAAGTGAGCTCCAGAATTTCTTCGAGTTGACCATAAAACATCTATCCATCAACCCCGATTGTTGAAACTCCGCTGCATTAAGTGGTATGAAGTATATCGCGTTCATGTACCACAAACTTCACACCGTTAACTATGCAAGAGGGATATGTACATGAACTAGTAGGTCCACATGCCAAAGAGAATAACTCGGCACTACAGCCGTCTGTCACTTTTTTCACGAGTCTACAAAAAAATACAAAAAGGTTTAGATGAGGAATAACTCCAAGGTAATATATCTAAAGTATTTACCTTGTTATTAAACCACACATGAAAACTCATTTCCACGTTATCAGACGATTCTCTGCAAAGGTTCATGATATTAGAATAAGTCATCGAGAAAGAAGATTTTTCAAAATTATAAAATAAATAAGGGGGAAACATACTCGTTGTATACTGAGATGTCTGCTTTGACTTCAGGATTGTTGTTAAGTATTAGTCATACGGGTTGGTTTGATTCTACCCGTCAGTATGCATACGGTCTGGAACACCTCAAATTTATCTGGTTGTCCAGGCAAATCGTCTTCATTTCTGCCAAGACGATTAAATCTCGTCTCGACATCCTTAAGGTAACGCGAAAAAAAAGTTAATGTCTCTTCTGCAACATAACCCTCAACAATATAACCTTCAGGCTTTGCTCTATTTCATACATAATTCTTTAGCTTTTTCATGTATCTTTCAATTCGATACATCCACCTGCCACGAGTAACGAAACCTAGAATAGCCTCATCGGGATTATGTATTACCAAATGAATCATTATGTTGAAAAAAGCAGGAGGAACTATTTGATTTAAGTTAACTAGCATAATGATCAATTTGTTTTTAGCTTCTTTCATGTCCTGCACAGTCAAACTTCGAGCACAAAGCTGCTTAAAGAATAAGAAAACCTCGATTATAGGTTTGCAACGTCTGACTCCTTCGATGAATTTAAAAAAAAGTTTTATTTTTTATGGAGTGAAAGAGAACTTTCGATGAGGATCATCGAACTTCCCGTTATCTTTTTTAACTAACCACAACCCCTTTTGAACTCCTAAGTTTTGCTAGTCTAGCCTTGCCTTTGGCGTGTCTTTGGATTTGTCGTTCTGTAACAGGGTATTCAGTAAAGCCTCAAGGAAATTCTTTTCGATGTGCATGATATCGTAACAGTGTTTTAGTAGAAGAAAGGGAAAATACTCAAGATCCCAAAAGATAGAACGCTTACTCCAGTTCAATTCAACAACTCGATTATGGGGGCGGTTCTTTTTAGCAATTCTTAGATGTTTCCTCGGTTTACATTTAAAGACTTTACTAATTAGCAACTAGATATCAAATTCTGAAAACTTTCTAGGTTTAAGGTTATGTTCGGGAGAACCATAGAATTCCTTAGAATTTCTCCTTACTGGATGATTTGTTCTTAACCATCTTCTATAACCAACATAATAGATTTTGTTCCTGATAGGCATTGATGGAGTGTCCACATTACAAGTAGGGCATGCGTGGTAGCCTTGCCCACTCCACCCAGATAAACTACTTCGAGATGGAAAATCATTGATGTTCCATAAAATCGCCGCTTTCATTTTGAAATGAGTACCCGTAGCAGCGTCTTTCGTACAGACTCCTTTACATAAATCTTGGAATTCTTTAATCAAAGGCTGCAAGTAAACATCAATGTCCTTTGCAGGTGATTTAGGGCCAGGAATTGATATGAGCTTAAACTCATATCCTTTTATCAACAAATAACCCTAAAACATGAAGCAAAATACCAATTTATCTTGTAAAAAGCAGTATTATGTGGTATGTTGTGTTTGTGTGATCTTATGTAGGTAAAAGGATACAATTTCAAGCAAACAAGGAAAAACCAAGCTCAAATGGATGAAAAAGACAAAAGAGGATCAAAAGTGACAAGACTTTGAAGTTCAAGGACCTATCTTGACAAGTGATGAAAGTTGAAGGACTAGAAGTGCAAATAATGAAAAGTCAAGATTCAAGTCAAACCTGGTCAAACTATCAAGTCAACTCAGTCAAAGGGCCATTTTGTACAAATTATGGAAGTTAAAGGACCAAAAATGACAAAGGAATGAAGATCCTAGCTTGAAATGGGAATCTGCCAAGTATAGGGACCAAATCTGCCAACTTTGGAAAGAAATGCAAGTTTAATCCAAGTGGAAAGAATTCAACCAATGGGAAAAGAGAATAAGCCTCACACGGATCAAGCATTAATTTCCCACTAACTGCCGTCACATTTATTACCATATCTAAACAGTGTAATCCGTGTGCAACATTTTAAACCAATCAGAAGGCGCCACGTGTCATCTTCTTCACAAAGAAAATTTCCAGGATCGGGTTTTTGATAGAGGGCGTTTCATGAGAAGATCAAAACATCAATTTTGCTCGTTTTGAAGAGAGGAATTCAATGGTGCAATCCAATTAACAAATCATCCACTCAATTAAAAACACCCAAATTAGTTCATCACCTTCAAAGAGCAAATGCAGAATTTTTCCACGTGGCAATTTACTACTGGTTCTGACACGTCACAACTCCAACAAACTCTCAATTCTTGCCTATAAATACCTAGACTAGTCCTCATTTTTCATTGTAGCTTAAATTTGTAAAAACACATAGTTAAATTTTCCCTTTCCTTTTTCCCTCACTTTTCCCCTAACTACTCAAGAGCCTGACAAACTCTTGAGTCAGTTAGTTAGTTGGTAGCTTGTAACCACTTTTGTAACTGAATTCACTCAATAAAATTCAAATTTCCTTTTTCCCGCCAAAAGTGTTCTTATCATTCCAGTTCATTACCTGCTATTGTGTGATCTTATTGTTGCTGTTGATGTTTGTTATGATCATACATTGATCATAACTGACAATTGGTGAAGATTTGTAGCTGTTTGTTCAGAATTCAGTCCATACCATTGTTCTTGAAGATTTGTATGCAGTTTGATTGATTCCAGATGATTGTAGCTGATTTGATGGTTGATACTTGTTGATTACTAGTGATAGGTGGTGGTTATCACTAGGGCAAGAGAGCTCAGCGCTCCTCTTCTTCCCAAAGGATATCTACATTAGGTTTTATAGCTCTTATTTCTGATTCCACTCAAGTGCAATTGCCATGCTTATTTTCCTAGTGTAGAATTTGATGCTGCATGATAAACTTGATAATAGTTGTTGTTTGATTGTGCTCTGAGTGTTTTGTAGCTTAATTTTGCATTCCTGAGTTCTGAGTTGTAGTTTCTGCATCATTTCATTCACTTTTTAGCATAACAGCTTAATTGAGTTCTAGCCTTGGTAATTGCTTAGTTTCAGTTCTAATAGCTTTCATTTTGGTCATTAAAACTGGACTGTTATAGTTTGTGAATCAGCTTAAACCAATGCTAAATAAGTCTTTGTAAAAGTTTGATCATAACAGTTTAAGGAGTGTTTGGGAATAGCTTTAAAGTGTTTTTCAAGTGTTAAGAATTGGTGTTAAAGGGTTCATTTTCAGTCCTTAGTTGATCATAAGTGGATTTTAGTCATTTACAAGTCAAATACATAGTCAAACAGGCAATTGGTACTAAAATAGTTTGGGTCATCCTTTTTATCAGCTTTGGTTTGAAAACTTGTCATTTTCATTTGCCTAGTTCTCCTTTAATCTTTGATGAAATTTCTTCAAACTTGTTTCTAGTTCTAGCTTACATCATAAACTTTCAGTTTCTAAAAGGAAAATCTACAGTTTTAGGTAATAAGCTAGAAATAAGCTTTTTAGTCCATGACTGAGCATTTGTCATTCTCTGAGACAAAGTGCTAACTGTTTTACTGGTTCTCTTAATCTACTTCACAAAAGTTGTTGTTTTCTTTCACAAATCCATTTAGAAAGTGTTGAATATTAAGTTTTGAAGTTTTGAGCTTTTTCCAAAAAGTTGGTCAAACTTGGTCAACATAAGCTCAAAAGAGCTTATTTCAGATTTCTCATTCATTACTGGATGAAAATGGTTCTAGTTTGATTTCCCCTTCTTTAAATCAAGTGCTTAATCAGTTTCTTTACAAAAATCAGGTTGTGACTGATTGGAATAAGCTGTAGCTTATTAATAAGCACTCAATTGCTTATTTTTGACTTTTAGCTAGATTCCTCAGACACACTTAGCTTAAATTGGATTTTAAGAGTTTTGCAAGTTGTTTCAGCTTATTTGGTTGAGTATTAAGCTCAAACGAGCTTATTCTTTCCTTTGTCCCGTTTTTACTTAAAACTTTGGTTTAATTGCACTTTGGTCCTTATATTTCATTCAGTGTTTAATCTTTGGCTAAACTTCCAAGTAATTAGGGTTTGCAAAGATTTAGTCCCTGGATTTTGAAGTTAGTTAAATTTCAGTTATCAAGTTGTTGGTTAGTTACAATTTTAGTTAGTTTGTTAAAGTTTTTACATAATTGGTCCTTTTAGTTAACTGTTTTGCATTAGTAGTCCTTATAATTTTTAGAATTTACATTTCAAGCATTTACATTTCATAGAAATTACATTTTCAGTCCTTTTAGTTTCAAGTTTTGCATTTTATATTTTACTTGAATAAAATTTGGTATTTGCAACTTGTTTTACGTATAAGTAGGTTAATATTTTTCATTTTTAAATAGTATTGTTTGAATTAGCAATAGATTACCAAGCAAGCTTGAACAACCAAGAACAATAATAAATCTGATATTGATTGGACTTTCTATTGGTTAAGAACTGAGAAAACGAACTTGCATTATATTACATTTCAAATGGCGCCGCTGCCGGTTCTTTGACTACACGAGAGACTATCGATTGACGGTTTTCATTGGCTTTTGGGATCCGTTCATTTGGTGAACGTTATTTTTACGTATCATAAATCAAAAACAATAAAAAAATCCAAAATATAAAAATATATAAAAACTTAAAAATTAACAAAACACTTCTTTTCCTAAAGAATTGACCAAAAAAATTAAAAAATCCAAAAAGCAATCTTTTTCCTAAAAGATTGCACCCAAAAATATATATTATTGGATTCTCTCGGTTTTTATGTACATATAGTATTTTCCATTAAAAAACTCATAAATACAAAAATATTTTCCATATATTATTATAAGTAAATACGTATACGTATAAGAACAATCAAACTACATATCTTCCATAAGTATTGCCGAGGCAATACACCGTGTTGAGGGGCGTTCCGGTCCTTGACACGCGTATCGATCAAACAAAATAAAGCAAGAATAGATAAATACTCTCATTAAGCAACAATTCGAAGAATACGAACATTTAAGTGAATAGAAAGGCGATGTGCTATAAAATGCCATCTAAGGGTCAATAGGTACTTAAGTGCTTCGCGCCACCTAACCCCCCGTTCACTTGGGAGTATTCTAAGAAGGAAGGCTTCATTGAGGGTCTTGCACCCAAAGTAGTAAATACATATATTGTTACTTTCTTGTGGATATTTAATATTGAAACTCGAAGAGAATAATCCATTTCTCTTCAAAGTCACACGAGAGCTTCTCTCTCATTCCTCGTATTGAGTTGCATGCTCACTCGCGGGCGTGCACAAATACCGATTGGTGTACAACCTCTTCCTCCGAAAAGGAAGAAAAAGAGAAAGAGTAAGACCACCACCGTCCACCAAGCCGATCACGAGAATCGTGCTTTGTCACCACCACAAGGAGCCATGGCTATTGATAATCGTACTTTGTATGAACGTATGCAATCCAACATTCATGGATATGCTAGTGCCATTAAGATTCCCGACTTTCCCGCTAACACATTTGAGTTACATACATCTATGATCAATATGGTTTCTTCATCACCTTTCTTTGGAAAACAAAATGAGGATCCCCATGCTCACCTTAAGAGATTCCTTTCACTTTGCAATACCATTAAGCATAATGGGGTTCCACATGAGGTCATTAGATTGATGTTAGTGTCATTTTCCTTAGATGGGAATGCTAAGCATTGGTTAGACACCCAACCACCCGATAGTATCACCACATGGGATGATTTTACCACTAAGTTTTTGAACAAATTCTTTCCTCCACAAAAGACTATGGCTTTGAGAAATTTGATTATGGGCTTTACACAAAAACCTAGTCAATCCTTTGGTGATGCTTGGGAAGAGTATAGTGAGTTGTTGAGGCGATGCCCTAACCATGGAATGGATGATCTAGGCCAAATCAATACCTTCTATAATGGCCTTTAACCTCACCACCAAGATTCACTAAATGCTTCCGCGGGAGGGAGTATTCTTTTCAAGACATACCATGAGGCTTTGAACATTATTGAGACTAAGGCATTGGTTCAAACAAACGATCCATTTGAAGAAAGAGTTCATGTGATCCAAAACACTTCTCAAACCCCTTGTGAACTCCAAATTCTTAAAGAGATCCTTCAAACAGTCAAACAAGGACAAGAAATGACTCAAGGCATGATTCAAGATTTTAAGAGCATGACATTGAACAATTCTTCAAATAATGTGAATGCCATCACCATTTCTTGTGTTACTTGTGGAGGCCCCCACTCTTATGAACAATGTGACAAGGTGCAAGGGTATCAAGGGGAATGCTATGCTTACCAAGAGGAACATCGTGAACACTTCAAGCCTAACATCAATCCAAATAACCTTTCTTACAAATCCCAAAATTATCTTACTCCACCCGGCTTCCCACCCCAACCACCCACCCAAATTCCACAAAATCCTCCTCAAATTTTAGCAAGGAATCAAGGGCAAAGACAACCATACCAAGGAAATAACTACAAGGCACCCAATCAATTTCAACCTCAAGCAAGTACCTTTTATCCACCAAATCAAGGATTTAACTCCCAACCTTTACCTTTCCAACCTCAAGGTTTTCAAGGTTATGTGCCACAAGAGTTTAACACAATGGATCTTTTGCAAAAGATGAATCAAGAGAATGAAAGGAAATTCCAAGCTATAGATAAGAAAATGAATGACCAATTCAATAAGCTTTTAATGGCGGTAAATCAAAGACCACAAGGGGCTTTACCTTCCAACACACAAACAAACCCTAGGGCCAATGTTAATGCTATTACAACAAGGAGTGGTACAACAACAAAGGATCCTTCACCTCCTACACCTACTATTGTTCAACCCACTTGTGCTCCTACTTGTGATAAGCCTTCTACCTCTACTCCACCTCCTCAAAGTGCTCCTATTCACTCAAACACACCTTCTCAACCACCTCATACTTCTCCTTTACCTTCCACACTTCCCAATGAAGAGGCTAACAAAGACAAATCTTCCACCACAACACCTATTCCACCTACACCAAAACCTACTCTTCCATACCCTTCAAGGTTGAAAAAGGACAAGTTAAAGAACAAAGATGACATACAAGTCTCCAATTTCTTAAGGATGTTCAAGCAACTCAATATCAACATATCCTTTGCGGAAGCTCTTGCTTATATGCCAAAGTTTGCTAAGATGTTCAAGGATTTGCTCTCAAACAAAGAAAAATTGGTTGATTTGCCCAACACATCACTTAATGAAAATTGTTCCGCGGTGTTACTTAAAACCTTACCAACAAAACTTGGAGATCCGGGGCGCTTCTTGATACCTTGTAATTTTCCCGGTGTTGAAAATTGCATGGCTTTGGCGGATTTAGGGGCAAGCATAAATCTCATGCCTTTATCGGTTTGGAAACAACTCTCTCTTCCCGAGCTCACTCCCACTAGGATGACTCTTGAACTAGCCAACCGAACCATAGCTCACCCCGTAGGTATAGCGGAAGATGTGTTTGTAGGTGTGGATAAGTTTACCTTTCTGGCCGACTTTGTAGTGGTCGATTATGACATGGATCCTAGAGTGCCTTTGATTGTTGGTAGACCGTTTTTGAGAACGGGTCGTACCTTGATAGATGTGGCGGAAGGAGAATTAATTATGAGAGTAGAGGATGAGAAAGTGGTGTTTAAGTTAGGGAAAGTTTGTGATAGAAAAGAGGTTAAGGAGTCTAGACCTTGTGAGACTATTAACATTGTGGATGTGCTAGATGAAGTGTGTAATGAACACTTTCATGATGCTTGTAAGAATGCTAGTGATGAGATTCCACATGTTGAAACCGTGGCCTCAATTGCTCCCTCTTTAACACCTTTTGGAGAGAGTGATTTCCTCTTGGAGGAATTTGAGTCCAACTTTCTTGGTGATGATGATTCTCCCATAAATTGGGAAGAAGATATTCTTACAATCCAAAAGTTGCTCAATGAGGACCCTATTCCTTCTCCTATTCCACAAGAGATTACCATTGAGGAACCTTCCATAGTAAAACCTTCCATAGAGAGTCCACCTCCCATTGAACTTAAGGAACTTCCATCCCACTTAGAATATGCTTTCTTAGAAGGAAAAGACCAATTACCGGTAATTATTGCTAAGGAATTGAAAGAGGATGAGAAGGAGCAACTTATTGAAGTCCTTAAGAAACACAAGAAAGCCTTAGCATGGAAAATATCCGACATAAGGGGAATTGATCCACATTTTTGTACTCACAAAATCCTTATGGAGGATGATTATAAACCCGCCATTCAAAACCAAAGGAGAGTTAACCCAAAAATTCATGAGGTTATTAAGAAGGAAGTGATTAAACTCTTAGATGCGGGTATGATTTACCCCATTTCCGACTCTCCATGGGTTAGCCCGGTTCATTGTGTTCCTAAGAAGGGTGGAATCACCGTGGTGCCTAATGAGAACAATGAGCTTATTCCCACGAGACTTGTAACCGGTTGGAGAGTTTGCATTGATTATAGAAAACTCAATGAGGCAACTAGGAAAGACCATTTCCCGCTTCCCTTTATGGATCAAATGCTTGAACGCTTAGCGGGAAATGAGTACTATTGTTTTCTTGATGGCTTTTCGGGTTATTTTCAAATACCCATTGACCCTAAGGATCAAGAAAAGACCACATTCACTTGTCCATACGGTACATTTGCTTACAAGAGGATGCCTTTTGGCCTATGTAATGCACCGGGGACGTTTCAAAGGTGCATGATGGCGATTTTCCATGACATGATAGAGCAAACCATGGAGGTTTTTATGGATGACTTTTCCGTATTTGGGAACTCCTTTAGCTCTTGTCTCACCAATCTTGAGAGAATGCTTAAGCGTTGTGAGGAAACACGTTTGGTGCTTAATTGGGAGAAATGTCACTTTATGGTGAAAGAGGGGATTGTTTTAGGACACAAGATATCCAATAAGGGATTAGAAGTTGATCGAGCTAAAATTGATGTGATTGCTAAGCTTCCCCCACCCACCTCGGTTAAAGGTGTGAGGAGTTTCTTAGGTCATGCGGGTTTTTATAGGCGCTTTATACAAGATTTCTCTAAGATAGCTAGACCGATGACTCATCTCTTGGAGAAAGAGGCTCCTTTCATTTTTGACCAAGCTTGTTTAGAATCTTTTGAGACACTTAAGGAAAAATTGACAAAGGCTCCCGTTTTGGTTTCTCCAAATTGGGAATTACCTTTTGAGCTTATGTGTGACGCTAGTGATTATGCGGTGGGGGCCGTCTTAGGACAAAGAGTTAATAAGCATTTCCAACCTATACACTATGCGAGTAAAACCATGACCGGTGCACAACTTCATTACACTACCACGGAAAAAGAGTTGCTTGCTATAGTATATGCTTTTGAGAAGTTTAGACCATACCTTGTGCTTTCCAAGACCATAGTGTATACGGATCACTCCGCTCTCAAGTATCTTATGACAAAACAAGATGCTAAGCCTAGGCTTTTGAGATGGGTTTTGTTGCTTCAAGAGTTTAAGATAGAGATTCGTGATAAAAAAGGGGCCGAGAATTTAGCGGCGGATCATTTGAGTAGACTTGAGCATCCTTTTCAAGGAGATTTCCCACATCAAGAAATCAATGAATCCTTTCCACTAGAGGAGCTCATGTATATCTCTTCCCAAGAGGATGCCACACCTTGGTTTGCGGATATTGCAAATTATCTTGTGGGCAATGTGCTTATTGAGGGTCTTACTTACCAACAAAAGAAAAAGTTTCTTAAGGAAGTTAAGTATTACTTTTGGGATGATCCATATCTTTTTAGGCAATGTGCGGACCAAATCATTAGACGGTGTGTAGATGGGCCCGAGGCATTTAAAATCTTAGAGGCATGTCATAAAGGACCTACGGGTGGACATTTTGGGCCTAATTACACCGCCAAGAAAGTCTTTGATTCGGGTTACTATTGGCCTTCCATTTACAAGGATGCTCAAGAGATGGTGAAATTTTGTGATGTTTGTCAAAGACAAGGAAAAATTACACAACGTGATGAGATGCCACAAAATTTTATCCAAGAGTGTGAGATATTTGATGTATGGGGAATAGATTTCATGGGACCTTTTCCATCCTCTAAGGGAAACAAGTATATACTTGTGGCGGTGGATTATGTGTCCAAGTGGGTGGAGGCTAAAGCCTTACCTACTAATGATGCTAGAGTGGTTGTAAAATTTTTGAAACAACTGTTTGCTAGATTTGGTGTACCTCGGGCCATCATAAGTGATCGTGGTACGCACTTTTGTAATGATCAATTCACAAGAGTTATGAAGAAATATGGAGTGAATCATAGACTTTCTACCGCGTATCACCCTCAAACAAATGGTCAAACCGAGGTCACAAATCGTGGTTTAAAGAGAATTTTAGAGAGAACGGTAGGAGAGCATAGAGCTTCTTGGTCGGATAAGCTTGATGATGCTTTGTGGGCGTTTAGGACGGCCTTTAAGACACCAATTGGTTGTACTCCTTATAGGCTTGTCTATGGAAAAGCGTGCCACCTCCCATTTGAGTTAGAACATAAGGCATCTTGGGCTCTCAAGTGGGCTAACTTTGATTTAAACCAAGCCGGTTCACATAGGAAAGATCAAATCAATGAGATGGATGAGTTGAGAGCCAATGCCTATGAGAATTCTTTGCTATACAAGGAAAAGACTAAGAAATTGCATGATGCTAAGATCAAGAATCGTGAGTTCAAAGTTGGAGAGCCGGTTCTCCTCTTTAACTCAAGATTGAAGCTTTTTGCGGGCAAGCTTAAGTCGAGATGGTCCGGTCCATTCATTATTGCTCAAGTGTTTCCATATGGAACTCTTGAGTTGTCCCAACCCGATGGTCCAAATTTTAAAGTGAATGGTCACCGTGTTAAGCATTACTTTGGGGAGGACATTTCCGTTGAAATGGTCCAAGAGGTCCCCATTTTCCCCATGAATTAATTCATTGAGGGACGAGTCGAGCTAGAGACTCATTAACTCAAGCATCGTATAACTAGGTTTAGAGTGTTGTAGGTTAGCAATAAAGGCATAGATTTAGAGATAAGTGTAGGGGAGACCTTCTTTTGTCTTCATGCTTGTTTGTAGGGTTGCTCACTCATCTCATGCTTTGGAGCTTATGGAGGAGGCCCTTGTATCCGGTTCACTTCGTTACTTTAGTGATTTTTCATTGACACCTTGTGCTTAAACATGATTTCACTAATAGTAGTCCTTTCCTTAACTTGGGTTAAGCAAAGTCTATTCATTGTCATAAGTGTAGGGGAAGTTTTTATACTTCCATGCTCTTAAACATTGAGGACAATGTTTAGCTTAAGTGTAGGGGGGTCTTCTATCGAAGTGACCTTACCTAGAACTTGTCATTGTCTTGCATGATAACATGGAAAATTGAATTTTAAACATTTTTCAAATTTTTGATCTACTTTGGCCAACAAAAATATGCATTCATGATTTTTGCATCAATCATTTTTCATTTGCATAACACATTTGCATTGTATATATTTCTTCTTTTATTTTTCATCAAAAATATATAAAAAGAAAAAAATATAATAAAACATGGTTTTAACAAATTTAGACCTCTTTGACATATTAGGCCCGCCATGGATATTTTGACTCAACCCGAGTTTGCTTATTAAGCATTCTCTAGCTAGTATCCTTAACCATGTAGTCCTTCATTGGTCTATTAGGCTAAGCTTCCACCAATTTCATTCTTTGAAATTTTAAATTTGTGGAGAATGGGAAATGATAGAGTTGAAGCAAGTGTAAAAGGGCTAGATAGACTTCATGGCAATTACTTGTGGCTAAACCCTTCTCTTCTTTATCTCTACTTTCTTCGCATGTATATAATTGTTAATAAATAATCAAGTACGGTTTTAATTGGTTCGTAATCTCTTATGCATTTTTGGCTAATCATTCATGGTTGATATGAGTACGTCTTAAGATTCTAAGTTAGCACGTTTTATGTGTACTAGATTTGTGTCATGCTCCATATTTAGCGGGTGTTTTTCCTTTTCTTCTTTGCAAATTTCTTTGTGAGGAATAAAGAAAAATAAGAGCGGCTTATGAAAAAAAAAATGAGTGGCTAGAAAAAAAAAAAGAAAAAGAAAAAAAAAAATAATGCAAGACTCCCAAGAGGGGCAGTGTGGTGTTAATTATAGTGACTATTGAGTTCCAATATTACCTTGACGGGTTGCGGGGATTCAATAGATTGCTCCAATCCAATATTACCTTGACGGGTTGCGGGGTTGAAGATCCAAAATCTCAAAAAGATGCGGATGTAAATTATTGCGTGAGTTTTATTTTTTTTTCTTTCCTTAGCGAGTGTGTAGTTACTTATGAAAGCATGACATGAGGATTTTACACATAAGGCGAATGACTTATTACTCTTAATACGGACTTGTATTAATTGTGAGCGGTTTTTCAAGTAATGGATGAGAAGATTACTTAGGATTAAAACCGTGCTTCCTTATTTTTGGATTTTACACTTCTTATATTTCACGCTTGAATAATGACAAATTTGCCCACAAGCAATTTGCTCAAATAATAACCGGTTCCACATTTAATTGTCATGAATAAGTTGATGCACTTTTTACTTGTGAATGCAATGATCCCATTTATTAGCTTGGTATGGGGAAAGTGAAACTTGAGGGTGATAAATGTTCATGGTATCCAAGCCCTAATCCAAGTCATTGAATTCTTTATGAGTTATTTCCATCAAAACCATTTCAAGAAAAATTGAAAAAAATATAGATAGAATTGTATTTTGATTCATTGCATTATTAAAAGTCAAAATCATGCATCATCTAGTTTAGAGTAGTGTAGATGCATCTCATATGGCCAAGGTGGATTAATTATGAGGGAAATGTAAATTTTTAAGCCTTGAAATACAATATTGCATGAGGACATGGCAATGCTCAAGTGTAGGGGAATTTGATATGAGCTTAAACTCATATCCTTTTATCAACAAATAACCCTAAAACATGAAGCAAAATACCAATTTATCTTGTAAAAAGCAGTATTATGTGGTATGTTGTGTTTGTGTGATCTTATGTAGGTAAAAGGATACAATTTCAAGCAAACAAGGAAAAACCAAGCTCAAATGGATGAAAAAGACAAAAGAGGATCAAAAGTGACAAGACTTTAAAGTTCAAGGACCTATCTTGACAAGTGATGAAAGTTGAAGGACTAGAAGTGCAAATAATGAAAAGTCAAGATTCAAGTCAAACCTGGTCAAACTATCAAGTCAACTCAGTCAAAGGGCCATTTTGTACAAATTATGGAAGTTAAAGGACCAAAAATGACAAAGGAATGAAGATCCTAGCTTGAAATGGGAATCTGCCAAGTATAGGGACCAAATCTGCCAACTTTGGAAAGAAATGCAAGTTTAATCCAAGTGGAAAGAATTCAACCAATGGGAAAAGAGAATAAGCCTCACACGGATCAAGCATTAATTGCCCACTAACTGCCGTCACATTTATTACCATATCTAAACAGTGTAATCCGTGTGCAACATTTTAAACCAATCAGAAGGCGCCACGTGTCATCTTCTTCACAAAGAAAATTTCCAGGATCGGGTTTTTGATAGAGGGCGTTTCATGAGAAGATCAAAACATCAATTTTGCTCGTTTTGAAGAGAGGAATTCAATGGTGCAATCCAATTAACAAATCATCCACTCAATTAAAAACACCCAAATTAGTTCATCACCTTCAAAGAGCAAATGCAGAATTTTTCCACGTGGCAATTTACTACTGGTTCTGACACGTCACAACTCCAACAAACTCTCAATTCTTGCCTATAAATACCTAGACTAGTCCTCATTTTTCATTGTAGTTTAAATTTGTAAAAACACATAGTTAAATTTTCCCTTTCCTTTTTCCCTCACTTTTCCCCTAACTACTCAAGAGCCTGACAAACTCTTGAGTCAGTTAGTTAGTTAGTAGCTTGTAACCACTTTTGTAACTGAATTCACTCAATAAAATTCAAATTTCCTTTTTCCCGCCAAAAGTGTTCTTATCATTCCAGTTCATTACCTGCTATTGTGTGATCTTATTGTTGCTGTTGATGTTTGTTATGATCATACATTGATCATAACTGACAATTGGTGAAGATTTGTAGCTGTTTGTTCAGAATTCAGTCCATACCATTGTTCTTGAAGATTTGTATGCAGTTTGATTGATTCCAGATGATTGTAGCTGATTTGATGGTTGATACTTGTTGATTACTAGTGATAGGTGGTGGTTATCACTAGGGCAAGAGAGCTCAGCGCTCCTCTTCTTCCCAAAGGATATCTACATTAGGTTTTATAGCTCTTATTTCTGATTCCACTCAAATGCAATTGCCATGCTTATTTTCCTAGTGTAGAATTTGATGCTGCATGATAAACTTGATAATAGTTGTTGTTTGATTGTGCTCTGAGTGTTTTGTAGCTTAATTTTGCATTCCTGAGTTCTGAGTTGTAGTTTCTGCATCATTTCATTCACTTTTTAGCATAACAGCTTAATTGAGTTCTAGCCTTGGTAATTGCTTAGTTTCAGTTCTAATAGCTTTCATTTTGGTCATTAAAACTGGACTGTTATAGTTTGTGAATCAGCTTAAACCAATGCTAAATAAGTCTTTGTAAAAGTTTGATCATAACAGTTTAAGGAGTGTTTGGGAATAGCTTTAAAGTGTTTTTCAAGTGTTAAGAATTGGTGTTAAAGGGTTCATTTTCAGTCCTTAGTTGATCATAAGTGGATTTTAGTCATTTACAAGTCAAATACATAGTCAAACAGGCAATTGGTACTAAAATAGTTTGGGTCATCCTTTTTATCAGCTTTGGTTTGAAAACTTGTCATTTTCATTTGCCTAGTTCTCCTTTAATCTTTGATGAAATTTCTTCAAACTTGTTTCTAGTTCTAGCTTACATCATAAACTTTCAGTTTCTAAAAGGAAAATCTATAGTTTTAGGTAATAAGCTAGAAATAAGCTTTTTAGTCCATGACTGAGCATTTGTCATTCTCTGAGACAAAGTGCTAACTGTTTTACTGGTTCTCTTAATCTACTTCACAAAAGTTGTTGTTTTCTTTCACAAATCCATTTAGAAAGTGTTGAATATTAAGTTTTGAAGTTTTGAGCTTTTTCCAAAAAGTTGGTCAAACTTGGTCAACATAAGCTCAAAAGAGCTTATTTCAGATTTCTCATTCATTACTGGATGAAAATGGTTCTAGTTTGATTTCCCCTTCTTTAAATCAAGTGCTTAATCAGTTTCTTTACAAAAATCAGGTTGTGACTGATTGGAATAAGTTGTAGCTTATTTTGTGCTTATTAATAAGCACTCAATTGCTTATTTTTGACTTTTAGCTAGATTCCTCAGACACACTTAGCTTAAATTGGATTTTAAGAGTTTTGCAAGTTGTTTCAGCTTATTTGGTTGAGTATTAAGCTCAAACGAGCTTATTCTTTCCTTTGTCCCGTTTTTACTTAAAACTTTGGTTTAATTGCACTTTGGTCCTTATATTTCATTCAGTGTTTAATCTTTGGCTAAACTTCCAAGTAATTAGGGTTTGCAAAGATTTAGTCCCTGGATTTTGAAGTTAGTTAAATTTCAGTTATCAAGTTGTTGGTTAGTTACAATTTTAGTTAGTTTGTTAAAGTTTTTACATAATTGGTCCTTTTAGTTAACTGTTTTGCATTAGTAGTCCTTATAATTTTTAGAATTTACATTTCAAGCATTTACATTTCATAGAAATTACATTTTCAGTCCTTTTAGTTTCAAGTTTTGCATTTTATATTTTACTTGAATAAAATTTGGTATTTGCAACTTGTTTTACGTATAAGTAGGTTAATATTTTTCATTTTTAAATAGTATTGTTTGAATTAGCAATAGATTACCAAGCAAGCTTGAACAACCAAGAACAATAATAAATCTGATATTGATTGGACTTTCTATTGGTTAAGAACTGAGAAAACGAACTTGCATTATATTACATTTCAGGAATTAACATCATCAACATTAAAGAAGTTTCTTTCATACACATCCAAGGTTGTGTGTTGTATGTTGTTAATATAACCGGCCACATGCTGTAATTTTGGCTCATCATGCCAAAAGAATTAAAACCATCAGCAACCAGCCGTAATCACGGTGTTCAATTTCTTTATATCCCGTTGTTGATGATGAATAATGGAATGACCATGGTTGATCTCGGAATTTAATCACGGTGTTCCATATCATACACTAATAGAATAAGGACAAACAACGATGAAATTTCCGATGAATAGATATCTGTCGCTACTTTACCGACAAGATTCCGATAGATCAGCAACAAAATTACTTTTGTGACCATGTTCCGATATATTTCAAGAGAAATTATTTCCTGGGAAATTTGTCACTAATTCATGTTATTTACTTTCAACTTTCTGACTACCTTCCCACGGCTATCTTTATCCGTCGCTATTTCGTCGGAACTGTTTAAATCCATGATAACTTTTTATATTTATTTAATTCCGTCAAACCGACCGAATACCGACGGAAATTAAAATAAAGCATTTTTTTTGTTGTTGCTAATTTCAATGTAATATTTGATATATTAACTATTTTTTTGGAAGCAAATACTACAAAGTAATTAAGTATAACAAGATTGAATTTAAAACATAACTTCTAATATATTTAATTTATGTATTATTTTTATATGACCCTTGCTCTAACGAAACTTCTAACCGAAAATCAAATTATCGAAAATCGAACCCTCTAATTGAAAATTGAACAACACAACCTAAACTATGTGACTTGATATGTAAATAAGACTTGTAAATAAGACTTTATAAAACTTATTAAAAAAATGTGAAATTTTGATAACAATCGTATTTGACATCTCTACAAATGTACTTATCAGAAAGTCCATAATATATCTATGAAAAACACGCCGTTTCATTTCCTTCTTCAACTCACTGTTCCATCATCACCCGTCGACGATCAACACAAACAAACTTCACACTTGATACTGAACCATTAACGTCTGTACTTCTTATCTTTGTTTCTAGTTTGTAAAACTTATTACTAAAACTCTTTACAACTTTATTTAAAATAATTTCGAACTTGTTTATCTTTATTATTTGTAGATTGAGATTTGGTAATTGAACTACTTAGTCGTGGATTATTAATTTCTTTCTAGTCATTTCAGATACCGAATACATGAATTTGAGTATTAAGCTGCGAATTACATGACAGATTTGTGACTGTTAACGACAGAAATTTTCTGACAGATTTTCGAGGGACATTTTACCGACGAGTTTCCAATAGATATATTATGTTTTTTATCGACTGATTTCCGAGAGAAATACCAACATAGTAGTAATTCAGACGCTTGTTTTTTGTCGGTGTTTACGACAGAGTTCCGGCTGATAGGAATTAGCGACCAAGAATTTACAGACATACCATTTTTGCCGCAAGTCCGTCAGAAACCACCTATACTGATGGATTTCTGAAGGAAATCTCTGTCACTATTGCTCCATTTTTTAGTAGCCATATATGAACACATCCTACTTTATATAAGATCAATCTCATGAAATCATAATCGCATTCAACTAATTATAGGGGTGGATTTAAGTTTTTTACGATAGTGTTGCACGAAAAATTCTAAGCAAGCCATGCACAAATTCTTTCTTCATAAGTAATAAGATTAGCACCACAAAGACTTTTTGGGCTAAACTAAGGATGCACGATAAAGAATTAAGTTAGCAAAATTATTATTAGAGGGTTGCACATATACAAAATGATATTTTTATGAGAAAGTTATACGCATGGGGCGGAGCCACGTTAAGACTACCGGGGGGAGTTTCCCCCAACAAACCTGTCGTAGACACAGAAATACATGTATGAAAATTATCAAATTTTTAGTCAAAAAGTGCAGTGCCCTCAACTTGAAAATCATAATGCCCTCGTCAATCATTGGGAACACCAATTTTCCGATGAGTTTTGTTTGGTCACAGTGAAGAAGAAATAGTAGGAGGAGAATCATATTGAGGAACATGAAAAAGTAGATTGGGAGTGGGTTGGAAAAAGTCAAAAGTGTAATTTAATTATTAACTCTACTCCTAAAAAAGTATAAACAGATAACGAATATAATTTTTCATGCCAATCAAGCTATTCATAATCAGTCATTCTGGTATTTAAAATTTTTCGTATGTTTAGTTAAAATAATAATCTTTTAGAGTTAATAAATTTTGTTTTTATCTGTAAATTGTTAATGTCATAATTATGGTTTTACCGTAATACGCAGTAATAGTTATTGTTATCAAAATTATGTTTTAACATGTCAAATGTATGTTTTTATTTGTACATTGTCTACGTCATAACACGTTTGGATGTATAGACATGATATCTCATATTGTTGTGATACCTTTTAAAATATTAATTAAATTCAAACCGCGCGACTTGTTTTAACATTCGGTAGAAAATAGATATGTTATAGGAAAAAAAAATTTGCCCCCGATCTGGTTATACGTGACACAATCAATAAAAATATACTACTCTTTATTAGTTACTTTTTTCATATTTAATTTAGTTAATAAATGTTATAAATTTTCCTCATCTGTAACAAAATATGAGTCGTACATTTATCTCATGTACCCGTACCAAAGGGTATGGAGCTTCAAGGATTGCAACTAATAAGTTTACTGAGATCTTCTCATTCAGCATAATCATTTTGTATCTGTATAAATAGTACATGTTTACTGCACATTCCCGTTTACACGTAAACGGGAACTTAATTATTACTAGTAGAAACAACCAAAGAAGTTTTAGGCACTCAAGGTAAAGTTGAAGTTGGCGCAAGTAGTTTGTTTACCTAAGAGAGTCGAGCTGAATCTTAGGTTAGATGTAGCAATATCGAACTGAAGAAGATTGTTCTCTAGCTGGTACTCTTCAATAACAACTGAAGTCCTAGGGTTTGATCCACCATTGACAATGCCAAGACATAAAGTGTTGTCGTTTACATGTACCATTGAGTTTGATCCTGTGATTATCCAAACAGTGTTCTCGTTTTCCAAAACTAGATCAATTGATGGGACTGAAAGTCCAACGCGTGTGCTTAGCATGTTTTTCGTGCTGAAACACACGCCAAAAGGTGCCACTACAACATAACCAATGTTTAGGGTCGGTCGTAATTTAGGGTCGAAATTTTCGACCCTAAATTAAGGTGTGGCCCACACATTTTCAACCCAAAAGGGCCCAAAAAGGCTGGTCAAAAAGCAGGAGGGACCCACGAAATTTAGGGTCAAAATTTCGACCCTAAATTAAAATTTTTAATTTATTTATTATATAATTTATTTTTAATAATTAAAAATAATTTTAAAAGAATTTATTTTTAAATTTAATACCCTAGGGTCGAAATTCCGACCCTAAATTTAAAATTTTAAATAATTTTAATTTATGTATTATATAATTTATTTTTAATAATTAAAAATAATTTAAAAAAAATTATTTTTAATATTAAATATTTTAGGGTCGAAATTTCGACCCTAAATTTAAAATTTTTAAAATTTTTCACGAAAAATTTAAAATTTCACACGAAAATTTTTCACGAAAAATTTAAAAAATTCGCGGTTTATATTTAGGGTCGAAATTTCGACCCTAAATTATTAAATATATTTATAAAATTTTCTTTTAGTGTGAATGCTTTTAAAATATTAATATATGTATATATTTAGATAATGCAGTAATAGCTAAAAATAATTAAGTCTAAGCAGAACTAAAGCTGTGCAAATAACTTAGCAACTACAAAAACATAACAAGTTCATCAATTACACCACAAATCCAGAAAGATCAAGCTGGTTACCACTATGAAAAACCAACTAGACTACAAATGACTGTACCCATTCTTTTAGTGCTTTCATTAGTCCCACTATTGATGGTACTAGTTTTAGTGCTTTCATTATGTACCCATTGTGAACAAGAAGATGATAATAGATGTATGTGTGCCATCCATATTGGGTAGTCGTTTTGTTATTTAATGGTTTGTAGTTTGCCTCCAATTATCACTCATCTCAGTTTTCCAATACTAAAAAAACAACAATAATGGCCTGGTTAGGAAGGTTAGAAGAATTAAAAGAAGTTGCTGGTTCAGATAATTGGACTGATCGAATGGTAGCATATTTTGAACAATCTTCCGAAGCGGACAAACGTTTTGGTCTGAAACTTGAACGTTTACATGAGGTTTTAGAAGAAGCTGTTGAAGAAAGACAACAGTTTATCCAGGAATTAGAACGTGCTGGAGATATATATATCTTAAAGAAATGCGCTAAAGTATTGAAAGATACTCAAAACAAGGATAAGAAAACCTCAAGTCGGTTGGAAGGTTTAATTAAAGATACAGCAGCAAGAATGACTGAGAAGGAGGAATTCGTTAAGAAAATGAAGGATCAATAAATAAGCATTCCTAAATGCTTAGAAGGAGCCTTTATTTATGAGTTTGAGCAAAGTTTAATGAAGGAATTCGTTAAGACTGTGTCTCTTTTAATCTAATTAATAATTGTTGTTCATATAGAATAAGAACCATACTAACACATGTTGTTGTGTATAATGATGCTTCTGCATCTTTTATGGTTTTTGTGTTTGAAATGTACTTGTATGTTTGTATAAATAAAAAAGGCTCCTTTATTTATGAGTTTGAGCAAAATTTGATTGAAGTAAAATGCTTTGTGACTCAAACAAACTAAATTCTCACAATGATTCAAGCTAGAATACTAATTAATCACAGAACCAAACACTCCTAAACATAATTTTATTCGTCACGGATACTTAAACACGCGCTTAATTAAACATTGATATTACAACGATATTAGACTCGTAAACACGGAAAAAAACACATCACAAACTAGTTCAAACTAAGGTTCCCCATGTCTTCGTAAAGGTCGTGAAGTAGTGCAGCTGAATCCAATGTGTGCCTATCGGAGTTGCGGTACAACTCTATCGTACGCTCAAGTACCATTATCATTCCATTCAAGCGCACACAGTTTGCACATGCTGAAGAGCTTGGAGAAGAAACTGGAATCGTTGAAGGTCTGGGAGAAGAGCTTGGAGTCGAAAAGCTCGTTGAAGGTCTTGAAGAAGAGCTTGGAGGAGAAAAGCTCATTGAACCTCCAAGAGAATTGATTAGTAGTTGGACGCGTTCGTCTTTCCACAAAAAAAATTTGCATCCATATGAAACTGGAGGTTGAACCCGTGAACGTGGACAAGCATAGTATAGTCTACCAAAGTTTTCAGTTGTCCAAGATTCTCGAAGAACTACATCTCCATGTCCACACCTGCACGGAAAAGCTTCATGCTTAAACATGTACATAATAACAATTTGTTTATGATGATAAGTGTGTGTGATCTGCTGGTGGTTGTGATGATAAGGAGTGTGTGTGGTTCTCTTTTTATGCTAAAAAAGTGAGGGAAATTGTTAGCATTTTCCTTCCAATGTTTTCCCTCCAATGTTTTCCCTCCAATGCTGGTGGTTGTGATGATAAGGACTCATATCATGTAATACGATACCCTATTGACTCGTATCATGTAATACGATACCACATTGACTCATATCATGCAATACGATACCACATTGACTCATATCATGTAATACGATACCATATTGGCTCATATCATGTAATACGATACCGTATTGGCTCATATCATGTAATACGATACCGTATTGGCTCATATCATGTAATACGATACCGTATTGGCTCATATCATGTAATACGATCCCCTATTGACTCATATCATGTCATACGATCCCCTATTGGCTCATATCATGTAATACGATACCCTATTGACTCATATCATGCAATACGATACCCTATTGACTCATATCATGCAATACGATACCATATTGACTCATATCATGTAATACGATACCCTATTGCCTCATATCATGCAATACGATACCACATTGACTTATATCATGTAATACGATACCACATTGACTCATATCATGCAATACGATACCACATTGACTCATATCATGTAATACGATACCATATTGGCTCATATCATGTAATACGATACCATATTGGCTCATATCATGCAATACGATACCCTATTGACTCATATCATGCAATACGATACCATATTGACTCATATCATGCAATACGATACCCTATTGACTCATATCATGCAATACGATACCCTATTGTTTGTGTTTGGTTAGCACCGGGACAGTCGGGACAAGTTCCTCATCCGGACCTTTTTTTCTATCTTTCCATCTTTGTTTATTTCAGCCGTGACCGAGGTGTGTAATTATTATTATGCATATGTTTATTATATTATATATTGTTAGTCTTTTGTAGTAAATAATTTTAGGATTGTTTTAGGATTCTAGTCGATTAATTTTGGAAAAGCACCGTCCGAAATTAATCAACCTTAGAAAACCCGTCCGAAATTAATTTATTAGAAATTAATTTCGGAAAGTCCCTATTTTTGGGACTGCTTTTTGAATGTTTTGTCTCATTTAGGACGCGTATAACTGGTTTATTATTTGAGATGATTTCGACAGCGTTTCTCCTTTACTCCTACGAATATGTCTTTAAACACATATTTGGGGAGTAGAGGGGAAATGTTGCCGAAATATTCTCGAATAGTAAATCAGTTATACGCATTCATATATGAGACGAAACATTCAAAGAGTGGCTTAGGATTGCCTTCCATAGTCCACTAGTAGGTGAAAAAACATTCCTGGTTGTTTGTTTTAAGGTGTTTAATTAAATCATTTATTTGAATAATGTTTATTTGCAACGCAGTTATGATAATTGATAAGAGTTGGACAACTATATCCAATCGTAATTCCGATGAATTTTTATATGGTCTTTTCACCTTCCTCGAGCATTGTAAGACATTTGTGCACCCCATCACACAAATGATCCGTTGCCCATGTAAACGTTGTTGTAACTGTGAGAGATTGGTTGACCTCCACACTCTTGAGGTACACTTATCCCAACACGGGTGGGACGAACATTATACCACTTGGAAATATCACGATGAACCGATTCTTCCGCTTCCTACACCAGTATCACATTCACCTGAACACCTTGACATGAATACGTTCTTAGAAGATATTTCTGTAACTAATGTCGAAACTCCACCGACTCAAACTCCTCCGACTCAAACTCCTCCCACTCAAACTCCACCTGATCAAACAACGGGTCCTAATAACGAGTTTGAAGAGTTACTTAGTAGGTCCACCCAAAAGTTGCACACGCTTACCAATTTGACTACATTAGAATTTACAAAAGAGATTGCACACATCAAGGTTTTAAATAAAATTAGTGATGTCGGGTTTAACCAGATTCTAGCTCGTCTCCAGAAGTTTTGTACCCGTAGTCAAGGTTTCAATTTCCCATCGTCATACTATGAAATCAAGAAGACATACAGAAAGATCGGGTTAGGATACGAATCGATTCATGCTTGTATAAACGATTGCTTTTTATATTGGGGATCAGAGGATAACAAAAAGAGGGATAATTGTCCAGTATGCGGAGAGAGTAGATATAAAGACCCCAAGAAAACAAAGGGGAAGTTGGTTGAAAACAAGGTGTTGCGTTACTTTCCGTTAAAACCTAGACTTCAACTCATGTTCAACACAAAACACATAGCAAAGTGGATGACTTGGCATGCTACTAGACAGTCTAAGGATGGCAAGTTGAATCACCCCTGTGACGGTAAAGAATGGAAACATTTTGACTTGATGCTACCTGATTTCTCTAGTGACCCTAGAAACATTCGATTAGGGTTGGCTGCTGATGGTTTTAATCCTTATGGCATTATGAGTCAAAATTACAGCATGTGGCCGGTCATATTGACAGCATACAACACACCACCATGGATGTGTAAGAAAGAAACTTCTTTAATGTAGACGATGTTGATTCCTGGCCCTAAATCACCTGCAAAAGATATTGATGTTTTCCTGGCGCCTTTGATTAAAGAACTCAAAGATTTATGGAAAGGAGTCAGGACGAAAGACGCTGCTACGGGTACTTATTTCGATATGAAAGCGGCGCTTTTATGGACCATCAATGATTTTCCAGCTCGGGGTAGTCTTTCTGGGTGGGTTGGGCAAGGCTACTACGCATGCCCCACTTGTAACAAGGACACTCCATCGATGGCTATCAAGAACAAAATCGTTTATGTTGGTCATAGAAGATGGTTAAGAACAAATCATTATCTAAGGAGTAAAACTAGGCAATTCCATGGTAAAGCCGAACGGAAGCCTAAACCGGGAAAGTTTACCGAAATGGATATCCAGTTACAAATTAATAGCCTCTTGAGTCGTAAGCCGGGGAAGCATCCAAAAATTAAGAAAACCAACCCACCTCCTGATAGAAATGTTGAATTGAATTGGACTAAGCGTTCTATCTTTTGGGAGCTTGAGTATTGGCCCTTTCTTCTACTAAAACACAATTTGGATGTCATGCACATCGAAAAGAACGTGCTTGAGGCAATACTGAATATCTTGTTACAAAACGATAAATCCAAAGACACGGCAAAGGCAAGGCAAGACTTGGAAAAATTGGTAGTTCGACCCGAGTTGTGGTTAGTTCCAAAAGGAAACGGGAAGTTTGAGAAGCCTCATCCAAAGTACTCTTTCACCAAAGCTAACAGGGAACTTTTTTGTAAATTCATCAAAGGAGTTAGACTACCTGATGGGTTTGGATCCAACTTTAAGCAAGAAGTCACCGCTAATTATGATAATATAACGGGCATGAAATCTCATGACTGTCATATAATGATGCAACGGTTACTTCCTTACGGAGTACAACAATACTTACCCAAAAACATTGCAGATCCTATAATCCAGCTTTGCTTGTTTTTTAAGCAGCTTTGTTCTAGAATTTTGACGGAGGAGGACATGGTAAAAGCTAAAAACCAATTGATCAGTGTGATGATTAATTTAGAGCAAATCTTTCCTCCTGCTTTTTTTGACATAATGCCTCATTTGGTTGTACATCTACCCGATGAGGCTATTCTAGGTGCCCTCATTCGCTGCAGGTGGATGTATCCATTTGAAAGATACATGAATAAGCTAAAGAATTATGTCCGAAATAAAGCAAAGCCCGAAGGTTCTATTGCGGAGGGTTATGTTGCAGAAGAATCATTAACTTTTTGTTCGTGTTATCTTGCTGAGGATGTCGAGACGAGATTTAACCGTCTTGACAGGAATGACGACGGTTTGCATGAACAAAAAGATAAATTCCAGGTGTTCCGGTCCGCATGCAAACTGATGGGTAGAGTCAAAGATATTCATATGAGTTTAGATGTTACGCGGGCAGTTGTATGGTATATACTTAACAACAGTCCTGAAATCGAATCAGACATCTTGGCTTACAAAGAGTATGTCTCTTCCTTATCTATATTTTAAAAAATCTTCTTTCGGGATGACTTATCCTAATATCATGAACTTTTGTAGAGAATCGCCTGATAACGTGGAAACGAGGTTTCCCACCTGGTTTAGTCACAAGGTAAATACATTAGATATATTACCTTGGAGTTATTGCTCATATATCTAAATATGTTTGTATCTCTTTCGTAGATTCGTGAAAAAAAACGACAGGCGACTGTAATGAAGAGTTATTCTCTTTGGCATGTGGACATACTAGTGCATGTACATACCCCGCTTGCGTAGTTAACGGTGTGAGGTTTGTGATACATGAACGCGATAAACTTCACACCACTCAATGCAGCGGTGTTTCAACAGTCGTGCTTGATGGAGAGATATATTATGGTCAACTCGAAGAAATTCTGGAGCTCACTTATATCGGGAACCGCAAGTTTGTGTTGTTTCGATGTAAATGGTTTGACACCATTAACCCCCCAAATTGTACGAAACGCAATAGACGTTCTTACATTGAGCAGGGCATACATCATATTTTGACTAATAAGGAATTTCACAAAAATAACCAATACATTCTTGCGACACAAGTATCACAAGTATTTTACCTTGAAGACCTTGCTAGAAAACCAAAGGGTTGGAAGGTGGTCGAACATGTTTATCATGGCGATGTTGAAGAGTCCGATCAAGATGTTATACATGGTAGCAGTTCATCAAATTTTACGCTGAATGTTGGTTTGACTTGTTTGGAGGATACAAATTTGAGTTTGAATGACGAATCGGCAGAAGTGTCCGCCACACAAGTTAATGAAGACGATGATGATCTAATCAATAATGAAGATGATGACGTTGCACATGCCCTTGATGGTGATGATGTTGAAATGTCTGAAGATGATGAAGTGAACCCTAATAATGTTGTTGAAGAAGTTTTATCTAGCGATGATTCAGATTGTGATAATTGATCTTAAGTTGTAATTTGAATGAAACAATGATTTAATCTTTAGATGTGTAATTTTTTTTAATGAAATTGTTCTTATATGTTTATATGTGTAAATTTTTATGAATTTGTGTATTAGCATTAACCGGTCCACGAAATTGTGTGTTCATGTACTTATTATATTACAGATGGCGTGTGTAGGTGGTAGATCACACGGTGGGGATGGTGGTGGTACTCCACCTAGACGACCTACAAAGTCTGTACCTGGCAATTGCGAAAGTAAGAAATTGTGATTTATTTTTATTTTATGTCAACTCTTATTGTTAATTAAGTGGTTTGAATTTTCACGAATTAATAACTTCAATAACTAATCTTTGTAGGTGACCCGATACCACATATGGTTACGGTTAATACGAGCCTAAGGAGGAAGCATAGGGCGCATGGAGGACCTTTGCCAGTTACATTTGATATTTATGATCTTAATAGCTTCCATCCGTTAGGCGATAATGCTGCGATGTTGAGCTCTCTGATGGGGGAAACAGTCCGACCACTTCCACTTGCTTGCGAGTGGGAACAGATACCATTGCACCTCAAAACCCATATCTTTCCTACACTTGAGGTATTAATTGTTTGCGTTACATCTAGTCTTATTAACTGTTTTGGTTGAAAATTGTTTGTTTATTTAAATGCATATGTTTACATGTAGACCTATTACAACCTGACGGGTTGGTTGGATAGTCGTGATACTGTGACTTATGGCGGGATAACATATGTGGTGGGAGAAAGGATAAAAACTGGAATTAACTGTAAGTTGAGGCTACTTTGGCGCAAAAATAAGAACAAGTTAAAGCGTGACTATTATTCTATCCATGATTCGGCCGAGGAAGCGGCGCTTGTACCGCCCCCATCGAGTTCTACATGGGGCAACAGATCAGCAAGGGAGTGGCTTGATTTGTGCCGGTATTGGTCCGACCCGAAACAGGTGAGGAGAAGTGAAGTTAATGCAGTTAACCGCTCGAAAAACAAAGTTTCTACACATCAAGGGAAAAAATAATTCGCTCAAGGAAGGAACGAATATATAAGAATCGTTATAGTTTTTGTGATCATTTAAAAGTTTTATATTGTTTATTTGTATCTTGTTATTAATTTTTTTTGTAAAGATCTTGTTATTAATTTATTTGATATTGTACAGAAAGCCAAGCATGGGTCCCACGAGGACCTTATACAAACTTGGAAGAGGGCACGCACAAACAAGAATGGCACTATGTCCGAGGAAAATGCAGACAGATATGTAAGTAATTTAATTTATACATGCTTTAATAACATATTTTTATTTGTTTTTAACTTCTTTTTTTCTCTTTCTTTTTCACAGTCGAGAATGATGGTCATAAAAGAAGCGATTTCTTGCGGTGCTGAGCAGTACAAAAGTGATCAAGAAATAATTGATCTAGTAAATCCGAGCCGCAACACTCAAAATATCGTCGGCAGAGGCAGGAAGTTGCCGGGTGGTGGTACCTCATATGGATGCGGGAGTAGTTCTTATAGTGAGGGAGTGACTCGAGAACAACTCTTGGAGGTACTTAGGATTCATGAGCAAGAAAAAGAGCTGTTGAGGAAGCAAACCGAGGAGGCGCAGCAACGGGCTAATTTGGCCCATATGTATGCTAGTGTGGCGCAACAAAATGCTGAGGTAAACAACGCCCGCCTAAGTCATTTGATTTCTCATTATACTTCACATGTGGGTCGAGGGTATACCGGACCTAATAACCCTTTTATACCGCCACCCCAATTCGCTTCTATGCCTGGCATGTCTCAGATCCCTGGTATGCCTCAGTTCCCTGGTATGTCTCAGGTCCCTGTTATGCCCCAGTTCCGTGGTATTCCTCCCCCTCCCGGATTTCCATATAATGCTCCACTCAACCCACTCCAACCTCCATTTACCCAAAATAACAGTTTCAACAACTGTAATCGACCCGTTGTCAACACCACTGGCCCCTCGAGTTCTAACTCTCGGGAAAGTCCCAACTATACCGTCAGCCTAAATCCTCATCAAAATGATACTCGGACCGTCGACGAGTTGGCTCGAGATCTTGAGAATCCCAACAACATGTCCGATAATGAGCTAATTAACTCGGATGCTGATGAGGGGATGATGATCAGGCCGGGGACTATTCAGATTAGGAGTTGTTGTTGGTTTTAGACTTTTTATTTTGTGTAATAACTTAAGACTTGTTAAATTGTGAAACATGGATTTATTGTGATGTGTAATAATTTTAGACTTGTTACATTTGTGAAATAAGGATTTGGTGAAATGTATTCTAACGTTTTGGCTATTTAACGTATTGTAAATTATTAGTATTGTACTGTTTAGTGATTTGTAATATTGTGGATTTGTTGAAATATAGATTTTTTTCCGGAAAAAATGCCGGAAAAAAATCTGGAAACAAGCTGCAAAATGCAGTTTTTTTTGCCCAGAAACCATTTAGGTTCGAAATTTCGACCCTAACCATATAGTTAGGGTCGAAATTTCGACCCTAAATTATAGTTAGGGTCGAAATTTTCGACCCTAAGACTTAGGGTCGAAATTTTCGACCCTAAATCCTTCCTGTACACATGATTTCTGGAACAAAAACTAATATAAAATGTTTAGGTCGAAATTTTCGACCCTAAACTTGAAAAATATTTCGACCCTAATTTATTAAATTAAAAAAAAAAACGTTTTCACAAAGTTTTTTTAATTTACACGTGGATAATATTTAGGGTCGAAATTTTCGACCCTAAATTTGAATTATATTTCGACCCTAATTTAATAAATTAAAAAAAAAAAGTTTTCACAAAGTTTTTTTAATTTACACGTGGATAATATTTAGGGTCGAAAATTTCGACCCTAAATTACAAAGGCTTTCGACCCTAAATTTTGGTCAACAACTTTGCTGAAAAGTGGTGTGCCCCATTTTTTCGACCCTAAATTACAAAGGGTATTTCGACCCTAGTTTTTTAGGGTCAAACAGTTAGGGTCGAGCACTTAGGGTCGAATATTTCGACCCTAAAATTTAAGGTCGAAATCCCTTTGTATTTAGGGTCGAAATTTTCGACCCTAACCCTTGATTTTGTTGTAGTGTGCTACGGATGCAACTCTAGTGATATTTCTAGCTGCAGCCTCGGCGATGTAGGCTGTGGTTAGAGCATTGTAGATTGAGGTCTCCAGGACGGTGTAAGGATTAACAGTGCTCAACTTGGTCCCACCGTTGCCTTCACTGTTGATTGATAGCAACGAAGTGTTTAATGGTATGGAAAGTTTGTTAACCCTGATTGAAGTCACTCCTATAAAATACTCGGCTGATGGCTCATCCTGTGTGAAAGTATTGGCTGTGTTTACTGGATTGATAAAAAGTCGTGTACTTGTAAGTGATTGTGAAATATCAATACCGGGAAGGAAGTTGTATGGTCCATCTCCAAAGAAAATAGCACCATCTGATGTCGTCGATGACGGCAAACAAATAGCAAATTTTCGGTCAAAGCTAAAAGCCGCTGCTAATTGAGTAGGTAGCCCAATTCTAGTCTGGCCTAATCCAGCCATTCCAGATACACCACTAGCAAGTCCTTCAAACAAGAAAGTACGTGCACATGAAAATAAAAACCGAGGCACATTAACAAGTTGGCCTGGGGTCGACCCATCAGTGGACCTGACTTGAACCAGGTCTGTGGCCAGCTCACCGCCGGTACCTGTCGTAATAACAGGGTTGTATGTAAACACCCCGCACGTATTATCATTACATCCCGGTCTAGGGGGGAGAGCATAGGCCCTAGAACAATCGTCACATCCATCAGCTCTAGCCAATGAGCATAGAGCCGACCTACACCTAGCAGGTTGATAAGTTGTGGAAACATAATTCTTAAAACAATCCACACATAAAAACTGGCCACCAAGATCAACTACTAGATTCTGTTGCACTAAAGGAGTCCTTTGGTTGATTCTAGTGACATATTGGTTAGTCGCGACATCTTTTCTCACCGGGACAACCAATGCATGGGGTCGAAAAGATGTCTGTGCGGCCTGCGAAAGAGACAGAATAAGGAAAACCGAGGATATGATCAACTGAAATGTGGTGAAAGACATTGTAAGATCCTAGCTGGTGTTGTGTTTGTGTATGAAATATGGAATTTATAGGAAATTTTTGTCATTAAAGCTCATGCATGAGATACGGCCGATTTTAGGTAAACACAATCATGAAGGAAAATAAATCAACGAAACTGCTTTTTTAACTAAGAAATTTTTAAAGAATGCAAATGAACTTTGAAAAGAGGATTATGGTGTAATTGAGTTGATTCATATTTACAAATTTGCATAAGATACATCATTATTTCTGTTTTTTATCATTCGTATAAGATACATTATCCAAAAGTTATATTTCTGTTTTTTACCATTCGTATAAGATACATTATTCAAAAGTTTTCAACTATTTCCGTAAATCACTTCTATTGTTTGGGATCGGTACCAAATTAAGAAATTCCGCAAAAAATGGATAAAATACAATTTTCCGGTACCGTTACCGATACCCGCACCGATGCCGATATCCGAATCTCGTTCGATACAATACCGGTGTCACTAGTTTATGCTCTAAGAAAAAATCGATACCATCAATTCGATACAGAACCGATACCGTGCTCATCCTTAATTATTCATTTGCTCAGGATGTCGCCAGCGTTTCATTGTTTTAATCTCTTAACATTTCCTAATATATTTATTGGCATAGGTGGCTTGACCGGGTTAATTTCATAGACGAACCTGTAAAACGGTGACTCGATTAGATCGATTCGGTGGTCGAACCCGTACCTCGATCGGATTGACTTAGTGATCGAATCATAATGTAGTGGTTAATACACTTCTTTCATGCATTATGTTTACATATAGAAATGTTTCAAGTTTTTCAACATTCATGCGCCTTATACTAGTTAAAAGACCTGTCTAATATCGAAAACAATGTAATAATGTATTTTGGTAACAAGTACCAAACATCTGTTAAAAAATAAGAAATAGTAACATGTTTGGTTAATATGTGAAATGAATAATACCAAAAGTTGGGAATAATTTAATAATATTTTGATTCTGTAACAATGGTAATGATTTCTGGTGTGACTTTTGTATAATATTATGTGTCAGTTGAGGGAGTTGTAACATTCCTCTTGTCTGGTTTAATCTTATGCAAATAAGAATACTCAAAAGTGGCACAATAGGTATCTTTTGAGCATTTGACCTACTAAATTAATTCACTACCATTTTGCCACATTCACCCTCATTAAACAAACTAGCCTATAAAGCAAGGACTTGCCTACATACCTTTAATTATTAAAGAACACATGAACTAAAACAACAGCCAAGTGTCTCTTTACATACACTTTTTACCACCAACTATCAACATACAGATATTATTATCATGTTCGTTGCAATACCTTTACTGCTTGCTTAACATACAGTAACCATCATGTTCCACTTCCGCGCGAGACCAATTTGAACCAAGTAAATACAGTCCCATCAATACAGTTATTACTCAAGCTAGTCTACTAAATCCTATCTAAATTCATTGCATTTTCATTTCTTGAACACTGTTAGAGCGCACCAGCAATTTAACATCGTTCTGTATGTAGTCTCCCATTCTTTGAAACTTATAGCACAACCAAAAGCAATGATCGAGAATGCAACAACTTTGGTATTACTATCTAATCACCCAAATTCCACATTTATGAAACACCTAAATATTTCATGCTGATCACAGAAAAGCACTAATCAGCCTAGGTGCTGCCCAACACTAATCAAGAAATGCAACCAATGCTACTCATCAACTATCTATTGATAACTTAAAAAGAAGTTAACCCCATTAAAGATCAAACCCAGCATAACCAGGTAACCTACAATCCTACATAGCCTATGAAGCTACGGCTTGCCTACCATTTTAAACACTAGAGATAAGAAGAACAAGTGAATTAAAATAGCAGCCAAGTGTATGTTCAAACTACATACACTTTTTACTTATCAACTATCGACATACATATACTATCATATTGCAATAGCTTACATAGAGGTTCAGACTTCAGAGAACAACTTGAACCAAACAAGAACCAAGTAAGTTCGATTCTATCAACACAGCAATAACCATAACCCAACTAGTTTTCATTTTCTGTTTGTAAAACTTCTTAAACGACGTCATTCTGTTTGTACAAATTTTGGTACTACTATATCATTCTAAGATGATCGATCAGCGTTAGTATAAGAAATTTTGGTACTATATCATTCTAAGATTATTTATCAGCGTTAGTATGAAGAAATTGTGTTTCTATGTACATTAAGAGCGACACAATAAAGTAGTCATGTTCAGATATATCTCTTAAGAAATAAAAGATAGTCTCCCAAGAACTAAAAGCATATATATGTCAAAGCACAATGAGTTTATAACCTAACAGTAATACTCTGCTGTTTGTGATTGTTAGAACCCCCTATCTACTGGTATGGGAGGAGACTCTAGTGCTCCTAGGATGAAATGTTGTGGAACTAAGTGTCAAACGGAAATATACAAAGAAACTTCTCAAACTGCGCCCTTTCAACAATCATCCCATCCATTGTGAATGTGCACAGTGCACCTGTTCCACACTAAAGAACTGGCAGATCTCATCATCAATGAAAAACGAAGCACTAAGTCTTATATACTTAGGTTCTAGATGCATTGTATGTTACGACCAGAATATCTTATATTTATATAGAGTAGGTCAAATAAATATCTTATATTTATTTAGTTGGTGAATCGCAACTTATTGTTGGTGAATCGAAGGCGCCTATGGTTGGGGAATCTCAAATTGAGATTAGTGAATCACGGCTTGTTGTTGATGAATTGTTCGAGAGTGTCACGTTATTTGTTCTTTTCGAATGGAAGGAGTGTAGAGTGTCAATCCGGAAATTATTACTACTCAAGCTAGAGAACAAGTTGAAGGTGAGCGTGCAAATGCTTAGTAAACGTCTCAAAATTTGGACCCGGGAATCAATAGTTATTTTCAAGACCTCACCTTTAGGGCAAGGTGAATTCGAAAAAGTGGAGAATGTTACGACCAGAATATCCTATATTTATTTAGAGTATATTTGTCTAGGGATGTCTTCATACTTAATTAGGAATGTGTATCGTGTCGTGATAATGTCTTTATGTTTAGCTTGTTTAGCAAGCTATGTCATTCGGTTATATATACCCAAGGTGTCAGAATAATAATTCAGTCAAAGTTAAAGTTAAATAAAATGTCTAGTTCTTCTCATTTCTAATTCTTAAGGAGTCAGCACACGCTATAATGGTGCCTTATCCTGATACTACCCGAAAGGTTCGTATCATTGTATTTTGCTACATATGCTTAAGCAAGAAGCTCCAAAATATTGCAACTCAAGCTCGTCTTTTCAGTGTGTTATGTGTATTTTCCTAAGGTATAATAAAGCATTAAAATTTGACATTAACAATCAACATCGTTATGTCTCTAAAACCCGTTCTTTAAAACTAATAGCCGAAATGATGGCGATGATAGTTAAGGCGGGCCGACCCGACCCGACCCGAGCTGTTTTGGACCCAGCCAATTCAGCTGGGACATTTATTTATTTATTTTATTTTATTTCAGTCATTATCTTTAAAAAGATGTGATCTTTATCTTTAGGAAATTTGATCTTTATCTTTAGGAATCTGTTAGCTATTATTTAGGGTTTTCTTTTGGTTTATATTTGGGATTCTGGCTTTGGATTAGGGGGCAGTTTTTATTATTGAAATCAAAAAGTACGTTTCTGGGAATTTTGCTAGAGTTTTTTTCTATTTACCTCTGATCTGCACAAGAAACTGCATCAGTTGGTATCAGAGCTCAGCAAGTTACCAATGGCTTATAATGCAAGAGATCAGCGAGGTCATCGACAACAACCCCGTAGAGACGCCGACAGAGGCAACGAGGATGATTGGCGGGATCCCCGTGACATTGCAGAGATCGCGAGGTTGCAACAGCGGGTCCGGGACCTGGAATTGCAACAGGAAGAACGCTTTAGAGGAGAGACCGACACAGACCCCGACGTTTGGGACGACGGTGATCGTAATCGGAACCCTTTCGGGCGGCGCAGCCCACGAAGAGGACAGTATGTGACAGACCCGATTCGCAGCATGGGAGTAAAAATTGATGTTCCAGAATTCGATGGCAAGGCGCAACCGGACGACTTCATCGACTGGCTAAGCACAGTTGAACGTGTCTTTGATTTGAAAGACATTCCCGATAAGTATAAGGTAAAATTCGTTGCTATTAAGTTACGTAAATATGCATCATTATGGTGGGATCATATAAAAAAAAAAGAGCTCAAGAGGGACGATCAAAAGTTGAAACATGGTCAAAGATGAAGAAGCTACTGTGTGAGAAGTTTCTACCGGTAAACCACCGGCAAGAATCTTTTCTGGAATATCATGGTTTCTCACAACGGACCTCTACCGTTGAGGAATTTATCGCTGAGTTTGATAGGCTACGAATGAGGTGTGGTTTTGAGGAACCGGAAGAACAAGTTATTGCCCGATTTTTAGGGCAATTAAATCCCGAAATTTCCAATATTGTTCAACTTCAACCTTACTGGACCTACAATGATGTATGTAGCTTAGCTCTAAAAGTGGAGAAACAAGCTAAAGCAAAAACCAAAAGTGTCCAGTATAAACCAAACATTAGTCGAACCGACACTTTCCGATCGCCGACTAATTTTTCACCTAATAGTGGAAGCAAGCCCAGCCCAAATACTCCGTCCACCGCCCCCATTAAATTGAGCAGGTGTTTTAAATGTCAAGGAATAGGTCACTTTGCACGGGACTGCCCAAATCAGCAGCTTGTCACTCTCACTGAGGACACACCGCCTGTGTATGATAGGTATGATACCGACAATGAAGGAGAGGAAACAGAAGGTGAGATCGTCTACCCGGATAAGGGTGAAGCTTTAGTGTCACAGCGAGTTCTCAGCGTTACACCAGCCACTAATATTGATGACACATTATGGCTTCGTAACAATATTTTTCGTACTAAATGCACAGCTAAAGGTAAAGTTTGTTCACTCATCATTGACGGGGGAAGCTGCGAGAACATGGTAGCCTCAAGTATGGTGGAGAAGTTAGCTTTATTAGTGGAACCTCACCCTGAACCGTATCAGTTGACGTGGTTAAAAAAAGGGAATATTGTCAAGGTTAATCAACGGTGTTTGGTACAGTTTTCTATTGGCAACCGCTACTCCGATGAGGTGTGGTGCGAAGTAATCCCTATGGATGCGTGTCATGTATTATTAGGGCGTCCATGGCAATATGACAGACGTACTAAGCATGATGGGTTTAAAAATACGTACTCGTTTAGAAAGGATGGAATCAACATCACTTTGGCACCCTTTGATTCTAGGGGAACGGGAACCGAAGCTCTCATTTTAACTAAATCCGGCTTCCTCGATTTTAATCGACACACCTCGCCGCCATTTCTCTATGCTCTTGTGATCGCTGAACAGAATAGTCTTCATGATGAAACGCCGGTTGAAGTTAAAACCCTCCTTGATGAGTTTAAAGATATATTCCCTGATGAAATACCTCCGGGATTACCTCTCATGAGGGAAATTCAACATTGCATCGACTTTGTTCCTGGTGCAATGATACCTAATAAACCAGCATATCGGATGAATCCAAAGGAGTTTGAAGAACTACACAGACAGGTAACCGAACTTCTTGCTAAAGGTCTTATTCGGGAAAGTATGAGCCCTTGTGCTGTTCCCGCATTGTTAGTACCCAAACAAGGTGGTGCCTATCGGATGTGTATTGATAGTCGTGCTGTTAATAAAATAACTATCAAATACCGTTTTCCAATACCCCGGTTCGAAGACCTCCTTGATCAGTTACATGGTGCATCAATTTTTTCAAAAATCGATCTTCGTAGCGGCTATCATCAAATCCGTATGCGTCCGGGGGATGAGTGGAAAACAGCCTTTAAAACGCGAGATGGCCTTTACGAGTGGATGGTTATGCCATTTGGGCTATCAAACGCCCCTAGTACATTCATGCGATTGATGAACCATGTTTTTAAGGACCTCATTGGGCGTTGCGTTGTTGTTTATTTTGATGACATCTTGGTGTTTAGTCAGGATATTACCCAACACATTCGTCACCTTCGAGATGTGTTCTCCATTCTACAAAACCAAAAGCTGTTTGCAAACCGAGCCAAGTGTCACTTTTTATCACGGGAAGTACTTTTTTTGGGCTACGTCGTCTCGGGAAACGGAATACGCATGGATGAATCCAAGGTCGAAGCAATCATGACATGGCCCACACCGACATCCGTTCACGAGGTAAGGAGCTTTCATGGTTTGGCTTCATTTTATCGTCGTTTTATTCGGAATTTTAGCTCTGTCGTTGCTCCTATCACCAATTGTATTAAAGGGAGTCATTTTGTTTGGACCCTTGCCGCTAATAATGCTTTTGAGGAGTTAAAGAAAAAGGTAACCCAAGCCCCCGTGTTAGCACTACCTAATTTCCAGGTTGCTTTTCAAGTAGAGTGTGACGCGTCCGGAGTAGGAATTGGCGGTGTCCTTAGCCAAGACAGTCGTCCCATCGCTTTTTTTAGTGAAAAGCTAAATGAAGCGAGGCAGAAGTATAGCACGTATGATAAAGAGTTTTATGCAATTATAAGGAGCCTAGAGTATTGGCGCCACTATTTGTTACCAGGAGAGTTTGTGTTATATTCGGATCACCAGGCCCTTCGATTCATTAATGGGCAACACAAGCTCAGTCCAAGACACGCCAAGTGGGTGGAGTATCTCCAAGATTTTACCTTTGTCATCCGTCACAAAGCGGGTACGAGCAACACAGTTGCTGATGCCCTCAGCCGGCGACGTGCTCTACTCACATCACTGGAGGTCCGAGTTGAGGGGTTCGAGGTTTTTCGTGGTCTCTATCCTGATGATCCTGATTTTTCTGAGGCGTGGAAGCTGTGTCATACACCAACTGGGCTACCTGGTAAGAACTACTCAATTCACGATGGGTTCCTGTTTAAAAACCATCAGTTGTGTGTCCCAAAGTGTTCACTACGGGATTCTATTATTTTAGAAAGTCACCAGGGGGGGTTAGCTGGGCATTTTGGAAGAGATAAGACTGTTAAGTTAGTACAAGAACGTTTTTTTTTGCCTAAGATGATCGCTGATGTGTCGCGTATTGTTGATCGGTGTCGAAGTTGTCATGTGGCCAAAGCTCAACATTCGAATGCAGGTCTTTATACCCCGTTACCAGTCCCGGAAGGTCCTTGGGAAGATGTTAGTCTCGACTTTGTTATTGGCCTTCCTCGTACTCAACGTCAGAAAGACTCCATCATGGTTGTGGTTGATCGGTTTTCTAAAATGGCGCATTTTGTTCCATGTGCCAAAACATATGATGCTAGCCAAGTTGCACGCCTCTATTTTGCTGAAATTGTCAAACTACACGGAGTGCCTAAATCTTTGACTTCTGACCGTGATGTTAAATTCGTGGGGCATTTTTGGAGGACATTGTGGAAACGGTTGGGTTCACGGCTCCATTTCAGTAGTGCACATCACCCTCAAAGTGATGGTCAGACGGAGGTCACCAATCGCAGCCTTGGGAATCTCCTCCGTAGCCTCGTTGGCAATAATCCACGGCAGTGGGATGTGATATTGCCACAAGCTGAATTTGCTTATAACCGGTCTCCACATCGATCTACAGGGCGAAGTCCGTTTTTTGTAGTTTATGGGCGAAATCCGTTCACCCCATTGGATCTCGCACCTTTGGCCGCTGCCGAACATTTTTGTGCTGCAGGGGAGGAGCGAGCGGAACAAATCAAGTCAATACATCAGCAAGTGCGAGACCAAATTGTGAATAACAATATTGTCTATCAAAGGCGTGCCAATGTACATCGTAAGAGGGTGGTTTTTAAAGAGGGTGATCTTGTGTGGATCCATTTGAGCAAAGAAAGATTTCCTAAGGGACGTGCGGGAAAGCTTCAGCCTCGTGCAGATGGTCCGTTCAAGGTTTTGGAGCGTATCAATGATAATGCGTATAAACTCGAACTACCAAGTCACTACAACGTTTCTGCCACATTCAATGTTGCAGATTTGAAGCCATTTGTTGCTGAGGAGGCTAACTCGTTTGACTCGAGGGCGAGTCCTTTCGAAGAGGAGGAGAATGATGGCGATGATAGTTAAGGCGGGCCGACCCGACCCGACCCGAGCTGTTTTGGACCCAGCCAATTCAGCTGGGACATTTATTTATTTATTTTATTTTATTTCAGTCATTATCTTTAAAAAGATGTGATCTTTATCTTTAGGAAATTTGATCTTTATCTTTAGGAATCTGTTAGCTATTATTTAGGGTTTTCTTTTGGTTTATATTTGGGATTCTGGCTTTGGATTAGGGGGCAGTTTTTATTATTGAAATCAAAAAGTACGTTTCTGGGAATTTTGCTAGAGTTTTTTTCTATTTACCTCTGATCTGCACAAGAAACTGCATCACGAAATGAAAGCAAGAAGAAGATTGCAGAATTGCTATTACTATCGAATTGAATGACCCAAATTCCAGTATTCCACACATGTGAAACACGCAACATACATCAGGTTGCCTAAAGTTCTTTAAGCGTTTTTTATTACAAAGAAAAGCACTAATCTAGTCTTCCAAATAAATCGAAAATCATGCATACTGATGCTTTAGGGGGTGTATGGGATTGCTTATACCGATTAAATATCTCTTTGTTCAGTTACTTAAAAGCCAAATAAGTATTTTTGGGTTGTCACTTAAAAGAAACAATTAACTATTTACGAATTATTTTGTGCTGCGTCAATTTTTTCACAGCTGATTATATGTTTGTAATAATTTTCAATCATAGGTGATAGGCCTAAGCATTTTGTTAGAAGCTATATTCATTAACATCATCATAATTATCAAACCAGCTACCAGCATAAACAGTATACAATCCACAGTAATGAAACCTTATAAATCATAATCGGGTAAAAGTCGAAAACACATAACGTACTTTCTAAAATATTCCATTATATCCACTAAACTTTTTTACGTTCGATTTGCACACTTGCCATGTAGGATTTTGGTCAAACATTTGAATATATCTTTGACTTAACGGAACCGTTAGTTATTTCTTTAACTTGAAATTTAATTTTACATTGTTGGCCCCTTAGCTAACTATCATCATATCATTATCATCTTCATCTTCATAAACATCATCATCAACACCACCATCATCCGAAATCATAACCTTAAACCCAAAAAATCATGAACCCAAAAACCAAACGGACCCTACGTTTTTAAAGTTACGGGCTTTAATGAAATGTTACAAAAGTTGTACTAGTACTTGAAAATAAGGCCAAAGTAAACCCTGAAGTTCATCTTCAACCTTAGTACTAAAACCCTCATTTCTGGAAGAAAAAAACTTCATTAATGACGGCCTTAACACGCCTCATTTCTCAAGCTCGCCGCCACGTTATCTGACCATATTCACTCCATAGATCACTATGCTCATCACCATCACTACCTGTGATCCCACTGAAACCAACGAAACCAAACCCCAACCCACACCAATCCAACCCGTTTCATACGCTTCAAACCCAAAGAACCATCAACCCAACCCAACCCAGTTCAAATGCCATTAAGCCGTGAAGATGCCAGGTTTGTAAGGGATTTTAATATCAACCCGGTATCTTATGGGCAAAAGGTGGCACCTTTGCCTGAGGATAAGGTGGGTGAAAATGATGGTGTCGATTTGGAAGCTGAGAGGAAGATTGAAGAGGAGAATCGAGCTATGAGACGCGTCTTTCGGGGTCAAGAATAGGAGAAAAATATCAACCCGGTTTCTTATTGCAATGTTGTTAATCCGGAAAAGAAAATGCTCACTCATTTCTAGGTTTTTGGGTTTTATGAAGATGGATTCGGTAATTGTTGATGTTGATGATGATGTTTATGAAGATGAAGATGATGATGATGATATGATGATAGTTAGCTAAGGGACCAACAATGTAAAATTAAATTTCAAGTTAACGAAATAACTAACGGTTTCGTTAAGTCAAAGCTATATATTCAAATGTTTGACCAAAATCCTACGTGGCAAGTGTGCAAATCGAACATAAAAAAGTTTAGTGGGCATAATGGATTATTTTAGAAATTACGTTGTGTATTTTCGACTTTTACCCAATCATAGTCTAAGGGCCTCTAACAATGCTTATTTATCCTTCTCTAGTAGAAGTACTACAGAAAACAGTGTTTGGAAAAAGTAACAACTTACTGGAAAATTTCAATTAACTCCATCTATAAATGGTTTAAAAACTAAATGTAAAATTAAACACTTTAAACTAAACAGAAGCAGTTTGGATGAAACAATAGCATCTGTTTGCTTACGATTAGCTAGATAAGCAGAATAAAGGGAAATAGAATAGAGAAAATTCTTGAAATGCCCTAAAGTTGAACTTAATTTCCCAAAATGTACCGACCAAATGAATATTTCCCAAAATATCTTATCCAAACTATGCAACTTATACAACTTATGTGACTTGAATAAAAATATGAAAAGTGTACTTTTATTCCTTATGACACATGTCAGAATGTGTCATAAAAAATACATGTGTGTAAGGGCTTGTCTCACATGAAACTTTTAATGTTTTTTATGCGACTTGAATTAAAAATATTTTTCTTCAAAAAAATAACTTTTAACAAAATCTTTTTATTTATTTATTTTACATTATTTTTATGTGCAACTTGTATTATTAGTTGACAAGGATTTGACATTTGTGTAAGACATTTTTTGCCAAAATCTAGGAACACACTTTTTATACAACTTATATTTATAAAAAAATAATAAAAAGTAACATAGATTTAAGTTTAAAAGTAGGTACATAAGTAACATATTATGCAACTTTTATTTACTTTTTATTCAGCTTCTGTTTGTTAAAAAATAATAAAAAGTATCATGGATTTATGTGTAAAAGTAGGTATGTGTAAATAACATATTATGCAACCTTATTTTTTTTATGGAACATCTATTTATTAAAAGTTTAAAAAATAAATAAATAATTTTTATAATTTAAAAAAAAAGTTAATAAAAAAATTTGTTTAGAAAAAGTATAAATAAATCCTTTTACAAAAATTATTTAATTATTAAATAAATAACTATTATATATAATTATTAAACAAATAATAATTTTTTAATAATTTTTTAAAAAATATTTATTTCCTATTTATTAAAAATTAAGAAAATAAATAACTAATTTTTATAATTTTAAAAAAGGAAACAAAATTGATAAAAAAAAATTTGTTTATAAAAAGTATAAATAAACACTTTTACAAATATTATTTAATTATTAAATAAATAATTATTATTTTCAGTTATTAATTAAATAATAATTTTATAATAAGTTAATAAATTTTAATTTAAAAAAATATTTATTTTCTATTTATTAAAAATTTAAAAAATAAATACATAATTTTTATAATTTTAAAAAAAGAAAATAAATTATGTTTTTAAATAAATTATTTTCTATTTATAATTTTAAAAAAGGAAAATAAATTATTTTAAAAAAGAAAAATAAATTATTTATTTATTTTTTTAATTTTTAATAAATAGAAGTTGCATAAAAAGTAAATAAAGGTTGCATAATATGTTACATACACATACCTACTTTTACAAATAAATCCATGGTACTTTTTGTTATTTTTTAATAAATAGAAGTTACATAAAAAGTAATTAAAGGTTGCATAATATGTTACTTACACATATCTAGTTTTACACTTAAATTCATGATCTTTTTTTTATTTTTTAATAAATATAAGTTGCATAAAAAGTGTAAAAAGTGTGTTCCTAGATTTTGGCAAAAAGTGTCAAACACAAATGTCACATCCTTTTCTACTAATAGTACAAGTTGCATAAAAAATAATATAAAATAAGTAAATAAAAAGATTTTGTTAAAAGTTGTTTTTTTGAAAAAAAAATATTTTTTAATTCAAGTCGTATAAATAACATAAAAAGTTGCATATGAGACAAGCTCTTACACACATGTACTTTTTATGCCACATTCTGACATGTGTCATAATGAATAAAAGTACACTTTTCATATTTTTATTCAAGTCGTATAAGTTGCATAAGTTGCATAGGTTGCATAAGACATTTTGAGAAATTTTTATTTGGTCGTTGCATATTGAGGAATTGAGTTCAACTTTGGGGCATTTCAAGAATTTTCCCAATAGAATATCAGTTATTGATGTAAACAAAGTAAGCGAAATGATAAACTAAGCAACAACACATTTATATAGATGAATATTACTCTTAGACTTCGTACATAAAATTCTATGCTTACCTCTGCCAAAAATGTTCCATGTTTTCTTCAAGCTCTTTTTATGAACAAATTGGAATTTGTGATGATGTCCAACAGGCTATTTGGAAACATAACTAAATCTGTTTTACAACCATTTTCCAAATCCAAACCATCTATGTGTGCTTTGTGTACGACTCTATTTTTTAGGGTGTAAATATAGAACCATTCCTTTTCAATCCTGGCTACTTTGATTAATATGTCCTCGTCTTTGTCTAGACAGCCTAGAACCTTCATAATACCGCGCGGAAATTCATGGTCTTCAAAATTACAGTGTAGTATCCATTCTTTCTTTTGGTTCAACACCCAAACCTCGGTTGTGTTATTACAAAAATATCCAACTTGCTTGGTCGTCTAGATTTACTAAGTCATCGTATAAATGATAGTCAGGATACCTTTTGGAAGGCTGGCTTATTGTCTTGGGAGGTTTAATCACTCCAAATTCCTCATTTTTAACATCAAATCGTATTACTTGTCTTGCACTATTTTCGCCAACCAACCAATGCAAACAACCATTAGCAAATACAGCTTTATTAGATATTGATATTCGATAAGACTAGGTGCTTTGTGCCATGAGTTAGTGTTAAATACATACACCATGGTCCAATGATCAGAAGGGTTGTTTGGATCAGGATATACACACACCATCTTAAAAGTGTTGGTGGAGGAATCGAAACCAAGTCCACATGACGCTCTATAATCACGTAAACATGGTAACTTTGGCAGCATGTAACATTGTTTGTTTATAGGATGAATCACACTGAATATGGGCTTCATATCATAAGTCGTTGTATTAAAAGTCTTGATTAGGACAAGCCCGTTCGTTAACAAATTTGGTAGAACAAGCTTCATAGACTGGTTTCTTGATCTTATTTTTTCCTTTAAAAAATGATTAGTGATTGTATCAGATTCGATCGTGTGAAAACAAAGGGTTTTCCCCAGTTCTGGATGACTAAGATAGTACATAATAGGGGTGGGATCTTCAGTAACTTGTTTGTCATGAACGGAGACAAAATAACTATCGTGGATGTACTCATGCCATAGTTTTGATACACACAGAAACGCAGCACACATTTTGATGGGAGTTTTGATAAGATGTCGAACAAAGGTTTTCCAACCATGTTGTCGTTTTGTTGTTCCTCGGCCATCGTTGTTATTGTAGAAACCCTGGTGATAATATAACGACTTTAATCAGTATATATAAAGGGTGTAGGGTGAATTTTTTAAACTTAGTTTATTCACGGGATGAAGTAACTAAAGTGCTTATTTATAGCCTAAACTCGTTTGTTAGTTAACTATTTTATCTTTGATACTTGTTGTTGCCGTCTTTTAAAAAAAAGCCTTGTTTTTTGTACTTTATGTTTGAAGAATTGCTCATCTTACCTGCGGGTTTTACCAAGTGTAAGGGTATGATATGTTTACACGTTACCTCCCATATCTGTCAAGGCGAAACCCGTTTCAGGTTTGATCTGTTTTTTCAATTCCGTTAGATTGACATTGTTTAACCGTTAAATAGTTGGACATATTATTTAACCGGTTAAACCACTGGTCAACAAAAAGTTACAGCAAACCCGAAAGGGGTGTTAACTTTTGAACCAAACCCGAGACTTTTTAAAAAACTTGGACCAAATGTGAAATAACCGGTAAACCATAAGGACCAAAAGTTTAGCCTGTGAATGATATACCCATCTTTTGGTCGACAAACTAATTATTAGTTAACCAAAGTGAGAGTAGTCTATAAACAAGTAATAAAGTAAAAACAAACCAATTGTGTAATAACACCTTCTGTTGCTAGTTTTTCTGCACAAATGGTTGATGAGTCGACTCTTTAGGCGTTCCGTAGCTAACAAAATACGTACAAAATAATGAACTCGGATACATAGTAACTTGATCTTGAGAGAATCCATCCAATTTGGGACCAATCAATACTGTATATTGAACATAATACCACTTCAACCACGTCGGCAACTAAAGGAGTCGAGTTACAGACATAAAAATGACAACCAGTGATTTTCTAGGAAATTCTTAATTATCCAGTTATCGCCAATTTTGAACAAAATACTACTACTACTTAACAGAAGTAGTATAAACTGACCGCTCCGAGCTCCCAGTCACATGTTATACAAAAGCAAAACAGAAACTATACTATTTTGCAATAAATTCATAAAAAGTAACATGAAACACATGTTATACAAAAGCAAAACAGAAACTATACTATTTTGCAATAAATTCATAAAAAGTAACATGAACATAACTTTACTGTCTAACAAGAAGATAGTAAATCTGGGCAGCTTTTCTTCAGATCACATTTTCTCATGCAGATGGCATTTTTGTTGATACCGTGGATTGAAGACAGGGTATTCGGATACATAAAAATATTTGGAGTAGGTATATCCTATGGACCAGCAACGTTGGTTTTGTGTAAAACACCACTTTTAAGGTTGTAAACATAAAACACATACCTTCCATTGTCTATACTTTTTATCAATATATCTCCGTCTTTATTCCAACACCCCATAACATCTATCAAGCCACGAGGAACAATTTCTTCTTTAAACCGACAGTGTGGCACCCATTCTTTATGCTTATTCAGCACCCAAACCTCCAGGGTCCACACACATATCCAACTTCACCATTTAGACAACCAAGCGATCGGACCTACAGCTATAGTTTCTCCAGAAGTCACACATTGTTTTCGGACGATTAAATGAACCAAATGACACCAACGTCATCTTGCATGTCTAGATAACTGACCAACCAATGCAGAAAACCATTAGCAATACGGATTTACCTGTTATTGGATAAGACGGGACTTGGGGTATTTCTCGCCATGAGTTTGTGCCAAATACATGCACCATTGTGCATAGATTTTTCCTCACCATATCAGGCTTAGTTGGTGGTGTAGGTTCTTTTAACAAAGCACACACCAGCTTAAAAGTGTTGGTGAAAGAATCAAAACCAAGTCCACATGATTCTCTGAGCATGTGCTTCTCAAAACGCAATGGAAAAGGTGGAAGCTCCTAACATTCTTTCCTTAAAGGATGGATCACAACAAACGAGGTTATCACACGACTATCATCTTGTGATAAACAAATTAGCCCATTGCAAGATCCTCGGGCTTCAATTCTGACTATAGAAGATTTAGAGAACGGTTTCTTACGAAAATACTCCAAAAATGGTCCCTCTTTCAGCTCCAAGACACAATGAGTACTTTCAGGTTCTTTAGATTCAATGACATGGAAACATAGGTTGCGGATTATTCTATCACGAGAAAGATGTTGATGGTATAAGATGGGTGTGGGTTCTTCTACAACTCGTTTGTCATGAATGATCGTTAGGTAACGATATCAATGTAGTTGCACCATACTTTTGATACACACCGGGATCGAGCCAAACATTTAATGGGTACTCTTGAGAAGATGTTGAATACGATGCTTGAAGGTATTTGATCCATGATGGATCTGTTTGATTAAAAAAACTATGATTAGAGTGATACTACGTATTAAACAATTCAATTCGTATATATACAGGAAAGCAAGCTAGGGCAGATTTCACATGCAGAAACTAAGGTGCTGTTTGGTTGGAGTATATTCAAGGAATTAATTGTAATGCACTTTAAATTAAATTCGCTCAGATATGTCTGTTTGGTTGACCCACTTGAGATATTAAAATACCTTGAAATGCTAAAATGGGGCAAATTATATTTCCTTCAAATAGTCAGACTTTTCAATGTCCTCCTTCACTTTTCCTCCTTCACTTTATCTTCTATTATCTATACTACTTTATAAAGCATTTGGGATTTTTTTGAAATAGCAAGGCTGAAAATTGGCTTTTTTACCTACTAAATAAAGCAAGTTGTTGATATCTTCATCAACATTATATAGTATAACCTTTACTAACAACCTTTTGTAACAAACTTTTGTAACAACCTTTTAAATAACATTTTTTCTTTGAAATTGAAAAATCTCTTTATTTATTTATTATTTTTATAATCTAATTTCACTATATTTTTTAAAATTTTGTGCTTTTTAATTCGATATCTATTTTGATATATTTTTATTAACTTTTAGTCTTTTTCAATTTTAGTTGATTTCTTAATTCGATTTTTTATAACTTTACAATGAGTAAGAGATTAATATTTATTAGTCTCAAAATTCGTTATTAATTACTCGCCGCCGCATTGCGCGGGTACAGTTCTAGTTTAATAAATAAAATTACTTCATCCACCCGCACCTTCTTCTTCACCTAATTTTCTCTTTTTTTAAACAAAATCTTGCATCCCATGGATTCTTGACACAACAGTTCGTCATAATTTTTGTCTTTAGCACCTTACATCCTTCATCTTTATTTCTTTTTTATTATCCCAACCGATTGATAATCATAAATCTTTAATTTGAATCGATGATTTCATATTCTCTTTCTACTTTTATTTTTCAAAGGGTAAAAGTTATATAATACTATCATAGTTATTAAAATGTACTCACTTTAAACATTTACATTTTAATCGCTAGACATTACCAATGAACTTTCAAATTGATTGTAACTTTGCGAATATTACCCTGAAATGACTGTATTACCCTTGTTTTCTTTTATATAATTACATATATTACCACATTCATCCTTTCTCTCAGCATAATCATTAAGTCTAGTAGCTAAAGGCTTAAGAAACAATGTAATGTCATCTATAAATGAACAAACAAAATCAGGTGCGGATTTACGTTGAGAGTATGGGGGCGTTGCCCCATGAAGCTTTTGGGAATACACGAAATGTGTAGTAAATTTTTTAGTAATTTTTTTAATTAGTAGAATGAATGCCTAGTTCCCTCATTTAAATTGTTTGGGTGCCCTCCATACTCTCTAAGATTATTAAAAATCAAAAGTGTTTTAAATTTTCGGTGATCGAGGAAAATGGAGACACAAAAGTGTGACTGTGTACCGAAGAAGGAGTAGGGTGAGAGTACTATTAGTTTATTTTTTTTCATTTTTTATTCAAAAATAGTACAAATCTCGTTTGTCTTTTCTTTCTTTTTCTTTGAATTGAATGGGACATTAAATTATTAATGTTATGTATTCTATTTCTTCGTATCATAAATTATTGTAAAATTTTCTATTCTGGTGGAATTGGGCTTAGCATGAAGGTTGTACATAAAATCTTTGATGGACAAACATATATTTGAGATCTTTCCCAAAACTGATTCTATTTCTCCATATAAGAAATTACTGTAATATTTTCCATTTTGGTGCAACACATATGGACCAATCCGCATGGAAGCAACATCAGCCGTTGTTTGGAAGGTTGAGCGATGAACACAACATCAGTTATATAATGTTTTGTTGTTAATGATAAATATCCGTGCCTTTTGCAAATGATTCACTCTAAATGCTTGTCTTATAAAATATTAAAAAAAACAAGGTAATACACTCATTTCAAGGTTATATTGGTAAAGTCTACAATCAATTTGAAAGTTTATTGATAATGTTTAGCGATTAAAATGTAAGTGTTTAAAGTTGGTACATCTTGATAAGTACGATGTTAATTTATAACTTTTACCCTTTTTCAAATCCATATCATGTCTTCATTTGTCAATTTCAAGTTTCAATTTTGTAGTCAACCTTTGGGTTTACCCAGTCTTATAGTTTCGTACAAAAAACGATTTTGTCAAAGATTTAATTTTAGTCTAGAAACTAATATAATGAAGATTTTAATTCAAGATTTATAATAAAAAAGTAATAACATCAAATTATAGTTAAGTGTTTAAAAAACAATTTACTAGTAAAAGTTCACCAACCAAACATGAAGGGCAAATTTAGCATTTTCATTTTTGATATTTCAAATTCGAGCGAATTTATAGTTCCGGAATTTATAATTTCACGAACCAAACGCCCTCTAAGTACCTAGCCCGTATCTAAAGTAAGTGCTTGCTTAAAAGTATATATATAACACCATGTATGGCTGAGCATGGTAGACCTAAAACCGACCCAGACCGGAAAATCGGACTGGTCCGACTTAAACCGGACCGAACAATGTCGATCCGGAGTTTTGAACCAGTTTGGTCTTCGGTCTGTTCCGGTTCAGTCTTACAACAAATCTCGTCCTTTATGCCTAATAGGACCGGACCGAAGCCCAAACCGGAACATTTCGGTCCGGTCTCGGTCCGGGGTTTCGGACCATTTCGGTCCTCGGTCCGTTCCGGTCTTGCCCGGTCCGGTCTTTCCCGGTCCGGGCCCAATGCTCAGCCCTAACACCCTGCATTTGCTTAGAAGACCACAAACACGTCCAAAACTTATGAGTTAGAACAGACATGGAATAAACACAAAGCTAAAACCTGAATATCTCTATAACAAAAACACGACATACGTTTGTAGGTTTTTAGGTTTATTTTAAAAAGCCAAGGATGAATAGGATGAACCGAAGCGGCTCTCGAGGTTTTTCGGAGCGACTTGTACTGGCCCAATCAACTTATTATAACAAACATACAACTCTAAACCTGACTTAAAACTCAAGTTGCTACATATGTTTCCTACCATGTTTATTTTTTACCTCTCTTTCACCCATATTCAGCCATTCTATGCCTTACATACGTTGGATATTGACATGTGACATTCTATTTTCATAAAAAAAGTAACGACTTTTCTGGTGGATGAGCCTACTATGAACTTAAAGCCGCTCCAGTCTTTTATTTCAAACTTTGAGTCAAACTGAATTGGAGGAGCATCTTTGTTTTTCATGTAAGCATTTGTTAAAGGGAAGCCTAGCCTGTCAGTGAATTAAACTCATTGTTGGTTCATGTCACAGCAGTTATAGAGAGAAACAAAGACGATCCTCTAATACAGGTTGAGTGCTTGAGTTATCAGCCCCTTGATGAGCGGTGCTTGAGAAACAGAGACACTCCTCTAATAGAGGTTGGCCAGACCCAAGATCTCATAATCGCATAGGCTGTTAAGGCAACACATAAACAATATTTCCAACACCATCCGAAAAAGACATACTAGTCGCATATGGGTCAATTAAAGTTATAAATGGGTAGCTTATGTCAAGTCGCAACTCGCTAACAGGTATCTTAAAAGAATGTAAAATACATTTTTTAACAGTGGAGGTTTTCTTATCATACAAATACATGCCAAACACGTGAAAGCATCCTTAACTCCTGAAGTTTGTCATCCGAGTCACCACTACATTACCGTTACTAATCTATCTATCTATCTATCTATCTATCTATCTATCTATCTATCTATCTATCTATCTATCTATCTATCTATCTATCTATCTATCTATCTATCTATCTATCTATCTATCTATCTATCTATCTATCTATCTATCTATCTATCTATCTATCTATCTATCTATCTATCTATCTATCTATCTATCTATCTATCTATCTATCTATCTATCTATCTATCTATCTATCTATCTATCTATCTATCTATCTATCTATCTATCTATCTATCTATCTATCTATCTATCTATCTATCTATCTATCTATCTATCTATCTATCTATCTATCTATCTATCTATCTATCTATCTATCTATCTATCTATCTATCTATCTATCTATCTATCTATCTATCTATCTATCTATCTATCTATCTATCTATCTATCTATCTATCTATCTATCTATCTATCTATCTATCTATCTATCTATCTATCTATCTATCTATCTATCTATCTATCTATCTATCTATCTATCTATCTATCTATCTATCTATCTATCTATCTATCTATCTATCTATCTATCTATCTATCTATCTATCTATCTATCTATCTATCTATCTATCTATCTATCTATCTATCTATCTATCTATCTATCTATCTATCTATCTATCTATCTATCTATCTATCTATCTATCTATCTATCTATCTATCTATCTATCTATCTATCTATCTATCTATCTATCTATCTATCTATCTATCTATCTATCTATCTATCTATCTATCTATCTTAAGATTGGCATAAGTTATGTTTGTGACTCATCAAAATAAGCAGAACATAATGACATTACTTATTACAATCACAATAAGGCACAACCTATTAAACTAATATCCATAATATTTAGCACTTGCATGAGAATAGACACATATAGTTTGACTGACATAAGGGACTTATACTTTTCGACTAGAGTCATGTAGTAAAGCCAGCCATGTAGTGCATTAAACACTTATTTTGATTCAGTTTGAGCATTTTATCAAACATATATTATGGATAACTTTATCTAATATAATTAGAATAGGAAAACGCTTTATATTCCTAACTTAATAATTAACATTGCGCTATTCATCAAGATGAACAAACTAATTTGGCGAATTAGAATGTAAGTCACGTCTAGCCTATATGAGTCCAAGCTCGACTCATTAAACATTTAAATATCATATTCTAAGCAGAATAGGTTGGTTAGGCGAAGCCTTAGACAAAAATCATAAACACAAAATTCATCAATTTTTTCTAAAAAAATAACAAGCTATTAAAAATTAGATATACAATTCGGCGGTTCATCTGAGCAACTTGTACTGGCCTGTTCGGTTTAAGCTTTGCGTAAACTATATTCATCGGTTCGTCCAAGAATTTTGGCCTTAGTGAACAGTGTACACGTCACCATCAACTTTTTATAACAAACATACAGCTCCTGAACCTGACTTCAAACTCAAGTTGCTACATATGTTTCCTACCACGTTCGGATCTTATATCTCTCTTTCACCCATCCAATATATGTTGGATGTGGAGGTGTGACAATTCCTTTTTCATAAAAAGTGACGACTTTCCTACTCGGTAAGCCTATGAGCTTAGGCTACCCGCAACGCGGGGGATTTGTATCGGTGACCACTCGGTCGCGACCGATTCGTCCCGTTGCGGCGATTCGGTCGCATGCACTCGGTCGCCCCTATTCGGTCTTACCCACGACCCTTTTAGAAAAAAAGAGACGTTGCTGTGTTTGTGTTTGTGTGTTTGTAAAAAAAAACTTTTTTTTTAATTTTACCTTCTACCTATATAAATACGCCATTCATTCAGCTATTTTTCACACCCATTAAATTTACAATTCTCCAAACTTCTAGTTTTTATACCATCTAAAATAATGAGTTCTCAAATGGCGTCGACTACCGAATAAGCGTTAGCTTCGTGTAAAGTTTGGGTGGACGCTACGGAGAATTCCCGTGGTCGATCTCATTAGGCGAAAGGGTTTTGGGAAGAGGTAAGTGAGTTATTTTATCAAGAAATGGGCGAGCGAAATAGAGGTTATGACTCAATTATCAGCAAATGGAAAAATTCGATTCGTCCAAAAGTTGATGAATTTTCTACGATTTACAATTACGTCGTACGTAGACACCCGGTTGGGACTTGAGAAGATACTCTTTATCAAGAAGTCGCACTTGAATATCACACTCTTCGTCATATGGATTTTGAATACAGTGAATGTTGGAAAACTTAGAAACAAAGCCCCCAATTGAGCATCATTGAAATTATGACACTTTGATAATCGAAGAGTTTAAGTTTTTAAGTTTTACAACTTAAAAATTATTATTATGTTTCGTAATTTTTTTAATTTATGTAATGTGTTTTTTTATGTAATGTTTTTTATTTAGTGTAATGTGTGTTGTATGGAATAAAATGTTATTTTTATTTAATATAAAATGTTATTTTTATTGAATATTAAAAAAAGTTGAATTAGGTCACACTAGGTCGCATTAGGTCGCATTAGGTCGTAGTAGAGAGGAAGTTGACGTGTCAAGGTCGCAACCTAGTAAACGTTGCAGGTAGCCTTAAAGATGGCCATTTAGTCTTATAAAAGAATACAATTAGCTTTGAGAAGATAAATAGCTTCTCATACTTTTGCAATCCATCCAAATTTACAATTCAAAAGATCCTACAAGTTACAGTTTGAGTTGTCCACCCGCTACGGAATTCAAAGACGAGAAAGCCACAGAAGAGTCAAACTGAATTGGAGGAGCATTGTAAAAGGAAGCCTAGCTTGTTAGTGAATCAAACTCGTTGTTCATTTCATGTCAAGGTAGTTACAGATAGAAACAAAGACGCTCCTCTAATAGAGGTTGAGTGCTCAAACTAATCAGCCACTTGATGAGCGGTGGAAGACTTAAACTGTAATTTGAAACTTAATTGTATTTTATTTAAAGAAGATTTTCACGTTTACCCAGACCCTGGATCTTCTATGCGGTTAGGCTGGTAAGACTAACACATAACAGTATTTCCAACATCATCCGAAAAAGACATACAAGTCAAGCTTTGTTAGTACCACATGGGTCAATTCAAGTTATAAACGGGTAGCTTATGTTAACAGGTCAGTATTAAGTTATAATACTTAGCAAACTGGCAATAATCAAGTAACAAATAAGTACTTTATAATCTTCTACGATAGGCATAGCAGTATTAATATTCTTATTAAGACTATCATTACTCATCAGTATCAGGCCTCATCACAATAAGATACGACTAACGTGAAGATAATGACATTACTTATAATAATCACAATAAGCCACGACTACCTAGTAAACAAACATCTGTAATGTTTAGCATTCGCATGACATAAGGGACCTTAAACATTTGAGTCGAGCACCAACATGAAGAAACTAATTTGACGGATATTTAGCATCTAAAATTGATACGAATTCGGCTCGAGCTTTACTTACACTTGCACTAAAACTGAAAGGGAAGCCATTGTTGGGTTCATGTCAAAGTAGTTACAAAAAGAAGCAAAGACACTGGCCTAATAGAGGTTGAGTGGTCGAGTTATCAGTCGCTTGATGAGCCGTGCAAACTTAAATTGTAATTTAGTTAAATTACTACTGTATAAAATTCAGTTAACAACCTATTTTCGCACTAAAAGTAGTGCACGATTTAACTTCGAAACCTATTCAAGTTAATATCCACAACTATATTTTATAAATAGTATATTTGCATCTTTTAATACCACTTGATCTCTTTCCCCAACACAAGTCCACAACTCACCTTCAAGCATTAACTTTCCATACTAGTCCATGTTTTCCAACGATGCAACCGGAAACAGTTTCAACATTATAAAGCACTTTATTTTTTGGTAACCTTTAAGAGTTGAGGGTAGGCACGATCAACTTTCTTACGTATTCTGGGTATTGCCAAAAGCTTGGTCGGGGGCATCTCTTCCCACTGTTGATGCAATTTGGTTTAAGTAGTTATGAACCATACAAATTTGCTTTTTGAGCACAGGTCAGCAGCAAAATCCATATATCTATTTGTTAAACCTTTAGGGGATGTTTGGTACGATGGAATGGAAAGGTAAAAAACGGAATCGAGGTGATTCTCGTGTTTGTTTAAGCCAAGGAATGGAAACGGAGAATCAAAAAGGGATTCTCATTCCATCATTTTGATTCTTTCCAAAAAAAAAGAGAATGGTGGAGAATGGATCATTTTAAAGCAATCGTTTCTTCATCGATTCAAAGCGTGAATCAAGTTTGCAAAAGAAAAGTTACCAGATAAATAATAGTTTTCATGTGCATTGCACATGATTTTAAGAACTCATATATTTTAATCTTTAATACCCCCAATTTTGATAATCCTTCGTCTTTTTCATTTGATGGTTAACTTCATTTTTCAATGATCTACAACATCTTCTCCTCCTGGAAGATCAATTAACTGGATCTTTGGTTATTTGTGATTGCGACATTTCATTCAACCACCACCGAAGCAAAACCTTCTCATTAATGAAATTGCTTGTCATTCAATCTTACGTTAAATTTTTATTGTCTACAATAATCTTAATTTATCAATTGAGTAAAATAATTACTTTTCATTGTTAATTTGTTATACTATAACAAGTATACTGAGACTTATCCAAAACTGACTGGAAGTGATGGCATATATATTACGGAGTAGTTTGTTGGTCATGAAAAATATAGATAAATATGTATAGATTGATTATGAGCACTATAGCTGATTTAAACGTACAAAAATGTGATATGACCTGGTGCTAAACAAATAAATAATCAGCCTATCAAATCAAAATACTAACGGAATATTTATAAGTGTTTATATTTTTTTCACTCTTTGTACCAAACAACTATATGATTTTTCAATCAATTCTGACGCTCGATTCTCTTCTTTTGTCAAACAGTAGAATTCGTTCGTCAATCTCGAAGTCATTCTCTTTCTTTGTCATTTCATTCTTTACTATGTTTCCATTCTCAACGATTCAGTCGCACCAAACATCCCTTAATGTAATTCCTATTTTTGTAAGGGAGTTTAGACATAAACACAGTTTTTACTTTTTGGTAAAGGAATTCTATTTTTAGAGGATTGGGGTCAATGCAAAATGATAATTTCTAACAACTAAAAGACATACTTCGGAACCTACCATTTTAGTTACATTGATACTGGATTGGGGTCAATGCAAAATGATAATTTCTAACAACTAAAAGACATACTTCGGAACCTACCATTTTAGTTACATTGATACTCAAAAAATACCAGCATAGGCCTCATGATGAAAATATGAGAGTTGTGCATTAAAAGGATAACAAGAAACTACTCTGCATGACAAAACTATACAAAGCCTTACATGAGATCCAAAAACAGAACTGATTCAAAGGATAGGTAAGAAACGCCAAAATAAGATCATACATGTCTGATCGATCAATTTAGAATCAGGTTATCGTCTTAAATCTAGGATTCAAAAGATACGTGTGTGTTGATACTTCAACCAATTGAGGAAAAAGATCAAAAACTTTAAGACTAAAGTTTGATAGTGGAAGCAAGGTATATTGCATAGATGGCAAAATTGAATGAGTTACAGTTTGAGTTGTCCACCCGTTGTTGAATGCAAAGTCGAGTAACTCATAGAAGAGTCAAACTGGATCGGAGGAAATCTTTGTTTATGTTAAAGGAAAGCCTAGCTTGTCTGTGAACCAAACTCATGAGCAGTGGAAAACTTACCTTGTATTTTAGTTAAATTTACTACTGTTGTACGATATCGACAACAAACCCGAAGTTCGATAACGTGGAACCACTAGATCGCGAGTTGTATCGCGCACAAGTAGCGAACACGAGAGACTACAAAGAACCGACAAATATATGCACATGGTATAACCTCAACTACATCTTTATTAATAACTCTAATAAAGACTACATTGAGGAAGAAGAATACAATGAACTAGGATCCCCCTCATCCCTATTTATAGAGATGAGGGGTAGGCACCTCCTTAAGTCAAATAGGAAACTTTCTATAAATCAACTTAAGGAGGTTAGCCTAAATACTTCTTAATACAAGTCTATTCCTAATCTATATTACAAAGTACACTTAAGGCCCTAACCTATGTTTAATATTACTCCTAATATTCTAACAATTTCCACCTTAGGAGTAACACTTAAACATGACCGATACTCAACACCTTTTACCAGTGTTAGAACCTCGAACCCGGGACCACCTTGTTAATCAGGCATTGTACTTCTGTAATGTACCTGGATTAGCTTCCATAGACTTCATCACGTTCTTCTTCTCAACAACATTACCCTCTGCACTCTCTTGATCAGGTACTTCGGTTACCATAATGTTTGCCCCACATTTATACCAAGGTGTACCTTTTTCTGCTCATTTACCAAGCAACCAGTGTTTGTCTTTCCTTCAGGTTGTTTGTCCTTCAACCGTCTTTGAGTCACTGCAGCATGATCGTTACTAACCTGATAAACCTCAGCTTCACGATCCCCTTGAACTCCCTGCAGTTCCACCTCAAACCGTATTTGAGCCACTGCAACATGATCATTACTATCCTGAAAAACCTCAGCTTCACGATCCCCCTGAGCTCCCTACAGTTCCACCTCAAACCAAACATATTTATCAACTTGTACTTCATGGACTCCTGATTTAACACCAGGGTCAAGTTGTTTGAACCCAACTTGTTTTGAACCTCTATTCTTATGTACATTAAACCCATCAAAATTTTCAATGTCAAACCTAGTTATAGAACTAGCCATTTTTCTTTATTCCTTTGTTGTTTGTTAAATCTTGTGAAAAACTTCACAATCACAAACCGACAAAGTCCCTTCGATAATTCGCTAAACCTTGTGATATTTAAACCTCACAATCACGAATTACGAATTCCCCTTGTGTAAAGAAAAAACTTGCTTTATCGATATAACCCTAAGAAAAACTTCTTAGAAATCGATCAAACCAAGTAACCCTTCAAAAGAACACCTTTCTTACTCAAATATCGATTAAGCCTTGGATATTAACCTATCCAACAAATCGACTACCCTTGAATCAAGAAAGTACCCGACTCCTTTTCAAGTAACCATTGTCGTACTTTTAATTTTGCAAAACCGATTTCTAATAACCTAAGAAATCTTGCAACCTCGACAAGTCTTGAATCTTCTTTAACCTTGTTACAAACCTTGTCAAGTTTTTTCCTAACCAACTTTACCGAAAAGCCTCACAAGTTGTGTGCAATATACCCGTTATTGCTAAAAACCCTTTTCTTGCAAATCGAATTAATTAGGAAAACCCCTAAACCCTCGATCATGAACAAGCAATCCTATAGTAAACTTGAATACCCAAGCAAAAGACGATCAAACTTGAACCACAATAAAATACCCTTCTTGCAAATCGAATTTATAAGAGAACCCTAAACCTCGATTTCAAACAAGCAACCGATCGTCAACTTGAAATCCAAGCAACCCACGATCGAAACTTGAACCACAAAAAAAAACCGCAACACCAAAACCCTTTATGCCAATCGATCTTTTTTAAATCCCACAAAAACGATGATACTTGAAGTTGTTATAATAAGTGCATACTTGTTATTTAATATGAAAAACTTATTTTTGCCATCTTTGTAGTAAATTATTTCACGTGTATAGGAAAGCAACAAAACCAATCAACGGTTACTTATTATCCCCTCTTCTGCACGTGGGCCAAAAATAGTAATTTTCTTTTTATTCCACTCGACAGATCGCTATTACAACGATCGATTTAAAACAAAAATCGATCGCCAACTTCGATGATTCGTAAAACCCGAAACTCGAACATTCAATATTTTAACCAACTCGTCACCTCGACCTAGCACTCGATCTTCGGAGACCAAAATAACCGTGAGCTCTGATACCACTTGTTATACGATACCGACAACAAACTCGAAGTTCGATAACGCGGAACCACTAGATCGCGAGTTGTATCGAGCACAAGTAGCGAACACCAGAGACTACAAAGAACCGACAAATATATGTACACGGTATACCCTCAACTACCTCTTTATTAATAACCCTAATAAAGACTACATTGAGGAAGAAGAATACAATGAACTAGGATCTCCCTCATCCCTATTTATGGAGATGAGGGGTAGGCACCTCCTTAAGTCAAATAAGAAACTTCCTATAAACCAACTTAAGGAGGTTAGCCTAAATACTTCCTAATACAAGTCTATTCCTAATCTATATTACAAATTACACTTAAGTCCCTAACCTATGTTTAATATTACTCCTAATATTCTAATAACTACACTATTGAATTACTTGGGGTTATGGTGAGGGTTTTACCTGGTTTGAGTATGTGTGACGGTAGGTTCAAACCCCGTGGATTAGTCGGTCAATGAGTCAGAAATCACGGTTACAAAAAAAAAAAAAAAACTAAAAAAAAAAAAACTTTACATATGTAGTTGGCAACCTTACTTTTGCACTATACCCTTAGTACACTACAAGAGGTAACATGGCGTTTATATAACGAACAACGCAAAATCATTTACAAGTCAATCAAGCATTTCATCAAACACATGCCATGCCGCGTAAGATAAATAGAATAGGCAAAGAATGCTTTAGGTTTCGTAACTTAATAATAACAGCCTAATGACATGAAAATGAAGAAACTAATTTGACGGATATTTAGCGTCTAAAACTGATCAATATAAGATAAGGTACGAATTCACCTCGAGCTCTACTAACACTTGCACTAAAACAGAAAGGGAAGCCAATTGTAATTTAGTTAAATTTACTAGAGTATGAAATTCAGTTAATAAGATTATTTTGGCACTAAACCTTTTTAGTACACTACAAAAAGGTAACACGACAATTAAATTAAACCTTGATAATTTACAAGTGAGTGAAGCATTTGATCAGACACATACGATTCAGCAATAAAAGATAAATAATAATTCAGAGATTTAACCTCCGTTGACGGGTTACAAATGCAAATCCAAGATGAGCACAAATAAGCTAAGCTCAACACGAGTGGTGTGACTGTGTGAGGGTGAGTTTCATCAAACATTTGGTCTACACATAATAATTCAGCAATAAAAGATAAATAATTTCACCTTAGAAGCACAACGAAGCTGAAGCTCTGGATTAATTGTCTTTCGTAAAAAATTTATTCCATATTACGTTGTTTTTTCATACTTTATTTTACTTGGAAAAAAAATTCCACACGTTCTTTACTTGGTAAAAAAAATCTTATTTTTGAAATTTTCATGTGGTCAACGTTATTTCTTTTCATCATTCCGTTAAAAACGTACTAAAATGAAGAAAAACATAAGAAAACGGATTAAACATGTACTAAAATGAAGAAAAACATAAGAAAACGGAATAAACGGTTGAAGACTTTTTGTTTACTTTTTTTACGGATGAAAAATAGTGTACCAAAAATAATATATATAAAAGAAAAACATAAGAAAACGGATAAACGGAAAAATAATATGCAAAAAAATTAAGTGTATTTAAAATTAAAAAATATAAACGTTTTTTAGAAAAGTAATTTTTTTTTTAAATTAAAAAAAGTTAAAAATGCTAATGTCCCATATCATTGAGAAAGCAAAAAGACAATACTCTTTCTGTTAGACGCACATTAGTACTTAGCGAAGGAATATTTTGCACCTCGTCCTATGGGATATATGATACATCATGTTACTAACGGTAGATGTATGAAAACTGCGAAGTATGAGTAAGGGGCGTGAGAAACCACAATAATGAATTTTGCAGTCTTTATAATTTTATGGTTTGACCACATTCTATTGCTAATCCTATGTGTACAAGACCTTTAGGTTTACCATGTAGTCCTAGGTGGAAATTCGACAATAACTTCACCAACGACAAATTATTGCAAAGGACAAATTATACGTTTATCATGACCATTTATATAAAACTATCTCCAAGGATATACAAAGTGTATTACTCGCATATAAACAAATAATTGATAAGATACGAATAAAGCAACTAATTTTGCGAGAATAACAATGACACAAAATCGAGACAACTTAGTGTAGGAAATAATTTATCGTTTATATGTAATTCAAAATAGTAATAATAGATGAAAAACTTACAGTTCAGATAACTGAAGTGTATGATCAACCTGACTCGAATTCAACTATTAAGAACAATGAACTTGAAACAATAAATAACAAGCAAAAATTAATAAACAGTAATGATCGAGTCTCGTATTGCACACGATTCCCTTAAAATAATTTCGTGAACAATAATTATGGTTGTTTCTCAGGGTACAACCACCCAAAGCAGTGTACTGCCGGAATGGACTATATGCCCAAAACTTTCTTCAACTTATTCTGAGTATGCTGAAATCAAAAGGAGTAAGTTGCTTACTTCTTGGTGTATGGAAACATAGATGAGGCTGCTACTTATATTCCTCATAATAACTCATAGAGTGAATACATTTTAAAAATGCCATTAAAAAATGATAACAGCTAGTCTTCTGCTACAATTATCATGTTTAAACCAGCCATTGAAACTGAAGGTCTGAACTATGAGTCATGAATGGCTCAAAACTGACACATCATATTCCCAGATGTATACCCATTACTCTTTGTTTACCAACGTTAAACTTCAACACCTTCCATTTCTTTAAATTCATTACAACCATCGTACTTTGAGACTTATATCTCATTCACACTAACTCTGTTATGTACATATAAAGTCTTGCTACGAAGCTTTCACCAATGACTATGCAATCACATAAGACTTTACACATAATGATTATATTCATTCATAATTATCGATTTCCAAAATTAATGAAAAAAAATATATTTATCACTAAATATTCCAACAACCCCTCACATGAATAGAGATCGAGTCGAAACTCACAAATTCCAATAACAAATCTCAGCGGTCGAGTCTTGCATAGGATGGTAGGTGTTACCTTTGAACCTTCCCTTGTGAAATATACATAGCCTCCTAGCTGTTAGTAGAACGCGATGTCTTTGAACTGATCTGCTATGTGTGTAGACGGCAATATATGTTCACACATGACTCTTCCTGACAATGTTAACTTCTCATAGTCGTATTCGTTATGGTCATGAACACTAGCCTGGTTCTGCAAGAGCTCTAGGAAAATTCTCCCCAACATTTCCTTTCAAAGCGATCCTACTTCTCTCTCACATAGGTGATTTCTCATTAAATCATTAAAAGCTCTAGGCTTAACCTCTTATGTTACTTATCGTTACAAGAATGGACTAGGATGTTTATCAACACCCTTATGTGTTTAGGGAGTTTAACCCCCACAGTGACTCCCTCATAATTTATACAAGTAGGTTTTCATATTGAACCCAGCTCTTGAGATCTCATTCAGTTGGGTTAGGTTTTCCTTCATATAAACTTATTTATTAATGGCTTTAGTCTAATTTCTTTCGAAAACTTGTTAACGAACTCCATTCTTAATCCTTTCGTAAGCGTATCCATTATGTTATCCTTTGATTTCACATAATCAATAGTGATAAGCATGTAGAGAGTGGTTGTCTTATACTATTATGTCTACGTATAATATGTCTTGACTTATCGTTATACATTATGCTATGAGCTCTGCCAATCGTTGATTGACTATAACAATGTATACATATGGCCGTTACCGGTTTAGGCCACCTTGGTATGTCCTCTACAAACTGGCGTAACCATTCTGCCTCTTCGGCATAATTATCTAAGGCGATAAATTCCGACTCTATTGTGGATCTGTAAATAACCGTCTGTTTTGACGATTTCCAAGTGTGAATACATACCCAGTTGTTGATCTCGAGTATTTTATATCAAATATCCAGTTTGCATCACTGTATATCCTTCGATTACAACCGCATATCTAGTATAATGAAATTCATATTCACGAGTGTATCTTATGTACCTAATAACCCTTGTAATACTTTCCCATTGTTTGTAACCTAGGTTGCTTGTGTACCTACTCAACCTACTTCCATCGTATGCTAAGTAAGGTCTCCTACAGTTCATTAGATACATCAAACTGCCAATAATGCTTGAGTATCTCACCTGGTTAAATCCTTGACCTCTATTTTTAGATAGATGTTAGTCATATTAATAGAAGTATTAGCAACGTTGGAGTCATCTGGATTATATTTCTAAAGAATTTTATCCATAAAGTGTGATTTACTCAACACAAGTCCATATTGTGTTCTTGTGATTTTGATTCCAAGTATCACATCTGCCAAACCAATGTCTTTCATGTCAAACCTTGATTTCAACATGTCTTTCGTAGATTGTATTATCTTCTCATTTCTACCCACGATTAACATATCGTCTACATATAGACATAAGATGGCATATCATTGTTTGTATCTTTCACATATACACACTTGTCGCATTCGTTAATTTTAAATCCACATTTAATCATGGCATCGTCAAACTTTTGGTGCCACTGCTTAGGAGCTTGTTTCAATAAATACAATGACTTGACAAGTTCACATACTTTCCCTTCTTGTCCCGGGCAGTGAATCCCTTGGTTTGTTCCATGTAAATCTCTTCATCTAAATCTCCATTTAGAAAAGCAGTTTTTACATCCATTTGATGAACTTCTAGATTTCTCATGGCTGCAATAACAAGTACCATTCTAATGAAGGTTATTCGCGTTACAGGTGAATAAGTGTCAAAATAATCCAAACCCTCGTTGTCTGTAACCTTTGATCACAAATATTTCTTTATACTTGTTTATGCTGCCACTAGCTATCATCTTCTTTTTGAAGATCTATCGATAGCTTAATGGTTTGCAACCAGGAGGTGGATCCACAAGCTCCCATGTATGGTTATGAAAAATAAAATCTATATTACTCTTAATGACTTCTTTCCATTGAGGCCCTTTCTAAGGAAGTAATCGCTTCTTAATAAGTGTTCCGTTCACTTTCTACCATAAAAGATACAAAATATGATCCAAACGATTTCTCGATTCTGGCCCTTTTGCTTCTTTCATGCTCAACATTTTCTTCCTCAGATTCGACGTCTCGTTGTCTTTTTCTTGGACAACCACATCATGTTGTCTAGATGAGCTTTCGTTTTCCTTGGGTAAACAAGGAATCACGTTTTTAAATAATGAAGCATTCCTTAATTCCATTATTATGTTCTTGTGTATCTTAAGATTCTTTGACTCGTGCACAAGGAATCTCATAATTTTTGCTATTATGAGCATACCCAGTGAACACACAGTCAGTAGTTTTGGGTCCTATCTTCTGAGCTTTAGGTCCCAGAATTGCCACTTTGGTTATGCACCCCACACTTGTAAGTATTTATAGGATGTTTTCTTCCCATCCATAGTTCATAGGAGTCTCTTCCTTTTCCTTACGAGGGATTTTGTTCAGAAGATAATTAGCCGATAAAATGGCTTCCCCCATATGTGCTGATTAAAACCCGAACTTACTAACATAGCATTTACCATTTCTTTCAAGGTGTGGTTTTTTCTTTCAGCAATCCCATTCTAATGAGGTGAATAAGGTGCGGTGAATTCATGTCTAATTCCATGTTGTGAACAAAATTCAGCAAATGGAGAGACATATTCACCACCCCTATCACTCCTTACAACCTTGATGTTTTTATTTAGTTCATTCTCAACTTCATTCTTGTAGATAATGAATTTATCTATTGCTTCATCTTTACTTTTAAGTAGATGCACATAGCAATATTTTGTACTATCATAAAAAAAAGTGATGAAGTACTTGTTATCTCCTCTTGTTGGCACTGATTTTAAATCACACACATATGTGTGGATTAGATCAAGAGGTTTGTTTTTTCTTTCAACCGAATGAAAAGATGATCTTGTTATTTCTGCCTCAACGCATGTTAGCACTTGTGATTGAGTCAATATGGAATGTAGGTATACAATTCAAGTTCATCATTCGACGGATGGAATTGTAGTTAACATGACCAAGGCAGCCATGCCATACGTTCGAAGACTCGACTACATAAGTTGAATTATTGGTCTTTTTTGAAAAACTTTTTCAGTGACAATGATATCCGATTTAAACATTTCATCACAGGCGTAACCAGTGCCTACAACCATACTTATCTTGGTTAACTCGAAAGAGTTAGACTCAAATAAAAGGCAAAACCCATACTTGTTGAGCAACCATTTGGAGACAATATTCTTTCCAATATCCGAAACGTACAAAACATTCTTGGGGGTTAACTCTTTTCCAGATCCATTTCAAAATCACATCACCTTCACCTTAATATCGGTGGTGACTGAATTTCCCATAAAAAAATTTCCACCATTGTTAACCTCTTTAAATGAACTAAAGAGATTTTTTTCCAAACACACATGACGATTGGCACTCGTGTGAATCCACCACTCTTTTGTGTTTGAACCGAAAAGGAAACAAGATCAGAAGCTATTCCAAAATTATTGATTGTGATTTATTCAGAAAGTACAATATTCTTGCTTAAACTAGGCAGAAACACACTTCACATAAGTTTTATAAACTATTAGTACTTTGTATTTGATGCAACAGATGCAATGTGTTTTTGTTGAAACAATGTCTTGGACAATAAACACATTAAGTATACTCGGCCTACACAAATAAGTGATCAGGAGACACACTCCTTTTAAAACTTTTAGATATTCAAAGTCAGAAACTAAGCACAAACTTTCAGATATTACAGTGCACTTTCAAAGTCCTCTTATGACTTATATGATTAGTTATTTTTAAGTAGCAAACAAATTGCTATAATATGCAAATCTATTGCAAAACTTTTCACAAAGTAAATAAAGCAAAACTGAAACAGAAAGTGCACACTGTTTAGAAAAAAAATTGGATTTTTATTTTTTTTATATTTTTTAATTTTATAAACAGAAATTGAGCAAAATGCATAGAAAATAAGTTTAAGGACTGTTTCGACATAAATTTCAAGAGCTCTTTGGGTAGAAAAAAACAATGAAAATTTACCTTTCTAAAACTATGGCGTAGGGGCTGTTTTGATGAACTTTTTAAGGGCTGTTTGAAAACGATTAAGTGCAGCAAGATGGGTTTAAAAATATGGTTTGGGGTTGTTTAGACAGAAATGAAAACATACACAAAATCTGGACGAAATAACCTTAAAGGACAGTTTGGAAAAATGTTTTAAGTGCATGGGTAGAACCTTATGAGTAGAATTTTTTGGAATTTAATAATCATATGAATCATATATTCATGCATCAAGAGTAAAACATATCGGATAGGATCGAATAACTATGCACATAATGTAATTAACATAAAGATAAAGAATGCATACCTTAAGTCCAAGAACGGATGATCAAGTAACCAAAAACCAATCAACCAACCAAATCCTAAATCCAATACACCTAATCCAAATACCAAAAACCTAAGATCAAATTAGATCTTCTTCAAGCTTAGTCCACACAACACCTCTATCAATCAACTTTGATTTCTAGATCTTGATTAAGCAAATACTTAATAAAAATCAACCCCCGAAAACCCTTGTGGATTTGTCTAGCCGTCGAACACCAAGAAGAAGAGGGAGAAAAAGTTTGGTTTAAGTCTATGAAACAATGAATCGCAACCTTTGTTTATATAGTGGAGTTCTAGGTTTAATTATATTAAAGATTACAACTTAACCTCCAAGTAATTAACCTTCTAGAACCAAAAAAACTTCTTCCCTTTTCTTTGGCTACAATCGGCTGACTACACCCCTTGGTGTAGTTGGTTGGACTTTTTGACTTTCTATTTTACTTATTTATGTAATTACATTAATTACCTTAAAGTATAAAGGCTTGTTAATTAATACTTGTTAAACCTTTTAACTTATTAATTAACAACCGTTAAGTATTAACTTATCAAATTTAAAATATATAATAAATATAGCCATATTTATCATATATATTTAATAAAAGATGATCTTCATGTCTAAGTATGTGACGCCTTAGGCCCACTCACTTTCGGTCATATTAAATACTATCTATAACTTATGCACACCCCAACAGCTCCAACTTGCGGAATTCGTAACAATAGTGTAATTTAATAATAACATTGATGGATAGTCTAGCAACACTATCGATGCTCCCAAAGCACCCGAGTTTGGTTCACGGTAAACTACTTTAGCCTTCATGGTAATTTAACAATAACACTGCATCCCTTTTGTTACTGATACGGTTAATCATGAATATAGATCATATGTCACTTCAGAGGATTAACATTTTGTTTCTCGTTTTTTGATTCAGTCAAGATTACCAAATGTAATAAGAAACTTCTTAACTACCATTTGGGCACGGCCATACAAACATCCGATTAATCCTACAATAGGGCCAAGTATGTATCATACTCCGTTCATGGAGGAACAAAATCCCATTTTCATTACAAGTACCTTTTACACATGTAATAAACACTACTGAAATAAGTTTTATAACTGTTCACACGAATGTTGCAAGATTTTCTTAAATCAATAAATGTCATCCATCCATCAAAGATCTACTTGCATCTCAAGTCTAAGAATCAAAAGACTTACCATATGTGTAGATTCTGACGCCGATCCATAAATAGTCCTACACGAGTTTGGGTAGTCTAATTATTCAACCATATTGAATAACCTATGAGTCTGGAAGAATCATTTTTACGTATTTTCAAAATACAACCAACCCTCATATTTTTCTTAATTCAGTAATACTCTCATATTAATGATCGACAACGGAGATTTAGAATATATGTTACACGCCATAAATGTACGTTATATTCACAGATAAAACATGAAAATATAGGATACAATTAGTAAGAAATGAAAACAATATTTCCAACAAAAATTAATTCATTTATTGATAACAATTGATGATGAACTAGCTCTTTTTGCTTGATTAAAATGTTGTGATCTCACACACTGGCATCGTTTCATTTATCAATGGTGTTCGCATTACAAAGGAAAAAGGATCTAGAACTTATCATGGTCTCTTAAGTTTTTATTTTAGTAATTTAAGATTAGATATTTGTTTTATGCCCAGTTTTTTTGTTTATGTTTTGTTTCACATGATTGCGTTTTTTGTGTTAAGATTATTTAGTTATGATAAAAAAATTAGGATCATTTCATTTCATGATTGTGTATGATAGTGATAATAGAATTCTCAACTACAATACACAGATACTATTTTACAAATGTAACATAGTAATTGAACAATTTAACAAAAACCCATCTATTTACTGTATTAAAACAAGGTTTATGATGATGTAATTTTTGATTAGGTGTTAATGTTTGATTGGTTAGTGTAATTAAAAATGATTAAAGATGATGTAATAATATTAGTGTAATTAAAATTTATTAAAGATGATGTGATAATATATTTAATTTAATTTTTTCAAAGCTTCTTAAGGAAGACACGACATTGTGCCCATGTTTCAAAGCTTTTTGAGTTCCAATAACAATATTTATTTTCTCCATTTGTTCTTCCTGTGAAGCCTTGAAACTCTGCTTTCTTCTCCATCTTCAGTAAGACCACCAATTATCTTTCATTATCATATGGCATTTTAATTTTTAATTTAATCTGATAATAGTAGTTGGTTTCGGGAGGGAGACCCTTAATTATTCTTAATATGTTTTTAGTTAAAGGCCTGTAATACTAATTCAAGTTGTTTTTTTAAGGAAAGGCAATCTTCTTTTGAAGTTAGAACTTTCAATGTGGGTATTTTCTCTTTAATTTTATTCTACTGTCATATCTATTGATTTTTTATAATGTCAATGTTCATGACCACTTTCTTTATCTTCCAAAGATGTTAGAGTTGGAGCTGAATCAGAGGTTAGTCTTTATCGCTTTTTTAATCAGCTCAGTATATCATATTTTGGTTTTCTAATGGAATTGTTGATTGATTGAATAACTTGCCAACATTTATTGTTACTTGAATGATACCATTTTCTTTTAGTGAGAAAAGACTTGAAAGAATTATTTTGATGGGTATTTGGGATCAAGTTTTTGAGAGAAAATTTCTAATAGTAGTTAAGAGAGGATTAGTTGATTTCCACCTGCCATAGTCATTTACAAAAAAATATTTAGAGCTTTGTGTAGTGGTCGGGTACAAGATAGTTAGAGTGGGATATATCTAATAGTTGTTTCATGCTTTTGATAAATTGCACCCAGATTGTCTTAGCTAGAAATTTATCCATATAAGTAACATACTAGGAGTGTATTATGGTCTATTTTTAAAATGAGCACATCACCGCCATCCTGGGATACCAAATTGGAATCAACAACTTTGTGTGCCTTGGTTACCTATTTGTAGGGTATGTGTATGCTACTAATCGTTGATGATATTCCGCTTTTGAGTTAGGGCCTTATTTTCTTATAAGCAATCACTTCTTCCCTTATAGAGTAATAACTATTCATTCCATCTAATAAAACAACTCCATTCACAATTGTTTTGCTTCTTGTGAAATATTAGTTTTGTGGTGATACTTTTGAAATATGTTGTGAAGTGTTATGCTTTTGACAATTTAGATAAAGTTTGATTAGTAAACCAAACCAAGTCACATAGGTTCTTCATTTTGACCCGTTACACCACCCACAGATCCATTTATGTTGCTACAATTGAATAGATTTTGGTTATTTTGGACTTTAAGAGAATTCAAGTTGAGATTAATAATTATTGTATTACATAATCTTTAGGGGTAACTTACAGATTCCTCATACTCAACTACTTGAACAAACTATTCCTAAAGTGTCTTTTGTGGTTGGCAACATTTGACGTATAGATGTCTTATTTTCTTTGTTTTCAAGCTTTGATCCATCCTTTTATTATCATTTTGATCCAGTTTTTATAAAATGGTTCCTGAAACAATATTCTGCTATAATCCCAAAGTGAATTTGGAGAAGGCTTACGAATATGCACGTCATATCATAATCTCCATTCTAGGTTTTATGCTCAAATCATTCTATTTCAGCCGTTAGTTTGGATAAATTCAAAACATACTACAGTATTAGATCTTAGATTTATTCACACTGAGGGTTTTAGTTTTTGTAAGTTCAAGCTTGGTTGTCTGCTGATGTTTGTTGTCAAAGTAGATATTTTGGGTAAAATCAGAGCATACTACAGTATTAAAGCTTAGATTCTATTCATACGAGGGTTTACTTTTTGAAAGTTCGAGCTGGGTTGTCTGTTGATATTTGTTGTTAAGGCCGCTCACGAAATATTTTGATAACACATGAACAACAAGTGAATAACTCATATTAGGAAGACTATAATGGGACACAACAATTTGTTTACACATAGACATAGTTGGTGTTCAAGATGAATTTATTAGTGACAAGAGCTGTATGCGGAGACTTCGCCATGAAAAATGTAATTTTGACATGCTCTATTGATGTTCTTAGCACTTTAGCAGCAAGGAGAGAATTAAGTCAAGTCAGGAAAAACATGACTTAAAGTTGCAATGTTTTATGGCAAAAGTTGGGTTTCCTTCATGTTAAAAGTCATACTCATCCAATTCATTACCATTACTACGTCTTATGTCTTAATATTTACATGATAACTTAATTGATGATATGCTGATATGCATTTGCAGGATAGGAGGGCTTTGTTTGCGCTAAGGCTGTGTTTGCTGTGAGCAATAGTTGTGACAGCTCACCGCTCCTGTTGTCAAACGACCACTAAAATTTAAAAAGCTCGCCGCTCTTTTTGTCAAACAAGTAATAAATTTTAAAATGCTCTCTCTCTCTCACCGCTCATTGCTCTAAAATGCTCTCCCACCGCTCCTCGCCAAACACAGCCTAAGAGGGTTTCTTGGGTTGATTATAATCTAATTCATCAATCACGTATTTAGTTGAGGTGATTATAGTCAAATTCAACAATCACATGCATATTTACTATTTAGTTAAATTTGCCAGCTGGAAATATGTGTCTCCTTTCTGCTTCTTGCAACATGGAACAAGAGCATTCGAATGCTCCAAGGCTTTTCAGACGATCTTTTATTCAAATTTGAATTCAACTTTCTCCGCAATAATCAGTCGGCTTCTTCCTCTGCATGCTCCTCCCACCGAAGCTCCCTTGCCATTTCCTTAATCGGTTTTCTTTCTTCCGGGTGAATTTGGTTCCGATTTTCTTAGTTACTAATTGTAATATGGGAATTTCTAAGATGTGCCCTTAGTTATGTTATCATTTCTTTATACATCCTTAAAGTGCTCATTTCTCGCAGAAATCAATCGTGCATTGGTGATGGATTATTGTAAGGGGGCTTAAGTTTGGTCACCATGTAAGAAATAGTCTGCTTAACTGAAGAAATGATGAAAGACAAGATCAGACTTAAGCCAATATTTATGTTCTTGGTGATTGTTAGTGTCTGTATGATAGATATCACGATATATCATCTTTGTTTTGACTCCTAATTGAATATTAAGAATGAATATGGAAAATAAGAAGAAAAAAAACATACAATTTGTTAGACAAAACAAATGCATAAAAAACAAGTTTCACAAGGGACCTGTGTTATAGGTAGCACTTCATAACTTCACTGTGTTACTACAATTTACAACTATGCGTCTACCCGCTACATATTATTTGACGATTTGGTTGATATTTTGATACACATAAACTTTGATAAATTTAATAATTATCTGCTAAATTTATTGAGTTCTTAAACAACCCGTGTATTACACGGGTTTTAAACTAGTTACAAGAATACAATATGTAGCATCTGTACAAGTTCAATAGATAATCCCCACAGCACCTCACTCCAATCCACCCCAATCCTCACCGCACCTCCACCAATCCACCCCAATCCCCAACGCACCTCCACCCCAATCCACCGCACCTCCACCAATCCACCCCAATACCCGCTGCAATCTCCTTCAACCCATTCCAATCCCTACCGCATCCTTAACTAAATAGCCTACATTTTTCTCTCATATGCAAAAGTTTCAAAATTGTTACTCCTGGCAATTCACAATTTAAATAAAACCCATTATAGAGATACAATTAATGAAAAACATGTTTAGGATATGTTATTTTGAGAATGCAATTTGGTACTTTAAGTTTATAGGTGGTGTTTATTGTTTTTGGTTATTACAAGTGAGAATAGGGCAAAAAAAAAAGTGAGAATAGGGCCAAGTTGAATATATCGTCGATCCGATCAAACCAAACCGAACATATCTCGATCATTGGTTTTTCACAAAAACCGCCATTAGCTTTGTTGTACATGATCATACCATCAATCGAAACCGACCATATCGACTTGGACATGAATTGAACATTTCAGTTCGGTGTACTGAAACAAATCGATTTTTGGTCCGTTCTAGTTTTCAAACCGTGATGAGCCCTAAGTGAAACGAGACGATTTGTGAGTATTGACTTAAAGTTAAAGAGCCGAGGTCAACTTCGAGTTATTTGAGTATACTTTTAAGTCGAACATGATAGTGACAATATTCGACGTGTAAGACTCGATAGCCTTATCAAGCTTGTCTTTTAACTTTATGTATATTAGAATAAATATTACAACAAACAAGTAATCTATTCGATTCAATATCAAGTAAACCGAGTCCATCGATGCAAACATCTATTAACATATAAATACCCATGTTCCAAAATCGGAAATCGAGTTGAGCTTGAAAGTGCTTATTACATCATCGAGCTCGAGGTAGGACATTAAACTCAGTTGATCTCGTGTAAATTTTGGAACTTAAACTTTTGATAGGCAAATAATGTTATTACGCATAAAACTATTTCAAACTGCTACTCACTACTATTACTACATTTGCCAAAATGTTGGTATTTAGAAAAAGTAAATGGGATCTAACTATGTAAGTGGATAAGGAGTCTAACATAACTAGGCGAAGGTTCGAAGAAGACATTCTTCCGCTTGGATGTCATTACACGACTCGACCCACTAACCACTAACATTTGTCGTTCTAAAAAAAATAAAAAAAATAACATGTTAGCAAGGAAGGTAATAAAATAGGGTGTTCATGGGTGGTGGTTAATTTGTTATGAGGTTGTTCAGTTTATTTGGTTTAGTTAGTTAGGTTAAAAAAATGGAAGACCTAAAACCTGAACCAACCCGAATTCAATTTGGATTTAATCGAATCGAAAATGAAAGCCAAAATCTAAACTGAATAATCCGGATCGACTAATTTAATTTATTGATTTTCTTAATTTTGTACATTTTTCTCAAATAAAGTTTTAAGCTCAAAGACGTTTATTTATTTAATGTTTTTTTTGTAAATAAATATATGCATATATTTATGCGTATTTTTCATTTTGTTATATTCATATTTAGACCGAAAACTAAACGCCTAATTCGAGTTCGATTTTAGTAAATCCGGTTGGATGTTCAAGATTTTCGGTTCGATTTTGGTTTCCGTAGGTGAAAGGAACGGAATGAACGACGTAATGGAATGAGTAGAGTAATGTAATGATTCATTACAGTTATTAATCATGTTTTTCGTTTGTATGATAATATGTAATGGAATCATAATAAAAAGATTAAAATACCCACGAATAATAACAAGTTTGTTTAATGTAGTTAATTAGTGATAAAGTTTTATGTAATTTTGATTAAATTGCAAGACGTAATGAAAAAAATCATAAGGGGCTTAATGAATGGTTTTTGTGTAATGAGCAATTACTTGTAAAACTAGAGGGAGTGGGGGTAAACTCACTCACCTCAAAGTTAGCGCCACATCAGCTTTTAACAAACTCACTAAAACTCACCCACGAGGGTAATGACACTCAAACAAACTCACTCACACTACCTATTTTTTTATTATTTGAAAACACCCCACTCACAAAAAAACACCCAAAATTAAACCTAACCTAAAAACTAAAAAACATTTGGGCCCACATGTATAAAACTCGTTGGGGTGAGTTTGCTCCTTTTTTTCTCGGTGCCACTTACTCGCGCGCGAGTTATTAGGAGAGGGATGAAAGTCACCCGTGGGTTAGTCCCACTCGCTGGTGGCTTGAGAGCCACTCCCTTCAGCCTAATGAATCATTACATTCCCTAAATGTAAACAAATAATATTTGTTCGTTATATCGTAATTGTCTTTTCTATTCCTACTTCGATTACGGTATACCAAACTCTATGTAAATGTAGTACATCTTTGTAAAACAAAAACACCTTTTTGTAGGTGTTTCAAAATTAAGGTTTCAACACAGCCTTCTTAACACGTGTGAACATGTGTGGATGTCACTCATCTATTAAGAAAGAGTATGTTATCTTACAATTTATATTTGTATCAAAGAAAATATCTAGTTTTTATTTTTTGATAGTAAGTATAGGGTTTAGCATGGTGCAAAACCAATCCGGCTTTAAAAATAGAACCGAGAATTGATTTAAAGAAAAACACGAACGAATTAAACTGAGTGAAATCAAAAACGAATCGAACCAAAAAACATAACCGCATATATAGATAGGCATGTGTTTCTTTTTTTTAACTTTAATCAAACCAAACTGAGTAAAATAGATATAAATACACAAAACCAAAAACCCAACAAAAAAAACTGGTTCGGTCTTGGTTTTCGGTTCCGCTCAATTGAATTCCTAGTCACTCACTACACCAGCCGACATAAAAAAGTTTTTTGTATGTGTTTCAAAATTAGGGTTTCAACACAGCAGCCTCCTTAACACACTCACCCTGCTTAAGAAAAACAAAAACATGGTACCAGTTTGTGTTTTCTTTAGATATGTTATGGTTCAGTTTCAAAGGCGTGTTTGGCATGTACCATGGGATAATCTTTGTGCCATCCTTATTGTAACAGACGCTTTTGGAATTATTACATAAAGGTACATCTAATCTATAAATTTCTTGATTTTTGATTTTGTGCATTGTGATTTGTTGCAATTAAAATTAACGAAATTTGATTTGTTTATTTTTCTGTTAAAATTCATCATTAGTAGTAATTTACAACCGATTTCATTACAAGATCTGTTTGTTTAGATTTGGTTTCTGGTTTTATATATTTCTAATGAGTCTATGTTATGTAGTAGTTTTAATTCGTTGCAAATATGTTTTTTAGAGTTTGATTGGATTGACTCCATTAGCATTAAGGGGGCGCTTGGTAGAAATGAAGGAATGGGAAAAGAAAAGATAATGATAATACAAAAGAACGCAATTACTATTTCATTACATATAACGTTGCTTGTTAACGTTAGGGAATGAACATATTCTTATTGATAATATTAATGAAGAAACATGGTAATTAACATTATATCACGTTTTATCAAACTCTAACGCTACTAGTTCGGAAAGTCGGATTTCAACATCATAAACTTAACAAATTTACGATATAATCGAAAAGAAAAAAAAAAGTAAAATGAAAGAAAAAAGGAAACAGTCATTTAATATGACGTTGTTGAATCACAAGCAAGATTATCAAAATAAGATCAATTGGTTATTAATATTGCATTGATAAAAATGAAACAAGGAACAAGAAAAAGAAAACGAAGAGATGAATTACAAACAATTTGGAGCAGTTGAAAAAAATAAAAAAAGTGAGGATAATTTTTTATACCCCTCAAATTGTAAAGGAATGGTGTATTACCCATTACAAGGTAATGGGTGATTCCATTATATCTAATCAATCATCACTTTTGATTACCTTTCCCTTTCCTCAGTATCTATAACCTCTAACCAAGCATGCCCTAAGTTAATTAGTTAACTCACTTAATTACTCTTAACGGTTTTTTGGGTTTCGGGTTGGTCTTTGAACTAATGCAAAAATAAAATTTTCCTTTAGAGTGCCACAGCGGTAAGAAAACAGGAATGGTACGTTGATATCTGGTGAGGGATTCCCATTGACAATCAGCTACAACCAAAGGGGGAAACCAACTCTTGTGATGTTGGGGTTCATATCCAAAACCATGTGGAACGCAGAGAAGGTATGTGTATGTCAACGGTTAAATTAGTTTATTTCTTCTTTTTAGAGATGTATGTGTTTATATAGATTCGTGTTTAGTAGTAATTTTGTGAATACCAAACTTCCATGTGAGTGATATGTTTGTTTAGATTTAGTAAACATTTTTGAAAAATTTAGGATGCAACTTCAACTTGAATTCAGTAATTTGCTGTGTGTGTTTAATAATACAAGATTCTGGGAATCAAACAAGCAGTTATGGAGTTATCCCAAGTGTGTGAATAATTTGACTTAAGTTTATGCTTTGGAGTTAGATGACTAACTAATGATGGAGTTTGTTTTTTTATAACTTGCAGCACGCCAATTACTAGGAGTATTATGGCTACTTGGCCTCATACAAACATTTTTGTTGGATGCCTTCTATTTGATGCACACATACAACCTAAACCTTCACAACCCTTTTGAGAGACTGACATAAACTGTTGGTGCGGGAGTGCGCCTCATGTGAGAACTCGCATTTCCTGGTATTATTTTACTCTTTTATTCATGCTTCTTAAATTTTCCAACATGTTACATTTTCTTGTATTCTTCATACGTAAATCCTAAGATCTTGATAATTTTAATAAATTATATTTTAAGTATTTTTATGATTTTGATATATACTTTATTCGGAATTATAAGATTTCTTATTTTATTTTTCCATATGTATTTAAATCATTTTTTTTATTTAAAAGCACCCGCGTGCATTTTACAAAAAGTTTACTCAATCAACGAGTAACAAGAACTACTAGTGATCGCGATACCGAGGGATGCCCGAAATTTTATGTCTTATTATCGATTGTTTTGATACTTGATTATTTCGACGTTTTTGTTTCATTACGTATTAAGTCGAGTCGGAACATTACTATTACTTTTCGTGTGCGTTAAATCCTTGAAAAAGTATTTTTATTTAAGGAGATTTTTATTTTTATGAGGCCGCGACGAAACCTGACTTTCGTAAAAAATTTAAAAATCGACCAGGTACCATTCCCGCTCTTTAACAAATGTTTTATTGTTAAGGCCAAACGATAACCTTATTTACACTTTATTCCCCACCCTTCCATATAAAAAGGGAATTTTTCACACACATCTCTTATTTTTCATTTCAAAAATTTTCACCACCCTTTTCTCTCCTCTCTTGTCGCCGACCTACACCACAAACCACCACCAAATCACCACTAATTCTGGTTTTTGGAAAAATCCAAGCATTGACCCATTCTGGTAATCATCTTGTGAGTGTTTTTCAACCTTTAATTCCAACATGCATTCACTTAGTTTTTCAAAAATTATTTTTGTAAAATTGTCGAATTGATCCTATTTTAAACCATTGCATGTGTGTTTTTATGATATTAGGAGCAAGTATTAGAAGAAATCAAACCTTGGAAAAAGTTTTTTTTGGTGTTTTTGATCATTTGATCCATCTAATTAATTGTAAGGTTCCATGTAATGTTATTACTACTATATTAATTTTTCTTTAAATGCATGCAATTGTTTATAAACTTTGGTGGATCCACATTTAACATGCAAAGGTCAGGAGATGCTAAGATGATTAATGTGAGTTGTTTGAAGTATTGTTGAGGTTGGAAATGGGGAAAAACAAAATTTAGTGTGATTCTAAAGAAGTCATTTTAGATCAGTGGGTTTAAGGCTAATTTTCATGTACTTAAGTTTGATTAAGTATTGATATGATAGGATATAGTTGTAGTGGTTGTCGAGACGCTCGTTTTGGTATAAAATAGGACTCCCAATTCATAACGAGGAGGAAGTTAGAATAGTTTGAATATTAAGGCGAGTATCGACACAACACGAAATTGTTGTCGATATTTGCTCAAATCTCGAGGACTATAGAATGAGTTTCAAAAAGGTTCAAGGTTTGTTCTTAAGCTCTAAACATGTGGTCTTGAGTCTATGTTCAAACTTAGGTGTCAAGTTTACAAATGGTAATGGTTAATTGGGTCAAATTGGTTTTTCAATACAGAGGTACAAAGCTGTCCGGATTTTTGAGTCTAAAAATGTGTTGAGCAGGTGGTTCTAAATGTAAATCTTTGGATGAAATTTAAACTGAGTTTTGTTCAGGTTATGATTGAGTTTTTCACACAGTTTCATAAAAATTCGAGTTGTCTAAGTATGAGAAATCAGCGGGTACATTTGGTATGTACCGGCTGAGTGCTTTCGGGGAGCACTTGTCTTAATAACGTAGTCTTGTTAAAGTTTCTAGTAAATTCAGTTGTATGGTTTGTGCTTGCGTATTTACTATGGTTTTGAGTTTATTTATTTTGTTATACTAAGTATGCTTCGATACTTGAGTATATTGATAAAGTGCGCGCCTTATTTGGTAGGTTGCGACTCTCGTGTTTAACGGGCGTCTATATCGTCGACGATCGTCTTACCACTACTTTTTCTACTTAGCTTATGAGTTCCGTGATTCAATTACCTCGTGGCTTAAGGTGAGTTCATAGCCCATTTATACTACTTGTACATGGTTTCTAAACGCGCGCTGAGATTTTACATGGTGGAACACATTCATTTAAAACTGTATGCTATCCTGAACTTGTATGTTATCCAGAACTTGTATGCTTTCCAGAACTGATGGTTTCCAACAGATTTTCATTATAATTATTGATTTTAGTGTACATAGCCACTAAGTTATCCCTCTTGATCATGCACCGTTAATTATTCCAGTATTACCTCTTGCAAGCGCGAATGTTGTGGGTGGATCCATCGGGATCGACAATCCCCGCCCCGTATTACCTTGACGCATTACATTTGTTTATTCTTGAGTATTTAGGCTGAATACTCACTAGGGGAACTTACATTTTGTTAAGCTCGGTGTCATGAGCTAAATAGCAATAATAATGGTTTCGAACTATGGTTAGTTATTATAACCATTTTCCCTAATTACTTGTTTTACAAATGAATGCTTGTGTTCCACAACTTTAATACTAAACCTATGAATATCACTCAACTTTGTTTTGACGATTTTACATGTTTAATCTCAGGTAAAAATACTTAATTTTGCTTGGATGGGAGCCCGCATGATATTATCGCAGCTTGGAGATTTCTATGTTATATTTAAACTTTGGTTTTGGTAAAAACTCTCAGAAGTTTATCCTATATTCTTGGTAACTATATGTTACAAAACCATGTTTAAATAGTAGATTTTTTCGCTTATAATTAACACCCCCAAATTTACACGTAGCGGAATACATCTTTGGGTGCTAAACAATGGTATAAAACACATAATTTATAAAGAACGACTCGAAAAGAGACGATTCAAATTTATCGTTCCTAAAACATTTATCGTAGTAGCGTAGTCCCAAGACATCGTAACCAAAGTAGAACTAAAACAAAAGATTTAAACTATTTTAAACAGAGGAACGACAAACATTCAAAGAGTTTATATTACAAAAGCAGTGAACAACTTCATTCTTGTGGCTTCCAAGCTTCACACTTCTTGATTACCTGAAATACATGTGAGAAAAATCATCAACAAAAATGCTGAGTGAAATCTATAGGTTTATATAATCATTTTCAACACAAGCAAAAGTTATAATTTGGTGACATACTTGAAGGCAACAAGCATCTAATAATTTGCATCAACAATATAATTGTATATAGCAACAAATTGCATTAATCTCATGGAACCAAACCCTTAGACACTACCTTTAGGTCTAATAAGATAGGAGATTTATTAATTGTCATTACCTCCAGACTATAGGCACATTGCCGCGTACCAGACTTCTCTATTCAATATGTTCAAACACAGTGGATGTCAGGCATAAGCTTCTATGAACAAGGCCACACAAACTGAACCGGGGCGGCTTCCCCCATAGATCTATTAATTGTACTAGCGGTTAACCCATCATAGGTTAATTAACGGTCCATAATTTAGGATTTAACAAATGCAATCATTTAATGCAATTTAAGGCAACCACGGGTCCATCCATAGAGGGACAAGCATACCATAAAAATCTTGTGTTCTAGGTTTATAAGACATGAGTTCCCCCTCGCGGGTTTTTAAAATATCTTAATGAGCTTAAACGAGGTTATAGACTCACCTTAAGTAGTAGAAGTAGTTGAAGACGATCGCCGACGATAGATGATGCCTTTCAAACACGATCACCGCAACCTATCAAATAAGGCTCGTTCATTAATAATAGACTCGAGAAATAAACCATACATATGAATATAAAACTCAACTCATAAAATCACGAAAACTCGAGAGAAACGATACAAGTGATACTATTATATCTTTCTACATGTACTAGTTTTCCAAACTAGCACCTCCGATATTGGTCCATCTTAAGATGCCAAATCAACACGGTCTAGTACCCAACACGGGTATTCAATCTCAGAATATACATTCAAGCCTAACACTTTTAACCTTCGGGAACTTCAGAAGCTAATAGGTCAACCTCTCGCCTCAAACTATGACACGAGGTTAAGTACCTCCCAAAAATACTCAGCCGGTACTTACCAAAAGTACACGCTGATTTACCATACTTAAACTCTGTTTTCGACGAAACTTGGTGAAAACCTCACGTATAACCTGTATAAGACTCAGTTAAAATTCATTCAAAAATATTACTTCTAAGACCTTCTGCCCGACACACCTTCGTGTTATAAAAACCGGACAGTTTAGCGACCTTCACTTACGAAACCATTTTGACCATTCTAAACAACTTCATTTATAAAATCAACACTTGATTCTAAAAATAGACTCAAAACAATAACTATAGAGCCTGAGAACAGCCCTTGACTCCTTTTGAAACTCATTTTATAGTCCCCAAGATTCGATCCAAATATCGATAACAATTTTCGGATTGTGTCAACACTCATCTCCCGGTACACGAAAATCAAATCATCATAACTTCACGCTCGTTTAGAGTTAGAAGCTCTACTTGATATCAAATCAAAACTAACGGAATTATCTACAACTCTATGCAATTAGTTAAGCCATTATTAAAATGTAAGGTACCTGAAATCAGCCTTTTTCCCACTAACCTAAATTACCTTTCAAAATCACCCACAAAATCATGTTTTTTTTTATCAATTCTAACTATTTTCCCCATCATCCTAACATCCTAATATTAACATAATCCATCCTAACACTTGTATCATCATTAAAATCAAAAACCTAACAATTAAAAATTAACTTTTTAACAAAAACATAGAATGAAAATCTCTTGATCATCACTACTAACACATGCATGATCATAATCTCCACCTAACAATCCTAAACAAATACAACTTGATGCATGTAGCCAAAATTTGTACCAAAATGATCTCCTTGAGATTCTAGGGATGGGTCTTGTTTTAGTTTAGCTCAGATCAAGCTAGAAATTGAGATGAAATTGATCAATGTAAAGGAGAGGGGTGATGGTTTGTATAAAAGAAAAGGAGAGAGGAAAAAAAATTTGTTTTGTTATTACTATGTGAAAGTAGGTGGAAGTTTAGGCTTTTATATAGTGGTGGAAGGGCTTGTTTTGCCAATTTATGATAGTTTTGGTCTAAAATGAAAATATTAGTTAAAAAGCGGGAAATGACTAATAGTCAATTTTGAAAATATTCATGGGGATCGGGTTTCATAAAAATACTTTTCAAAAGTTTAAACGCGCACGAGAAATAATAATATAACGACTCGATACGTAATTAAAATGATATCGTCGAAAGTATTAAATATCGAAACGATCAATAATAAAGTAAAAAATTTTAGGCATCCGTCGGTATCGCGATCACTAATTGTCCTCGTTACTCGTCTAAATATAAAATAAAATGTTGAATATCGGTTTCAAATCAAACCGTTAAGCATAATAGTAGTTAACGTTATAAAATACTTCAAAACTATTTGAAAGATAATATTAAATAATGACCTCATTTTTGTGGGTTTTACAATAATACTCTAGGACCTTTGTTTAAAAACTCTGATCTTTTATGATGTAATGTAAATGTTTGTTACGTCAATTTTGTGTCAACTGTATTTTATTGATTCTTGTACCATGATGTGGCAACCCCCATGCTGCCTATGTGTTTCATTGCCTGATTCTGGGGGTCTCACATATTCGTATCAGAGCGATGGTTATAGGGAACTGAGTCGTTTTCAAAACTTAGTCTATAACCTAAAGTTCAAATATTTCATGTTTCTAAGTGTCAAACACAGAATCTGCCATTGTTGTTCGATATCTACGCGGGTAACTCTCAAATTATTATTATTTACTTTTAATTATCGTTGTAGTATTTCATTTCTTGACTTCATTTTGAAATATTACATTACCCTCATGACGATAGTTACCATCTCTTTCCAAATCCTTTGTGCGTAACGAATTATAATTGGATATTACTGTGATTACATATGCCCTTATTTTATTACTTGAATTCTTGTTCTTGTAAACTTGATCTTGTTACAATAATTTTAAATTGTTATGGCATTACATACTTTTATTCGGAGCGTGTATGCTGCCGACTTTTCATACTCACTTTTCTAAGTACTATTTCTATTTCAGTTATGCATGAAATGACCGACCTCATATACTCATTTGTTTTGAACCATCTAAGTTTCTCGACACACTTTTATATGTTGTACGTACTCTCGTGATACCATTGTTTGGGATTAAGAAGTGTTGTGTCTGATGAGACTTCTGATTATCATTTTACTACCATGTGTGTTACTTTCGTTGTTAAACCTCTTTAAGATATCTATTTAGATATCCAGATTGCTTTTGTAACACCCAATTTTGATAATGGAATGTCACGCGTAATTATGGCGTGTCATCAAAGCATACAAGGATAAATGTCTAAAACATTACATGACCATAGGGTAAACCGGAATCAAACATCGGTTCCCAAACATAATCCCAAAACATAATAAAGCAAAGGAAATGAATGAAAGACTAAACAAGCATACGTATATGAAGGCAAAAAGGAAAAGAAGTCTCTGGCAGCTTCCATCCAATGCACGTCCTCCAAATGCTCGAGTCTTTCCTAGGGTACCTGCCGTTTTGGGACATGGAAAGGAAAGTAACGGCTGAGCAAAACGCTCAGTGCACGGATATAGACATAGTATAAGTGACTAAAACATAATAGAGACTTAAAATCAGCGGAAATGTATAAGTCCTGGAAAACCCGGAACATGTTCATAAAACTGGTTTTATAGTTTGAAAAGCCTTATATTTATCTTATGAAAACTGTTTAACATATTTTACCATTAGCCAATATAGGTCATGAAAATCCACCGTGCATGAATACTTGGAGGGGTGACCTCATCATGCAAATTAGAGGGACTGCCTCTAATTTAATATACTGGTTTTTGGGTAGGAGGGATCAACTCCTTGTGAAGGATGCAAGGCACACACCACATTCACCATGAAATCTTGACTGAAAACATGTAACTAGGATGCACCCATACGCCCCACATGATAAATAAAATATAAATGGCCAAAAGCTGAAGGGACGCCACGAGCAATCACTCCGCCGTGGTGAAGTCATAACATCAGTGCCTCTAATGTTATGGTTATGGTACCTCCATAACTAGGTGAAACTGGTCATGCATGTATATGGCCATAGGTAATCTTAATTAAACATAAGCAATCAAACACGTAACTTATACTACGGGAAAACAGTTGGCTGCAAACGGGTTATCCTAATAAGAAAAGAATATCCATACTGAAAGGACGGGAATCCATACCTTATGTACAGTGAACAATGAAGATGAACTGAGAGAAATCCTACTTCCGAATCACTAGTGCTACATAAATACATACATGAATAAGTATCTGCTTACTAAATAAGTAGCTGGTTTTATGTCATGTCTTAGCTTATTTTATGTGTTCTTACCATGTTTTATTGTTTTAAAGCCTTAAACTGTGTTTATCTTATATTCTGTCTAATCTGATTAAGTATTTCTGGTATTTCATGTGTTATTATACTTACTGTGTAATAATAAGTAACTTTCCAAAAATAGCAGGTTTCCTAAAATAGAAAGTTTTCAAAAATAGAAAGTTTCCAAAAATAGAAAGTTTCCAAAAATAGAAAGTTTTCAAAAATAGAAAGTTACCAAAAATAGAAAGTTTCCAAAAATAGAAAGTTTCCAAAAATAGAAAGTTTCCAAAAATAGATTTGCTGCCTCAAATAGATAAGTTTCTAAAAATAGAAAGTTTCCATAAATAGATTAGCTTCCTTAATTAAATAAGTTTCCATAAATAGATTAGCTGCCTAAAATAAATAAGTTTCTAAAATAGAAGGTTTCCATAAATAGATTAGCTGCCTTATTTAATTAAGTTTCTAAAAATAGAAAGTTTCCATAATTAGAAATAAGCTGGTTAAATAAGCTAAGTATATAAGCCTAAGTGTTTTCATGATTATTTTCTAAGTCATATGTTATAAGGTATAGTTTAATAATTATTTCATGTAATTAAATTAAACTATAGATTAAAATATTTAATTAAAGTATAACATGTTTTTAGTTAAATAAAGTTAAATACTTAGGTTAAAACATGTATTATTATATATTAATAATATAACCTAAGTCATGTTAATTAATTAATTATAGTCATGGTTTTTAAATAATTAATTAATTATAAGCCTAAAATATAAAATACTTAGGTTAATTAATTTCATGATTATCAATAATTAAATAACCTAAGTCATGTTATTAAATTAATCATATCATTTTATTAATTTAATTTTTAACATAAGATCATAAAACATAAAAAACTAAACATACACCATGAACCGGATCTAAACTAAAAACAATAAACCGGACATGAAATCGACACCGTACCCCGAACCAACTCGGGGTACCCCGTGCCTTGATGCTGCCGTGGGACCCACACACACCAACCGAGACCGTATGGTCTTGGTGGTGGTCGGTTGGCCAAACCGAAACCCACCTTGGGTTCGGTGTAGGCCGCGGCTAAAAACAAACACCCCTTAAAACATACTTTTGATTTTATTAAACCCCAAATCATGTTAGATCCATGTTTATTTATTAGGTTTTTGTAAAAACATAACATGTTCTTGATTTATAAAAGATCAAATCAAAAGAAAAAGGTTTAAAAAGGATTTACCGAATTCATGGATTAAAAGGATGAAGAACAAACACGATCACCAACTAATTTTCCAAGATCCAAGATCACAAACCACCTCCTTGTGGTGTTTGTAGGTGGCGGCACAAAGAAGAAAAGGGAAGAGGGTTTTAGGTTTTTTCTAAAATCTTCTGTAAACTAAAAATGAGTAGTGAAAAATTATTAACCCCCTTTTAGTAAAATTTACAAATGGGCTTGGCCCATTTGTCCTTGTAGCCGCGGGTAGGGGCCCCACTTGGGGGTACCCGTACCTTTTTCCATGTCTCGTTGTTAAGTTATACGTTTGTGATTATTTGTGTTCGTGTTTTAAGTGTTATCGTGACGTAAATACCGTGATCTAATATATTTAATTACGCTCGTAATAAATATATATACGTAATTAATAATAGTTCGTGTTTTAATTACGTTCATGATTTTATGATCGCATGTTCGTGATTAATTATTGTCAAATAATTATTACGTGCTCGTGCGTAGTAAATACTTATCGTGTTCTAACACGTACGTAATACGTAAAATCCTAACACGTAATCGTAATCATGCTATATTAGGAAAGTTTTAATCTAGTACGTACGATCCTAAGGGTACTATTCATGGTAAAAGCATGCGGGTTTTACAACTCTTCCCCCCTAATAAGAATAATTCGTCCCCGAATTATAGATAACGTAACTGAAAGAGAAACATACCCGAATCAAACTGAGAGGGTATGGAAGATAAATTAACGTGCAGGTGACCTGGCAGAAAGAACGCGGAACACGACATGTCTTAAAAGGACATGGAACGTGACGTGGCTGAAAGGACATATCTAATTAATAAGAGAAAACGGATAAAAGTCCGAATGAACTTGTCCGTTTCCAATTGGCCTCCTTCTTGGAACGGTTCCTTTAGAAGATCTTGACACTAATGATAAATCTTGGTCCTCCTGACCTTGACTCGGAATACGAAGAAATTCTTGGTTATCAACGGAAGGTAGATCCCCTAAATTCGATCGAGGAAAATAAGAGTTAACGTGCTAGGGTAACTGAAACGTTACGATGCAAGACAATCTGACTTAACTGATAATTAGAAACGATGCGCGAGACATAAAGAAACGTAGTACGTGAAAATTTTTGAACGTGATACGTGAAAATTTATGAACGTGCTACGTGGAGATATGGCGACTGTAGTATGAGTAAACATATCTTGATCCATGATACGTGTAACATATCTTGATCATGATATGAAGAACGTGGAATGAACATGACATGTGAAACATATCGTGCTCATAGAATATAATGGCGGTAACGCCAAACGCTAAAAGGTGAGACGTGGAATATGACGTGAAACGTCTATCTGATGATGGAGAGTTATACTAAACTTGGGTCTGGTCTCTCAAGTTCTTGCAAAACTTCCCAATTGAGAAAAACGAACGTAAAATCGTAAGCCAAGATACGATCATGAACGTGAATAGTGTCATGAACGCGAGCGCGAAAGCAAGTCGTGGAATCAGAATGAAGACGTGAAGTAATTTAGGAGTACAATTACGAATCTTTGTCTGACCCAATAGCTAAGGGATTGCCAAGTGATCGGATGAGCCTTGGCTGGAACATGTCTGATCAATCTGTTGGTTCTGAAATCCGTACGGATGTAAGGATTCTGCAGACGTGATCAAACTGTTGACAATAACCCAGATAGCATCATGCTTCTTCTGAGTTTGCTGAAATCTGGTAACTAAAATCCATGGAGATCTTGTCCCTTTTCGATTCACAATTTCATATGATGAAAACATCCCAGTCTGTTGGTGTCCTATCTTAACCTGTTTGTATGACAGGTATGAAGATATGAACGTAACTGTATCTTGCTTCATCGAACTTGATACATAGGAGTTTGCGAAACTCTGAGTCTATGAATCGAAACTTCTCTTAGCGTAGGATTTTCTAGAACACCTAATGTAGTGTAGGGTTCTCTCCTTTACGCATAAGCCGAGTCATGGTAAGATTAACCGTAGAAAGCCACGTGATTCAGCGTGTTACTGAAATCAAACAGAATTGATATTGGAAAAAAAAATTTCCAGGGTAAAATTTCTCTTGTCATAGAATTTGCAATATAGTGCAGATATGGTCTTCCTGTTCTTCTCTAGGCTTAGAGGAAATTAGGTTATCCTTAATGAAAACGCTGATGAATTTGCTTATGAGTTCATGGAAACTCAATTTATTGAGTCCATAATGCTGTTGTAGCATTGATGAGACTAATTCAAAATCATAAATCTAGCATGACCGAGTCGTGCACGAATAGCAGTCATGGACATGTCCTGCTCTTTCACCCGTCACTATTGGCAGCATGATCATGAATCCGATCTTGTCAATACATGGAGGAGAGTAACGGTCGTAAATGGTGATTTGTTTAAAAATCGACGGTAGTCGACACATAATCTTATGTTACCGTCCTTCTCCTTGAAATTTCTTCTGGAGTGTAAGGAACAATTTTGGAATAATCCGTTGGTTATGCGTAAAAGGACTTTAGTAGTCGTGTCTTACTGACCACTAGAAAATTTTAGCAATCATGGCTAACAAAGCACATGCTTGGGAAGCATAGATAATTTTTACAGATTTTCCTGATGGAGAATCAAGCTAAATGTATTCAGGGGCCTGAACACTACTATACATAATTATGAATCGTAGCATGGTGTGCTGTTCATAGTCCATAATTAGGATAAAATTCATCTCGTGTCTGTCCGAGGAAATGCGTTAGCAGCTTGGATCTCATCATTAAACTGAAGGAAAACCTTTGTATGTGTGGGAATACGAAAGGCGTCCTTCATGGTCATGAATATAACTATGGTGAAAGAAATGAAAGTGACATCGGCAACGTGACAGTTCTCACTGATGCGCTGATAATGGTATTGAAATTCTTGTGGCCTGATTAATACATGGCACAAAAAAATAGATATACCCTTGGAGGGTACCCTGAATTTCTTAGAAATGTTCCATAGTTGGGCGTGAGTCATGTGTCTTGACTCGTTTCTTGGAACTATAAGCATGACGTATGTCTTGACTGGTGTCTTGACATGTGTCTTCAGGAGGTATACCTGAGACATGTGTCTTGACTGATGTCTTGACATGTGTCTTCCGAAAGTATACGTGAGACATGTGTCTTGACTGATGTCTTGACATGTGTCTTCAGAAAGTATACGTGAGACATGTGTCTTGACTGATGTCTTGACATGTGTCTCGAGATGTGAAACAAATATAACCACATTATAAGGTTATTATGCCAGAATTGGCGGATAGATTGGACTACTAATCCTTGTATTTCTGATCACGTTCGTGGCCAGAGTTTCGGTTGCAATTTCTTGGATAGTTGTTGTCATAGTAGTGTTTATTACCGTCCTGTCTGTCAGTTCCATGATGGTCATTCTCATGACCGTGATTCATGTAACTATTCAGCTGAGTGGCCGGCTGGTACCGGTTTGCACTCATATGGCTGAAATGACAGCCGAATGACGTGTGACATGTAACTAAGAATTAGGGACAATGATTGATGGGAATCGTCTGATGGTGAAGCATCTTCTCATCCAATTGCTTTGCTCCGACGCCTTTGTCTTCGTCTTGTAGGATCTCCAGGTTGTGAACAACACCCGCATCTCGTAGCGTCTCCGAACGTCAGCAGCATCAACCTTTAGTAACATTTCCAAGTTATGAGCGGCATCAGCAATTTGTAGAGTATTAGCAAGCGGACATATGCCTGAGATGATTCAGAATCGACTAGCGAATACTCGTGCAGTATTGCAAGTGAAATGCACATGGATTTAGGTACATGTAATACACATGGAACACGGTACATGGAGTACACGTTGAATGCACATGAAATGATCGATATGGGGTCGATCATTTGTCATGATTTAAGGAAAGTATACCGGTTAAACGGTTAGGAAAACCATCATGATAACCTGGCAGTATTAGCATAGACATCATTCTGGTTATAACGAAAACGTTAAAGTGTGGTTACACAAAATTCAACGATGATTTTCCTGACAGCATGATCAATGAAAACCAACCATGACTATCATGAAAGCATGATTCAATGAAATCTAACAATGTCTTGCAGGACAACGTAAATAACAAAAGAGGCGTAAAACATAATCAACATGAAGACGTAATTATCATGAAGAAACATGAAACCATCTATCACGAAGAAGTGTATAACATAATCAGCATGAAACTGAAGTTAACCATGACAGTATGAAAACATACTTGACATAAAAACATAATAACTTCTGAGGGGACATGAAAAAAAATTTATGCCAATTTAAATCATGAGAAAAATTTTATGCATGAAAAACAGTGTATGAATGCGTAATGTAGTTTATAAAAACCTTTATATGTACGAGGGGACGCCTATGGGTCGGTCCCAAAACAAAAGACATAGCGAGGGGATGCCTATGGGTTGGTCCCAAAGTTAAAAGTTTCGATAAAAGCGCATGCGACTAAATAGGGCCAGTCCTGTACCAACCATTACTTAGTCATAATCCCTGCAACAATGATACATGAAACATAAATAAATGAAACTCATCTGTTAAAACTTATCAGAAAAAAATTTATGTGACTAATTATGAACTACTGAGGTTCAGTCCACATAGTCATAGTTCACGAGGAACGTCATGCATGAAATAATGACACGTAACTAAATATGAATGACGGTTGTCCATCCATATTAGTACAACAATATCGATGAAAACATCAAGGTTAAAACCTCAAAGTGCTGAAAACATCATGGTTAAAACAACAATGCGCTGAAAACATAAATACGTAGAATATCAAATGTTGGCTTGGGAAGCTCCTGGTGACTACCCACTAGTCACAGGTCGAGTTTTTAGAGCCTACAGGTCGAAGCCTTGGCTCTGATACCATAATTGTAACACCCCATTTTGATAATGGAATGTCACGCATAATTATGGCGTGTCATCAAAGCATACAAGGATAAATGTCTAAAACATTACATGACCATAGGGTAAACCGGAATCAAACATCGGTTCCCAAACATAAGCCCAAAACATAATAAAGCAAAGGAAATGAATGAAAGACTAAACAAGCATAAGTATATGAAGGCAAAAAGGAAAAGAAGTCTCTGGCAGCTTCCATCCAATGCACGTCCTCCAAATGCTCGAGTCTTTCCTAGGGTACCTGCCATTTTGGGACATGTAAAGGAAAGTAACGGCTGAGCAAAACACTCAGTGCGCGGATATAGACATAGTATAAGTGACTAAAACATAATAGAGACTTAAAAGCAGCGGAAATGTATAAGTCCTGGAAAACCCGGAACATGTTCATAAAACTGGTTTTATAGTTTGAAAAGCCTTATGTTTATCTTATGAAAATTGTTTAACATATTTTACCATTAGCCAATATAGGTCATGAGAATCCACCGTGCATGAATACTTGGAGGGGTGACCTCATCATGCAAATTAGAGGGGCTGCCTCTAATTTAATATACTGGTTTTTGGGTAGGAGGGATCAGCTCCTTGTGAAGGATGCAAGGCACACACCACATTCACCATGAAATCCTGACTGGAAACATGTAACTAGGATGCACCCATACGCCCCACATGATAAATAAAATATAAATGGCCCAAAGCTGAAGGGACGCCACGAGCAATCACTCCGCCGTGGTGAAGTCATAACATCAGTGCCTCTAATGTTATGGTTATGGTACCTCCATAACTAGGTGAAACTGGTCATGCATGTATATGGCTATAGGTAATCTTTATTAAACATAAGCAATCAAACACGTAACTTATACTACGGGAAAACAGTTGGCTGCAAACGGGTTATCCTAATAAGGAAAGAATGTCCATACTGAAAGGACGGGAATCCGTACCTTATGTCCAGTGAACGATGAAGATGAACTGAGAGAAATCCCACTTCCGAATCACTAGTGCTACATAAATACATACATGAATAAGTATCTGCTTACTAAATATGTAGCTGGTTTTATGTCATGTCTTAGCTTATTTTATGTGTTCTTACCATGTTTTATTGTTTTAAAGCCTTAAACTGTGTTTATCTTATATTCTGTTTAATCTGATTAAGTATTTCTGGTATTTCATGTGTTATTATACTTACTGTGTAATAATAAGTAACTTTCTAAAAATAGCAGGTTTCCTAAAATAGAAAGTTTCCAAAAATAGAAAGTTTCCAAAAATAGAAAGTTTCCAAAAATAGAAAGTTTCCACAAATAAAAAGTTACCAAAAATAGAAAGTTTCCAGAAATAGAAAGTTTCCAAAAATAGAAAGTTTCCAAAAATAGATTTACTGCCTCAAATAGATAAGTTTCTAAAAATAGAAAGTTTCAATAAATAGATTAGCTGCCTTAATTAAATAAGTTTCCATAAATAGATTAGCTGCCTGAAATAAATAAGTTTCTAAAATAGAAGGTTTCCATAAATAGATTAGCTGCCTTATATAATTAAGTTTCTAAAAATAGAAAGTTTCCATAATTAGAAATAAGCTGGTTAAATAAGCTAAGTATATAAGCCTAAGTGTTTTCATGATTATTTTCTAAGTCATATGTTATAAGGTATAGTTTAATAATTATTTCATGTAATTAAATTAAACTATAGATTAAAATATTTAATTAAAGTATAACATGTTTTTAGTTAAATAAAGTTAAATACTTAGGTTATTATATATTAATAATATAACCTAAGTCATGTTAATTAATTAATTATAGTCATGGTTTTTAAATAATTAATTAATTATAAGTCTAAAATATAAAATACTTAGGTTAATTAATTTCATGATTATTAATAATTAAATAACCTAAGTCATGTTATTAAATTAATCATATCATTTTATTAATTTAATTTTTAACATAAGATCATAAAACATAAAAAACTAAACATACACCATGAACCGGATCTAAACTAAAAACAATGAACCGGACATGAAATCGACACCGTACCCCGAACCAACTCGGGGTACCCCGTGCCTTGATGCTGCCGTGGGACCCACACACACCAACCGAGACCGTATGGTCTTGGTGGTGGTCGGTTGGCCAAACCGAAACCCACCTTGGGTTTGGTGTAGGCCGCGGCTAAAAACAAACACCCCTTAAAACATACTTTTGATTTTATTAAACCCCAAATCATGTTAGATCCATGTTTATTTATTAGGTTTTTGTAAAAACATAACATGTTCTTGATTTATAAAAGATCAAATCAAAAGAAAAAGGTTTAAAAAGGATTTACCGAATTCGTGGATTAAAAGGATGAAGAACAAACACGATCACCAACTAATTTTCCAAGAATCCAAGATCACAAACCACCTCCTCGTGGTGTTTGTAGGGTGGCGGCACAAAGAAGAAAAGGGAAGAGGGTTTTAGGTTTTTTTAAAATCTTCTGTAAACTAAAAATGAGTAGTGAAAAATTATTAACCCCCCTTTAGTAAAATTTACAAATGGGCTTGGCCCATTTGTCCTTGTAGCCGCGGGTAGGGGCCCCACTTGGCGTACCCGTACCTTTTTCCGTGTCTCGTTGTTAAGTTATACGTTTGTGATTATTTGTGTTCGTGTTTTAAGTGTTCTCGTTACGTAAATACCGTATTCTAATATATTTAATTACGCTCGTAATAAATATATATACGTAATTAATAATAGTTCGTGTTTTAGTTACGTTCATGATTTTATGATCGCATGTTCGTGATTAATTATTGTCAAATAATTAGTACGTGCTCGTGCGTAGTAAATACTTATCGTGTTCTAACACGTACGTAATACGTAAAATCCTAACACGTAATCGTAATCATGCTATATTAGGAAAGTTGTAATCTAGTACGTATGATCCTAAGGGTACTCTTCATGGTAAAAGCATGCGGGTTTTACAGCTTTTCGACCATTTGTGATTGGATGTCTTGAGAAATAGTCTATAGACCATTGTGTAGCTCAATGTATCTCCGAAAAAAGACTAAAGGACATCACGAGTCACACATTTCGAAGCATTCCTTGAATCCGTGTTGAATAATATCACGGGTTTTCATAACCTTGATTGATCTTTACGTCACCGTTTTACATGAAACTCGTATATCGATTAAATATTAATTCATTGACTATTCTACGTTTCGACTTCGAGTTTCAACGTTCGTTTGTACCTCGGAAACACCACCGTCATCTTGTAATTCATATCCTATAATATAATGTGGTGCTTGTTTGGAATATGACTTTACTCCTATAAACTTGTATCCTTCCTTTTCATCTCCTTGCTCCGGGAGTGCAACTCGTTAATGTTCCATTTCTTTCTCGGTATGTTTTGTGTTTCACGCCGCCAAGATACCTTCCTACGTTGCATCTTGAAATCTAGGACACGTATTATGCGCCGTTTTTGGTTTCTTAGACTATTGTTGGTATTCTTAAACCATTTTTATACTATGTTTTTCTTTATATGCTTAATTATAAAATTTATTCTTTTTCGTCTTTATGGAATCCACAAGTCATGTGTGTACATAAATTCCAGGTCGTTATTAAGTTTGATTACATTTCAAGATGTGTCGAAAAATATACTTTCTGCAGAAGAGTTACATGTAATTTAACGATGTCGAGAAAATATTTTTATAAACATTAGACATCAAAATATGTTTCTACTTGTTGAGACGTTCGTTTAGGACATAAAATTCGACCCGTAAATCTTAAAATGAGCTAGTTACGCTCATTTGAAACTTGTAAAATTTAAGAACTTATTTTGCATCTATTATACCTAAATTTTAGGTCCTTAAGTTTGAAATGCAGGAGTACATTTAATGCTAGAAAAATTATCTTCATCATTGTTAACTTAAGTCCGGTTGAGAATGCTAAAAATCATAGCACATTTAATGTTTGAAAGTCTTTTGATTGTTTTGAAGTATGAAACTTAAGTGTCGAATTCAATTTTGAGGTTACACTGTTTACAACATTTTCATCTTTACATTTAGGCACACTAATTTAAAACAAAACTATTTTAATGTTAAGAAGTTGAAAGGAAATAAGAGATTATCATGGCATATCAAGAGTTCCTACGAATATGAAGAATCAAGGAGTTACAAAACCTAAAACTATAAATCACATATGCACTATTTGGTTCCCCATGAACGGTTCCTGATGATCATCATGCATAACTCAATTGCTACTAATTGGTGCACTTGATATCATCCAGGTATTTGATTTAATAGAAGCACTCAAATGAACGGGGTAACGGTAATTTTCAGTCGGTTTGGGTTAAGAAAGAAATTGATCTCATGTATTTTTTACTAACCTTAAAATAAGAATAATTATTTTGTTTAAACATGCAGATATTAGCGCAAAGGAGCGTGTCTAAAATATTCATGGAGTGGGCTGCATAGATGTCTCAACATGTTTAGGACTTTGGCTAGAATTCAATGTTTTTAATGAAACTGCTCATGTTGTCATTATGATGTTCAATGAGACCGCATAGGAATTGGTTATGTGCTTAGTAAAAGTTCATTTAGAAGGCGAGTATTTGTAGATAAATTAGGGAGAAGCAACCAGATGGTTCTACGACTTTGTTTAAACTTTGTTCCAATTTATTTTTGATGAAAAGTATGTTTGATACAATAGGTAATGAGATATTATGTTCAACTCTATAATAACTTTGTCTGCAGGAGTGAATAAATTTAAAACATAGAAGATTGAATCAACATCCAGGTATGTAGAAGGCGGCGGCCTTTTATTAGTTTATTTGATTACGTTTAAATTATGATTGTCGACGAAAATACGGTTCAACAATCTTCTTTTAGTTACAATGGTTGTTCGAGTGACAAGTGCCAAAAATATCAAAGTGTTCATTTGATGGAATGGTGAAAGATTGTTTGAAAATATTGGATGAGGGGTGCCTTACTCCTATTTGGCTAGCCATAACATTGAGAGTGATTATTGTTGAGAAAAGATAATCAAGTTACGAGCTTCGTCATTTGCTAAATTCTATTTTGTGTGAATAGGATTTGCGTAACAAAATGCCCTATACCGAACTTATTATTAATTAGATGACCTACTTAAAAATGCAATGCCAAACAGCTTGCATGTTATTAAACTGTTATACACTTTTTTTACCATGTTACTAATTTGCAGCCACACTGCACCTCTGGGATTTGGTTGTTCGAAGGTTATGCTTTTGTACCACATTGAACGTCGGTGCTACCATACTACAAGAACATGGTGCAGCCCAAGTTAACACGGATGGAAACATATGGTTTATTAAGGACCTTGAGAAATGTGAGTCACACGACCAAGGTCGAGCGGACCTGTTTTCCAAGTGTGGCGCATCTTTAGTGCCCCAGTGATACAAGCCAATATATGGAATCGAGTTGGAGAGACATAAAAAAACAAAAAGTGTGTGCAAAATTTACGATATAAAGAAGTTAACATCATAGTAGTATCATATAATATATTATAAAGTTGGAACTTATTTTTGAAAAAACGCATGTAACCAATGAAAAAGTATATTAACTATCAGCGAGTAATATCTGATATGCTATATATAGACTTAAATAATCCTAAAGTAATATTTGATGGTATATTTATTCAGTGCAAACAACATCGTTGTAGATATTCTTTGAGGATCGGAATGTTGACACTCACACATGTAAGACTACTCTATGACCATCGTAAACTGCTAAAGATTCTTTCGTGCACAGTTCCCTTTGACCGAGATGTGAATGCCCATGATTTGCTCGATAAGGACGAGGAAGAAAATAATAAAATCTTTGTCGAGTTGATTGAACGTATAAGGAAGAAGAATTATGATCATCTCCTTACAAATGTTGAATTCGTTACATCCGCACTTGGCGGAAGGTCGGGATCATCACGAATTATAACATGGAGATGTAATCGAAAATGGGTATTTTCTAATGTTACTATCATGGGTTTCACTCTTATAATGGGAGCTTACATTGTGAACAAAATTACAAATACTCGATAGAGGAACCAAGTTTGAGTCAACCATGGCCCCAACACGCGTGCATCGCGCGGGTCTGCATGCCTCGTATATGGAAATTTACTACTGATACAGAATTTTGCATGGGCCTTTTGGTCATTTTATGTTAGGTTTCAGATCTTGGGTAAAACTAGAAAGTTGTTGGAAACATTGTTTTGCACTAAATTGCTTTATACTCCGAGTCTTGAAAATGTCATTTAACGGGTTAATTGACCGGGTCAGACCTAAAAGTCAAAGTTGACTATAAAGTCAAAGCTGATAGAAATTTTGAAATATGGTTTTTAGGCATTTTTGAGTTCGTTTGAGCTTTTAGAACTTTAACAAATGATATTTTACAACTAACAAACATTAGTTACGTTTGAATACGTTTAAAAATAGTAACTTTGGGTACGAGTATACATACATATATCGCGAACTTTTAAAACCGGGTGTTTGGATAAAACCGATGGTGAGCTATAGTTTTGTCGAAAAAGTTTTGCATTTTTATGTCCATTAGTTTACGATGTGAACGCATATGTAATTCCTTTATCCTTTCTTTTCTATATGACTTATTTGTCATTCTATATTATCTTTCTTTTCTCTCATCGTACCATTTATTTGGGTCGAGGTTTGAAGTTCTTGTTTTTACATCCTTCGTTATCATTTTTGGCACGTGTCTCATGACGATTCTGGCTAAATCTTTTGATACCTTATCACCTTGTAACCATTTCATCGATTGTCTTATGGACTACTCTTTACTACTCTCGTGTAACCTACTCGCTATTTTATAATTTATCATAATGTCATCATATAAACTCAAACTGGTATGTTTGCAAATCATTTTATAAAATGTTCCACTTGGGCCTTATTAAATACTTGAATGTTACCTTATAAAATTAATTGACATTAATTTACGATGTATTTTCACAAATTGTTCTACTTTGGTATTATAAAGAAATCTTGTAACATTAAAATTGTTGATTTAAATATCTAGTCAATTACTTACTTGCGAAAGTTTCATAAATTATTCCGATTTCTATTCTTGGCATTATATACATATTTTAAATCAAATGACATGTATTACTAGTTTGACGAACTTAAGCATCACATTGCTAGTCATAAATTATGCGTGGCCTGATTACCCATGCGTAATTTAGAAGGAGCCATGCAAGGCTAAATATTAGTCACCTCAAATATTTTTACAAGAACCAACTTTTGTTTTCTTATGTGTCTTAAAAGTTAGATAAAATAAAGTTTTGAAAACTTTTACATATTATGCTAGTAGCACCCGTTCACGATATATGCATATATTTCCTTATCTTTTCTTGAACGAATTACGTGCCTGCAAGTACATGTTTCTTTACTAAATGATATTTGTTCTACTTATTACCTCATTTTCTCTTATAATACAATTCTATTTACAGTTCGTCTAATTACCGACCATTGATACCAGACTTAGAAGTTTCAATGTTTTTATGCTTCTTCATCGACCAACCTTCTTTATCTATTTTGGTAGTCCTTCGAAACGTCTCTGGACGCGAATAACGATTTATACCTAGACGTGGATAATGATTTTCTATATTCGTCATGATGTGTGTCAGACTCTATCATCTCAAAATTTGTTCCTGTGAATCATGTGTTGACTTCGATCTCTAATTACTAATGTTCATTTTACTAGAATTACTCACAAGTGACTATTTAAGAATTTTTGTTGATTCGAAATTTTTGTGTGACTTTTCTCTTTCGATGGTGTATCGACCACCGAGAACTTAATAAGCCATTGTTGGTGACACCAACCACACTCGAGAATTGATTACTTGCTAAACCTTTGGTTTCTCATTGTATTATCGTCGACGTATCTACTCTATCATGTTCGTTAAGAATTGATACAAATTTTGTTTTATTCCCTCCTGCTATTCCTTGTATTCTAATTGTTGACTATTATTTGCTATCTTGTCACATTCTGAAAACTCGAATATGTCCCATGTTTACCATTTGATGCATTAAACGCCTTTATGGAATTCTATAGATTATTATAAATTTTTAAGAACATTTTACACATTTTATCAAGTGTTTAAATTACCAAAACACCCGTTTCAAGTTAAATGTCAGATCCATACATCCTCTTTGGTAAATTTATAACTAGTGTTTAAAATGACGTCATGCATTATCTTTTAAAATATATGATGGTATCATACTTTACTTTCAATTTAATGAAATTATCGATTTAATTTATATTTCTATCAATGATTCTAAATAATTTGGAGATTTAATTTTCTCTAATCGTAACAAAACCCGAGTTTTAACAATAATTCCATACAGTTATCCAAAAGCTTTCTTCAACCGATCAAAATAATTATTTTGAAGTGTTTTACTTTTACTTTGAAATCCTTATCAAGAAAAACATTTAGCGACTGTTACGTTTACCTTGAACAACATCCTTATCAAGCAACTATAACTATATTGACACCATTTTGAAAGTGTCGTAACATTTTAAAGCCACAAACAAACAAACCTTGTATTTATATAATCAAGAAGATACCTAAGCCGAGTTTAAAGTAATACCAAGTCCGAGACGGATAATTATGGCAACTCCTATTTTAAATGTCTATATGTAATTTATATTTTCCCTCTATTTCCCTAGTATGTAGATTGTCATGTTTTACAGTTTCACGATTTACGATTCCTTATTGATTATCAACCTTAACTCGTTTTAGCGCACCTTGTTCGTTTAAGAAATTCTCGTGTTCATTCTATCTCTTTAAACTTCTTCGTACTGAAAGGTTATTATTCTAATCCGAGTTTGAAATTAATTCGAAAAGGAGTTAAGAAGTTGAAGCGTAGTTGGATTCCATTTGTTAAGGTTCGCCGTGGTGCAAAAAGTACCTGGGGAAGCGAATCATTAGTTCTAAACTATGTATCTCCTTTTGTTTGCATCTTCTTCCGTCTCCAGTTGAACTCTGAGGGACCAGAGTTCCTTTAGGGGGTCGACTGTGAGAACTCGCATTTCCCGGTATTATTTTACTCTTTTATTCATGCTTCTTCAATTTACCAACATGTTACATTTTCTTGTATTCTTCATACGGAAATCCTGAGATCTTGATAATTTTAATAAATTATATTTTAAGTATTTTTCTGATTTTGATAAATAATTTATTCGGAATTATAAAATTTCTTATTTTATTTTTTCCATGTTTTATTTAAATCAAAATTTTTAATTTAAAAGCACCCGCGTGTATTTTACGAAAATTTTACTCAAATCAACGAGTAACGAGAACTACTAGTGATCGCGATACCGACGGATGCCAGAAATTTTATGTCTTATTATCGATTGTTTCGATACTTGATTATTTTGATGTTTTCTTTTCATTGCGTATTAAGTCAACTCGGAACATTACTATTACTTTTCGTGTGCGTTAAATCCTTGAAAAAGTATTTTTATTGAACGAGATTTTAATTTTTATGAGGCCGGGACGGAGCCCGACTTTCGTAAAATTTTTAAAAACCTACTAGGTACCATTCCCGCTCTTTAATAAATGTTTTATTGTTAAGGCCAAAAGATAACCTTATTTACACTTTATACCCGACCCTTCCATATAAAAAGGGAATTTTTCACACACATCTCTTATTTTTCATTTCAAAAATTTTTTACCACCCTTTTCTCTCCTCTCTTGCCGTAGGCCTACACCACAAACCACCACCAAATCACCACAAATTTTGGTTTTTGAAAAAATCCAAGCAATGAACCATTCTTGCAATCATCTTGTGAGTGTTTTTCAACCTTTAATTCCAACATGCATTCACTTAGTTTTTCAAAAATTATTTTTGTAAAATTGTTGATTTGATCCAATTTTAAACCATTGTATGTGTGTTTTTTATGGTATTAGGAGCAAGTATTGGAAGAAATCAAACCTTGGAAAAAGATTTTTTTGTGTGTTCTTGATCATTTGATCCATCTATTTAATTGTCAGGTTCCATGTAATGTTATTACTATTATATTAATTTTTCTTTAAATGCATGAAATTGTTTATAAACTTTGGTGGATCCACATTGAACATGCAAAGGTTAGATGATGTTAGAATTGATTAATATGAGTTGTTTGAAGTATGCTTGAGGTTGAAAATGGGTAAAAACAATATTTAGTGTGATTTTAAATAAGTCATTTTAGATCAGTGGGTTTAAGGCTAATTTTCATGTACTTAAGTTTGATTAAGTATTGATATGACATCATATAGTTGTAGTGGTTGTCGAGACGCTCGTTTTGGTATAAAATAGGACTTTAAATTCAAAACGAGGAGGAAGTTGCACTAGTTTAAATATTCGTTTACTGGGAGGCGAGTATCGACACAACACGAAATTGTTGTCGATATTTGGTCAAATCTCGGGGACTATAGGATGAGTTTCAAAAAGGTCCAACGGTTGTTCTTAGGCTTGAGTCTATTTTTAAACTTAGGTGTCAAGTTTACAAATGGTAACGGTTAATTGGGCCAAATTGGTTTTTCAATACAAAGGTACAAAACTGTCAGAATTTTTTAGTCTAGAAATGTGTTGAGCATGTGATTCTAAATGTAAATATTTGGATGAAATTTAAACTGAGTTTTGTTCAGGTTATGATTTAGTTTTTCACTAAGTTTCATAAAAATTCGAGTTGTCTAAGTATGAGAAATCAGCGGGTACATTTGGTATGTACCGGCTGAGTGCTTTCGGGGAGCACTTGTCTTAATAACGTAGTCTTGTAAAAGTGTCTAGTAAATTCACTTGTATGGTTTGTTCTTGCGTATTTACTATGGTTTTGAGTTTATTTAATTATCTATACTAAGTATGCTTCGATACTTGAGCATATTGATAAAGTGCGCGCCTTATTTGGTAGGTTGCGGCTCTCATGTTTACCGGGCATCTATATCGTCGACGATCGTCTTACCACTACTTTTTCTAATCAGCTTCCGAGTTCCGTGATTCAATTACCTTGTGGCTTAAGGTGAGTTCATAGCCCATTTTACTACTTGTACATGGTTTCTAAACGCGAGCTAAGATTTTACATGGTGTAAGACATTCATTTAAAATTGTATGCTATCCTGAACTTGTATGCTATCCAGAACTTGTATGCTTTCCAGAACTTGATGGTTTCCAACAGATTTTCATTATTATTATTGCTTTTAGTGTACATAGCCACTAAGTTACCCCTCTTTATCATGCATCGTTAATTATTCCAGTATTACCTCTCGCAAGCGTGAATGTTGTGGTGGGATCCATCGGGATTGATAATCAGCCGTCCTGTATTACCTTGACGCATTACATTTGTTTTTTCTTAAGTATTTAGGCTGAATACTCACTAGGGGAACTTACATTTTGTTAAACTTCGGTGTCATGAGCTAAATAGCAATAATAATGGTTTCGGACTATGGTTAATGATCATAACTATTTTCCCTATTTACTTGTTTTATAAATGAATGCTTGTTTTCCACAACTTTACTACTAAACCTATGAATATCACTCAACCTTGTGTTGACGATTTTACATGTTTAATCTCATGTAATAATACTTAATTTTTCTTGGTTGGGAGCCCGCAGGCTATTATCGCAGCTTGGAGATTTATGTGTTATATTTAAACTCTGGTTTTGGTAAGAACTGTCAGAAGTTTATCCTATATTCTTGGTAACTATATGTTATAAAACCATGTTTATATAGTAGTTTTTTCCGCTTATACAACTCTGGGACCTTTGTTTAAAAACTATGATCTTTTATGATGTAATGTAAAATTTTTATTACGTCAATTTTGTATCAACTGTATTTTATTGATTCTTGTACCATGATGTGGCACCCCCATGCTGCCTACGTGTTTCCTTGCCTGATTTTGGGGGTCTCACACCTCATGACTACAGAGTAAGTTATAATTTTGTGTGTGTAGGAGTTTGTGTGTGTATTTTCGTTCACTATGCTTTTGTGATTAGATACAAGTTAGATGGTTAGCTACTTATAGCTTGTTGTAAATTTGGAACAACTAATTTCTCTGTGTGTTTTTAGGGCTTATCTCACATGAACCGTTGCTATAGTGTGATTATTTGGTGAATGTGGACTTTTTGTAGAGTATATTGATTGCACATAGCTCTAAAATATAGATTTAGATATAAATGTGGTTTATTCATTGATATTTCTAGGGTTTATATGAATTTGAAATGTAATATTTGTGTCTTTAGTTTATAATTGAAGATCATATAGTGTATATAGATAACTGTTAGACGGTTAATTAGTTCGTTATAATTTTTCTTTGATCTGTAACTGCTCACTTGTGTGTTTATTTGGATTTGAGATGTGTTTTTGGTATTTTTGAATAAAACTGAAAATATTACAGCTTATATGGTATTTGTCCGTTGTGCAGATGTAACAACTAATTTTGTGCTTACTTCGTTGAATAGGAGCTATTATATTTTATATATAGCTTCGTTATTATCGGTCTGAGTGTGTATGTGATTGTTCGATAAAAATGTATGATAGTTTTTCGATACCTGCATTCTGTTATAAACTAGGCAAGTATTTCAGACATTCCCAAGTCGGAGACAGCCCGGCTAAGAAAAGGACTCCTACCGGAATATTGGTTAAGATCACAATCCCCTCTTCCAAGGAACGAGCATCTTCTTCCCTATACCCATCCTGATGTATAACATCATCTATCTCGGAGTCCACATATCTCCAAGGCATATAGTCTGGGATGGCTCTCCAATCTATCAAAAATAATTCCCATTTCCACTTTTTTAAACAAGTAAGAACATCCTTAAAAATTTGTATCCAAGCAGTCTTTTCGGAACGCTTATCGAAAGAGAACCAATGACCCTGCCTACTTAGCCTATAGTAGAGACGAAAGAGAGTAACGCTAGGCTCAATCAAGAGGCTTCAGCAATATACTTCAAAATGGCACAAATTGGGAAATATGTACACCAAAAAATTTTATTACGGCCAAAAGGAAGGTGGAGAAAGGGACTCGTAGTCCGGAAAACTTAAAAACTGTTCATATAAACCTATAGAGTCAGCGTGAATCCGATCCATAGTCATCCCCTCCGGAGGAGCACGGGGATGCAAGCTCCTGGGATGTTATAACTGGTAATCAATTATTCGACATATTTATCTGAAAGGTTGGACGTATACTTCGGCATATCAAACTTGGGAAGATATCCGGACGAACCAGGTTGATCTTCGTCTGCCATTAGTTTCGTGGGAGATCCGAAAGGATATTAACAAGAGAAGCAAAGAATGTATCTGAGAGATCGAAAGAGCAATGGAAGTCACACGTGTGTAAATAATTACGAGGGGGGGGGGGGCTATTTGTAGGAGAGGCTTGGAGCTTGGAAAGTCGCGAAGGTACAGTGATTGTACACGTGGCAACAATCAAGGCTAGGAGAGGACACAATCTACGTGGTAACTGAGGGAATTGGACCCTAGTGGGCTGTACGAGCGAAGTGGGCTTAGCAACGGGTAAGCCCACCCATGAAATAGAGACCCAAACAGATTTTTAGAAGTACTAGTTTAACCGTATCGGAGTACAATTAAACCAACACTTGGGGGGACTTGTTCGTGTATAGGTCCGAATGGGTGGACCAGACCCGAATCCGAAACCCAAATCGGGAATCCATATCCAAATCATCAAGCCCATCACCGGCCCAAAAGACAAAGCATTGGTCAAAGATAATTCAACCGACAAGCTTCTCCAAATTCAAGAAAGTTGTCCCCTGCGGACCAACATGCCTCCGAAGGACAAGCCTACCTAGTCCGAAGGATCTCACCATCCGGATCTACGATCCGAAGGATCTCACCACAAGAAATGACACCGTCCCCGTGTCATTTCTCACCTTATCTTACCCATCCCCGCCCTCATACATGTCGAGAAATTGCTTCAAAAACTTTTCAAAACATATAAAAATAGTCTCAAAAACTAAAAATCAATTCGTAACTCTTTTGTGCTCCAAACCAATGTTTATCAGGCCACATTTGACGATTTAATTGACGGTTCAATCAAGTTTTAGGTCAAAACCGGTTTTAATTTGACCGGTTCGCAGTTGACCCGGTTTAACTTGATGGTTTTAAAACACCTCCAACCCCCGAATATGAAAGATAAATAAAATAAAATAAAAATATGATGATCCACCATTATTAATGTTGAGCTTATTTTGGATTTGCAGTTGTAAAATATCTGATTTATTTGTCTTTCATTGCTGAATCAATCGTATCTGTACACCAAGTGTAATGTCTGACTGACTTATAAATGATTTTGGGCTGTTTGTTTTATTAACTATTGTTGTGCGTTTCGAACTTAAATGATGTGTTACCTTTTGTATGGTACTAAGGTTTAGTGCGAAAATAAGGCTGTTAACTCAAGGAATATTAGACGAGCATCTTTGCTTCTTTTTGTAACTACTTTGACATGAACCCAGCAATCACTTCCCTTTCAGTTTTAGCATACGTGTAAGTAGAGCTTGAGCCGAATTCATATCTTATCTTATATTTCAGTATTACATGCTAAATATCCGTCAAGTTACTAAACCTAAAGTGTTGTTTGCCTTTTTTATTTATATTACACGTCATGGCATGTGTTTGATAAAATCTCAACTCAAATGTTTTAAGGTCCCTCAAACTATGTAGAGAGTTTTACGTATCTTATTGTGATGAGGCCTCTGATACTAATAAGCAATGACAATCATAATAAGGATATTAATATACTGCTCTGCCTATCGTAGAAGATTAGAAGGTACTTATTTGTTACTACTTGATTATTGCTAGTTTGCTATTATAACTACCATATTTATTATTCCTTGCTACAATGTGACATAGGCGTCTCTTTTGTGCAGGTCTACTAACCACAACAGATGGTTTCATGTATGTTAGGAAGCCTAGAAGTTTAGTCTTCCAAAATCCAGATCACCAAGTAACTTTTTATGTTTAATACGATTGTCCGTAAATGCTCTTTAATTATAATTGTGTATGTCAAATATAGACGTGCATTATGTGAAGAGTAGTCATATTCATACTTTTAATGATCTCAAATTAGGTGGTGATGCCTACTGTTGAAGCAGATGTGCCGTTTGGCCTTGGACGATTCAACATGACCAATGATGAAACAAAACTAAGAGTCGCAAAAGCATTGACTGCTGTGGGCATGTATGATCATTTGCAGGTAACAAATCAACATGTCCTGTCTTTTTATACAATAAGGGTTCGTATGTATGTTAACAATAAGTACGCGCAATGGATATACAATATCTGATTCGCTCAGACATTGTTGGACAAAAATGAAAACATTAAATGTTGAAGCAATAACTTAAGATAGATAACTTACACACTTACAAATATGGTTTAACCATTAATGCCACACGGTGTAAATAATTCGCTCCATCCATGTTAACCACAGTGGATTCCATCTCCCATCCACTTCTAGGCTGCCCTAGGGTCCTTGGAAACACATGCATATGGTGAACTTAAAAAAATGATCGCTCCATCCATGGAATCAAAATTACCTTCTTGCTTAAAAAGAAAAATTGGTAATGGGCAAAGCACTCGCTTTTGGTTGGATATTTAGGTCGGTGACACCTGGGTTATGTACTTCCTTTCCCTGTTTTTCCGTCGTGAATCCGACAAATCAGCCCCTGTTTGTAATATAGCTCCCTCGCCCTTCCATCAATCTGCTCGTAACCACCTTAATACCCCCCTGCAGTCCCCTTAAGGTAACATCAACAAACTGTTAGCTCCTTATGGTCATGATTAGAATAGAATATATTCATCTTACAGAATCAATGGAGCGCTTATTTCTTCTCCATTTGCGTCACACGCCATTGATGGATGGCTTCAGCTTTTCCCAATGTGATTTTCTAAAAAATCTGCTTTGAAATTGTCCTTGCATATTCCATGTTAATACTCTTTGTCATTTGAAGTTGAGTAATTAACTAATTATTTAGGGTTTACCTTATTTATATATATTAGTTTAATTACTACTAAGTCAGCTTATACCTTGGTTGAACAGTTTTATCTAAACACTATAACAAGCTTTTTAGGGCTTCTATAGCCAGCTTATGGCTTATTTGGTCTTTGGCTTATCGTTACATAACCTCATTTTGTGGCTTATTCTGAAACTTTTCAGCTTATATTAGTTTATTATTTCATAATCATAATAAGTTTATATAAAAGTTTCAAAATAAGCCACAAAAAGTGAGGTTATGGAACATAAGCCCAAAGTCGAATAACCCATAAGCCGGCTGTATAAGCCGAAACAAACACCCCCTTAGATTATGCAAGTTTAAGCTTAATTAGTTTGTTTTCTCACACTTACGCTTATTAAATGACTGATATGAAGTAATTAAGCCATGTTCTAGAGGCGGTTTGCTCATGAGAAGCTAATCAACACTAACTCATTTTTAAAGCTAATTGAATCTGATCTTATTATGAGGAATAAGAAGGCAAGTGAAAAACAATGTCTTATTTTGAGAATTGGTTTAGCTGCATTCGAGGGAGTTATTATTAGGGGGGGGGGGGGATCATCTTCTGTTACAAATAAATTTAATAAGGATAGGTCGCAATCATGACTGTTGTAGGGGGTCTTTGGCATCCACATTTTGGTACTTTTGTCATTTTCAGTCAATAGGAGTATTATGAAATTTTGAGAAGTGGTTTCGCCCTAGCTGTTATAGTTTAGCTTCATTTGAGGGAGTTATTATCATGTTACTGTTAGGGGGAAATCATGTTATGTTATAAGCAATTAAGCCAAGTCATTCTAGAGCCGCTTTGCTCATAAGAAGCTAATCAACACTTAACTCATTTATTAGGGGTAAGGAGGCAAGAATGGTAAGTATTATGAAACTTTGAGAAGTGGCTTAGCTCTAATCGTGATAATTTATCTGCATTCGAGGAGTTATTATTAGGGGAAATCATGTCCTGTTACAAATATTTGTAATAAGGATATACGTCACAAATCATAATTGTTTTTCCACATGTAGGGCATCCGCATTTTGCTAAGGTGGACTTACATCTAATTGTATAATGGCTATTCGAATTGATTGACCCATTGCTAATATCTTAGTATAATCATTCTATCGAGGTGGTCGTTCCCTGATCTGATTATCTAGTCAAGTTATATTATGTCTAGCTTTATATGTCTTCTCATATGTTGAATTGGCTCATATATTGTATTAGGAGTGATAGTATGTTATGCATGTCATGATAATGACCGGTTATAGCTGCATATTAGATCGTTTTACCATGATTATAATTTCTAGAAAAGGCTCCACGTTTAACTTCTAAAGGAATCAAAACCAGAGTCTGCTTTACTGGTGGTTTATTGTTTTAACGATTATTAACCGTGGAATGTGCATTTGGCTATGGTTGGACAGTTGGAGAGCTAAACATTTATGCTCTTAGGTTGTGTTGAAATTAATTTCTGTTTTTTCATAAACAAAGATTGATAAAGAACGGTTTACTATTTTTTACCAAACACTTATAGTCTGACAAGACCTGTTTTTTATATCCTTCTGCATTTCGACCACTAACAAACCATTAACAAATACTTAACTATTATGGTCGAATCCACATCTCATGGGTTTACAACTGATGAAGTAAAACACCATAAGTAGAGCATACCCCTGGTTTTCACTCATTTGCTAGCAATGATTGTCGGGATCCTTTTCTATCAGCAGTATACATCACTAGAAAAACAAATGCATTATCGATATGAATTCCTTAGCCATATTTATAATCAGTCTCGTATACCAACATTACTCCACTAGATGAGCCATAAGTGCTCAAAAGCTCCACTAGATGAGCCATAAGTGCTCAAAAGTCGTTTGAAGAAAACTGGTTAATGTACGTCTGTTCATCTTGTAGTTCACCAATGTTGATTCTGTCAAAAGAAAGAAACCGTGACAATGCTTGTTGGCGAAGGCTCCCCCCTTACTAGGTAGTCTACTCCACAGATGATGATACATCAACGACTATGAACCGTGGAATGTGCATTTTGGGTATGCAGGAGCCTTCACCAATGAAATAATTGTCACAGTTCCTTTCTTTTGACAGTTGCTATATCACTAGAAGAACACATTTATTAGTTTAATGAAGGTTCTTCAGAGGACATCTGTAATTAGTTCTCATATACGACCATCCCCACGAAACATAACATACTGCTAGAGTAGATGGGCCAGAGCTCATTGTAGATTAAATTGCATATGGACCGCTAGTTTGCTAGTATTGATAATTAGTCACTGGACGAAATAGGCCAAGCATCAGTCATTCAGTTACGGAACACTTTATGCAATTCACTTCTAGGCATAATTTTTCCTATATATGTCAAGAACCTGATCTTTGATTTTATAATGCATGTGTAGTCCTAAATATACAATTTGCTCATTTTAGTATTGTCGGATGGTTTTAATTTCTTGTGTGTAGGCCAAAGTTACTTGTCATGACCATAACAATTATCATTTTGCTGATGGTTAAAGAGTAAAATAAACACATCTTGTTAGACATTAGAGGTGTTTTGTTAAAATAGTAACCCGCTCTTTTGACCAACAAAAGTTAAGACGGTGTCTTTTATCAAACATTCCTTATAATAACATAGCATTATCTTAAGTTCAACCCAATTACAAACATATAGTTTTGGGTCTCTGGCCATAAGCGAATGCACACTCCACGGGTTCATAGTTGTTGAAGCCAAACAACATAAATGAGGGAGCAAATAAAGAGGGAGCCTTTACCAACGATAAGTGTCATCGATCATTTCTTCTGATGCAACTTACACTATACAACACAAAAAGAACAAATGCGTCAGTTACAAGAGCGTTTTCTTATGACCTAATGTGCCTCTATAGTTAGTGCCATTCATATATGCACATCCCTGCCATTACCAGATATAACATACTTTCACACTAGATGGGCTAGTTTAGCATATGTGAAACTCATAGGGCTGCTTGTCTAAAGTTAGTGACTTATGATCCTAGAATTAAGAATGATGTGTGGATTCACTAGTATGGAATCTTTCTGATTTCTGCGCATTATATTAGCATGATGATGGGATACATCTGTTCTTTTGCAATATATGCATCATGGATTTGAACTGCAGGCCGCAAATCATGATAGATTGCAACTGTAGGAGATCTATAACATCTGCGTCCTGCTAATATTTTGTACATTTGCTGACATTTGCATTCTGCTAATAATCTGAATATTTACCGACAGTAATTTTTCTTTTAGTCTAGGTTAAGGTTTAAGTTTTAATTTTTAATTTTTAAGTTTTAAGTTTTAAGTTTACAAATGGAATTTGAGCAGCCGAACTGATTTTCATTGACAAATTTTGATGGGATTGTTGCATATGGACAGCATTAGAGAATAGGTCAACATATGAAATAGACTGAGCACTAGTTGAGGAATAGTTCATACACTTTCAGGGTCAATTTAGAACTTATATGTCGAAGCCTTGAATCAAAATTTGTATAATACTTGTGTAGTCCCAAGTATAATCACTCTTTGGTTCTTTTGTAGGCCAACCTTGTGAATCAGTTACGGTTTCCAACTCGAAAGTTACTGACTTCGAGTCTTCATATATGATATATCTCAGTTAATGATGAATTGTGATTTAATTATGAAAACATGTCTTCTAAATACAGTTTACGAGCAATGAAGCAAAAAGTATCTATCTTTTCTTACGGTTTGTCCATGTGTTTGCAGAACTCCTGATTTGTGATCCAAGAAAATGCCCAAAAGTGGTTCATCTAAGACATCAAAACCAGGGCTTCAGAACCCTGATATAGCTACTTGGGATATGCCAAAAAAGAGTTCATCTAAGCCACCCAAACCGACCCCTGTGAAGGACCAACCATCTTGGACACCAAAACCATTCAGACAGGAAATCGATGATATATTTTCTAAACAAAGAAAGAAACCTGAGCAGCAAAAGACCAAAAAACCGGATAAAAGAACGCGGAAAGATTCAAAAAATAATGAGTAACTGCCCCGAAGGGAGAAACCGAGCAACACTGGAGGGTCTAATGTGGATATGTTTGAAAGCGAAAAACCAGCTAGACCCAAGAAGAAAACTGCAGATGGTCTAGTGATTTATTCAGAAGAAGAGTTGGGGTGTGGTAAGCCAGATACTGGAGGTACCTGATTATGTCCTTTTGACTGCAGATACTTGTAGAATTCAATTACTTCTGCAATATTCTTATTTTAGTTATTGGTTCTGAACATGAAGTTGCGGCTATTTATCTGTTTTAATGTATTACTAAACTACTTATTATACCTATCGCAAAAAGGCATCATCTTGTTTTCCAGTAAGCATTGATTGTGAATCGAACACTGACTCGTTGGCTAAGCTTCAGTGTTCTTTTATCTGGTTTGCTGGTCTTTGCTTATGGCAATTACTTTAGTTTTGGGCTTATGTTTCCTAAGCTCACTATATTTATCTTATTTTGAACTTTTCGGCTTATATAAGTTTAGTATGTCATAATAAGTATATGTAAGCCGAAAAGTTCAAGATAAGCACATAAAATGATCTTATGAATGATAAGCCCGAAACCAAATAAGCCGAAAATGGTGATTTACTACTACCATGAATGGGCCTAAGTTGACAATATTTATTTATTAATTTTTTTTTTCATAATGAACATAATTAGAGGGCTCAAGCATGAGGGGTAGAGAACAGTTCCTTTTCTCCGGCATTGTTTAGACACCCTAAAACCTTTACCTTTATTTATATCGCCATCAGGAAATACAATAAAAGTAATGATAGTTGGAACAATTAACAACTTATTGGAAAAGTGAACACTTGAGACAAAAATTTTCTTATAGATCAATACTAATCTTAGACTTCGGACTTAAAACTCTATGCTTACCTCTGCCAAAAACGCTCCATGTTTTCTTCAAGCTCTTTTTTTAAACAAATTGGAATTTGTGATGATGTCACGAAGGCTATTAGGAAACATAACTATCTCTGTTTCACATCCATCTTCGAAATCCAAGCCATCGATGCGTGCTTTGTGTATAACTCTATTTTTGAGGTTGTAAATGTAGAACAATTTCTTTCCTCTACCCGTGGTAACTTTAATTAATATGTCCCCGTCTTTGTTTAGACAACCTAAAACATGTATAAAGTTGTCATGCGAAAATTCATTGTCTTCAAAACCACAGTGTAGCATCCATTCTTTCTTGTGGTTCAATACCCAAACCTCAGTTGTGTTACTAAGAAAATATCCAACTTGGCCGTCTAGATTTACCAAGTGATCCAATGCAGGATGGTCAAATACCCTTTTGGTAGGCTTACTTTTTGTCTTTGGACGCTTAATCAACCCAAATTCTTCATTTTTAACATCAAACCATATTACTTGTCTGGCACCATCTTCGTAAACCAACCAATGCAAACAACCATGAGCAAATATAGCTTTACCAGATATGGGATAAGACGGAACTTGGGGTATTTTGTGCCATTTGTTAGTGCCAAATACATGCACCATGTTCCAATAATCAAATGGGTGGTTTGGATTGGAATATGCACACACCATCTTAAAAGTGTTGGTGGAGGAATCGAAACCAAGCCCACATGACACCTTATCATCACATTTATATGGTAACTTTGGCAGCACGTAACATTGTTTGTTTATAGGATGAATCAAAGTGAAAGTGGGCATGAGATAATTACAGTTATCACGATTCTCGATTAAGACAAGCCCGTTGCAAGAACCCAAAAATTTGGTGTAACGCATTTCGTGGAGTGATTTCTTGACCACAATTTCAACAACATCATTAGCAATAGTCTCATATTCAAATGTGTGTAAACAAAAGGTATTCGCCATATAATTTCTGGAGTAGAACATTACTGGGGTGGGATGTTCAATAACTTGTTTGTCATGAACGGAGACAAAGTAACTATCGTGGATGAACTCACGCCATAGTTTTCATACACACAGGAAACGAAGCAAATATTTTGATGGCAGTTTTGATAAGATGTCAAACAAAGGTTTCCCATGCACCATGCATGTTGTGATCTTGTGGTTCGTTGTAATCCAGGCTATCGTTATACGTATCATCAAATTTAAGTCGTTTAACATCACCACTTGTAAGCAAATGAGCAGCAATCTCTTGAGGTTTTTGTTTAGCAATCTGGATCTCGTCCAAGGGCGGCACGTCGGAGAAACCAGACACGTGGTCGTCGTACTTGCGTTTGTTGTTGGTGTTCAGTGGTTGGTCGGCCATTGTTGTTTGTCGTAAAACAAAAACCCTAGTGATGGAATTATATCAAATTTGAGATACGGGTTAAATAGTGGTCCCTCTTTCCATATATTGTTTGGGGTTAAATAGTGTTTATCTTAGATTCAAACAGTTAGAAATTATATGTTGAACCGGACAAACAATATTAGGCCATATCTATTCAAACATGGACCAAGCAAATATGGTGGCTATTCAACATATTCTTTATACACACACACACACATATATATATATATATATATATATATATATATATATATATATATATATATATATATATATATATATATATATATATATATATATATATATATATATATATATATATATATATATATATATATATATAGAGTTAGGATCAAATAAGAAGATTAAGTAAAATGAGAAGAATGAGAAGAAACCACAGCCGCACATTTCAGATGCACCTACAAAGTCAGATGCATATCCCCTTAAAATTCTCCTTCCTTTATGAAATTTGTGGTCAGGATTTCTTCTTATTCTTCTCATTTTAATTTTTCTTCTTACTAGATCTCTACTCTATATATATATATATATATATATATATATATATATATATATATGTTTTGACTCCTAAATCCACAAACGTTGTATTTAATAGACTTGGTTTTGCTATACAAAAAGGGCTAGCGGCGCAGCTTGTTGCCCGTTTGCCTTCTCCTAATATGTAAATTATAATTATTAATGATTTTTAATAAGATTAGTATATATATATATATATATATATATATATATATATATATATATATACTAGATGAGTACCCGCGCATAGCAACGGGATTTTCTAGCAACGATAATTAACAATATACGATACTGTGGTCACTATCAAGCGATTGAAATAATTTCCACACTACAAAGTATGTCTTTTTTGTGTGTATTAAGGTTTAGAGAGAGATTAAAGTTTGTGTGTGTGTGTGAATTAATTATGTTGTGTGTATTAGGGCTGACCACAAGGAATAATCAATATTTTTCAATATTTTAGTAGGACTCACATTTCAACTTTCAACATTTCAATTTTCAACCAAAGGGATACACCCTTTATAATGTAGTAAAGATATATAGTGTAACTTTATTTACATAACCCATCTTGGTGACAGAACTTGTAATATATATATATATATATATATATATATATATATATATATATATATATATATATATATATATATATATATATAGATGGGATCAAGAGAAAACTTTATCTCAATAGAAAACTTAGAAAACCCATCAACCACCGTTGGATCAAGCTCCCTTCCCCTCCTTTTTTTTCATCAAACTACAGGGGCTGTTTGTAACTTTATGAAATTTCCAGGGTTTGTTTTGTAACAACTTTTAAATTTCCCATCTTTTTATAAATTTCTTACGTGTTTCATTTTTCTTGGAACAATTATAATTTCTTTTATTTTCTTACGTTTTTCATTTATACACTTTACAAGATTTCGTTCCAAACTAATGTTTTTGAAATTTCCTTAAATATTTCCATATTGTCGTATATATATACATACAACGTGTTCTTTAGAAACGTAATTTGCATTTACAAGTGTGGGCATTATGCTTGATGAGTATTTCTGCACGCAAATGACAATGTCTCGGAAATATAGTAATTAGAATAGAAACTTATTACTATTAGTGTTCAAAGAACAAGAAAACCCCCTAATCTTTTTTTTGAAGAAAACCGCCTAATCTAATCAACCCATCTACAATGAAAAAACCCGACAGATGTCCATCTTTTGGCACCTCAAACTGAGTATAAGCCCGATAACGATAGCGAAAACCACCAAATCCTAGTCGAAACACAAATAAAGGATACACTTACTCTCATTGTTCAAAAGGAAAAAGATACAATTACTTTGTATATTTGAAACGAACAAGAAAACCCAGACTAAGCATATGGTTAACATTCCCACTTTACCTTCACCGTCTTTTCATTTGCATCCACATCCGTTCCTTTCTCAAGAACAAACTGATGAGGCCAAAAACTGGAGCTGAAAACAATCAGGTCATACGTAAATCAGATACACAAGGACATAGATATACAAAGGTCGAAAAAACAGTAATAAATATGAATAAATAGTACGACATCAAATTCCTTACCATTAGCATCCTGTAACAAGTAGCACCTAACAAATGAACTATGTATCCAGAAATCAGTTAACAACTAAAAAGATTGAGAAATGAATGAACTGGCAGCTACCTAAATAATATATCTGACTTGGAACCATAAGGTATATAAGCAAGAAGCACAGGACACATGTAACTAAGAGTCCCCACAACCTCAAATTGGAACACATTTGAGAAGAAAATTTTGAGTGTCCAATCATCACTCCAAACAGCCCTGTGCGCTAAACAAATAAATACAGGCTTAGTCAAGTGATTGACATGATTTCTCATCGTTTTTACCATAAACTACTTGGTTTCTTTTAAAACTGTTCAAGTCACTGCGTTACTCCTATCATAAATGTAATTTTTAAAATAGTTAATTTTTGTTTCTGAGTTACTAGAAGTGTGTTGATGTGTGCGTAGATGCATATACATTACCTATGGTACTGACTATCACGGGCATAAAGTGAGTCTATATTGACCTTTACATAAGAGCAATAAGTAGGGAATATCTTTGCCATTGTTTTACTCGAAGTGTGTTGGTGTGCACCACGTATGTGGATGCATGTACATTACCTATGGTACTGACTATCATGGTTATAAATTGAGGATATGTTGAACTTTACACAAGAGAAATAAGTAGGGGGATATATTTGTCATTGGCCTATTAGATCAGTTGCTAAGAAATACTGACTATACGAGTCTACCTTGATTTCATCACAGTGGTTCTTAACATTAATGGCTGCTATTCAACACAAAATTAGCCCTTTTAGGTTCATGTATGTAACTTATGATAGAAAATTGACAATTATTGAAATTATTTTAGAGAAATATGAAGTGTCAATTTACCTTCATTTTCTTGTAAATTGGTTGCAACTGATGGCCAGTTTCCTTAGCTTTTGCCAGTCGGTTTTTTGTTTTCCCCACCCATGACTTGAGATCAAACAGACTTCCACAAAAATTAATTCTCAGTAGCCTTAGATTATACCAATCCCAATAATTCAGTTGCCTGGAAATAAAAATTTAACAAGAATTATAAAAAACAAAATGAGAATCAGGCAAAGCCAATAATCGACAAAGGGGCCTGTTATTAACAGGGATGCAGCCAATAATCCACCCCTAATATAAAATAAATTGATTCATCCCCAATCGGTAATTACCTTTTGCTCCCACCCGACCCCTTTTGCCACTTTTTAACTATTCAATTGTCCCCCGTCCATTTAAATGTACATGGGGAAATTCGTGGCTGTTAGCCAATCGCCCACGAATATATGAATTTTACCCACGTAATTGGTCCGTGGCTATTCGACAGATTTCTAGTAGTGAATCGTCATGACACGCGATAAGTCCAAAAAAAAGATGACCCATTTGCTTATATAACCATATATCAAAAAACACCAGACGGCCCATTTTGGAACAGTAATCAAACAACCAGAAAAAATCCATTTACTAAAAAGATGATTATAAAGATTGGTATCAAGCCAGCACTCTATTTTGCAATTTAAGTGTCTGAAATAATTGATGACTTCTTGGTAATTGAAGAAAAGACTTGTTCTTTTCTAGTGTTCTTGCCAAAATATCCAATACTCGCGTAAAAACTACACACCTTTAACAAGTTCCTACTGTTTATATGTAGGCTCATATAATGCTAAAGTCAATTCCTCCCCACATGGTATATGTACTACTATACTAATTTTGTTGTTTTAAATTTTTAATAGTAGTTAATTAATTAAAGTCTTGGACACGAGAGTTTACCTTTCTTTACAGATGCCAAATGCTCGATTACTTCCTGGTCAACATACACACCTCCCTGTCCAATTTGGTATACCATCTTCAATTTAACCTCTATCCGAGCTTCCCCCTCTTGCTCAAAACAAGTTACAACCTGGATTCTACAACATCATTTCCACTACAGTCTCTGCACCATCATTTGCTCAGAACAAGGTACAACCTGGATATTGCCCCATCATTTCCACTACATCCTCTGCATCATCATTTCCTCTTGCTCCGAACATAGTCAAAGTCAACCATATACCATCTAGTATTCTGCATTATCATTTCTCATGCAGCCTCGTTTCCAAAAGCCACTACCAAGCCAACTTCAAGTTTTGCATAATCTAACAGAATCAAGACTAGCAGCTACTGGAAATCATCCGACTTCACATCCACAACATCCTGGTAGAAAATCGTCATATAATTCACATATTCAACTATCACTAATCGACTTATAATACACATGTTTCATCCTGTACTATCATGTTTTATCCTATACTATATAATGTTTTTTCAAATAATCGATGCTCTTTGAATGGTTTACCAGAGGATATCGTGTATCCATCTTTGAACTTCATTGAATTTGCATGCTGAGCCCTAAGCTTTCCATTTTCCACTGATAATCATATTAATTGTAACACAAGTGGTCATACAAGTTGATAAGAAGTTATCAATTTTGATCTACTTTTCGATTAAATAGTAAACATGCAAATTGATGCACTAATATGTCCAAACAGATGCTCTAAATATGCAAATGGATGCACTAATATGTCCAAAGAGATGCATTAATATTCTCTCATATTTTTGTACCTTTATCTAGATGGTGTTTCTTATGGTTGACTATTCAATGCATAATTTGAAGGATTATGCTAGACCCATGACCTGAACATGCTATTGAAAGCAATCTCTAAGTAAAACTAACCCATATAGACCCATAATCTGAACATGCTATGAGCTCAAAAGTAGAGAGCAAGTTCAGCAAAACGTTAATGCAGAAACAAGAAAACAGATTCAAGGTGCAAATCATAACAATTTTGAAGATCCATGACTTTACAACATGACCATCAGCGACATTAAATACTCTATTACACATCTAGAAGTCAGTACCAAGGCTGATTCAGTTGTTCCAAACACTAGCATACCTAGTCAAAATGTTACAATCCCAGCCATCAATATTGAAAAGTATCATTCAAATTAGAACCAATAAGCAGGATGAAACATGTGTATTACAACCTCAAAACTTCTAATCTACCACATATCAGAACCAATAAGCAGTTCTGATAAGCAACCCCATACACTCCCTTAATCTATCACAATGCACTGCCATGTAACACAACCATATACTATAGTAATTACCTGGTTCAGTGACTAATGCAATTAGGTGCCAGCCTCTACCATGTGACAGAACTACATACTAATCAACTCCTCGTAATCATGTATCTCATTTTTTCCCTCAACATCAGCTCCTATATATCATTGTCATGCAGCAATTCCCTCAAACTCAATTCCCAAGATTCTATGTTATTAGACGAGCAAGTACCCTGAAATCAGAATAGGATATAGCACACTAATCTAAGTAAACATTGAAATGGACGCACTAATATGTCAAAACAGATGTTATAAACATGAAAATGGATGCACTAATATGTCTAAGGGAAGTGATACTTACACGGAAGATATTACTTGGTACACAGAAAGTTAAAGTACAAATATTGTTTTACCCCTTATAATACACGGTCTCTCTTTAGGATTTTTTTTCTTCTTGACAACTTCACCACCGTCTCTTTCCTATCCACAATCTGTAAGATCTTTTGTTTCTATATTACAGAGCTACTAATATACAGGATTAGTTAAATCCCAACCGATTTTGTCCTACATAAACTTTCTGGTTCACATATATCTAAAGTTACTAACAAAGGACGTGACCATTTTGCCCAAATACTGATTTTTCCAAACTCTCTTTAGCCATTAACTTTTATAAGTGACCGACAACATGATAGAAATCACGTTCGTGTAATAACTCGTGATTGGGTCAAGTTCCTTTTAGCCACTGTAATTTTTTTCTTTTCCAATGATTGACGTCTCAATGTTTTTTGAAGTTCCTTTTTTTGAAAATCAACGGATGTGGATATACTAAGTCCTCAGATATGCGCATTAAGCCGTTGAACCAAATTATATGTTAGTGGTCTAAGATGGTTATAAGGAAGCTTTAAAGCTATCGGTGAATGTATCCGTTTGTTACACACGTACCTCATACCCCATAGAAGGTGCAGTAGTATTTTAGTGCATTAATCTGGTGGCATGTTAGTTTTGATGTATTAAGTGTCGAGTTCATATTAGTCACGGCTGATATGAAAGTAAAAGTCAACAACTACAGTGGTAAACCTGATTAGAAAGGAGAAAGTTTTAAAAGGTAAAAGAGATGCTAATTATGAGGGGTAAAAAGGTCTTTTTACATTAATTTTCTATGTGCGTAGTGAATTCTTCCGTGAGAATATCACCTCCCTATGTATAAATAGATGATATAAACATGAGAATGGATGCCCTAATATGTCCAAACATATGCAATAATATTCTACATTTACATCTATGGTATTTTTTATGGTTGATTATTCAATGCAGAATCTGGTATTATGCTCCATCTTATGTAGAGCTCACATCGACACCTATTCTAAATTCTACTTATGACAATCAGATTTGTTTTACTAATCAGGTTCGTTTTACCCAAAGGATTTGACAGCCCCCTGTGGACATCAGGTATGCTCCTTCATATACCCCGCAATTACAAGTTACAACCATTCTTATATAAACAGTTAATTTTGGGTTGATTTTTGATAATTAAACCACTGACCGAATCGAATTTGACATTATTACTTAGTAAGAATGTGGGTATGACCAACCTGTTATACAAAAGCTTCAGTTGTGCCCTATTTGTCGGATTAAAATCGAAACTAGAATAAAGCTATATTAAGCTTGATTTCATCTATATTAAGTAATTACTTTTGCCAGCTTAAATTCTTAAAAGGTCTGTATTTACTTCGTGGTGATGTTCTTATATTTTTTTAAGTATTTATATTTCCGACTCTGAATCTGTAAACGAAATAGTGGCTCTCATATGTATACTTTGAATGCCCTACTTTAATACAAATGCATGCACTATATAGATCATACAGATAATGAGATCAATGAACTAAAAAACTCAAAACAATATCTCTCGTTCACTGATATCATTAGATGATCTAATACATTCTTAAAACAGATGTTCCTTTTCATAATACCGTGATGCCTTGTAACATTATTAAAATGATGCCCTATAACTATTTCAAACTGATACTCTAAAGCAGTTTCAAATTGACGCCCTGTAGTTTTGAAGTAATTAAAACATTATTAACAACAAATTCCTTAAGTGATTTCATAACACAAACATATACCATTATACCCTAAACAAACAAACAAACAAACATACACCCTAATCTTTCCATTTCATTCTCCGATCTAACGCAACGCCCTAGTTTTGTCACCTGTTGCACTGCCACACGTTACACCTACTTGATGTGTTACTATACACCAAACGAATTCCTTAATTTATATTTACATACACATTCCATAGATTGATCGTCATTAATCGATAGAAATATATTTTTAATTTTTTATATACCTATTCCATAAACAATCGCAAAAAATTAACACAGACTCACAAAATAAAGACAATGAAAAATGAAAATATAAATAAATAAATAAATCTAAGAATATGTAACTTACAACTTTCTTGTTTGTAATCGTGATTTGTAGGCACTTACGATTTGAATCTAGCTTCGTGACTTTTTTTGGATAAATATATTACAATCCTCACGCTTTAATTCAATAGAACCAATTTGTAAAAACTTACAGTTATAACTTTGAATAATGGAGATAATTGTGGTGATGGAGATTGCGGCGGTGATGGAGATTGCGGCGGTGGAGAGTCCGACGGCGATGGAGATTGTTGGAGCGATGGAGATGGGGGTCACGTCCTAATGAATTTCGTATGTTTTGTATTTGAAAGTGACGACCCTTATTTCATTTACTCTATTTTTCCCTTTTCACCCTGAAGTTTGAGTCATGCGCAAAATCTACCCTATAATTTGTTTTCTAGGTTTTATACAAATATGAAGTTTTCTCTAGAACTCATCCCTATATATATATATATATATATATATATATATATATATATATATATATATATATATATATATATATATATATATATATATATATATATATATATATATATATATACTAGACGACTACCCGCGCATAGCGGCAGAAATGCCTAGCGACCAGATAATTAATGATTCATAATTTTATCGTAAAGTGAAAGGGAAAATTTTAAAATAAAATTGCAAACGCTCGTGGTGGCTGCAACAAAAAATACAAAATTTAAAAGTACTGGCCACGTATTGTAGTACCCGACGGCGGGTTGTTGACGTTTTGCTTCGTCGTAAAATATTTGCAGGAGGTGGTTGTTGCCGGGCTATTGATGCAATTGTTACTAATTGTGCAAAGCAAGTGTACTTCACGCTTCAAAAAATGAAAGGCGCGGATGTTGAAGCTGTGACGGAAATCTTGGCCGGAAAATTCGGTTTTGAATTCGTGTGAATATGTCCGTATCGACGTCGTTTTGTTTTGAGTTTTTTGTTCATACTCTTTTATTGCGATGTTTATAAGAATATTTTTTTCTCTCCGTAAAATCATACTTTTAGTGCTAGGGTATGTTTTTTAAAAGGGGGAATTGCATATACGTCCTTACAAATACTTAAAATTGTGTATATATCCGATCAAAACTCATATTTACGTATATATCCTTCCAAAGACTTAAATATATCCAACTTATTATTTTTATTATATTTAAAACTTTAAAATGTATTATAATTATATTTTAAGTGTAAAATATCTATTATACCCATGTTTGTTTTTCTTTATCATCTTAACATCTAGTGAAAGCACATCTGCTCTTTTACTATTGACATTTTTAATCACTTTTTCAGATCAGCCACAAATCCTAGTAAAGATCATATATTTGTTTGGAAACAAAAGATTTAGACACTGCAATCGATTGGTCATTTATAAACAAGAACTTTATTGGAGTACAATCATTAGAAACAATTAGATTTAGATATTACAATCGGATCAGTCATTTATAAAGAAGGATTTTATTTAAATACATTTAATGAAAAAGAACATTGTAATCGCGAATCAGTTAACAATGACAGTGATTTAAGAATGCAAGTTAGAAAGAAGATAATGATTGCTAATTCGCTAGTTTAATAAAAAGGGTACAATGGAAAATTCATGTTTAAAATGTTATATTAATGTGTTTTAGAGTTCCAAATATATAAAAAATAATAATTTGGATATATATGAAAAATTCAAGTCTTTGGAAGGATATATATACATAAATATGAGTTTTAGTGGGATATATACCCAATTTTAGGTCTTTGTAAGGATATATATGCAATTGCCCCTTTTGAAGAAAATTATTTTGCTCCTTGCTCGTGACGCATTATTTATCAAGAGTGTTACGTGATATGTCATTTTTGGTATCATTGTTTTAAACTGCGATTGTCATTCTTTGTGTATATTAAGTAATACATAAAGAAATTGAAGTAATTGAGTATTTGTTTGCCTTTGTTCTCAACATGAATAAGTAATAAAAAAAATCTTGAGTACGTTCATTTTAATCCAAATAATCTCTATATTGTCCTTTATTGAGTGGCATATGAGATACTACGTATTTGACTACAATTTTTGTATGGTTTGAGATAGTTCCGATTAAAAATTTTGGTGGCTTTAAATACACAAGATTTGTGATTGGGCTTATTAAATTGTGTTTTTTACAATTTTTTATTAGACTTTCGCATCAATAAACGTGTCCAACGACTTTTCAAAATATTTCTCATGCTTCACAAGTAGTGTTTTTAATTCTTAGTTGACTCGGTCGGTCGAATCGGTTGAACCATGACGCATTAGAATGACCGGACACCAGTTTTGAGTGAAAAACCTAGTTGATCGGTCGGTTAAACCAGCTGAGTCGTGTCCTGTTAGCTCAGCCGAAGTGATTAAACACCTTTAAAACATTATTAAGTATTTATCTGGCCCATTCGAGAAATTTGCTATGTGGTTTTTCTCTATCCCCTTAGACCTTCCGTGGACACCTTTAGGAAAAGAAATGATTGCAATCATAAAATAAAGAAAGAATAATTTGGTCGATGGAAAAGCTTCACCATAAGCCATAAGCCAGAATATTATTCATTGTCTACATGTGATGTGTTTCGATGTTAGAACAATGTTATAAAGAATAATTACAATGTTAGAAAAAGATAATCAATTCATTAGCTTTGAATTATTTGTTTATGTATTAGCTGTATGACATTCATTACATAGATAGAGAGATATAACATATCAGATGGAAAGAGTTGATATGTCAACTTGTTGCAACCGCTATAAACTAAGAATTATTAAAACTCTAAATCACTCAAACAACTCCTAACTAAGTATTGTGTTTCTTTGATATTAGACCGACAATGTTTCCATTATCATTTCATGGCCACACCGACCCAATTCTTTAGTTACTGCCCTCGATGTGCAATACCAATATCCTTGCTAGCTGGAGGACACCACCAACTGTAATAACACGTAGAATGTTAGCCCCGACACCCTTGAAAAGTGGCTTGGAGCCTTAATTCTTATGATCTAAAAGAGTGCATCCATGGAGCTCTAGTATCGACTGCTTCACCTAATGCCATCATCATACTTCTACGCACGATGTTATTTGGGTATAGGATGAGGTCGTGCATCGTTTGTTATCACCCAACTTGGTGCAAAGCTAGCCAATAAACTATCTATAAAGAAGGAAAGATCAAAAAAGAATTTTAAAAATTTTATAAGTACCAATAATTAGTGAAAGTTTGTATATTAAATGACAACAACCTTTACCTTCATTCTATATATAATGAATCCAAAAATAAGTTTGCTCTTGAAGAAGAAGATATTTCATAGTCTATGTTTTTTTCTTTATCTTCTTAATTACTTTCTTTTAAAACATATGGGGTGCCTATGATTAAATATTATGGACTCCTTATTTGAAGTGTAGTAGCATGATGTTTACTTTTAAGAGGCTTTTTGGCAAAGAGACTCTAATTTAATTAACATTGTAGTCTCAATTAGCCCAATAATGCTCCAACAAATTCTTAATAATCAAAAAATGGTTATAAGGATTCCCCACCTTAGATTAATAACCAGTGCCCACCCTACATCCATTATCCATATATTTTAAGCTCGAGTATAAAAATAGGTGCCATAAAACATAGCATAAATAATGTGGCAGCTTAAGTCCTTCAAGGGTTCATTTGGTTGAATCAATAACAAAAATATGTTAAGAGCTAAACCGTAATTACATTAAACCATATACAAGAACTAATATTTAGTCAGAAACTGAATAGATGGGTCAGTTTTGATGATGCATTACATCAAATGGGTTGAGCAAAATACTATTAAAAGGGTGAGAAAGGTTGAAACTCATCCTACGAGTATCAAAATGCATATAACCCCATACATCACTTAATTTTCAAAAAGGTTTTTTACATCACTTAATTAAAGATATCAGATAACTAACACGTTATATTTAGCCCGTGACCATGCAACATCTACTAATAATCCTATCAACTTTCATATTCAATATCGGCATGTGACTTAGATATGTGGCGCCATGAGTTAGATAAAACTTAAATATGTTTACCTTATTTAGTCTCTTATCAATAAAATCAGTATCAATTGTTCCTCCAGAAGCTTTTTGTCCTACAAGTACCTTCCTTATTAACCGGGGATGATAGCGAAGTACCTTGTGGATCCTTATGCATCCAGTACCTGTAAGGAGTAACATGAGTGCCATAAAGTACCGAACATTGCAACTTCTTCAAACTACACATGTATCATGTGCAAAATAAGTAAAAGAAACTGGTGAAATAAGCATTTAATCAAGAAGGTAATAAATCACTTAACTTGTCACTTAATTGAAATTATTTAGTAGAACATGAACTTTTAATGCTTCTCTTGTACTGAAAGAAAGTTTAAAAAATGGTTTCACCTCTTCATGAATATCAACATCTGTCACCTGCAAGTTTCAGTACAATTATTTTTTTTCTGGCACATTTTAGATAAAAGGTAACTACTTTGCACTGAGATACACTCGTACCCGATAATTGTTTCACTTGTTCGTAGTAGAAGAATGAGACTGAGAAGTGAAGACACCGTTGGCATTCCTAAAAATAAATTTGTTATTGCGAGTCACACAAGAACTGATAAAAAAAGATTATACTTTTTATGTGACAGTAATGTTCTCAAAAACAGCAACTAAAACAAATCATGAGAACGGGGTTTAGAAAAATATGTTTACCTCCACTTCTTGTAAATATTGGTTCATGGATCTGTAGAATAGATTAAACATCAACTCAAAGTCATACATGTAAAATCCAGGAATCCCTTCAAGCTTCAGAAGTCTTTCAAGCGATTGATAGACTCCAATAGTTTGAAAACCTTGAGTACGTGTATGAATATTTAGAAACATGATATATTGTCATTTCTTGTATACCATTTTAAATTATCAGAAACTATATACCAATTCACAAATCAAGCATCTAAATGAGAAATGGTTAAATATTGCAATTGCTTGTTTAAGTACCTATATGCTAACACCTAAGAAACTATCAAAATAGGTTCCATAAAACATAGCATAAATAATGTGGCAGTTTAAGTCCTTCAAAGGTTCATTTAGTTGAATCAATAACAAAATATGTTAAGAGCTAAACCGTAATTCCATTAAACCATATACAAGAACTATTTTTTAGTCAGAAACAGTATAGACGGGTCAGTTTTGATGATGCATTACATCAAATGGGTTAAGAAAAATACTATTAAAAAGGTGAAAAAGGTTGAAAGTCATCCTACGAGTATCAAAATACATATAACCGCATACATCACTTAATTTTCAAACAGGTTTTTTTAACATCACTTAATTGAAGACATCAGATAACAAACACGTTATATTTAGCCCGTGACCATGCCACATCTACTTATAATCCTATCAACTTTCATATTCAATATCGGCATGTGACTTAGATATGTGGTGCCATGAGTTAGATAATACTTAAATATGTTTACCTTATTTAGTCACTTATCAATAGAATCAGTATCAATTGTTCCTCTAGAAGCTTTTTGTCCTACAAGTACCTTCCTTAATAACCGGAGATGATAGCGGTGTACCTTGTAGATCTGTATGCATCCAGTACCTGTAAGGAGTAACATGAGTACCATAAAGTACCGAACATTGCAACTTCTTAAAACTACACAAGTATGATGTGAAAAATAAGTAAAAGAAAGATGGTGAAATAAGCATTTAATCAAGAAAGTAATAAATCACTTAACTTGTCACTTAATTGAAATTATTTAGTAGAACATGAACTTTTAATGTTTCTCTTAAACAGAAAGCAAGTTTAAAAAATTGGTTTCACCTCTTCATGAATATCAACATCTATCACCTACAAGTTTCAGTACAGTTGTTTTATTTTCCGGCACATTTTACATAAAAGGTAACTACTTTGCACTAAGATACACTACCCGATAAATATTTTTGCTTGTTCGTAGTAGAAGAATGAGACTGAGAAGTGAAGACACCGCTTGCATTCCTAAAAACAATTTTTTTATTGCGAGTCACACAGGAACAGATAAAAATAGAGTATACTTTTTATGTGATATTAATGTTCTCAAAAACAAAAACTAAAACGAACCATGATAACGAGGTTTATAAAAATATGTTTACCTCCATTTCTTGTAAAGATTGGTTCATGGATCGATAGAATAGATTAGACATCAACTCAAAGTCATACATCTAGTATTCCCTTCATGCTTCAGAAGTCTTTCAAGCGATCGATAGACTCCAATAGTTTAAAAACCTTGAGTACGTGTATGAGTATCCAGAAACATCAAATATTGTTATTTCTTGTTTACCATTTTAAATTATTAGAAGCTATATACCAATTCACAAATCAAGCATCTAAATGAGACATGGTTAAATATTACAATTGCTTGTTTAAGTACCTTCTGCTAACACCTAAGTGATTAAGCATTTTGGGCAAAAAAATTTGCTTTTCAATCAAATAAGCACTTTAAAATAAGCAGTCCCAAACACAATTTAATATAAAGACGGGATACATTTGGTCAGAAATATTCTTATGTGCCAACTGTCAATGCAAGTATAAAAAGAGAGAAAACAGTTTTTTACAGATTGACTTTGCTACTGATTTGATGCATAGCTTAGCCCAACTGTACTATCACCTAATATGTGTCACAAATTCACAATGACTATCTCTCAAGTCTATGAGAATGTAATCATTTTTTTAACATAGCAACATAATCCATGACTGGTGCACAAAATGTAGTTCTAATGCACATGACAATCATTAACTCAAAAACCTTAAAGTAAATCTAGTTCAGGTTATTTCCTACATTAACAACTGACCAAGTTAGATTATTCCCATAAACCATTGATGGATCAATTCTAATCTCATTTATTAATTTAGAAATTAACTAAGGTCAAGTAACTTACATGGTAAGCCACATGAATATGATTAAAGAATCCTCTCGTTCCAGGTGATAGCCGGCACAAAAACTAACCGATCCGTCAAGTAGAAACTTATTCACGCCTTCTTTCAGGCTAGGGCTTGCTTGCTAATTCCTTATATTTCTGGTGTCTCCTTTCGTCTTCATCATCATAATCATATCATTAATTTCCTTATATTTCCTGATCACTAAGCCGTATCTGCGGCTTTCCGACCATCACCATTGTCAGGCCCGAACTGAGACCGCAATATCCAACAACATGTCGACCATCAACCGATCTTCATTTATGATAGGTGTGAAAACACCCATCTTTTCTACCACTTAACTACATTAAAACGGGACCTAAACGTATATTTTATGTCGTAAATGGCGGAATTATGCGTGGTTTGTGTTTTTATTGTGTTTCAGGGTCGAGAAGGTGAAAATTGGAGAAAACACGGCTTTCACGGGCTTTTATTAAAGAAAAAGACAAAAGACGAAGTCGAAAGATCAAAAGTGGAAAAAGAACGGAAGTCCAAGACAAATTCTAAAGATTTATCGAAGAAAAAGTCCAAAGCACGAAAGTTTAATAAAGTCGAAGAACTCAGGTCTAATTTATAAAGAAATTACAAGACGAGTTCAAAGAAATCCCGAGACGAAGTCTGAAAAGTCGAAGAATTTAAGAAGACTGGAAGACTGGAAGACTGAGGACCAAGAAAGAAGGAAAGAAAGAGGGAGCCACCAACCACTCCCCTCTCCTATAAATACCACCCTCACAACATGTGAGGGGCTGGTTAGTTTTTAGGATAGATTAGGAGTAGGTAGTTTCTCTCTCTAAAGATATACTTTCTCTCTCTAGATTAATTTGTGTTTAAGCTTTTGTTATTGAATCCATACTTTTTAATTAAGCTTTTAATTCATCATCTTCTTCCTTTCTTGTGTGATTTGTTCTTATTCTTCATTGCTCATGTTCTTGAGTTTTTATGATTTTGATCAAGTGGGTTTTGATTAATTTGGTTATGTTTGTTAGTTTTTCTGATTTGTTTTGATTGATTATTGTTAGTAGATGCTATTTGGTTGTTTTGGTTTAATCTTTCGTTTGATTTTAGTTGATTTAAAGGATAAATCGTGTTCACTGTACGTCCCATGTTCTTCAGATGGTTGTTTCTGTATTTTTTTAATTCCCAGGCAACTTTCATCCGGAACTTGAAAAGTTCCGAATGAAGGAACCTTCATCCGGAAGTCTAGAAGTTCCGAATGAAGGAACCTTCATCCGGAAGTCTAGAAGTTCCGAATGAAGGAACCTTCATCCGGAAGTCTAGAAGTTCCGAATGAAGGAACCTTCATCCGGAAGTCTAGAAGTTCCGAATGAAGGAACCTTCATCCGGAAGTCTAGAAGTTCCGAATGAAGGAACCTTCATTCGGAAGTCTAGAAGTTCCGAATGAAGGAACCTTCATCCGGAAGTCTCGATGTTCCGAATGAAGGTCTGTCAGTCTTCTTTCTGTTTTTAATTTTAAGTTTTCTTCTTTTAATTTCAAGTTTGATTTTTCCTGCCTTTTTATTTATTTAAATTTTTATTCACGTTTCTTTTAGTCTAAGTTTTTATTTGCATTATTTACTTTTTGTTAAGTTTTAACTTTACGTCATTTCATTTCTCGTCATTTACTTTTAAAGTTTTAAATATCGCACCGTTTAAATTTTAACTTGTTTTAATTTCTCGTCATTTATTATTAAGTCTTGCTCATTTATTTTCCAAAACCAAAAATATTTGTTTCACCAAGAACAACTAATCTCACACAATTAACCGGAAATCAATTCGAAGAGATACCGAGAAACGAACTTTTTCAACTAGTAAAATCTTGTTATTAAAATGGCGCCGCTGCCGGCTCTTTTCGTGAAGATCGAAGGTTTTTTGTGAGTGACGCGTTGGATTTTGGGATCCGTTCACTTGTGAACGTTATTTTTCTTGTCAAAAATTTTCAAAAATCCAAAAACATTTGAAAAATCATAAAAAGCATTTCTTTTTCAAAGTTTTGCACCAAAATATTCTTCTTGCTTATCTATCTTTCTTCATGGATTTTTATGTCCATTGCGTCCGGTGTGGGAAACAATTATCTGGGGACAACTCTTGCCAATGGTGCACATGTGAGCGGTGCGGAAACGATATCGACTACACACAATCCGGATTTTGTCCTTTGTGCAACTCGACTAATTCGTACTTTTTGAACCTACCTCCTGTTCCCCCGTGCATCTATTGTGGAAGCGATTCTCATTGGCATGTTTCGTGCCCGGTTCGATACCCGTATGGTCACGGGCAAGAACCGGGGTACAATTATGACAATGAAAATAGCTATCCACAAGATGCACCTAATTTTTCTCCACACCCAGTTTGCAACAACTGTGGGGGTCCTCACGATACCTATTATTGTCAACCAATGAATTATTATGAGCAAAATCCGGATCCTCAGTTTTCTTCACCTATGGATTATTATGAACCAAACCCGGTTTCTAATTATTCCCAACCGATGAACAACTATGAGCCACAACCTTGCTATAATTCAGGTTTTCAACACTATGAGCCCCCACCGCACTCACTCGATCATCAGCCTCGTCACGGGATGAGTTACCAAGAACCAATTGTCGATCTTGCTACAGCTTGTCAAGCGCAATCAAAAGAGCTTCTACACACGCTGCGAACTTGTATGGAGTCATTTTTACAGAAGCAAGCTCAGACGAGTACCCATATCCCTGAGTATATTATTGGCGCTATAAATAATGAGGAAAGTGATGACGATATTGAGGTTATTTTCGACGAGGAGGAATTTCTAAAGCAAAATACTTCACTCCTTAGTGATGATGGTTTTCACATTCCTGAGATCGATGAGTTTCTTGATATTGATACACCCATGGAATACATATCCGGGTATGCTGATGTGGAAGGAGATATACTTTTTCTAGAGGATTTATTACACGATGACACTACACCTTCTATCCCAGAGGTGGAAAGATGTGAATCTACTGAAAAAGGGACGCAGGTGGAAGGTAATTGTTCTCATACTTCTCATATTATATTGCCACCTCATTCTCCCACGTGCACACCCAAGCGGGTGATGTATCACTTTTACTCTACTCATTTTATACCAGGAAATGAGGATGAGTGCTTTGACCCAGGAGGTGACATTGATTATGCTATGAGTGATACCATCACGGCTTTGCCGTTTGCTCAACTTCCATTGTCTTTGGGGGAGGACAATGTGCTTACTTTACCCAACCCACCTCCCGTGGATCTTGACTTCACATACTATACGTATGTTGAAAGGACCTTTCTCCCTTTCAAGACTTATCCCCCAGCCTCTCCTTTGTTGATGTCAACCGGGAACGAGGACAAGGTCTTTGATCCCGGTATCACATTCGAGGCTTCCCCATGGACCATTTAATTCGGGGACGAGTCAGGCTCGTGACTCGGTCAACAAAAACAAGCGCTTTTTGGGAGGCAACCCAATTATCTATCTATTTTCAACATAAGTGTAGGGGGGAGCCCCTTTGGTGTTTCTTGTTCTCTTTCTTATCATATGCAGGGATTAGAGCTTCAAAGACACACTCTTGATGACTTTTGACGAACCGTGATTCCGTGTTCCCTTCTTCCCGGTTCTATCCTAAACTCTTTTCGATTCACTATTTTATATTTCTCAATATTAAAATAGGAATCTCTTTAGTTGTCTTTTCCTTAACGTGATTTAAACAAAGTGCACAATGTCCTAAGTGTAGGGGAGTTTACTCCCACATGCTTAAACATTGAGGACAATGTTTATATTAAGTGTAGGGGGGACTTCTATCGAAGTTAAGTGGTCTTTTCCTTGTATTTGCCCTCATTTTAACCGGAAAATAAATTTTTCGACATTTTTCAAAATTTTTAATCTATTTTGGCCTAGTTGTAGTCCCCTTTATTTTTGCTATTTTTCTCCTATTTTAATAAAATGGTTTTAACAAGTTTAGTTATCTTAGATATATTAGGCCCGTTGTGAATTTTTTGACTCAACCCGAGTTTACTTATCCAAGTTCACTCTAGCTAGTATCCTTAACCATGTAGACCTTAATTGGTTTATTAGGCTAAGCATCCACGAGTCTCATTCCTTGAGATTTTAAATTGTGGAGAACGAGAAATGATAGAGTTGGTTACAAGTTTGGTATTCTCTCATTAACTTATGTGAGTTAATTATGATCTTTTTCTCCCATCACTTGCTAATAAATTATCTGCAATAAGTAAGGTCGTACGATTTGAAAAGTTACTTAGCTTCTAGCCCAAGATCGTTTAAAAGTTGCTCGGTAATGACGAGAGTTCATAGCCAAGGCATAACTTATGAAGCGGGGCGCGAAGATTGGCGAGTCTGAAAAGGCCCTAACAAGGCATGAGGATTCCATTTTATTGCTGAAGATCCAAGGTGATGTGAAAAGCATTATTCCCAAAGTCAATATGAAGGATCAAGACTCACGACAAAAAGCAATCAACTCCCATAAAGATCATGGAAAAGTCTATCCGAAAAGACCCTAACAAGGTATGAGGATAAATAGATCCAAGTCCGAAAAGGAGGCGGATCGTTGTATCTCGAAATCCCAAATAGAGATTGAAGAAATAATCATGAAGTCGTGGTCAACAAAGTTGGAGTACCCCTCAAAAGTATCCAAGTGAAGAAACTCTATTATGATGAGAAGACCATTATCTCAAGAACGTCTCTCGAAGATATGAAGTATGAAGTACATGCCAAATATCGGCCCGAGAAAGGTCTCAAATCGTGAACCAAGTTATGCCAAGATATGAACTTTTTGATATCCCGAGAAGCAGTTTTAAGAGATTTTTTCCTTTAGCTAACTATTGATCAAATCGTCCTACTTTGCTTTCAGCTTGAATAAATTATCAAAATAAGTCAACAATGCATCCTCGTGATCATTCAAGACAAAAATAAAATATAAGAGAAACCCATAGGAATAAGGGAGTTTAAGTGATTAATTGAACCGCATGAGTAAATGTTTGTTATGCTAACTTGCACTAACAATGATCTTGTTTTTAAGCTTGGCATGGGGAACGTGAAACTTGAGGGTGATAAACATTCATGACACACAAGCCCTAATGTAAGCCTTAGATTTCTTTACATGTTTCTTCCTTGTTGCATCTTGTTATTTTCTATCTTTTCTTTAGTTGTTTAATAAAGGCCAAGGTAGGTTGATTATGATGGAAAGTGTAAACCTTGCTTTATCACTAAGCATTGCATGAGGGCATTGCAATGGTTAAGTGTAGGGGATTTGATAGGTGTGAAAACACCCATCTTTTCTACCACTTAACTACATTAAAACGGGACCTAAACGTATATTTTATGTCGTAAATGGCGGAATTATGCGTGGTTTGTGTTTTTATTGTGTTTCAGGGTCGAGAAGGTGAAAATTGGAGAAAACACGGCTTTCACGGGCTTTTATTGAAGAAAAAGACAAAAGACGAAGTCGAAAGATCAAAAGTGGAAAAAGAACGGAAGTCCAAGACAAATTCTGAAGATTTATCGAAGAAAAAGTCCAAAGACGAAAGTTTAATAAAGTCGAAGAACTCAGGTCTAATTTATAAAGAAATTACAAGACGAGTTCAAAGAAATCCCGAGACGAAGTCTGAAAAGTCGAAGAATTTAAGAAGACTGAAAGACTGGAAGACTGAGGACCAAGAAAGAAGGAAAGAAAGAGGGAGCCACCAACCACTCCCCTCTCCTATAAATACCACCCTCACAACATGTGAGGGGGTTGGTTAGTTTTTAGGATAGATTAGGAGTAGGTAGTTTCTCTCTCTAAAGATATACTTTCTCTCTCTAGATTAATTTGTGTTTAAGCTTTTGTTATTGAATCCATACTTTTTAATTAAGCTTTTAATTCATCATCTTCTTCCTTTCTTGTGTGATTTGTTCTTATTCTTCATTGCTCATGTTCTTGAGTTTTTATGATTTTGATCAAGTGGGTTTTGATTAATTTGGTTATGTTTGTTAGTTTTTATGATTTGTTTTGATTGATTATTGTTAGTAGATGCTATTTGGTTGTTTTGGTTTAATCTTTCGTTTGATTTTAGTTGATTTAAAGAATAAATCGTGTTCACTGTACGTCCCCTGTTCTTCAGATGGTTGTTTCTGTATTTTATTAATTCCCAGGCAACTTTCATCCGGAACTTGAAAAGTTCCGAATGAAGGAACCTTCATTCGGAAGTCTAGAAGTTCCGAATGAAGGAACCTTCATCCGGAAGTCTAGAAGTTCCGAATGAAGGAACCTTCATCCGGAAGTCTAGAAGTTCCGAATGAAGGAACCTTCATCCGGAAGTCTAGAAGTTCCGAATGAAGGAACCTTCATCCGGAAGTCTAGAAGTTCCGAATGAAGGAACCTTCATTCGGAAGTCTAGAAGTTCCGAATGAAGGAACCTTCATCCGGAAGTCTCGATGTTCCGAATGAAGGTCTGTCGGTCTTCTTTCTGTTTTTAATTTTAAGTTTTCTTCTTTTAATTTCAAGTTTGATTTTTCGTGCCTTTTTATTTATTTAAATTTTTATTCACGTTTCTTTTAGTTTAAGTTTTTATTTGCATTATTTACTTTTTGTTAAGTTTTAACTTTACGTCATTTCATTTCTCGTCATTTACTTTTAAAGTTTTAAATATCGCACCGTTTAAATTTTAACTTGTTTTAATTTCTCGTCATTTATTATTAAGTCTTGCTCATTTATTTTCCAAAACCAAAAATATTTGTTTCACCAAGAACAACTAATCTCACACAATTAACCGGAAATCAATTCGAAGAGATACCGAGAAACGAACTTTTTCAACTAGTAAAATCTTGTTATTAAAATGGCGCCGCTGCCGGCTCTTTTCGTGAAGATCGAAGGTTTTTTGTGAGTGACGCGTTGGATTTTGGGATCCGTTCACTTGTGAACGTTATTTTTCTTGTCAAAAATTTTCAAAAATCCAAAAACATTTGAAAAATCATAAAAAGCATTTCTTTTTCAAAGTTTTGCACCAAAATATTCTTCTTGCTTATCTATCTTTCTTCATGGATTTTTATGTCCATTGCGTCCGGTGTGGGAAACAATTATCTGGGGACAACTCTTGCCAATGGTGCACATGTGAGCGGTGCGGAAACGATATCGACTACACACAATCCGGATTTTGTCCTTTGTGCAACTCGACTAATTCGTACTTTTTGAACCTACCTCCTGTTCCCCCGTGCATCTATTGTGGAAGCGATTCTCATTGGCATGTTTCGTGCCCGGTTCGATACCCGTATGGTCACGGGCAAGAACCGGGGTACAATTATGACAATGAAAATAGCTATCCACAAGATGCACCTAATTTTTCTCCACACCCAGTTTGCAACAACTGTGGGGGTCCTCACGATACCTATTATTGTCAACCAATGAATTATTATGAGCAAAATCCGGATCCTCAGTTTTCTTCACCTATGGATTATTATGAACCAAACCCGGTTTCTAATTATTCCCAACCGATGAACAACTATGAGCCACAACCTTGCTATAATTCAGGTTTTCAACACTATGAGCCCCCACCGCACTCACTCGATCATCAGCCTCGTCACGGGATGAGTTACCAAGAACCAATTGTCGATCTTGCTACAGCTTGTCAAGCGCAATCAAAAGAGCTTTTACACACGCTGCGAACTTGTATGGAGTCATTTTTACAGCAGCAAGCTCAGACGAGTACCCATATCCCTGAGTGTATTATTGGCCCTATAAATAATGAGGAAAGTGATGACGATATTGAGGTTATTTTCGACGAGGAGGAATTTCTAAAGCAAAATACTTCACTCCTTAGTGATGATGGTTTTCACATTCCTGAGATCGATGAGTTTCTTGATATTGATACACCCATGGAATACATATCCGGGTATGCTGATGTGGAAGGAGATATACTTTTTCTAGAGGATTTATTACACGATGACACTACACCTTCTATCCCAGAGGTGGAAAGATGTGAATCTACTGAAAAAGGGACGCAGGTGGAAGGTAATTGTTCTCATACTTCTCATATTATATTGCCACCTCATTCTCCCACGTGCACACCCAAGCGGGTGATGTATCACTTTTACTCTACTCGTTTTATACCAGGAAATGAGGATGAGTGCTTTGACCCAGGAGGTGACATTGATTATGCTATGAGTGATACCATCACGGCTTTGCCGTTTGCTCAACTTCCATTGTCTTTGGGGGAGGACAATGTGCTTACTTTACCCAACCCACCTCCCGTGGATCTTGACTTCACATACTATACGTATGTTGAAAGGACCTTTCTCCCTTTCAAGACTTATCCCCCAGCCTCTCCTTTGTTGATGTCAACCGGGAACGAGGACAAGGTCTTTGATCCCGGTATCACATTCGAGGCTTCCCCATGGACCATTTAATTCGGGGACGAGTCAGGCTCGTGACTCGGTCAACAAAAACAAGCGCTTTTTGGGAGGCAACCCAATTATCTATCTATTTTCAACATAAGTGTAGGGGGAGCCCCGTTGGTGTTTCTTGTTCTCTTTCTTATCATATGCAGGGATTAGAGCTTCAAAGACACACTCTTGATGACTTTTGACGAACCGTGATTCCGTGTTCCCTTCTTCCCGGTTCTATCCTAAACTCTTTTCGATTCACTATTTTATATTTCTCAATATTAAAATAGGAATCTCTTTAGTTGTCTTTTCCTTAACGCGATTTAAACAAAGTGCACAATGTCCTAAGTGTAGGGGAGTTTACTCCCACATGCTTAAACATTAAGGACAATGTTTATATTAAGTGTAGGGGGGACTTCTATCGAAGTTAAGTGGTCTTTTCCTTGTATTTGCCCTCATTTTAACCGGAAAATCAATTTTTCGACATTTTTCAAAAATTTTAATCTATTTTGGCCTAGTTGTAGTCCCCTTTATTTTTGCTATTTTTCTCCTATTTTAATAAAATGGTTTTAACAAGTTTAGTTATCTTAGATATATTAGGCCCGTTGTGAATTTTTTGCCTCAACCCGAGTTTACTTATCCAAGTTCACTCTAGCTAGTATCCTTAACCATGTAGACCTTAATTGGTTTATTAGGCTAAGCATCCACGAGTCTCATTCCTTGAGATTTTAAATTGTGGAGAACGAGAAATGATAGAGTTGGTTACAAGTTTGGTATTCTCTCATTAACTTATGTGAGTTAATTATGATCTTTTTCTCCCATCACTTGCTAATAAATTATCTGCAATAAGTAAGGTCGTACGATTTGAAAAGTTACTTAGCTTCTAGCCCAAGATTGTTTAAAAGTTGCTCGGTAATGACGAGAGTTCATAGCCAAGGCATAACTTATGAAGCGGGGCGCGAAGATTGGCGAGTCCGAAAAGGCCCTAACAAGGCATGAGGATTCCATTTTATTGCTGAAGATCCAAGGTGATGTGAAAAGCATTATTCCCAAAGTCAATATGAAGGATCAAGACTCACGACAAAAAGCAATCAACTCCCATAAAGATCATGGAGAAGTCTATCCGAAAAGACCCTAACAAGGTATGAGGATAAATAGATCCAAGTCCGAAAAGGAGGCGGATCGTTGTATCTCGAAATCCCAAATAGAGATTGAAGAAATAATCATGAAGTCGTGGTCAACAAAGTTGGAGTACCCCTCAAAAGTCTCCAAGTGAAGAAACTCTATTATGATGAGAAAACCATTATCTCAAGAACATCTCTCGAAGATATGAAGTATGAAGTACATGCCAAATATCGGCCCGAGAAAGGTCTCAAATCGTGAACCAAGTTATGCCAAGATATGAACTTTTTGATATCCCGAGAAGCAGTTTTAAGAGATTTTGTCCTTTAGCTAACTATTGATCAAATCGTCCTACTTTACTTTCAGCTTGAATAAATTATCAAAATAAGTCAACAATGCATCCTCGTGATCATTCAAGACAAAAATAAAATATAAGAGAAACCCATAGGAATAAGGGAGTTTAAGTGATTAATTGAACCGCATGAGTAAATGTTTGTTATGCTAACTTGCACTAACAATGATCTTGTTTTTAAGCTTGGCATGGGGAACGTGAAACTTGAGGGTGATAAACATTCATGACACACAAGCCCTAATGTAAGCCTTAGATTTCTTTACATGTTTCTTCCTTGTTGCATCTTGTTATTTTCTATCTTTTCTTTAGTTGTTTAATAAAGGCCAAGGTAGGTTGATTATGATGGAAAGTGTAAACCTTGCTTTATCACTAAGCATTGCATGAGGGCATTGCAATGGTTAAGTGTAGGGGATTTGATAGGTGTGAAAACACCCATCTTTTCTACCACTTAACTACATTAAAACGGGACCTAAACGTATATTTTATGTCGTAAATGGCGGAATTATGCGTGGTTTGTGTTTTTATTGTGTTTCAGGGTCGAGAAGGTGAAAATTGGAGAAAACACGGCTTTCACGGGCTTTTATTGAAGAAAAAGACAAAAGACGAAGTCGAAAGATCAAAAGTGGAAAAAGAACGGAAGTCCAAGACAAATTCTGAAGATTTATCGAAGAAAAAGTCCAAAGACGAAAGTTTAATAAAGTCGAAGAACTCAGGTCTAATTTATAAAGAAATTACAAGACGAGTTCAAAGAAATCCCGAGACGAAGTCTGAAAAGTCGAAGAATTTAAGAAGACTGAAAGACTGGAAGACTGAGGACCAAGAAAGAAGGAAAGAAAGAGGGAGCCACCAACCACTCCCCTCTCCTATAAATACCACCCTCACAACATGTGAGGGGGTTGGTTAGTTTTTAGGATAGATTAGGAGTAGGTAGTTTCTCTCTCTAAAGATATACTTTCTCTCTCTAGATTAATTTGTGTTTAAGCTTTTGTTATTGAATCCATACTTTTTAATTAAGCTTTTAATTCATCATCTTCTTCCTTTCTTGTGTGATTTGTTCTTATTCTTCATTGCTCATGTTCTTGAGTTTTTATGATTTTGATCAAGTGGGTTTTGATTAATTTGGTTATGTTTGTTAGTTTTTATGATTTGTTTTGATTGATTATTGTTAGTAGATGCTATTTGGTTGTTTTGGTTTAATCTTTCGTTTGATTTTAGTTGATTTAAAGGATAAATCGTGTTCACTGTACGTCCCCTGTTCTTCAGATGGTTGTTTCTGTATTTTTTTAATTCCCAGGCAACTTTCATCCGGAACTTGAAAAGTTCCGAATGAAGGAACCTTCATTCGGAAGTCTAGAAGTTCCGAATGAAGGAACCTTCATCCGGAAGTCTAGAAGTTCCGAATGAAGGAACCTTCATCCGGAAGTCTAGAAGTTCCGAATGAAGGAACCTTCATCCGGAAGTCTAGAAGTTCCGAATGAAGGAAACTTCATCCGGAAGTCTAGAAGTTCCGAATGAAGGAACCTTCATTCGGAAGTCTAGAAGTTCCGAATGAAGGAACCTTCATCCGGAAGTCTCGATGTTCCGAATGAAGGTCTGTCAGTCTTCTTTCTGTTTTTAATTTTAAGTTTTCTTCTTTTAATTTCAAGTTTGATTTTTCCTGCCTTTTTATTTATTTAAATTTTTATTCACGTTTCTTTTAGTTTAAGTTTTTATTTGCATTATTTACTTTTTGTTAAGTTTTAACTTTACGTCATTTCATTTCTCGTCATTTACTTTTAAAGTTTTAAATATCGCACCGTTTAAATTTTAACTTGTTTTAATTTCTCGTCATTTATTATTAAGTCTTGCTCATTTATTTTCCAAAACCAAAAATATTTGTTTCACCAAGAACAACTAATCTCACACAATTAACCGGAAATCAATTCGAAGAGATACCGAGAAACGAACTTTTTCAACTAGTAAAATCTTGTTATTAATTTACCAAAATAACTCAAAACAACCACAAACGCGTTGAAGCAACCTAGCACACTAAAACCACCTAGTCCACCGAAACCATGTCATTAGTTTGGTAGACGGAAATAAAAGTGGCGACGGCTGTGTTTCAGTTGTAAGAGATAAGGATTTTGGTTAATGGTGGTTTCGTTAGAGACTGAGTAGAGGATGGCGGCTAGGTTAATGGTGAATGTAGAATTAATTTAGGGGTATGTGGTAGGCAATGATATGAAACACTCTATAGTTGACTAAGATTTTTAAATATGGAAATGTTAAAAAAGATTCCTATAGTTTCCTATTTAGTTTTATATTTATACCGACAATGTTTCCATTATCATTTCATGGCCACACCGTCAATATCCTTGCTAGCTGGAGGACACCACCAACTTTAATAACACGTAGAAGTATAGCCCCGACACCCTTGAAAAGTGGCTTAGAGCCTTAATTCATATGATCTGAAAGATTGCATCCATGGAGCTCTAGTGATGCTTCACTTGATGCCATCATCATACTTCTACGTACAATGTCATTTGGGTAGGGTGAAGTTGATGTGTCGTGGAATGTCGATGTATTTTAATTAGATACGATATATGACAAATTTAGGAAATTACCCTTAGGAAAAGGTAATAATCCATAAATGAGTCGAAGACGAATTTAATTAAACACGTGGATGATCCAAGTTCGTTGTACACGAGGATCAAGTGAATTTGAGACGTTTTGTTTCAATTTAGACAATCGATTTGAATTGGTTTTTGGTTTTTAATCTAAAATTAATCCTACAATTTTTAGTTAAAATCCTAAAGTGCATGAATCGTTCCACGATATTTAGTCTAAAAGACAATTATTTAAAAATGAAAACTATTTAAAATTTAAACTAATTAAAAATCTATTAAAAATTAATCTATTTAATTAAAATTACTTTTACACTATTAAAAATCAATTTAAACTAATTTAAAAACAATATTTAAAATCTATTACAAATCTAATTCATTTAAAATTAACTTTTACTTTTTAATAAACAAAATCTATTTTAAAACTATTTTTATTAAAAACTAATTTAATTAAAATTAAAATTATTTAAAAACTAATTTTTTAATAACAATTTAACTTTCTAAAATTAATAAAACATATTTTATTTATTTATTTTTCAAACTTTATAAAAGTAAATAATATGATTTGAATTTAAATAAAATTGAAACTATGTATTAAAATCAAATTCTAGGCTGACAGCCTAATTATAAGCCTATATTAATTGCTAAGACAGAGTTATAGTCATAGCACGAAACTAGCAGAGATGGTAAGTTCGTTTGGCTGTTATCCATGAGGTCACAAGTTCGAGTCCAACAAAGGACATTTTTGGTGATAATATTTGTTTTGACAATTGAAAGTAAACCAAAGTCACAGGGGTGACTAAATGTGACATATATCTTATTTAGGACTGATAGAAATCAGTTGTAAACTTCCAGACCAATTGTGTCTGATAGCATATGCTATTCAGCAAAACAAATAACATCAGCAAGACAAATACTACAGCAAAATAATACTAAATATCAGCAATATAAGAACAAGTAAAATCTGATAACAGTTTACAAAACTAAACAATTAACTCATTAAAACCCAAATAAGCCAGCAGACATAAACAATAACCAAAATCTCAGTAAAAATCACAAAAACAGTTTAAACCAATAGGATATCCATCCATATCCTTCTAAATAAAAGCTTCAGCATACTTGTACACTACTAAAAACTCTTATCAGTTACCCATCTGATATATAAAATCTAATACCAAACTTATATTACTGAAAACTCTTTACCTAGCAGATTTAATCCCAAAATTATATCAGATTTATGAATCCAAATTTAAAAACTCAGATAATCAGATATATCCAAAAACCCCTTTTAAACAAATAACTCACTTAACATATTTATCAAAAACTCCTATTTTAAAACAAAACCCCTATTTCAGACATTTTAAGCATAACCTATTTTAAACAGATACATACACAGCAAGCTTGTCAAAACACTTATTCAGATTTACTAACAGTAAACTTAAGCAAGTCTACACGAAAGCAGATTAAATCTTCAACTATTTAAAATAGAGAACCAAACAGATTTAATAAAACCTATATCATAACTCTACAACCCTAATCCATTTATCATATATCACTTAAACAAATTAATTCTAAAATATAAAATGTCATAAAATTTAAATTGATTCAAACCTTTTGTAGAAATCTTTGGGTAGAAGATTAGCGATGAGCTGTCTTTTCCAAACGAATCAACTCCACCATTCGTCTAACACCATCGAACCACCAATACCATCAATATTCAACGATTGAGAAACTTTCCAGTGGGGAAAGTTTGCTCCCAATATTTATTTTTATTATTTAACAAAAGCTATGATTAAGCTTAGATCAAATAACATTCGAACCATTCAACATATAGATTTAAAGAAGATTAAATGCAATAAACTTTAACAGTATTTTAAACAAGATAAAATAAACTTTTTATTAATAATGAAAATCAGATTACAATACTTTTAAAAGAAATATTACATTAAACTTCCTAAACCTATTTTAGCAGAATAAATCTAGAAAATAACAAATGGGATATGGATTACAGAAAATATGGGGGTTTTTATAGCCAACCCCCAAGGCTTGCTGGTGAGGGTTTGTTGAGGAGAATCTTGATCCTTACCGTTGATTTCTTATCTTTCTTTTCCTTGCTTGATCTTGTGGCAGATATTAGCTAACTAGCACACGGATCGCCAACGTGGCAATCAGGTGTGCCAGTTATGCTAGTTTGAAACTGAGTTGGTATCATTTTATTGGCTGAGTGTAGGAGGGTGATGTGCTTCATCCAATCAGATAAGGGCAAAGAGCCACGTCACTCTGATAAGGGCAACTTCCTTGCTTCGATTTTCTTGGTATTTAATTAAAGAGCGTGTAACTACACGCGCTTTAAATCATAAAGCCCCAATTTTGGATTATGAACTAGGGTTTGGTGAATAGTTGGGTCTGGTTTATTTGGGGGTGAGAGAAAGGATATGATGAAACTTAGTTTTCATCAAAATAAATTGTATGGTGTGAGTTGTGAGTGGTTTGACCGAGTAAACAAAACGTTTATATCCATTGCACATATTTAACCTAATGGGTTTTTTAAACAAGCCCATGAACACTCCTTTCGTTTCTTTATTTTTGGTTAATCACTTGGGCTTGGGCCCAAGAAATTCAATCCGTCACATAACTTAGTTGAAATGGGCTTTATAATGGGCTTATGGGTTAAAGTAGATAACTTGTTCCATAATTGGGCTTTTGGGCCCATTTATCCAATGTGGGACCCAAAAGCCCAATTAACCTTCATTAAGTTAAAATCCACTAAAACGAACTCGATTTTAGCTTCCTTGATCTTTTCTTCAAAACCCGTGTCGATTTTGCCGGTTTTCGCGAACTTCGGTACCTACACACATTAAACAACAAAAACACATATACAAGGCCATATTCATACATTTTATGCATTTATTTATTGTTTTAAGATACAAATGATATGAGTAAAATCACTCAAATAAGAAGTCGTGCATCGTTTGTTATCCCCCAACTTAGTGCAAAGCTAGCTAATAAACTATCCTAAAAGAAGGAAAGATCAAAAAAGAATTTCAAAGCTTTTATTAGTACCAATAATTAATGAAAGTTTGTATATTAAATAACTGCAACCTTTACTGTCATTCTATATATGAATGAATTCGAAAATAAGTTTGCTCTTGAAGAAGAAGATATTTCGTAATCTAAGCTTTTTTCTTTATCTTCTTAATTACTTTCTTTTAAAACATATGGGGGTGCCTATGATTAAATATTATGGAGTCCTTATTTGTAGTGTAGTAGCATGATGTATTCTTTTAAGAGGCTTTTTGGCAAAGAGACTCGAATTTAATTAACATTGTAGTCTCAATTAGCCCAATAATGCTCCAACAAATTCCCAATAATCAAAAAATGGTTATAAGGATTCCCCACCTTAGATTAATAACCAATGCCCACCCTACATCCACTATCTATATATTTAAGCTCGAGTATAAAAATAGGTGCCATAAAACATAGCATAAATAATGTGGCAGCTTAAGTCCTTCAAGGGATCATTTGGTTAAATAAATAACAAAAATATGTTAAGAGCTAAACCGTAATTCCATTAAACCATATACAAGAACTATTTTTTAATAAGAAACTGTATATTTGGGTCAGTTTTGATGACGCATTACATCAAATGGGTTAAGCAAAATACTATTAAAAGGGTGAAAAAGGTTGAAAGTCATCCTACGAGTATCAAAATGCATATAACCCCATACATCACTTAATTTTCAAACAGGTTTTTTAACATCACTTAATTGAAGACATGACATAACTAACACGTTATATTTAGCCCGTGACCATGCCACATATACTCATAATCCAATCAACTTTCATATTTAATATCAACATGTGACTTAGATATGTGGTGCCATGAGTTCGATAAAACTTAAATATGTTTACCTTATTTAGTCTCTTATCAATAGAATCAATATCAATTGTTCCTCGAGAATCTTTTTGTCCTACAAGTACCTTCCTTATTAACAGGAGATGATAGCGGAGTACCTTGTGGATCCTTATGCATCCAGTACCTGTAAGGAGTAACATGAGTACCATAAAGTACCGAACATTGCAACTTCTTCAAACTACACATGTATCATGTGCAAAATAAGTAAAAGAAACCTGGTGAAATAAACATTTAATCAAGAAAGAAAAAAATCACTTAACTTGTCACTTAATTGAAATTATTTAGTAGAACATGAACTTTTAATGCTTCTCTTGAACATAAAGCAAGTTTTAAAAAAATGGTTTCACTTCTTCATGAATATAAACATCTGTCACCTGCAAGTTTCAGTACAATTATTTTTTTTCGGGAACATTTTACATAAAAGGTAACTAATTTGTAGTGAGATACACTCGTACCCGATAATTTTTTTCGTTTGTTCGTAGTAAAAGAATGAGACTGAGAAGTGAAGACATCGCTGGCATTCCTAAAAAGAAATTTCTTATTGAGACTCACACTAGAACAGATAAAAAAAGAGTGTACTTTTTATATTTTTTATGTGACAGTAATGTTCTCAAAACCAACAATTAAAACGAATCATGAGAACAGGGTTTAGAAAAATATGTTTACCTCCACTTCTTGTAAAGATTGGTTCATGGATCGGTAGAATAGATTAGACATCAACTCAAAGTCATACATCCCGGAGTCCCTTGATGCTTCAGAAATCTTTCAAGCGATTGATAGATTCCAATAGTTTGAAAACCTTGAGTACGTGTATGAGTATCCAGAAACATGAAATATTGTTATTTCTTGTATACCATTTTAAATTATCAGAAGCTATATACCAATTCACAAATCAAGCATCTAAATGGGATATGGTTAAATATTGCAATTGCTTGTTTAAGTACCTATCTGCTAACACCCAAGCGATTAAGCATTTTTGGCAAAAAAAACTTGCTTTTCAATCAAATAGGCACTTTAAAATAAGCAGTCCCAAACACCATTTAATATAAAGACGGGATACATTTTGTCAGCAATATTCTTATGTGCCAACTGTCAATGCAAGTTTAAAAAGAGACAAAATAGTTTTTTACAGATTGACTTTGCTACTGATTTGATGCATAGCTTAGCCCAACTGTACTATCACCTAGCATGTGTCACAAATTCACAATGACTATCACTCAAGTCTATGAGAATGTACTCATTTTTTTAACATAGCAACATAATCCATGACTGGTGCACAAAATGTAGTTCTAATGCACATGACAATCATTAACTCAAAAACCTTAAACTAAATCTAGTTCAAGTTATTTCCTATATTAACAGCTGGCCAAGTTAGAGTATTCCCATTAGCCATTGATGGATCAATTCTAATCTCATTTATAAATTTAGAAATTGACTAACATCAAGTAACTTACATGGTAAGCGACATGAATATGATTGTACAATCCTCTCGGTCCAGGTGATAGCCGGCACTAAACTGACTGATCTGTCAAGTAGCAACATAGTCATGCCTTCTTGTTGGAAATATAGTTCAATTGTGGGTCAGTTCATACTGGTGAACGGGTAAGGAGGTATGGAGTGTACACCCATAAGTCCCTGAACACCCTGACTCTTATTGTGGTTAAAGTTTGTTCAGCATCGCTGATGATCTTCAGAGAGTGTAACTCTGGACTGAAGTTATTCATCAGGGAGTAACACCACTGAAGACATGTCTTCAGTATTTACTCATCAGCAAGTCTTCTTCAGTACTGAAGGCTTCAGCGGAACACCCTTCAGGGTTTGCTGATGCTTCAGTGGACTGAAGGATGGACTAATGCTGGAGCTGAACAAGTATGCTTGTAACGGTCTTTGACCAAATCAAGTACATTAAAGACCTCGTTTAATTGGTCTTGTAACCACTTTGACCTGTTATTATGGAGCCCATTAAGAGGAGATTAATTGGCCGTTGATTCATCTTAATTCCATTGACTAGGGTTTGAGTACTACACCTATATAAAGGTGATCATAGTTGCATGAGACATACGGAAACAAGAAACACATAGCAACAAAAGGGTTAAATATTTGTGCCTAAATCTCTAAACGCATTTGGTCTTATCCCAAGTAGGTATTCATGATACCCAGGCATTAGGGTCGAATAATTTACTTTGGAAAGTGATTACATGATTCCAAGTGATATCCGGTAACCATTGTTTTGGTACGTAGCTAGGATTGATTATCTATACCCTAGTTGGGACAAAGTAAACACCAACAATCAAAGTAAATTATTTTGTGATAATCAATGGCGGTGGCAATGAAGCATATGGTGGCTAACTTCTCCAAACTGGACAAGTTTAAAGGGATTGATTTTAGGAGATGGCAAAAGAATATGCACTTTCTTCTTTCTACCATGAACGTGGTGTACGTGCTGACCACTCCCATTCCTGATGGTGGTGATGATGCTACTTTGGATGAGATGTGGAAAAGGAGCAAATGGGAGAATGATGACTATGTGTGTCGTGGTATTATTCTCAATGGTATGTCTGATTCCTTATTTGATATTTACCAAAATTCTGAATCTGGTAAAGGGCTATGGGATTCTTTGGAAGCCAAATATATGGCTGAAGATGCATCAAGTAAGAAGTTCCTTGTGAGTGATTTCACAAATTACAAAATGACTGATTCAAGACCTGTCATGGAACAATACGATGAACTTCTTGGAATACTTGGTAGATTTACACAACATAAAATGAACATGGATGAGACTACTCAGGTATCTTGTGTCATTGACAAACTGCCTCCTTCTTGGAAAGATTTCAAGCATACCTTGAAACATAAGAAGAAGGAGTTAACTATTGTTGAGTTGGGCAGTCATTTACGCATTGAGGAATTCCTCATAGTGCATGAAAGTGACAAGCCAAAGAGCAACAATGTTGCTGGTTCATCAGTTGTCAATATGGTGGAGCATAACAACTCCATCAGGTACAATGACAACAAGGGCAAATGTAAGCATCGGGATAACACCAAAGCAAATCCTAACAAGAAGTCATCAGTGGCTTCTTGTATCTCCAGAATACAGGGTATCTGTTGGATGGGCCAAAGTAATTATGGCTAATCCATAGAAGGCAAAGGAATGACTCGGGTAGATTCCTATGAAACCCTGTCCTATTCCTATCTATTTCTTGGGCGTGCTGTGCGTTGTATGTACCGGCCCCCGAGGAGGGAAGTAAGGGAGTAATATATGCTTAAAAACAAACTCAGTCGGCCAGACTACTGCGTCAATAAAAAAGTAGTGGTCGTACCAGTTTTTCAGCGAGTCCATGGCTTTATTGTGAGCTGTGGGGCTGGTTGAAGATCGTTTCTTGAAGGAAAGCCATCCATTCACTAAGTTGGGGGTATAGAACAGCCTAAATAACTCTACGGTTGGGGGAATGCTTCGTGCACGACATAGGATTTCGAACTAGCTAATCTTACATGCGCCTATACAATGTATCTGGGTGCTATGCACATCATAGTAACCTAGTAGATCTACGAGGAATCTGGTAAAAGGAATGCGGTAATTGGCCGCATCAAAAAGACGAGTGTATAAGCCAATCTTTCCCTGGGGTGCCTCAGTTATGAGGTCCCCGGCACCAGGGAGAGAGGGATGAAGGTTGCTAGGAATGAAGAAATCAGAGCAAAAGTGCCCTAGTTTCTCTTCCGTCGTTATATTTAGCACGGATCTGATGGAAGGGTTGTTTCTATGAGCCATAATTAATTAAAGCAAGATGAAGGCGTGGTATTCTAACCTGTGTAAGGGAGGATCCGTTCGAAAGAAGGTGGTGGTAAGGAAGAAAACGTTAATGGCAGAAATTGGAAAAAGACTGTGTGTCACACACAGCTGTATGGGCAACCTATTTATAGGGTTGCCTCGTTGGTCATGGTTCGTTATATTCATGACACGTGTCTTCCACTAACTTAAATCGTGTGGTTGGGTAGTGAGTGGCAAGTGAACAGTCAGGTGGGGCCCACGGGTCACTTCTGACTCAGGAGATTGCGTCGCTCGAGGTACTGACTGTTTGCACTTTGTCAGTCAAAATGACAGATGAACAGTCAATTGTGTCGGGATATGCGGTCATATGTAAGACCATATTCAACGTTTCATTTAATTTGTCTCGGTCGTCACGTGCGGCTGGTGTACTATAAGAATAAACTTCCTAACAAAGTTGCTACGTGCGGCCGAAATATGTTTTTAATCAATTTCAACATTTCAAGATGTTCTTCCCTTGGTACGTCCGGGGGGCATCTTGTTAGTCTAGATATTCTACCTACGGCTGTAACAACTAGACTGGGGGGACATGATGACGTATAGTCCCCAGCAGGGTCATGGACCCGGGCCATGGGTACTACCCGTATCTGACCCATCATGAATGGGTTGGGTTAATCAGTTAAGCTTATGGGCTTGAATGAACAGTGGCCGCATAAAGTGTGTGCGGCCTACGACCCGGTACAGCTGGGACAGGGTTAGACAGAATCACAATCTTATTAGGGTTGGGATTCACCCTAAAGTATAAGATATACACTAACCATAATTAGAAGATAACAATCAAGCTAATTATGGTGGTTATCCTATACTTGGGGCCGAAGTAAACAGTGAGCCCATTAGGGTTTCACTGCCTATATAATGAACCCCCAAGGGTTCCACAAAGGTATTACATTCTCCATACTCTAAACCTCACCTCCGATTCTTAACCCTAACCGATTACTTACTCTCACGCCGGAGTCTAATCGTGGGATACATTCCCACGGTAAGCTTAACGCGTGTTGCTTTAGTGTGCAGGATCTCAACAAGACTATTCACTTGGTGCAAGAGCCGGAGCCCAGCCAACCTGAATTAAGCCTAATTCGGGTCTAGCAAGGATCATCCAACTTTTGTATCAACATTGGAAGTGTGGGAAACCTGGACACTTCAAAAAGGATTGCAAAGGCGTTGGTACTGGCAACAAAGCTAGTGGATCAGGCACAAATGGTTCAGTGATTGGTTCTAACAACACAACACTGAAAGGTCAGAATATGTTTAATGAATCTCACCAGATTTATTATGTTACATATGTATCTGAAGCTTATTTTGTGCAGGATGATGATGTTACGTGGTGGGTTGATTCTGGAGCAACTATTCATGTGTGTAAAGATAGATGCTGGTTCAAGACTTATGAGTCACTGAATGATGGATCTATTCTTCACATGGGAAATGAATCAACAGCCCTAGTGCATGGACGTGGTTGTGTAGATCTTAAGTTTAGTTCTGGAAAGATTGTTATCTTGTTTAATGTTTTGCATGTTCCTAATATTAGGAAGAACTTGGTTTCTAGTAGTGTTTTGAATAGTTGTGGTTATAAAAAAGTGATTGAATCTAATAAATTTATTTTATCCAAACGTGGTGTGTTTATTGGTTTTGGTTATTTGAGCAATCAAATGTTCAGGCTTAATATTGTGTATAAAACAACCACCAGCATTAACTCAGTGAGTAATGGTAGTGCAAATATTTGTTCAGCCTCAGTGTCCACCAGTAAACTGAAGGATTCTTCACTATGGCATGCTAGACTGGGCCATGTCCACTTTAAGAGGATGCAAAATATGTCTAAGGATGGGTTAATCCCAGTATTTGACATGGACACTGAAAAGTGTCAGACTTGTATGCTGAACAAAATAACTAAAAACCATTTCAACATGTAACTACAGTTTTGGATCTAATCCATAGTGACCTATGTGATTTGCATGCTACTCCCTCATTAGGGAATAAGAAATACTTGGTAACATTTATTGATGATGCTTCTAGGTTTTGCTATGTTTACTTGTTACATACTAAGGATGAAGCATTATATAAATTTAAAGTATTTAAAACTGAAATTGAATTACAACAAGGAGCCCAAATCAAAAGATTTAGGACTGATAGGGGAGGTGAGTACATGGATGCTCAGTATTTTTAATCTGTTGGTATTATCCATGAAACGACTGCTCCCTATACCCATCAAGAAAATGGTATATCTGAAAGGAAAAATAGAGTACTGAAGGAAATGGTTAACTCCATGTTATCCTATTCAGGATTGAGTCAAGGGTTTTGGGGTGAAGCTATGTTAACAGCTTTCTATTTACTAAATAGGGTTCCCAACAAAAGGAACAAAATTACCCCTTATGAACTCTAGACTAAAAGGAAACCAAACTTGAACTACCTCAAAGTTTGGGGTTGTAGGGCTGTTGTAAGACTCCCTGATCCAAAGGTGAAAACCTTGGGTGAAAGAGGCATTGAGTGCATCTTTGTTGGATATGCTGAGCATTTCAAGGCTTATAGGTTTTATGTTATTGAACCTAATGATTCAGTTTTAGTGAACTCAATCATTGAATCAAGGGATGCTAACTTTGATGAGGCTAGATTCTCATCAGTCCCTAGACCAAGCCTTAGGACTCCTGCTGGAGCTGAGGACATTGGTGCTTCAGTAGAACCTGAAAGGATCACTGATGAGGTTGTGATTCAGCAACCTGAGCCTGAGCTTAGAAGAAGCACAAGGCATAGGACTCCAAGAAATTTTGGGCCTGAGTTTCAACTATACTTGGTTGAAGGAACAAGGGATGAGGTCTCTGATCAATACTCATATTGCTTTAATGTTGAGGATGATCCCAAAATATTTGATGAAGCAATGAAGTCCCAAGATGTTGCTTTCTAGAAAGAAGCAATAAATGATGAGATGGATTCCATCATGGGCAACAACACTTGGGTGTTGGTTGATCTACCTCTAGGTTGTAATCCACTTGGTAACAAATGGATTTTCAAAAGGAAAATGAAGGTAGATGGAACTGTTGAAAAGTTTAAGGCAAGGCTAGTCATTCAAGGCTTTAAACAAAAGTCAGGGATAGACTATTTTGATACTTAAGTAGCACGTATCAGTACCATAAAAATGTTGATTGCTCTAGCAAGTATTCACAATCTGATTATTCATCAGATGAATGTGAAGACAACATTCTTAAATGGTGATTTGGATGAGGAGGTTTATATGAACCAACCTCAGGGTTTCATCATGCCTGGTAATGAGCACAAGGTGTGTAAACTGATCAAGTCCTTGTATGAACTGAAGCAGGCACCTAAGCAATGGCACCAGAAATTTGATGAAGTGGTTTTGTCTAATGGTTATTCACTCAATCAAGCTGAAAAATATATATATAGCAAATTTGATGAATCTGGTGAAGGAGTCATCATTTGCCTATATGTTGATGACATGTTAATCTTTGGTACTGACCAAGCTAAAGTTGATCAGACAAAGGAATTTTTGTCATCAAAGTTCTCCATGAAAGACATGGGGGATGCTGATGTTATCCTTGGCATAAGGATTAAACATGAAAGTGATGGTATTGCAATTTCTGAGTCTCATTACATTGAGAAGGTGCTATAGAAATTTAATCACTTTGATTGTACTCCAGTGAGTACACCTATGGATACAAGTGAGAAACTGATGCCTAACAATGGTCAGGCTGTCTCCCAGCTTGAGTATTCAAGGGTTATTGGTTGCTTGATGTATACCATGACTAGTACTAGGCCTGACACTGCATTTGTTGTGGGTAAACTGAGTAGGTATACTAGTATTCCTAGTACTCAGCATTGGCAAGCAATTCAGAGAGTATTGAAGTATTTGAAAGGAACAATGGATTATTGTTTGTCATATACTGGATATCCTTCAGTGTTGGAAGGTTACACTGATGCAAGTTGGATCAGCAATACTGAGGATAATTCATCCATCAGTGGCTGGGTATTTCTACTTGGTGGTGGTGCAATTTCTTGGGCATCCAAGAAGCAAACTTGCATTACTGGTTCTACCATGGAATCTGAGTTTTTAGCTCTAGCAGCTACTGGCAAAGAAGCTGAATGGTTGTGAAACTTGCTTCTTGAGATTCCATTGTGGGTCAAACCTATGGCACCCAATTCTATCCGTTGTGATAGTGAAGCTACATTGGCTAAGGCATATAGCCAAATGTACAATGATAAGTCTAGACACTTAGGTGTTAGACATAGCATGATTCGTGAGTTAATCATGAATGGGGTGATTTCAATAGAGTTTGTGAGGTCTCAACAAAATTTAGCTGATCACTTGACGAAGGGATTTGCTAGAGACTTGGTTATAAAGTCTACTGAAGAGATGGGTTTAAAAGTCCACTCTAGTCACTGAATGGTAGGACACCCAACTCCCTCCTGAGGAAACTTGGGAGCTCAGTTCAAAGTGGAAAGTTGAACATCAGGGGACTGAAACACATATATATCATCCCAAGGATGTGCTTGTACCTTCTGAAGGAGGATGAAGTTATAAACTTCTCAATGGTTAAAGTCTTTGAAAAAATGCTGAAGCATGAGCATGATCTAAAGAGGAACCACCTATGTAAATGTTGATGTTTCGCCGCCTCAGGGAGCATGGACTTGGCTCTTACAATATTTATTAATTTGGATATGGACACATGGCTAGTAGTGTCAGGAGTTGTTATGTATTTGAAAAAATTGTATGTATTCTATCTTCAGGTATTCAAAGTAGTTGAAGGGTTCAATTCTTATAACACCCTGATTCTTGAATGTTTGAAGTACTGTACTAAGATGGAAATTCAATCCTTAGCATATTTTCATTGATGCACTGGTTTTGTTAATGTTAATTTTCATGCAAAAGGAATTGTACTATATTGGGGAGGATTGTTGGAAATATAGTTCAATTGTGGGTCAGTTCATACTGGTGAATGGGTAAGGAGGTACGGAGTGTACACCCATAAGTCCCTGAACACCCTGACTCTTATTGTGGTTAAAGTTTGTTCAGCATCGCTGATGATCTTCAGAGAGTGTAACTCTGGACTGAAGTTATTCATCAGGGAGTAACACCACTGAAGACATGTCTTCAGTATTTACTCATCAGCAAGTCTTCTTCGGTACTGAAGGCTTCAGCGGAACACCCTTCAGGGTTTGCTGATGCTTTGGTGGACTGAAGGATGGACTAATGTTGGAGCTAAACAAGTATGCTTGTAACGGTCTTTGACCAAATCAAGTACATTAAAGACCTCGTTTAATTGGTCTTGTAACCACTTTGACCTGGTATTATGGAGCCCATTAAGAGGAGATTAATTGGCCGTTAGTTCCTCTTAATTCCATTGACTAGGGTTTGAGTACTACACCTATATAAAGGTGATCATATCTGCATGAGACATACAGAAACAAGAACACACATAGCAACAAAAGGGTTAAAGATTTATGCCTAAATCTCTAACTGCATTTGGTCTTATCCCAAGTAGGTATTCGTATACCCATGCATTAGGGTCGAATAATTTACTTGGGAAAGTGATTACACGATTCCAAGTGATATCCGGTAACCATTGTTTTGGTACGTAGCTAGGATTGATTATCTATACCCTGGTTGGGAAGAAGTAAACACCAACACTTCTTTTAGGCGAGGACTTGCTTGCTAATTCCTTATATTTCCGGCGTCTCCTTTCGTCTTCATCATCATAATCATATCATTAATTTCCTTATATTTCCTAATCACTAAGCCGCATCTGCGGCCTTCCGACCATCACCATTGTCAGGCCCGAACTGAGACCGCAATATCCAACAACATTTCAACCATCAACCAATCTTCATTTACCAAAACAACTCAAAACAACCACAAACGCGTTGAAGCCACCTAGCACACTAAAACCGCCTAGTCCACTGAAACCATGTCATTAGTTTGGTAGACGGCAATAAAAGTGGCGGAGGCTGCATTTCAGTTGTAAGAGAGAAGGATTTTGGTTAATGGTGATTTCATTAGAGACTGGGTGGAGGATGGCGGCTAGGTTAATGGTGAATGTAGAATGAATTTAGGGGTTTGTGGTAGGCAGTGATATGAAATTCTCTATAGTTGAATACGTTTTTTAAATATGGAAATGTTAAAAAAGATTTTTATAGTTGCCTATTTAGTTTCCTATATTTTCCCTATTAGATGTACTGAAAAAAATCTTAAACTCTTTATAAGTAGTAGGGATTCATGATGCTTTTGATAAATCATAAAAATATATGCACATGCATGGCATATAAATCGTGACTTGTTTACTTTGTTCGAATTTTTCTAGTCATAAAAATATGTACATGCATGGCATAAAAATTGCTTTAAAAAATGTTGTACAAGTCTAAAAAAAGTTTTGAGGTGAGAAAGTGTAGAGTTTTTGTTACATGATATTTATTTGTAGTGTGATTATTTAAAGTTAAGGAAAGAAGACGTTTTCAAGTTGGAGCTAGTTTGATAAGCTAAGTTGATCAAAGACCTTCAAGTATAGTGGTATGGAGGTTTTCCCTTCTAGGCAAGGTCTTAAATTCGAGTCTTGCATAGGGCACGCGATAGGGTTTCCTCTTGCGTGTGTAAAAGGAAATGTGCCATTGCCTTCTGGGCTGGACCCAACCTAGTTGTGTGGGCTCACTACGCCTTCTGGGCTAGGGGCCATGTAGCCACAATTGTCGTTGAAAAAATATGATTTGTCAAGTTACATTCAATTTAAAAATATTTTGATTTTTCTTTAGCTGTAAGAAGAGTAGTGGTTAATATAATAGCTACAGATTATAGGGTTTGATCTCTTTTTATATACTTCTTTTTTCTTAAATCTATTGACTACATTTTTTCATAATTCACTCATAATTGTATATATTTTTATTATCATATTGTATTTTGTATTTTTATTTAAATGAAATGAATTTACTTTGTTTTAAAAATATAAAAAAGAAAATGAAGTTAAGAGTATGTGGCGCTCAAATGAGGAGTTGAAACCAATGTTTTAAAATTTGATTTTTTAGTTGACTCGGTTAAGAGACCGGTTCACCGGTTCAACTGATTGAACTATCGGGTTAAACCGGTTTCCAAAAAGTATCTTCATTCAATGTGCATGGAAAAAAGAAATAGAGTCTCTTTGGTATCTGAGATAAAGAAATATAACACTCAAACCAATGATATTTATTTATAAAAATAATACTATATGAAAAAGTATGTACTGAGAAGTGTGTATGTGTGATTATATCCCCTCAAACATCCTATATCCATTTTTTTTTATCTCTAATATTTTTAACAAAAGTGTGTATGTGTGATTATATCCCCTCAAACATCCTATATCCATTTTTTTTGATCTCTAATATTTTTAACAAAGAAAAGGTAAAAAAATCAAGGTTGTCAAGATCCTGATCTTGATCTTAGAATCTTACGATTTTACGATACTGTAAAGCAAAAACGATCCGGATCTTACGTAGGATCTTTGCATGCGTAAGATCTTATAGAATCCTGATCTTAATCATAGGATCTTAGGATCTACTACGATCCGGTCTTATTTTTTCTCGAGCGACAAAATAAAAAACTACAAACTTATAGGTTCTATTTTGTATAATCTAAAAAATAACATGTAAATCTTCTTATGCATTTCATATCATAATATAAGACCACATTTTTATGAAATATTCCTATAATTTTGTGTTTACGATGTATATTAATTTGTAAATTTGTAAAATATTATAAAGACTACTAAGAAAATTACATTATAGTAGTATCTTACGACCCCGATCCTACTTTACGATCTCGATCTTGCAAAGACAAAAACGATCCTAGGTAAGATCCCGATCTTAAAAACCTTGAAAAAAATAACTCAAACGCTCATCATCTTCAATGAGTAGTCACCACCGAAGTCATAGCCGGTATCAATACATCGATCTTGAATTAAGATAGATTAGCATGTGCATAGCTCAGTCAAATAACAAACATGTCCAGTTAATCATCTAGTTATGTTCTTGTTCTCTTTCTTTCTGGAAGATTGAACCGTTCGTTTCTGGTCCGACGGTTCAACCCGGGTCGGTCGAAACCCGGCGGTTCAATCCAGGTTGAATTGCAACATAAACCCGTTTTATGACGGACCGGCTATCACTCTGGTTCACAGTTTAATTGTTTCGACCGGCTGGGTCGAACTGGATTTTAAAACATTGGTTGAAACATTTTTATGAGAGAGATCGTATTTTAAAGTGGAAATGTTAAGTTAAGGTATCATCCACTTGAATCCAAATTAAAAAAAAATTCTTTTTCATCATACTTTTTGAAAATATTACTTAAAATATTTCTACCAAATATCATGTCACCTTTTGGCTTTCTTTTTTTCTTTCATTTTAAAGCAATTTTATTAATCTATACTAATTTATACAGCATTTGGGACTTTCTTAAAATAGCAAAGCTGAAAATTCAGATTTTTTTACTTACTAAATAAAGCAAGTTGTTTGATATTTTCATCAACATTATATATTATAAACTTTTTCAAAAACTTTTTGTAACAAACATTTGTAACAACTTTTTAAAATAACTTTTTTTATTTTAAATTGAAAAATATTTTTATTTATTTATTATTTTTATAATCTAATTTCACCATATTTTTTAAAACTTTGTGCTTTTTAATTCGATATCCATTTTGATATATTTTTATTAATTTTTAGTCTTTTTCAATTTTAGTGGTTTTTTAATTCGATTTTTTTTAACTTTACAATGAGTAAGAGATTAATATTTGTTAGTCTCAAAATTCATTATTAGGTACTCGTCGCCGCATTACACGGTTACCATTCTAGTCTATATTAATATTTTCTTTATAATACAAACTAGTTATAATACCCGTGCACGCACGAGTTTTTTAAACATATATGGATACGGGTTCACTAAAGCCCAACCCAAACTTGACCCGTTGTCATCCCTTGCATTAGTGGCATTTCAACTTTACTTGCCATTTAAATATACAACATCAAAATTAAGGCTATAATGTAACCAAAAGAGTAAATCAACAACGAACATTGTTAAAACACTTGTACGGCCAACATATATATATGAGAAGTTAGACATTAATATTAAAGGTTTAAAATGGTATTAGAATTAGTAGAAACTCATATGTATTGTCATTTTAAGAAGAAAATAGTAAAAGAATATCCCTACCAGGAAATGTTTATAATTTACTATAACAACGGGTACTATCATTTGTTGCAAATTATCAGACATTGAATTGTGGTTTTCTGAAGAGTCCTAAAGGATATCCTAGCACACGATTTGACTTGCTTGAAGAGAATGGGGCATATTTGGTAGTTGCCATATGATTTCGTTCATCTTTGGAAATTCTGATTATTACGTCTTTTGACCTATACAAAAAAAGTTAAGAGCGAGTAATAACTTGAAGGTACTTGAGTATTCATGGTATTTGTGCAAACATGGAGGTCGTATTGCAAAACCTTAAGCGTCTACGTTGAAAGGAATACTTCAATGTCAATCACATATTAGTTGGCACAAAATAAATTGTTCAAAAATGGTGAAAACTTATGTCAGATGTGCAGTATTGTAGGCGAGGTAACCGCCCTATTCAAGTATTGATAGGATAATACTTTGAGAAATTAAATTGAATATGCGTACATAAATGCATATCCTTTAATGTTTCAAAAAGCATAAGCTTACAAAACTGAATCTTTTCACCAGCGGTTGATTGGGCTTAAGAACGATGATAGAGTATTTCCCTTAGTGAACCTTGTAGGCTTTACAATCATTAGAACTTGAATCTTCTTGATTAAACCCATATAATTATGTTAAAGAGAACCCAAAAGGCTGTGATCTATTCAACTGTCAGAGACGTCAAAATAAAAGCCAACAAATTATATCAGTTGGTGTCAGCCTGTCAGGTTTGTTTATTTTACAGTTTTAGCTTAAAGTAGCTATAAGGTTCATGTGTATTTTTTAGTTTTTTAAACCTCACCGCCAACTTTAAAATATTATGTCCGTCTTTCGAAAGTTTGTTTCTTTTTGTTTTTGACACATGTATTTTTGTCCTATTTTTTCTATCTCAATTATAAACAAACGAATTTTTACTTTTTTTTACCTAAATTAAGAAATAATGAATTTTTTTAATTAAAAAAATTAACAACAAAGGGAATAAATCAAATAATTATTCCCTATTAAGGGAAGAATCTTTTAAAAAAGTCCTTACTTTGCGTTTTGCTTTATAAAGAAAAAGATATATTCTTTCTCAGACCAAATCCCAACGCAAATTCTAAATTCGTTTTTAAACCAAACGGGCCAACAAAACTAAGAATTTTGAGATGTGTTTAGTCGTAAAATTGTTTTGATATTTTATTTTTATTTTTAAATTAAAAGGAAAGTAGGTTCATCTTTAAGTAAATGTTAAAATTTATTAAAAAAAAGGGTTTAGATAATATTCTTAACAAAATGCAAAGAATTTATAAAAAAAATCTTTAAAAACTCTAAACCAGTGTTTTAGTAACTGGTGTTTTTAAGTGACCCAATCGAGTCATGGTTAATTGACGATAGTTTAACCGGGTTTGAGTCAAAACCGGTTTTCATTCGAATTGTTCAACAGGCTTGAGCTTATTTTTCAGCTTCTTTCTGCTTATTTTGGATTTGGATTTGTAACTTAATTCTTGTCAAATTCATCAATGACCTTCATGTTCTGTTCGAGACTACCTTGTACCCACTAATTACTACTTAACCCGTTATAAATCTAATGAATGTTATTTTCAAACTTACGATATTTATAGTATAACCAACGAATAATTATAAGGAAAAACTTAAAAACCAAGTCGAGTCGAAGCGGAGCTTGCGTAATGTGCATGAACGGGCTTAAATTTTAAATCTTCGTGATGAACATAATAGGGCTCAAGCATGATATCTCATGCTATGGGAGTTTAGCCATGAGACTGGTTTATGAAATTATTTATGTTTAGTTTATTTAAATTTTAACATAATGGTCTTCTAAACTACTTTCAAGCTTATATCATTTTTACTCACCATTAAATTGTTTTGAATTAATTGCTTTTGGTCTCACAATTGGGATGCGCGGATGTAATCTTCGCGTTGCAAGTTTGATAGTCTTGGTAGTGCTCAAGCCAAACGACGCACATCTAAACTTTGGTTCACCTATAGTTTATATAAAGCCCGACTAGTCTTCAAGTCTTGCAGTTTATTTTTCGTATTTCAAGTTTGATAGTCTTGGTAGTTTTTGTTTTGTAATCTTATTTTTCTTTTTGGTTTGATTAGTGCGACACCAAAACAGAGTTTATATAAAGCTCGACTAGGTCTTCAAGTCAAAGTTCAAAAAAAAGGTCTTCAAGTCTTGCAGTTTAAAAAAAATGTAAAAAAAAAAGTACTAACCTGTAACACAATGGACAACATGTGGTGAAAACTAAAAACAAGCCATTCAGAATGAAAAGGAAATTAGTTATGGATGTGGCTTGGGTCGATTTTTTGAAGGCTCTGACCAAGCCCAAATGTTAATGGTCACTGCTAACAAACACATAGTATAAGTTAACTAAGGGAATCTAAATGCATTCAGATAGTGGGATACTATAGGATTAAATCCAAAAAAGAAAATATGTTACTTAAGATGAAGGGAGTGTGTCATGTGTATGTCGTAATATCTTATATAAACCGAGGAGTTATAAAATAAGCTACAACAAGATAACCTATAAATTTGGGGGATGTGTGGACAGGAAGTGGAGATTTACCGCTGGTCGCGAAGGGATAAACTCCATGTATTTTTTACCGATGGCAAAGCTGATGAGAAGAAGTACAATATAGCGATTTGGGGATCTGTGGACAGGAAGTGGAGATTTACCGCTGGTCATGCAAGCCACACCAACCAGATAATGGTCATATTCAGCCCCTGCAAAGGCAAAAGTTACTATTGAGATTCTGATGTTTCTATATAAAAAAAGTTATTATTAGCCTAATTATGTTGTGTGCACTCATGTTCACGCATGGGCTAAAAATAATTCGGCTAATACACACAACATATGTAATTGTAATCTTTATTTTGGTGCGCAAAGCATCTTATAAATTGTTATGTTTAGTCATTATATTCGCCTAAGTCGTGTCTAGGGAGAGTGTCGATTAGCCTAGTTTCCTAATAGCTAAGAATAAAGGTCGGTTGACAATGTCTAAGCCCAACCCGACCCGTAGGACTTGTATAGTCGGTTCCCCCTCATCTCTATAAAAGGAGGTGAGGGGGAACAAACCAATTATGTCATTCTTTCAATAAAACTAATCGGGAACGATTAGGGATTACCTTGTGGGCGTCGCTTTTCTGTCGATTCTGCTTGTGTGTGTGTTCTTCGATCGGTGATTCCGCATCTAGTAATCAGGGTTGTAGGGATTAAACCTTACAAGTGGTATCAAGAGCCTGGTTCTTCAAGGCACTGGTTTCTAGGATCGATCGACGAATTAGGGTTATTGGTGATCGGGTTTAGATCATCCAGGAGCAGCAGGTATCGATCGGCATTAAAGGGGGGTTTTTCTTTTCTTTTCTTTTTGTGTTTCTTGTTTCTGTCGTAGGAGAAGAAACAGAGAGAAGAAGAAGACGGAGTAGTTGTTTTTTTTTGTTTACTAAAAAAAAAAACAAGTCAACTAACCCAATATTGTATTATACTTCAAAGGGATTTGATATACGGGCATATATTCTTTTTGGGCCATGTTTTTATCTTTGGGCCAAGATTAATATATAAGGCAATATCTTTTACATTTTCTTTTATTTGATTTATAAAAGAAAATAGTATTACTTTGAAGGGTTTTAACACAAGGGGACTTCGTAATTCGTGATTGTGAGGTTTAACGTATCACAAGGTTTAGCGAGTTACCGAAGGGGCTTTGTCGGTTTGTGATTGTGAGGGTTTATCACAAGGTTTAGCAAATCAACAAAGGGATAAAGAATGACGGGAGCCAAGTTTGACATCGAAAAATTCGATGGAACTGGCGATTTCGGGTTATGGAGAATCAAGATGCGTGCTTTATTAATCCAGAACGGATGTGAAGCAGCTCTGGAGGTTTTCCCCGCGAATATGGAAGCTGAAGAGAAATCTAAGCTTGACAAGAATGCTCACAGTGCCATGATTTTGTGTTTAGGTAACAAGGTCCTGAGAGAGGTTACCGGGGAGACGACTGCAGCGGGGGTTTGGTCAAAGCTCGAGTCTTTGTATATGACAAAGTCGTTGGCCAACAAGTTGTACTTGAAGAAGAAGTTGTATACATTCTACATGCCGACTGGACGAAAGATTTCCGAGCATATAGATGAGTTCAACAAAATCGTTCTTGATTTAGCAAATATTGAGGTAAAATTCGAAGATGGAGATCTTGCTTTATTGTTACTCACGTCTTTACCAGCATCATACGAACACTTTGTGGATACCTTGCTTTATGGACGGGAAGATTTGACTTTGGAGGACGTGATGGCCACACTAAATTCAAAGGAAATCAAAGAAAGGTTCAAGGCGAAGGGGGGTGATGGTGAAGGGTTATACGTGAGGGGAAGAACTGATCGCAGGAATTCGCATCAGTCAAAAGGAAAGTCAAGATCGAAGTCTCGAGGTGGAAGACTCAAATGCTTTATTTGCCAATCTGAGGAGCACTTGAGAAGAGACTGTCCGAAGAATAATCGCAAGAAGTCAAAAGGTTACGTCAAGAAAGATGATCAACCAAGCTCCAGTGGTTCGATTTACGATGATTCTGAGGTGATGATGGTGATGAGTGCAGAAAGACTGCAAGACTGGATCATGGATTCAGGAGGTTCATATCACATGTCACCCAGGTTAGATGTATTTTTTGATTTTCTGGAATGCGATGGGGGCAGCGTACTGTTGGGCGACAACAGGGAGTGCAAGATCAGGGGTATTGGCAAGGTAAAGGTACAACTGAAAGATGGGTCAAGTTTTGTGTTACACAATGTCAGGTATATTCCTGAATTGAAAAGAAACTTGATATCGCTGGGAACTCTTGAAAAAGAGGGATATACCGTAAAATTGCAGTCGGGCAAAGTCAAGGTGATTAATGGTTCTAGGGTTATTATATCTGGAACCCGAAGGGAGAACTGCGTGTACTCTTTGGATGGCCATGCATTGGCCGGTGAGCTTAATGCTAGTGTTGAAGAAAAAGACAGTCTTGTGCAGGTTTGGCATAAAAGACTGGGACATATCAGTGAGGCGGGACTACACGTGCTGGAAAAGCAGGGTTTGTTTGGCAAGAAGAGTCTAGGTAAGCTCGATTTTTGTGAGAATTGTGTTCTGGGAAAGTCACATCGAGTCCGTTTCGGTGTAGGAAGGCACACTACTCAAGGAGTGATAGACTATGTTCATTCAGACTTATGGGGTCCGTCTCAGGTGGAATCATTGGGAGGTAAGAGGTATTTCTTATCTATAGTTGATGATTATTCCAGGAGGGTATGGGTTTATGTTCTCAGGTTCAAACACGAAGCATTTGGGAAGTTCAAAGAGTGGAAGCAGTTAGTAGAGAATCAGACTGGGAGGACGGTTAAGAAGCTTAGGACGGATAATGGTCTTGAGTTCTGTAACCAGGAATTTAATCAGCTATGTACTGAGAGTGGGATTGCTAGACATTTGACGGTTGCCGGGACGCCGCAACAGAATGGGTTAGCAGAACGGATGAACAGAACTCTCATGGACAAGGTACGCTGTTTATTAATACAGTCTGGATTGCCCAAGACCTTCTGGGCGGAAGCGACATGTACGGCCGCATATCTTATAAATAGGTCACCATCGACAGCGATTGAGAAGAAGACACCTATGGAGATGTGGTCGGGACATCCTAGTGATTATGGGATGTTGAGGGTTTTCGGTTGTGTCGCGTATTCACACGTTAAACAAGGTAAGCTCGAGCCGAGAGCGGTAAAATGCGTTCTTTTGGGGTATCCTGAAGGTGTGAAGGGGTACAGACTATATAGGCTTGATAATGAATCGCCTAAAATAGTCACAAGCAGGAACGTGGTCTTCAATGAAAGTGTCATGTACAAAGACACACTGAAGGATTCTGGTGCAGGAAAAGATAAGTCTGTTGAGGAATTACAGTTTGAGGTGGAACTGCAGAGGTTAAATAATCATACGCCTGAGGAAGACCATCCAGGTCAGGAAGACCAGACAGATCAGGAAGATCAGTCAGATCACGAAGATGGCTATGATGAAGATGCAGGGGTTCAAGAAATTGATCATCCACCGGATCTCACAGATTATCAATTGGTTCGAGATAGAGAGCCAAGGACAAGAATGAAACCGGCACGGTTTCAGGATGAGAGTAATATGGTTGCTTATGCGTTTGCTGCAGCAGAGGAAGAAGATACTCATGAACCATTGACATACCAGGAAGCAGTTGCTTGTGAAGACAGTTCTAAGTGGAAAGCTGCTATGAAAGAAGATATGGATTCTCTGAAGAAGAACAAGACCTGGGTGTTAGTAGATCATCCAGCTGGGCAAAAGCTGGTGAGCTGCAAATGGCTGTACAAAATAAAGGAAGGGATTGAAGGTGTTCAAAAGCCTAGGTACAAGGCAAGGCTGGTGGCTCGTGGATTCACACAAAGAGCAGGTATTGATTACAATGAAGTATTTTCGCCGGTAGTTCGACACACATCTATTCGGGTTATACTTGCATTGACTGCGTGTAAAGATTATGAGCTGGAGCAGCTTGATGTAAAGACGGCGTTTTTACATGGAAATCTTGAAGAAGTAATCTACATGAGGCAGCCACCGGGATTTGAACAAGGTAACAAGGTATGTTTGTTAAAGAAATCTCTTTATGGTTTGAAGCAGTCACCTAGGCAATGGTACAAGAGGTTCGATGAGTATATGCTGAGCAACGGGTTTAAGCGTAGCAGTTACGACAGCTGCGTATATTACAGGAGTTATGCACCAGGGGAGTATATCTATCTATTGTTATATGTAGACGATATGCTGATTGCTTGTAAAAGCAAGGCTGAGATCGCGGCTACCAAGTCTTTGCTTAAAAGGGAGTTCGACATGAAAGAGCTCGGGGAAGCAAAGAAGATTCTTGGTATGGAAATCTTCAGGGATCGGATTCGCAAGATTCTGAGGGTGTCACAATCCGGGTACATTTCTAAAGTTTTAAACAGGTTTAGAATGAACAATGGGGAGTCGGTTCAGACACCATTGGACGGGCAATTCAAGTTGTCGTTGAAAGATTGCCCAGTTAGGGATTGTGATGTTGAAAGAATGAGTAAGGTGCCGTATGCTAATGCGGTTGGGAGCTTAATGTACTTGATGGTATGCACGAGGCCAGACATAGCGTATGCAGTAAGTGTAGTTAGCAGATATTTGGCAAATCCGGGTAAACTCCATTGGGAAGCAGTGAAGTGGATTATGAAATATTTGCAGGGTACTGTAAACGTGGGTTTGGTGTATGGGACAAATCGTGGCAACCATGTGGACGTAACAGGTTTTGTTGATTCAGACTACGCCAAGGATCCGGATAAGGGTAGGTCTCTCACTGGTTACGCATTTTTAGTACATGGATGTGTTGTAAGCTGGAAGGCAACGCTACAACACGTGGTGGCTCTTTCAACTACAGAGGCGGAGTATATGGCCCTTACGGAGGCTGTGAAGGAAGCTATTTGGCTAAGGGGACTCTTGGAAGAGTTGGGCGTGAAGCTCAACAATGTTGCAGTTAATTGTGATAATCAGGGCGCGATTCACTTATCGCGGAATCATGTTTTTCATGAAAGGACTAAGCACATCAATGTGCGTTATCACTTTATCAGAGAAGTCTTAGAAGCAAAGACGGTTGAAGTTCTGAAAGTGGGTACTGAACACAATGTTGCGGATGCCTTGACGAAGGTGGTACCTGGACGCAAGTTACAACACTGCTTGGAGTTGCTGAGTGTTGGGATAGGCTAATATATGCCTAAGGTGGAAATTGTTATGTTTAGTCATTATATTCGCCTAAGTCGTGTCTAGGGAGAGTGTCGATTAGCCTAGTTTCCTAATAGCTAAGAATAAAGGTCGGTTGGCAATGTCTAAGCCCAACCCGACCCGTAGGACTTGTATAGTCGGTTCCCCCTCATCTCTATAAAAGGAGGTGAGGGGGAACAAACCAATTATGTCATTCTTTCAATAAAACTAATCGGGAACGATTAGGGATTACCTTGTGGGCGTCGCTTTTCTGTCGATTCTGCTTGTGTGTGTGTTCTTCGATCGGTGATTCCGCATCTAGTAATCAGGGTTGTAGGGAATAAACCCTACATAAATGACGAATAGATATTTGGATAGTCAAAATACGAGTGGCCACCAAAAAGCCTACATATACGAAGTCAGCTGAATATGAACACAAAAAAGCACATGTGGAGCATCAGTGTCTCAAACTACTCGGTTACGCCAATATGTCACAAACATAGAGACAGTATCGACTTACTTGTTTACTACTTCTTGACTCATCTTAATTCAATGTTTTGTATTACAGGCATTTAAATAAGTTTAGTTTTCATTTACTGACCCACATATGATTTAAGTATTGAAAACACAATTAACACCGGACAACAAAGCACTCTAATGACAAAATGCTGACTCCCTTCAAGTTGTATAAAGTTGACACGTACATAGTCTGAACACAGATCAAGTTTGAATCTGATGGATTTGATGCAATCCCGAGACATGGAACATCCATGTTTAGCTTGAATGTTCTCAGTTGCATACTGGTAATCATAAAAACACACAATTTTGTCCTTTCCACATGTCAAGATGACGCTTCTAAAGGTTTATATTACTCATAACAATTACAATTACGTAAAACCCTAATTAAGATCAAAGCACACATTGCGGAAGCGTTTAACAAGATCATAATTAATAACACATTCATAATTAATCAAGTTAGGGTTACATACCTTTTAGCTAGAGCAAATCTTCAAGAACACCGGCGAATCACGAATTAGGGTTTATATGAAGAACACCAAGATATTGTTTATAATGAAACTATATTACGCTCTTGTACACACGTAATGCAACGGATCAATCATGAGGCTAGCACTAATAAACTGGAGCTTCTACACTTGTGAATTATAGCTAATACGAGAAACAAACCGAAACCCTAATTTGGGTTAGGGCTTGCAATCGCAAGAAACAAAGGAGGGGAAGAGACCAAAAAACTATGAAGGGATTATGGGGAATTTATAGGAAAACAATAACTTGTTATCCAAGCCCAAATCAAGATTAGGAAACTAATCTTCCTTCCCCCTTTTGTTCCCTTTGGCCGACGGCTCACCAAGCCCACAAGGGGCTTCCGGAACTTTTCCGTTTTCCTTCTTTTAGCTTCTATTTAATTCTTTAACGATCGTTTATACTTAACGTTTAATTATTAACGATTGTTAGTTAAGCTCGATTTATATTTAATAAATATAATAAATATATTTATTAAATTAATTAATCCTTTACGTATTGTGTGCAATCCCGTAATCCCGAGTTCGATCCTATCACACGACTATTTAATTTTATGTCCATAAAACTTTCAGGTCACACTTGGACAAAATTCGAATATCGTGATCACATTGATTAGCGTCTAGTTACACTAACAGTGTCACTAGTACAACTCGAGTAAGGTCTCCTGGACAAAACCTTTTAATGATATATCATCATTATTATTTATCCTTTTATTTCAAATACAACGTTAATAGGATATGGATCTCAGTCATTCATTCATTAACTATTCTGTTTCTCGTTTACGGATATAGCAAGATTACCAAAACACATTCGGGTGTGGCCACAAAAACATCTTACTAATTCCCCGAGGGGCCCAGCTGAATTATACTTCAAAATATAATTTTTGAAGGAAACAAATCCCATTTTGACTACAAGCGAAACTTACGAACTTTGCAACACTTCTGAAAATAACCCTTATAGCTACCAGTTACGTTTAGCGTTAGGTTATCTCACAGAAATACACTACATTCATGACAGTTTCCTGGTATCTCATGTCTAAGGATAACTATTTATGATTTACTTAATGACAAAGATCCATAAAGTAAAATCATATAGTTAGGATAAGTCCAATATTTGATCGATAAAATATCATCGAAAATTGACAAATATACTTTCAAGTATACTCTGTCACTATTTTGAATTGTCTTAGTTTAATAATACTCTCATATTATTAATCGACAACGGACATTTAGAACATAACAATTTATTCATGGATATAAAACATGTAAAATAGGATACAAAATCAAATAACAGAAAATAAACGAAACTCAATCTTTATTTCATCAATTCAATAATGTCTTTAGCATCCTTTATCCAAATACTAATCAACAGATTTATTGCATGAATTCGCTAGCTAGTTGCAGCTCAATTGCCTTGGCATGCTTAACTACCTTTGGTGCAGGCAAAGCCTTAGTAAAAGGATCAGCTACGTTATCATCTGTGTGAACTTTTATTAATTTTATTTCACGAGCTTCCACTTGTTCTTGTACGTAGTGATATCTACGTTTAAAGTGTCTGGCGCCTTTCATGACTTCAGGGTCATTGGCAAATATAATGCAGCAGAATTGTCGCAATACATATCAATAGGTTCTTTAGTAAAGGCATCACTCCAAGACCTCCAATAAACTTCCTAATCCAAACAGCTTCCATTGCGGCTTCTGAAGCGACCATGTACTCCGATTGAGTTGCATGCATAGCAATTGTTGTATACTTCTTGCTCTTCCAGTCAACTGCTCCTCCATTGATGACAAACACGTAACCCGTCTAAGACTTCGTATCGTCTTTATCACATTGCCAGGACGCATCACAGAAACCTGTTACATTCAGTTATGTGTCTGGTTTACCCCCAAATAACAAAAACATATCTTCCCTACTCCTCAAATATTTTAGTATATGTTTAACAGCAGTCCAGTGAAGCTTCCCTGGATTCTGTTGGCATCTACTGACCAAGTTCTGAGCAAACGCCACATCAGGCCTTGTGCATCTTACAGCATACATAATAGATCCTACAGCCAAAGCATAAGGCACCTTCTGCATGTAAGCCACCTCTTCGGGTGTTGATGCATCTAACTCATGACTTAATTCATGCTTAACTTCCATAGGTTGAAAACCTTTCTTGGAATTATGCATATTATACTTCTTCAATATCTTATCAATATAAGCATCTTGACTAAGACCAATTAACCGTCTTTTCCTATCTCGATAGATTTTAATTCCCAGAATATATGTAGCATCTCCTAAATCCTTCATAGAAAAACATTTACCAAGAAAATCCTTAACTTCCTTAAGTCTTAGAATGTTACTTCCCATGCTTAATATGTCATCGACATACAAAATTAGGAACACTACATCACTCCCACTAGCTTTACGATATACACATGGCTCATCACAATTTTGAATAAATCCGAACTTTTTGATTTCTTCATCAAAGCGTTTATTCCATTGACGTGATGCTTGCTTCAAAACATAAATAGATCTTTGAAGTTTGCACACCAGTTTTGGATATTTAGAATCAGCATACCCTTCCGGTTGTTGCATATATATTTCTTCATCTAAGCGACCGTTCAAGAAGGCAGTTTTATCATCCATTTTCCATATCTCATAGTCATAGTATGCTGCTATAGCTATGAGAATCCTAATAGCTCGTAAGTCTGCTACCGGAGAAAATGTCTCCTCGTAGTCTACACCAAAAGTTTGAGTAAAACCTTTAGCCACTAAACGTGCTTTATAGGATTGTACTTCACCATCCATGTCGGTTTTCTTCTAGAAAATCCACCTATTTTTCACTACTTTAGCATTTTTACGTGCATCTACAAGAATCCAAACATCGTTGATTTTCATGAATTTCATTTCCTCATTCATCGTAACTATCCATTTTAACTTTTCTGGATCAAGCATTGCGGATCGATAATTAGCAGGTTCACCAAGATCCCCTACTTCCTCCTCATCATCCCATATGTTAAGACATAGTTTGCTTGGCGCACGTATAGTCCTTGCAGACCTACGTAGAGGAATTAATTCTGGTGGAGCTCCCAGACTTTCAGGCTCTATTGGAATTTCTTCGCTAGTATTTTCAGAAGGCAATGTATCTTCTTGAATTTCTTCAAGATCATAATCTCTCCCACTGAATTCTTGATTTACAAGATCACTTTCAAGGAAGTCTCCATACCGAGCTACAACAACTTTGTTCTCAGCCGGATAATAAAAGTAGTAACCCATAGTTTCCTTAGGGTAACCTACAAAGATACATTTTACTGAGCGTTGTTGGAGTTTATCTCCAGAGTCACGTTTCACATATGCCTCACAACCCCAAATTTTCAAATAAGACAAATATGGCTTCTTGCCATGCCATAGTTCATATGGTTTCTTATCAACCTTGTTTATGGGAACCATATTCAGAATACGCACAGCAGATTCTAAAGCATAATCCCAAAAGGATTATGGTAAAGTTGTAAGATTAAACATAGATCGCACCATATCTAATAATGTACGATTTCTTCTTTAGGATACACCATTTTGTTGTGGAGTATATGGAGAAGTAAGTTTCTGAACAATTCCGTTCTCACTTAAATAATCTTTAAACTCTTGACTTAGATATTCACCACCTCGATCAGAACGAAGAGCTTTTATCTTCTTTCCTAGTTGCAATTCTACTTCCGCTTTAAACACTTTGAATGTTTCAAACACCTCATGTTTATGCTTAAGTAAATAAACATAACCATAATGGCTATAATCAGCCGTAAATGTTAAGAAGTAGCTAGCACCTTTCCTTGACACATGTCTAAGTGGTCCACACACATCAGTATGTATATGTCCAAGTAGATCAGTAGCCCTTTCAATATTGCTATTAAAAGGTTTCTTGGTCATCTTTCCAGAGATACAAGACTCACATTTATCAAATGATTCATCATTGATATTTTCCAAAAGACCATCACGTTGAAGTTTTTGTATGTGAGTCTTCCCAATATGGGCAAGTCTACAATGCCAAAGATAAGAAGAGTTCTTGTCTAACTTTTTCTTCTTGTTCATGCTAAATACATAATCAATCTTTCTCTTGGAATTATTATCATGCATGTTAATTTCAAAAACACCATTCACAGAAATTGCATCAGAATAGAATAAACCATCTTTAAAAACAGAAATTCTATTATTATCAATAGTGTGAATAAATCCAAGATCCAACATACAAGAAAAGGAAATAACACCCCTAACAATTTTAGGTGCAAAATGACAATTATTCAATCTTAATACTAGACCCGAAGGTAAAACTAGATTAAATGTTCCTATAGCTTCAACCGCTACTTGTGCGCCATTGCCCACATGCAGAAATTGTTCCCCACAGGTAAGCGTCCTTTCCAACTCAAACCCCTAGATAGTATTACAAATGTTAATACCACATCCCGTATCATATACCCAGGAATTTGATTTGTATGTAAGATTAAATAACTCTATCAAATATAAGTTACATGAAGACGCTGTAGCACCAAGCTCAGCCTTCTTCTTTATTTCTCGCAACTCCTAGAGATAAAGAGGGCAGTTCCTCTTCCAGTGACCACTTGCTTTGTAATGGTGACAAGTCTCATCCTTCTGAGATTTCTTCTTGACAAAGTTTGGCTTGGGTTTAGGATAAGTCGCAACTTTTAATTCCCTTATCACCCTTGCCTTTGCCCTTCTTGTTGTTCTTGTGCGGTTTTGGCTTATTCACTCCACCCTTTTGTACATAAAGCACAAGAGGTGTAGGATTAGATGTACTTGCGTTGTCCTTTATACCCTTTTTGTAGTCAATGAGCATTGCGTGCAAGTCATTCACTGTCTTCCCCGCGCAATGCATATTAAAATTCCTAACAAAATCATTAAAGTCCCGATTAAAAGACCTATTGATTAGGTTAATTTCCATATCATTATCGTAGGATTTCCCTAGTGCAATGAGCTGTTCCATGTAACCCTTCATCTCTTGATAATGTGCACTAACGGATTTCCCAGGGGCTTGCTTACAACTGTGCAAAGCATCTACCAAGTCGTAGATCTCCACAGCCTGAGGCTTCTCATACATTGCCTTGAGCTCTTCAAGCAATTGATTTGGAGCATATAGCTCAAATTTCCTTTGCACGAAAGGAGCCATTTTTCCAAGCATTAAACAAGCCACATCATTGTGCTTTTTAACCTCTGCCTCATAATTCAGTCTTTCAACTGGAGTAGCATTAGGGCCAACGGGCGCAGGAAACGCCCTGGTCAAGTAATCAGAAGTACCCGCTACTCTCAGAACTATTCTTAGTGAGCGGTACCAATCGTTGAAGTTCGATCCAGTTAATTCCTGACGTTCAAGATAAGTATTGAATGCAGTACTTAACGCGTTGTAATCGGGTTGAGCCATTTCTACAGAAATAAGTTCAAAAAATATTAGTATTTTTGATAATACCTTTCAAGAAAATAAAATTACCCCGGTAATAAAAACCATAGTATTTTCCTTGAAAACTAGAATCCACATTGTCATAAACTTATCACATCAGTTGATCTGCTAGTGATAAATGTACTCAACACGGTAACTTGTCGAACAATAATTGACAAACAAATTTGCAATTTCTAGATATTTTTAGGGATTTACGTTGCCAAAAAAGTCTCTTTATATCGTAAACATGTTTCATCCCTACTTTATGCCTTAAGTTTCCATATCTTACTGAGTAACTCAATCAAGTCGACTAATCTAAAGAACGTAAAACCTTCATGTGTAATCTTATTCAGTCATGAAGTTTTCTCTCCATTACAACATCGTCCAAAATCTCATATGACGACAATTGTAACTTCAAGTGTTCGTCAATTAGATGGCATAAGACTTAAATTTTTAAGGGTATTGATTTTGGTGTCAAAATCATGTATGGAGAAGCATGCATACATCTCCATAGCATAAGTTTAAAGAACTTTTAGTAAACTTTTTGGGGTGAGACTAAAATTTCGTCATATATTTGCAAGTTGAGGTATTGGTTAAACCAATTAAAGATTTTACCCACAACTAAATTCACACCGTACTTTTCTAGAACTTAGCTAAAGCACAAAGCAATAACCTTATTCATTGTGTTTCGGATGTGAATTTTGCGGTTAAATCAACCTTAAGGAATTATGTAAATAATAACCGTAGGTAATTCCAACTTTGACGCACATGCAAGCCGGAAATTTGGTCAACGCTGAAGCATAACACCTTCTTCCTTAACCGGGTTCATGACCAGCGGTGCGTTATACCCACTTTATAGTTTGTCAAAGTTGAGTAGGCCGTTAAGTCATTATTGAAATTCCAATAAACACAAATCATATGTCAATTAGATCTCAAAACAATTCATTAATTTTTATATGATTTAGTCCATGTTAATTTTCTTGTAAAAAATTACCCTTGTTTACAACATACAATCAATAATAAAACATATGAAAACAAGTAGGTAAAAAAAAAAATCAAATAGCTACATGCATAACAATTTATTCAAAACATAAAATCTAGGGTTTTTATAAACATAAAAGTCTTCCCTAATTTTAAAACTTTTGAATAAAATAAAGCAAATAGCATAAAATCATATGATCCGTGAAAAAACATGCATGTTCATCACGAATCTTCCCCACATAATATTAAAAATTAAATCTTCCTATGGATCGTAACCGAAACATGACATAACAATTACTTCATGCAAACATATAAAGATAATCACTATGTAAATTTTTAGGGTTTCAAAAAAAAAAAAAATTTAAAAAAAAATCGGCTTAAACCGACCTAATTTAAAAAACAAAACCCTAATTTTAATAAAAACCTTAAAAACCTCATGTGATTTTAACTCAAACCAATTTTTAGTTAAAAAACTTTAGATCTCGATAATTATAACATGTTAAAACGGCTCTCGATGCCACTGAAGGTTTATATTACTCATAACAATTACGTAAAACCCTAATTAAGATCAAAGCACACATTACGGAAGCCTTTAACAAGATCATAATTAATAACACATTCATAATTAATCAAGTTAGGATTACATACCTTTTAGCTAAAGCAAATCTTCAAGAACACCTGCGAATCACGAATTAGGGTTTATATGAAGAACACCAAGATATAGTTTAAAATGAAACTATATTACGCTCTTGTACACACGTAATACAACGGATCAATCGTGAGGCTAGCACTAATAAACGTGAGCTTCTACACTTGAGAATTATAGCTAATAAGAAAAACAAACCGAAACCCTAGTTTGGGTTAGGGCTTGCGATCGCAAGAAACAAAGGAGGGGAAGAGACCAAACAACTACGAAGGGATTATGGGGTATTTATAGGAAAACAATAACTTGTTATCCAAGCCCAAATCAAGATTAGGAAACTAATCTTCCTTCCCCTTTTTCTTCCCTTTGGCCGACGGCTCACCAAGCCCACAAGGGGCTTCCGGAACTTTTCCGTTTTCCTTCTTTTAGCTTCTATTTAATTCTGTAACGATCGTTTATACTTAACTTTTAATTATTAACGATTGTTAGTTAAGCTCGATTTATATTTAATAAATATATTTATTAAATTAAATAATCCTTTACGTATTGTGTGCAATCCCGTAATCCCGAGTTCGATCCTATCACAAGACTATTTAATTTTATGTCCATAAAATTTTCAGTTTCTACCAAGAAGACCACATAAGCCCATAACAGAGCTGCTGTGAAGCTTGTAGTCGTGATAAGATTCTCACACTCCATCTATACATCTCCAAGTAGAAACTCGATGTCGCTTTCCAGCAGTGACAAGGACAGTCATTGAGAGGCATGAAAGCAACCCTTGAAATTCCAGAGGGATGTGGTGAATTGAAAATATCTGTACACCTTGTTTCCTGCACCAATACAAAGAGACAGTGTTTAAACGTGTAATGCAGCAAGGATATGCTTTGTTTTGGCATAGATTTCTTCATCACCAATCAATGGCATCCTTTCTTGTTTAACTTATAAAGCAACAATGGACATGTCATGCAAAAAAATAGTTGTGATGCAACTATTTCGAAATAAAGTTTAGCAAAATAACAATAAGGACCCCATCCACATATGCTAACAATGCATATGCCCTTGATAATTAGTCATACTTTTCAGACTATTCAACTAATAAAGGCGTAATACGAGTGACTTTGGCTAAAAAATTCTAAAGTGTGCCACATATAGTTCGAAACTAATGTCCACCCACATTAATTATTGATCTTGACTGATGGTATCTTTGGTATTTTTGGAGTGATAATGAAATTTAAACTTCAAGCATTTGTTTGAATAATTGTATTAGTTTATTGTGCGCTAATTATTGGCAAAGAGTTGGGCTTTTTATTTTCCTGTATAACCGCCTTTCAGCCAATTCGATTACCAATTCAGTTTGTTAGCTAATATTGTTAATTGTATTATGTATATTGACTGCTTTCTTTATATATGACAGTACATGCAGCAAGGGGTTTGAAAGCCATGGAAGATCAAGGTTGGCGAATAATGGCACTTTTGAGTTGTTGCAAGAAAGTATGAGTTCCTTTGAGCAATTTGACTCTAGAATCTAGTTATATCTCCTGTTATCCATATATGTTCATATTGTTCATATCGTTGAACATAAAAGGCTTGAGCTACTCACCGGTCCTACTCCACATGTGACACCCTAATCTCACATCGGTTGTGGCCAGGAGAGATCCATGGTTTATAAGATAACAGTCGTCTTCTCATGACACAACGCGTTTTGTGGTCTAATGCAAGTAGGACAAGAGGGCCACAAAGCAAAGGCGTGAGCCTGCGGGCAAAGCGGACAATATTATAGTCTGAGTAGGCGGGATGTTACAACACATCGAGTCTCTTTTCTTAACAATGTTATTTTTAAGATTATCTATCAGTTAGGTAAGGTCACACACACGTTTATTATTTTTATATTTATAAAAAAATGTTTATTGTATCAAGCATTTACTGAAAGATCGTCCGAAAACAGTTCATTATTTGAGTTTTAGCAACTTCCTTTTAAAACTTCCTTTTAGTTTGACTTTTTTTTGAACTTTTAAGCATGGAATGAACATGAACTACTCGACTGTTAGACGTCGACAACATAACTTGGATCTTTAAGAATATGTGTCAGCTAGATAAGGTCACACACACGTTTATTATTTTTATAGTTATAAAATGTTTATTACCACTAATGATCGTCTGAAAAGAGTTCATTATTTGAGTTTAAGTTCACTATTTGACTTTCAATTACAATGGCCATTAACAAAAGCCAGCGATAATCCTTTTTAAAAGTGGGTTTGTACCTCCCATGTCATATTATTTTCACTCAGAGATACATATGTGTTTTAAGAGTGAAAGGTAAGAAATGTAAAAGGTTGTAGTTTGTGATCTGGAAGGTAACTTATCTAAAACTACTACAAATGTGGTCTACAAACAAGTGTTACACGATCTATGAATAAGGTTTTAATGGTACATGGAATATATATGAGTTCCTTTGAGCATTGGCTGTTGACTTTATTCACTCTCACATATGTCACGTTTGAAGACCAAAATACATGGAACCCTATTGTTATGATTGTTATGGAGTTAACTACTTATCGAATAATTCATGTTCTTTTTTTATGATTTTTTCATCTTTTACAAGTATCCATAACCCATATCCGTTTAGTTTCTTTTAGTATTAACATATGTTTGTTATTTCTTACAAAATTCTCTCATTAAACTAAACCCGAAAGTTAGACGTGTATTTAAGCTAGTTTAATATAACAAAACAAGTATTATTACAAGTCTTTAAAGCAAAGTAATTTAATTCATCATAAAAACATTTCCATAAAAAAAACTCTAATGTACAGTACCTTCATGCTACAAACAATTAAAAGCTTTACCACAATTAGCTCTATTAATAAAATTACTACAACGATTCGGAAGTGGTTATGAAAAGTTTTTTTTCATTCGCTTTTACTACTCTTATATTTCTGTATAAAGTTTTTTTCATTCGCTTTTTTATGTACATGTATTTTTTGTATATATAAAAAAAGTTGTATGCGTATTTCTGTAAATAGATTTTGTGTATATAAAAAAACTTTTTTTGTATTCGTATTTTTATGTTAATTTATTGTGTGTATATATATAAACAAAAAATTAAAAACTCATTTCTTTTTCTGTATATAAAAATAAAAAAAAAATTTGGAAATTAGTTTTGTCTATATCAACTTTAATAACAAGCCTTTCAAGTTGTATTTGTGTATTTATGTAATTTGTTTTGTGTAAATAAAAAATAGAAGAAATTTGTTTGGTGTATATCTTTCTTCCTGTTACAAGTTGTTTATAGTATTTTTGTATAGGTTTTTAATGCAATTTAATGACAAGCGTTTTTTTGGAAATGATTTTAAACCAAAACGCGTCTTCTGTTTCATTTATGCTTATCCTTGACAAAGTTTTTCAAAAAAATATTTAGGGTAAGTTATTTTTTTAACTTAATAAACTTTTGATCAAAACAGTTCTTAAAATTGTTGGAATCAAGGATATCAACTTATGGCTACAATTATATCCCTAAATAAACCAAAAACCATGAGGCTATATAATCCCTCATAAAGGTTTTGTTAAGGTTTGTCTCTAGTAAAGGACAATGTTATTTTACGTGTCAAAATTCTTAGGGCATGGATGCAAAAATTTTATGGCAAAGAACAGATTCAGAACTTGGAAATCATCATTATGGATGAGAATCTTTGTGAAAGATTTTATTTATGTATCCTTGATATGAGATGTTGTATGTTGTTATTATGTATTTTTAATAATCATTTATCTTTTTGCAGAACACAATGCAAGTTACTGTGCGAATGTTTTTGGTGAATCAATTTAAAGACAAGCTTGTGGAAGGAGATGCTGTGAGTTTAGAACACTATAACTTGAATGAAATTCAACCAAAATATCGTATGGATGATAAAGCCCGGCCTACGTTAGTTTTTTGTCCAACACCATTGTGAAACCATTAACCGATTATATTGGAATATGGCTTTGATTTTAAAGCTTATACTTCCATTATTGGATTGAAACAAGAAGAAGATGGCCAGTTTGATATGTTATTTTACTAAATACTTTTACATCATTTACTTCTGATCGCCTTTACTTTCAATCGTCTGATGTTATTCGTTTTTAAAAAAACTCAGAATACTTTTTGAAAGTCCCAAAATACGCGTAATACTATAACTCGAATACAGGATAACACTTAGTGATTTTACTTTTCAAACGCGTAATGCTTTATTAACTTATAAACAAAGTATTACAAAGTGTTATGGATCAAACTTGTTGAATAATAATAAAGAAAGAACCATTTGAACAAGTAAACTTGATTCGAGACTCAAGTTTACAAGTGAACCTTAGAGTCACTGGTAGACCACGAGGGACTCCAGAGGTTCAATAGGGAGAAAGACAAAGATTCAAACAATGATACAAGTGTCATCTTTCTCCTCATTCTTACTCCTATTTATAGTGGTACGAGGTTGCTACCTTAGTGGGGGTGGTTGGCATGTTTTAGCTTCTGAATGAAAGCAGTACACTTCATTAAATGCATTTCTATCTTTGGACATGCCTTTAACTAACTTTATGTGAACAATTCTACCAACTGTTCACTTTATCCACTAGGTCGTACTATGAGTCTTTATCTTGAATCGTCACTTTGTCCCGCCCAAAGTGCTTTAGAGATTCTCCCGCCTAAACTATAAAAGATAAGGCAAGTCTCTGCTTGCAAGATCTTCAAAGGGTCTAGAGTGACCTCTGAGTATTGTGGTCCTCGAACACCATGAAAATTCCTTTTACATACCAGCTGATCCATAACAACTGGCTGGTATGACTTAAGATAATCTTCAACTTCTCTGACGTTGTCTTTGACATGAATGTTTCTGGGGTGCCATCTGAGGCTTTTCCTTCAGCTGGTCTAGTATATGTCTTTGGTCTTCATTAGCGACTCATAACACTTAGTTTAATTTAAAACAAATCTAGACTGGGCCATACTTAGAACTTTCATTGGCCCAACACTTTTACATCCTTTAGTTCTAATCGTCTTTACTTCTAATCGTCTAATGTTATTCGTTTTTAAAAAAACTCAGAATATTTTTACATCCTTTATTTCCAACTGTCTGATGTTATTTTATTAAATTTCATTTAATGGTATTTCTCTTAAAACCATACAATAAATTGTATTGATCTACAAATATCATTGGACACGTGACTGCGGGTTTGATTGGACAACTATAATAAGAATGGAAAGGCTATAAAAAAGAAACCGGCGACTTTGCGTGATGTTGAGTATGAATTATAAATATTTTTCTAGTTAAATATTGCATAATCTATTTTGGTTGAACTATATTTGAGATTCTCTTTTGTTTACATTTGTAGGGGTAACGAACTATTGTGGTATAACTTTGCTCAATATTTCAGTGACTTCTTGAGTACATGTGTTGATCATGGGAAAATCGTTGTAGTCCTTCAACTGGCAATGATGAAAGTGTGGGATGGTTAGTTTTAAAAGTTTTTTGCAGTATACATAAATTAATCGATGTATTTTATAGTAAAATAGATAATATATCCTTATTCTATTTCCCTTACTAAAATAGAACCATATTATTTACAAGGTTACATGTGTGTGCAAAACATATATAACAGAACTTCAATCATATTGTTGGAGTGACCAGTCCTTCTAATATACGTTAAAAATGTATTTTCAATAGAACGAATACAAGTTGCTGTAAATGAATGTAAGATTTTTGATGAAATGCTTTTGAAATATGAACACAAACATTTATTGTATTGTTTGTGAGCCGCTATTGCTATCTAAGTGTTGTATTGCCAAAATTTGAAAGTCCCTAAAACCCATGAACCATTAACTACCTATAATGGGTAGGCGCTGGTACAAACGAATGGATCCACTGGGGATGACGTCCCCCACCCAAGCCGGTCGCACCTGTGGGTTGGAGGATCATTCAGGTGTGTTGTCTAAGAAGTAAGGGGGTATTAGGCAAGATACCTGAGTAGGGCATTATTTATAGTTAAGGTTTCGGTGTCATGGCTTAGCAGAATAACGTGGACTTTGGATATCGTATGTGTTACATTATCGACAGTGGATGGGATTCTTGTGTTCAAAAGCTTTATGGTTTATTTAAAAACCAATTATTGTTTATTTAAAAATCTATTAATTCACTCAACCGTTGTGTTGACATTTTAGCATGTATTCTCAGGTGTGTAGGTTTAAGACCAACTAGAGCATGAAGTCGCGGGATAAAGTAAAGCCGATTACTTACTCTCACGCTGGAGTCCAATCGTGGGAAGCATTCCCACAGTAAGTATAATAGCATCATACTTGTATTTCCTGTACTTTCTTTTGCTCAAGTTGAAACTTGAACACAAAATAGATCCGTTACTTCCTTTCCCATTCTTTTTCCTTTTTTTAAATCTTTTTCCTTTCTTTTCCTTTTACACTGTGTTCTCGAGATGAGGTAATAAAGAAAAGTAAAAGAATTGAAAGGAAAGTGTTTCATCCCTTTTCTTTTCTTTAGTAAGTAAAACTCAAGAAGACAATTGATGGTATTTCTTTTCACTTTCTTTCATTACTTCATTAAAACAATCTTGAGAACACAGTTACAAAAACTCGAAGAACTAATCATAAGGATTAAAAGGAGAAGGATTAAAACGAGAAGAACTAAAAGGAGAATTTAATAAAAGTATAAGGGCTTCCGAAAAAGGAAGAAGATGCATTAAAGAAACGAATCTGCCCGAAATTGGTTTTGTAATTTTAGAGACCGATCAGAGAGCATCATGGGTGGTTGATTGCACAATCAAAAGCGGGTATGTTGATTATAATTCTCTATTATTTTGTTCATGTTTTTATTATTGATTGGACTAACTGATTAAATGATATGAATTTGGAAAACAGTATTAAGAAAGGAAACAGATCTTCTCAGGGTGATGTAAGTACTACATTAAAAGATAACTTAATATGTGTTTTGAATACTTTAATTGCTGCTAATTACTTTTAATGACTCAACTCGTGGGAAAATTATCCAAGATGAAGCTTACATAATCCAAAAGTAAAAGTAAAGGTTTTCGAGTTGTTGTCAACAGTATCAAGGTTAAAAGAGCAACAACTAAGCGAACCAAGAGGGTATTATTATTCCCCTTTTACTTAAACACAAGTTTTACTCTAGTTGTTATTTGTTGATTTCATTTTAACTTGTATTCAGCTCGTCCGCAAGTTTGCCAAGATGCGTCTTACACCTTCATCCCAAACTGCTTCTCCTCCTCCTTTTAGTATGTATTTCGGTTCTTTTATCTAGTTCCATTCTTTTACCTGTTGAAAATTGAATTTGTAACAACTACCATTTTTTATTTATTTGATAGGACTTCCGCCAATCATTCTTGAGTTGGTTGAGGAAGCACTTGTATGTGTGGACCGACTAAAGGATAACAAGGAGGACTACCGGGCCAAGGAGGATTTAATTACGGCTATCCATTATATGGATATGGCTGCTCCCTTCCACAAGTCACATGGATGGTTGCCACCAGACTGGAAATTGTACGTTCAATGCCTTTTTATTTTTTACCTTTAGCCTCTAATTGAATATATATATCTACCTCGTCTTCCATGTTGACATACACGTTTCTTTAATCATAACAGCATATTCCACCATTATGCATCAAACTTTACCAGTATTGTGGTATCGTATGTATGTGTGGAACTTTTGTTTTCGTCTTAGTATGTGTAAACAAATAATTTGTCTACACAAAATAAGACGAATAAACAGGTTGATTACAAGCAGTACAATGGTAATTTTGGCCAAGTTTGGTACATTTACCCTGCAATTCGCCCATCTTATAATTACCCCCAATTATCAGTCAGTAACAACTTCACAAACATACATACATACATACAACACTAGCAATTTTAAAGTTGGAACTCATCAGTTCGAGTCAGGCGAAACCTCTATAAACGAATTACATGGTCATTGTTGTGTTCAGTTATGATTTCGAAATCATTATGAATAATTTCGCTTGCATGTCAAGACTTGAAAGTTACCAAAATACCCTTGACACGTCAACAATTTAGATTGTTAAAGTACGTGTAAATATTATTCACAATACAAAAATGATCATTTTATTCATTTATAGACTTCTCCCTTAAGGTTTATATATGTTAGTCACATTAAGTATAATGTTGTCTATGAAGGTTTATATTTATCATAACAATTATAAAAACCCTAATATGGATCAAAGCACATACAGCAAAAGCAAATTAACAAGATCACAATTTAACACAATTATAATTAATCAAGATTAGGGTTACATACCTTTATCCTAGCAAGATCTACAAGTCGACGGAATGGTCACCGGTAGAGATAAATCACGAACACCACCAGGATATAGTCTAAAGCAAGACTACCAGAGGCGGACCCAGAATTTATAACAGGGTGTTGCACAAATTTTTTAATGATTATTAATACTAAAGTTGACTCACATTATGTAAAAATGGGTGTTGCACGTATCGAGAAAAGACCTATTTTATAATAAATTTACCTTTCGTGACCTAAAATCGGGTGTCGCCCGTGCAACACCCGGCTCCCATGTGGGTACGCCCCTGAAGACTACACCACGGTCTTGTAGACACGTGATACGGCGAGTTAACCGTGAGTCTAGCACGAACAAACCGAGCTTCCAAGTCTATCGAAGATCTACCCAACAACCCTAGAGAGGGGCTAGGACTAGATCTAGAATAGCTTAATGAAAATCAAAGAAGAACCCTAATTGGGTGTTTGTTTGGCCGGCGGTTAGGAGAAAGAAAGAGAGATGTGTGGTAAAAATTATGAAGCCCTTTGGTTTGTTTATATACACCTTGGAAAAACTTTTCCTCCAAGGTTTAAACAAAATAAGGCAACAAAATATTTTCCCTTCCCTTTTGTCTCCTTCTATGGCCGGTTATACACAAGCCCACAAAGGTGTTTCCGGAACTTTTCCGACACCTTCTTTTAGCTTCTATAACATTCTCTAACGATCGTTTAATACTTAACTTTTAATTACTTAAAGATCGTTAGTTTAAGCTACGGTTTGATTTAATAAATATAATAAATATATTTAATAAATAAATTAACCCTTCACGTAATGTGTGCAATCCCGTGATCTTGAGTTCGATCCTATCACACAACAATCGATTTTAAGTCCATAAACTTTCAGCTCCCACTTGGACAATATTCGAATATCGTGATCACATTGATTAGCGTCTAGTTACACTAACAATGTCACTAGTACAACTCGAGTAAGGTTTCCTGGACAAAACCTTTAAATGATATATAATCATTATTATTATCCTTTCATTTCAAATACATTCTTAATAAGGATATGGATCTCAGTCATTCCTTTCATTAATTATTCTATTTCTCGTTTACGGATATAGCAAGATTACCAAAACACATTTGGGTGTGGCCACACAAACATCTTACTACTCCCCCGAGGGGCCCAGCTGTATTTATACTTCAAATTTTTTTTTAAGAAAACGAATCCCATTTCGACTACAAGCAAAACACACGAACTTTGCAACACCTCTGAAAATAACCCTTATATCTACCAGTTACGTTTAGCGTTAGGTTATCTCACAGAAATGGACTACATTCAATGCAGTTTTCTGGTATCTCAGGTCTAAGGATAACTATTTATGATTTACTTAATGACAAAGATTCCTAAAGTAAAATCATATAGTTGGGATAAGTCCAATATTTGATCCATCAAATATCATCCAAAATTGACCAATATACTTTCAAGTATACTCTGTCACTATTTTGAATTGTCTTAATTTAATAATACTCCCATATTATTAATCGACAACGGATATTTAGAAACATCATAATGCTCATGGATTAAAACATGTAAAATAGGATTCAAAATCAAATAACAGAAAAATAAACGAAATCCAATCTTTATTTCATCAATTCAATAATGTCTTACATCCTTTATCCAAATACTATTCAACAAATTTATTGCATGAATTCGCTAGCTAGTTGCAGCCCAATAGCTTTGGCATGCTTAACTACCTTTGGCCTAGATAAAGCCTTAGTAAAAGGATCAGCTACGTTATCATCTGTGTGAACTTTTATTAATTTTATTTCTCGAGCTTCCACTTGTTCTCGAACGTAGTGATATCTACGTTTAAAGTGTTTGGCGCCTTTCATAACTCCAGGGTCATTGGCAAATATAATTGCAGCAGAATTGTCGCAATATATATCCATAGGTTCTTTAATTGAAGGCATCACTCCAAGATCTCCAATAAACTTCCTAATCCAAACAGCTTCCATTGCAACTTCTGAAGCGGCCATGTACTCGGATTGAGTCGCATGCATAGCAATGGTTTTCTGCTTACTCCTCTTCCAGTCAACTGCTCCTCCATTGATGACAAACACGTAACCCGTCTGAGACTTCGTATCGTCTATATCACATTGCCAGGACGCATCACAGAACCCTGTTACATTCAATTCTGTGTCTGGTTTAACCCCGAATACCAAAAACATATCTTTCGTACTTCTTAAATACTTTAGAATATGCTTAACAGCAGTCCAGTGGAACTTTCCAGGATTATGTTGGTATCTACTGACCAAGTTCTGAGCAAACGTCACATCAGGCCTTGTGCATCTTACAACATACATAATAGATCCTACAACCGAAGCATAAGGCACTTTTCGCATGTAAGCCACTTCTTCAGGTGTTGATGCATCTTTCTCATAACTTAACTCATGCTTAACCTCTATCGGTTGCAAACCTTTCTTAGAGTTATGCATGTTATACTTCTTCAATATCTTATCAATATAAGCATCTTGACTAAGACCAATTAACCGTCTACTCCTATCTCGATAGATTTTAATTCCCAGAATATATGCAGCATCTCCCAAATCCTTCATATAAAAACATTTACCAAGATAATCCTTAACTTCCTTAAGTCTTGGAATGTTACTTCCCATGATTAATATGTCATCGACATATAAAATTAGGAACACTACATTACTCCCACTAGATTTACCATATACACATGGCTCATCACGATTTTGAATAAATCCGAACTTTTTGATTTCTTCATCAAATCGCTTATTCCATTGACGTGATGCTTGCTTCAAACCATAAATAGATCTTTGAAGTTTGCACACGCAATTTGGATATTTAGGATCTACGTACCCTTCCAGTTGTTGCATATAGATGTCTTCTTCTAAGCGACCGTTCAAGAAGGCAGTTTTAACATCCATTTTCCATATCTCATAGTCATAGTATGCTGCTATAGCTATGAGAATCCTAATAGCTCGTAAGTCTTCTACAGGAGAAAATGTCTCCTCGTAGTCTACGCCAAAAGTTTGAGTAAAACCTTTAGCTACTAAACGTGCTTTATAGGATTGTATTTCACCATCCATGTCGGTTTTCTTCTTGTAGATCCACCTATTTTTCACTACTTTAGCATTTTTAGGTGCGTCCACAAGAATCTAAACATCGTTGATTTCCATGGATTTCATTTCCTCATTCATCGCAACTATCCATTTTGACTTTTCTGGATCAGACATTGCGGATCGATAGTTAGCAGGTTCACCAAGATCCCCTACTTCCTCCTCATCATCCTCTATGTAAAGACATAGTTTGTCTGGCGCACGTATGGTTCTTTGAGACCTACGTGGAGGAATTAATTCCGGTGGAACTCCCAGACTTTCTGGTTCTACAGGAATTTCTTCGCTAGTATTTTCAGAAGGCAATGTATCTTCTTGAATTTCTTCAAGATCATAATTTCTTCTACTGATTTCATGATATACAAGATCACTTTCAAGGAAGTCTCCATACCGAGCCACAACTACTTTGTTCTCAGCCGGACCCATAGTTTCCTTAGGGTAACCTACAAAGATACATTTTACTGAGCGTTGTTGGAGTTTATCTCCAGAGTCACGTTTCACATACGCCTCACAACCCCAATTTTTAAATAAGACAAATATGGCTTCTTGCCATGCCATAGTTCATATGGTGTCTTATCAACCTTCTTTGTGGGAACCATATTCAGAATACGAACAACAGATTCAAGAGCATAATCCCAAAAGGATAATGGTAAAGTTGTAAGATTAAACATAGATCACACCATATCTAATAATGTACGATTTCTCCTTTCAGATACACCATTTTGTTGTGGAGTATATGGAGAAGTAAGTTTCTGAACAATTCCATTCTCACTTAAATAATCTTTAAACTCTTGACTTAAATATTCACCACCTCGATCAGAACAAAGAGCTTTAATCTTCTTTCCTAGTTGTAACTCTACTTCTGCTTTAAAGGTTTTGAATGTTTCAAACACCTCATGTTTATGCTTAATTAAATAAACATAACCATAACGGCTATAATCATTCGTAAACGTTAAGAAGTAGCTAGCACTTTTCCTTGACACATGTCTAAGTGGTCCACACACATCAGTGTGTATTAAACCAAGTAGTTCAGTAGCCCTTTCAATATAGCTATTAAAAGGTTTCTTGGTCATCTTTCCAGAGATACAAGATTCACATTTATCAAATGATTCATCATTGATATTTTCCAAAAGACCATCACGTTGAAGCTTTTGTATGTAAGTCTTCCCAATATGGGCAAGTCTACGATGCCAAAGATAAGAAGAGTTCTTGTCTAACTTTCTCTTCTTATTCATGCTAAAAACTGAATTATTTTTCCTCTTGGAATTATTATCATGCATGTTAATTTCAAAAACACCATTCACAGAAATTGTATCAAAATAGAATAAACCATCTTTGAAAACAGAAATTCTATTATTATCAATTGTGTGATTAAATCCAAGATCTAACATACAAGAAAAGGAAATGACACCCCTAACAATTGAAGGTGCATAAAGAAAATTATTTAAAAACAGTACTAAACCCGAAGGTAAAACTAATTTAAATATTCCTATAGCTTCAACCGCTGCTTGTGCGCCATTGCCCACTTGCAGAAATTGTTCCCCATAGGAAAGCTTCCTCTTCAACTCAAATCCCTGCAGGGTATTACAAATTTTAATACCACATCCCGTATCATATACCCAGGAGTTTGATTTGTATGTAAGATTAAATAACTCTATCATAAATAAGTTACCTGAAGATGCTGCAGCAGCTAGCTCAGCCTTCTTCTTATGTTCTTGCATTTCATGGAGATAGAGAGAGCAATTTCTCTTCCAATGTCCAGTCATCTTGCAGTGGTGACAAGTCTCATATTTCTGAGATTGACCTTTCTTGACAAAGTTCTGCTTTGGTTTTGATGGAGTCATAACTTGTTTGCTCTTATAAACATTGCCTTTGCCTTTCTGCTTCTTATTCACTTGTGGTTTTGGTTTAGTCACTCTACCCTTTTGCACATAAAGTACTTGAGGAGTAGCAGTGGATGCCTTATCTTTCAACCCCTTTTCAAAGTCAATGAGCATTGCATGCAGATCATTAACCGTCTTCCCCGTGCAATGCATATTATAGTTACGAACGAAATCATTGAAGTCCTTATTAAGGGACCTATTGATCAAGTTAATAGCCATATTATGATCAAAGGGTTGTCCTAATGCGATGAGTTGTTCCATATAACCCCTCATTTCCATATAATGGGCACTTACGGACTTTCCAGGAGCTTGCTTGCAACTATGTAGAGCATCAACCAAATCATAGATCTCTACAGCTTGCGGCGTTTCATACACAGCCTTGAGTTCATCAAGCATTAGTTGAGGTGAAAATAGCTCATACTTCCTTTGAAGTGATGGAGCCATTCTCCCTAACATTACAGCAACCACCTCATGGTGCTTCTTAACGTTAGGAGCGTGTTGAAGCCTTTCCGCATCAGATGCTCCTTCAGCAAGATCCTCCGGAAAAAGGAGTAGTCAAGATATCAATAGTACCAGCTGCTCTCAGAACAATTCTTAGTGAGCGATACTAGTCATTGACATTAGGGCCAGTAAGTTCAGGCCGTTCAAAGAAAGCTTTGAACGCCGAAGTTATTGTCAGATTGTTTTCGGGTTGAGCCATTTCTACAGAAATAAGTTCAAACATTAGTATTTTTGATAATACAATTCAAGAAAATAAAATTACCCCGGTAATAAAACCATAGTATTTTCCTTGAAAAACTAGAATCCATATTGACTTAGATTTATCACATCAGTTGATCTGCTAGTGATAAATGTATTCAACACAGTAACTTGTCGAACAATAATTGATAAACAAATTTGCAATTTCTAGATACGTTAGGGATTTACATTGCCAAAATCATTTGCATTGTAAACATGTTTCATCCCTACTTTACGCCTTAAGTTTCCAGTTCTTACTGAGTAACTTAATTAAGTCGACTAATCTAAAGAACGTAAAACCTTCATGTGCAATCTTATTCAGTCATGAAGTTTTCTCTCTATTACAACATCGTCCAATATCTTATATGACGACAATTGTAACTTCAAGTGTTCGTCAATTAGATGGCATATGACTTAAATTTTAGGGTATAGATTTTGGTGTCAAAATCATGTATGGAGAAGCATGCATACATCTCCATAACATAATTTTAATAAAAACGTTTAGTAAACTTTTTGGTGAGACTAAAATTTCATCATATATTTGCAAGTTGAGGTATTGGTTAAACCAATTAAAGAATTTACACACAACTAAATTCGCACCGTACTTTTTCTAGAACTTAGCTAAAGCACAAAGCAATAACCTTATTCATTGTGTTTCGGATGTAAATTAATGCAGTTAAATCAACCTTAAAGAATTAAACAAATAACAACCGTATGTAATTTCAATTTTGACGTACAGGCGAGCCGGAAATTTGGTCAGCGCTGAAGCATAACACCTCCTTCCTTAACCGGGTACTTGACTAGTGGTGCGTTATACCCACTTTATAGTTTACCAAAATTGAGTAGGACGTTAAGTTGCTATTGCAATTCTAATCAACGCAAATCATATGTAATTTAGACCTCAAAACAATTCATTAATTTTGATAAGATTTAGTCCATATTATTTTTCTTAAAAAAACTACCCTTGTTTACAACATACAATATAAAAACGCATGAAAACAAGTAGTACAAAAAAAAACTAAATCAAATAGCCACATGCATAACAACTTATTCAAAGAACATAAAATCTAATATTTTTATAAACATAAAAAGTCTTCCCTAATTTTAAAACTTTGAATCAAATAAAGCAAATAGCAATCAAAATTATATGATCCATAAAAACATGCATGTTTATTACGGATCTCCCACATTCTCTTAACAATTAAAAAACTACGGATCGTAACCACACATGACATAACAATTAATTCATGCAAAACATCTAAAGTTAATTACCATGTAATTTTAGGGTTTACAAAAAAAAAATTAAAAAAAAATTTCGGCCAGATCCGATTTAAAAAACAAAAAACCCTATTTTTTATAAAACCTAAAAAACAACATGTAATTTTTAACACAAATCAATATTAGTTAAAAAAACTTTAGATCTTGATAATTATAATCATGTTAAAACGGCTCTCGATGCCACTGAAGGTTTATATTTATCATAACAATTATAAAAACCCTAATATGGACCAAAGCACATACAGCGGAAGCAAATTAACAAGATTATAATTTAACACAATTATAATTAATCAAGATTAGGGTTACATACCTTTATCCTAGCAAGATCTGCAAGTCGACGGAATGGTCACCGGTAGAGATAGATCATGAACACCACCAGGATATAGTCTAAAGCAAGACTACACCATGGTCTTGCACACACGTGATATGGCGAGTTAACCGTGAGTCTAGCACGAACAAACCGAGCTTTCAAGTCTATAGAAGATCTACCCAACAACCCTAGAGAGAGGCTAGGACTAGATCTAGAATAGCTTAATGAAAATCAAAGAAGAACCCTAATTGGGTGTTTGTTTGGCCGGCGGTTAGGAGCAAGAAAGAGAGATGTGTGGTAAAAATTATGAAGCCCTTTGGTTTGTTTATATACACCTTGGAAAAACTTTTCCTCCAAGGTTTAAACAAAGTAAGGCAACAAAATATTTTCCCTTCCCTTTTGTCTCCTTCTATGGCCGGTTATACACAAGCCCACAAAGGGGTTTCCGAAACTTTTCCGACACCTTGTTTTAGCTTCTATAACATTCGGTCGTTTATACTTAACTTTTAATTACTTAACGATCGTTAGTTTAAGCTACGGTTTGATTTAATAAATATAATAAATATATTTAATAAATAAATTAACCCTTCACGTAATGTGTGCAATCCGTGATCTCGAGTTAGATCCTATCACACGACAATCGATTTTAAGTCAATAAACTTTCAGTCTACCTGCTCATTGTTTGCCTCTTCCAGTCACCCTTTTTTCAGTCTATTCCTCTAAACTATATTATCCTACTAGCAAGGCCACAGAGTTTATGCTATATATTTTCTTATCAAACTAAGTATTATCAGTCTTTATATTCTACCCTATATTTTCAGTGATCCTGATGCTTGTAGGGCGCTTGTGTCCTAGAGAAAAAGATATGCTTTTGATGAAACCGGGAGCATGTTTTATATTTTTAATGACTATCTAAGTACCCTGTGTTCTAGCATGTTTATCAGGGTATTTAGTATTTGTGTTACTAGGTTCTTTAGTGTCTTGTACGCTACACTTAAGTTTATCGAATTAGTGAATGTGCCTTCACTGAAGGTTAAGTTGTGTGCCATAATTTTACACATTCTGGCAACTCAGAACTGTGCATTTATTGGTAGGCTGACACCAATTATATTTACACCGTCAATGTGTACACTTAACCATGGTTTCTGACACATAACATATTGCCCGACTAATCCACGGGGTTTGAACCCGCCAACACATTGACCAAACGTATTGTACCTTATAAGGTAATGACATATTTCAGAACAGGCCTACAATAAAGATTGTTTACACAAAACAAAACTTTCAACAAGAATGACCAAAAAACCATGGTCACAGCATGGCGTCTCTGAAACGCACACAAAAAATCCAAAAAAAGGGTCAGGTTTAGACGCATTGACCCAAAAAATAGGTTTGCCCATTTTTCATAAAAGTTATACAGTAATAACTGGGATAGTTTTTCTATTACCATACATAAATAACTAAAACTCTCAATAAATACTAATTGGTCAATATTCTGAGTGGTTTTGTACAATTTGTCAAAAGAAAAAATGTGTTATATGGCAAATGGCTTAGCAAAGTTTTTTGGCGGACTAAACTCTTTGCTTCCCACCTTATTTCCCATCTAAAATAACCGAAAATGTCTTTACAAAATTCCGCAAAAAAGGCAGCCTTGAAAAAAAAATCAACTTCGTAAAAAGCCAAATATACAAAAGAAAAACATGTTTTTTTTAACCAAAGTAGCTAGCAAATTCTTCTGCGAATTGATAGTGTTGTCTTTGTTTGTTTTAACGAACAGAGACGTTGAAACTAAAACAAACCCAAATCGACCCGTTGAAAATAAAACAAACCCATTCATAAGAGAGCTGGGAATTGTTCATACAGCAGTGTAGCTCTATGCTCATTCAAAGTTTTTTGGTTGGGGAAGTTTGTAGAAGGCAGCCTCAAACATATGGAGATTGTATTGCTAATCATGAATGCCACCTAAGGTTGCGGCTAATCCATTAACATTGTCTCCGTAAGCACCAAGGTACGAAAGACTTCTTCTGCCAGCAACACCTAGGCTACCAGACTGATTGGATTGCAAAGGCTGTCCAGGTGACAGATCAAGACTGTCAAATAGCCAGATGCTCCGCTCTGTCATAACACAAACAAATCATATTAATCATGACTCAAATTCTTCTAAATTTCAAAAATTTAATGTTGTTTAGTAGAGATGGGAAGATGGGCGAGCTGATCTGATCAGAACAGGTTCATGTTGAACTGGGTCATTTATAGTACAAAGGAAAACCAATGTGTCAGGTTGGGTAGATCCACGAACCTGTGTACATTAGACATTACCAAAATGACTGGTTTTGGTTCTAAACTTGTAGACATATGAAAGTTTATGGACTTAAAATCTATAGTCGTGAGATAGGATCGAACTCGGGATTACGGGATTGCACACATTACGTAAGGGGTTAATTTATTTATTAAATATATTTATTATATTTATTAAATCAAACCAAAGCTTAACTAATGATCGTTAATAATTAAAAGTTAAATATAAACGACCGTTATGGAATTAAATAGAAGCTAAAAGAAGGAAAACGGAAAAGTTCCGGAAACCCTTTATGGGTTGGGGAACCGTCGGCCTAAGGAGAAAAGGGAAGGAGAGAAAAGATTTTCTTTCCTAATTTTGTTTAAACTTGGAGGAAATTTTTTTCCAAGGGCTTATATAAACAAACCCTTAGCCTTCATAATTTTACCCCACTCTCTCTTTTTGTCTCTCTTGATCGCCGTCCAAACACCCCTTCCTTAGGGTTTTGGTTTTTGATTTTTGCTATTTAATATATCTAGTCCTAGCCCCTCTCTAGGATTGTTGGGTAGATACTCCATAAGCGTGGAAGCTCAGTTTGTTCGTGCTAGAATCACGATTAACTCGCGGTATTACGTGTGTACAAGAACGTGATATAGTCTTACTTTAGACTATATCCTGGTCGTGTTCGTGGTAACCCTAATTAGTGATTGTTCCGTTATCTTGTGGACCGTTGCTAGGAAAAAGGTATGTAACCCTAATCGATTAATTATAATTGTGTCAATTATGATCTTGTTAATTCGCTTCTGTTATGCGTGTTTTGATCTTGTTTAGGGTTTTAAATAATTGTTATGAACTATATAAACCTTCAGTGGCATCGAGAGCCGTTTTAACATGTTATAATTATCGAGATCTAAACTTTTTTAATAATATTGATTTGTGTTAAAAACTACATGTTTTTTTTTAGGTTTTATAAAAATTAGGGTTTTTGTTTTTTATTGTTTTTTAAAATCACCTTAAAATTACATGGTAATTAGCTTTAGATGTTTGCATGAATTAATTGTTATGTCATGTGTGGTTACGATCCGTAGTATTTAATTGTTAAGAGAATGTGGGAGATCCGTAATGAACGTGCATGTTTTTTACGGATCATATAATTTTGTATGCTATTTACTTTATTTGATTCAAAGTTTTAAAAATTAGGGAAGACTTTTTATGTTTATAAAAACCCTAGATTTGATGTTTTTTGAATAAATTGTTATGCATGTGGCTATTTGATTTAGTTTTTTTTGTACTACTTGTTTTCATGCGTTTTTTATATTGTATGTTGTAAACAAGAGTAATTTTTTCCAAGAAAAATAATATTGACTAAATCTTATCAAAATTAATGAATTGTTTTGAGATCTAAATTACATAATTTGCGTTGATTAGAATTGCAGTAACAACTTAACGGCCTACTCAATTTTGACAAATTATAAAGTGGGTATAACGCACCGCTGGTCATGTACCCGGTTAAGGAAGGAGGTGTTATGCTTCAGCGCTGACCAAATTTCCGGCTCGCCTGTGCGTCAAAAAAATTGGAATTACCTACGGTTGTTATTTGTATAATTCTTTAAGATTGATTTAACTGTATTAATTCACATCCGAAACACAATGAATAAGGTTATTGCTTTGTGCTTTAGCTGAGTTCTAGAAAAAGTACGGTGTGAATTTAGTTGTGGGTAAAATATTTAATTGGTTTAACCAATACCTCAACTTGCAAATATATGATGAAATTTTAGTCTCACCAAAAGTTTACTAAACGTTTTTTTTATTAAACTTATGTTATGGAGATGTATGCATGCTTCTCCATACATGATTTTGACACCAAAATCTGTACCCTAAAAACTTAAGTCATATGCCATCTAATTGACGAACACTTGAAGTCACAATTATCGTCATATAAGATTCGGGGCGGTGTTGTGATGGAAAGAAAACGTTCATAAGAATGAGAATTCGCAATGAATGTTTTACGTTCTTTAGATTAGTCGACTTAATTAAGTTACTCAGTAAGAACTGGAAACTTATGGCCTAAAGTAGGGATGAAACATGTTTACAATGCAAATGATTTTGGTAATGTAAATCCCTAACATATCTAGAAATTGCAAATTTGTTTGTCAATTATTGTTCGACAAGTTACTGTGTTGAATACATTTGTCACTAGCAGATCAACTGATGTGATGAGTCTATGTCAATAAGGATTCTAGTTTCAAGGAAAATACTATGGTTTTATTATTGGGGTAATTTTATTTTCTTGAATTGTATTATCAAAAATACAATTATTTATGTAGAAATGGCTCAACCCGAAAACAATCTGACTATAAGTTCGGCGTTCAAAGCTTTCTTTGAACGTCCTGAACTTACTGGCCCTAACTTCAATGACTGGTATCTCTCACTAAGAATTGTTCTGAGAGCAGCCGGTACTATTGATATCTTGACTACTCTTTTTTCCGGAGGATCTTGCTGAGGGAGCATCTGATGCGCAAAGGCTTGAACACGCTCCTAATGTTAAGAAGCACCATGAGGTGGCTGCTGTAATGTTAGGGAGAATGGCTTCATCACTTCAAAGGAAGTATGAGCTATTTTCACCTCAGAGAATGCTTGATGAACTCAAGGTTGTGTATGAAACGCCGTAAGCTGTAGAGATCTATGATTTGGTTGATGCTCTACATAGCTGCAAGCAAGCTCTTGGAAAGTCTGTAAGTGCCCATTATATAGAGAAGAGGGGTTATATGGAACAGCTCATCGCACTAGGACAAGCCTATGATCATAATATGGCTATCAACTTGATCAATAGGTCCCTTAATAAGGACTTCAATGATTTCGTTCGTAACTATAATATGCATTGCACGGGGAAGATAGTTAATGATCTGCATGCAATGCTCATTGACTTTGAAAAGGGGTTAGAAGATAAGGCATCCACTTCTACTCCTCAAGTACTTTATGTGCAAAAGGGTAGAGTGAATAAGCCAAAACCGCAAGTGAACAAGAAGCAGAAAGGCAAAGGCAAGGTTGATAAGAGCAAACAAGTTGCGACTCCATCAAAACTGAAGCAAAACTTTGTCAAGAAGAATCAATCTCAGAAGGATGAGACTTGTCACCATTGAAAAATGACTGGACACTAGAAGAGGAATTGCTCTCTCTACCTCCATGAGTTGCAAGAACATAAGAAGAAGGCTGAGCTAGCTACTGCAGCATCTTCAGGTAACTTATTTATGATAGAGTTATTTAATCTTACATACAAATCAAACTCCTGGTTATATGATACGGGATGTGGTATTAACATTTGTAATACCCTGCAGGGATTTGAGTTGAAGAGGAAGCTTACCTATGGGGAATAATTTCTGCAAGTGGGCAATGGCGCACAAGCAGCGGTTGAAGCAATAGAAATATTTAATCTTGTTTTACCTTCGGGTTTAGTACTGATTTTAAATAATTGTCATTATGCACCTTCAATTGTTAGGGGTGTTATTTCCTTTTCTTGTATGTTGGATCTTGGATTTATTCACACGATTGATAATAATAGAATTTATGTTTTCAAAGATGGTTTATTTTATTTTGACGCAATTTCTGTGAATGGTGTTTTTGAAATTAACATGCATGATAATAATTCCAAGAGGAAAAATAATTCTATTTTTAGCATGAATAAGAAGAGAAAGTTAGACAAGAACTCTTCTTATCTTTGGCATTGCAGACTTGCCCATATTGGGAAGACTCGTATACAAAAGCTTCAACGCGATGGTCTTTTGGAAAATATCAATGATGAATCATTTGATAAATGTGAGTCTTGTATCTCTGGAAAGATGACCAAGAAACCTTTTAAAAGCAATATTGAAAGAGCTACTGAACTACTTGGTTTGATACATACTAATGTGTGTGGACCACTTAGACATGTGTCAAGGAAAGGTGCTAGCTACTTCTTAACGTTTACGGATGATTATAGCCGGTATGGTTATGTTTATTTACTTAAGCATAAACATGAGGTATTTGAAACATTCAAAATGTTTAAAGCAGAAGTAGAGTTACAACTAGGAAAGAAGATTAAAGCTCTTCGTTCTGATCGAGGTGGTGAATATTTAAGTCAAGAGTTTAAATATTATTTAAGTGAGAACAGAATTGTTCAGAAACTTACTTCTCCGTATAATCCACAACAAAATGGTGTATCTGAAAGGAGAAATCGTACATTATTGGATATGGTGCGATCTATGTTTAATCTTACAACTTTAGCATTATCCTTTTGGGATTATGCTCTTAAATCTGTTGTTCGTATTTTGAATATGGTTCCCACAAAGAAGGTTGATAAGACACCATATGAACTATGGCATGGCTAGAAGCCATATTTGTCTTATTTGAAAATTTAGGGTTGTGAGGCGTATGTGAAACGTGACTCTGGAGATAAACTCCAACAACGCTCAGTAAAATGTATCTTTGTAGGTTACCCTAAGGAATCTATGGGTTACTAATTTTATTATCCGGCTGAGAACAAAGTAGTTGTGGCTCGGTATGGAGACTTCCTTGAAAGTGATCTTGTAAATCAAGAATTCAGTGGGAGAAATTATGATCTTGAAGAAATTCAAGAAGATACATTGCCTTCTGAAAATACTAGCGAAGAAATTCCTGTAGAACCAGAAAGTCTGGGAGTTCCACCGGAATTAATTCCTCCACGTAGGTCTAAAAGAACCATACGTGCGCCAAGCAAACTATGTCTTTACATAGAGGATGTTGAGGAGGAAGTAGGGGATCTTGGTGAACCTGCTAACTATCGATCCGCAATGCTTGATCCAGAAAAGTCAAAATGGATAGTTGTGATGAATGAGGAAATGAAATCCATGGAAATCAATGATGTTTGGATTCTTGTAGATGCGCCTAAAAATGCTAAACTAGTGAAAAATAGGTGCATCTTCAAGAAGAAAACAGACATGGATGGTGAAATACAATCCTATAAAGCATGTTTAGTAGCTAAAGGTTTTACTTAAACTTTTGGCGTAGACTACGAGGAGACATTTTCTCCTGTAGCAGACTTACGAGCTATTAGGATTCTCATAGCTATAGCAGCATACTATGACTATGAGATATGGCAAATGGATGTTAAAACTGCCTTCTTGAACGGTCGCTTAGATGAAGACATCTATATGCAACAACCGGAAGGGTATGTTGATCCTAAATATCCAAAGCGCGTGTGCAAACTTCAAAGATCTATTTATGGTTTGAAGCAAGCATCACCTCAATGGAATAAGCGATTTGATGAAGAAATCAAAAAGTTCGGATTTATTCAAAATCGTGATATGCCATGTGTATATCGCAAAGCTAGTGGGAGTAATGTAGTGTTCCTAATTTTATATGTCGATGACATATTAATCATGGGAAGTAACATTCCAAGAATTAAGGAAGTTAAGGATTATCTTGGTAAATGTTTTTCTATGAAGGATTTGGGAGATGATGCATATATTCTAGGAATTAAAATCTATTGAGATAGGAGTAGGTGGTTAATTGGTCTTAGTCAAGATGCTTATATTGATAAGATATTGAAGATGTATAACATGCATAACTCTAAGAAAGGTTTTCAACCGATGGAGGTTAAGCATGAATTAAGTCATTGAGAAAGATGCATCGACACCCGAAGAGGTGGCTTACATGCGAAAGGTGCCTTATGCTTCGGCTGTAGGATCTATTATGTATGCTGTGAGATGCACAAGGCCTGATGTGGCGTTTGCACAGAACTTGGTCAGTAGATACCAACAGAAGCCAGGAAAGTTCCACTGGACTGCTATTAAGAATATTCTAAAGTATTTGAGGAGTACGAAAGATATGTTTTTGGTATTTGGGGGTAAACCAGACATAAAATTGAATGTAACAGGGTTTTGTGATGCGTCCTGGCAATGTGATAAAGACGATACGAAGTCTCAGACGGGTTACGTGTATGTCATCAATGGAGGAGCAGTTGATTGGAAGAGCAGTAAGCAGAAAACCATTGCTATGCATGCAACTCAATCCGAGTACATGGCCGCTTCAGAAGCTGCAATGGAAGCTGTTTGGATTAGGAAGTTTATTGGAGATCTTGGAGTGATGCCTTCAATTAAAGAACCTATTGATATATATTGAAACAATTCTGCTGCAATTATATTCGCCAATGACCCTGGAGTTATGAAAGGCGCCAGACACTTTAAACGTAGATATCACTACGTTCGAGAACAAGTGGAAGCTCGAGAAATAAAATTAATAAAAGTTCACACAGATGATAACGTAGCTGATCCTTTTACTAAGGCTTTATCTAGGCCAAAAGTAGTTAAGCATGCCAAGGCTATTGGGCTGCACCTAGCTAGCGAATTCATGCAATAAATCTGTTGATTAGTATTTGGATAAATGATGTAAGACATTATTGAATTGATGAAATAAAGATTGGATTTCGTTTATTTTTCTGTTATTTGATTTTGTATCCTATTTTACATGTTTTAATCCATGAGCATTATGATGTTTCTAAATATCCGTTGTCGATTAATAATATGGGAGTATTATTAAACAAAGACAATTCAAAATAGTGACAGAGTATACTTGAAAGTATATTGGTCAATTTTGGTTGATATTTGATGGATCAAATATTGGACTTATCTCAACTATATGATTTTACTTTATGGATCTTGTCATTAAGTAAATCATAAATAGTTATCCTTCGACCTGAGATACCAGAAAACTGCATTGAATGTAGTGCATTTCTGTAAGGAACCTAACGCTAAACGTGACTGGTAGCTATAAGGGTTATTTTCAGAAGTGTTGCAAAGTTCATGTGTTTTGCTTGTAGTCAAAATGGGATTTGTTTCCTTCAAATTATTTTTGAAGTATAAATACAGCTGGGCCCCTCGGGGGAGTAGTAAGATGTTTGTGTGGCCACACCCAAATGTGTTTTGGTAATCTTGCTATATTCTTAAACGAGAAACAGAATAGTTAATGAAGGAATGACAGAGATCCATATCCTATTAACGTTGTATTTTAAATTAAAGGATAATAATAATGATAAAATCATTAAAAGGTTCTTGTCCAGGAAACCTTACCCGGTTTGTACTAGTGACATTGCTAGTGTAACAAGACGCTAGTCAATGTAATCACGATATTCGAATTTTGTCCAAGTGGGAGCTGAAAGTTTATGGACTTAAAATGGATAGTCGTAAGATAGGATCAAACTCGGGATTACGGGATTGCACACATTACGTAAAGGGTTAATTTATTTATTAAATATATTTATTATATTTATTAAATCAAACCAAAGCTTAACTAACGATCGTTGATAATTAAAAGTTAAGTATAAACGACCATTATGGAATTAAATAGAAGCTAAAAGAAGGAAAATGGAAAAGTTCTGGAAGCCCCTTATGGGCTTCGGGAACCGTTGGCCTAAGGAGAAAAAGTGAAGGAGAGAAAAGATTTTCTTTCCTAATTTTGTTTAAACTTGGAGGAAAAGTTATTCCAAGGGTTATATAAACAAACCCTTAGCCTTCATAATTTTTACCCCACTCTCTCTTTTTGTCTCTCTTGATCGCCGGCCAAACACCCCTTCCTTAGGGTTTTGGTTTTCGATTTTTGCTATTTAATATATCTAGTCCTAGCCCCTCTCTAGGGTTGTTGGGTAGATACTCCATAAGCGTGGAAGCTCGGTTTGTTCGTGCTAGAATCACGATTAACTCGCGGTATTACGTGTGTACAAGAACGTGATATAGTCTTACTTTAGACTATATCCTGGTCGTGTTCGTGGTAACCCTAATTGGTGATTGTTTCGTTATCTTGTGGATCGTTGCTAGGAAAAAGGTATGTAAACCTAATCGATTAATTATAATTGTGTTAATTATGATCTTGTTAATCCGCTTCCGCTATGCGTGCTTTGATTTTGTTTAGGGTTTTAAATAATTGTTATGAACTATATAAACCTTCAACATATGCCAATTTGAGAGTATGTCGGATTTTTGTAACATTATAGCGGTATTTAGCAAGAACCCTTTATTTAATGTCCAATAAAATAAAATAGTGTCATGTAACTTCTGTTGCAATCAGATTGAGTGGCTTCTCATCTGAAGTTGCAACGTTTTCCACCTGTGATTTATCAATATAAATTGCTGAATTGCCGATAAGAAACAAGATGACTTAATAGTTTATATCTATTACATCACAGAGTTTCTACCCAAATAAGTGGAAGCCACATATATTAGATCGACAAGGAAGCTAAACAACATTTTTTTATAATTCCACAATATGATATGTCACACATACCACGTCTTTTTTCTGTTTATATTTTTCCTTATCTATACTTTAATATTTTAGACTTGGATCTCTTTATGCATCCGAGATTCCAACTATTCCATACTATGATAAAATCTGCAGTCTCAAAAGATCATTCAGAAAAAGAAAAAAAAATAGAACAATTTAAAAAATACCGCTTCGCGCTGACTCTGAAAGGGACATCCAGTCCTCCACCCAGGAAAACCAGAGTGTGAAAAAAATCTTGCAGTCATACCACAAGCCTCATCAGAATTTCCATTATCACCAGCTGATGAACTATAACCATCACTAGTTTTTGCACTTCCTTGTGCCAAAATCAATCTGTTACTCAAAGATAAAACTGGTGGATACACATCAGAAGGTGAAGGAGGAACGCCATTGGTAGAAATATTACTAGCACTGGGACTCACAGGGTAGTAACAGAAGTTTGATTGGTCAAACTAGAGTTGAGGTAAAATAAAACAAATTTTATAATAAAATAAATGAGGTGGAACCACATGCTGCCATGTGTCCCCCCCTCTTTTTTAAAAAAAATGGTGTACTTTTGTAATTTTAGAAACTTCAGGGGTATTTTTATAATTTTTATCCTAACTATATATACTTTTTTTCATCTCGTTTTTTTATTTGTTCTCGTAACTGATAAACCCCAACGTCCCCAACCACCGTATTCGAGACCATCGTCGACAACCTCCGTCACCAACCACCGTAACCGACTACCGTCATCACCATAACTGTAACCACCGTAACTCTAACCACTGGTTATTGATTCATTATGTTTACTGAATCTTCAGTTAGTAGTGGTGCATCATCATCATCATCAGCATCTTCTGGTGTTTTTTGTTGTAATCGTGATATAGTTGGTACGTACATGATTTAGAGCATTCATTTGGCTGTGTTTTAAAAGGAAACAAGATGAAACGAAATTATATAAAACATGCACACCAGATGTTTATTAAAATTCCTACATGAAAGTTTATAATTATAATGCGCTAGATATAGCAGTGATGCGGTATTAAGTTAGATGGTTGTTAAAGTATTATGTTTTGTTGAAGATCAGTTTCATAACTTTTTTACTGAATTATACTGTAATGTTGTAGAATATACGGTAATGTTGTAGAATATATAGTAATGCAGTTGGGTATAAAATAATGCATTATGATATACACTAATTTTGTAGAATATACGGTAATGTTGTAAAACACTAATGTTGTAAAACACTAATGTTGTAGAATATACGGTAATGTTGTAGAATATACTGTAATGTTGTAGAATATACGGTAATGTTGTAAAACACTAATGTTGTAAAACACTAATGTTGTAGAATATACGGTAACGTTATAGAATATACGGTAATGTTGTAGAATATACGGTAATGTTGTAAAACACTAATGTTGTAAAACACTAATGTTGTAGACTATACGCTAATGTTGTAGAATATATGGTAATGTTGTAGAATATACGGTAATGTTGTAGAATATACGGTAATGTTGTAGAATATACGGTAATGTTGTAGAACCTAATAAGAGATCGATTACGCGCATCATTGCTGAATTTATTTTCTTAGAAGGAATTAGCTAACTAGCCTAGCTGACAAGGCATTACGGTAATGTTGTAGAATATACGGTAATGTTGTAAAACACTAATGTTGTAGAATATACGGTAATGTTGTAGAATATACGGTAATGTTGTAGAATATACGGTAATGTTGTAAAACACTAATGTTGTAAAACACTAATGTTGTAGAATATACGGTAATGTTGTAGAATATACGGTAATGTTGTAGAATATACGGTAATGTTGTAAAACACTAATGTTGTAAAACACTAATGTTGTAGAATATACGGTAATGTTGTAGAATATACGGTAATGTTGTAGAATATACGGTAATGTTGTAAAACACTAATGTTGTAAAACACTAATGTTGTAAAACACTAATGTTGTAGAATATACGGTAATGTTGTAGAATATACGGTAATGTTGTAGAATATACGGTAATGTTGTAGAATATACGGTAATGTTGTAGAATATACGGTAATGTTGTAAAACACTAATGGGTAAGTGTGTGGTTATGATTTATGCGTACAATGTGTTTCATATAATGTCTCAATAAGACATCATAATTGTGATGCACTACTTTAACATTCTAATGTACTAGGAATGAGACCGTAATGCAGTAAGTTACTTACGCGTTTGATGTGGTAGAAATTATAGTGTAATGAAGTTGGTTACTTTCATTGTTCATAGGTAGAAAATGTGTTAAAAATGCACTATAATGCTCTAGAATGCAATAGGATATCAAACATATATAAGGTTTTGTGCAAGTGTGTGTTTATGATTAATGTATAAAATGTGTTTGATATAATGTCTCAATGAGAATTATAAAGTTCTCTTTGATATAGAAGTGATTTGGTAAAATCATAACTGTGATGGAGCAGGATTAACACTATGATTGAGTAGAATTTATATTATGATGAAGTAAAACTAATACTATGCATGTGATTTGGTAAATTAGAACTGTAATAAAGTAGAATTATTTTTATTCTACTGCATTACAGTTAAGTTTTAATGCATTATAATGCAGTAGGTCACTTGTATTGTTCTTTCTACTACATTACTGTTTAATTTTAATGCACTGTAATGCAGTACGATACTTTCATTTTATAACAGATAGTAACTGTTGAAGGACTAACCAAGAGAAGGGGTTGTTCGACATATGGAGATAAATGAGGCCACAATTCCAGTTCTACGAGTTGAATAAATTATTGTTTGTATCGAAGAAAGCAAAGACACAAGATATGTCGAAGAAGGCTAGTTTAAGAAAATCTGTACATCGAAAATGAATAGTTTTTCAATTTTTTTGTCATTTTTTTACAAATAAAATTATGATTTTATGTTACAACTTCAATGTAAACATGAGTACGTTATAGTTATTGATTTGAATGTGTTTTATTGCATCACAACGTTAAATCTATTGCATTTCAGGATTTTGTCTCATTACGCTTATGTTCTAATGCATTTTTGTTATTTTATATCCTACAACAGTTATTTTGTTAGTGTATCATTCCTTTTTTATAATAAAATAACTGTAACAAGTAAATGTAATGTAGTAGAATATAAAATAACAGCAATGCAGTAGCATATAGCTATAATGCATTAAATAAGCAAATTTTATTTTACTGCATTATAGGATCATATCCTACTACATTAGTGTTTATTTTTACTCATTCAATTTATATTATACTGCATCTCAGTTATATGTAAATTATAAGACTACAATGCGGTAAAATATAATTGTAATGTCTTAGAATATAACTATCATGTAGTAGAATGAAATATGGTAATGCAATAAAATAAACGATAATAATGTAGTAGAATATAAAATATGATTACAAACAAACAATGTCATCATTAAAATATATACTACATCGTATTAGACATTCAATATTCCAAAGTATTACATATAATAAAATTTAAACATTATTTTAAATGATGCACAAGTATCTTCCAAGAATCATGTTGCGCGCCCAATGCATCCTTGTACCATTTCATCTTTCAATTAGAGTATATCATTTGGTATTAGAGGAAGCTATATACTGTTTTGCAGCTTGTTAAATGCATCTTCTTTTGTCCCCTGGGTTTTTTTCCTGTGCCTTTTTACCTGTAGAATAGTTCAAGAATTATATATATAAGTATCAATATATATTATGTGATGCATTAGGATTTAAAACTAGCATGCAGTTCAAATAAAGTTGTAATGTAGTAGAAATAAAGCTGCAATGTAGTAAATCATACATATGAACAACACGAGTAACCTACTGTATTAAATGCATTAGAATTTAAACCTTAATGTAGTAGAAATAAAGTTTTAATGCAGTAAATCATGCATATGAAAAATGTAAGTAACATACTCCATTACAATGCATTAAAATTAAACTGTAATCCAGTAGATAGAACATTGTAAGTAACCTATTGCATTACAATGCATTAAATTTAAACTATAATGCAGTAGAAATAAGACTGTAATGCAGTAAATCATGCATATGAACAACCCATGTAACATACTGCATTACGATGCATTAAAACTTAAACCTTAATGTAGTAGAAATAAAGTTTTTAATGCAGTAAATCATGCATATGAACAATGGAAGTAACATACTGCATTACAATGTATTAAAATTAAGCTGTAATGCAGTAGAAAGAACAATGCAAGTAACCTACTGCATTACAGTGCATTAAAATTTAAGCTGTAATGCAGTAGAAAGAAAAATGCAAGTATCGTACTACATTATAGTGCATTAAAATTAAACAGTAATGTAGTAGAAAGAACAATGCAAGTGACCTACTGCATTATAGTGCATTAAATATTAACTGTAATGCATTAGAATAAAAATAATTGTACTCCATTACAGTTCTAATTTACCAAATCACATGCATAGTATTAGTTTTACTCCATCGTAATATTAATTCTACTCAATTATAGTGTTAATCCTACTACATCACAGTTATGATTTTACCAAATCACTTCTATATCAAAGAGAACTTTATAATTCTCATTGAGACATTATATCAAACACATTTTATACATCAATCATAAACACACACTTTCACAAAACCTTATATATGTTTGATATCCTATTGCATTCTAGAGCATTATAGTGCATTTTTAACACATTTTCTACCTATGAACAATGAAAGTAACCAACTTCATTACACTATAATTTCTACCACATCAAACCCGTAAGTAACTTACTGCATTACGGTCTCATTCCTAGTACATTAGAATGTTAAAGTAGTGCATCACAATTATGATGTCTTATTGAGACATTATATCAAACACATTGTATGCATAAATCATACCCACACACTTACCCATTAGTGTTTTACAACATTACCGTATATTCTATAACATTACCGTATATTCTACAACATTACCGTATATTCTACAACATTACCGTCATTCTACAACATTACCGTCTATTCTACAACATTACCGTATATTCTACAACATTAGTGTTTTACAACGTTAGTGTTTTACAACATTACCGTATATTCTACAACATTACCGTATATTCTACAACATTACCGTATATTCTACAACATTACCGTATATTCTACAACATTAGTGTTTTACAACATTAGTGTTTTACAACATTACCGTATATTCTACAACATTACCGTATATTCTACAACATTAGTGTTTTACAACATTAGTGTTTTATAACATTAGTGTTTTACAACATTACCGTATATTCTACAACATTACCGTATATTCTACAACATTACCGTATATTCTACAACATTACCGTATATTCTACAACATTAGTGTTTTACAACATTAGTGTTTTACAACATTACCGTATATTCTACAACATTACCGTAATGCCTTGTCAGCTAGGCTAGTTAGCTAATTCCTTCCAAGAAAATAGATTCAGCAATGATGCGCGTAATCGATCTCTTATTAGGTTCTACAACATTACCGTATATTCTACAACATTACCGTATATTCTACAACATTACCGTATATTCTACAACATTAGCGTATAGTCTACAACATTAGTGTTTTACAACATTAGTGTTTTACAACATTACCGTATATTTTACAACATTACCGTATATTCTACAACATTACCGTATATTCTACAACATACCGTATATTCTACAACATTACCGTATATTCTACAACATTAGTGTTTTACAACATTAGTGTTTTACAACATTACCGTATATTCTACAACATTACCGTATATTCTACAACATTAGTGTTTTACAACATTAGTGTTTTACAACATTACCGTATATTCTACAACATTACCGTATATTCTACAACATTACCGTATATTCTACAACATTAGTGTTTTACAACATTAGTGTTTTACAACATTAGTGTTTTACAACATTACCGTATATTCTACAATATTACCGTATATTCTACAACGTTACCGTATATTCTACAACATTAGTGTTTTACAACATTAGTGTTTTACAACATTACCGTATATTCTACAACATTACCGTAATAAAAAACACTAATAAATCGTAACTCATTCATATGACCAATAGCAAATATCCTACCACATCACAGTGCAATTTCTACCCAATCACAGGCATACTTTATCACTTTTACAAATAACTTTTACTGCATTACTGTTACGTTCTACTACATTACTTTATATCCTATTGTGTCACATATATGTTTCTACCGCATTGCAGTTACGATCTACTACATTACTACATATCTTACTGCATCACATTGTGAATTAAAACATCACAGTTAGAACTAACGCATCACAGTTATATAAAATCATATAGACATTTTATCAAACACCTGGTATGAAGGTTTCATATACACTCTTTCAGCTATTTTTCTCTCAAAATTCATTACGAAAGTAGTAAAAACGAAGATCAATATACGGTATTCATCAACGATAAATAAATAGAACATAAAAAAGCTTACTTTTAAAGTAACGAAGATCAATATACCATTGATGAGATGATGTAAACGTACGAACCATCTCGATGCGTTGTTGAATTTGTTTGATTCGAGAGGATTCAGTAGGTTTGATTTGGTGGATTTAGTGTACTGTGTGTTTTTTGGTAGGTGTGAAGTGTGTGTTTTTGATCGGCCTAATTGGTACGTTTTAATTTTAACTATTTTCAACAATTACCCTTAAAGTTTGAGAGTTTACAAAAAAGACACCATTTTTTATCAAATTAGGTGATTTTGATCCAAGGGTTGAGATTTCACCTCATTTATTTTATTATAAGTTTTGTTTTAGAATAACTCCACTCTATATATGTCTACTTAAAGTCCTTAATCCAGAATCAGTAAGGGCTGGAGATGATTTACGAATGGGAAAACCTCCAGCTTCTTCTTCCTTTGTAGGATTGTTTATGGGAGAGGAAGGAATTGTGGAACTTGCACTGATAGAAGTTTGACCTGCCAGCCGGCGTTAGAAGAGAAGATGAGATGGTGCTGCTTTTAGGGGGCGGGGTCTTTGGTACATTTTCTGAACTAATGTCATGGAACACAGTTTCCTCAACGTGTTCCTGAACTACATAGCTCCCTGTTGAATTTTTGCATAAAAGAAATGAGAGACCTCAGGGAAGCAAAATTCTGATTTATTTCATTAAATAAAGTAAAAGGGCGGCATATTTCTAACTGAGATAACTTTATCATCTAAAATGATTAAAATGCACATATCTAACTCACCTGTCCAATGATGAACAAACCAAAAGAAAAAAAATACTTAAATGCTCCACATCTAAAGTGGTCCTGTAGACCTTTCTCATGCAATCAAAATTAGTCAGCCTTTTAAACAAATGAAAATGCATGTTTATTTATGTGCTAATTATTGAAATGCCTCAAGATTGTTAGTTGTCATTGTTTGAATAATTGTAATTAGTATATTTTTCTAGCTAGTTATAATACCTGTGCAAGCACGAGGCTTTTTGTTATGATGTCGAACTGTTGAAAACATGTGTTGAATATTTGATTTTTTATTTTGTTATGATGTCGGATGATTTTGAAAAGATATCATAAGAATATTCTGTAAAAATGACTAGTGACTCATATATGAGTCATTATGAATCATATATGATTTATGGGCATATATGATTCATGGTGAAACATATATGTTTCATAGTGACTCATATATGAGTCATGCTGAAACATGTATGTTACATAGTGACTCAAGCATATATGTTTTCTAGATCAGATTTAACACACAACATAAGCAGTAAATACGTAAAACAAAATTGTAAATTGCTTAAATACACATTTCATACAATGACATGAAACCATCAAATAATTATGTTTTGACTACAATCAATTTGAAATAACTTAGCATTCACAAAAGACCACATAACTACAACTATCATCAGTTTTACCATCCAACTACAATTCACCAAGACTATGATTCACGAGACTTCTCATCATCAGAATCACCAGGCACCTTATACTCCTCATCATCACCAGACCCCTAATCCTCATTATCACCCTCATCAGACTCCTTCACCTCGCAATGCGAGGCGGATAAGGGTTAGTTTTATATGAGTTGGTGGCCTTTTTAGGAACTGTAAACAAACAAAAATTAGTGAAGTACTACAAGTTTCAATAAAAAATATATATGTTCCAGTTTCATATATGAGTTATCATAGTGACCCATATATGAGTCACAATGACTCATATATGAGTCACAATGACTCATATATGAGTCATGGTGGCTCATATATGAGTAATCATGATTTTGTTACAAAAGAGGCTATGTTATTACTCGTTACAAAAAAGACTTACATATATATATATATATATATATATATATATATATAGTTTCATATATGAGTCATCATGACTCATATATGAGTCATAGGGACTCATGCATGAGTCGCAGCGACTCATGCATGAGTCGCTGCGACTCATGCATGAGTCACATCGAGTCATGCATGAGTCACAGCGACTCATGCATGAGTCACAGCGACTCATGCATGACTCGATGTGACTCATGAATGAGTCACAACGACTCATGCATGAGTCGTTGCGACTCATGCATGAGTCGCTGCGACTCATGCATGAGTCGCTGCGACTCATGCATGAGGCTATGCGACTCATGCATGAGTCGATGCGACTCGTGCATGAGTCGATGCGACTCGTGCATGAGTCGTTGCGACTCGTGCATGAGTCGCTGCGACTCGTGCATGAGTCGCTTCGAATCATGCATGAGTCGCTTCCACTCATGCATGAGTCGCTGTGACTCATGTATGAGTCGCTATGACTCATGCATGAGTCGCTGTGACTCATGCATGAGTCACTGCGACTCATGCATGAGTCTCTATGACTCATATATGAGTCACTCATGCATGAGTCACAGCCACTCATACATGAGTCACATCGACTCATGCATGAGTCACAGCGACTCATGTACGAGTCATAGTTTCAGTTGTGTAATCATAAATCTCACTTCTGTAATCAGCTTATCAACTATAAAAATGGACCAAACTTCAATAAAAATGCTCATTCATAAATTAGAACTTGCTAAATCACATGTGATTATCGTTGTGTCATTTCATCAAATACATGGTGTGCATCAAGAATCATAGCATGTGTTTTACCTAGAGTAGATATGAAATTTTATAAGCATAATCATAATGAAAAAAACCATAGAAATTAGCATAATCAAAATAACTTACCATCACCGACATCTATTTCGTCTCTTATATCCATCAATAATGAACCTTAGCGCTGAAAATTAGGTTTTGGTGGTGTGTATTTGATAGGATAGTGTGGATATGGTCGTGATTGCTGGTGGTGGTGGTGGTGTTGGTGTTGGTGTTGGTGTTGGTGGTTGGTGTTGCTGGTGGCGATGGTGGGTGGCGGTGGTGGGTTGATGGGTGTTGTGTTTTTTGTGTTCACGGTTGAAGAGGTATGAGAGGGGGTTTGTTTATTTTTTTAACCTTGGCCCATAGGATGAAAGTGGATTGGATGGTGTTGATGAGTCCATTGAGAATTTGATAAATTAAGGGACTCTATTGAACTTTTGGCTATGCCACTTGAAAGGTGGTCATATGTATAGTAGGCTAGGTCATGATGTAGCAATATCAAATCAGTTACTCGTGTTGCATCTGTGTATCAAATCATAATAAACAAAGACAACCAAGAACTATTTAGCGTGTTTTTATAGTACTCATTATCGTGAACATTTCAAACTCGGTTTTGGGTTGAACGTAAACTTATTCCAATTTCTTGTGTAAAAAATACACAACATATGAGAATTAGCACTACAAGAAAATTGAGATCAGGTGACCAGGGTTTCCCCGGTGACAAAATGTCGCCAGGGATAACCCCTTTTCCCTAGCGACTTCGCTAACGTGACAAAAAAGCAGATAGACTTTTTGGTCAATGTTTGACCAGAGTATCCCTGGCGACATGTCGTCGGGGAATCGCCGTCCAAAATCAGATGCCAAAGGAAAAAGCGGGAAATTTTCCCTCCCACTAATCCCTAGTGACATGTCGCCAGGAAAACTTCGCCCAACGTAGTTAACATTAATCTCTTTTTGGAAATAACCTGACAATCTTATCCTTGGCGACATGTCGCCAGGAATACTTCGTCCAACGTAATTAACTTCGAACTTAAGCAGAAAATCTGTGTTGGGCTTTTACCCCCAAAAACCCAAAAGTTTCCCCGGTGACATGTCGCCGGGGAAACTCCCTGACAAATATATTATTAGTTTTTGCTTATTATGAAAAATTATTATTTATTCCATATAATTATTATTTTAACTATCGATCCGATGTTATTTTATTTTCACGACGTTTATATAATAAAAAATGAGACATCTGTAAAACAATTATTTATTTATTCCAAATATTACATAAAACCTTTTGTAATATCACATGGGAGACTTACAGACAGACACTGCTAAACATAATTTTATTCGTCACGGAGACTTAAACACGCGCTTAATTAAACATGGATATTACAACGATATTAGACTCGTAAACACGAAAAAAACACATCACAAACTATTTCAAACAAAGGTTCCCCATGTCATCGTAAATATCGTGAAGTAGTGCAGCTGAATCCATTGTGTGTCTGTCGGCATTGCGGTACAACTCTCCCTTTATTTTTCCATTCAAGAGCACACAGTTTGCACACGTTGAAGAGCTTGTAGTAGAAATTGGATTCCTTGAAGGTCTCGAAGAAGGGCTTGGAGGAGAAAAGCTCGTTGAAGGTCTCGAAGAAGAGCTTGGAGGAAACAAGCTCATTGAACTTCCAAGAGAATTGACAAGTAGTCTGACTCGTTCGTCTTTCCATAAAAAAAATTTGCATACATATGAAACTAGAGGTTCCACCTTTGAACGTGAACAAGCATAGTACTGTCTACCAACGGAATCATGTTGCCACGATTGTCGAAAAACTACATCTCCACGTCCACACCTACACGGAAAAGCTTCATGCTTCAACATCTTCATAATAACAATGTGTTTGTGATGATAAGTGTGTGTGATCTACTGGTGGTTGTGATGATAAAGAGTGTGTGTGGTTCTCCTTTTATGCTAAAAAGTGAGGGAAATTGTTAACATTCTCCCGCCGATGTTTTCCCTCCAATATTTTCCCGCCAATAGTTTCCCCGGCGACATGTCGTCAGGGAAACTTTATGTCAAAGATTGCTTCTATAAATTATACCACCAATAGTTGCCCCGGCGACATGTCGTCGGGGAAACTTCCAGCGAAACATTATATGATCAATGGATGAGTCGGTATGTCTTGGTTACACGTTAGATGTTCAATGGATGAGTCGGTATGTATTGGTTACAATTTAGATGTTCAATGGATGAGTCGGTATGTCTTGGTTACACGTTAGATGTTGAATGGATGAGTCTGCATGTCTTGGTTACACGTTATATGTTCAATGGATGAGTCAGCATGTCTTGGTTACACGTTATATGTTCAATGGATGAGTCGGTATGTATTGGTTACAATTTAGATGCTCAATGGATGAGTCGGTATGTCTTGGTTACACGTTATATGTTCAATGGATGAGTCGGCATGTCTTGGTTACACGTTATATGTTCAATGGATGAGTCGACATGTCTTGGTTACACGTTATATGTTCAATGGATGAGTCAGTATGTCTTGGTTACACGTTGGATGTTCAATAGATGAGTCGGTATGTCTTGGTTACACGTTATATGTTCAATGGATGAGTCGGCATGTCTTGGTTACACGTTAGATGTTCAATGGATGAGCCGGCATGTCTTGGTTACACGTTATATGTTCAATGGATGAGTCGGCATGTCTTGGTTACACGTTAGATGTTCAATAGATGAGTCGGTATGTCTTGGTTACACGTTAGATGTTCAATAGATGAGTCGGCATGTCTTGGTTACACGTTAGACACTAGTACAAAAAATGGTATCCGTCACACTCAAAAAGAGTGACCGTAGGCCTACAGTCACACGCGGTTTTTTTAGCCTTTGTGACCAAAGGTCCCGCGACCGTAGGTACCATACGGCCACAATATGATCTAAGTGACGATAACCAGCAAAAAAATGTGACCAATACTCGAAAATGTGTGACGAACTAGGTACAATATTTGGTGTTTTAGTGAATATGTATGACGGTAAACACTCTACAGTTACACGAGTTTTGTTTAAGAGTAACTATTGTTTATAAGTTTGTCACATGAATATACAATATGTGTAACATTTACTATGTGATTAGTGTATTTTGTGTGACTATATGCATCCAATAGTCACATGAAGGGTATGGTTGTGTGACCTTTTATGACATGTAGTCACACAAATTATGTTAATGGCTCTGAGTTTGTCACAAATAATTAACCAAAGAGTTACCAATAGTAGTAATAAGTGTGACTGTATGATTTTTCAAGTCAAGCCAATTGTATTTTGTGTGACTATATGCATTCCAATAGTCACATGAATTGTATGTTTGTGTGACCTTTTATGACATGTAGTCACACAAATTATGCTAATGGCTCTGAGTTTGTCACAAATAATTAACCAAAGAGTTACCAATAGTAGTAATAAGTGTGACTGTATGATTTGTCAAGTCAAGCCAATTGTATTTTGTGTGACTATATGCATCCAATAGTCACATGAATTGTATGTTTGTGTGACCTTTTATGATATGTAGTCACACAAATTATGCTAATGGTACTGAGTTTGTCACATACAATTAACCAAAAAGTTACCAATAGTAGATATAAGTGTGACCGTATGCTTTGTCAAGTCAAGCAAATTGTATTTTGTGTGACTATATGCATCTAATAGTCACATGAATTGTATGTTTGTGTGACCTTTTATGACATGTAGTCACACAAATCATGTTAATGGTACTGAGTTTGTCACATACAATTAACCAAAGAGTTACCAGTAGTAGTAATAAGTGTGACTGTATTCTTTGTCAAGTCAAACAAATTGTATTTTGTGTGACTATATGCAAACAATAGTCACATGAAGTGTATGTTTTTGTGAATTTTTATGATATGTTGTCACACAAATCATGTTAATAGTACTGAGTTAGTCACATACAATTAACCAAAGAGTTACGAATAGTAGAAATAAGTGTGATTGTATGCTTTGTCAAGTCAAACAAATTGTATTTTGTGTGACTATATACATCCAATAGTCACATGAAGTGTATGCTTGTATGACCTTTTATAATATGTAGTCACACAACGAATTAAGCAAAGAGTGACCAAAAGTGTTAAATATAGAAGTGTGGGGAATCGAACTCCGTGCCTCTCGCATGCGATGCGAGCGCTCTACCATATGAGCTACACTCCGATTTGACAATTGCACTTACACTTGCACTTAGAGTCTAATTCTATAGCGTATGCATGGAATGACAAGGTCTAATTCAGAAAAAACCTAGAATACATTAAATCGTGGATTCGTTAACATTTAACCAAGTATAATAGCTGCCAAATTCACATATAAACATTCAATAAGACTAGGCACTCGGTTTTTGAAATTGTATACAAGAGACTAAGGTTTAGTAGTAGAGTTATAAGACTAGAGTTTTCATGTAATATAAAAGTAAGGTCACTCAATGCAGCCATAGCATTACAATAGACATACCTGGCCAACAAACCAACTAAAAATGCAATTCACAAAGTATAGTGGGTGATTCAGGATGTTCTTTGGAGGTCAATATTGTTGTTCTCTGCCTTCACTAGCTTTCCTCGCCTTCACTAGATGTCCTGTAGTTTTTGGTTGTGCACCTAGACAACAAATGAAATTTGTTTCAACCCTTTATTTTTTATTACATATGTAGACATGACAGATTTTAGTAATATTGTTGTTCTCTGCCTTCACTAGCTTTTCTTTTTAATTACATATGTTTGTAGGAAGACAGAAAAACTGCAATATAAAAATTTATACTTGTTCAATCATTTCTAGCTCCCGGTCGGCACCACCACTGAGAAGCAATACCAATGATTTTGCAACCCTCCACAAATAGCTTGATTTTTGGATTGGCACCTCAGGGACTTGAATAAAGTGATCCAACAAATCTTTGGATAATTCCGCTATTAAACTGCATAAAACATTGTTCAGATCAGATAATAGCTGCTAAAGTAAATTTCATGTTTACGGAAAAGAGTAGTAAATTTTAGCTATTGTTGTTCAATCCATTGACCTCAATCTCCAAGTGCAAATTTATCTTAGGGTCACAAAGGACTCACCAAAATCTAAATCTTTACGCACCTCGTATTCATGATTTCCATGACAGCTAGAGTATACTTTTGGAAAAACACAACTACCAGCATCATCTACACAATAGACGAAAAATCATGTATCCTGGACTTCAGCGAACCATGTATACCAATTACCCTGCCCACCCATCTTGCCACCTTTAAGTCTAACTGTATACAAACCCAATGGATTCTTAAAAACCATTAGTACATAAGTATTTGTTGTTCCCTTACCTCGATGCCACACTCTTTGGACCTGGTGCCACACTTAAAGGCAATAAATGTAGATTTTCAGCAGGTGATTTAGCATAAGTATCATTGCCTCCAGCTTGAATGTCCATATCCTTGTTGCTGGATGATGATTGGCCCAAGGAACCTTCTTCCCATTCAAAACAAACTTCTATTATAAGTAACTCATGAATTTACTATGTCAAAAAGCCAACAAATTTTTATTTACATGATACAGAATCTATAGGGATGCCGAGATGAACTTTCACTTGCTAAAACACATATATAGACATAAGGACAAAGGTTTTCACATTGCCAATATGTACAGATGAATGAAGGCTACAAATTAGATGGAGATTAAATTTAGAAATTATTAGATGTATTATTAGTTAAAAGCATATGCGTATACTTCGCATTTATATACAAGGTATACATACCCTGATCCTACTCATCCTATCAGTGAACTTCGAGTTAAACTGTAACCTATTTTGGCCACCCCTTTTGCCATCGCTTGTGTTTATATATCTTCAAAGAGTATAAAAAAATCCAAACCAGCTTACCATCTCTACAGGTGGGCAAAGATCAGAGGACTTATAACTCGGCGAGAAACCATGGTCAAGAAAGTGACAGACAAATAAATCCCAGGACTGGAAAGAGGATTATTTGAAAGGTACTCGATGAACTGACTGTGATTCTCCTATACCATTTTGGAAGCAAATATGCCACCAAGGACAGAAGTGCATATACCAAAAGGTAGGTTTTAACCAACACCTGAGCCTGGTTCTGATAGGACTAGAACGCCAAAGCTTGTCTTCTTAGAAACAGCCATCCTGGTTCTTTTAGATTGTCAAAGGTTGACTTGAGATTTTAGCAACAAGATAGATCTTGTCTCCATCATCTCTAAACGTGATATCCTACATATAGTTTCAGATCATGTTTTAGACTAACCTTTTAATATCCAACGACCTTCCTTTCACTAGCTTGCTCACCTCAATGTGCTGCAACATAAATCAGTCACAAATCAGTTTAAATCTAAACGCATATTTTTTAGCCAACCGAAATTTAAACCATTAACGAAACAGATAATCATAAAAATATTAGCCGATTAAAAAGAGGAAAAAGACCTTGGTGATTTTGAGTTTGTTAAAAACATCCTGAAGAACCTTATAATACTGAATCATATCGTACTCCGTCTTAGAATCAAAATTAACCTTATGCATCGGTACCATCCCCGGATGTGACGCATCCATAAGCTGACAGTGAACCGCACCCGAACACGCCTATACCCAAACAAATCTATTCAAATCTTATTAATTAATCTAATAAAAAATTAATTCAATAAAATAAACTAGGGTTTGAAAATTGGGTACCTCTTCGAATTTGGCCAGATTGAGATGGAGGGTGGAGTTGATCTATGATAAGATCTCGGATCGGCCGACGAAGTAAGCAGAGTCCATCATTCTGATGTTAGTTGCCGTTTGAAAAAAGATGGAGGCGTATGTGTACAGAGATTAGGCGTCTTTAAGATTTTTTCCCAAATTGAGATGAGGTTGAAATCTGAAACCGAGATGGAAGGAGGTATAATTTCAATTTGCGGAAAAATTGGAGTGGGACATGTGAAAATATTTAAGAGTCGAAAATTTTAGATTTTGGAGCGAGTAAAATATACATGAAATCGAACCAGGAACCGACTTAAAACGGACCGATTATTTTTTGTTTGACTTTAAATTTTATATATTTATGTTATTTTTGCTTGGTTCGATTCGGTTTCAGATTAAAACCAAGTAAAATACGCCAAAAATATATATTTCGTTAAGTTTAATTCGGTTCGGTTTTTAAATCGTGCTTTTTTAAATTTGGTATTTGGTTCGGTTTGATTTTGAACCGATGTTAAGCCCTCATTTTACATAAAAATAAATTAAATAAGTGCGTGTAATAGAAACGAGTAAAATCCGAACCGACTAAATTCTAATATGTTAACCTGTAATAGTTAATCAAAACCCATAAACCCTAAATCCATAACCAACCATAATATGTATACCCGTAAATAGTTTACTATAACCAATAACATATATATGTGACTTGGAAAAACTCGATCGAGTTAACCCGATGGTTGATCTCGTGACCCACTGACTCGACTGGATTGACCCATCGGTCGAACCCGTTACCTGATGACTTGACTTGGGTGACCCAGTGACTTGATCGGGTTGCCTCGATGGTTAACTCGTGACCCGGTAATATTGAACATTTAAAAAATCTAATAATTAAATGTTGAAAAATTCACTTTCAAGAATGGGTGGTACACCCTTTACATACGTACATGAGATGTTCGGGGAGGACTACATGTGATATCGTTGTACATGATATGTTCAACGTAGTAGTACATGTGATATCCTTGTACATAATATGTTAAACGTAGTAGTACATGTGATGTCGTTGTATAGGAGATGGTACACGGAGGAATAGATGTGGTATGATTGTACACGAGATGGTCAACGGATAATTTGATGTGATATCGTCATGAGACGTTACACGAAGTATACAAGATACCGTTGTACATGAGATGTTTAACGGAGTAGTCGAGATGATATAAATGTTCAATGAATGAGTTGATGTGATATTAACGAAACAATAGTTTTTCTATTAATAATTATATTATAATAATAATAGTTGAATAAAAAATACGTAATCATTAATCAATATTTTATTATTATTGTTATTATATTTAATTTTTTAATAAAAATAATAATATTAATTAATTTTATTATTATTATTTATTAGTTTGTTATTATTGTTATTTGTTATTATTATTATTATTTTTATTTTTATTTTTTTATTTTTTTATTTTTATTTTTTTATTATAAAACCATCACTTTATTAGAAACAAAAAGGGATTTACAACCAATTGGATGGGAGTCGAGATACTATCTGCGCTCCCACCCCTTTAGCAATGGTAAAACCTATTCTATGGAAAATATGTACAGCAGCGCGCGCTCCAATGTCTTGAGCCTTAGAAAATCTCTGGATCCGCTTCAGCAACGCAACTGCATCTTCCTGTAACTCCCCTAAAGAAGAAAAGGAGAAAGGAAGAAACCCATATCCGAGAGCTGCACACTTAGCCAAATACTTGCATCGTTTACGTTGTGCAGCATTAATCACAGCTCGGCCAGGAACAAAATCATTCATCCCCGTACGAGTCAAAGGAGAAGAACCAGTCAAATCAACGCACACATCTTTACCTCCCTCCCAAGAATAAAACAAAATATCTGCCGGACGTAAGACACTATCAGGTCCACCATCTAATCCAATATTAACTTCCTTTCCGACAGATATCCCTGCACGGTAACATATATCAGCAAGAGTATCACGAACCAAATTGTGACGATGCTTAATCCCAACGATGCCAGCACACGATACGACATGATCCCCAAATATATCCCCATCAAAAACCCTCGAACAAGCTGAACAGGGCTTCGAAACAGAGAACAAGGGAATACCTAAGCTATCATAAAGGGATTTACAACAAACCATCACTTTATTAGAAACAAAAAGGGATTTACAACAAATTGGATGGGAGTCGAGATACAATCTGCTCTCCCACCTCTTTAGCAATAGTAAAACCTATTCTATGGAAAATATGTACAACAGCGCGCGCTCCAATGTCTTGAGCCTGAGAAAATCTCTGGATCCGCTTCAGCAAGGCAACTGCATCTTCCTGTAACTCCCCTAAAGAAGAAAAGGAGAAAGGAAGAAACCCATATCCGAGAGCTGCACACTTAGCCAAATACTTGCAACGTTTACGTTGTGCAGCATCAATCACAGCTCGGCCAGGAACAAAGTCATTCATCCCTGTACGAGTCACACTTTATTATTATTATTATTATTATTATTATTATTATTATTATTTTATTATCAAGTGAAACCAATGACACGTATCTCTTAACTCGTAATAGTTGACTATAACCTTAACCATGATTGTAACGAATAATTTATATTCTTCCCTCTATAATATTTGATATCATGGCATCGTTATCCATGATATGTTCAACGGATGATTCGAGATGATATCGTTATACATGAGATGTCCAATGGATGAGTCCTTGTACATGAGATGTTCAACGAAGTATTTTATATAATATCCTTGTACATAAGATGTTCAACGAATGAGGCGAGATGTCATCGTTGTACATGATAAGTTCAACGGAGTATTCTATATGTTATCATTGTACATGATATGTTCAATGGATGAGTCGAGATATTATTATTTTACATGAGGTGTTCATCGATTGAGTCGAGGTCTTATCGTTGTACATGAAATGTTTAATGAATGAGTCAAGATGTTATCGTTATACATGAGATGTTCAACGGATGAGTCGAGATTTTATCTTTATACATGAGATGTTCAACGGATGAGTCGATATGTTATCTTTGTACATGAGATATTCAAGGAGTATTGTATATGCTATCGTTGTACATGAGATGTTTAACGGATGAGTTGAGATGTGGCCTCGTTATATAGGAGATGTTCAATGGAGGAGTATATGTATATGCGAAAATATATTATTAGTAGACGCATACCCGCAGATAGATACGGTATGCTAATTGTCTCAGTCGGTGAACTGATAACCTGGTGACTTGACCGGGTTATCTCGGTGGTCGAATCAATAACCCGGTGACTCGAGCGGGTTGACCCAATAGTCAAACTCGTGCACCGGTAACTCGACCGAGTTGACCCAATGTTCGAATCCGTGACCCAGTGACTCGACCAGTCTAACCCGGTGGTCGATTTTGTGACCTGGTGACACGACCTTATTGACTAGTCGGACGATTCCATGACCCGATAAATTAACCGGGTCGACTTAATAGTCGAATCCGTGACTCGATGACTCAATCGAGTTGACCCGATGGTCGACGCCATGAACAATAATAATAATAATAATAATAATAATAATAATATTATTATTATTTTTGTTTCTAATAAAGTGATGGCTTATAATAAAAAAAATAATAATAATAATGATAATAATAATAATGCAAATGAAGTCTAGCTCAGTTGGATGGATGCATTTGGTTATAGTCTCCATGTGGGGAGGTCAGGGGTTCGACTCCTATCATTCCCTATGTGGGGGGATTTTCCCAGAATTGGCAGCCGGGTTTGAATCCCATCGCAATGCCTTGAAGCCCCTTAATGGGAAACTGGATGGCTAGCATGGGGTTGATATTCTCTTCGTGAGATGATTTGAACTCGGGTCGAGAGACTAGGTGCCTCGGTGGCACGCAAAATACTCCGCTGCACCAAACTGTCGTTCAAAAAAAAAATATAATAATAATAATAATAACAATAAAAAAAAATAATAACAATAATAATAGGATTATTTTTGTTATAGCTAAAGGAATTGAGGCCCAGGTTGTTTCTCAGCTTTTTACTAACTTTATGTAAATCATATTATTTAATGAAGTGATGTTTTATTAAAATAATAATAATAATAATAATAAAATAATAACAATAATAATAATAATAATAATAATAATAATAATAATAATAATAAAAGAAAGTTAATATTGGAAAGTTAACTGGTTATCTGGTTATTTAATGAGGAGGAGGCGATGGATACTCTCTCGCGTCTTAAGCGGTTAGCTGGTTGTCATTCTAATGACGCGAGGAGTGGCGGTTTTTTGATGTCTAGGCTTAGTTTTTGTATTCAAAAAGGGGTGGGCGCGCAGCTTGTTTCGCGGCTCCCTTCCAATTTTGTGTGATTAATAAAATTGAGATTTTCATAAAAAAAAAAAAAAAAAAAAAAAAAAAAAAAAAAAAAATAATAATAATAATAATAATAATAATAATAATAATAATAATAAAAGAAAGTTAATATTGGAAAGTTAATAAAAGAAAGTTCATGGCATCGTTGGGATTAAGCATCATCACAATTTGGTTCGTGATACTCTTGCTGATATATGTTACCGTTCAGGGATATCTGTCGGAAGAAGTTAATATTGGATTAGATGGTTGACCTGATAGTGTCTTACGTCCGGCAGATATTTTGTTTTATTCTTGGGAGGGAGGTAAAGATGTGTGCGTTGATCTGACTGGTTCTTCTCCTTTGACTCGTACGGGGATGAATGAATTTGTTCCTGGCCGAGCTGTGATTGATGCTGCACAACGTAAACGATGCAAGTATTTGGCTAAGTGTGCAGCTCTCGGATATGGGTTTCTTCCTTTCTCCTTTTCTTCTTTAGGGGAGTTACAGGAAGATGCAGTTGCTTTGCTGAAGCGGATCCAGAGATTTTCTAAGGCTCAAGACATTGGAGCGCGCGGTGCTGTACATATTTTCCATAGAATAGGTTTTACCATTGCTAAAGGGGTGGGAGCCAGATATTATATCGACTCCCATCTAATTTGTTGTAAATCCCTTTTTGTTTCTTATAAAGTGATGGTTTAATAAAAGAAAATAATAATAATAATAATAATAATAGTAATAATAATAATGAAATTATTAGAAAACTCTTTATCTAAACTTTCTATTAATAAAAAAAGAAATATTAGAAAATAATAATAATAATAATAATAATAATAATGATTTATACTTCGCATATCGTGTGTGTGAGTGATTATGGAATTTCCTTTCCTTCATCGTCGCATCTTGGTTAATCAAATAATAAAACAATTTCTACTTCGCGTCTTGATTCATATTTGTGTTGTGTGGTCTTCGTCTTGGTTCAGTGGTTCTCTTCAGTTACGTGTCACTGGTTGGGTCAGTTGGTCAATCCGTTTGAGTCATTAGTTCAGACAACTCATTGAAATCACTAGATTATTGGTTCAACCAACAAATCAATTACCTTCCAATTTTCCCCCATAAATTAAATAAACCTCCAAAACTTTTAACAAAAAAAATAAACATCTAAATTTTTCAAAAAAAAATTAAATTAACCCTCCAAATCCATTTCCCCCGCCTCATTATTAACACCAAATTAAAACCTACATCAAAATATAATCAACCCTTTCAAAACTACTCAACCACTACTTCACATTACCCTCCAGACTGACTCGTACTCTATGATTCTTTTGTAAATATTTGATATCATTTTATTTATTTGAATAATTGATGAAATCTTATATATTTTGCAATTCCTATGAGGTATGCTTACTATCTAATAAGTGTGAAAACACTTATCCTTTTACCACTTAATTATAATAATAACCAAGCCAAAACGTGTATTTTATGTCGTAAATGTCGGAATTATGCGTGGTTTGTGTTTTTGTTGTGATTTAGGATCAAAATGTGAAAAAGGGAAGAAAACACGGGCTTTTATCGAAGAAAAAGACAAAAGACGAAGTCAAAAGATCAAGAGTGCAAAAAGAACGAAAGTCCAAGGCCTATTCTGAATATTTATCGAAGAAAAGTATAAAGACGGAAGTTTAATAAAGCCGAAGAACTCAAGTCTAATTTATGAAGAAATTACAAGACGAGTTTAATTAATCCCGAGACAAAGTCGAAGAATTTAGAAGACGAGAAGTCGAGAAAATAAAGAAAGAAGCAGCACATGCTAACCTTCCCTAATCACTATAAATACCCTCCTAATCTCACATTAGGAGGTGTTGGCTATTTTGACAAACTAGTCTTCCACCATTTTCATTACTTGCACATTTATTTTCATGTCATTTACTTAATTGTCAATTTAATTACCTTGTTTTGCACCTTAAACTTCTTGCCTTTAATTCCAAGTAAGTTCTTTAATTTCATTGTTGAATCTTATTTTTAATCAAGCTTTTCTTTATCATTCTCATCCTACTTTTCTTGTCTTTGATTTGATTTTGGTTTGGATTAAGCATTGATTTTGCTTAATCTTATTGCTTATTTGATTAAAAAGTTTATCTTTTGTTTCTATCTAGGCTTTTATACGAATTAAGCTATAAGCTTGACAATCTTATTTGCTTATTTTTTATTTAGCTTATTTGTTTTTAAATTTTCTTAAAAGTTTTATCTTTCTTAAAGTTTGCTTATTTTGTTTCCTTATTTTGTGTTTCGAAAAGGTTTTAAATTTGTGCTTGTTTAATTTTACTTATTCTTGTTTTAATTAAGTTCTTGGTATTTGCTTATTGTCAAAGTGCTTAATTGGTTTTTGCTTATTGCCAATTTCATTCTATCGGAAAGAGGTATTTGGATTCCGACAGCTTGTTACGATCGCAAAAACCACAAGGGTTTCTACATTGCGATCGGTATTGCGATACTCCCCCTTATTCCGATCAAGATTCCGATCGCTCATTGCGATCGTGGATTGCGGCGGGGCTTAAGGCTGTATTGCGACAGAATGTTGCCAAATTTTTTACAGCCATATTCCGACAGTTTACACATTCCAATGGGATTCCGATACATTATTCCGATGGCTTCATTTGTTCTATATTCCGATGCTTTCATGTTATTCCAATAGATTTGTCTTAATACATTCCGATAGACTCTAGGTTTAGACATTCCGATAGAATTGTTCTTACTTATTCTGATACCTACATTCCGATAAGTATTCCGACGGTTTTGTGGTGACAGCATTCCGACGTGATTCCGACGGATTGGGATTTGTTTTCTTTTAATATTTTGTCTTAGTTTTATTTTTAATTTTGCATTGTTTTAAGTGTTTTTCTAGTAATTTTTAGTTTAATTTTTTTAAAGCTTATTTTTCCGCCATTCTACTTTAGTGTTATTTTAATCGTTTTTCTTTATTTTAAATTTCAAGTTTACATTTTTATTACATTGTCAAATTTAATTTTCGTCGAGCTTTAATTTTTGTCATTTAATTATTACTTTTTAAAGTTTTAATATTGCACCATTTACGTTTTTACTAGTGTTAGATTTCATTACATGTCATTTACTTTAACGTTTCGCAATTTAATTTTACTACAACGACCAATCTATTTCTTTCACCAAAAGACGACTGAGTCGCACGCACTTTTTCTCTTTCTCAATTCGAAAAGACTGGAACAACGATATTTTTATACTTGGAACAACGATATCTATAAATGGATTGCTTCTATACTAGGCAAAATCCAGTTATTAAATGGCGCCGCTGCCGGCTCTTTTCGTAAAGATTAACGGTTTTCTGTGAGAGACGAGTAGAATTTTGGGATCCGTTCGCTCGTGAACGTTATTTTTCTTGCTCAAAATTTTCAAAAAACCCATAAAAATTAAAAAACCATAAAAATTAGAAATTTCAAAAATCGAAAAAGAATTTTATTTTTATTTTTACACGTACATATGTATTCTCTATTTCTTTGGTATCTTTGTCTTTTTCTTTTGCAGGTGTATGTGTACTAGATCTTCAACTTATTCTGAGCCCAAGACTCGTGAAGATTTAGATATGGCTGGTGTGAACAACAGTAATAACCCACCCCACCTCAACAATAACAACAATAATGTTCTTCCACCACCCGATCTTCGGACAATGGAGGAGCTTTGTCAACCAACCATGAATGGACGAGGAGGACCGATTGCGCCGATGCAAATCACGGCTCCAGAGTTTTCGTTGAAGCATCACATGATCCAACAAGTGCAAAACACTTGTTCATTTCGCGGATTACCGGATGATGATGCCAACAAACACCTCGACAAGTTCATTACCGTAACTCAAAGCATGAAGTTGCCCGGTGTTACGATGGATTTTCTTCGCCTTCACCTATTTCCACACACCTTATCCCACCATGCCGAAAAATGGTTTGACCGTCTTCCAAAGAATTCAATTCATACTTGGGATGAGATGACTCAACGCTTTTTGTCGCGCTACTTTCCACCATCCATGGTCACGAGCCTTCGGAATCAAATTAGTGGATTTACACAAGAACCTGATGAATCACTTTTTGATGCTTGGGAACGATATAATGTTTTGATCGATCGATGTCCAAACCACAACATGCTCCCCGTTACCTTAATTGATACTTTCTACAACGGTTTAACTTTTCGTGATCGTGATACGATTAATGCAGCCGCCGGTGGCACATTTATGAAAAGAAGACCCGAGGAGTGTAGAGAGCTTATCGAGAACATGACTACTCATCACAAAAATTGGGATTCATCAGCATCTTCAAGATCAAACCCGAGAGTCAAAGTTTCTTCTACTTCTCTAAACCCTGATATCACCGAATTGACCCGCTCAATGGTCGAAATGAGCAAAAAATATGCAACTCTTGGCTACAAATCAACAACAACAAGTTAAAGTTGTAGCAATTTCTTGTGAGATTTGCGGGGGTCCTCATTCATACACTGATTGTCCTTCTACTCATGACAATCCAGAAAATGTGTGTGCGGCTTATGGTAACTATTCAACGGACAGTTACCAAGCCTGACCTCAAGGTGATCGTAACTTGCTAAGTTACCGTTCTAACAACTTTCTTGCACCCGGTTTTTCTCCTTAAAACCACAACCCCAACAACTACAATAGAAGCAACCCAAACCCACCTCGAGCTTCTAATCCTTATTACCCACCCGCTCAACAAGCCCCACCCATTAATCAAGATGTTGAAGCCTTCATGAGGACCCAAGGAGAGCAAATCATGAATCTACAAAGCCAAATCATCAATTTGAAAGGAGATATCACTAAGCAAGGTAATGATATTAGATCCGAGCTTCGACATGATATACAAACCTCTTTTAGCACTCAAACAAATGATTTGAAGCATATGCTGGCTAGTTTCTTACCAACTCCTCAACCCTCTACTTCGAGCTCTCTACCTTCAAATACCGTCACCAACCCAAGAGCGAATGTGAGTGATATTACTACACGTAGTGGAGCAACCTTAGTAGGACCATCTATCCCTCCCCAAGTTACTCCATCTACACCTCCTCCGCCACAATTTATCCCTCCTACTCCCACGCCTAGTTTTAGTTCTCCATTACCGTCTCCACCTATGCATAAAGAAGCACCCAAGAATAACCCTTCACCAAACCCACCTTCCACCTTCAAACCTTCAACGTCTCAACCTTTACCTGCTACACCTACACCAACTAAACCCAACATTCCTTATCCATCTCGCTTAGACAAGGCCAAACTACAAACCAAGGATGACATTCAAGTGTCGAACTATTTGAAGAAGATTTCGGGACTGACCATCACCTTTAGCCTTGTTGAAGCTCTTGCACAAATGCCTAAATTTGTTAAGATGTTTAAGGAATTGCTTAATAAGAAGGAGAAGATGGCTGAGTTTGTTAATACTCGATTGAATGAAAATTGTTCTGACGTCCTTCTTAAATAACTTTCGGAGAAACTTGGAGATCCTGGTCGTTTTGTGCTACCATGTACTTTTAACCAACCCGAAGAATTTACTGCCTTAGCCGATCTCGGGGTAAGTATAAATCTGATGCCTTTAAGTGTTTGGAAAAAGTTATCATTACCCGATCTTACTCCAACAAAGATGACTCTTGAGCTAGCAAATCGCACTCTCGCTTACCCCGTTGGTATTGCCGAAGATGTGTTCATTGAAGTTGGCACCTTCACTTTTCTGGTCGACTTTGTTGTTGTTGATTATGAAATGGACCCTCGTATTTCGTTAATACTTGGACGGTCATTCTTGAGAACCGGAAAAGCATTAGTCGATGTTGCCGAAGGTGAGTTAATCTTAAGGGTCGGGAATGATGCACAAGTGTTTAAAATGGGGAAGATCACAACCAAATCTAATGGATGAGAATCAGCGAATATGATTAATGTGCTTGATGATTTTGTCATCTACAACAATCCTCTGTTCGATTCTTGCTATGATAATCCACTCTTCCAAGATGATGTGGATGATTCTCTCTCCAATTTAGATCCTCCACCAATTCATGAGTCTCCACCAATCTATGATGACTACGATGATGATTCTAGTTCCGATGGGGATGATTATGATAATTTTACTTCTGAGTATCCAGACATGCCCACTTATGATGATTTTGATAAGGTCGATACTCTCTCGAGTGATTCTTCTCATGATGACCTTGCACCTACTTTTGATGAAGATCCTCCACCAACAATGCTTGATCCTACTATGGATGACTACTCATTTGAGGAAGACTTTGCTACTTTTCTCAACACTTACTTCCCAAATGAGAGTGATGCTCCTCCTTTGGACTTTTATGATTATGGTCTTTATCCTCCTTTGGATATGAAGAAAACCGCGTCAAATGAGAAGAAGCCGGAAGACACCGATATCCGCAGTACTTATATCTTGACACCTCTCTATCAACCTTCTGAGGATGAGATTGTGAGATTTATGAGCGGATCCTCTTCAAGGTCTACTGAGCCTGAGTGTTATTTTCCCCTAAAGGAAAAGGTGTTCGACCCCGGTATTGGAATTTTCAAGCCATCTCAGTATCCATCTGATGAAATAAAAGGAAAGATTTTTGGAAACCATGGAGATATGCTTGCACCTCATCACACTTGCTACCACCGTGCTCTATCTTTGCTTAAGGGAACCTTGCCTACTCTTCTTTCGCTTGCCTTGTCCGCCTTAAGCTTGTGCTATTTGATGGACGAAAACCATGTCTTTGATCCCAGTGGATATGTTTCAAGCTTCTTCCTATGCTAATCAAGGTCGATTCAGGCTCATGACTCGGTTAAAAAATCAAGCGCTTCTCGGGAGGCAACCGACAATATCTATCCTTTTTCTATGTTTTTATAATAAGTGTAGGGGGAGACCCTAGTATGTGTTTGTTGTATTCTTTCTTATCATGTGCAGGGATTCGAGCTTTCAAAGATCCATTCTTGATGACTTTTGACGACCCGTGATTCCGTGTACCCATCTTCCCGATTCTATCCTAAACTCTTTTGATTCTCTATTTTATATTCTTCAATATTAAAATAGGAATTACTTTAGTTGTCTCTTCCTTAGTGAGATTTAAACAAAGTGCACAATGTCCTAAGTGTAGGGGAGGTTACTTCCACATGCTTAAACATTGAGGACAATGTTTATATTAAGTATAGGGGGGACTTCTATCGAATTTAAGTGGGATTTTCCTTGTATTTGTCCTCATTTTAACCGGAAAATTGATTTTTCGACATTTTTCAAAATTTTTGATCTATTTTGGCCTATTAGTATTTACCTTTGTTATAGTTATTTTCTTTCTTTGCTAGAACAAATTTTAATATGAAGGATCAAGACACACGACGAAGAGCAAATACTCCCCTAAAGATCATGGAGAATTCTATCCAAAAAGGCCCTAACAAGGTATGAAGATAAATAGATCCAAGTCCTAAAAGGAGGCGGATCGTTGTATATCAAAATCCCAAATAAAGATTGGAGAAAAATGAAGAAGTCGTGGTCTAAATATGAAGAATCTCTCAAAAAGTTCAAGTGAATAAATTCCTATTATGAAGAGAAGACCATTATTTCATGAACGTCTCTCAAGATTTAAAGTATGAAGTCGCTGCCAAATATCGGTCCGAGAAAGGTCTCAAATCGTGAAGCGATTTATGCCAAGATATGAACTTTATGAGGTCCCGAGAAGCAGTTTTAAAAGATTTTGTCCTTTAGCTAACTATTGATTGAATCGTCCCACTTTATTTTCAGCCTAAATAACTATCAAAATAAGTCAACAATGAATCTTCGTGATCATTCAAGACAATAATAAAATATAAGAGATACACCTAGGAATAAGGGAATCTAAGTAAATAATTGGGCCACATGAGTTTGTGATAGTTTGCTAACTTATAATAACAATGATGTCGTTTTTAAGCTTGGTATGGGGAACGTGAAACTTGAGGGTGATAATCATTCACGACATTCCAAAACCCTAAGGTAAGTTTTTGATCTTTTTACTTGTTTTCTTCCTTTTCATATTTTATAATTTCCTATCTCTTTAATAAAGGCCAATGTGGATTGATTGTGATGAAAAATGTAAAACTTGCTTTATAATTAATGCATTGCATGAGGACATTGCAATGGTCAAGTGTAGGGGATTTAATAAGTGTGAAAACATTTATCCTTTTACCACTTAATTATAATAATAACCAAGCCAAAACGTGTATTTTATGTCATAAATGTCGGAATTATGCGTGGTTTGTGTTTTTGTTGTGATTTAGGATCAAAATGTGAAAAGGGAAGAAAACACGGGCTTTCACGGGCTTTTATCGAAGAAAAAGACAAAAGACGAAGTCAAAAGATCAAGAGTGCAAAAAGAACGGAAGTCCAAGGCCTATTCTGAAGATTTATCGAAGAAAAGTCTAAAGACGGAAGTTTAATAAAGCCGAAGAACTCAAGTCTAATTTATGAAGAAATTACAAGACGAGTTTAATTAATCCCGAGACAAAGTCGAAAAAGTCGAAGAATTAGAAGACGAAAAGTCGAGAAAAGAAAGAAAGAAGAAACACATGCTAACCTTCCCTAATCACTATAAATACCCTCCTAATCTCACATTAGGAGGTGTTGGCTATTTTTATAAACTAGTCTTCCACCATTTTTATTACTTGCACATTTATTTTCATGTCATTTACTTAATTGTCAATTTAATTACCTTGTTTTGCACCTTAAATTTCTTGCCTTTAATTCCAAGTAAGTTCTTTAATTTCATTGTTGAATCTTATTTTTAATCAAGCTTTTCTTTATCATTCTCATCCTACTTTTCTTGTCTTTGATTTGATTTTGGTTCGGATTAACCATTGATTTTGCTTAATCTTATTGCTTATTTGATTAAAAAGTTTATCTTTTTATTTCTATCTAGGCTTTTATACGAATTAAGCTGTAAGCTTGACAATCTTATTGGCTTATTTTGTATTTAGCTTATTTGTTTTTAAATTTTCTTAAAAGTTTTATCTTTCTTAAAGTTTGCTTATTTTGTTTCCTTATTTTGTGTTTCGCAATGGTTTTAAATTCGTGCTTGTTTAATTTTACTTATTCTGGTTTTAATTAAGTTTTTGGTATTTGCTTATTGTCAAAGTGCTTAATTGGTTTTTGCTTATTGCGAATTTCATTCTATCGGAAAGAGGTATTTGGATTCGGACAGCTTGTTACGATCGCAAAAACCACAAGGGTTTCTACATTGCGATCGGTATTGCGATACTCCCCCTTATTCCGATCAAGATTCCGATCGCTCATTGCGATCGTGGTTGCGACGGGGATTAAGGCTGTATTGCGACAGAATGCTGCCAAATTTTTTACAGCCATATTCCGACAGCTTACACATTCCGATGGGATTCCGATACATTATTCCGATGGATTCATTTGTTCTATATTCCGATGCTTTCATGTTATTCTGATAGATTTGTCTTAATACATTCCGATAGACTCTAGGTTTAGACATTCCGATAGAATTGTTCTTACTTATTCCGATACCTACATTCCGATAAGTATTCCGACGGTTTTGTTGTGACAACATTCCGACGTGATTCCGACGGATTGGGATTTGTTTTCTTTTAATATTTTGTCTTAGTTTTATTTTTAATTTTGCATTGTTTTAAGTTATCAAATTTTTCACGCTTCCCGAAATCTCTGTTTTTACCAAGTGTTTTTTCTAGTAATTTTTAGTTTAATTTTTTTAAAGCTTATTTTTTCCGCCATTCTACTTTGGTGTTATTTTAATCGTTTTTCTTTATTTTAAATTTCAAGTTTACATTTTTATTACATTGTCAAATTTAATTTTCGTCGAGCTTTAATTTTTGTCATTTAATTAATTTACTTTTTAAAGTTTTAATATTGCACCATTTACGTTTTTACTAGTTTTAGATTTCATTACCTGCCATTTACTTTAACGTTTCGCAATTTAATTTTACTACAACGACCAGTCTATTTCTTTCACCAAAAGACGACTGAGTCGCACGCACTTTTTCCCTTTCTCAATTCGAAAAGACTGGAACAACGATATTTTTATACTTGGAACAACGATATCTATAAATGGATTATTTTTATACTAGGTAAAAACCTTGTAATATAAGTTAAATGAGTATTTAATCTGATTTGTGAAGCCAAATAAAAATTAGGGCTTTGATGATTCATCATAATGGCGAATGATCTCGTTTGATCTACTAGTTTTGGCTTAAGTGGGTTAGGGCTGGTTATTGGTTTCAGTTGTAGTTGTAGCCATTTATTTGGATTCAATTTTCTTTTAGAAATCTCAAGTTGTGTCCTTTTTTGTAGTAGTGAGTCCTTTTAGCTTACTAATAAAATATATCGCCCCAACTTGTTGTATTTTGCCCATTTGATCAGTACGCCCAATATTTGTTTTACAATATGGACACTTTCATTCTCCTTCTAAAACTACAAATATCTATCCAAATGGTACTTTGCTTCAAGAGGTTCAGTGTTCTGTAATGTTTGATGCATAATTTTTTAACTTTATAATTGTTTGCTGCATATAAGTGTGTGTTTGGCTTAATTATTTGTTATCATCTAAAGGGTAGCTTTGTTTCAAAAAATAGCACATATCAGTTACTACTAATTAAAGTTTGCAATATTAAATAGTAATATATTTTGGTTTAAGAAATAGCACATATCAGGTACTCGTTTTTAAATCTGGCCTAGTTGTATAAATCTTGCATCATGGACATGCACTACAACATTCGCGCCCTACCCTAGCGATATTTTTGGGGTTTCCCCAGCGACATGTCGCTGGGGAAAGATATCCCCAGCGACATGTCGCTGGGGTATATTCGCTGGGTACGCTAGTTGTTAAAAGTATCCCCAGCGACTTCCCCCAGCGACACGCGGGCCCCACAGACTTTTCCTGGAAGAACAGATTGCCACGGTGGCAATATTTTCCCCAACGACATGTCGTTGGGGAAAATTCCTTATTAAACAAAAAAATTAAGTTAAACTTAACCAGTTTAGCTAATTACAAAGTTTCCCCAGCGACATGTCGCTGGGGAATCTTTCCTTTCATTTGACTTGTCAACGCGTTGTCGTTGACTTGTCAACGCTTTCCACAGTTTCCCCAACGACATGTCGCTGGGGAAACTCTTGATACGTTTGACTTGTCAACGCTATGCGTTTGACTAGTCAACGAATTACCAATGTTTCCCCAGTGACATGTCGCTGGGGAAGAGTCTGCAGGTTTTTTTTTAAAATTGCCTGCACAGCAGGCGTTTTCCAGATTTTTTCCGGAATTTTTCCGGAAAAAATCCACCAAAACCTGTATTTGCTCACCAAAAGACACATATAAAGTAAACTTGAAATACAAATCAACACAAACGCGGAATAAGTTCAAACTTGCACCAAAATATAATATAACGTTCTAATGATCACATGGATACTAGGAATAAGTCGGGATAGTTAAGGATACTAGTGAAACAAGCGTTCTAATTTAGGATAATAGGGAAACAAGTCAAGATTAACCATTTGTCTCACTTTTTTTTTATCATAAAAAGAGATATACTATTTTAAATTTTAATAACTATATTTTTTAATATATATATTATATTTACTAAAATATTATATAAACATTACACATTTTTTGAATATTGGTGGTCAAATAGAAGTCAACGTTTCCCCAGCGACATGTCGCTGGGGAAAGTTTTGTTCGTTTTTTGTAAAATAGGCGCGTTAACTGAATATCTTTGGAGGGAATCCTAAAAGTTTCCCCAGCGACATGTCGCTGGGGAAAAGTTTTGGCATAAATTAAACAACGCATTAACGCTAATCACTTGGATTAGACGTGGGAGAAAGTTTCCCCAACGACATGTCGCTGGGGAAAAGTTGGCGGGTTAATCTCCCGCTTGCATTAATTGTGAAGTAGTTTGGTCAAAATTCAGTCAACTTTTCCCCAGCGATATGTCGCTGGGAAATTTTTTTTTTATTTTTTGGTCAAAAATTTTTCGAGAAAGTTTGCCACGTCAGAAAGTTTTTGTCGTTTAGCGACTTTTCCCCAGCGACATCATGTCGCTGGGGAAAACCCCGATGGGGAAGGGCTGGATAGTGATGGAATGTATGGGTTTAGGTTTGCCTTTTGTCTAGTTAACTAAATTTGGTCTATTTTTATGGCCAAAATAAACAAGTGTTATCGAAAGTATAAAACATAATAAGTAGTTGTAGTAAAACAAAATGAGGATTAATGATTCATTTGTAATTCAAATTATTAAGTAGTAAAACAAAATGAGGCTTACTAACTCATTAGTAAAACGTCAGTAGTTGACAAAAAGTTAGAAGTTGACAACTTAATATATTAAGTTGTAGTAAACAAAATAAGTATTATTGACTCATTTATAAATCAAATTAATAAGTTGTAAAATAAAATGAGGCTTAGTAACACGTTAGTAATTGATAAAGATTAGAAGTTTACAATCATTAAGTTGTTTGAACAAAATGGCAATTTATTGGCTCACTTGTAATATCACCTAATGACCCATGACCCGCATATGCTCCGTATTATTCCAATGTGGTAATTTATTGGCTCACTTGTTTGATCAAAGTGGTAAAAATACTATTTCAAATGACAAAAAGCATTTTTTTTTTCCTTTATATACTTTCGGTGGATCAACTATCTTGTTATGTACTTCATACCAAAAATGGTTATCATTTGCTTACTACAGTTACTATTAATGAAATCCATTCTATGAGTTAAATAAGAAGGTTAGCAGAACCTTATCGATGATGGGATACTTAATAAGGTTCGTACTGTTTCTCCGTCTTAATTCTCATATCATATAACTATAGCAATGTGAACTTTGAAAGTCTACATATTGTTCATCTTGCAGAAAAAGTTCAAGTTGGTATTGTTGAAGACAAATAGCTTTTTTGTTGATGGGGTAATGTTCGAGTGATAATAATATCTAACTTTGAAGTTCATGTATACCATGTACTGACTGCTAATCTATTTTCCACACCCCCCTAAAAACCAGCATTTTAAGAAAATAGCTGGTACGAAAAGAACAAATCTAACTTTCACGTTTATTTATTCCATATACTTCAGATCGTCTCTTACAAGCACATTTAACTGTTGTCTGTAAAACACGTGCATGACAATCCTTCTTATTGATGCCCTTTGTTTTAGAATGCTTATCTGCTCTTGAACGATGATGATTCATGCGGGTAGCACTATTACCGAGTCGACTCATGCGGGTGAAGTAATTGGTGGTTCTGTCAGTAATGTGAAGCGGCTAACAGTAAGTTTATAGCCCCTTGTTCTTTATATCTCTGGATTTACAAACAGATCTTGGATAGTGGCTTTCTAGTTGCACATTTTATTGTCTGACAGCTGTGTGTGCACGACATACTTTTTTTTCCTATCTCCATATTTATAGCAAATTTATGATCTTGTTGTTAAATGTTAATTCAAAGTAGTATATTCAATTTTGGTTTAATTTGTATTTTGTTCGACCCTATGGTGGACTTTCAATAGATGACATGGACCTTTTCGTGAAAAGAGTGAAGATGCTTGCGCGAGAGATTGCAATCAGTACAAGTACCATGAAGCGTTTAGTGGAGCAATCTGCAAATGATCCTGAGAACCCTAAAACCCAAATAAAGCTCGTTTCATTCTTTCCATTTCTTATTTAAAAACACACATGTACATATACGTATATGTGTGTATAGACTGTCTAATTCAGATAACATTAATGTTGTAAATTAAAAATATAGTATATCAACTTCACTCTAAGGGTGATTGAAGTGAATCATTAAATATTGTAAGCTGATTACGGGGATGATTTGCTATCAACCAGATAGAAGACCTCGAGCGTGAGATAGAAGGAAAATGAAGGCAGATGAGGACTTGGAGAAACAGATCGTTGAAAGCAAAGAAGCTTCAATTTCAAATACTTCTCTAGCTGATATGCACTAGGTAATTATTGTATTCTAATGATTCGTCCTAATATATGCAGGATATGAAGTTTAAACTTCTGGGATAACTATCCAAATCCGTTTGTTTTCACTTTTTATTTCCACACCAGTATAAGGCAATGAAACTATTACATGTCCTATTTGAAGGAATATGTACACGTAAATAATATATGTCCGGAAATCGTCCCGAGCCTAAGGAGACGCACGCGTTAATACGTAAAACAATTATACATTAATATATTATGTGTAATATATTAATTAGTGATAATCTATAACAAACGTTAACTAATTAGTTAGTTAACGAGATTTTATTAACGATAGTTAAAAGATAACGATAAAGTTTTGTATGAAAAACAATAGAAAGAAAGTTTGCAAATAACTCTTTTTGTTTTAAAACTGGGGTCATTGTTTTTCTATTAGGAGTATACTACCGACTATATGTAGTATATATATAATGTCTTATCATTGATATATTATTCCTACGCCAAGAACAAAAGTGACTTTGTGATATATGATATAAAAACAAAAAGACGATTTACTTTATCGTTAGATATCTTAGCGATCAACTCCAACAGTTGGTGTTGATTTTGTGTTTTACATGTTATTAGTTTTATTACGATTTGGTACTAGCATACTTAATTGTTTGCTATAACGTATTGTGTGCGTATTCTTAGAGAGATCATTGTTTGATCTTGGGTTTTCGTTTATATTGGTGGTTCGATAAAGGTGTTTAATTCATTGCTAAAAGGTACGCGTTTCTTTATTGTTTATGTTAATTATTTGTCTATACGTGATCCTATATTCCGCTGCGTACTCGTGATTATTAATGTGTTAATATGATAAAGGTTTTTATAAATTCCAACAGTGGCATCACGAGCCATTCGTATAGCTTTTAATTACATTAAAAATAACGAAAGAGATAAAATTGTGTAAACTTACTATGATGGTGTTTGAATTATTTTATTTGATGATTAGTTTTTCATAAACCCTAATTAGGGTTAATAAATTTAATTAGACAAACCCTAAGCTGTATGCAATTTTTGTTGATAAATATGTTGTTAATTGATAATTAGTCTTTATTTATCACGTTGTTAATTGTTAATTTATGGTTCGATCCATGGGAATCATGCAAGTTTACCATGGATCATGTGTTCTTGATTAATTGTTTTAATTAAAGTCATGATAGATGTGGTATGCATGAAGTATGTGATTAATTGTTAATTGGATATATGTTTTAGGTTAATATTTATTTGTTTTGCTTTTGATTATAATTGTTATATCATGGTTCAAGCAAAGGGTTTTTCGAAAAATAAAAATAAACCGGACTAAAACTATATGAAATTTGATTTATTATAATCTTGTTCTTGCACGATCATATGTGGCAACAAACGAGTCGCCCTTACATGGTTTTAAATCTAACTCACGCCGTGATTAGCAAGAATCAAGTTTATAATTTGTTTTCTACTTTAAAGTTGTAAAATTTTATTAATGACGTAATTTGCAAAAGTACTATCTAGTTGCAAGGCTAAGGTTCGGGAAGACTCATCAAGACTTCGGTCTTGTAGATACCATTGCCCTATAATACCTGACTATTTGTAGTCTCCTTATCTTGCATACTATTTAGGAAGCCGCGAATGGTCTAGGGTTTGAATGATTTTAATCATTCTTTAATCTTTTCCCGTGATAAAATTAAACTTCTTTAAATAGAATACATGTTGAATCGTCAATTTTTATGATACCACTATTTATACAATTGAATTGTAAGTTAAATAAGTGATATTTATAATTAACGAATTGAGTAAATTTTATAAATTATCATGATACAAAGATGTTGCATGCTTCTTTGTACATGTTTTGAATTGTCAAAATTTATACCCTTTGAAATAAGTTTATTTGCCATCCAACGTGTAAAAGCACTTGCACTTACTCTTTCACCATACGTGAGACTGTGGTGATTTTGTAACCCAAGGTGATATAATACACTCGATTGTGAGACGTCGGTGCTATATAATCACAGTTTTTAGTTGGACGACTTAAGCAAGTTAAGATAGGTGAGACCTTAACTCGTGGCAATAGATGGGATAAACATGCTCACTTTTTCACTTTTGAATTGTCACAAGTGATAGATATAAAGTTGAGTCCCATAATTCTAGAAGTTGTATTGGATGCAATTATTGAACGTCAATTACCCTTTGAATATCATCATCACTAGCAGATCAACTGATGCGGTGGTGGTATGTCTTGGTGGATTCTAGCTTTTAGAAAATTAATTGTTTATTTATAGACATGGGTATTTAATTTTCTATAAAGGAAGTATTATCAAAAATACTAAATTATTGAACTTTGTTTATTTGTAGATGGCAATGAATAATGCCCAAACCAAACAAAACAGTTCGGCTTTCAGGTCGATGCTTGAGAAGCAACAACTTACTGGTCCTAACTTCAATGAGTGGTTACGCGCGCTCAAACTAGTTGTGCGTGTGGAGAAACTAGAGGATGTGTATGACAATCCTTGGCCTGACCATCCTGGTGCTAATGCTACTAATGAACAATTAGTAGAATGGAATGCTCTTTATGATCGTCATAATGAAGTTGCTTGTTTAATGCTTGGAACTATGTCTCCATCGCTTTATCAGCAATTTGAATACAAAAGTCCTAAGGACATGATAACTGAGCTCCAACAGATGTATGGAAAGCCTCCTGGTGTCGAACTACAAGAGTTAGTACACACTTTCCATTCATGCAAGCAGGAAGAGGGTCAATCCGTTAGCGATTATGTTCTATTGATGAAAAGCTATTTGGATCATTTGGCAACTCTCAACTATGTTCTTCCAGAAGCTGTCTCTGTCAGTTTGATCCTCAATTCACTTTCGAGTGATTTTGAGGGCTTTGTGCAAAATTACAATATGCAAAGCATGGGGAAGACAATTAGTGAAGTTCATTCTTTGCTTATTGAATTTGAGAAAGGAGTTAAGAAGAACAAGAAGTCAAATGTTGCATCTTCTTCTAAACCACAAGTGATGGCGATCCAAGGTGGTAGGATCCAGAAGTACAAACCGCAAGGAGGTAAGGCTAAAGGTAAAGGTAAGGATAAGGGTCTTAAAAATTCTTATCCTCCTAAACCTAAAAAGCCTCAACCTTATAAGAAAGAGCATCCGGCAAATGATTCCATATGTCACCACTGCAAAGAGGTTGGACATTGGAAGAGGAATTGTCCTGTTTATCTAGCTGAGTTGATGAAAAAGAAGAAGCAAGTTGGATCGTCCACTTCTTCAGGTATTTATACTATTGAATTATTTGCTTGTTCTAAAAATTCCTGGGTGTATGACACTGGTTGTGGTACTAATATTTGTAACACAAAACAGGGACTTAGAGGAGCAAAGAAGCTGAAGCAAGGTGCTGTCTACTTGTATGTTGGAAACGGCGTACGTGCTGAAGTAGAAGCTATTGGAAGTTTTGACTTAGTTTTACCTAATGGTTTAATTCTTGTTTTGGATGATTGTCATTATGCACCTACTATTACTAGAGGTGTTGTTTCAGTTTCTTGTTTGCATGATAAAGGATTTATTCATAAATTTACGGATTCTGGTATGACCGTTTCTTTTAATGATATGATTTATTTTAATTGTATCCGTGTTAATGGTATTTATGAAATTGATATGCATGATCCTACTTTGCAAATTGTGAATTCAATGTATTCGATTATCAATAAGAAATCTAAAGCAAGTTTAGATTCGACTTATCTTTGGCATTGTCGACTTGCTCATATTAGCAAGAAGCGAATTGAAAAGTTGCAACATGATGGACTTTTAAACTCAACGGATAGTGAACCGTTTGATCAATGCGTTTCTTGTATATCGGGCAAGATGACAAGGAAATCTTTTTCGCATAAAACGGAAAAGGTGAAAGATCTACTTGGATTAATCCATACCGATGTATGTGGTCCACTTAGACATGTGTCAAAGCAAGGTGCTACATACTTCATTACCTTTACTGATGATTATAGTCGTTATGGTTATGTTTATTTACTTAAACATAAACATGAAGTCTTTGAAACATTCAAGGTATTCAAAAATGAAGTAGAAAATCAACTCGGGAAGACTATTAAAGCCATTCGATCGGATCGTGGCGGTGAATATATTAGTCAAGAATTTAAAGATTATCTAAAGGCTAGTGGAATTGTTCAACAGCTGACTCCTCCTTACACGCCACAACACAATGGTGTTTCTGAGAGGAGAAATCGAACTTTGCTAAACATGGTTCGATCAATGATGAGTCTTTCTACTTTGCCACTATCCTTTTGGGATTATGCTCTGGAGACTGCTGTACGCATTCTCAATATGGTTCCAACCAAGAAGGTTGACAAGACTCCATATGAACTATGGCATGGAAAAGTCCCTAACTTGTCTTACTTAAAGGTCTGGGGTTGTGAGGCACATGTGAAACGTCACACGCCTGACAAACTTCAATCAAGATCGGTTAAGTGTGTCTTCATAGGTTACCCTAAGGAAACTATGGGTTACTATTTCTACTACCCACCTGAAAACAAAATAGTTGTTGAGAGGTATGCAGATTTCTTTGAAAAGAATCTCATAGTTCAAAAAGAGAGTGGGAGGATTGTAGAACTAGAGGATGAAGATATTTTACCTTCTGAAACTACTAGCGAACATCCAATTGAGGAAGAAAGTCTTGCACCTGATGTAACTCAAGAAGAGGATGTTGTCCCCATTCGTAAATCAAAAAGAACAATCAAAGCACCTGAACGACTATGTCTAAATGTAGAAGTCGAGGAACATAGTTTAGGGGATCTTAATGAACCCACTAACTATAGAGATGCAATATTAGATTCTGAATCCGATAAGTGGATTGTTGCTATGAATGCGGAAATGCAATCTATGTATGATAATCATGTCTGGAGACTTGTAGATTTACCACCCAATGCGAAGGTCGTAAAGGGTAAGTGGATTTACAAGAAGAAGACGGACATGGATGGCATTGTACACACCTATAAAGCTCGATTTGTAGCAAAAGGGTTTACACAAACTTTTGGTGTTGACTATGAGGAAACCTTTTCTCCTGTTGCAGATTTGAGAGCTATTAGGATTCTCATAGCTATAGCAGCATACTATGACTATGAGATATGGCAAATGGATGTAAAAACCGCGTTCTTGAATGGTTACTTGAAAGAAGAAATCTATATGGAACAACCGGAAGGTTTTGTTGATCCTAAGCATCCCAGAAAAGTATGTAGGCTTCAAAGATCCATTTATGGACTTAAGCAAGCATCAAGAAGCTGGAATAAAAGATTTGATGAAGAAATCAAAAAGTTTGGTTTTGATCAAAATCTAGATGAGCCATGTGTATATCAAAAAGCTAGTGGGAGTAATGTTGTTTTCCTAATCTTGTATGTTGATGACATAATCATTATGGGGAATCATATTCCAAGTTTACAAGAGGTAAAGACCTATCTTGGGAAGTGTTTTTCTATGAAAGATTTAGGGGAAGCGGCATTTATCCTTGGAATCAAAATCTATAGAGATAGATCGAAGCGGTTAATTGGACTAAGTCAAAATGCATATCTTGATAAGATCTTGAAGAAGTATAGAATGGATAATTCCAAGCGTGGTCTCATTCCTATGCAAGTGCACACTGACTTAAATAAAACACAAGGTGCTACTACATCTGCAGAGATGAAGCGTATGCAGAATGTTCCTTATGCTTCGGCTGTAGGATCTATTATGTATGCTGTGAGGTGCACTAGACCTGATGTTGCGTTTGCGCAAAATATTACAAGCCGATTTCAGCAAAATCCAGGTGAAAGTCATTGGACTGCGGTGAAAAATATTCTTAAGTATTTAAGACATACTAAGGATACGTTTTTGGTTTATGGTGGAAATCCGGAAGCTACTGAGCTACAAGTTAATTGTTATTGTGATGCTGGATTTGAAACCGATAGAGATGACACTAAATCTCAAACTGGGTATGTTTTCGTTTTGAACGGAGGCGCGGTAGTATGGAAGAGCTCCAAACAAAGTACTACTGCACAATCTGCCACAGAAGCTGAATATATCGCTGCTTCTGAAGCTGCAAAGGAAGCTGTTTGGATGAGGAAGTTTATTGGAGAACTTGGTGTAGTTCCTACCAATGAAGAACCTATAAAGATGTATTGTGACAATTCAAGTGCAATCATCATAGCTAACGAACCGGGAGTTCAGAGAGGCGCCAGACACTATCAAAGGAGATATCACTATGTTCGAGAATGTATCGAATTGGGTGAGATTGATCTAGTTAAAGTTCATACAGATAATAATCTAGCAGATCCTTTTACGAAGGCTTTACCTGGTAAAAAGCTTACTCAACATGCTAGGAGCATGGGACTTCGTCCTGCTAGTAGTTTCATGTAATCTGTTTTAGTATTTGGATAAAGGATATTGTTAAACAATATTTATTTTATGAATTGAAGTATTGGATATATTCGTTTTCTTTAATATTTATTGGTCCTATTTTTGCATGTTTAAATCCTTGAATAATATGTTATTCTAAATTGTCTATGTCGATTGATTATATAGGAATATAATTGAATTAAGACATGTATGAGAGATGGTAATATTCGTAGAATATGCAAGAACGGTTCACCAACTCATACGATATCCAAAAGTTGTATATTGGACATCTCCTACTAACAAGTCAATCACTTTATAGATCGGCGTCTTTAAGTGAAACTTGTAAATGATTTACATTACTAAATCCTTTGACTTGAGATGCAAGCAGGTCTTATATATGTGGATGGTACTTTTTGCTATAGATCTAACGCTATCCTGAATAAGGTAGTAATAAAGACTATAATCATTTGTATCTTGAAGCATGTAAGAGGCACGTGTAGTCAAGATAGAATTTGTTCATTCAACTAGGATTGAAGAATAATGCTACTGGGCCCCTCGTTAATTAATTAGATGTTTGTATGGCCATACCCAATGATAATCTAGATTTGTCTCGATTAGATTGGTAATCTATATTAATTATGTAATGCGAGAAACAGAAGAGTTAAAATGGAATGACTATGATCCATATCCATTATTAACATGGCATTTGAGAAACAAAGGGATTGTAAATGTTTAAGTCATTTAATTGTATTTTATGGAAAACTACACTCGAGAGGTTCCGGGAGCATTGGCGTGTTGCTAGACGCTAACCAATGTTATTATATTATATTATTGTACATGTCCAAGTGGGAGCTGAAGGAATATGTACACGTAAATAATATATGTCCGGAAATCGTCCCGAGCCTAAGGAGACGCACGCGTTAATACGTAAAACAATTATACATTAATATATTATGTGTAATATATTAATTAGTGATAATCTATAACAAACGTTAACTAATTAGTTAGTTAACGAGATTTTATTAACGATAGTTAAAAGATAACGATAAAGTTTTGTATGAAAAACAATAGAAAGAAAGTTTGCAAATAACTCTTTTTGTTTTAAAACTGGGGTCATTGTTTTTCTATTAGGAGTATACTACCGACTATATGTAGTATATATATAATGTCTTATCATTGATATATTATTCCTACGCCAAGAACAAAAGTGACTTTGTGATATATGATATAAAAACAAAAAGACGATTTACTTTATCGTTAGATATCTTAGCGATCAACTCCAACAGTTGGTGTTGATTTTGTGTTTTACATGTTATTAGTTTTATTACGATTTGGTACTAGCATACTTAATTGTTTGCTATAACATATTGTGTGCGTATTCTTAGAGAGATCATTGTTTGATCTTGGGTTTTCGTTTATATTGGTGGTTCGATAAAGGTGTTTAATCTATTGCTAAAAGGTACGCGTTTCTTTATTGTTTATGTTAATTATTTGTCTATACGTGATCCTATATTCCGCTGCGTACTCGTGATTATTAATGTGTTAATATGATAAAGGTTTTTATAAATTCCAACACTATTATGAATTGTCAATATTCATATTAAATTAAGTCATTTAAGTCTAATAATCATGTTCCTATAGGTTGGTGATAATCGTAAGAGACTATCAAAAGTAGATGATATGGCAATAGGGGTTCCTACGGCTCGTCAGTCACAAAAGGACTTCTCAGAATTGCCTCTAGAATTTCCTCTTGGCAAAATAGACTTATAGCACCTGCACAGTAAAAACGTGAATAATAATATATTTGATTGGGAGTGTAGCTCATATGTAGGGGTGGCAATTTCAGACCCGACACGAAACCCGACCTGAAACCGACACGAAAATTAACAGGTTCATGTTGAATATATTGAATTTTAGGTCAGGTTTGCGTCGGCCTATCTGACCCATTTATTAAACAGGTTAGGTTTAGGTTCGAAAAAAATTAAGCAGGTCGACCCGACAACCCGTTTAAGAGTTTTTTCCTTATATTAAAAATGATTAATATTTTAACATACGTGTTTACTAGGTTGAACATACCGAACATAAACACATTTAACATGTTTAACACGTCTAATGTGCCTACTTTTATATAGAAAACTTGTTAAATGGATCAATATATAAACCCGTTTAACCTATTCAACCTATGTAACATATTTAACGTCAACCCAAATATATATATGGGTTAAATGGGTTAGGTTCGGGTTATGTGTAAACGAGTTAGGGTTGACATAACTGACCCGATTATTTAAATGGGTTAGGTTTGGGTTGGGATTTTCTGACCCGCCAACCTGATAACCCGAACCCGCTAACCCGAACCCGACACGAATTGCCACCCCTACTCATATGGTAGAGCGCTCGCTTTGCATGCGAGAGGCACGGGGTTCGATTCCCCGCACTTCCGTATTTTGATGTTTTTAAATACGTGTCTATGATTTTTGCTTGTGTGCAGAACCTATTTAAGTTTATGAATATATTCATACAAACACTAAAACATGTGACTAATATTAACATTAGTGAAAATTGAGATTACACTAGGTTCTAAGCATTTGTCACATGAATATTTTACTGTGTGACGTTTTCAATGTGTTGGTCACATATAATCCCATTATAATGTGACCATAAATATAATTTAGTTACACATTATTGAAATGGTGTGACTATTGGCAAACATATAGTCACATAATTGTTTGATGATCGAGTGTGATCATGTATTATATTTGATCATAGTCTTCAAATAATTGTAAAATATTTGTCACATTTAAATAAATATAGTGACAAATGTTTCAATACATACTTTCCACTTGCCACACATACAAAATTCATGTGTGGTTAACATTTAACATAATATACTTGTCACATTAAAATAATGTGTGTGACAACCTTGTTTATCAATTTGTCACTTGTAAAATAAGTTCATGTGACCATATATGATTTTTAGTCACATTCGATGTGTGTATGACAAATATTTTTCACACATGTATAAGTATAATGTGACTACCACTTGAACCAGACTTTGTTACGGTTACACTCTCAAATTATTAAGTGATCAATGACTCACCCAAAAAGCAGTTGTTAGCCCTAGTCACGTAAATATTCATATGCGTGACAAACAAAATACGAAATGGTCATAAAACTAACTTCAAGTGTGAATGTTTATTTATGACTGGCGAATTCAGTCACACAAAAAAATAATTTGTGACTACACGAAACTCGGTATGTGTGACCGAAACCCATTTTTGTACTAGTGAGATGTTCAATGGATGAGTCGGCATGTATTGGTTACAATTTAGATGTTAAATGGATGAGTCGGTATGTCTTGGTTACATGTTAGATGTTCAATGGATGAGTCGGCATGTCTTGGTTACACGTTAGATGTTCAATGGATGAGTCGACATGTCTTGATTACACGTTATATGTTTAATGGATGAGTCGGTATGTCTTGGTTACATGTTAGATGTTCAATGGATGAGTCGGCATGTATTGGTTACACGTAATATGTTCAATGGATGAGTCGGTATGTCTTGATTACACGTTAGATGTTCAATGGATGAGTCAGCATGTCTTGGTTACACGTTATATGTTCAATGCATGAGTCGACATGTCTTGGTTACACGTTAGATGTTCAATGGATGAGTCGGTATGTCTTGGTTACACATTAGATGATCGACGTCTAAGTGGCGGTCAAAAATAACCTAGTTACCTTATACAAGATAGGGTAAGCGGGTATCGATCCACGAGGAATATGTGGTTTTAATTTAAGTTTTGGGGTGATCACTGAAAAGTTTTGGTTTTGAAATCTAACAACTAAAATACTTTTGATAATAAAAATGTGGATTAAAATTAAAATAATTATTAAGCTAATAATAAAGCTAGAAAATAAAAATAAAGATGTAAACAAATAAAAGAAAAATGAAATCTCTTCCAGCTCCTAATATTTATGGTTGGTCACACTTATGGATTATCGAAACTTTTTAGTTCGTTTACAAAGATTATTTCGACTTAATATGAATGAATTAATGTCGGCATTTATTATGTTTATCAATGACTCACAATAATAAATCTTATATTAATCCAACCAATAATTATGTTTTAATATTTTATTTAGGTACAACTTATGTTAATTATACGACCATTTTTTTAACTAAATAAAATAAGTATGAATCGTTAACTAACAATAAATTGTCTCTTACAAATAATTAAACATATTATTAAATCAATAAAAATAATTTATAAATAAATCATAAATCAATGTAATAAAAGTCTGATAATCTAAAAGTACTGATCAAAGCATAAATAAAGTTACCGGAAGAAATTAAAACAAAATTAGTCGGACATCATGGTGTACCCGAGCCACGATCTACTGTTCATGTTCATCTTAAATAATAAAAGAAACTTAATAAAAGAATCTTTATTGACTTCAATGTTTTGTTTTTCTCTTTTGAAATTCTCCTTTGTGTCGACTGTGTATGTTTTGATGCGCCAAGAATGATGTCTCCCAAAAGAAATTCTTTTTGTTTTCTTACTTTCGTCAATCGATTGTCACCAATTCTTTCACACCAATGTCGACTGTCCTCTTCACCAAAGATGTCCCTCTATATATATGTAATATTCCATCGGTGGGTTATTGGGTATTGGGCCAAAAAGTTATTTTTTTTTCTTTTTCTTTTATTCTTTTGGCATATAATAACTTTGGCCTAATAAAAAATAACCCAACATCAATAATTGCTGAACGAAGCCCGGACAAATAAAAGATGACCGAAAATATTGCGACGCGCTCAAATATTTTTCTTCAATATTTTTTCTTCATTTATCGACGCTCACAATGTCTTTTCTCCAAAAAAATTAATTAAGCGGCCATTTTATTCCATTTCGCTCGTAACCTACATAATCACAAAACACACTCAAAGTACATATATAAAAACAAATAAATATAAAATTATACTAAATTAACATGCTATGAGGTGAATGTAAAATACACCGATTAAATCCTCTCAACTTAACTTTTACCGTCTCGAGTAAAAATAAAATAAAAATATACAAGCATGTTAATTTCATAATTTTTAATCATACTATTGAAATTTCATCAAAAAGATCACATTCAACCTAATACACTAATAACCATCCTATATGACAAATAATCCAAAATGATTACCAATATTTTTGTCCTTCTTAAACACTTAGCATAACCATTCCCATTGATTCCATTTACTTTATATTTCATATAATTAACCATGTGTCTAACGTACCTAATGCACACCTATAATCAATCTAAACATTAATCCAAAACAAGAGGTGAGAATATCGTACACCTTTTGTAACATTGGAGTTTTTATACCATAAGAGCACATCATAAGCCATCATACTTTAGCTTACATACTTTCACCTCCTTTCTTTTTTATTTTTCTTTTTTTCACAAATTTTTTTTTCACTTTTTTTCACTTTTTTCACTTTTTTTTTCTTTTTTTTTCTTTTATTTTTTTTTCACATCACACATAAGCTCTCTTTTTTTATCCATTCGGGACCGTTTCTTATACAAGTTATCTCGAACGCTTTATGCACTCCTTTCAAGGTTGATATAAAGACCAATTATTCAGAAAAATGAATATCTATCATATAGGTGCATACTAAGACACATTAGCACATGGGAACCGGTTAATTTAGTATGTTTTAATTAAATGGGAACAATTATACTTCGTTCCTACTTGTACATCACATGATGGAGTTACCTACCACATAGTCTAATTATACAATGCACTAAATTAAATCAATCTTCCTAACTTCATTAGAACAATACAAGGATTGGGTTATTTCACATAAAATTGTCTCAACTAAGTGCAATGCTATCCATCATAAAAATTGGCGTCTGACCCATGCTAACAACTAAAGTATCACCTTGTGCGGGTGACGAATCAGATAGGCAAGCCCAGCATATGACTACCACCAATAATTATGACAGTTCTCCAACTCATTTCTAAGGCCACCGTGCGCGGGCGGCGAGTCGAATAAGATCAATTTCAAATGTCCTAACCCAACTTTTACATTACTATATTTCATATTATTTATTCAAACTTTCTACTCGATCTAAGCAAAGGTAAGTCGAGGGAATTCAACCGGCGTGGTTTGATCATCTAAATTATACATATGTCTAACTACATGCAAACAATCAAATCAATTTAATAACCAAATTATACAATGGAATCGGGTGCACCTGATAATTATGGCCAAATCCTCTAGCTTGCTCCAATAAATCATCCACAAGCAAATCTTCAGAATCTACAAAGACTCAACAAACATATATGTAGAAGAAACTTCCACATCTAATTAGCACAACTCTTATAATGTGATTAAATTTTTTTAAAAAATTTTCAATTTTTCCCAAAAATCATATTTTAACCCATTTTGACCAAAATTTCACACAAAAACATGTAACGCATGTGCCACCCCCCCCCCCAACTTAAATCATTGCATTGCCCCTAATGCAAAAACTTTAAATTGAAATTTTGGTTAAAAATCAATTTGACAAACTCACACAAAAAAACAAAAACCTAACTCACTTTCGTAGGAATCACGGTTGCATTTAGCGTATGCAACAAGCCTTTAAACCACTCGGTAGCTCGACTGGACGAGTTTTGTCTCGTGAGGGTTTGTAGTGAACACACCAACAAAGTTCCACAAACCACGGGTTGCCTCCCGCGAAGCGTTAAGTTTACCGTCTTCAGCCAGACTTAACTCAAATGAGCTATTGAGACGGTTGGAGTGGTTCCAAGTAAACCACATCCACCATTTCCATCTGATCGCTCTCCAACTCAACATACGGCTTTAAACGGTGTCCATTAACTTTAAAAGGCTCTCCATCCACCATATTTTTTATTTCAATGGCTTCGTGTGGAGAGACTTGAGTTACAACGTATGGACCCGTCCATTTACTTCTCAACTTCCCATGAAAAAGCTTAAGTCTAGCATTGAATAACCAAACTTTTTGACCAACCAAGAAGGACTTCTTGGTGATATTTCGATCATGAAAAGCTTTGGTTTTCTACTTATAAATCCTAGAACTCTCATAAGCATCACGCCTAATATCATCTAGTTCAGATAATTGAAGTTTCATAGAACTACCCGCTTTCTCTAAATCCAGATTAACGGTCTTAATCGCCCATTCAGCCCTATGCTCTATCTCAACCGGTAAATGACACGCCTTGCCATATACCAACTTATACGGTGACATACCAATAGAAGTATTAAAAGCCGTCCTATATGCCCACAAGGCATCATCTAACCTCAACGACCAATCTTTCCTATCACTACGGACAGTCTTTTCTAAGATTCTCTTAATCTCCCTATTAGATACTTCCACCTGTCCACTAGTCTATGGGTGATATGGGGTAGCTATCCTATGATTAACTCCATAGTGTTTCAATAATTTTCCAAATCTAAAGTTCTTAAAGTGGGAACCCACATCACTAATGATAGCCTTAGGAATTCCATGCCTAGCAAAGATATTCTTCTTAACAAACTTAAGAACTACACTATGGTTATTGGTTCTAGTAGCCTCAACCTCTACCCACTTAGACACATAATCTACTACCACTAAAATGTACACATTGCCATGGGAAGTGGGGAATGGTCCCATAAAATCAATACCCCACACGTCAAAGATCTCAACAACAAGTATAGGATTCATAGGCATTTGATCACGCCTTGTAATCCCACCAACTTGTTGGCAACGAATACATGCTTTCACAAAAGACTGGGTATCCTTGAATATAGTCGGCCAAAAGAAACCGCTTTGTAAGACTTTATGCCTAGTTTTTGTAGCACCAAAATGTCCACCACATGCATAAGAATGGCAATGAGCCAATATGTCCATATGCTCATGGTCGGGAACACATCTCCTAACAACTTGGTCAGTACACACTTTATAGAGCTCCGGATCCTCCCAAAAAAAATGCTTCAACTGGGAGAAGAAGTATTTTCTTTGTTGCTTGGACCAAAACTCCGGAAGCTTTTTAACTGCAAGATAATTAACTATATTTGCGTACCAAGGAACCTTAGAAACCTCAAACAAGCTTTCATCCGGAAAGCTTTCCTTAATCACATCAGAAGGGTTGAACGGCGGAGGGATAATTCTAGACAAATGGTCGGCAACTACATTTTCTGACCCCTTTTTATCTCGGATTTCTAGATTAAATTCCTGTAAAAGCAAAATCCACCTAAGCAACCTTGGTTTTGTCTCTTTCTTAGTCAACAAATGTCTTAAGGCACTATCATCTGAAAATACTATCACCTTAGAATGCCCCCAAATATATGACCTGTTGGGTCAAAAAGTTGATGTGGTAGAAACTCAAAATCAAAGAAAACATGAAGACATTTGTTCAAGCGTTGTCAAGAGTAAATCAGACGTTGACAAGAGTAACTTAAGCGTTGACAGAAGTCAAACGCAGTCAACAAAGTCAAACGCTGATGGATGTTGAAGATTTGATGGAGAAATCTATTTAGGGAATATATTGAGTATATTATTTATGATATACACAATATATAGTTTATCTAAATAGAATATTTAGATGTTTATTTGATTTGATCTCTTGTAGATTCTGTTCCTTACACTATAAAAGGAACAAGGGTCTTAGGTTTTATTCATATAATTCATATTCACAATGTAAACCTAAAAGTGTGTGTGCACTAGACGTGGGATTCAATGTATACACGTCTAGTGGATGTTTGTTATTAATATAATGAACATCCCTTTTGTTTTAATTCATATTCGTGCCTAAACACCTTGTTAATGTGTCGTGTTCTAATTCCGCTTTGATTGTATAATCATATGAACATGATGCATTCCTAGTTGCTTAAAAGATCCGGAAACCAAGGTTTCCACAATTGGTATCAGAGCCTCGTGGCTCGTGATGCTAGGACCAACAAGGTGTTCGTGTATGGTGAAAAGAAGAAAAATCCGTCTAGGGTTTTTCTGGACGTTTTTGTGTGCGCAACAGTACTCAGAAGGTCATAACTTTTGATTGAACCGTTGGATCGTCACGAAATTTTATATGTGTGTTCTACATACATATATCTAAACTTCCACAGGAGGGATTGTCGAGTTTTATCCCCAGGAAAAAGTTATTAAGCGTCAAAGTCAGCAGTGAGTGAATGCAGTTTTCTGTAAACAGCCATGTTCAAAACACGATCTCTCCTTCGTTAACCCTTGGATCTTCATGATTTTTAAACTGTAGATTCTTGGCACTTGTGTCTAGAATCTCACTGAAGGGATTTTTGATCTGAGCCTTAATGAAGAATTTATTCAAGGTCAAAGGTTGTTGGTTAAGGTATGAACGTTTTTGCTTCACTCACATGAAATCATGAACTAGGGTTACTCAAACCCTAGATCAACATGAAGAGCAGAAAGTTTGAGGGTTGTGGCTGTTGTAACATGATTATACACGATCTAAGGTTGATTGACAAACCCTAGGTTAGGGTTTCGATTTTCAAATTAGGTTTTTAAAAGAACCCTAGATTCGGTGTTAATGGAATAGCAGGGAATGATGAGTTATAACCCTAAGACTGCATAATGGAAAAAGAGAATTAGTGGAGTGGTATTCACGTCTGTGTTCACACAATCAACAAAGCTAACAGCGACATATGGACTTATTGTTTACAAATCAGTAATCTTCTTTTCTTTATTAAAATCTTGGAAGAATATTGGTAATTGTCACTTATCCTAAATATGCCTGTTTCTGTTATTTCACGATTGTCTGCATGAGAAAAGGAAAAAGGGGACGTGAGTATTTGGTTCCTATTGGTCAAGACAGCTGTTAAGGTGCATAAATATATGGCAAGTACCTATCTACGTAAAAGGGTGAGTTTATGTTGACTGCATAAAAGAAAACGTGTGGTGATACACGTTTGAATTTTATGTTGCGTGATATTTGCCTAACTTTCAGGAATTATGACTGCCTACAATATCTCCTTATTTATGGACATGATACAAGAAAATCATCACATGGAGATATTACTTTATTACCTATCTAAACGGGATATATTACTGTTCTTATGGAATACAAATGGTAATTTAAAGCAGTTATAAACAAGAATGATGGGACATGATTTGTTGTCCTAGATGACGTCAGCAGAAACATGACGCTAACAAGAGTGAAATTGACGCTGACAGGAAGAATTTTGACGCTGATGGAATAAGTCAACACTGACAGCGCTGACAGTGTTGTCCGAGATATGGCTGTTCAAACGCTGATACGTGTTGTCCGATATCGGACAATACACATGGAAGGATATTGGACAAAGGAGGATCTCGGGTAACACACTGATTGCTGCTGTTTGAGAAAATTGGTACGTTTTGAGCACACAAAAAGGAGGATTATACACACGAAGGTACATGGAATCTCTGTTTTAATTTAGAATATCATGATGATATTTATGGCTCGGATATTTTTAAAAGGAATTAATGATCTTAATGCGAGTTGGCAACTATTCGTACGAATTTGATGGATATTTAAAGTATGTAATCGGGTTAGCCTTGTAAAAGAGTTATCCGTAAAATCAACTTTTACATATGATATATTATTTCATAAAGATTCGTCATGAAGAGGTGTTAGCTTAAGGGGAAGAAGTCTTATGGTAAGTTTGATGATTGAAGAAGATTTTCGCGAGTTTGTGTTCTATCATATCTTAAAGTCGTGCACTCCCAGTCATAGACTTTAAAGATAACTTGTTCGTGCTTTACATGGTTGGTGACGAAGACTTGTCATAACACTTGAAGGAGTTACATTATCGTGCTCAGTGTCTCACAAAGGATGAGAATATTGACAAGAGATCGAGGTCTGCTTTTAATGCTAAAGGTATAAGTTCTTTATCACGTGGATAGTACAAGACATGGAACACAAGGTTGGGTTATTCTACTTCTACATCAAAAATATTATATTAATTGTTCTTCAAGATCATTACATAGAGCTACATTTGGAGAATCTTCAAAGATTGCATACATTGTTTACTTCCTTGTTGATGTGACAAAAAGGGGAAGAAATACATGCTACACTTGAGGGGAAGCAATTTGAAGATCATGTACAACTTACAAGAGATACACATAGAGTTTTGCCACTATCAACTAGGGGAAGATTGTTGGGTCAAAAAGTTGATGTGGCAGAAACTCAAAATCAAAGAAAACATGAAGACATTTGTTCAAGCGTTGTCAAGAGTAAATCAGACGTTGACAAGAGTAACTTAAGCGTTGACAGAAGTCAAACGCAGTCAACAAAGTCAAACGCTGATGGATGTTGAAGATTTGATGGAGAAATCTATTTAGGGAATATATTGAGTATATTATTTATGATATACACAATATATAGTTTATCTAAATAGAATATTTAGATTTTTATTTGATTTGATCTCTTGTAGATTCTGTTCCTTACACTATAAAAGGAACAAGGGTCTTAGGTTTTATTCATATAATTCATATTCACAATGTAAACCTAAAAGTGTGTGTGCACTAGACGTGGGATTCAATGTATACACGTCTAGTGGATGTTTGTTATTAATATAATGAACATCCCTTTTGTTTTAATTCATATTCGTGCCTAAACACCGTGTTAATGTGTCGTGTTCTAATTCTGCTTTGATTGTATAATCATATGAACATGATGCATTCCTAGTTGCTTAAAAGATCCGGAAACCAAGGTTTCCACATGACCTAAACTTATCAAGAGCAAAAACCACAGCTAACAACTCTTTTTTAGTAGTGGTGTAATTCATTTGAGCTTCTGAAAATGTCTTACTAGCATAAAAGATTACAACGGGTTTCTTATTGACCCGCTGTCCTAGAACCACCCCAGCGGCATAATCACTTGCATCACACATGTCTCGAAAGGCTTCGACCAATCAGGTGATTATAGAATAGGGGCTTCTACAAGCTTTTGCTTAAGCATGTTAAATGCTTTAAGACATGATTCATTAAAGTCAAATCGTGCATCTTTTAAGAGTAGATTACAAAGAGGCTTTGATATTGCTCTAAAATCTTTAATAAATAGCCTATAGAACCCGGTATGACCAAGAAAAGATCGCACACCTTTGATGGTAGTGGGAGGAGGAAGGGTTGAAATTACTTGAACTTTGGCACGGTCTACCTCAAATCCTTTTTCAGACACAACATGCCCTAATACAATTCCCTCTCGTACCATGAAATGGTTCTTCTCCCAACTAAGCACCAGATTAGTTTCGGTGCATCTTTTTAACACACTTTTAAGCTGATCAAGGCAGCTTTCAAAGGATTGACCAAAGATGGAGAAATCATCCATAAATATCTCTACAGATTCTCCAACCATGTCAGAAAAGATACTCATCATGCACCGCTGAAAGGTAGCAGGTGCATTACACAGACCAAAGGGCCTTCTTCGAAATGCAAACGTCCCATATGGACATGTAAACGTAGTTTTGGCCTGGTCATCAAGATGGATGGGTATTTGATTATAACCAAAGTACCCATCCAGGAAGCAATAGAACTTCTTACTAAAAAGCTTCTCAACTATTTGATCAATGAAGGGTAGTGGGAAATGATCTTTCGATGTGGCATTATTCAGCTTACGGTAATCTATACACACTTTCCACCCAGTAACTGGTCGGTTTGTGAGTTTTTCCCCATTTTTGGTTTCAACAACGGTGATTCCGGCCTTTTTAGGCACCGTTTGAGTGGGACTTACCCATTTACTATCCGATATGGGATAGATGATACCAGCATCTAACCATTTAAGAACTTCCGTCTTCACTACCTCTTTCATATTAGGATTCAGACGCCTTTGCGCATTTCTTGTTGGCTTAATATATTGGTCCGTAACAATTCGATACATACATAATGAAGGGTTGGTCCCTTTCATGTCTGCAATCGTCCATCCCACTGCTTCTTTGTACATGGAAAGCACTTTTAAAAGTGCGTCCTCTTGTGATTCAGAAAGATCAGAAGCAACAATAATGGGTAAAGTATTGTTAAGACCTAGAAAAGCATATTTGAGATTAGATGGCAAAGGTTTTAACTCAAGAGTTGGAGGCACCTCTAGAGACGGCTTCGTGGCCGTGTCAAAAGTAGAAGGCAAGGGCTATACTTTATAAGACCAAGGTGGTTTTTGATGGTCCAAAGAACTGATCAAACACTCTTGAATCTCTTGAACTTCAGCAACATCAAGAATCTCCTCATTCTCACCAGTTAAATATAATTCCAAAGGATCATCCTTAAGCATACGGGATGCATGCTTTTGAACTTCCTCGTCAATCACATCTACTTGGTAACATTCATTCATCGTAGGAGAATTCATAGAATTAAACAATTCAATCTTATCTTTTTATTACTGAATGCAATATCCATGGCGCCAGTCCGACAATTAATCCTAGCATCTATCGTGGCTAAGAATGGGCGCCCAAGGATAATAGTTGGTTGAACATCTTTATATTGTGACTCGGTGTCCATAACAAAGAAGTCAACTGGGTAATAGAAGTCATCAACTTTCACAATTACATCCTCTAAGATACCTCTAGGAACTTTAGTAGATCGATCGGCTAAGGAAATAATGGTGTCTGTCTTACGAAGAGTTCCTAAGTCATGCTTATCGACCAAACTAGCAGGAAGGATGTTGATACTAGCACCAAGATCAAGGAGCGCCTTCTTAATGGTAATATTTCCCACCAAAACTGAAATCAACGGTGCTCCAGGATCTTTGAATTTAGGAGGAAGAGAGCTAGATAAGACTGCACTAACATGCTTCGTTAGGTCAATCTTTTTAGGCAACGACGCCTTCAGCTTCCTCTTCTGAGGACACAAGTCCTTTAAAAACTTGGCATATGCATGAATTTGCTTGATAGCATCAATAAGGGGGAGATTGATTTTAACTTGCTTGAAAGTCTCCCACATATCCTCAGCATGAGGACCCTTTTTAACTAACTTTGCAGATGTCGATTTTTCCAAAGCTGTGAGGTATGGTGTGATGGACACACCACCCTCCCCAACTTCGGAAGATTCAGTAGCTTTAGGATTCTGTGTTGTTTGTTTAGGAAAATCATTTAACAAATCATTCACCAACTCAGAACCGGACTTAACATTATCAGTATTTTTACCTTCAACAATAATTTCATCATCAGTAACGAAATCCTCGACATCGGGAGAATTTGGAATTCCCTTGTCATTGTTTTAGTTTTACCGTTTCGAAGAGACGTCACCATATTTACGTGCTCATTTCCATTTTTCTTGTGTGCGGGATTCATAGTGGGGTAGCTCGGTAGCCTTCCCTCATCTCTTTTTCTTAATTGATCCGCCAATTGACCAACTTGTCTCTCAAGAGCTGCAATAGATTTAGTAGTGGTCTCGTGTCTTTGATTAGTGACCTCGAATTTTCTATTGATCTCTTGATTGTTGGTAGACAATGAATCCATAAGCCTATCAAACTTTCGGTCAAGGTTCAAGAGACGGTTATCATCTTGGCCTTGGCCCTGATTTGGATATTGTTGTTGTGGCCTATGATTGTAAGAATTTTGTTGAAAGTTAGATGAATCGCCACCCTCATACCTTGGTTTGTAACCATATTGTTGTTGTTGGGCATTATTAAGACGATTGTCTTCATCTTTCCAACGGAAGTTAGGGTGATTGCGCCATCCAGGACTGTAACTTTCGGAGAATGGGTCATTTCGTGGACGACCTCCATAGACTCCATTCACCTCCTCATTCGGTGGCGCCCTCCAAATTTGACAATTATCGACAGAGTGACTTGGATCACCACACATTGAAAACCCACTATGTGACACATTAGACACATTTGGCACACATTTTCCTAGATTTTTCAACAAAAGATCAACTTTCTTACTTAACTCGCTAATTTCAGAATTTGTGCCACGTTGGTTAGACACATAATTGGCGGAAGATGGGTGGTTGTTTCGATCAACTGAAGCTTGGGTCTTGGAACCTTTGCTTAGTTTTTCAAAAAACTTTCATTCTTCCTCCATAGGTCGCGAGAAAAACATACCCCCACTAGTGGCCATCACAAATTATTGGTTGTTATAATCCAACCCATCATATAAGACTTTGACAAGCTCCCATTTTGGAACATCGTGATGAGGGCATGTTCTTAATAAATCCTTAAGTCTACTAAATGCTTCATGAAACTGCTCGCCTCGGATTTGACGAAAGGATTTAATCATATTTCTAATGGCAGCAGTTTTACTTATAGAATAAAATTCCTCAAGAAAAGTAGATTGCATTTCAGACCATGAGTTAATACTACCTGGCTCAAGAGATGAGAACCAGTCCTTAGCTTGATCTTTAAGAGGAAAAGGAAAAAGGCGAAGTCTTACCTCATCCTTGGTAATGTTATTAACTTGATGTGTGTCAGCAATTGAGAAGAATTCTCGTAGATGTGCGTATGGCTCCTCACGACCTCTAAACACTGACAAAATTGCTATGAGGTTCGGCTAGATCTTGAAGTTACATGTAACCCCTTTAACCGGATCCGGATAAGCGATAGGCGAGGGATCCTCGAATATCCCCGGCCTGTAATAAGAATCAACACCCCGTGGTGGAGATTCTTCTCTGCTACTACTTCCGCTAGCATCTCCGTCAACATCTTCGTCACCTGGCATTTCAACGAAAAGCTCTGCTAAACTTGTAAAATCAAGATTAGTAGAAAACTGTCGAAACGTTTTCCTTCTCAACCTAGCACTTTTCTCAACCTCAGGATCGTAAGCTAACAGTGAAGTACGTCCTGATCTACGTGTGCGCATGCACTAACCTGCACACTCACAAGAAACAAAACGAAACAAACAAAACAAGAAAAATAAAATCTTTTTGTATTTTTGTATTTTATTAAAGAAAAATATTAACAAAAACTTAAATGAAAAGCTCACTGATCCCCGGCAGCGGCGCCAAATTTTTGATCGATGTTGAAGTGCCGGTCAAAAATAACCTAATTACGTTATACTAGATAGGGTAAGAGGGTATTGATCCACGAGGAATATGTGGTTTTAGTTTAAGTTTTTGGGTGATCACTGATCAATAAAAGTTTTGGTTTTGAAATCTAACAACTAAAATACTTTTGATAATAAAAATGTGGAATAAAAATTAAAATAATTATTAAGCTAATAATAAAGGTAGAAAAATAAAATAAAGATGTAAACAAATAAAAGAAAAATGCAATCCCTTCCAGCTCCTAATATTTATGGTTGGTCACAATTATGGATTATCGAAACTTTTTAGTTCGTTTACAAAGATTATTTCGACTTAATATGAATGAATTAATGTCGGCATTTATTATGTTTATCAATGACTCACAATAATAAATCTTATATTAATCCAACCAATAATTATATTTTAATAATTTATTTAGATACAACTTATGTTAATTATACGACCACCTTTTTTATAACAAAATAAAATAAGTATGAAGGTTAACTAACGATAAATTGTCTCGCACAAATAATTAAACATATTATTAAATCAATAAAAATAATTTATAAATAAATCATAAATCAATGTAATAAAAATATGATAATCTAAAAGTACTGATCAAACAATAAATAAAGTTACCGGGAGGAATTACAACAAAATTAGCCGGACATCGCGGTGTACCCGAGCCACGATCTACTGTTCATGTTCATCTTAAATAATAAAAGAAACTTAATAAAATAATCTTTATTGACTTCAATGTTTTGTTTTTCTCTTTTGAGATTCTCCTTTGTGTCGACTGTCTATGTTTTGATGCGCCAAGAATGATGTCTCCCAAAAGAAATTCTTTTTCTTTCTTACTTTTGTCAATCGATTGTCACCAATTCTTTCACACCAATGTTGACTGTCCTCTTCACCAAAGATGTCCCTCCATATATATATAATATTCCATCAGTGGGTTATTGGGTATTGGGCCCAAAAGTTATTTTTTTTCTTTTATTCTTTTGGCATATAATAACATTGGCCCAATAAAAAATAACCCAACATTAATAATTGCTCGAACGAAGCCCGGAAAAATAAAAGATGACCGAAAATATTGCGACGCGCTCAAATCTTTTTCTTCAATATTTTTTCTTCATTTATCGGCGCTCACAATGTCTTTTCTCTAAAAAATTAATTAAGCGGTCATTTTATTCCATTTCGCTCGTAACCTACATAATCACAAAACACATTCAAAGTACATATATAAAAAAAAATAAGTATTCAATTATACTAAATTAACATGCTATGAGGTGAATGCAAAATACACCGATTATTAGATGTTCAATGAATGAGTCGGCATGTCTTGGTTACACGTAATATGTTCAATGGATGAGTCGGCATGTCGTGGTTACACGTTAGATGTTCAATGGATGAGTCGGTATGTCTTGGTTACACGTTAGATGTTCAATGGATGATTCGACATGTCTTGGTTACACGTTAGATGTTCAATGGATGAGTCGGTATGTCTTGGTTACACGTTAGATGTTCAATGGATGAGTCGGTATGTCTTGGTTACACGTGAGATGTTCAGTGGATGAGTCGGCATGTCTTGGTTACACGTTAGATGTTCAATGGATGAGTCGGCATGTCTTGGTTACACGTTATATGTTCAATGGATGAGTCGGTATGTCTTGGTTACACGTTAGATGCTCAATGGATGAGTCAGCATGTCTTGGTTACACGTTATACGTTCAATAGATGAGTCGGCATGTCTTGGTTAAACCTTAGATGTTCAATGGATGAGTCGGTATGTCTTGGTTACATGTTAGATGTTCAATGGATGAGTCGGTATGTCTTGGTTACACGTTAGATGTTCAATGGATGAGTCAGTATGTCTTGGTTACACGTTAGATGTTCAATGGATGAGTCGGTATGTATTGGTTACAATTTAGATGTTCAATGGATGAGTCGGTATGTCTTGGTTACACATTAGATGTTCAATGGATGAGTCTGCATGTCTTGGTTACACGTTATATGTTCAATAGATGAGTCGGTATGTCTTAGTTACACGTTATATGTTTAATGGATGAGTCGGTATGTATTGGTTACAATTTAGATGTTCAATGGATGAGTCGGTATGTCTTGGTTACACGTTAGATGTTCAATGGATGATTCTTTATGTCTTGGTTACACGTTAGATGTTCAATGGATGAGTCGATATGTCTTGGTTACACGTATATGTTCAATGGATGAGTCGGTATGTCTTGGTTACACGTTAGACCGGAATGAATTTAGAAATTAAACTGACCGGGATGATATTATTATTTTATAAATAATAATAATTATTTTATAAATAATAATAATAATAATAAATTTGTAACTAATTATAATAATATATAAACAATAATAAATTTTATTTTGACAAAACATATCCTCGGCGACATTTGCACCTATCCTTGGCGACATGTCGCTAGGGATTGTTTCCCTGGCGACTTGTCGCCGCGGAAGGTTTGAGAGAAACGACAAAAAAGGTTAGGTACGTGAATGTGCGTTGAAAGGTATTCCTGGAGACATGTCGCCAGGGAAACTTGGTCACCTCCCTCCAAAAAGTTTCAATCACGCGCGCTTTTGGCTAGACGACAAAGTAAAAAGTATCACCGGCGACATGTCGCCAGGATTCCTCTGACATGTCGCCGGGGAGAATTGGACCTTTTTTACCAGATATTCTTCGCTTTTCTCATAACTTTTCTTATCCAAAAAAATTACCAACACCACTATCTTCGCTGTTGCTATCACCACCACCACACCTGCTATCACCACCAACACCACCATATTAATCATCATTATCATCACCACCACCACTCACCTCCACACTTGCACACGTGTACTGCCACCCCGCCACTCCATTCACGACACCACCACCACCACCATCTTCATTCACTCACCGGCACCACCACCACTCCATCTCCGTCCCATAATTAAGGTTTTTTTAGATTTTATTTTTTTATAATTTATATTTTAATTGACTTTTTTATATAAATTATATTATAATTAATAGTATAATTGGTTTTGTTTTTACATATCCCGTCACCGCAGCTGAGTCCCGATCGTAGCCGAGCCCGACGACAGCCGAGACCCGATCGCAGCCAAGCCTCGACCGCAGCTTCGCCCCGACCACAGCCGAGACCCGACCAACAAAGGTAACGGTATGTTTTTTTAATTTTTAATGGTAATTGATAATAAATATTGTTTTTTGTTTAGTTTTTTTTTTAGATTCCCCGGCGACATGTCGTCGGGGATGTCTAAACTTGTTAATCTTTGTTAAACGTAAATCCAAACACTCCTTATGTTACCTATTTGATGAGAATAAGCTTTTTCGGATAAGCTGATTTGAAACAGGTTATGCTGAAGAAGCTTATCAGAATAAGTTGTTTGATAACAGCTTATCCTGATAAGCTTATCAGAATAAGTTGTTTGATAACAGCTTATCCTGATAAGCTTATCAAAATAAGCTGTTTGAAACAGCTTATCCCGATAAGCTTATTAGAGTAAGCTGTTTGAAAACAGCTTATTTTGATAAGCTTATCGGGATAAGCTATTTTCAAACAGCTTATTCTGATAAGCTTATCAGAATAAGCTGTTTTTATTATATGATATAAATGTTTTATTGAACTAAACCTTAGGAATGTTTTAGGATTTTAGCGATTAATTTCGGAAAATTCCTGTCTGAAATTGATCAACCTATAGAAAACCCGTCCGAAGTTAATTTATTAGGAATTAACTTCGGAAAGTCCCCTGTTTGGGACTGCTTTTTGAATGTTTTGTCTCATTTAGAATATGAATGCGTATAAACGATTTACTATTTGAGATGATTTCGACAGTGTTTCTCCTTTACTCCTACGAATATGTCTTTAAACACATATTTGGGGAGTTGAGGGGAAATACTGCCGAAATTTTCTCAGATAGTAAATCGGTTATATGCATTCATATATGAGACGAAACATTCAAAGGGTGAGTTAGGATTGTCTTCCATAGTTGAACTAGGTGAACATACTATTTTCTATACTTGATAATTATGTCTTTTATAAATAATATTATATAATTATATACTTTATAAATAATAATTATATATTTTATAATTATTTTTTATAATGTGATATAATACATATTATTATTTATGAAATATATAATAATTATTTTTTTTTTAAATTACTTGTTTTACATGATCACACGGTGGTGACGGTGGTGGTGAGGATGAACCTCCTACGCCAAACATCCGCAGCGGTTGTCTCGCCTTATTTAGAAATCAAGGTAAGAATATTTAGATTATTGTAACACAATCATAAATTTGGTGCATATTTATATGTTGCTTGCCTTGATTTTTATGACTTTGTCACTCAGTTGATTTTTGCAGGCAAAGGCAAAAGAAAAGAAAATTTGGGCGGCAGAGAGGCCAGTAGGTCAAAGACTCGGAGCATTACCCGATGGCTCGATTTGTTGAGCGTCGTTGACTTGCATGGCCCTGTCCCGATAAATTTTGAGGGAAAACCACCCTCTTTCCAGCCTCTCGGCGAGCATGCTCAGCAGTTTTCTAATTTCGTCGGGGATTCTATCAAGAGGCTCGTGCCAATGTACTACCCAAGTTGGAACGATGTCCCCAGACAGATCGAGACGAGCGTTTGGGCGGACATAGAGGTCAGTTATCATTTTTATTTTTATAATATTATTGTGTTTAATTATTTAATGGTGTATATATTTAAATAAATTTGTTTATTTATTTATATCATATATATAAATAACAAATTTAAATAAATATACAAATTGTATCTTATTTATTTATATCATATAAATTTTTTTTAAATAAATATAAAAAAAATTTAAATAAATATAAAAAAATTTAAATAAATATAATTTTTTTTAAATAAATATATATTTGATGTGAATAAGTTAATAAGCTTTTTCGGATAAGCTGTTTTCAAACAGCTTATCCTGATAAGCTTATTTGAACAAGCTGTTTGAATACAACTTATCTTGATAAGCTTATCAGAACAAGCTGTGTGAAAACAACTAGTTCTGATAAACTTATCAGGATAAGCTGTTTTCAAACAGCTTGTCCTGATAAGCTTACCAGAACAAGCTGTTTTCAAAAAGCTTATGCTTATCAAGATAAGTTGTTTTTATTATAAAAATTTAAATAAATATATAAGCCATTAAATAAATAAACAAAATAATGTATAAATTATATCTCTAGCTCTAACTCTGTGTTTATTTTATTTGTTGTATATGAATGTAGGATAAGTTTAATCTGACACCCCACAAGAGTTATGCTAAGAAATGGGAGGGTGTAAGTGGCGACATCGGTTATATGCTTCAAAAGACTTACAATTCGAGAAAAATCAGTTCAAGACAAAGCATTGGCGCCGAGACGTCGACACCGGTAGGGTTGACATAGACAGAGTCCGCAGGGCGCGTCATGAGGAAATTACTGCCGAGGACTGGGAAAAACATATCGAATTTTGGATTGATCCGGATTACGAAAAAAGATGCCTGACAAACTCGCAAAATCGGCTAAGCAGAAGACACCGAGTCGGCAGGGATCCCGATCGTTAGCACTCCTTCGAGACAAAGTGGTGAGGAATTATATAATTAATTTACATACATATATGTCTTGGATTATATTTTTTGGTGTGTTGTGATTTTTTGTTTTGAATTGCTTCATTCTATATATGCGTGTCTATGTATGTACAGACGCAAGCTGCAACTGCAGCTGATATGCCACCCCCGACTGTCATTGATCACTTCTTCTTGGTGCACACCGACCAGGATGGGAATTTTAATTTCCTTGCGATGCGGACCGCGTTATGTATGTAAGTATTTTTTTATTTTTTTTAAATTAATTGATTAATTTATTTATTTTTTAGATATACCTTTATTTTCGACTATTCCTTGCTGATAAATAATGTACCAACCCGACTAATAAATAATATACTAACTATCGTTTGTTTTTGTCACTTAATTAGGAGGAGATGCTTGCGATGAGGGCTGCAGGCAAACATACGGACGAAGAGATCAACCGTATCGTCAGAGGAGGAAAGCAGCGAGGCCACATGCCCGGTGTCGGTCCGATAGTGCCGAGAAGGCGTCTAACTACTCGATATACTCCTCCCCCTGCACCTGCCATCGACCCACGATTGGAACAAGCGTCTCAAGTGTATGAATTTATGACAAGTGACGATAGGTTCGCCGATGCGTTCTCACAATTCCTATCGGGTGGTGCTAGCGGGAGTGGCACGGGAGGCAGCGGTAGTGGCGCCAGCGGGAGTGGCGGTAGTGGTAATGATAATGCCGATGGGTAGAATGGAAATAATGGTTAGTATGTCTTGTTTTTCCTACCTTAGCATCCAAGTTTAATAATTGTAAACCCCAAATTGCAAGTTTAATAAGTGTAACTAGGAACCAATATATTTATACTCAAGTTGTGACATATGTATTTGTATTGATCGAGTTAATCGATCGAGAGGTTACATGTTATTGTGTTTGGTACTAGATTTGTGGTAAATTTTTATTATTTGTATCCCTAGGTTTTGTATTTGTATTCCCAGGTTTTGGTAGATTTTTCGGAAAAATTCCATAAAAAATCTGGAAATGGCCTGCTGTGCAGGCTGCACAAAAAAAGACAAAGTTTCCCCGGCGACATGTCGCCGGGGAAAACTGTGACTCATTTGACTTTTTTGAAAAGTTAGCAGGGTTTCCCTTGCCACATGTCGCCAGGGAAACTTTGGTACAGCTTTGACTTGTCAACGCGAGGCTTTAACTTGTCAACGCGAGGCTTTGACTTTTTTGAAAAGTCAGCAAGGTTTCCCTGGGGACATGTCGCCAGGGAAACTTTGGTACAACTTTGACTTGTCAACGCGAGGCTTTGACTTGTCAACGTAATGGAAAGTTTCCCTAGGGACATGTCGCCAGGGAAACTTTGGTTCAAGTCCGCCAGGGAAACTTTGGTTCAAATTTGACTTGTCAACGCAAGGCGTTGACTTGTCAACGCAAGGCGTTGACTTGTCAACAAAATGGAATGTTTCCCCGACGACATGTCGCCAGGGAAAACTGAAGTTTAATTATCATGTTTACTTAACTGTGCTGATCACCCATGTTTTCCCCGGCGGCATATGTCGCGAGAGAAACTTTCCCGCACAAAATCCAGCGTGGCACCAATTTTTTGACCAAAGAGTTGCGGGGTCCACTTAGTCGCCATGAAAAATTTAAAAATTCGCCAGGGAAACTTTCCCGCACGAGCTTTCCTTGACGACGTTTCCCTGGCAACATGTCGCCAGGGATTCGGTTTCCCTGGCGACATGTCGTCAGGGAAAGGCTCGAAATTTCGCCAGGAAAAGGCTCGAATTTTGTAGTGGCGTTTTACCGGTCTGTCTGTCGCCAATAATTAAGAGAACCCAATACACTACTACACAAACAACTTTTACCCACGAAATTTTTCTCACGGAATAAAAACCGTGGGAAATTTGACACGGTATTCCCACTGATTTCCCACAGAAATGACAAAAAAATATTCCGTGGGTAATTTCTCACGGATTTCCCACAGAAGCATTGACTAAGGTTTCCATGGGAAATTCGTGAAAAATTACCCACGCACTTCCTACGGATTGCAAATTACCGACGGATTTCCCACGGAGTACAAAATTATTTTTGTTATTTTACACATCCGTGGGAAAAGTGTGGCAAATTACCCACGGGTTTCCCACGGTATACACATTATTATTATTATTTATTCATTCGTGGGAAATCCGTGGGTAATTTACCCACGAATTTCCCACGGACAAAGTAGTATTTTATTATTAATCTGTCCGTAGGAAATCCGTGGGTAATTTACCCACGGATTTCCCAGGGATAACATATTATTTTATTAATTATCCATCCGTGGAAAATCCGTGAGTAATTTACCCACGGATTTCCAACGGACAACATATTATTTTATTATTTATCCATCCGTGGGAAATCCGTGGGTAATTTACCTACGGATTTCCCACGGACAACGTATTATTTTATTATTTATTCACCCGTGGGAAATCTGTGGGTAATTTACCCACGGATTTCCTACGGACAACATATTATTTTATTATTTACACATCCGTGGGAAATCCGCGGGTAATTTACCCACGAATTTCCCACGGAACTCATAATATTTTACTAGGAAATCCGTGGGTAATTAACCCACAGATTTCTCATGGAACTTTCCCAAGGAAAACACCATATTTTATTATTTATATATTCGTGGGAAATCCGTGGGTAATTTACCCACGGATTTCCCACGTATTACAGATTTCTCACGGATTTCCCAAGGATTTCCCACATATTTCCCACAGACTACCAATATTTTGTGATTTATACATCCGTGAGAAAGTTGATAAAAGTTTATTCAATAAAACATACAAATTACATTATAAAGTCGATAAAAAGTTAAACAATAAAACATACAAATTATATTACAAAGTCAAAAAAAACATACGAATTATATTACAAAGTCGAAAAAACATATGAATTACATTAAAAGATGATAAAACATACGAATTACATTACAAAGTCGATAAAACATACGAATTACATTACGTAGTAGATAAAACATACAAATTACGTTACTAAGTCGAGATGCTAAATTGACTAAATGACAAACTACTACAAACTAATGTCCCTCACGCTATTGTAAAGCTCATGTAGTAGTGCATTTGAATTCATTGTATGGCGATCAGGATGCATTTGTGTTTCCATTGTTGCCTCGAATATAATTTGAATATCTCGTATACAACGTTACCTTATCGACTACTAATTTTAACATCTCATGTACAACGATACCTTATCGACTATCATTTGAACATCTCGTATACAAAGATACCTTATCGACTACTAAATTGAACATCTCGTATACAACGATACCCTATCGACTACTAATATGAACATCTCGTATACAAGGATACCTTATCGACTACAAGTTTGAACATCTCGTATACAACGATACCCTATCGACTACTCTTTTGAACATCTCGTGTACAACGATACCCTATCGACTACTCATTTGAACAAGTAGTGTACAACGATACCCTATCGACTACTCTTTTGAACATCTCGTGTACAACGATACCCTATCGACTAATGATTTGAACATCTTGTATACAACGTTACCTTATCGACTACTAATTAGAACATCTCGTGTACAACGATACCCTATCGACTACTCATTTGAACATCTCGTGTACAACGATACCTTATCGACTACTCATTTGAACATCTCGTATACAACGATACCTTATCGACTACTCATTGAACATCTCATGTACAACGATACCCTGTCGACTAATCATTTAGACATCTCGTATACAACGATACCATATCGACTACTCATTTGAACATCTCGTGTACCACGATACCCTATCGACTACTCATCTGAACATCTCGTATACAACGATACCCTATCGACTACTCATTTGAACATCTCGTATACAACGATAGCCTATCGACTACTCATTTGAACATCTCGTGTACAACGATACCCTATCGACTACTCATTTGAACATCTCGTATAAAACGATACCCTATCGACTACCCATTTTGAACATCTTGTGTACAACGATACTCTTTGAACATCGACTACTCATTTGAACATCTCGTATACAACGATACCCTATCGACTACTCATTTGAAGATTTTATGTACAACGATACCCTATCGACTACTCATTTAAACATCTTTTATCGACTACTCTTTTGAACATCTCGTATAGAACGATACCCTTTGAACATCTCGTATACAACGATACCCTTTGAACATCTCGTATACAACGATACCCAATCGACTATTCATTTTAACATCTCTTATAGACTACTCCTTTGAACATCTCGTATACAACGATACCCTATCAACTACTCATTTGAACATCTCTTATAGACTACACCTTTGAACATCTCGTATACAACGATACCCTATTGACTACTCATTTGAACATCTCTTTTACAACGATACCCTATTGGCTACTCATTTGAACATCTCGTATACAATGATACCCTATCGACTACTCATTTGACCATCTCTTATAGACTACTCCTTTGAACATCTCGTATACAACGATACCCTTTGAACATCGCGTATACAACGATACCCTAACGACTAATCATTTGAACATCTCTTACAAACTACTCCTTTGAACATCTCGTATACAACGATACCCTATCGACTACTCATTTGAACATCTCATTTACAACGGTACCCTATCGACTACTCCTTTGAACATCTCGTATACAACGATAGGGTATCGACTACTTCTTTGAACATCTCGTATACAACGATACACTACCTACTACTTCTTTGGACATCTCGTATACAACGATACCCTATCGACTACTCTTTTGAACATCTCGTATACAATGATTGGGTATCGACTACTCCTTTGAACATCTCTTATACAACGATACCAAATCGACTACTCCTTTGAACATCTCTTATACAACGATACCCTTTGAACATCTCGTATACAACGATACCCTATCGACTACTCCTTTGAACATCTCGTATACAATGATACCATATTATACAACAATACCCTATCGACTACTCCTTTGAACATCTCGTATACAACGATACCCTATCTACTACTCCTTTGGACATCTCATATACAACGATACCCTATGGACTACTCCTTTGAACATCTCGTATACAATGATAGGGTATCGACTACTCCTTTGAACATCTCTTATACAACGATACCAAATCGACTACTCCTTTGAACATCTCTTATACAACGATACCCTTTGAACATCTCGTATACAATGATACCCTATCGACTACTCATTTGAACATCTCGTATACAACGATACCCTATCGACTACTCTTTTGAACATATCGTATACAACGATACCTTACCGACTACTCCTTTGAACATATCGTATACAATGATACCCTCTCGACTACTCTTTTGAACATATCGTATACAACGATACCTTATCGACTACTCCTTTGAACATCTCGTATACAACGATACCCTATCGACAACTCTTTTAAACATCTCGTATACAACGATACCCTATCGACTACTCCTTTGAACATCTACAACGATATTATATTGATTAATCCATTGAACATATTGTGTACAACGATATTGTAATTCGTCTGTTTGACATCTCGCAAGTATTTTGTTCATTTATGACGTTTAATATCGCTTATGATGTTTGTTTATGTCGGTACCAGACATGTATATGAACGAATGCACAACTATATAAAAAAAGTAAGCGGTTCGGTACCCATAGAATATGACTTATGCTAAACCAAAGACTAAGTACGTACCAATTACCTAACATATTTAAATCGAATCGAACCGGTACGATTCGTTTTGGTTTGTATCGGTTCACCTCAAATCAATGAACCGGTGACTCGATCGGGTTGACCCGGTGGTCGAATAAGTGAACGGGAGACTTGATGGTCGAAACCATTAACCGGTGAGTCGATCGAGTTGACCCGGTGGCTCGACCGGGTTTACCCGCTGGTCGAACCCATGAACCGGTGTTTCGACCGGGTTGATCCAGTGGTCGAACTCGTGATCGGTGACTCAACCAAGTAGACCCGGTGAAGAATCGACCAGCTCGACCCGATGTTCAAACTCGTGGCCTGATAATAATATTGTGTGAAAAAAGAATGTCAAAATTTATATTAGGAAATGTTTAAAAAATTTAAATTTCCAATAGAAATAGAGATAAAAAATATTTTTAACAAAATGAAAAATTTACAAGTTTTTTCAAGTGTGAAAACCATTTGTAAACTATGTTTGGTGAAAAATAATCTTGTTTTCACTTTCCGCTTACATTTTTCACTAAAATTTTACTTTTTGTTCAAATAATTTAGAAGATAGATATCAATTCTCATCCACATATTTATTACATACATCTCACTTTACACCATTACGAATCTCTCACAGCCTCACCACTTTCAAATCTCAACCTCTTGATGCCACCACCATCCTCGTTCATCACTGATGCTCTCTCACGTTTTGCTAAGCAACCACTACCACGAGCCGAAACACCACTCATCTTATTCGGTTTGGTAAATTTCTTATCTAATTATGCTTATGTAGCTATGTGTATAATTAATCTATTTTTTTTATTTATTTAAGTTATAATGATTCGGGGTAAAGTTATGTGTGGTTGATTTGACAATTGTATGGGTTGTTTTTATGTCATTAGTTCTAATGTTGGGGTATTCTTATTTTTTGTAAGTTTGACTATATGTGGCTGATTTTGACTATGTATAGATGATTATATTGTTTTGGTTCTAATTGCTAATTTGGAGTAAGCTTTGCATCGACGTGAATATAAGTGCACATTTTTATAAAAAAATTTGATTAGAAATGCTAGTTTATATTTGTTAATATGGCTTGCTCACTTTATTTTAGGCATTAGATAATTGTTACTGTTTTTAGACTTTGCTTACTAGAATAATGAACTTGTTGAACACATGTTGCCTACTTGATATAAATAAATTCGATAAGGAAGATGAGTAGTTTGAAAAGTACTTTTTGATTAGTTAGTACTTGGTATTTATTTATATTTAGTTATCAATTTATATACACAGTGTTAGTATATATATGTTTTACTGAACTAGTCACTCATGTTTTATCTCATTATAGGTAATATTTTTGTTGTTGGTGTAGATTATCATGTCAAGTGAACACAGACTTAGTGGTCATAGACCTTCACATGGTGATATAAGTAGTAGTGGAGGTGGCACTCATGGTGGTTTACAATTGTTGTTGAATGATCATCACATTGAAGATGATGATGACGACGATGAGGGTGTAGAGATGAGTAAACCAGGTGTTGAAGCCTTAAATGAAAGAGATTCGAATATCCCTAATCTATATGAACCAAAAGATTACCCAATGATTAGCAATTTTTTAGAGTAGGAAAAACATATGTTCCGCTATTATTCTATATAGCGTAAATTTTTTATATTAATACACATGTTGAATTATTTTCTACTTTGTAGGTTTGATGACCAGAATGTTATCGGACATGCTATCCATCACATTAATTCTTCGGTTCAGGCTTAGTGAACCTTGGGCAACGCGATAAGCCGATAATCTGTTCCATGAGATCAGTAAGACAAGATGTGGCTTCATTTAAGGTATGCCATTATTATCAAATGTAAAAAATTATAGATGTTTCAACAAATACTTCAAGTCCATTATAACTGAGGGTTAAAACTGCAATTGGTTTTGGAGTTTATTGTTGTGATATGTAAAAGAACTTATACAAACCATGTTATGTTTAAACAGATTGGACTTTAGTGTGAACATGTTGTGTTCAAACATATTAGAAGTTCTGTTAGGTCATACTACTTCTAAATTAATAGGAAACATAAAAGGTGAAACATATTTAGCTGATGATAGCTAGACTACTACATGATAGTTTTATAGCTTAACAAATTAGCGTTTTGTTGAACTAGTTACATTTCCCTTATTAATGATTATCTTATGTGCAGCGAGGGGAAACATGGCAGCCTCGGAAAACATGGCAGCAAGAGAAGGACTTTTCATTCTTTATTTTATTGGTGGATAGAGGGGTTTTAGTGATATTTTAACATTATTACTTATTGCTACATACTTTATTGTTTAGCACGAATACTCTTAGAACCCCCTGCCCGTTTAGCTATTTGGCTCTTCTTGATGGATCTTAATGATCTAATTTTGTTAAATCGTCACTTAAACAGCAGGAAACATGTAAGTACTATCCGGCAAGGAGAGTGGGGACGTTCCTCTATTATTATTATTCATCTCTTTGTCTAAGAGAGCACTAGTAATTTCAAAATTATCTTGACGAGCAGTGGCTACTCTTAAAGTAGAGATCTAATTTATAATGCAACTTTTTTCAGGTTTTGATGATGTTGTTTCATTGCTACTACTTGGTGTTTCTTTTCCGTGGATTTGGTCTTGCGGCCACCAGCTGATTCTGAATCATCCTTATCACTCGCAAATACAACGTCAACTGTCATTTTAAGTGCTATCACAGTGTCTGTTGTCAGACCAGATTTTGCTCTTGGATGTGAACTTTCCTTTGTTCTTCAAGACTAAGATTTCCATTCAGCAATCTGTACCATGTGAAGATCGGAGTGGTCTGTGTTTTCCATTTCATCCCAAAAAAGATAACCTTACACCAACCACAAGTACTGACTTGTCACAAGATGTTTTAAGTATTGCAAAGTCTACATCTAAGAATTTGCAAAGAAGATCAAGGACACCTGATGCAGAATATGCATCAAAGACAAAAGAAGTTAACACGGGTAAGTTGGAGTCTTTTTCTAAAAACATTGAACGATCTACTAAATCAGGGCTTAGCTAGTTTGATTTAGCATTAGGCTTTAGGTTTTTTGTTAGAAGTAATAACTATGACTTGTAGTATGTCGATAACATTTTAGGATTACAGATTTATGTCCAACGGGTGACACATTTTTGTAATCCGGATATTGTATTTGTATATTTTGGTAATAAATTAATGGCAAATTTTCATATAAATTTTGGAATTCCGAAAATGTCGAATGATATTGTGGGATATCCGTGGGATATGTTCATGGGAAATATGTGAGATAACGCCCGTGGGACATCTGTGGAAAATATTTGTGGGAAATCAATGGCAAAAACGTGAAATATGGTTGATAAAATTTGTGGGAAATCTGTGGGAATATGTCCGTGGGAAATAGTTGTGGGGAATCTGTTGGAAAGTGGGTGTTAAAACTTGTGGGAAATCCGTGGGAAAATGGTCGTGGGTAATTTGTGGGAAAAATTTTTGTGGGAAATAGGTGGGAAAATGTTTGTTGGTAATCTGTGGGAAAAAAGTTCGTGGGAAATCCGTGGGAAAAATACCAATCCTTGAATGTTATAAATGGGTGATAAAAGCAGTGGGAAATCCGTGAGAAAATGGTCAACGCTTTGTGGGAAATTCCGTGGGAAAATATTTACCCATGATGTTTTTACAAACGGAATGATTCCGTGGGAAATCTGTGGGTAAGGGTCCTTTCCCACGGAACTTGCTGTGGGTAAAGGCTGTTTTTCTAGTAGTGATATTTTTTGAAACATTTGCATCGAATGAAACAAATAACAAGGAACCCATCAGGCCATCACCTTATCTTTATGTTTCTTATGTTACAGAGTCGTTCTCTCGTGAAAAATATGTAATTTCCTCCGAATTTATAAATCGGCTTCTCATAGTTGTTCGTGGGTATCGTTATGTTAAAGACCTCGGAACACCTTTTCACATAAATATCCTCGATCTTGTGGAACCTACGAGGTAAATAAATCTTCCTAATATAACCTCCATAGGGGTCTTTTCGGTCGGGACCTTCATGTGCAGCGACAAGGTAATTCGCTGGAATATATCGTGTGGTGCAAAATACACGCACAGAACTTAGCACATGCATTCCTGTTAAAGTATATATAATTTAAAATGAATTACTCAAAGTGCATATATTTTTATCGCATGAGCAAAATGTCTTCATTAACTTTTTCGTAACACTTTAGGGTTTCACTAGATCTAGTGTTAAGGTGTTCTAAGTTGGAGAAGTTTAATTAATCAAATTAGCTAAGGCAATTTTAGATTAACTAGCATGGTACCCGCATAATACAACGACGGGCACGTGGTGACATTTTTGACGCGACAAACGTTACATGTTAACGATAAAATTTGTATTCAATAACGTAAAAGTTGTAAAAAAATAAATTAAAATAAAATAAAACCTAAAAAAGAGAAAATAAAATTTAATTAAAATATATAACGAATTAAAAAGCACAAAATTTTATAGGATACGGTGAAATTAGATTATAAAAAAGCATAATTATATAAAAAGATATTTAATTTCAATTTAAAGATAAATATTGTTTTAATAAGTTGTTACAAAAGAGATACATGATTGTCAATTACAAAATGAATGTTTACATAAAAAGTTATTTTAAAAGTGTTATTTTTTAGACTTTTTAAATAAAGAGAAGAGTTTTAAATGCGGTATAAGATAAAATATATTAGAATTTTTAGGGAAAACTAGCATGGTACCCGCGAATGCAGCGACAGGTAATAAATGACTATTTTTTAACAATCGATTTAATGTTAAAATGTAAAAAAATTGAATTAAAATAAAAAAATTACTAAAATGAGAAAAAATAATTTTTTTTAAATATATCAAAATGGATGTTGAATTAAAGAGAACGAAATTTTAAAAAATATGGTGAAATTAGATTATGAAAAAAATTAATGAGTTAAAAAATATTTTAATTTAAAAATAAAAATGAGTTTTTAATAAGTTGTTAAAAAGTTGTTAAAAAGTTTGTTTGAAAAAAATAGATGGTTAAGATTTGAAGTTAGGTTTGGATTACATATAATTTAATGGCTAAATTATTAATATGTTTATCTTAATTTTTGGTTTGGAGTTAGATGTGTATATGTACCATTTATAGATAGTATATAAATATATAGATAGTATTGGTAAAACGGCATCGCGATAAGGTACAATTGTAGGCACTAAACGAAATTTGACTGTTATTATAGGCAAATTTTCTAGTAGTGAATATTATTTAACTACGATTATGTGTTTATTGTGTGCTTGTAGAAAAAGGTTGTAGTCATACCGCTAGTGGATTCTACAAACTTATCGAGTTCTTTAGCCTCCTTAATCACATCCCATGTATCGCAGGGTGTCTCGAAATGTGTCAAGTGTAATAGACTGGGCATATCCCTAGTTGGAACACATTCTTTCACATCTTCGTGTAGCCCGTCCATGTTGCGGTTTATGATAGAGGCCTACATTTGTGTCTGTAACGGACCACCTTGGGTACCTGTTTCCTCGATCTTTGACTCCGATTCGCCAATCCATAAAGTCTAGTTCACTTTCTAGATTTTCAGTTGCTGAGAGACGAGGACAGTTCGCAGCTAAAACAAATACATACAAGGGTTAAAGATTTCAATTGCAAAGCAAAGCATGACTTTATGAGATTTAAAACACCGGCCTAGAAGATACAACACAATAATTACTCCGTATTCTTTTAGCTAGAATGCTTAATTTTCTTTATCGACGACTAAGACGACTTGACACTGGGTCGGATCATTAAACATGAAAGAATCGATCTACTCACCCGTCACAAGGTCATGAATAGAAGGCGGGCATTGGCGAATAAACCTTGGAGTGTTGTTTTCTTTATCATCGAGACGTAGATGAGGTAATTAAAGGACAAAACAACAGAATAGATCTGTTAGACACAACTGTGGGAAACGGTGTATACTTTTATTAAAACAATAATAAAATTAACAGAAAACAAAGAACAGAATTAAATAACAAATAAAATTGAAAGCAGTAAAACTAAGACGAGGCACGTGTTTAACACGCTTCCCTTAAAACAGATTCGCCGTCTGTTTCCCAGGGTACAACGTCCAAAGCTGTTGTACAGCCGGACTAGACAAACTTGCCTGAAAGATCACGGAAGCCTTCTTCGTTTCTGATCGAGAACTGCTGGAAAAATCGTCTGGTAATGGAGTATGAAAAGCTGCGTTTTTCTGATGTCTTTAACTGAATGAGAAGAGGTTATATTTATACTGAAAACTTGACTTGTTCTCAAAGAAAAAATATATACCAAAGTCAGGAAAATCTGTTATAACTAAAACAGATTTCCTGTCTTTTTAACACACAAAAATATTCTGTGAATATTTTCTGTATCTTTTTAACACACAAAATATTCTGTAAATAACTTCTGTATCTATTCCTAAAATAGATGTACAGAATTCTCTGGAAAATAAATCGAATTCGCAGCAAAAAAGATACCGAAATCTGCCCGCACCCAAGCCAGTTTTCGGAGCTGCATTCGTGTCTGCAGGTCGCGCGCTCGTGCACAAGTTCAGTAGCTTCGAACCCGTTTTTGGCCTAGAAATCCCACTTTCTGCACCCCCCCCCCCCCCTGCGCGCGCGTAGGCGTGGGAGTAAAAACCCACAAATGAATATTGTAGGGTAGAAACTAGGATTCCCTTATAAACATGTTTTCATTTCATGTATCAAGCGATGTGGGACAAAATATTTTCCAAATATTGTGTTTCACGTGACTCACTTTGAGACACGATATCTCATTCATATTAACTCCATATTGGACATACTTTAGCTCGTTGCGAAGCTCTCTTCGAGGAGAACGCAAAGCTACTAAGTACTACGAATATATATAACATATACATATATAAAATTATGTCCAAAGTATTGCAAAAACCATATTTTGCAAAACATTTTCCAACAATCCCCCACATGAATGGGAATCGGTCGAAAACACACGAAAGTTTCGGCAAAATTTCTGCGGTTAAGTCCTGCATAGGATAGGTAGGTGTAACCCTTTGAACCTTCCCTTATGAGATGCACTTAGTCTCCTAGATCTGAGTAGACGCGATGTCCTTGAACTCAGCCTCTGTTTACGTAGACGACAATACACACTCACACAAGACTCTCCCTGACCTTGTCAAGTCCTCATAGTCGTGTTCGTTATGGTCATGAACACTCGCCTGGTTCTGCAAGAGCTCTTGGAAATTGCGCCCCCACAATTTCCTTCGAAGCGACCCCACTTCTCTCTCACATAGGTGATTTCATCTTGAATCATTAAAAACATATGTTTTATGATTTCATCTTGAATCATTATGCTTTATGATTTCATCCTGAATCATTAAGCCATATGTTTAAACTCTCAACAAGTCACATTGTTCTAGGAATGGACTAGGAAAGTTATTTTATTAAGTAACTCCCCCACATTGACGTGACTTCCCCCACATTTCTATGATTAGGTTGTCCTATTGAACCCAGATCTTGGGATCTCCAGTCAACTGGGTTAGGTTTTCCTTCATAGAAACTCATTCCTTCAAGGGCTTTAGTCCCATTCCTTTAGACGACTTACTAACTAACTCTCTGCTTAAGTCTTTCGTAAGCGGATCCGCAATCTTATCCTTTGACTTCACATAGTCAATTGAGATAACTCCTGTTGAGAGTAGTTGTCGTACCGAATTATGTCGACGACGGATATGTCTAGACTTTCCATTATACATTGTGCTATGAGCTCTGCCAATTGCCGATTGACTATCACAATGTATACTAATGGCCGTTACCGGTTTAGGCCACCTGGGTATGTCCTCTACGAATTGACGTAGCCATTCTGCCTCTTCTCCGCATTTATCTAACGCGATAAATTCTGATTCCATCGTGGACTTAGCTATTACAGTTTGCTTGGAAGACTTCCAAGATATAGCGGCCCCTCCCAGTGTAAACACATATCCACTGGTCGATCTAGAATCCTTTATGTCAGATATCCAATTTGCATCACTGTATCCTTCAATAACAGATGGATATCTAGCATAATTCAATCCATAATCACGACTGTATCTCAAATAATGAAGTACCCTAGTCATAGCTTTCCAATGTGCATCACTTGGATTACTAGTATATCTACTTAGCCTGCTAACAGCATATGCTAAGTCAGGTCGGGTACATGTCATCAAATACATCAACATGCCAATAATTCTTGAATACTCTAATTGGGCAACACCTGCGCCTCTATTTTTAGATAGATGCAAACTGGTGTCAATTGGAGTTCTAGCTAGGTCGGAATCCCCCGCATTATGAGTATTGAGAATTTTGTCCACGTAATGTGCTTGACTTAATGCAATTCCACTATGAGTTCGTATGATCTTTATTCCAAGGATCACATCAGCCAAACCCATATCTTTCATGTCAAACTTTGATTTCAACATGTCTTTAGTAGACTTGATCATCTTGTCGTTACTGCCAACGATAATCATATCATCAACATAAAGACACAAGATTACATATCCACTATTCGTGTCTTTGACATAAACACACTTGTCGCATTCATTAATTTTGAATCCACCCTCTAGCATGGCGTGATCAAACTTTTGATGCCATTGTTTTGGAGCTTGCTTTAAGCCATACAATGACTTAACAAGCCTACAAACTTTGCTCTCTTGTCCAGGAGCCATGAAACCCTTAGGTTGGTTCATGTATATTTCTTCTTCTAAATCTCCATTTAGAAAAGCCGTTTTCACATCCATTTGGTGAACTTCTAAATTTCTTAATGCGGCAATAGCAAGAATCATCCTAATAGAAGTTATTCGCGTAACAGGCGAATAAGTATCAAAGTAATCTAGACCTTCACGTTGTCTAAAACCTTTGATCACCAATCTTGCTTTGTACTTATCAATGGTGCCATCAGCTTTCATCTTCTTCTTGAAGATCCATTTATAGGCTAGTGGTTTACAACCAGGAGGTAAATCCACGAGCTCCCAAGTATGATTTTGTAAAATAGACTCTATTTCACTATTAATCGCTTCTTTCCATCGAGATCCTTCCGAGGAATTTATAGCTTTTTGATAAGAAGTAGGTTCATTTTCTACCATAAAAGAGACAAAATCGGGTCCAAAGGATTTCTCGGTTCTTGCCCGTTTGCTTCTTCTAGGTTCAACCTCTTCTTCCTCGGGTTGATCTTGTCTCTCATCTTGGAGATCATCATCATCTCGTTGTCTCTTATCTTGGACAACTGCATCATCTATTCTAGATGTGCTTCCATTTTCCTTCTTTAAACAAGGAAATATGTTTTCAAAGAAGGACGCATTCCTTGATTCCATAATTGTGTTCTTGTGTATATCAGGATTTTTCGAATCATGTACAATGAAACGATACGCACTACTATTCTTAGCATATCCAATGAATATACAATCCACAGATTTAGGTCCAATCGTTTGGGCCTTAGGTGTCGGCACAGCTACCTTGGCTAGACACCCCCACACTCGTAAGTACTGGTATGATGGTTTTCTTCCCATCCACAGTTCATATGGGGTTTCCTCTTTATCCTCACGAGGTATCTTGTTTAAAAGATAAGTAGCCGTTAGAATGGCTTCCCCCCACATGTCCCGGCTCAAACCAGAACTTAACAACATGGCATTAACCATCTCTTTCAAGGTACGGTTCTTCCTTTCGGCAATACCGTTTTGCTGAGGTGAATAAGGAGCAGTAAACTCATGTCTAATTCCATGTTTCGCACATAGATCAGCAAAAGGAGACACATATTCACCTCCTCTATCACTTCGTACAACCTTGATTTTCCTACCAAGTTGATTCTCAACTTCGGTTTTGTATAGAACAAACTTGTCTATAGCTTCATCTTTACTTTTCAACAAGTAAACGTAGCAGTACTTTGTGCAATCATCAATAAACGTGATGAAGTACTTATTGACACCTTTTGTGGGTAGTGATTTCAAATCACATATGTCTGTGTGTATCATATCAAGTGGTTCGGTTTTTCGTTCAACCGATTTGAAAGATGATCTTGTAAGTTTGGCTTCGACACAAGTTTCACACTTATAATTTGAATCAATATGAAAATTTGGTATGCCATTAAATTTAATCAAACGACGCATTGAATTAAAATTAACATGTCTAAGACGGCCATGCCACACATTAGAAGACTCAATCAAGTAAGCAGAAGAATTCATTTTATTGATATCATTCTTAACAACTATTACATTGAGCTTAAACATACCATTCAGGGCATACCCCTTACCAACATACATTTGATTCTTAGAAAGTACAACTTTATCAGACTCAAAAACAAGACGAAATCCAAACTTATTCAAAAGCCATCCGAACACAAGATTCTTGTGAATCTCCGGAACATACAAGACTTTAGTCAACTTGAGCTCTTTCTCGGATGTCATCTTCAAAATAACATCTCCTTCGCCCTTGATATCAGCAGTTGCAGAGTTTCCCATGTACAGCTTCTCCCCATTGTCAACCGCTCTGAAAGAGTGAAACATACTCTTGTCAGCACACACATGACGGGTTGCCCCAGTATCAACCCACCAATCATTATTATTAGAACCTACCAGGTTAACTTCAGAAATCATGGTAACGACATCAGACACCATAGCAATCATGTCCACATTATCATTCACCATATTAGCCTCGCGTGGAGTCACCCGCTTTGGCGCTTTGCAATTAGCAGCACGATGACCTGGCTTGTCACAGTTGAAGCAATTTCCTTGGAACTTCTGCTTCGCAATTCCAGCCTTAGGAGCAAGATACTCAGACTTCCCTTTGCTCTTCTTGTCATTCTTCCCTTTTCCAAAGCTCTTGCCTTTAGACTTTGAAGAAGACGAACCATGCTCAACCATATTTGCCTTGGCAGAATCAGGTGTATAAGTGTTTTTCTGAGCCAGCTTGTTGTCCTCTTCAATACGAAGACGAACAACCAAGTCTTCAACAGTCATCTCCTTTCGCTTATGCTTCAAGTAGTTTTTAAATTCTACCCAGCTTGGAGGTAACTTTTCAATGATAGCAGCAACTTGAAAAGTTTCACTCAAAGTCATACCCTCAGCATGAATGTCGTGTAGCAAAACCTGCAGATCTTGAACCTGAGTTATCACACTCTTTGAATCAACCATCTTGTAATCCAAAAAACGAGCTACCACGAACTTCTTTGTACCAGCATCCTCAGTTTTGTACTTGCGTTCCAACGACTCCCATAATTCTTTGGCAGTCTTAGTCTTGCAGTACACATTGTACAAAGAGTCCACCAAACTATTCAGAATATAGTTGTGACACAAGAAGTCTGAATGTTTCCATGCTTCAATAGCTTGCACGGCTTGTTGATTTTCGGGTACACCTTCTCTAGGAGGTTCCACCTGAGGTACAGTCTCCTTTAAGAACTTCGCAAGGTTCAAAGTAGTGAGATAGAAGAACATCTTCTGCTGCCACCTCTTAAAATTCTGTCCATTGAATTTTTCTGGTTTTTCAGCATGATTAGCAACTGTGTAGGGAACTGGCGCACCAGTTACATTCACAGTAGTAGTTGCAGGAGTTACAGGAGTTACAGGAGTGCTGGTAGACATCCTGAAAGATCAAACAAGATCAAAACACAAACAGTTAGACAACTGTTATAAATCTGTATATAAGAAATTCAATCGTGATCTCTATATACTTATAGTGGATCTGCTTCAAAGAAACTCAATCTTGGTTTCAATGAATCAGATGCAATTATCTAATATATCAGTTTAACAGAAACACAATCTTGGTTTCAATATAAACTGATAAGAACAACTGCTTAAAGAAAACCGTTAGAGATCTGTTAATTAAAATCTATAAAATTAAAACTGATTCCAGTGAAACTCAATCCTGGTTTCGGCAGAAACAGTTTATAATAAATCTGATAAAATTATTAATCCGATTTAATAAAAGTTTTAATTCTGTTAAACAGAATCTGTTTTAAGATTGTGGGAAACGGTGTATACTTTTATTAAAACAATAATAAAATTAACAGAAAACAAAGAACAGAATTAAATAACAAATAAAATTGAAAGCAGTAAAACTAAGACGAGGCACGTGTTTAACACGCTTCCCTTAAAACAGATTCGCCGTCTGTTTCCCAGGGTACAACGTCCAAAGCTGTTGTACAGTCGGACTAGACAAACTTGCCTGAAAGATCACGGAAGCCTTCTGCGTTTCTGATCGAGAACTGCTGGAAAAATCGTCTGGTAATGGAGTATGAAAAGCTGCGTTTTTCTGATGTCTTTAACTGAATGAGAAGAGGTTATATTTATACTGAAAACTTGACTTGTTCTCAAAGAAAAAATATATACCAAAGTCAGGAAAATCTGTTATAACTAAAACAGATTTCCTGTCTTTTTAACACACAAAAATATTTTGTGAATATTTTCTGTATCTTTTTAACACACAAAATATTCTGTAAATAACTTCTGTATCTATTCCTAAAATAGATGTACAGAATTCTCTGGAAAATAAATCGAATTCGCAGCAAAAAAGATACCGAAATCTGCCCGCACCCAAGCCAGTTTTCAGAGCTGCATTCGTGTCTGCAGGTCGCGCGCTCGTGCACAAGTTCAGTAGCTTCGAACCCGTTTTTGGCCTAGAAATCCCACTTTCTGCACCCCCCCTGCGCGCGCGTAGGCGTGGGAGTAAAAACCCACAAATGAATATTGTAGGGTAGAAACTAGGATTCCCTTATAAACATGTTTTCATTTCATGTTTCAAGCGATGTGGGACAAAATATTTTCCAAATATTGTGTTTCACGTGACTCACTTTAAGACACGATATCTCATTCATATTAACTCCATATTGGACATACTTTAGCTCGTTGCGAAGCTCTCTTCGAGGAGAACGCAAAGCTACTAAGTACTACGAATATATATAACATATACATATATAAAATTATGTCCAAAGTATTGCAAAAACCATATTTTGCAAAACATTTTCCAACAACAACCACTTTAGCAAGTGGTGATACCATCTAAGAAGATATATCAATGAAGAAACGCACTAGTAAGGGATTAACAAGTTTTAACTCTCAATGACAAAGGATCAATCAAGGTTATTATGGAAATTATTACTATGTGTGAGGATATTTTGTTTTTATATTCGTTTACACGAGGAAACTTGATGCACATTTATCCCCTTTGCTCAGTCTCAAAATTATTGTAGGGTTTAACCCCTACAATCTTGATTACTAGATGCGGAATATCGATCTCCTAAAACACACATCACAGCAGAATCGACAGAAAAGATAAAGCGACGCCCACAAGGTATTATCCCTAATCGTTCTGATTAGTTTATTGAAAGAATGACGTACTTGTTCTTTTCCCCCTCACCTCCTTTTATAGAGAGAGGAACCGACTCATATAATGACTCCGGATCGGGTTTGGCTTAGACATGGCCAACCGACCTTTATTCTTAGCTAGTACTAGGCTACTCGACTCTTAATACCCTAGACCTAGACATAGGCGAAAATAGACTAAATACATAACAATTTCCACCGTAGGCTATATTAGCCTATCCCAACACTCAGCAACTCCAAGCAGTGTTGTAACTTGCGTCCAGGTACCACCTTCGTCAAGGTATCCGCAACATTGTGTCCAGTACCCACCTTCAGAACTTCAACAGTCTTCGCTTCCAAGACTTCTCTGATAAAGTGATAACGCACATTGATGTGCTTAGTCCTTTCATGAAAAACATGATTCCGTGATAAGTAAATCGCGCTCTGATTATCACAATTAACTGCAACAGTGCTGAGCTTCACGCCCAACTCTTCCAAGAGTCCCCTAAGCCAAATAACTTCCTTCACAGCCTCCGTAAGGGCCATATACTATGCCTCTATAGTTGAAAGAGCCACCACGTGTTGTAGCGTTGCTTTCCAGCTTACAACACATCCCTGTACTAAAAATGCGTAACCAGTGAGAGACCTACCTTTATCCGGATCCTTAGCATAGTCTGAATCAACAAAACCTGTTACGTCCACATGGTTGCCACAATTTTTCCTATACACCAAACCCACGTTTACAGTGCCCTGCAAATATTTCATAATCCACTTCATTTCTTCCCAATGGAGTTTACCCGGATTCGCCAAATATCTGCTAACTACACTTAATGCATACATTATGTCTGGCCTCGTGCATACCATCAAGTACATTAAGCTCCCAATCACATTTGCATACAACACCCTATTCATTCTTTCAACATCACAATCCCTAACTGGGCAATCTTTCAACGACAGCTTGAATTGCCCATCCAGTGGTGTCTGAACCGACTCCCCATTGTCCATTCTAAACCTGTTTAAAATTTAGAAACGTACCCGGATTGTGACACCCTCAGAATCTTGCGACTTCGATCCCTGACGATCTCCATACCAAGAATCTTCTTTGCTTCCCCGAGCTCTTTCATGTCGAACTCCCTTTTAAGAAAAGACTTGGTAGCCGCGATCTCAGCCTTGCTTTTACAAGCAATCAACATATCATCTACATATAACAATAGATAGATATACTCCCCTGGTGCATAACTCCTGTAATATACGCAACTATCGTAACTGCTACGCTTAAACCCGTTGCTCAGCATATACTCATCGAAACTCTTATACCATTGCCTAGGTGACTGCTTCAAACAATAAAGAGATTTCTTTAACAAACATACCTTGTTACCTTGTTCAAATCTCGATGGCTGCCTCATGTAGATCACTTCTACAAGATTTCCATGTAAAAATGCCGTCTTTACATCAAGCTGCTCCAGCTCATAATCTTTACACGCAGTCAATGCAAGTATAACCCGAATAGATGTGTGTCAAACTACCGATGAAAATACTTCATTGTAATCAATACCTGCCCTTTGTGTGAATCCACGAGCCACCAACCTTGCCTTGTACCTAGGCTTTTGAACGCCTTCAATCCCTTCCTTTATTATGAACATCCATTTGCAACTCACCATCTTTTTCCCAGCTGTATGATCTACTAACACCCAGGTCTTGTTCTTTCTCAGAGAATCTATCTCTTCTTTCATAGCAACTTTTCACTTAGAAATGTCTTCACAAGCAACTGCTTCCTAGTATGTCACTACTACAAAATGGGGTTAAAGTGACACTCGTTAAGTGTTGTATTATGTGTTTAAAATGTTGCATTATGCATAATGTGACACTTTATCAAGTGCTACGTTATGCAACGTCGCCTTAGGTATAAGCAACACTTATAATTGGAATGTGCAACACTTTTTTAATGTGTTGCCTATTTTTACCAAATGTGATCCTTTAAAGTGTAACACTTCCTACACTAAAACATAACACTTTTTACACTCAATTGTAACACTTTCACTCAAAATTGCAACACTCAATACACTAATATGTAACACTCTATATACCAAAATGCAACACTTTTGACGCCAAAATGCAACAATTATTTTGCTTAAATGTAACACTTTTTCAAATTAAAATGCTACATTTTTCATAAAATCACAACACTTTTTGATTAAATTGCAACACTTTTCACTATTACAACTAATTTTGCAACACTTCATTTTGTAAAATGCAACACTCATAGATGTTTTCTTTTATGTAAGGCGACACTTATAAACAATTAGTAACAACGTCTCACACAATACACTACTAAATAACGTATTTGTATCATACAAATTCTTCAAAAAGGAATACATTAATAAGTATTCTCACGTTTAACCATATGAATACTAAAATACCATACATATCATTTGGATTGTAATTTGATCAAATCGTGCAAGGTAAGATAACCAACAGTTCTAGTTAACAAAAGAAGAATCAATCAGTTAAAGTATAATGCTAGACATCTCTTGAGCTCATCTTTTTCCGAATGTCCACATGCAGCTTGAAGTACTATAAAACGATGTTGCCTGGTCCAAAATGAAAACGTTAGAAAATACAGTTAGTTTACACTCGTGACGCGATATATATCTATATAAACAGATATTAAGGCAAAAACACTAATAATATAGACCTTAGTATATACTACAAAGATAACATTTGTAAATAAACTAGAGACCTAACACTCAATGCCATTCAAATGTTATAAATGTGTAATACCACTATACTTACAAAGATAACATTTTTATTAATAAAAGACATTTTAAAAGTTAGAACTAACACATTTCTTAAGTGTTTCTTGGTTAGAGGTTTTGCTATAGGATCTGCTACAAGTCTGCTCGGGTCTGCTACAGGTCTGCTCATATGCTGCTACAGGTATGCTACAGGTTCTGCTACAAGTTCTGCAACTTCAGTTCTGCTAATGCATGTACTATCAGGCCTTTAAACGACAAAATACCAACACTTAACCCCTCACCGATCCTAATATCAAGATGGATTCTTTTTTAAACCAATGCGGCCTATGAAATACAACTGGACTTGTCCAACACATATAGTCATGTAATATGTCTAGAGCATGTTTGTATGGAATTCGAATAAGGATGTACCTTGAACCAAACATATACGATAGCTCATGTTAAAAACTCTCTAACAACTCTAGGACGTAACTTTTGTATAAGTTTCACGACCGCATCTTCAACTAATTTTTCACATAGGTCTTCAATGTCTTTACGCATATATTATAGTTCAGCCTTATTTCTAATTTATGCGTTTCTTTGCTAAGTTAGCACAGATTTTCTTATACACAAACTATCATGGTTTATAAACGAGTAATGAATCATAATTGGCTTAGATACAAACCTGTGCAACATCTCATAATCAGTAATATGTGTCGGTGCACTTTGGTCTTGATTGCTTTTTATCCCCATAACTGAACTGTTACAAGTGAACCAAAACATTAGTTATTTATTACGAGGTAATGGCCTTTGGTACTTCCTCACTTTATTGCTCTTCTCTAGCTACTTATCTCACATGCTCAGATAAGAAATGTCTGCCTATAATTGCATTCAATTGTTGTATGGTGCTTGGAATCCAAATGATCCACAAAATCAATTTATGGGAATGCACAAAACTGTTACCATTATGTAGAAAAGGGCACATTGATACCAAGTTTTAGAAACTTGAACTAATTAGGGGGTAGCTAGGTAATTATTAATCCCTTGCCCTATGGAAGATGAACATGCTAAGCACTATATCAGATGCTCAGATAAGAGGAAGTAACTAGAGAGTCAAATTAGTCAACCAAGATGTATCGTGTATAGATTGTATCATCTTATTTTGTATTGTAATTAGAGGCTGCTGGCCATCGTTCCAACATATTGGAGGAATTAGATGCTTTTGATCTGGTCTGGCATTCTTAGAGTGTGTTTGGGATTTGTTTATTTTCTCAGATTTTCTGCTTGTTTTCAAACTGTTTTACCCGAAATTCAACTTATCTGCTTATTTCTAGGTTAAACATATTTTAAAGTTTTATGTTAAAAGAACTAAATTTTACCTTCGTAAAACATATTTAATTTATAACTTATTAAAAGATTTAATTTGATTAAAAATTTTCAACACACCTGTAGCATAAAGCGAAATACAACTAGTATGTGTGAAAGATTAAAGCGAAATACACCTGTAGCATAAGGCGAAATACAACTAGTATGTGTGAAAGATTATAACAGGAGGGTTCATAAACATGTTACTTGCTTTATATACTCATCAATCTCCGTGCAATCAGAATTGAATAAGGCGTAGTAGCTTGTTCTCTTAAAGTTTCATCTAGAGTAAAAACCATGCCTTCTCTTCGTTTCTTACCTCCAAAAGGATGACCTGAGTTCACAAATACTACTTCACCAGATTCATTTGTGAGAGCTAAAGAATCAAAATCTTCTATACCCTTGTAGGTTGACGTTATAGGCTATATCAACTCATACTAGTATCTTCTTCCTCTGCTGCAACAAACGCGTAAGCAACCATATTACTCTCATCCGGAAACCTTGCCGGTTTCATTCTTGTCCTTGGCTCTCTATCCCGAACCAATTGATAATATGTAAGATCCGGTGGATGATCAATATCTTGAACCCCTGCATCTTCATCATATCCATCATCCTGATCTGTCTGATCTTCCTGGCCTATTTGATCTTCCTGACTTGGATGGTCTTCCTCTGGCGTATGATTATTTTACCTCTGCAGTTCCACCTCAACCTGTAATTCCTCAACAGACTTATCTTTACCTACACTAGAATCCTTCAATGTGTCTTTGTACATGACACTTTCATTGAAGACCACGTTCCTGCTTGTGACTATTTTAGGGTTGAAAAGTGAGGGCTTTACTTGGTTTGAGTCTGTGTGGCGGTGGGGTCAAACCCGTGGATTAGTCGGCCAATGAGTCGGAAATCACGGTTACCAAAAAAAAGGTTGTAATCAAGCCAAGCTTTTATCAAGCAACTCGAGCTCGAGCTCGAGCTTGGCTTGATCAAGCCAAGCTTTTATCAAGCTCAAGCCCAAGCTCAAGCCAAAAAAATAGCTTGAAACATATATCAAGCTCAAGCTCAAGCTTTTGATAACTCGGCTCGAACTCTTATCAAGCTTTTTCAAGCTCTATTAAAATGTGTTTTTATGATTAATTCATATAAGCAACTTTTGCTTAATTTAAGTATTAACTTAATTATAAGGGCTTATTTTATAAATAAATAATATATTCTTAAATAAATTTATAATTTAGCTTATCACATTTTATATAATTTATTTAATTTTATAAATTTATTACATGTACTTATTACTTGGTGAAATATAATACATATAAGTATTTTTTTACTCTTTTTAATACGAGGGTGTCGTAATTGCGTTAGCAATAACATCACGCGATAGCTTTTGGGACCTTAATTACATTGGATTGCAAAACGCATTTTGAAACCAAGACTGTACGATTATGTTATTTTTGGGTTTATTAATGCTAACTAAATCGAATTTAGTTTTGAGTTATGGTTTTTGTTTGTTTTACTTTATACATATGTTTTTATTGATTAGTTTTTTTATTATAAAAAAATAATTTTATACACATTCAAGCTTTTCAAGCCAAGCTCAAGCTTTTATCAAGCCTTATCAAGCCAAGCTCAAGCCTAGATTGTTAAAGCTTGACAAACTATCAAACCAAGCTCAAGCCCTATAAAGCTTGAGCTCGGCTTGACTCGATTACACCCCTAGACTATTTTAGGTGATTCATTATCAAACCTATATAGTCTGTATCCCTTCACACCTTCAGGATACCCCAAAAGAACGCATTTTACCGCTCTCGGCTCGAGCTTACCTTGTTTAACATGTGAATACGAGACATAGCCGAAAACCCTCAACATCCCATAATCACTAGGATGTCTGACCACATCTTCATAGGTGTCTTTTTCTCAATCGATGTCGATGGTGGCCTATTTATAAGATATGCGTCGTACATGTTGCTTTCGCCCAGAAGGTCTTGGGCAATCCAGACTGTATTAATAAACAGCGTCCCTTGTCCATGAGAGTTATGTTCATCCGTTCTGCTAACCCATTCTGTTGCGGCATCCCGGCAACTGTCAAATGTATAGCAATCCTACTCTCAGTGCATAGCTGATTAAATTCCTGGTTACAGAACTCAAGACCATTATCCGTCCTAAGCTTCTTAACCGTCCTCCCAGTCTGATTCTCTACTAACTGCTTCCACTCTTTGAACTTCCCAAATGCTTCGTGTTTAAACCTGAGAACATAAACCCATACCCTCTTGGAATAATCATCAACTATAAATAAGAAATATCTCTTACCACCCAATGGTTCCACCTGAGACGGGCCCCATAAGTCTGAATGAACATAGTCTATCACTCCCTGAGTAGTGTGCCTTCCTAAACCGAAACAGACTCAATGTGACTTTCCCAGAACACAATTCTCCCCAAAATCGAGCTTACCTAGACTCTTCTTGCCAAACAAACCCTGCTTTTCTAGTACATGTAGTCCCGCCTCACTGATATGTCCTAGTCTTTTATGCCAAACCTGCACAAGACTATCTTTTTCTTTAACACTATCATTAAGTTCACCGACCAATACATGGCCATCCAAAGAGTACACACAGTTCTCCCTTCATGTTCCAGATACCATTAATCACCTTGACTTTGTCTGACTGCAATTTTACGGTATATCCCTCTTTTTTAAGAGTTCCCAGCGATATCAAGTTTCTTTTCAATTCAGGAATGTACCTGACATTGTGTAACACAAAACTTGACCCATCTTTCAGTTGTACATCTACCTTGCCAATACCCCTGATCTTGCACTCCCTGTTGTTGCCCAACAGTACGCTACCCCCATCGCATTCCAGAAAATCAAAAAATATATCTAACCTGGGTGACAAATGATATGAACCTCCCGAATCCATGATCCAATCTTGCAGTCTTTCTACACTCATCACCATCATTACCTCAGAATCGTCGTAATTCGAACCACTAGAGCATGGTTGATCATCTTTCTTGACATAACCTTTTAACTTCTTGCGATTATTCTTCGGACAATCTCTTCTCAAGTGCTCCTCAGATTGGCAAATAAAGCATTTGAGTCTCCCACCTCGAGACTTCGATCTTGACTTTCCCCTTGACTGATGCGGATTCATGCGATCAGTTCTTCCCCTCACGTATAACCCTTCACCATCATCCCCCTTCGCCTTGGACCTTTCTTTGATTTCCTTTGAATTTAGTGTGGCCATCACGTCCTCCAAAGTTAAAGCTTCCCGTCCATAAAGCAAGGTATCCATAAAGTGTTCGTATGATGCTGGTAAAGAAGTGAGTAACAATAAAGAAAGATCTTCATCCTCGAATTTTACCTTAATATTTGCTAAATCAAGAACGATTTTGTTGAACTCATCTATATGCTCGGAAATCTTTCGTCCAGTCAGCATGTAGAATGTATACAACTTTTTCTTCAGGTACAACTTGTTGGCCAATGAATTTGTCATGTACAAAGACTTGAGCTTTGACCAAACCCCCGCTGCAGTCGTCTCCCCGGTAACCTCTCTCAGGACCTTGTTACCTAAACACAAAATCATGGCACTGTGAGATTTCTTGTCAAGCTTAGATTTCTCTTTATCTTCCAAATTCGCGGGTAAAACCTCCAAAGCTGCTTCACATCCGTTCTGGATTAATAAAGCACGCATCTTGATTCTCCATAACCCGAAATAACCAGTTCCATTGATTTTTTTGATGTCAAACTTGGCTCCCGTCATTCTTTAATCCCTTTGTTGATTTGCTAAACCTTGTGAAAAACCTCACAATCACAAACGACAAATTCCCTTCGGTAACTCGCTAAACCTTGTGATACGTTAAACCTCACAATCACGAATTACGAAGTCTCCTTGTGCAAAACCCTTCAAATTATATAGTACCTATTGTTTTCTAAAGAAAACAAAAAAAATACAAATTGAAGTCCGGCCTAAACAATTCTTTTAATGTCCAAAAGAAAAAGTGTGGCCCAAAAGGGATATAAAGAAAACTCTTTTATACTTCTATGATGTGTGGTTGACTTATTAAAAAAACAATGTGTCTTCTTCTTCCCTGTTGATAAAATAACAACAACCGCTGCAAAAAAAACAACCACCAAACCGGCGATGAAGAACCACCACCGATCCCTTTTCTAGTCGAAACCCTTTGCTGTTACCTTGATGATCAAGATCCGACCAACAAGCTTCTTCAACTTTGATCGACTCCTAGTAAACCAGCGAGATGTTCGACACCAAATCTCTTGATACCACTTGTGGGGTTTAACACCTACAACCCTGATTACTAGATGCGGAATATCGATCTCCTAGAACACACACCACAGCAGATCGACAAAAAAGACAAAGCGACGCGCACAAGGTATTATCCCTAATCGTTCCTGATTAGTTTTTTGAAAGAATGACGTACTTGTTCTTTTCCCCCTCGCCTCCTTTTATAGAGATGAGGGGGAACCGACTCTTACAATGACTCCGGGTCGGGTTGGGCTTAGACATGGCCAACCGACCTTTATTCTTAGCTAGTACTAGGCTACCTGACTCTTAATACCCTAGACATAGACATAGGCGAAAATACACTAAATACATAACAATTATTGTCCATCTTTTTATTTTGGGTTGTCTCAAAATTATTATCTAATACTAAAAAGAGATAAGAAACTTTGATAAATTTACTATATTATCCTTGCTTGAAATTGTTATTACAAATTTTAAAGAAGAATTAATTAATTAGTATAATGTAATTTGTGATTCTGTTCTGATGACAATAATTTTAGAACGGATGAAGTATAATTTTTCCACATACATGAAGCTTGGATGCAAAGAAAGAAGCAAGAAAAACAGTCTTGGGAAAAAGATGCCCATTTACAAGATGCTCAGATACAAAACCTAAAACAAACATGTTATCAAAGTTTCAAGATAGAGGTCAAATCGGGTTCTTAAATTCTTTTATAATATTATTTTCTTTTCTTATTTTTTTGTAAACTAACGTTAAAGACTTGTTTAATGTCGGATTTATTTTAAAGAATGATTTTTATAAAATATAATGTACAGATGTTAATATTAAAAAAATTAAACGGGTGATGGTAATAGATGAAAACAATAATATAGAGATCATGAGGTATTCGATAAACGTTAAATTTTGTAAGAATAATAAAAATATCATTTCATCTATTTATCGTCTTCAAGCATTGACGTATGTAAGTCCCAATAAAGTGAAAAACAAATACAGATTCCATGAACACCTAAAAGTTGAACATTAAAGTTATTAAAGGGAAAATGTGAACAATAATGTAGATGTGATTCTAATGTAAAAAATATTGGAAAAATTTACTCCACATACCCTTAAAACCTAAATCATATGTCGTGTAACACTTGTTTGTAAACCATATTTTTAGTTGCTTTAGATACGTTCTTTTCCGAATCACACACTAAAACCTTCAAACCTTTCTTGTTTTTCACTCTTTAAACAACCACTGATAGTTATCCGTGAATGAAAACCAGACGTGAGAGGTACAAACATACTTTTGATAATGATTATCCCCGGCTTTTGGTAATGGTCATCATAAAAGAAACTGAAATTAGAACTATTTTGGGATGATTTTAAACGATAAACGTTTGTCGGGGAGTAATTCTCAACCTCGATATGATAACTTTATTTCTGAAGTTTGTTCCACTAATAATTTTTCACTAATTAAGTAAGCATGTTCATAATATGGTAATAGAAGATAACATTATTTAAGATAGTGTATGTACATTTATATATATTAGAAATTTAAAATAAGAGATGATTTTGTCACTATGTCCATAAAACTCATATAATAAAATCCCAAACTTATAAGTACTTTTGTTATAAGAATATCCCTAATAATATAATCCAAATACCTTAAAGCAAAATGATTTTGGGGTTACTCGGTCATTTTTGCATGTAACAAAATAACTCATATCGTTGTGTTTCACAAAATCATCCGAGTCTTTATACAAATCACCGATCTCAACCCGTTACTCCCTTTATCTCAATATTATTGTTCACGTTTTTTTTATGTCCCAATTTAACTGTTAACTACTAATAATAGAAAAGAAAGTTTGAACAAGTTAATATATATAATACCCTTGCTTGATTTATAATTACAAAATTTAAAGAAGACCTAAGAGAGATAATGCTGCAATAAATTAACTTTTTAAAAATGTCTGTTTCTTATTGAGGGGAAATAATTTTAAGACGAACAAAAAAAAAATCATATTTTAACCCGTTACATAAAATCGCTCATATCGACCAAATACAAACACAAACCCAAAACATATAAGTTATATGTCTATTCAACAGATTTAGTAACTTTTATTACCTAAATGACTTCATATGTTATTGTCGGTGGCCTAATGTTTTGTCAGGCTCCTTGATTATAGAGCTACACAATCATAAAACAATACAAACCTTACAATGTCAAGTTATAAAAACATATGCAAATTAAATTTATGATGGATACTTTTATTAAATATCAGGGCTGTTTCTTGGATTTCGGTGGCCCCGTGCCATCATCGTCAAGAGGCCTTTTAACACAAAAATAAAATACATGTGTATGAATACTCTATGAATTAGTTAAACTCGGGCATCATATTATCTATATATATAATATAAGTACATGAAATTTGGAAGCCCTTGTTAAGTGGTGACCCTATGCGATCGCACCTATTGCACTCCCCTAAAAACGTCTTGTTAAATATATGATTTAAGTTCATTTGGATACCAAAAGTTTATTTAGATACAAAAGGACTAATCTCCACCATCCATCTTCATCATAATCCAATAGATAAGATTAAACAAAAACTTATTTTCTGTGACAACCCTGGTTTTGAGGTTCGCCACTTATTTTGTTTTGTGCTAGTTGCGTGTCTTTACGTGTTTATGTGCTTATTGGTGTGTATAGATTGTGGTTTGGATATCGTTTCCGGTACGGGGTACCTGGTGAATGAAACGATGTGTGATGATTTCATGTTCATGAGTTCACATGGTAGTGACTATGAAGTGAGATGGTGTTATTTGGTGGTTCTAAGTATACGTATATGTATTATAGAAAATCGTATTTTTACGATTTACGGTTTAGCATTTAGAGGTCGCGGATGAGGTAATTAGTCATATGAATATTTTTCGGGATGGTTTTAAGTCATTTAGGACTTAGTTATAAAGTTTATTGCAAAATTTGAGATTTTTTTTAAAAGTGTATATTTTACGTCTTTTACGGTAAAACGCGTAAATTTGACTAGTTTTACGGTTTTGTGGTTTTGGAAGCTTTAGGAGCTGAAATAAATTAAGGAAAATAAAAGTAATATTAATAACATAATATTAAATAATAAAAAAAAAACGAATTTAGGGGTGTTTGGGTCGGTTTAGACGCACCAAATAAGAAAGAAAGAAGGGAAAAGCCCAAAATAGGCCCAATGGACTTGTAATGGGATTAGGGGGCCTTTAGGACTTAACCAAACCCAACTCATAACCATAATAATCAGGTTTTTAACCTCCATAACATCTCCTAGCCGAAATTCATCAATGGTGGCCAATTAGGGTTCTTCAAAAATTAGGTTTTCTCATCTTCCATTAAATTAAAGGTAAAACCTTCTTAACCCTTTTCATATTAATTGTTTTTAATGTTTTCTATGATCATCTTATGATGGATTTAGGTTAGAGTTTAATTAAAAACAGTATATTAATCATATTTTAATGATTACATAAATTAGGGCTTGTAATTAGAGGGATTAGGGTTAATTAATGAGGTTGATTTTGTTAAACCCGTCTTTTAAAAACTGGGCAGAATTTTGAGTCAATTATTTTGATCATATCGGGAGTTATATAAACTCTTAATTTACGATCCAAGTACCCCTGGAAAGATATTTGAAGTGGCTTTCCAATGCAAGAAACGAGAACTAAATTGGAGGTCGGGAAGTGGGTCAAAAACAGGTTACAACAGTCGGAGGTCAAAACAGTTTTGAATTCAGCCTGTTTTCTTTTTAAGTTTTGGGTTGTTTGGGGCACTTAGGGTTGCATTGAGATCTTCTCACGAACGTGAGAGATTTTTTATATATTATAGTAAGTATCTGCACTTGGGCTAAGGTTGTGGTTTAGGGTAAGACCCCTTAATGGTAACAAACTTTTATTACGTTTAAAATCAGGAAATATGGAATGACAAAAGTAGATATATATATATCGGGGTCTTAACAGTAGCTTTAAGGTTAGGGCAAGTGGGAGGTGTTAGCCAACATATGTAAGGGTATGAATATTCCTTTTACAAAACCATGGGTAGGTTTAAGTGGGCGTTTGACCTAAAGTTTTGAGACCTAAAACTGGGACTGTTTTGGGTAAAATACGAACGGGTTAGTTATTAAACTTAACCAAGTTAAGGACTTGTTAAGGAAGGGTATTTGGGTAATTAGAGCTTATTAATGAGGTATATATGTGAGAATATGCTAGAAGTCCATCATAGGTTAATGAGCCATCTTAGTGATTGGTTCGTTTATTGATTTCGTGTTTTTGGTTTGTTAGCTTGTTGCTAGTGCAAGGACGTGTGAAGGAGCTATCAGGTGAGTTTCATAGTCCCATGTTTCCTATTGATTTTGACTTCTAGATGGGATGGAAGAGACACTGTGTTGAGATATTTTCTAAATTGATGTTGTAAATGTGTTTGTGATTTGAGATGGACTTGTGTGTACATTATGTGATTAACTGCTATGTGATTTTTGATTGTGTGTGATTTGGATTGGGGGACACATGCCGTCTCAGTTATTGTGGTTTGACAAGGTAGTGGCCTTGTGGTTTGACAAGGTAGTGGCCTTGTGGTTTGACAAGGTAGTGGCCTTGTGGTTTGACAAGGTAGTGGCCTTGTGGTTTGACAAGGTAGTGGCCTTGGGATAGGTACATAGTGTGATCATCTATGGTACCATGTTGTTTGGCAAGGTAGGAGCCTTGGATTTTCGTTTGGAATGATTGATCTTGAATGCTAGTTGTTAATACATAATTGTAGCACATTGTCCATATGTTCTTTTGTTGATGATTGTTATTCACAGCTTGTAACTGATTTAGCGTTGGAGTCTAAACCTATGACTCTCACCAAGTTTATGTTGACGTGTTTTAGTGTCTCTTTCAGGTGATACTATGGTTAAGCATGAGAAAATAAGTGGCTAGGATGGGAGAAGCATAGGATTGCATGTAGAAGGAGAATCCCCGTTTCCTTCTTAGTTTTATTTGATTGTTCTTTTTATAAGTGATATTGTGGCACACATTTGTTTGTTGGTATGTTATTTGTTGTCTTAGGTAAGAAGTAGGACTGTTACTTACTTACCTAGACCCCTTGCATTTGTTGAGATATTGTCATGATCTTTGTGTCACCATTTTTATGACATTTCTTATATCATTTAGTTATCTCTATAGACACGCTATTGTTGTGATGATATCCATACGTCGTGCCCCATATTCCGCCATGGTGGGGTGTGACAGAATGGTATCAGAGACAATGGTTATAGAGAATTAGGTTGCCTAGTCGCGTAGCCTAGTCTATAGCTTAAGGGTCCCTGCATATAGGCGTCATAGGAGTATGTGTGCATTTATTATAATTGATGTGTTTGGATGTTATTTATTGCGATGTTTTGACTAGTATGAATTGAACCGTAGTGTGTTCATACTTAGTCACATGTTATTTTCTTTTTGGGTGGTGACTAGTACGGGTTGAACCATAATCGTCCACACTAGTCATTGTCGTATGTTGCTTAAATTGTACATTATAGTACATAATTTGGTACATGGTAGTTCTATCTTTTGTTGGGTTATTTTATGTACCTGAGGTACAATATTTTTCTTTTGATGTTTAAGTCATGTTCCCTAAGAATCGTGTGGTGGTTCGAGTTACTAGGAGTACATGGGTAGGAAGGATTTTAAGCTTTTTACACTCTTATGGGCGACATGACTTATAACTGATTATGTTTTCGTTTTGGATTTAGTCTAGGTTTTTTAAACTAGACTATGGATTTCTGTATTCCAAGAGTTTTATTATGTTATTTTTATAGATGGAGTTTTGGATCTTATTGGTTATGTGGTTATGAGCTTATGTGAGTAGATGGATTTATGTGTTATATGTTGTATTGATTCTTATAAGTGTCATCATAGGAGGGAGTGCATTGGGGAAAGGGTAATTGTATAAGTATGGTGGCCAACATAGTTATACAAGTACCACAACTTCAATGGGTTCCCAAGTATGGTTGCATGAAAGAGGGTTAATACATGCTTGTATATGATGAGATGTAGAATTTGGGTATACGTATTATATATGAGTTTATGTAATGGTTACCTACGATATGGCTATTGTTCTTTTTGTGTTATATGTTTTGGATTATAATTGTGTTGTGTGATTATGGGGTCACACGATATGGTTTGGTTTTGGAGGTGGGCTTTATGTTTTGTTGTGGCACGGTGAGATGGTGATTACTCGTATGGAAAAACGAGCGTATAAAGCAATTGATTGACTTGACATGTATGATAACGGGTATGTTTGGGAGATTCGATAGGTATATATATGCGGATGTATATATACTACTACGTGTTAGGTTATGGTATATGGTCGTTCACTAGTTATTATAACTTGAACGTACCTTGTGTTTGTCGTGTTTTATGGTGCTGGAGTTTGATGGAGTTTCAACGACGTTTGGAATCTTTTGAAGTGTGTCTTGTAGCGTATTCTTTGAGTTTCGTATTTCACGTGTACATTTTAAAATGGTGTTCTTGGTTTTAAGTCTATTGAAATAACTTGGGATTTCTTTTGAGATAATGAAATCTTTTGTGTTGGGTCTTATATTTCTTTTGATCGGTATATATTGAGAAAAAGGGGGACGTGGAAATCTATTATAGGGTTAGATAGTTGGTTGTATTCGGTAAAATAAGGGTAAGGTGTTGGAGTCGTGTTCGAAACAAGATGTAACATAAGTTTCTTTTTAATCAACACTTATTTATTTCAAATTCTAAAAGACTTTCTTTAAAATAAAGCGAAGTAAAATTTCTTTCGACTCACATAGGTTATATAATTGGATTTAACCGATTCACGTCATTTATAATTATTAATACAAGGTTAAATTGAGTTTATGAAGATTTCACATACAATTTTATCTTTCATTAATATAAATCTGTTTCGGTCATAACTTGTTCGTTTTTAGAGCTTTTTGAGTGATTCAAAAGCCAAAAATTATGTAATCGGAACGTACTTTTCAAATATTCAGAAAGTATAGTCATGGGAGGTCAGTGGACTGGTCGGAATTGTTGTACAAGTGTCGGGTTCAAGGTTGAGTTTTGAATAGTAGTTTATTTTTATTTGGGGTGCACGGGATACCTAGTCCTTGGGTTGAGTTTTGAGATCGCCTAGAAGGTTGTTTGTAGATGGTTTGAGTCACATAGATGTGGGGAGGTAAAAAAATAATAATAATAATAAATAAGAGTATATTCTTTTGGAAAGGTCGGTTTTTTTGCACGGTTTAAATAATATGTTGCGGGGCGTAATATGTTTTGGTTTCCATTGGGTGTTTCTTGGATTATTTTTCGTTGTCATGGGTCCTTTTGAATTGATACATGTTCTGGGTTTGAGTTTTCTTTTGAGTCTCGTGGTTTTTGACTTGTTTTAATTGGTGCACATGAAATGTCGTTAGTTATCCGTTGGTTTGATTCGTTGATCGTATCTGATGGATTCAGGATGTTGTTTTGGTTTCGTATTGTTCGGGAGCGTTGAGGTAGTCGTATGAAAGACTTGGTCGCGCCTACACGCTTAAGTAGTTGACCATGAGAGAACGGTCGGAATACCCTTAGTGGGGAGGAAAGAAGTTCTTAGACGAACTAGTGTGGTCATGAGGTCTCTTAGGAGTACCAAGGAGATGAATAGAGATTTGTGGGATATTAGCACAAGTAACGCGCCATAGAGAGTGTTGGAAGGGGAAGTACCTCAAAGGTATTTATGATTGTTTGTAGGGCTTGTAAGTTTTCCGAAAATTTTCTGAAATTTAGTAGGTTTGCCTATTACTGTGAGGTAGAACCATAAATAGAGCAAGTAGGAGAAGTGAGAGGAGTTGTAGTTAGTGCCCTTCTAAAGCAAATCGTTGATGGAGTGATTTAAAAAAAACAAGTCTGTTAGAGATTGCAAGGAATGCCGGATAAAATTTGAGTTGCTTAGTAGTAGATTGGATGTGGAAAGAGGTTGAGTGATCTGATGAGAGGAATTACCGGTCTTTTAAGATGCGTGTAGAATTTTGCAAGTAGAACGAGGTAGGAATTTATTCGTATTGCCACTAAGAGAGGGTGCAAGGAGGACATAGTCGAAACTGCTAAGGATGTTGTATGAACGCTTTGGGTTTACGGTTATGTATTTGGCTTCACCAAAGCACTAGCGGTTTTCATGGTGTCAATGAACCAAGTGTGCATGAACGTGTATAAACGAGTTGTCATCGGGAGCGTCGACGACATCTTGAACTACTCAAATCTGAGAAGGAGAGTGAGGCGAATTATGTGTTGGTTTTGGAGTGGAGTTATACGTGAGATTTTCGAGTGTGAGTTTTTAGTATTAAGTTTACCATGATGAGTAGTTAGAGATGATGGCGTATCATGGAACCAGCAAAGGGCGAAGTGAAGAAGGATGAGGAAGCGTTTTGGAGGCTGAAGAGGTGGATTGGATAATGAGCCGATCTTGGCATTATCGGAAGGACCGGATGAATTCGCGAAGCATGACGATACGTGGAGCAAGGATTTGGACGCGTACGAGGACGACAAAGAAAGGCGATCGCTTATACGTTGCAGGAACTGAAGATTTGGAAGAACTAGATGGACTTAGTTAGTGGGGCTGGATTGTTATATCTGCCTAGAATGCTAAAGGCATTTGGTGTACGAGACGTGGAGAATGATCTATACGGATCATGAACGTCTCCAACACATATTCAATCATCTTGATTGAACATTTGGCAAAGGAGGAAACCACTAGAGTTAGTGGCAAAGTTATGTAGGGAGTTTCACCCATAGTAACGGGTGGTATGTTTTGGTAAAATGGAAGAGTTGATGTAGAGTTTTGTAGGTCCATTTATGATCTTTAGAAAGATCGGACCATTAGCTTATGAGCATAGAATTTCCTGGGGGAAATGAGTTGTATACATGATACATTTCATGTATTGAGATTGGTAAAGGTTATTTGAGAATGCATTTTGCATGTACGGTTATTCGGGACTTGTGTTAATGAGAGTCTTTGTTTTATCAAAGAGTCATCTAGGAGATTTATTGACTGTGAGGTCAAGAGTTTGGCAATGAGTTTAATTGTTTTTGGTTTGTATATGTGGTATTTTAAAACTTGAACTATAGTTCACGTGGAAATGAAAGGAGTTCTTTTAGAACAAGTATCCTCGTGTGACTTGTTGTCTGTGTGTTTGATCCTAAGGAGTAAATCTCGGGACGAGATTTCTATTAGGAGGGAGTGATGTGACAACCCTGGTTTTGAGGTTCGCCACTTATTTTGTTTTGTGCTAGTTGCGTATCTTTACGTGTTTATGTGCTTATTGGTGTGTATAGATTGTGGTTTGGATATCGTTTCCGGTACGGGGTACCTTGTGAATGAAACGATGTGTGATGATTTCATGTTCATGAGTTCACATGGTAGTGACTATGAAGTGAGATGGTGTTATTTGGTGGTTCTAAGTATACGTATATGTATTATAGAAAATCGTATTTTTACGATTTACGGTTTAGCATTTAGAGGTCGCGGATGAGGTAATTAGTCATATGAATATTTTCGGGATGGTTTTAAGTCATTTAGGACTTAGTTATAAAGTTTATTGCAAAATTTGAGATTTTTTTTAAAAGTGTATATTTTACGTCTTTTACGGTAAAACGCGTAAATTTGACTAGTTTTACTTTTGTGGTTTTGGAAGCTTTAGGAGCTGAAATAAATTAAGGAAAATTAAAGTAATATTAATAACATAATATTAAATAATAAAAATAAAAAAAACGAATTTAGGGGTGTTTGGGTCGGTTTAGACGCACCAAATAAGAAAGAAAGAAGGGAAAAGCCCAAAATAGGTCCAATGGACTTGTAATGGGATTAGGGGGCCTTTAGGACTTAACCAAACCCAACTCATAACCATAATAATCAGGTTTTTAACCTCCATAACATCTCCTAGCCGAAATTCATCAATGGTGGCCAATTAGGGTTCTTCAAAAATTAGGTTTTCTCATCTTCCATTAAATTAAAGGTAAAACCTTCTTAACCCTTTTCATATTAATTGTTTTTAATGTTTTCTATGATCATCTTATGATGGATTTAGGTTAGAGTTTAATTAAAAACAGTATATTAATCATATTTTAATGATTACATAAATTAGGGCTTGTAATTAGAGGGATTAGGGTTAATTAATGAGGTTGATTTTGTTAAACCCGTTTTTTAAAAACTGGGCAGAATTTTGAGTCAATTATTTTGATCATATCGGGATTTATATAAACTCTTATTTTACGATCCAAGTACCCCTGGAAAGATATTTGAAGTGGCTTTCCAATGAAAGAAACGAGAACTAAATTGGAGGTCGGAAAGTGGGTCAAAAACAGGTTACAACAGTCGGAGGTCAAAACAGTTTTGAATTCAGCCTGTTTTCTTTTTAAGTTTTGGGTTGTTTGGGGCACTTAGGTTTGCATTGGGATCTTCTCACGAACGTGAGAGATGGTTTATATATTGTACTAAGTATCTGCACTTGGGCTAAGGTTGTGGTTTAGGGTAAGTCCCCTTAATGGTAACAAACTTTTAGTACGTTTAAAATCAGGAAATCTGGAATGACAAAAGTAGATATATATATATCGGGGCCTTAACAGTAGCTTTAAGGTTAGGGCAAGTGGGAGGTGTTATCCAACATATGTAAGGGTATGAATATTCCTTTTACAAAACCATGGGTAGGTTTAAGTGGGCGTTTGACCTAAAGTTTTGAGACCTAAAACTGGGACTGTTTTGGGTAAAATACGAACGGGTTAGTTATTAAACTTAACCAAGTTAAGGACTTGTTAAGGAAGGGTATTGGGGTAATTAGAGCTTATTAATGAGGTATATATGTGAGAATATGCTATAAGTCCATCATAGGTTAATGAGCCATCTTAGTGATTGGTTCGTTTATTGATTTCGTGTTTTTGGTTTGTTAGCTTGTTGCTAGTGCAAGGACGTGTGAAGGAGCTATCAGGTGAGTTTCATAGTCCCATGTTTCCTATTGATTTTGACTTCTAGATGGGATGGAAGAGACACTGTGTTGAGTTATTTTCTAAATTGATGTTGTAAATGTGTTTGTGATTTGAGATGGACTTGTGTGTACATTATGTGATTAACTGCTATGTGATTTTTGATTGTGTGTGATTTGGATTGGGGGACACGTGCCGTCTCAGTTATTGTGGTTTGACAAGGTAGTGGCCTTGTGGTTTGACAAGGTAGTGGCCTTGTGGTTTGACAAGGTAGTGGCCTTGTGGTTTGACAAGGTAGTGGCCTTGGGATAGGTACATAGTGTGATCATCTATGGTACCATGTTGTTTGGCAAGGTAGGAGCCTTGGATTTTGGTTTGGAATGATTGATCTTGAATGCTAGTTGTTAATACATAATTGTAGCACATTGTCCATATGTTCTTTTGTTGATGATTGTTATTCACAGCTTGTAACTGATTTAGCGTTGGAGTCTAAACCTATGACTCTCACCAACTTTATGTTGACGTGTTTTAGTGTCTCTTTCAGGTGATACTATGGTTAAGTATGAGAAAATAAGTGGCTAGGATGGGAGAAGCATAGGATTGCATGTAGAAGGAGAATTCCCGTTTCCTTTTTAGTTTTATTTGATTGTTCTTTTAATAAGTGATACTGTGGCACACATTTGTTTGTTGGTATGTTATTTGTTGTCTTAGGTAAGAAGTAGGACTGTTACTTACTTACCTAGACCCCTTGCATTTGTTGAGATATTGTCATGACCTTCGTGTCACCATTTTTATGACATTTCTTATATCATTTAGTTATCTCTATAGACACGCTATTGTTGTGATGATATCCATACGTCGTTCCCCATATTCCGCCATGGTGGGGTGTGACAGAATGGTATCAGAGACAATGGTTATAGAGAATTAGGTTGCCTAGTCGCGTAGCCTAGTCTATAGCTTAAGGGTCCCTGCATATAGGCGTCATAGGAGTATGTGTGCATTTATTATAATTGATGTGTTTGGATGTTATTTATTGCGATGTTTTGACTAGTATGAATTGAACCGTAGTATGTTCATACTTAGTCACATGTTATTTTCTTTTTGGGTGGTGACTAGTGCGGGTTGAACCATAATCGTCCACACTAGTCATTGTCGTATGTTGCTTAAATTGTACATTATAGTACATAATTTGGTACATGGTAGTTCTATCTTTTGTTGGGTTATTTTATGTACCTGAGGTACAGTATTTTTCTTTTGATGTTTAAGTCATGTTCCCTAAGAATCGTGTGGTGGTTCGAGTTACTAGGAGTACATGGGTAGGAAGGATTTTAAGCTTTTTACACTCTTATGGGCGACATGACTTATAACTGATTATGTTTTCGTTTTGGATTTAGTCTAGGCTGTTTAAACTAGACTATGGATTTCTGTATTCCAAGAGTTTTATTATGTTATTTTTATAGATGGAGTTTTGGATCTTATTGGTTATGTGGTTATGAGCTTATGTGAGTAGATGGATTTATGTGTTATATGTTGTATTGATTCTTATAAGTGTCATCATAGGAGGGAGTGCATTGGGGAAAGGGTAATTGTATAAGTATGGTGGCCAACATAGTTATACAAGTACCACAACTTCAATGGGTTCCCAAGTATGGTTGCATGAAAGAGGGTTAATACATGCTTGTATATGATGAGATGTAGAATTTGGGTATACGTATTATATATGAGTTTATGTAATGGTTACCTACGATATGGCTATTGTTCTTTTTGTGTTATATGTTTTGGATTATAGTTGTGTTGTGTGATTATGGGGTCACACGATATGGTTTGGTTTTGGAGGTGGGCTTTATGTTTTGTTGTGGGCTTAGGTAAGAAGTAGGACTGTTACTTACTTACCTAGACCCCTTGCATTTGTTGAGATATTGTCATGACCTTCGTGTCACCATTTTTATGACATTTCTTATATCATTTAGTTATCTCTATAGACACGCTATTGTTGTGATGATATCCATACGTCGTGCCCCATATTCCGCCATGGTGGGGTGTGACATTTTCCCCCTTTTTTTCAAACATTAACATCTCTTAAACCGTTTATCTTTATGAGAAAAAAAATATATAACGTTACGCCGGATATTTAATTATCTTTCTACAGATATATTATATGATATACTTTCAACAAAATTTTTTTTCGTTTGTTCACTTTTTTTCATTGTCGAAAATTATCATATATGATAATAAATATCATATATGATAGTAACACTAGTATCATATATGATATAACTTATCATATATGATCTAAACCAATATCATATATGATTCAATAATAATTTGTAACCTAAGACTAATATCATATATGATAAGACACTATTATCATATATGATATTTTACGAAAATTTTAAAAAACGAAAAAAAAAGAAGAAATTTTTTTTCTTCAAAAGTATATCATAATGTATATCTGTAGAAAGCTTATTAAATGCTCGTCGCAATGGTATATTTTTTTCGTTTAATGCTTAAGATTTAAGAGATATTTAAATTATAAAAATAAGTGAAATAATAAAATGCTTTAAATCTTATTAATTAGATGAGATGAAGATACATGATGGGGATGAATCATTTGGTATCCAAGATTAATATGGTATCTAAAATAACTTTACTTTAAATATATACATAAATTTTGATTTACCATGAGAACTTTAGCCATACTTCAATTGAGCAAAACGATGTTCTAAAATCTTATGTTGGCATTGAGATTGATTGCTAAGAGCAGGAGGAGCGGTTGGCTGGTACCTGGTAGCTTCGGCTGCTACCACCATGTGAAAACTTTATTCAGACTCTATCTATTACAAAAATGTATCAACATATTACAAAAATACGTTTTCGAAACCTATCATTTTCATTGTTACTCGAGACCGTGAAAACTTTTTTTCTCCAATACATTTTGACATAAATGTCATTAATATTTAAGGCCTGTTTTGAAAATACTTGTTAACTATCAAAACCTACAAAACAACCATGAATTCAAAAACATAATAGTACCAATGACTGTTTCTTCCAATGAAAAGGAACGATCTTTTGTTACCCTTAGATATATTATATAATGGTAAAACGAAAGGTTGTAAACGAATAGGACGAACACGAACGGAGGGATGTTCATGTTCGTATATTTAATTTTAGGCGAATAAATAAACGAATGCGAACGCGTAATCGAACCAAAATATTTTTGCATGTTCATTTATTTAAATTTGAGCATGCTCATGTTTGTTTATATTCGTTTATTAACAAGTTAAATGAACGAAAACGAACATAAATAGATAAAAATGTATGTAAACAATCATATATGAACGTATACAAACATAACTGAGCGTGAAACAAAAGTTGTTATTTCATATAATCTTTCAAATAATTAACATATATTTTTTTATTTTGTTAGGAATATTTGATATAATTAATATATTGTTTATTAAATTCTTTTTAATATTTGGGATTTTAATCAAACAAAAATAATCGAGTGTAAACGAGCGAACTAATTGAACATAATCGAACAAACATAATCGAGCGTTCACGAACGCAAATAAACGAACAAAGCATTGCTCATATTCGTTCATTAAACGAACGAAAAATCTTGTTCGTGTTCGGTCATTTATTAAATAAACGAACATAAACGAGTTTTTTGTCAAACGATCGACGAATAGTTCGTTGAACGTTCAGTTTGTTTACAACCCTAGTAAAACGTGCTTATGATACACCCCACTATATTTCAATTGGGTTATTGTAGTAACATTGTCAAACGATTACTAAAAATAATAATACTACAAAGTGAAATTTTAGATGCACACCTCTTTTATTTTAAATGTGTGGCTAAATTTTATTTTCATCATTGCCTCATTTTGATTTTTTTACTCACTCAATCCCTACTCTTAAAAAATTACTCTAAGCTCAAGCTGGAATGGCTAATAATTCTCTTACAATAAGCCAAAAAATTGAGCCAAATTACTATATAGGTTCATGGTTGTTTAGTTTTATCTACCGAGACATGTATTAACCTGATAAGAATAATGCTAGAAAGCACAAGTTTGCTGAATGGGCTTTTTGCAAATAAAATTTTGAACAACCATAACGTAAAACATCAATGTGAACATATTCAAAAGAAAGAGGCATAAAATGAATTCACAAGAGAGAGTATCAAACGTGTAGATAAAAGTTTTACTAAGTTCCTCTTGAGAGACTCATACAAAATTGCTTTCTTTTACATTGTCATACGTTTTTCAACTCTACATGCCCACAAATCTTTCTCAAACTCAGCCATAAAGGTACTACAAAGTTACCTATCGGAGTTTCCCGATTAGTAGATGCTTCTTGTAACGCTTTCTTGTGCTTTATTATCTTCAGTTCCTTCATTTCTTTTCCGTTTTGATTCACCCGATCTTTATGAATATCTATTTCTTTACCGCTAAATAATCGAATGTTTTGGTTTAAGTGAGACATGTGCATGTGGCAATGAGATTAACTCTTTAACCTTGCTTCACTTGTGCATCTGAAAATATGCAAGTGAAAACCCAAGACATCACTATTAACATTCAAAGAGAAACATCTAAAGTAAGCATCTTATTTATTATGAAATAGAAGTTTCTTTGGTCTAGTTAAATATGATTTAAATTGTGCATGCAAAACTCAACAGGTTTAACCACGTTCACGTTAAATGTAGTTCTTAAACTTCATAATGTTATTATAGAATGCAAAGCATATCTCTCATAAAAGTTAACCCTGTGATGACATCTTTATCTTTATTTTTATCTTTATCTTTAATAAAACAAAATTTTTTTGAATGACAGCCATCTGATATCTATCTGACATCATAAATTGACGTCATAATTCCAACCCAAAACTTCTCTATTCGCATCTTTTACAACTGCTCCCATCTTTTCCATTTGCTTTTTAATTTCAAAAAATAACATCCATTAATTTACAACTGCTCCCATTTTTTACAAACCATGTTTCATAAACTAGATCAATTCCAAAAGAAATTCATATCACCCATTTTAAGTATACTTCTTTGAATTGAATTTTTCTATGGGGTTTTCATTATGATGATCCATACTAGGGGTTTTGTTACGATTCTTCAATTTTAATGTAAATATGAATCAGTTTGTTGTTAAATTGCATCTTTATTTTAGGTTTTGTGATTTTTATTTGTGTGTTCATACTATAAAGAAAGCATAACTGATATTTTGTACTGTCTTTTACATAATTTTTTAAGTTATACTCTTCCTCTATTATTATGTTCTGTATAACAGCTCCTTTGATAAATGCTACCATTATACTGTTATCACATGATTGAAAAATCACTTTCAAAAGCTACCCTCTATGCTCGCTCTTCAGTTACTGAGATAGAGAATGTACCAGCCCACCCGTCAAGTATAAATTTAATTACCACTTCGCTTAATGCATGAGTTTAGTGCATTCAACTTAATATGAAGTTTTATCTTTAACTAACATGTTTTGGTGTTTCCTTTGCCGTTTATATTTGGGATCCTTGATTAAAAGAGAAAGAGATTATATGCCATCATACTTATGTATCTATCACTCTTATGCGTAGTGTACTTATTTATTAAGTATATAATTTGTACGTAGTAATTGTTTTTGGGGTAAATACATCCTTACATAATGTTGTAGTCACAGGGGTGGCAGGTGTAGCACGACTTATACTCATTTTGAGGTCACGAAGTGTAAAACTTTCCAGAATTGTCTTTTTTGGTATGTACAATGCTCAAAAAAAATTGTGCTACCTTAGTAAGCTGTAAAATTAGTTGGCTTAACATTTTTTTCTAACACTCCTTTTAAAATCCTGAAGTTATTGTTATTAGATATATTTATCTTATGTGTTCATGTTTGTATAATGCTTCATTGTGTAAAATTATTGTCAATTCGAAAATAGTTTCACTCTATTTATGTGCAACAATGGTCACGTTACTGCTAGGACAAGTACATAAACTTTTTTTTTGATAGGAAAGTTTTTACAACTTATAAAAATTATCTCACATGTTTCCATCGAGAATTGAACCCACAACCTTTAGGTTGAAGGGCCACCACATTATGCTGGGCCACGAGGCCTTTGGTCAAGTACATAAACTTTTTGTTACCACCATTCTTTATTGCGCACTTATATTTATAATTAACCAAGGTTGTGTAATCTATTAACCCAGGGTAAGCTACTATAGTTTATCGATAACATTAAAAAAAATTGTCACCCGCGAAACTTGTGGGTTTATAGTCTTGTAAACTTGTAATACGTATGTTAAGGACTTCAATATTTTTATTGTCACCCACGAGGCCTTTGGTCATGTACATAAACTTATTTCTTAGCAATGTAAGAAGTATGCGATTGTTGCAACTTCTACTAATATGTAGTTGTTTCTCATTGTTGTGGACAAGTGCTTTGGATTCAGAACCAAATGTTAGATTATAGGTTCAATTTCATGAACACCATAATCTATATTGATAATGAAAGTACTATTTGTATTGTCAAGAACCCAGTGTTTCACTCCAAAACCAAGCTTATTGAGATCAGGCATCACTTCATCAGAGATGCTTATGACAAGAAGCTGATTCAGGTTTTGAAGATTCATACAGACAACAATGTAGCTGATTTGTTGACCAATGCCTTTGAAACAAGAGGTTTGAGTTTTGGGTAACAAATATTAGAATGCTAAATCAGTAAGGCTGCATATGTTGAGGGGAGGATTTAACTATAAGATAATTAAGAAGGACGGATCAAGGACAAAGAGATTGTAATGGACTTAGTCTGCATGTACCGGTAGTTCATTTTGGGTACCATTTTCAGAATCCATGTACCGCTAGGCTTAACGATGTATCACTAGCTATATTATGTACAACTAGGTTACCATTGCTCAACGTACCGCTTAAGGGTGTTTTATGTAAAATTAGAGGTTTCTTCGACAACAGGTTTTCTAAACCTATATAACCTCAACCCAATTACATAACTCACACACCTACTCTCTCGATTATTAACTCGATTCAATAACCCTAATTTTTCCATCGAAGATCAAACACACAACAATGGCGAACCTTCAAGTGATCTCTAAACATAATCAATTTGCAAACTTGAACCAGAATGATGATAATCGTGAGTTTCATGAGATGTAAAGCTTTCTCTTTAGAAGCCACGTTGAATTTTCTCTCACTGTAAGTCCTACTGTTACAAAATCAGGTGTGGAACAATTTTGGAGGACAGCTTCTTCCACTAATCGCCATGATGTACCTTTCACAAAACCAAGAGTGCATGATAAGACTATTTATGTGACTGAATCTTCTTTAAGAGCTTGATTACACCTTAATGACGTTGCTGGGATTGATATTTTGCCTAACTTAAAGATTTATGATAGTTTAGAGACTATGTGATATAAAGCGGGGCTTAATTCACTCACTTTTTATAAATGATATTTTTCTCTATTGGAAATACGTTTTTACGTATTTAGGAAGGATCGGACACTCCAATAATATATACGTAGTATATGCTCGTAGTAATGGTCTTACAATAAAACCCATGAAGCCCACATTTAGGGTGTGCTATATAAACCCCTTCCTAGCATGTTAGGAGGGGTTGGTTCTCACTTTTCTATTATTCAATCTAATATTGTCTTTTCTCTCCAACCTTTCTCTTATTTCTCTCTTTAGTTCTTTAGCTCTCTCTCTCTCTCTCTCTATATATATATATATATATATATATATATATATATATATATATATATATATATATATATATATATATATATCTCTATTTTCTATATCATTCCATATATAAGATAATCCAAAGATTACGTAGACCCTACATTTGATATCTAGATCTATGGGATGATTGCTTTGTTTATGTTCTTGGATTTTTGTTAAATTCGTGAGTTTTTTATTGATCATATCCGCGGTTAAAAAAATTGTGTTTTTATGGTTTAAATTTTTCTACAAATCATCTAATACTTCTTATTAGTGATTTGGGTTTTTTATTTTGTCTAAAAACAGAAAAAATTTTGGTGTTTGGAATGATTTTTTGATGAAAAGTTCATAAAAAGTACAAGTCTTGATTTTAAATTTTTCGTAAAAAAAATTGAAAAAGTTTGTATTTTCTAGTCCCTACGTTGCTATAAACCTTGAAAGTACAAGTAGTTTCGCCGGAAACCCTTGTAAACGTCGCCTTTTCGAATATCAAAAAGTTGCCTATTTTTTTTAAATATTTTGAGATAGCAAAGCCCTAGATATTCCGAAATTGTGAAGTGCAAGATATTCTAAAAATGAGTATTCGAGGATATTATGAAATCATGTACTGATTGTATTCTGAAATCGTGTATTCCGACTACTTCAGTCTCATCTAGTGACTCTTCCATGGCTTCAAGTAGGACGAGAATTTGTGACACTCTTTGGTCAAGAGCGTAATATATTCATAGACTCGATGCTCCTCAACTTGAACCAACTAGCAGAGCAACTCCACAAAGAAGACTTTAATCACTCTGCATCGGCACTTGCATATAAAATTCTCGTGACACAATTCACGCCCTTCTTCTAATTCAATATCGCTAAGTCTGAAAATTCAGTGATCTGCTAGTCATTTCTTAGAGACACACATACCGAGGTTCAAGATTTCCATGGTACACTGTTGAAATTCATGACATAGGTTTCGTCTTCTATTTATAAAATAT